>JADMNL010000028.1:242145000-243567500 GCA_016271365.2 Neoceratodus forsteri | reverse complement strand
CACTGCCTTTCTGAAGGTTATTAGCCAGGGCAGCTGCTCTGTTCTTCTCAGCCTAAACGAATAGAATCACACAAGCATCAAAAATGCAGTCAAAGATCATAACTCGCTGAATCCGATTCAATTAATTTTATTTAACCAGGAAATACACCATTGAGTAGAACTCATTTACAAAGTTGTCCTGGAAGGACAGCGAGTAAAACAAATAAGTGGTAAAGAACAAACAGTTTACAAAATATGACAATTCTAAATTACCATACCAGGTGCCTACTGTTATAAGAGAAAAGAGATGCAAGGTGGTGTGGGAGGGGGATAAGTGGGGTAATGCAGGGGAGGGGAGAGGGTTACAAGGGTATAGACCAGGGAGGATTGCAAGGTTAAAGGGAGAATACTATGTAGAGTGGGCCTGAGGGAAACATGCAATAGAAGTGCTGGGGGTCATCTTGTGACATAGGGCTGGTTATGAGAAACACTGACATCTTTCAAGTAGAGAATTATTTAGCAACGTTTTGAAGGAAAGGATCCCAACCAGTTGTGTTAGTTTTAGTGAGGCTTGGAGGGTATTCCACAGAGAAGGCAGTAGATTATTCTATGGAAAACGTAGCACACACATGTCCAATAATTCACTAGTCCCTTCACATCCAAGTTTAGCCAACAACTATGTAGAAAATAAGAGTATTTATAGCAAAAAATGTGAGATATGAAATTGACTCACCTGAGAAGCCTGGACTATGATTGGAACGCCAAGCACTCTCTGTCCTGTCAGGCCTATTGCAAGGGGCACAGAGCTCACATCTACGAATTCTACATAAGCAATTCCCTTTGATCGCCTGGAATTCCTATCAGAGATCATTCTCACATCACGGACCTGCCAAGAGAACATAAGTACTTAAAAAAACGCTGTCTTAGTTTAAAAGGGCAATATCCATCTCTTTCTCCATGACCATATAAGCAAACACACTTGAATGAAGACACATAACATGGTGTGTATGTGTGTGTTTTAAGCATTTTCAATGCACATCAAACATGCTGGGACATCCAAGGCTTAGTAGTGTGCCTCACTCCTCAGAAAAGTAAATAGGTTACTCACCAGCAAGAAAAAATTATTCAGCTTAGTAATTGTGTTTCTTCTAAAGGGAGTCTTGCTGTATTCTGACATATGCAGTTAGCCCCAGCACTTGAACTGCCCCGGAGATGAAAGAGTTAACTCTATGCATGAGCATAGAACGTCGAGCTCAGTTCAAACCTCTGTCTGCAACACTTCAAAGTGTAACCGTCAGATTCTTGCGAGCAATACTAACTATTCTACTAAAATGGAAATTGTAAAGAAGATAGTCAAAAAAGGCAATAAATGTTTTGGGTCCCCTAAAAGACTCAAATCAAGAGCCCAAAATAAAAACCAGGTAGTGAACCAACACAAATAGCTACCAAAAAAACAAAACAAACCCACACCCCTAAGGGGGGTGCCAAGTACACACCTGAGGTTCATCACTGCACCTGCCAGCCCACTTCCAAAAAGCAGGTTCTGAAAGGGGAGGCAGGGGGGGAGGTCAGAATACAGCAAGACTATTAGAAGAAACACAATTACTAAGATGAGTAATTTTTTCTTCAAACATGAAGTCTTGCTGTATTCTGATTTATGCAGACTACACCAAGTAGTACAGACATGGAATGGGGTTCCGCCACTTTTTTGGGAATAGGCTCTGCAGTACTGCTGTGCCAAACCTATTATCACTCCTAGCCTGGATATCCAGAGAGTAATGCTTGGTGAAGGTCTGGACAGTTTTCCAGGTGGCTGCTTTGCATCTCTAATAAAGGTATATCCCTGACAGCAACTGTACCCCTAGTCGAATGAGCCCTCAGGCCTGAGGGAGGTGTTTTGCCTAGCTTTTCATAGCAGAATTGTATATAAGAGACAATCCACCTGGCAACAGTTCTCTTAGTAACATGTTTACCCTTTCCTACTTCACCATAAAGTAAGAAACAATTGAGAACAATCAAACTTCAGTGCCTTAATATGTTCAATGTAGTAGCCACGTGCCCTCAACAACCAAACTGTGTAATCTTCTTTCTCCTTAAGAAGACTGATCAGTGAAAAACACAGGAAGAGACATGGACTGGTTCAGATAAAAATCTGAGACCACTTTGGGCAAGAAACTCCTATTGGTTCTAAGGACCACCTTATCTCTGTGAAAACAGATAAAATCCGGCTCCACTGACAGAGCTTGTAATTCACTAATACGCCTGGCAGAGGTGATAGCTACCAGGAACACAGTTTATTAAGTCAAGTACTTGAGTTCTGCTGAAACTAAAGACTCGAAAGGAGGTTGCGTGAGCTGAGCAATACAAATATTAAGATCCCAGGCAGGAGTAGGGTCCCTAAAGGGAGGGGTGGTATGGACTAAACCCCTGAAAAACTTACAGAAGACAGGATGAGATGCCAGTGAAGGAACCTTGCCCACTGACAGGAATGCAGAGAGCTGCTAGATGTACTTTCAGAGTGGCTGGCCTGAGGCCTAAGCCATCAAGATGAACCATATAATCCAGACCTGTAGCCAAATCAACAGTATCTGGTAGGACATTCCTGTTGGAACACCAAATGCTGAATCTTTTCCATTTGGAATAATAAGTTTTTCTGGTAGCAGGTTTTCAAGAGGCTTTAAGAATATCCAGAACCCCGAGACAGATGCAGACTTGTATATTTGTAACTCTTCAAGAGCCCAGCTTTGAGGTTGAGACCCCGAAGGCTGGGGTACCATATCCTTCCCTGAGAGGAGGTTAACAGATTGTGCTTCTTGGGAAGAGATAAGGGAAGATGGACTGGCTAGGGACATCAACAGAGGATACCAAGGCTGGTGCAATCAGGATCACCTTGCATGACTGTGACCTTATCTTGACCAGAACCTTGAAAAGAGGAAAGGCATAGAGGAATTTCCCCTCCCAATCCAGAACATCCAGGGGAACTGAGTCCATAACTGGGGGTCTGCAACAGAAGAGAGGAAGTTGATGATTGTCTGGGGCTGCAAAGAGATATATCTCTGGAGTACACCACCTTAAGAAAATCACTTTCAATATGAAGAGGTCCAGGGACCATTCGTGATGGCCCTGAGATATCCCGCTCAGAGCATCTGCTACCACACTGTCCTTCTCTGGAAGATGGACTGCTACCAGAGATGCCTGTAAGGAATAAGCTAGACACCATAATTTCATGGCTTCCGGCACAAGGCCGTAGACTGAGTGCCTCTCTGCTGGTTGATGTACCACAGGGTGGAGGGGTCTGTCCTGACCTGAACCACCTTGTTCCTTACTGAATCTGAGAAGGTTTGGAGAACCAGGAATACTGCCCTGAATTACAGAAGATTGATAAGAAGAAGGGACTCCTGAGGGGACCACACCCCTTGTGCTGTAAAAGCTCCCAAGTGAGCTCCCCAGCCCAGAAGAGAAGCATCTGTGGTCAACACCACTGAATGAGTCTAACGAATGGGACTCCTTGTCTGAGATTGTCCTGATCCAACCACCATTTGACAGCTTGGACCAGAGTCCAAGTCACTGGAATCAATTTGGTTAAAAGATATTTTTTCTGGGACCAAAATGACCTCAGATGGAACTGAATGTCCCTCATTTGAAATCTGGCTCCTTGTACCACTGCAGTGGAGGCTGCCATGTGGCCCAGGAGCTAAAGAAAATGTCTTGCTGGTCGAGACACCCGAGGGTGTGTAGTAGAAATTTCTGAGTTCATAAAACTATAACTCTATTTGCTATTATATGCCCTGAATATATGCTTGCTTTGTAGGCCATGCTGTAACAAAGTCATAATGGATGTAGTAGAAATGTCTGGTATCATACTGAGGTTACTTGAGGTACATTTGTAGGAACAGAAAGCAAGATAAAACTGGGCAGAACTGGTTGTACCAGCCTGCATAACAAGCTCAGGCAGAATATAAGATAACAGCATGTGGGCATGCTGTGCGTTACTCACGGTGTGAGTGAAACTCACAGTTTCACCCGGTCAGACTGACCCAGGCATATGTATCAAGAAGTATTGGGAAAGAGATGAAATAAACAGTGGAAATGTACCCCAGATGGTGGTATCAGTATGCTTTTCTGTTACATTGGAATCAACAAGTTTTTCTTATTCATGATTGGTTAATACTGCAATGTTGGTAATTTTCAAGATAAGAGTATGCCTAACAACGCCTTGATAATAAGTGTATAAAAGTGATTGACTAATGAAACTTAGGGAGCCTTGCATGATTTTTGGAAGCAGACTTCCATATGCATATGTAATAAACCGTTCTTTTTACTATGCAGTGGTCCCGAGTATGATTTTAAACTAAAGTGTAAGAACATATATTTTTTCCATGACAGGTGAAAGGAAGAAGCAAGGTCTGTAAGGGCCTTCACCCTTACCAAGGGAAGAAAAGTCTTTGCTTGGACAGTATCCAACTCTACCCCTATGAAGGTAAGGAGTTGCACTGGTTCGAGAACTGACTGGTAGGCTGAGTAGGAACCCTAAGGAAGTGAGTAACTGTTGTATTACATGTAGGTCTGACTTGACTTGGTCTGGAGACTGTCCCCCGATGAGCCAGTCGTCCAGGTATGGAAAAATGGAGATATTCTGTCTCCTGAGAAAAGCCACTACTACTACTGCTAGGCACTTTGTGAACACCCCTGGAGCTGGTGTTAGGCCGAATGGCATTGCTCTGAATTGATAATGGCCTGAAGGCAACTCTAACCTGAGGTACTTACTGTTGGAGCACCGGATTGGGATGTGAAAGTAGGCATCCTTGAGGTCCAGGGAGGCTAACCAATCCCCTGGCCTCAGAGACTGAAGAATTACTCCCAGAGTCACCATTTTGAATCTTGGCTTGACAAGGTGCTTGTTTAACTCATTCAGGCCTAGATACGTCTGTAGGTGGCTTCTGAAAGCATAGACACTCAGGACAATAACGCCTGTAGATGTACTCAACTGACTTTCACTCAGGCCTAGAAACGTCTGAGGAAGTCAGCAGTTTTTACCTAACTATTAAACTAACCGAATTGCTTAGAATTGATTGCATAGCACCGTTAAAGGTAATTTCGCTCTGAACAATTTTGCTGCTGATACTTTGTGTCTATCATGTATACTTTAGGAGTTATTCATATTTATTTAAGGTATGGTGCGCATGGCTAACATTTGTCTCTCAAGCCTCATCCAAGCACCTTGAATAAATCTAAAAAAAAAAAAAAAAAACAGTTTGGTATTTCAGCTACTATAAAATAAAAACTACATGGATTATAACTGATTGCACAGCACCATTGGAAAGGTAACGTTGTGCTGAACAACTCTACCACTCATACTTTGTGTGTAGCACTTATGGTTCAAGAGATATTCACATTTGTTTGTGGCATGCTGATTATGGCTCGATTTTGCTTAAAGGCCCAGGATGCAGTGCTAAGAGCATACAGGGCACAAGTGGTGGAAGCCTCAAAGAGCTCTTGTGGTGTGAATGAGTCAAGTATCTTAGGTCTAGGATGGGCCGCAACTCCAGTCTTTTCTGGGGTAAGGAAGTATCTGGAGTACAGACCCTTGCCCCTGTGTAGAGCAGGAACTCTATCTATGGCTCTGAGAGCCAGCAAAGAGGACACCTCTGCCTCTAGGGCAATAGTTTTGGAGATGTTTGCAGGTGCAAGAGACCTGACCCTCAGTTTTGGACATTTTTTGAAGCAGAGGGCCAGTCCCTGGCTTACTACCTCCAGGACCCACTTATCGGAGGTAAGACTTCCAGGCCTGGAAGTAGTAAGTCAGCCTGCCTCCTACTGGAATAGGGGAGTCGACCCAGGCTGACCCTTCAGGGTCTCTGCTTGGCAGGAGCCTTAGACAGAGGAGGATGATGCAGCCCTGCTCATCCCCCTTCTGCGTCTCCCTCTGAGGAAAAGGAGAGGAGGCCTGTGCCTGGTAGAAAGGCCTGTGAAAAGGCCTGCCCCTAGACTGCTGCTTCTGAGGAGTTGCCTGCCTTTCCTTGATCTGTGCACTCCTGTAGGTGGTCCGATATTCATTCATCTTTTTCATGTAATTTTCTGTCTGCTCCCCAAACAGAGAATTACCCACCACAGGGAAATCCACTGCCTTAGCCAGAGTGTCCTGTGAGAGGCTAGTACATCTGAGCTAAGCAAATCTCCGAAGAGACACAGATGTAGCCATGACTCGTGATGACATCATTAGAGTCCACAGCAGCATGAAACTGAATTTTAGATGTCTCAATCCCATCAGCAGCCACCTCCTCAGCTAGATGGGGGGAAACCTGTTTAGCCAGTTCCAGAACAGCATCCCTAATGGACTTCTGGTATCTAGGTGTGTAGGCCATATAATCTGTCTGCCCGAGTCTCAAGGAGGATGCCAAGTACTGTTTTTTGGCCATAGCACCCACCTTCCTAGAGTCTTTATCTGGGGGTGTGTGAAGCCAAAGGTATACTAGCCTTGTAAAAGGCTGCAGCCTGCACTACCCCAACATGGCTGCATTGGTGGAACAAGAACTCTGTACCTGAGCCTGAAAGCATATACCACCTGTCCACTCTTATCCACAGGAGGTAAAAAATTGGGTGTTTGAAAAATTTTGTGTGTCCGTTTCCCCAAGAGATTTATGGAGGGGATTAGACAGCCTTTTGGACTCTGGGATGTCCATTTCTACAAAATTAGGCTCCTCTTGTTCCTCAACAGCTTCAACCAGAGGGAGCTGGAGGGTCTCTGCCACTTTTTTGTAAAACAAATAGTGGGATGGGGACTCAAAGAGCCTGGGAAGGGAAACATTAGAAGGCCTGTCTGGGTAGATGGCCGGTTCAGTGGGCTCACCCAGACCTTTCACACCATCATCATAGTCATCATCCTCTTCCTCCCCTTCCCATTCCGGTTCATAAAACTTATCCGGAAAATATTCCGGAACCAGAGGAACCAACCGAACTGAGCGCCTACCGAGAGGATCGGATGGAACCGGACGAAGAGATTCTACAATGCTTATCGCTCTGGCTAGCACTTCCTCTTTCTTTGACGGAACCAACCCCTCAGGATCGGCTCGCCTTTTGCCCAAGGGAGTATCATCCAGGTCAGTGGGAACTCCCTCCGGTTCGGTCGGAACTGAACCGGGCTGTCCATCCGGATTAGCGGACTTCTCGGCCTCTTTTTCCCTGAGCCTACCCAATCTCTTATCCAGGGTGGCCTTCGGAAAATTCTTGCAGATTTGGCAGTCTGAATCGAGGTGGTCAAACCCCAGACAGTAAACACAGGTGGTGTGAGGGTCTGCCTTAGCAAAAGCATCCCCACACTCACTACAGTGCTGAAACCCAGTGGGCCCGTTTTTTTTCTTGGGTTTCTCAGACATGGCCAGGCTAACAACTTACCCTTTATAGCTTAAAAGCCAGGTAAGACCCCCCTATAGGTTACCAACTGTGTTACGAGTTGTGGAAAAAAACATTTAAATTTCTTTTTCTTTTTTTTTTTTTTTTTTTTTTTTAACTGATTGCAACCGGTACCTCACACTAGAAAAATAGGAAATAAAATAAACCTAACCCAGTGGGTTCCACAACCAGACCGATCAAGTTTTTACAATTTCCACAGAGTTACCACAATAAAACTAAATTCCACTACCTACAACACTTACTGTACTGCAGACAGGGATTTGAAGCCGAAAATAATAAAGTGATAACAGTTTTAAACAGACTTTTACCGAACTGAGCAAGTGAAAGAGCAATCTCCGGAGCGACTGTTCAGTTAGGCGGAGTAAAGAATCTGACGGTTACACTTTGGAGTGCTGCAGACAGAGGTCTGAACCTTCAACGTTCTATGCTCATGCATAGAGTTAACTCCTTCCTCTCCGGGGCAGTTCAAGTGCTGTGGCTAACAGCATATGTCAGAATACAGCAAGACTTCATGTTGTTTGTACTATAATTCTACTACTGCTATTCTGCTCTCATCTACACTTAGGTAGTTATGGTAAGCAATGCTCAGCCACTGGATGTTTTTAAGTTCAACTCCTATCACCCCAGTGTCATCTTCTGGCTCCACTCTGCTTCAAGACAGATATGCAAGCTGGAAACAGAAATGCAACAGAGTATTACCAGGAAAGGCTGTACGTGTCATGCGGATGTGACCTGAATACTAGTACAAAGAACAATCACACACCTAACAGCAGATCTTTAAAGATCTCCACTGGGCCATACCTTTGGACTTGTAAGCCATTGGCACCAAGACCACTTAGCTGGGAACCACCTATAAAATGTGGCTGGCTCTATGGCTCCCGTTTCCTGCCGATGAGCTCAGAGGGTCTCTTACCATCAGGAACTAGATCAAACCAGTACCAGACACATACAGAGGCATGGAACTGGAAAAAAAACAATACTTAAGGCACTTATGGAAACTGCCAACAAAGCACTGGATAATCCTGTCTTATACCTCAGAAAAGGGGAGGCAGGGTGGGTGTGCTGTGACCCAGAGGAGACTCTCCTGAAGATCTGAGTCTCCCATCTTCATACAGCGGTGGTGATGAATGAATACACTGCCAATTCCTTAGCTGACCTTGTCTGTATTAGACCTGGTTGGTTTAGATGCCAGCCCTGTGCTAGGTGCATCTATTCCACCCAGTTATTTGGCGATGCACCACCCAAAGAGGGATGGAGGGGGCAGGGTGATAGTTTTTTCCAAATCCGCATTGGGGTTCATTGCATATACAATAGGAGCTTTCAGATCTTTTAAGTGTGTCATTCTGTGCCAGCTGCCTGACTATCCGTACATACCATCCACCCTCAAATGCCGAATGCCTCCAGACCTTTTCGTGCCAGGGGACTTCAATACATGGATCGATGCTGAGACTTTGCCCTTTGGTCAACAGCTCAAGTTAATTAATTCTCTGAGGCCAACACAAGCTTGTTGCCTCTGGCACACATCAGCAGGATCTCATCTTAGACCTGATCTTTTCACTGGTTCCAACGTAAGTGCAGTCAACGCTGATCCTGTCTTGTGGTCAAACCATCACGCTGTGTTGTTCCTCTGCAGGGTTCCCAGTTTTGTTACAACCCTGTGGAGACCATCCAGTACAGACCAAAATATATTTTGAAGCCTCCCAAACTCCTAGAGATAGTGATCGTTGTAAGCATGATACTCGCTAGTGCACAGGATTCTGAGAATGCACATTAGCACTATAATAGTGCTTACATCCACCTTGGATTCCTTGGCACCTTACTGTGTTCGGCCCTTTACCTCCCCATGCAGCTCTCCTTGGTACTGTGATGAGCTTTGTCAGTTGAAGATTATGGGATGGAGGATAGGGCTCACGTCCAGCGACTTCATGACTTGCAGCTGCTTCAAATATAATGTCCTATAAGCCTCTGTTATAAGGTAGGACAAAGATTTTGTACCAAACAGGGGAGGAATCAGAATCCTTTTATAATCCCTAGGAGGCGCTATCCCAAAGGTAACTACCCCTGCCTTGCCTGGCCAGAACAAGGTTAAGGAGCCTTTACCAAAATTTTAAAACTGGTGCTTTCCTAGATATTACAATGACATGGTGCCTCCACCCAGAGTTTAGCTTTAAGTGGGCTAGCTTTCACCTCGTACAACCCCTGGGACGCCATACCACTCACTATAACCATTTGCCACCACAACACATGCCCCAAAAAACATCTCCCCACATTTCAATACCTGGTACCAATTACTGACTCCCTCCTAATAATATGCTCACAACACCACTATCTGCAAAGCAACAACAATTTATTTACAGGGGAACAGGTATTAGGAAAGGGGTAAACGAGAAGTAGAGGATATGCAGTATACACAGTTTATTCACCTGTAACAGAAGTTCTAGGAGTGGTATATGTTGTTCATCCACACTTTCTGGCATGTCCTTTCTCTTAAGATTGTTGCCGGAAGGTCTAAATGCCAACTCCACCCATGCACCCGGGTGGTATAACACTCAGCTCCGCCCCTTGATGCCAGATCTTGCCCGCCAAAGGCAGTGGTCGTGCGTCTTAGCCGGGGAGGTCAGGTGGGTCAGTTTGGATGAACATATACCAATCCTAGAAAGTGCGGTTATACAAGAACTTACCATAACAGTAGATCTTAGAGGAATGTCTCTTGCAGTAGGTTATTACTCTTGGGAGGTTCCAGCAGAGGGCGCTGTCACATGGCAGCTTCATCAGCAGTCTTACCAGGGACCACCCACACGCCATCACGTCCTTGCTGCCTATATAAGTGTGGGCAGTCCATGGTATCCTCAGTTCCCCGCCAGTTTCAGCTTGCAAAAGCGAAGACCGAGGAAACGAAGTACCAGTGAGTCCCAACCCTAGTCCTCAGATCAGGATTTTTCCCCGTTAGAGAAGGCAGGGGACACGGAGGGCGGGATTGTACCTACTGCAAGAGACATTCCTCGAAGATCTACTGTTATGGTAAGTTCTTACGTAACCGCACTATCTTCTACAGAATGGTCTCTTGCAGTAGGTTATTTATTTATTAATTATGTTTTGGTGACCGGGTAGGTCCACTGAGCCCCGAAGGTCCCTTTTTCAGGGATGACCCGGGATAACAACACAAGATAAAATACAGTGGAGAAAAACTTTTGATTACATAGGTTGTTCAAGCATAAGGTGGTACTCTTGGAAGAGTTCCCAGCAGTTATGTCCATGTGGGAAGACAGGTTTGACAGGATGCCCTGTAGGACGGCTCGGCCGAAGGCCGTTCTGAGTCTTGAACCAACATCCAGATTGTAATGCCTGGTAAAGGTATGGATGATAGACCAGGTGGCCGCATTGCAAATATCAGTAATGGAGGCACCCTTAAAACAAGCCGCAGTGGCCACTACAGCCCTAGTGGAATGGGCTTGGACATGACCCGGTAAGGGCTTATTGTGTTTTTTGTAACACAAGGTAATGCAATGGGCTAGCCAGCAAGAGAGGGTGCGTTTTGCAACCAGAAGGCCCTCACAACCTGGGGCAAAGGTGACAAACAGTTGAGGTTTTGCGAAGGGACTTCGTCCAATCAGTATAATAGTGAAGGATGCGATGAACACCCATCGTATGCAAAAGACGTTCACCCGGACTGGAGTATTCAGGATAAAGGACTGATTCAAGGTTTGTTCGGAATCAACTTTAGGCAGAAAAGGAAGGGTTAGTGAGAAGTACGATCCGGTCCTTATGGAAGATAAGGCAAGATTCTCTGCACATAAGGGCATGAAGCTCAGAAATTCGTCGAGCAGACGTGAGAGCTACTAGAAATAGCATTTTCCAGGAGAGGAAATGCAGCTCACAAGTGGTCACTGGTTCAAAGGGGTCCGCTGTTAGTTTTTCAATCATGAAATTCAGATGCCATGGAGGAATGGGACGTCGAATAGGAGGCTTGAGATGTAATATGCCCCTTAAAAACATCTCAGCCAGATGGTGTTGATACAAAATTGGGCAATCCAATGGTTCGTGGAAAGCAGAGATAGCAGCTAAGTGGACTTTAACAGAATAACTAAGGCCCTCCAAGGACAAGTAGTCCAGGACCTTCGTAATAGGGCAAGAATAAGGGTCCAGCGATTAAGAAGTGGGCCAAATGGAGAAACGTTTCCACTTGGAATTATAAGTATCCCTGGTAGCCTGCTTCTGTGCAGCAAGCAGAACGTTTGCTACCTGAGAAGAGACTTGTGGTCTGTTTATGAAAATGTCTTCAGTAGCCAAGCATGAAGGCGAAGGGTCTTCAACTGTGATGCAAGGAGGAGCCTTGGCCCTGCGTCAAGGGGCCTGAATGGCAAAAGAACAGGTTCCACAATCGATAGCTGTTGCAGAAGTGGGAACCAAGACTGTCGAGGCCACATGGGAGCTATGAGAAGCATCTGTAGTTTCAGTAAGGTTTGGAGCAGGAGAGGGGAGTTGGGGGGAAGGCATACAAGAAGAGTCCTGTCCAAGGCTGGGACAGGGCATCTGTAGAGCTTCCCCTTAGTGTTCAGGATAATGGAGACGTATTTGAGGAGCCTGTTTTCTGGGGATGCAAACATGTCTATTTGTGGAGTGCCCCAGAGATGAAAGATCCTACAGGACTAAGTCGAGCAGTGTCCATTCGTGAGCCGAGGACTGGCGACTCAGAAGGTCCGCTGACTGACAAACCAGGAAATTTTCTTGCCATTGTATAATTTAGTCGCTTTACACCACACCTTGATCGCTTCCATACAAAGGGAGCGAGAGCATGTCCCTCCTTGTTTGTTGAGGTAACAGACTACATTCATGTCTGATTAAATCAGTAGACCTGGGGTCAAGTGTGGACTGAAGGCGTCCAGCGCTAGAAGGACTGCCCGCAGTGCCAGAAGGTTGATATCATAACGAGAGTGACCTAAAGGCCACATGCCCAGAGTCCAGTATGGATCAAGATGGGCACCCCACCCGTCTAGAGAGGCGCCTGTTGTCAGAACTTGGTGAGGAGGGGATGTGCGAAAGAGCATGCCCTGGTTGAGATTGGAACAGAGAGTCCACCATGTCAGAGCATACTTGAGGGCTGGAGTCACCCTCATGGGGTTTTCTAATTACCCTGTTTTCTGGCACCACTGCTCTTGTACAAGCCATTGAATGGGACACATCTGAAGCTGTGCGAACTCCACAGTTTGGATGACGGCAGCCATGTGCCCTGGGAGGCGCAACATGAGACTGGCAGTGACCATCTTCCGTGACTGAATCTGTGAGGTCAGGCCAATTAGGATATATTGACGAGCAGGGGGCAGATAGGCCTTGGCTACAGTCGTGCCCAGTATAGCTCTGATATACTGGAGAGATTGTTCAGATGAGGGCTGGACTTGGGCCAATTCACCATAATCCCTAGATCGTGGAACAACTGAAGAGTCTCAGAGAGGGAGGATAGCAGATGTTTCCTGGTGTCTGTTTTTTATTAACCAATCGTCTAAATAAGGGAAGATGAAGTGGCCCCTTTTTCTCAAGACCCCTGCAACCACAGCGAGGCATTTGGTGAAAACCCATGGTGAAGAGGAAAGGCCAAAGAACAGAGCCCGAAATTGGCAATTCTGGCCCAGTAGGTGAAGCACAGGTATTTCTGAAGGGCTGGATGCATGGGTATATGCAGATATGCATCCTTCATATCTAATGCACACATCCAATCTCCTTGGTGCAGGAGATGCAGGATGGATGTCAAGATAACCATCCGAAAATGTTTTTACTGGATGTACTGATTTAGGTTTCTCAAATCCAGTATTGGTCTGAGGGCTCCAGTTTTCTTGAGTACCAGAAAGAAATGGGAATACAAACCCTGCTTTGACAATGGCACAGGAATACTGGCCTGCTTGGTCAGCAAGGCATTAAGTTCCTCCTGGAGTATAGGCAGGTGTTCCCGAGGGTACTGAACCTTCCGAGGAGGAAGTGGAGGTGGTACTAAAATTAGTTCCAGTGCATGTCCAGTTTGGATAATCTGAAGTACCCATGCATCTGTCGTGATTGGTTTCCAAGCCTCTAAATGAAGGGCAAAACAACCCCTCACCACCTCAGAGGCTTGGAGGAAGAAGTGAGAGGAAAGCCCTAAGAAGTCACTGAAAACTGGAGTTGCCAGCCCCTCCAGAGGGATATGCAATGGGGGTGGGGGGACGGCAGTTGAACTGCCTCTGGTATTTTGACCAGACTGGGGTTCTCAAATGGTGAGGCCAGCCTCCCTGGGGAGGCCCCAATCTGTTGCAAGGGAGGCTCAAGCAATCCTTGAATAAGTATTATATTTCAATTTAGAACTTTATAGATTTTGTGTGAAGGGATAAGGCAAACTGAAAGAGGATAATAGTAGGTGAATGTATGTATTTATTCACAAGTCTGTGACCAGGGAAGGTGCTGTACACCGAGTCATGGCTTATTTCAGGTGTTCCCAGGGAAGGGTAGTGAGAATACAATTCAAAATGTAACTGCGAAACACTCAAGCAATACAAAATGAATAAAAGTGCAAACAAATTAAGAACAATACACTAACAATGCGAGGGACAATTGATCAGATAGACTGGCAGCAGAACTGTCTAAATACAAGAGTTAACCATGCAGGTGCTAGGAATAACAGCAGGATGGAGCAAAATGATCCCTGCAAAGATGCTTAAGAGTAGGGTGAGAGGGAGAGACAGAGGTCGGCAAGAAGGTTATTCCAGATAGATGGAAACAGAAAAAGCAGTCTGACCCATGAAGGTATGGCAGTAAGGGATAACAATGGTTTGAGATTCAAAATATTGGAGCAAGTAGGTTGTCCTGTTTTTGGGGGGTATAGGGGTTACAATAAGCCTAATCACATGAGAACCAGCCATGCAACGAGGTTTCAATTTATTCCTGATGTCTGTGAAAAGTAGGCTATTTTGCTATGGGGAGGCCCAAAAATATTTCAGTATTTTGGGGGAGGCTCAAGATCTTTTCCATGGCTTAGGGGAGGCTCACTATGACAAAGTTTGAGAACTGTTGGACCAGAGCCCTCAAAAGTACCTCAGAGAGAGAACTTGTAATGGTTACCTCTTATTGTGAGAATTGGTTCCGTGGCATATGGTACATGCCCCAAACCATTCAGAGGGTATGTCCCGAAGCCTGAAGGTCATCCAAAATGATTTGGGTACCAGGACCAAACAGTTTGTCGCCACAGAAAGGTACACTGACAACTTTATGCTGGACATCTGGTGCCAGGTCAGATACCTGAAGCCAGGCATGGCGGCGAAGGGCGATGCCAGCGGCCGAGAGCCGCTTAAAAGTATCAACCACATCATAGCCCGACCTAAGAAGGTGGAGACAAATGGATGGAATGGTTGATATGGTTTGTGGCAATTGCTCATCCTGGGAAGGAGATAATTTGTTAAGGAGGTCTATGGCCTCGGTACACTAGTATTTCATCATGTGGCCCACATAGTTTAGGATCCTTATATTCAATTGCCAGAGGCGAAGACCTTCTTACCCAGGTAATCAAGTCGCCTGGATTCATTATCTGGAGGTAAATAACTTCCATGTTTAGGCTTTTTAGCGAGGTCGAGAGCGGCTGCAATGACCACTGAGTTGGCCGCAGACATTGGGGACAAATATGAATGGTCCAAAGGGGCTTGGTACAGCTGGTCAGCCTTCTGAAGGACAGCCGTTACAGCCGAAGGCTGGCACCATTCATTAGAAATGGTGTTCTGATAAGTAGGTATTAATAGAGGAGTGACTAAGACAGGGTCTTCGGGTAGCTTGAGGTACTCAGTCATGTCCCGTCGCTGTTTATCCAATTCCACAGTGGAGAATCCCATGACTTTCTAAATTTGTATCGTACAACTGAAAAAGGGGTCATCCAGAGGAGAGGCTGCCAGAGGGGCCGGCAAATCCTCGAAGGAGGAGACCACGGAGTACGGGGAGCCCAGGTCTGGAAATTCTATATTTGGAAATTCCTCTTCATTAATGTCCTCTGGGAGGTCCCCCACCAGGTCGGCATCATCCAACAAGTAATCCTCAAAGAGGGGTGGGGGAGACCAAGCGGGAGCCTCCTGGTCGGTATGGAGCCATTTGAGTGGAGGAGAGGCAGAACGCTGGGAAAGATGAGCCGACGTAGTAGGAGACTGGCTATATCCCATGCATTGTAGTACCGTGTGCACAATGCGTTTAATGTTGGGTACCTGCGATGGCGGGATATCCACGTGTCGAGGCTGGCTGTTTCTAATAATAGGTGTCAGAGAGGGTATGGGGCAGTGGGGCGCGACAGGACGAACCCCAGAAAAATATCGCCCTGGGTCTCTCTGTAAGTCACCCACACCACTATAGGAAGGCACCCAAGAAGGTGGAGGGGTGTTAAGCATAGCGGACGATATTGGTTTGCCAGAGGGAACTCCTGTCAGCGATTTACTTCAGGCAGGAGAAGAATGTATACTGTATGAGACAAAAGACATTCAGGAGAAAAGGGGCTCCAGTCGATGTGGCAGCCATTTGCTTGGCTGCAGGTCCCACAGTGATCGTCGCCAAAGTGAAGAAAGCTTTCATCGACCGAGGGACAGCAGAACGCGACGTCCTCAGTGCCTGAGTAAGCTCCAACAGGGGAAGCGCTTCCATCCATGAGAAATGCATAAAAGAATGCTCCGTCGACGGATGAAGAGCCCCATCGACGAGGAATGAATAAAAGATTGCTCCGTCGACAGAAGAGCACCAGTCGACAAGGAACGCTCCGTCGACTGTGCACATGTTGCAGAAGTCACCGTCGACGCGAGTCACGTAAGGCAGTGAGGAGAGTTTCTCCTTCTCCCTTTTGTGTTTAGAACGAGACCCAGTGGTGGGGGAGCCCTTGGAATGAGCCCCCTGGGGCTGCTCCAACAGGGGAAACCTGCTGTTCCAACAGCACACTGCTGATTTCTTGCAACCATCATCGACGAGTTGCCTGGTTAAATTGTCTGCAGAAAATACAGGATGTGGTGTCACGTGTGGGTCTCAGACATCTAACACAATATAGATGATTGTCAAGTTTGAAAATCTTCCTGCCACAACAGCAGGAACGAAATAAGGCTTACTTGTTTGTAAATCCTTTCTTAGACATTTGTTCAACTCTCGTCGATGACTGCTTTCACAAGAGTTTGAGCTAGCTGCTGTGCAAGGTGAAGCCGGCGGGAAAATGTACAGAAGATACCAGGGACCACCCACACTCAGACGCAGCAAGGAAATGATGTCATGTGTGGGCAGTCCCTGGTAAAAGACTGCTAAAGAAGCTGCTGTGTAAGAGCACCCTCTGCTGGAACCTCCCAAGAGTAACCACCTACTGCAAGAGACCATTCCGTAGAAGATCTACTGGTACATGTCAGTAAAGTACAGTTGCGCAAGAACTTACCGCAACAGTAGATCTTCAAGAAGAGCTCCTGCAGCAGGCCACACCTTAAGGACGATGCCATCAAGCACTAGTACTTCCCGGTAAACTTCTAGCCAGCAGTACTCACCTTAGACGTCACCCTGTGTATAAAGGAGGCGGTCCCCAGCCCCACCTCAGTTCACCCGCCGTAGACCCGAAGGTTGATTAGCAGGAAAAAGTTGAGGCAGGTGCCAAAAGTTCCCAACAGGGGATGGAGGGAGGGAAAATAGCACTTGTTGCAGGAGCTCCTCTCGAAGATGAACTGTTACGTTAAGTTCTTACACAACTGTACTATCTTACTTTGAGTATGAGCTCCTGCAGCAGGCTACACCTTTAAGACTGAGTCCAAAGCAATGTCCAGAAAGGGAAGAAAAACAGGGAGGCAGGAAAAAATCCCATAAGGTTCATATGACATTAGGCCTTGGAGCACAGCTAGGCCGAATCCTGCTCTCTTTCTGGAAGCAATGTCCAGATTGTAGTGCTTGAAGAAAGTATGTACAGAGTCTAATGTTGCGGCAGCGCAGATATCTGCCGTCAAGACATTTTTCATTGCCATAAATGATGCAGCCATCCCCCTTGTGGAATGTCCCTTGACCGGTCCTGGCAAGGGTTTTCCATACTTGTCGTAAATTAAAACTATGCAATTGGTCAAACAATTAGACGTGGTTTGTTTTGCAACCAGTCTCCCCAGAGCCCTGGGGGCAAAACACACAAACTGATCCGACTGAACGATATAGTAAGGTTCAGGTAGTAGCGAAGGATCCTATGGATGTCGAGAAGGGCCTCCCACCGAAACAAATACTCGGGGATAATAAACAGAAAGGCAGATCTCTCTATTCAGTGTCAGCTCAGACACTACCTTTGGCAGAAACGTAGGATTACTGATAAGACACACCCTGTCTCTGTGAAAAATTAAATACAGTTCTTTATACATCAGTGCTTGCAGCTTTGACATACTTTGAGCTGAAGTGATGGCAGCTAAAAATTAATGCTTTCCATGAGAGAAAGCGGAAGTCGCAATCAGCAGCCAGTTCAAAGGGAGGCAAGAAATACAGGTTACTCACCTGTAACTGGAGTTCTAGGAATGATATATGTTGTTCATCCACACTGTCTGGCAGGCTCCTTGCCGCTTTAAAACTTGCCAGAAGGTCTTCAAGCTGGCTCCTCCCACCCACCAGGGTGGTAAAACTCTTGGCTCCGCCCCATGACGCCAGATCTAGCCCACTGGAAGCCAGGTTGTGTGTCAAAGCCGGGGAGGTAGGGTGTGCCATGTGGATGAACATATACCATTCCTAGAACTCCTGTTACAGGTGAGTAACCCGCATTTCTAGGGACATGGATATGTTGTTCATCCACACTGTCTGGCAGACTCCTTGCAGTTCTCTGGGAGGAGGGAGGCAAGGCGCACATCCCCTACTTGGGAAATAAAGACTGGAGAACCGAGGCCCCAAAACCAGCATCCCGGCGTGACTAAAGGTCGATGTGGTAGTGGGTGATAAAGGTGTGTGATGACTTCCAGGTAGCAGCCCTGCAGATTTCCTGGATAGGGACGTCCCTGGAAGCAGCCACCGATGCAGCAGTATGGAGGGTAGAATGAGCTCTTATCCCTCTGGGAGGCTCCATGCCCGCCACCCTATAGCAGAGATCAATGCAGGAGGTGACCCACCTGCTTTACGTCTGCTTGGCTGCAGGTCTGCCAGGTGCGGCTTCAGCGTAGGTGACAAACAGCTGGCGAACCTCTCCCTGAACTTCAGCCGTCCACTCCTTATAATAAGTGAGCGCTCTTCTAGGGTCCAAAGTATGGAGCCTATATTCGGCCTCCGAGGTGTGACTGGGGTAGAACACCGGCAGAGTCAACACCGGATTAAGGTGAAACTCCGACACCACCTTTGGAAGGAATTTCGGTTGGGGGTGCAGGACAACCTTGTCCCTGTGGAAGACCAGATAAGGACACTCTATGGAAAGCGCCTGGAGCTCTCCCATCTTTCTGGCTGACATGATAGCCACCAAGAAGGCGGTCTTCCACGACAGGTGAGAGATGTCGCACCTGTGCATCAGTTCGAATGGCTTGCCCATGAGCTTAGCCAATACCTGCAGTAGATCCCACGGAGGTGGAGGTTCTCGCACCGCAGGGGATGTGTGATCAAGGCCTTTGAAAAAGCGCCCGACCACCTTCTCCTGCGCCACCGACTGCTTCCTGCCTGCGCCTGTAAGAGAGATGGCTGCAAGGTGCACCTTAAGGGTCGCCTACCAAAGCCCTTGCTGAGAAAGGGACCACAGGCAGTCCAGAATGCTTGCCAAGGAACAGTAGGAAGGGTCCATGCCCTTGCTCTCTCACCAAATGGAGAATCTCTTCCATTTGAAGGCACAGCATTTTCTGGTCGACTCCTTACGGGACGCCTCAACGACGTTGAGGACCTCGTCGGAAAGACCCAAGGCCTGGAACTCTAGCCACTCAGGAACCAGGCCGTCAGGTGCAGGGACTGAAGGTCCGGATGGAATACCTTCACCTGATTGACTGAAATTAGGTCCAGGAGGCTGGAAGTCGCCTCGGGCGCCTGGAGCCGAGACTGAGGAGAGCTGGATACCAGAACTGGCGGGGCCAGTCTGGGGCTACCAAAATCACCTGCGCCTTGTCCATCCTCGCCTTGAGAAGCACCTTTTGGATCAAGGGAAATGGGGGAAAGGCGTAGAAGAGGCCCAGGGACCACGGCCTCGAGAAGGCATCCCCCTGCAGCGAGCCCTGCTGGGGCGGGTATGAAACAGTCTCAGCTTCGCATTCTCCCTAGAGGCAAACAGGTCCACCTGAGGCGTGCCCCAGTGGGAGAACAGATCTTGCACTACCTCCGGCAGGAGAGACCACTTGTGGGACGCAGCCCCTATCCGGCTTAGGGCATCGGCCAGGGTGTTGGAGGCTCCTGCCACATGGATGGCAAGGAGATCCGCCTCCACGCTGCGCACGAGTGACCAAATGCGGAGAGCTTCCCTGCACAAAGGCATGGGGTGCGTCCTACCCTGATGGTTTAGGTAGTACATGGTCGTGGTATTGTCCGTCTGGACCTGAACCACTTGACCCCGCAGAAACGGAGCGGAGGCGGTGAGGGCTAGACGAACCGTTTGAAGCTCCAGCAGGTTGATGTGGCATCGAGACTCCCGAGGGGACCAGAGGCCGTGTGCTCTGTGCTCCCCCAGATGGGCACCCCAACCCATCAGAGAGGCATCGGTCGATAGAGAGACTGTCGGCTCGGGGCGGACAAACGAGATGCCCTCCTGCAGATGTGCTGGAACGGTCCACCACTGGAGAGCGTTCCACATCCCCTGGGTCACTGTCACTAGCTGATCCAGCGGATGACCACTGGCTGGCCAGCCCCCACTGAAGGGGACGCATGTACCAACAGGCCCAACGGACCATCCTGGTGCAGGCCGCCATGAGGCCACGGAGGCGCAGGAAGTCCCGGGCTGGGCGCAATTGCCCAACCTGAAATGATTGGGCAAAGGAGGAAAGAACCTCGACCCTGTCTGCCGGGAGCCGTGCTCTGGCTCGTAGAGAGTCGAGCTCTGCCCCGATGAATTGGATCACCTGCTTTGGCACAAGTTCCGACTCGGCTTCGCTGATGAGGAGGCCAACCTGAGAGCAAACCTGGAGGGCCAGATCTCTGGACCGCTCCACCTCCATTCTGGAGGGGGCTGCAAACAGCCAGTCGTCCAGGTAGGGGTACACCCGGACCCTTCGGCGCCGCAGGAATGCCGTCACCACTGCCATGCATTTGGTGAAGACCCTGGGAGCTAGGGAAAGGCCGAAGGGCATGGCCCGGAACTCGTAGAGGGATCCCTCTGCCCTGAAGCGGAGGAACCTCTGGTGGGACAGACGGATTGGGATGTGAAAGAACGCGTCCTGAAGGTCCAGAGAACAGAACCACATGCCTCGTTCCAAGGATGGGATTATCTGAGCCAGAGTGACCATCCTGAAGGTCCGAGACCGTAGGAACCTGTTCAGGTTGTGCAGGTCGAGAATGGGGCGCCAGCCCTCTGTCCGTTTTGGGACCAGGAAGTACTTGGACACAAACCCCGGGTCTGGAGGAGGATCCGTCACCTTCCTGATCACCACTTTTTCGAGGAGCAGGGCAATATCGGCTCGGCGAGCCGACAAAGAGGCTGCAGACCGCGTAGCCCCCCGAAGGGCGACGGCTCGGAAGGGCGGGGCCTGCTCGAACTCCAGGGGCGGGCCCTTTCCTACCACCTCCAACACCCAACGGTCCGTGGTGATAACGGACCAGGCAGAAAGGAAGTGGCGGAGCCGTCCCCCCCATGGGGGTAACCCGGGGGGAGTGACGAGGCTGGGGGAGACACCCCTCAACCCGTCACTGGGCAGGCTTAGAGGAGGGACCGGCCGAGGGACGTCCTGAGCCTTTACCTCCCTGCTTCCTATTAGAGGAAGCCGTAGGCTTGGGTTTGGGATGCCAAGCACGAGCCTGTTGGCCCAGGTGCTGGTGCTGTTGGGCCAGACATGCCGAAGGCGCAGAAGGATGAAAGGACTTACGTTGCTGTTGTCGACGGCCCTTGTCCTTCAGGGCAGAGGTGACCAAGTCCAGAGTGGCATTGGACTTTTCGATCTGCTGGAAGTGACCCTCCGCTCCCCCAGGAAGGGGACATCCACCAGTTTATGCTGGGTATCTGCCGTGAAGGTGGATATCCTCCGCCATGCTCAGTGGCGCATGGCCACCGCGGCCGCAACTGATCTGGCACAGAAGTCTCCAATGTCCAGAGCCATTTGGAGCTGCTGTTTTGCCACCACTCTTCCCTGGTCCTGTACCTGCCGGACCGTGGTCTGCAGGTCGGCCGGGAGATGGGGGATCATCTCATCCAGGGAGCCCATGAGGGCGTGGGAGAAGTGTGCCATCAGCACGGCCGAGCTGGCCTGGCGGAGGCCAAGGGAGAACGCAGCGTACACCTTCTGCCCGGCATAGTCCAGCTTTTTCGACTCGTCGAGGGGCTAGTACACATCCCTAGCATTCCCGGAACGCCAGAAAACGCTGTCGATGACCAACCATTCGGCGGAGGGGTGTTCCGAAAAACCGGGCAAAGAGCCGGTAGGGACCGCATACTTCCTGGCCAAAGGCGCAGGACAGGAAGCAGGCCACTGTCAGAGCTCCAAGGCTGGGCCAACAATGGCTTCGGCCACCGGAAAAGCCTCCGTGGGTGAATCCCCTCAGTCCAGCATCTCCGTCAGGGGATACCTGGCTCGCTTGGATACGGGCTCAAGCTGCATCCCGGTGGACTCCGAGATGAGCTGAAACAGACCCATGAAGGACGATGGGCTTTCGTCTCATCGACTGGCCCCCGGAGGACTCCAGGTCAATGGGCCTGGAGAACAGGGAGGAGTCGTCGTCGGACTCCGAGGAGTCCACGAAGAGCTGCCTGGGGCCTGAGCCAGCCTCCACCTGCCGAGGACAGTCGGGAGTGAGGGTGACCGACAACCTGTGGGGCAGGCCCTGACCCGACCAAGAGTCCTTGGTCGGTACCCCCGATTTTGGTTGTGGAGGCGGAGGTTCCACCACAATCGGTGGGGCAGCTGATTTTGGCCGAACAACTGGCCCAGGCTTGGGCACCTTGACTACAGCGAGGGGTTGTTTCGGCCGCTCGGGTGAGAGCCACTTTATAGCCGGTGAAGGCGACGGCTTGTTCCCGGGCAGATCAGGTCCTCGTAGCGTCGATGCAACTTGCGTCAAACCATCTCCTCTTCCGAGGAAGAAGACGAGGACAAGCGGCGGCACCACCCACTTTGGTGCCGAGATAGAGACCGCCGATGTCGGCGAGATCGGCTGGACGGAGACGATGTCCGAGCCAGAGATCCTCGGCGTTTCCATGGACGGGTCTGGGAAGGGGCGGGGGACACCCGCTCTTCCCTCGGCTCGGAAGCTTTAACCGGGGACTGCAGCACCGGAGGCACAGGCAGGTCCTCGGACTCCACCGGGGGAACCGGTGAAGAAGGGTTGTCGGCTTCAACAGTCGACAGCCCGTCCGACAGGTCGAGAAAAATCTTCACCGCGTCGATGGGTGTCTCGGCCAGCTGACCTGACGGGGACACCGTAAAGCCAGCGGCCTTAGCCACAATCTCGAACGAAGTCGAATGTTGACTGTCTGGGGAAGGGGACCTCTCCCGCTCCCACGAACGCAGACGATGGGACTTACCTTTGGAGTCCTTTCTGGACCGAGAGGAATGTCCCGATGGCCCCTCTCCCTTCGTGGAAAGGGATTGGCAAAGCTCCTTGAAAGAAGCTGAATAAGAGGTACCCAGAGAGAGCGGGCTAAATGCCGCGACCGAGGAAGAGGATGATACGGCCTGTGCCGCCGTCTCCTCGAGGACGATCATCTGCTCGAGTTGCTCAGCCGAGCCAGCAGCCGCGGTAACCGCCCAACGGGCCTCCTTCGACTTCACCGGCAGGTAGCTGGGCGCCCAAGCTGAATCGGGCAGCGCGGGTCTTCCGTGACGCTATTAAAATCGAACGGCATAACTCGCAGGCATGCGGGTCATGTTCTAGGCCGAGGCAGTAGACGCACGAGGAGTGCGGGTCCATCCTGGACATTTTCTGCCCACAAGGGCACCGCCAAAAACCAGGAGTCGATTTGTCCATCGCAGCCGCGAGGGAGAAACTTGACCGAAGTCTTGAAAATTTTAAAATAAGAATTAGGATCCAATCTACACGCAGAGCATTAAGGAGGGAACCTGAGCTTCCAAGCGGTAAGGAAGATCTGGCGTCATGGGGCAGAGCGAGAGTTTTACCACCCGGGTGAGTGGGAGGAGCCAGCTTGAACACATTCCGGCAAGATTTAAAGCGGCAAGGAACCTGCTAGACAGTGTGGATGAACAACATATCCATGTCCCTAGAAAAAATTACTCACCTTAGTAATGTTGCTTCTTCTAATGGAGCCTTGCTGTATTCTGACATGTGCAGTTAGGTCCTGCCTTTCAACTGCCCTGGAGAACAGAGAATTAAACTTTCCATGACCAGCATGGAATGTTCACCACGAGCTCGGCTGAAGCCCCTGTCTGCTGCTGTTTAAACTGCAACCATCAGATCTTTACGAGCAAAGACTCACTAGATGTTCTGTGTGGAAACTGTAAAATTCTTACTAGCCAACTGGCAAAATGTGTGTGTGTGTGTGTGTGTGTATATATATATATATATATATATAAATATATGTGAAAAACCTCCGTTTAATGCATCAGTGGAAGTTATTCCTAGCGACAAAGTGAGAATTCGGTGTGTTGAAAACCCCCTTGACCCCAGCCCACCCCCCAACCAGTATTCGGTGCGCATTAGGGTCGCTGGCCCTAACTCTCACCCCATCACATGTGTGAACCAGAAGAAGTATAGGAGAATGGGGTGAGAGTTAGGACTGAACACCCCAATGCTGGCTGGGGGGGTCCAAGAGGGGTTTTCATCCCTAACACCAAATTTCCTCACTTTTGTCGATGTGGAACAGCCCTAACTGATGCATTAAACGGAGTTTTTTGCCTTTAATTTCCCTTCTTTTGAGAATGATAATGAGAACATACTGAACATATCAAATTTGCCAGCAGATAAAGGCCTAGAGGTCTATCAAGTCTGCTCGAATGTGCAGCTAGCACCCCTTATCTCTGCAGCTGCCCCTCCTTCCACCCTTCCCTTCATTAACCCTCCCCCTTGTTCTGTCCCATCCTCGTTTGAAGCAGTCCACTGTTCTACTGGATACCACTTCTGCAGGTAACGCATTCCACCCAGCCACCACCCTCTCTGTAAAAAAGTGTATCCTCATCTCCCTCCTGAACCTTCCTCGCTCCAGTCTCATATCATGGCCCCTGGTGTCCCTCCCCTCCCTTACTTTGAACAGCCCCTCTGTACCTGTCTTGTTTATTCCTTTCATGTTGCACCCCTTCCAGTAACTTAACGTCCCTCTTCAGATACGGACGCCAGTACTGCACGCAGTACTCCAGGTGTGGTCTAACTAATGACCTATACAGTGGCAGAATCACCTCCTCCCTCCTCGAGGATATACCCCTTGCAGTACAACCCAGCATTTTGTTGGCCTTTGCAGCTGCCTTCCTACATTGTGCCGAGTTGTTCATTGACCCTGTAATGAGCACACCCAGATCCTTCTCCTCCTCTGTCTGGGCTAGCTGCACTCCCCCTAGCTGGTAACTCCTCCTTGGGTTCTTCATCCCAAAATTCAGCACCTTGCACTTTTTGGCATTAAAGCCTAGTTGCCAGGTGTCTGACCAGGTTTCAAGCCTTGCCAGATCATCCTGC
The DNA here is from genome assembly GCA_016271365.2 of Neoceratodus forsteri. NCBI lineage: Eukaryota > Metazoa > Chordata > Ceratodontiformes > Ceratodontidae > Neoceratodus > Neoceratodus forsteri. The sequence continues at coordinate 243,542,393 of JADMNL010000028.1, read as the reverse complement.
AACCCCTGCCATCCCCCTAGGTCATCCACCACCGCGCCTACCTTGGTATCATCAGCAAACAGACTGATCTTGCTCTTGATGTCCCATAATATGTCTGCAATGAATATCCCAAACAACACTGGTCCCAACATAGAGCCCTGTGGAACACCGCTCGTCACTGCCCTTGGGTGTGAGAGCTCCCCACCCACCACCACCCTCTGTTGCCTTCCCTGCAGCCAGTTTCCTAGAGAGATAGTGAATGTAATGCAGCGGCAGGAGCGCGGGGTCCCAACACAAACAGAAGTGCTAACAGTGCCACACATGGTAACGGAAGCGGGTATGAGAACAGAAAGGGTAACGCACACGGTGGCGTAGACGGGAACGGTCCGCCACGGGTGATGTCTTGTCACATAGTAACATGGTGCCCTCAAACGGAAATGTCAATGGGCATGGTGATGCAAAGCGAAACAGAAACAGTACTGTAGACAGAAATGGCAAAAAATAACGGAAACACAAGCGCAAATGAAAACGCAAAGGATAACGCACATGGTGGCGTAGACGTGAACAGTAAGTGAACGGGGTACGGAACCGCAAGCGGAAACAGTAACAGTAATGTAAGCACACAGGCTGGTTTTCCCCAAAAGCTGCATAGAGAAAGACAGTGAGTACAAAGAATGTATGCATAATAATGGGTCTCTGAGCAGAAAATGAGGAGTTGGAATACTAAATAGCTTACATCTCAGGAACCGTACAACGTAGAAAAAAATTTAAAAGTCATATGATTTATGACTTTCCTGGCTAGTTTTGTACTTAGCCCCCATTAAACAGCTAAGCATTTTTTCAATGAAAAGTCTGTATCTCTCACCGTTTCCGAGATACGGGCCCTGAAAGGCGTGGAGAATGCTATAATGTTATCCTATGGGGAAAAAAGGGAAGTTCAGAGTGCCATAACTTTGGCTCCCTGTAATATTTTTTTCATCAAACCACTAAAAGGCACATCTATGGGATGCTGGCCGTCTTCCTCAAATTTCAGCCCAAAAGACCGAGCCGTTATATTGCAGCAGGGCGCCAAAGGACTGCTCCAATGAGTCAGATGCCGTAATGTTATCCTATAAGAAAGAGAGTCAACTTTGGAGTGGCGTAACTTTGCCGCCGTGTAATATTTTTGCAACGCAACACTGAAAGGCACGTCTGTGAGATGTCGGCTGCGTTACCACCAAATTTCAGGCCAAAGCACCAAACCGTTCTTTTGCAGCAGGGTGCCAAACAATTGCAGTCATTTTCCCACAGCCTAGAAAAGTACTGTCGCAAAATTTGGCGACACTTTCGTGAGTGCGACACTACTTTGCGAAAGTACTTTTTCCAGAAATTTGAAAAACATATTTCTGGGGTGTTTTACCCCAAAATAAAGACATGGCTAGTATCCTCAGGGCCCGACTAGGTGAATACAAAAAGAATTAGGTTGCTAGAGGGTCCCAATTTTAAATGCCAAGCATTTTTCTGATCACTAACTGAAAACAAAATGGCAGATTTGCGACAGTAAAAGGGCCATTTGCGACAATAAAAAGTGCATTTGCGACACTGTCGAACTTGTTAATTTTTCCCATTGACTTATAATGGGAAATTGTTTTTTGAATAACTTTTGAATCGTTTAATATTTTTTCACGAAATCTTCAAAAGGCGCACCGGGGTCCCAGGCCGCACATTCCCTGAAGATTTTGGAAACGTCACACAAACTGTGCGACCTGTAGGGGGGACAGTAGAATTCCAGAAAAAGCGTAAATGCATGCGCAGATCACGCTCAACTCTGCAGCCGTGTATCCCACCGACCGGTACGGAACTTGGCAGATCCCAAGGCGTATGGGTCTTGATCGTGTATTCCAAATTTCAGGCAAATCCGTCAAACGGTTGCAAAGTTCTTAAGCTGAAAAATTTGGGGTTTAACATGTAAATGGCTCCTCAACCCTAACTATGGTAGCACTACCATGCTACCATAATATTATATATATCATTTTTTGATTTCAAAAGGAAGACTCAAGTCAGGAAACCCAAAACACAAAACACAGCCTCTCACCCAAACCAAAAAGAGGGTGTAAAAAGGACACCCCTAGGGTGCCAACACTGCTCCTGCCCACCCACATCCCAAAATCTAGGTTTTGAGTGGGGAGGTCAGAATACAGCAAGACTCCATTAGGGAAAATCAACACTACTAAGGTGAGTAATTTTTTCTTCAAACAACATGAAGTCTTGCTCTATTCTGACATATGCAGACTATCAAGCATTACCTCCATGGAGGAGGCACAGAACCTACTTTGGAAACAGGCTCTGAAGTACTGCTGTGCCAAACCAAGCATCACTCCTAGCCTGGATATCCAGAGAGTAATGCTTGGTGAAAGTATGGACTGTTTTCCAGGTGGCTGCTTCACAAATTTCTAAGAGTGGAATATTCCTGGCAGCAGCCAGGGAAGCAGATGTACCTCTAGTGGAATGAGCCCTCAGGCTTGAGGGTGGAGTTCTACCCAGTTTTTCATAGCAGAATTGTATACAAGAAACAATCCACCTAGCAATAGATCTCTTAGTGGCAGGTTTGCCCTTACCAACTTCTCCATACGTAAGGAACAACTGGAGGGATTCAAACCTGTGACCCTTGGTACGCTCTATGTAGTAGCTAAGGGCTCTTAACGTCCAAACTGTAGCCTCCTCTCTCCCAAGGAGGAATGGTCAGTGAAGAAAACAGGGAGAGATATAGACTGGTTGAGGTGGAAATCTGAAACCACTTTAGGTAAGAACTTTCTGTTAGTTCTAAGGACCACTTTATCTCTGTGAAAAGAGATGAAATCAGATTCCACTGACAGGGCTTGCAATTCACTGATACATCTGGCAGAAGTAATGGCTACCAAAAACACCGTTTTCCAAGTCAAGTACTTAAGCTCTGCTGAGGACAAAGGCTCAAAGGTAGATTGCATAAGCTGAGCAATGCAAACATTAAGGTCCCAAGCAGGAGCAGGATCCCTGAAGGGGGGACTGGTATGAAGCAATCCTTTGAAAAACTTACAAAATACAGGATGGGATGATAGAGAGGAAGACTCGCCTACTGACAAGAAAGCAGAAACAGCTGCCTAGTGTACTTTAAGGGTAGCTGGTCTGAGGCCTAGGCCATTAAGATGGACCATATAATCCAGAACTGTAGGCAATTCAGCGGAGTCTGGAGAAATATTCTTCTTAGAACACCAAATGCTGAATCTTTTCCTTTTGGAGTTGTAAGTCTTCCTGGTGCAAGGCTTTCAAGAAGCCTTAAGGATATCCAGAACCCCTTGGGAAAGATGCAGATCTGCAAATTAACTCTTCGAGAGCCAAGCCTTGAGATTGAGAGACTAAAGATTGAGGTACCAAATTCTCCCCTGAGAGGATGTTAACAGGTTGAAATTCCTGGGAAGACGGACTGCTAGGGACAGCAACAGGGGGTACCAGGGCTGTCTGACCCAATCTGGAGCAATCAGAATCACTTTGTAAGGTTGAGACTTTATTTTGACTAAGACTTTGAACGGGGGGCATACAAAACTTCCCTTCCCAATTCAGAATCAGGACGTCCAGGGGACTGTGCCCAAGACTGGAGGTCTGCAACAAAAGACAGGGAGTTGGTGATTATCTGGGGCTGCAAAGTGGTACATCTCTGGAGTGCCCCACCTTGAAGAAAATCACTTTCAAAACCTGAGGGTCCAGGGACCATTCGTGATGGTCCTGAGAGATCCTGCTTAGTGCATCTGCAAGCACATTGTCCTTCCCTGGAAGGTGAACTACAAGCAGAGAGGTTTGCAGGGAATAAGCCAGGAACCACAACTTCATGGCTTCTGTGCACAAGGCTGTAGACAGAGTGCCTTCCTGCTTGTTGATGTACCACATTGTGGTAGTGGTGGTGTCCGTTCTGACCTGAACCACCTTGTTCTGTACTGACTGAGAGAAAGCTTTAAGGGCCAGAAAAACTGCCCTGAGCTCTAGGAGATTGATATAGAGAAGGGATGCTTTGGGGGGACACAGATGAGCTCCCCAGCCCAGAAGAGAAGCGTCCGTGGTAAGGACCATTGAAAATGGCTGAGTAACAAAAGGAACACCTTGTCTTAAACTGTCCTGATCCTGCCAGCGATGGATGGCTTGGATCAAGGTCAGAGTCACTAGGATCAGTTTGGTAAGGGAATCCTTCCTCTGAGACCAAAAAGCTCTCAGGTGGAACTGAATATCCCTCATCTGAAATCTTGCCCCTTGGACCACTGCTGCTGAAGCTGCCATGTGGCCCAAGAGCTGGAGGAAACGCCTTGCTGGCCGAGATACCCGAAGGCTGAAGGAAGAGGCTAGTTCCATAAGAACCCTGCCCTTTCTAAAGGAAGAAAGGCTATTGCTCTCAGTGTGTCCAATTCTGCCCCTAGAAAGATAAGAAGCTGGACTGGTTCGAGAACTGACTTGGGAAGCTTGAGAAAAATCCTAGAGAAGTGAGACTTGCTGGGTCACTTGTAGATGAGACTTGACTTGGTCTGGAGACTGACCCATCATTAGCCAATCGTCCAGATATGGAAAAATGGAAATCTTTTGCCTTCTTAGAAAGGCAACTACTACTGCCAGGCACTTTGTGAAAACCCTTGGGGCTGAGGTTAGGCCAAAGGGCATTGCTCTGAACTGATAGTGGCCTGAGGGCAACTCGAACCTGAGGTACTTTCTGTGGGAGCACCTAATGGGAATGTGAAAGTAGGCATCTTTGAGTTCCAGGGAGGCTAGCCAGTCCCCTGGCCTTAGAGAGGGAAGGATTATTCCCAGAGTTACCATCTTGAACTTTGGTTTTGAAAGATGTTTGTTTAGATATCTTAGGTCTAGGATGGGTCGCCACTCCCCTGTCTTTTTTGGGGTCAGGAAGCACCTGGAGTACAGTCCTTTGTCCCACTGTAAGGTAGGTACTCTCTCTATGGCTATTAAAGCTAGAAGAGAAGAAACCGCTGCCTCTAGGCAAGGGTTTCCGAGAGATTTGCAGGTGGAAAAGATCTGGCTCTTATCTTTGGAAATTTTTTGAAGTTGAGAACCAGTCCCTGGCTTACTACTTCCAGGACCCACTTGTCTGATGTAACAGACATCCAGTCCTGGACAAAGTAAGCCAGCCTGCCCCCTACTGGAATAGGAGAGTCAACCCAGGCAGGTCCATCAGGGTGTCTGCTTGGCAGGGGCTTTAGCCTGAGAAGTGGATGCAGCCCTGCTCATCGCCCTTCTGCCTCTCCCTCTGAAGAACCCCCTCTGAGAAAAGGAAGAGGAGGCCTGTGCTTGGTAAAAAGGCCTGCCCCTGCCCCATGACTGCTGCCTTTGAGGAGTTGCCTGCCTCTCCTTGGCCTGAGCACTCTTGTAAGTGGTCCTGTACTCGTCCATTTTCTTCCTGTAATTCTCTGTCTGCTCCCCAAACAGAGAATCACCCACTACAGTAAAATCCATGGCCTTAGCCTGGGTGTCCTGCAAGAAGCTAGTACATCTGAGCCAAGCCACCCTCCTCAGAACCACAGATGCAGCCATGACTCTTGATGACGCATCATTAGAGTCCACAGCAGCACGAAACTGAACCTTAGATGCCTCAATCCCATCTGCAGCCACCGCCTCCAGCTCCTTGGCTAGCTGGGGGGATGCTTGTTTAGCCAGTGCCAGTATAGTGTCCCACCTGGACTTCTGGTACCTGGCTGTATAGGCCATGTAATTCGCCTGCCTGAGTCCCAAAGATGCCATGTACTGTTTCTCTGCCATGGCATCAATCTTCCTGGAGTCCTTGTCTGGGGGGTGTGAAGCCAAGGGAGTATTTGCCTTGTCACAGGCAGCAGCCTGCACTACCCCAACATGGCTGCATTGCTGGTATAAGAACTCAGTGTCTGAGCCTGAAAGTGTATACCTCTTGTCCATTCTCCTATCCACAGGAGGTATAGTGTTAGGAGACTTTAGGATTTTTTGTGTCCGTTTCCCAAAGGATTTGTGGAGGGAACAGTCTCCTGGACTCTGGGATGTCCATCATCTCTACATAATCAGGCTCCTCTTGATCTTCCACAGCCTCCTCCATAGGAAGCTGGAGGTTTCAACCACCTTTCTGTAGAACAAAGTGAGAAGGGACTCAGAAAGCCTAGGAGGGAAAACACCTGAAGGTCTGTCTGGGGAGATGTCCGGTTCCACAGGCACATCCAGACCCTCACTTTCACCATCATCCTCCTCAAATTCCCCTTCCTCTTCAAATTCCAGTTCATAAAAATCTTCGAGGGTATGATCTTGAACCGGGGGAACCAATTGAACCGAACCCCTGCCAGAAGGAGCCGGATCAGTAGGAACCGGGCGGTGCGACTCCACAATCTGAATCGCTCTGGCTACCTCTTCGGCGGTCGGAACATGAACCTCTGGATCCGAACCAGTCAATTTGTCTTTGCGTTTTCTTTTTGTCGGAACCGATCCCTCGGAATCAGCTCTCCTTTTGCCCGTAGTATCGCCCTGGTCAGAGGGTACTCCTTCTGGTTTGGTCGGAACCGAACCGGGCTGGCCATCAGGGTCAGTGGACTTCTCTGCCTCCTTTTCCCTCAGTCTAATCTCTTCTCAAGGGTAGATTTGGGAAAGTTTACATATTTGGCAGTCTGAATCAAGGTGGTCAAATCCCAGACAATAAACACAGGTGGTGTGGGGATCAGCCTTAGCAAAGACCTCCCCACACTCACTGCAGTGTTGAAACCCAGTGGGCTGTTTTTTTTCTTGGGTTTCTCAGACATGGCCAACCTAGCCAACTTACCCTTTTTATGGCAACCGCCAGGCAAGACTCCCTTATCGGTTCCTAACCGTATCACGGGTATTGGAAAAAAACGTATTAAAACTTTTTTTTTTTGTTTAAGAACCAGTAACCACACACTAAGTAAAAACACAAGATATCACCATCAAATGGCCAGTTCAGCCAAACCGAGCCGCACTTTTACAAGTTCCACACAGAAAAACTGAACAATTCCTATCTAGGACCACAGACAGAGACTGAACCGACTATGCAGAAAACTTTTTCAGTTTAAAAAAAAAAACGAAAACTGAAACTTTAACAGATTTTCGGCCGAGCTGAAGGAGAAATCTCCAGAGCGACCGTTCAGTGAGGCGGAGTAAAGAATCTGACAGTAACTTTGAAACACGCCAGACAGACTTCAACCGAGCTCAAGCTTAGTATTCTATGCCCTGCATAAAAAGTTAACTTTGTTCTCCAGGGCAGTTCAAATGCTGGGAATCACTGCAATATGTCAGAATACAGCAAGACTTCATGTTGTTTAAACTAGGTTCAACTGACAAGGTCTGTAATTCACTAACTTCGCCTGGCAGAAGTGATAGCAACCAGAAATGAAATGCGTTACCTACCGTAATTCTTGATCTTCTTGGACGAGTCTCCACCACTCATTCACACTAGTGGGATCTCGCCGGAGGCACTAGGACCATCGGGAGCAAACTTTTGCTGGAGGGTGGCGCGAGAGATGGCGCCCTTGAGGCATAGCCTGTGACGGTGACTTCATGTGATAATGACCATCTGGTGGCGACCCTCAACCACCTCAAGTACTTTTTACCAAGGAGGTGCAGGCGCAACTAACGTAAAGTAAACCTAACCTCAAAAAGCGGACATAAGATAGTCCGGACGACCCGTGTAAGAAGGGTCAGCAAAGAAGTCTTCACGGCCTAAAGATTTGAGGGGTGAAGACCAACACCAGTGATGAGCTCGGGGGATGGAGGGTGGGCGTGTGAATGAGTGGTGGAGACTCATCCAAGATGATCCAAAATTACAGTAGGTCGTAATTTCATATCTTCCTGGACATAAGTCTCCCCACTCATTCACATAAGTGGGAGAGTACTAAGCTGATAATCCCCAAAGGCTGGCAGGAGCCAGAGCTCACATGTCTAGGACAGAGTCCATTAAGGATAGTTCTGCGAGAGGCGGAATGACGCATAGCATGAACATCAGTGCATAATGCTTTAAGGTATGCAATGAGCTCAGGTGACACTGCAGATATCTGCAATTGGAACATTAAATTTCCGCTAGGGATGCGCGACCGCCCTAGTAAGTGAGCGTACACTCTACCTTCTAATTTAACCTGTGCCATGGAATAGCAATGTAGAAGACATGCCACTAACCATGATGAGATGCATCTGACAGCGACAGGCTGACCCAGCAGGTCTCGCTGAAGAAACAAACAATTGCTGAGTCTTGCGAAAATTCTTGGTTCTATCTAAGTAGAACCACAAGGTCTCTTAACATCAAGGAATGAAGAGACCGTTCTTCATTTTGGAAGTTTCTGAAGTAAGAGGAAGCACCAGAGGTTGGTTTAGATGGAATTCTGACACAACAGGAAGAAATTTAGGATGAGTACGAAGAACTACTTTGTCCCTATGGAACACAGTATCACGGAGGGTCCGTAACCAGGGCATGTATCTCAGAGACCCTGTGGGGCTGAGGTAATGGCCACCCTAGGAAAACTGTCTTCCAGGTAAGAAATTTTCAGCTCACAGGTAGCTAGGGGTTTTGAAAGGCTTCCGAGTGAGCATGTCTGCTAAAGGTTAATGTCCCAGGCTCGCGACGGACGTCTAACAAGGGTCTGGTATGCAGAATTCCTTAAGAAATCTCTTAACCATAGGTAACTGAGCCAGAGACAAGGAAGAAACCAGCTCATAGTGCGCTGAAATGGCACTAAGGTGAACTTTAACCGTGGAGTACTGGAGACCTGAGTTTGATAGGTCAAAAGGTACTCTAGAACCTTATCTGGAGGACAGGAAAAAGGATTCAAGGACTTACGCACACCAGAGAAAAAAGCGTTTCCATAGAAGTAAGTCTTTGAATGGCTGGCTTCGAGCAGCCAGAGGATGTCTGAGACTCTACAAGAGGCGTTGAACTGATTCACTTCTACCTCTTCAGGAGCCAAGCATGAAGGTGAAGTGACCTCAGGTTAGGATGGACAACGGACCCTGAGACAAAAGATTGATTTGCAAGGGAAGTGTTCTCGGAGGCTGCCGACATACTGTTGAGTAGAAACCATAGTTGCGAGGCCAGGAGGGAGCAATGAGAATCATCTTGGTCCCCTGAGACTCGAATTGAGGAGTACTCTCTCTAATTAGAGGCGGTGGAAGAGGCGTAAAAGCGTTTTGTCACGCAGCCTGAGCGCATCCTGACAGAAAAGTACAGACCTGGATTTCTGGAGCAGAAGAGAGCAGTTTTGCGTTGGTGGGGATGCAAAGGTCCAGGTCTGGGTCCCCACTCGCTTGAACAGTGACCGAGCAGCTACTGGCTGGATCGAAGACCACTCGTAGGTCTGCTTCTGTTCTGCTGAGGTGATCTGCTAAGTCGTTTTGTACACCTGGCAGATATGCACGCTTGCATGAAGACTTGTGCTCCAAGCACCACTCCCACACTCTCACTTAGCTTCCCACTACAAGAGAATAAGAATAAACACCGCCTTGCTTGATGTAATACACATCACAGCTTTATTGTCAGTTTGAAGAGAATGTTCTTGGCTGACAGAGATGTCCTTCAAAGCCCGGACCGCATAAAGGGCTCTCATCTCCAGGACATTTATGTGGAGCTGAGATTCGAGCTGAGTCCATACACCTTGAGTGTGGAGAAGGCGACAGTTGAGCTCCCCATCGTCGCATGATCGTCTGTGGTGATGGAAGCTGATGATCCAGAGAACAGGGAATCCTTCCAGGAGATTGCTCTCTTGAGACCACCAGGTGAGAGAGACCGCCATGAGGCTCTGTCACCTTGATGGGATAAGACTGGGGTTGAGAGGTCAGTGACCACTGATGGCGGAGAGCATCCACTGGGTGGTCCTCATGTGCAACGAGCTAGGGGTACAGTGAACAGTGAGGGCGCCATTGAGATAACATCACATTGCATGGAGAGAGCTGTGACCCGATCGGTTCTCCCTGCTGTAACCGGGCCATCTGAGAGGATGTCAGTCTTCTGTCCTCTGGAAGAAGCCTTCCACGGAAGGGTGTCAGAAGAGTCCCATGAAGAAAGGAGCCTCTGGGAGGAGCTGCAGTTGTGACTTCTTCAGATTCAGCAGAACTCCCATATGGACGTAAGCGAGGCCGTTTGAGCCAGCTTCAGAGTCCCTTAGCTGGAAGAGCTTGCTGGGAGCCAATCGTCCAGGTGAGGGAAACCTCGAGTCGAGCTTCCTGGAATGCATGCAAGAACTGCACAACACTTTGTAAAACTTGCGGTAGCCGAGGATAGCAAAGGCAGGACTCTGAACTGATAATGCTGACCCAAGCTACAAACCTCAGGAATTTGTGATGGAATTACGGGTGGATGGGATATGCTGGTAGCGTCCTGCATATCCAGGGAGGCTGAAAAGCCAGTCGTGCTGATGCAGCAAAGGTAACAGGTACCTAGGAAATCATTTTGAATTTCTCCTTAGGGAGGAATTTGTTTAACTTTCTGAGGTCTAGAATGGGAGCATCCCCCAGATTTCTTTGGAACCAAGTAATGGGAGATAGAACCTGTGTTTCACTGATGCGGGGCACCAGTTCTATTGCCCTGTTGTTTAGAAGGCCCTGGATCTCGGTGAGGAGGTCTGACTGAGAGGTCGACAACCTGGGTTGTCGTTTGGGAGGAGACAATTCGGAGGTTTCAAGAAATTGAAGAATAACCTCGCAATTATCCGAAGGACCATTTGTCGAGGTTGTGGACTTCACAGGTTGTGAAGTACATCAGAGCGACCTCCACGGAGGAGAAAGTTCCACCTCAGACGTGTGGATGGAATTTGGGCGACAATTCATAAGGATGACTGGGGCTTTAAGGCCCCGCGCTTTCTGCACGTCTTCTTTTGAGGTTGGGCAGGTTGGCTTTTATGGGCTTCCTCTGCCTTGAAGAATGGCCGACTATATGAGGCAGCAGTTTACCTACATGCCCCGAGGGGAGAGAGGAGAAGTCTAGCCAACAATGGCCGACCTAGTCTTCTGAGTGGCCTCCTGGACTGCTCTACCTGAGGACCGAAAAATCCAAGGAGCCATCAAAGGGCAGCAGCCATACCTAACTGCTGAGCATCGTTAAGTAAAGCCGGATCACGCAGCCAGGAATGAAGCCAGAGGCAAATACCTGTGGCTGCTGAGCGAGAAGCAGTGTGAAAAGCGTCCATGGCGGCTTTGACCTGTTGGTTATTGGACTCTATACCTCTGATAATGGTTGAAGAGCTCTGACTGGGAGTCGGGAATCTGGAAGAGCTTCAGCCATTCGTTTCATAAGTGCCACAGGATATATTCATAATGAGAAAATACCTTGATAGCTGGCAATACACATACTTAAAGTGGGCAGCAGAGACTCTTACCTAATGTATCAATTTCACAGAGACTCTTTGTTAATAAATCGACCTGTAGTAACAAGGAAAACGACCTTGTCATTCTCTGCCAGGACTACAATAGGATCACAAAGGCTTGGGATGCCAAATGGGGCGATCCTTGGGAGCTGAATATTTCTTATCAATGGATTGATACGAGGGAATAAAAGCAGGATTATTCCATACCATTTGAGACAGCGTCTAGAAGGAAGGAATTGAATAGGAGGAGTCAAATCCGTAGGGATCTCGAGAGCATGAAGATACTGGAGTCTTAATATTTTCCCAGGATCGATGTCTATGAGTCTGGAGAGAAAGAGAGTGGATCTAGGATTCTTCAACAGAGACTTAAAGGATAGGGTCCTCGACCACAGGCTCTGTTGCAGAGAAAGATCCCGTTTCCTCCACTTCATCATAACCGAAGGTCTGGGTCGAGACTCCAACATCATCTCCTGATAGTCAGGAAAGGACTGTTTGGACAGGAAAGGAGTGAAAAGAGAAATAGGAGAGGAGAAGAGCAGATAGAAAGGAGGGTCCCGAGGGCCCCGGCGCGAGGAGGCGAAAAGTCAGCAACGATTGCCACGGACGCCTGCAGCACAGCACGACCAGTGGCCACCGAAGCGCCTGAACGCCCTCGAGACCCGTTGGCTCCATAAGACCCAGCGGCACCGTGAGACAGCGCATAAAGCCACGCAGCGCCAAAAGCGCCAAACAAGCATGAGCGACCCAGCGGGGCGCCAGGACACCTGGAACCTGGAAAGCAGAGAAGGAAAAAACCAGGAGATAAGGGCATCGGTGTGGCCCCTGCGCTGCAGCCATGTGAGGGAAACACTAAGCCTGAGTCGCTGGCACCGAAGGAGGTGCCCGCGGACCAGGAAGGTCCAACCGCCCTGACCTGATCGCCCAACGGTGAGGCTCCGGGCAACCGAGGCAGGCAGAAGAACCAACCTCCAGGCCCATCGGCTCCATAGAGCGGCCCACTGATGAAACTGCTCATCTGGAGCCCTACCTATAGGCGGGGTGGGGCTCCGATGTCGAAGACGGCGGAAACCGAAGTTGGCGACTCCGAAGGAGGAGACCGGCAACTAGCGACGATAACCGACCGTCAACGCGCAGACGTATCAGAGGGCGACCTCGAGTGATGCCTTCTCTTTTTTGACCCATGGGCGAAGAAGAGCTCGAGGCCGAACGGTGCCGAGAATGCGACCGTTTATTTTATGCCGGCAGGGGACCGCCCATCCCCGGCATCGGACTGACAGTTGTCGGAACCCCGCTGAGGAGAAGGGGGCTGACCGGACCCAGCCCGACTGACTGAACAGCTTTCTACAGAAGTCTCCCTACCGTCACCTGACCTGCTCATGGTCGACTCCGTCCAGTAGGCCGAGACTTCTTTACTATAAGTTAAATTTTAAAATATAACAGAAATATAATGAAATTAAGAGATACTACTATCGAGATAATATTACAAAAATGAACTGAAAACTATAGCTGGTTGAAGTTGGACTCCCGACAGGCGAGCGGCGTTGTCACTGAAAGCGCGCCGGGTGAGGAAAAAGAGGAACAATGAGCCGGTTGGAGGTCGCCGCCGAGATGGTCATTAACGTACGAGCCACCGTCGTGAGCCATCTCTGCGCCGACCCTCCAGCAAAAAGTTTGCTCCCGATGGGTCCTAGTGCCTCCGGCGCAGATCCCACTAGTGTGAATGAGTGGTGGAGACCTATGTCCAGGAAGATACAGTTTTCCAGGACAATTACTTAAGCTCGGCTGAAGCCAAAGGTTCAGAGGGTGGCTGCATAAGCTGAGAAAGGCAGATATTGAGATCCCAAGATGGAGTAGGCTTTCTAAAAGGAGGGTTGATATGAACCAGACCTTAAGTCATTCAGGCCTAGATACGCCAGTAGGTGGTGTCTAGAAACATTGCCACTCAGGCCAATAACGACTGTAGATATACTCGGCTGACTTTCACTCAGGCCTGGAAACGTCCGAGAAGTCAGCAGTTTTTACCTAAATATTAAACAAATCTAATTGCTTAGAACTGATTGTATAGCACTGTTAGAAAGGTAATTTTGTACTGAACAATTTTGCTGCTGATACTTTGTTTCTATCACGTATACTTTAGGAATTATTTACATTGTTTAAGGTATGGTGTGCATGGCTGACATTTATCTCTCAAGCCTCACCTAAGCACCTCGGAAAAAAAAAATCTCAGTTTGGTATTTCAGCTAGTATAAAATAAAAACCAAATTGATTACACTTGATTATATAGCACAACTGGAAAAATAATGTTGTGCTGAGCAACTTTGCCACTCGTACTTTGTGTGTAGCACTTACGGCTAAAGGGGTATTTACATTTGTTTGTGGCATGCTGATTATGGCTTTATTTTGCTTAGAAAGACCCAGGATGCAGTGCCAAGAGTATACAGGGCACAAGTGGTAGAAGTCTCAAAGAGCTCTTGTGGTGTGAATGAGTTAAAGAACTTCCCAAAGACAGGGTGTGATGCCAGAGAATTGCCCTTCCCTGCTGACAGGAATGCAGAAACAGCTACTAGATGAACTTTTAAAGTGGCTGGCCTAAGACCCAAGCCATTAAGGTGAACCAGGTAATTTAAGACTGTGGCAATACCCACATCTGGAAGAATATCCCTGTGTGAACACCAAATGCTGAATCTTTTCCATTTGGTGTTGTAAGTTTTCCTGGTAGAAGGTTTCAGAGAACCCTTCAGGATGTCAAACTCCGAGAAAGATGCAGGACTGCGTATTCTAACTCTTCAAGATCCAGGCCTTGAGACCGAGGGCCTGGAGACTGGGGTACCAGGTCCTCCCTTGAGAGACGGTTAAAAGATTGTGTCTCTTGGGAAGAGACAGGAGGAGTGAGACTACTAAGGACAACAGATGATACCAAGGTTGCCTGGCCCAGTCTTGAGCAACTAGGATCACTGTGCAGGGTTGTGACCTAATCTTTATTAGAACCCTGAACAACAGGGAAAAGGGTGGAAAGGCATAAAGAAAGTACAGTTACGTGAAGAACTTACCGTAACAGTAGATCTTCGAGAGGCTCTTGCAGTAGGTAATACATATAGGACTGGCGTCGCAGGCGGCAGGACCCCATGGAAAAATTTCTAGCTAGCAGTCCCTGGCGGGACCGCCCACGATCAGGTGACCGCCGCGGACAACGCGGCATAAAGGGGCAACCCGACGCCCGCCCCTCCAGTTCTTTCTCACCACAGGCCCGGAAGGCCCGGACGAGAGAAGGCGGATATTCCCTTAATGGAAAAGGAGCTAAAAAGCCTAGGGGATGGAGGGTGGATAGATATTTAGATTGTAAAGAGCTCTCTCTCAAGATCTACTGTTACAGTAAGTTCTTACGCAACTGTACTATCTTACTTGAGAGGGCTCTTGCAGTAGGTAATTATATATAGGACAGAAACCCAAGCAGTCTGGAACAAATGAAAGACACCGGGAGGAGGAACTACTCCAAGAAGTAGCAAAAAAAAAAAACCTTGCAAACCTCAAGACAGGAGGCCTTGCAAGACAGCTAATCCGAAGCCTGCTCTACGGCGAGAGGCAATGTCCAAACTGTAATGTTTCGTAAAGGTATGGACGGTAGTCCAGGTGGCGGCAGCGCAGATGTCTGCCGCAGACACATTCTTGAAACAAGCCACAGAGGCTGCTACTCAACGCAGTGGAGTGACTTCGACTTGACCCAGAAAGGTCTTGTACTTGTCATAACAGAAAGTGATGCAATGAGCCAACCACTTTGACAGGCATTGCTTGGAGACAGCATTGCCTTTCCTTTTGTGAGCAAAGAGACGAACAACTGATCAGTCTTCTGAGATCCTTCGTCCTATCGGTTGTAGTATCTCAGAATCCTGTGGACATCCATGGTATGGAGCAAGTATTCTCCTGGTTGAGTACTGCATGAAAAAAGCAGCTAACTCAATAGAATGATTTAAGGTAGACTCGCTACCACTTTTGGAAGAAACTTGGGGTTAGATGCGAAGAGCTACTCGTTCTTTGTGAAAAATCAGATAGGGACTTTACACAAGGGCCTGGAGCTTGGAAATTCTCGAGCAGAAGTAATAGCCTGCAAGAAGCGTCTTCCAAGATAAGAACTTCAAGTTCACGGAAGCCAAGGCTCAAAAGGAGGAAGGTAAGTTTCGAGAACAAAGTTCAAATCCCAAGGGGAGCAAGAGTCCGAACGGGGGGCCTGAGATGAAGGACCCCTCTGAGAAAGGTCTTGGATACTTCTAATTGGGCAAAGGCTTTATCAGCAAAAGGAACATGGTAGGCTGAAACAGCCGCCATGTGAACCTTCAACGAGGAGTGGCTGAGACCCAGGTCGAAAAGATGACGCAAATCGAGCAGAACGGCCACAGGACAGAACAAAGGCTCCACGTTCCTGGAGGCAGCCCAAATGGAAAATCTCTTCCATTTCATAGCATAGGTGGACCTAGTGGAGGATTTTCTAGCCTCCACCAGAATCTCGGCCACCTTAGGAGAGACGACAAAACGAGACTGGGCTAGGTCTGCAGGAGCCATGCATGAAGTTGAAGAGTCTTGAGTCCCGGATGGACCAGGGTCCCCAGATCCTGGGTCAATAATCCTCGAGATAAAGGAAGAGGAAGAGGAGGAACCTCTGAGTATTGTTGTGGAAGAGAGAACTAGATTTGCCTGGGCCAGAAAGGAGCAATCAGAATCATTCTCGCTCCTTACAATACAAGTTTCTGCAGCACAGAGGGACCAGAGGAATTGGGGGAGCATAGAAGAATCTGTCCTTCCAGCTTAGAGACAGAGCGTCGCTCCAGAAAGCGCCTCGCTCTGGAGCGAGCAAGCAAAAGGTGGGAAGTTTTGCGTTTTGGGAAGAGGCGAACAGGTCTACCTGTGGAGTCCCCCAAAGCTGGAAGATGCCGTTTAGAACCTTTTGGTCCAGTTCCCACTCGTGTGGCACAGCCAAGGAACGACAGTTTGTCTGCCAGGACATTGTCGACTCCTGGAACATGGATCACCGTGAGGTGAAGGTTGTGAAGCGTTGCCCATTCCCAAACCCTCATTGCTTCCCTGCACAGCGGGTAGGACAGAGTCACTCCCTGCTTGTTGATGCACCACACCACGCATATGTTGTCCGTTTGGACAGCTAGGTGACCGGGAAGGATGTATTGGTGAAGGGCTTGGAGAGCATACAGTACTGCTCGTAGCTCGAGCACATTGATGTGGACAGCTAGCTCCAACCTGGACCATAAACCCTGGGTTCGGTGAGGACCCAGATGGGCTCCCCAACCTTCGCCTGATGCGTCCGTGGTCAGAGTCTGGGAGGGGGGGAGGATGAAAGAAGGGGACCCCCCCCGGAACAGGTTCTCTCGAACCATCCACCACTGCAAGTCTCTTGTCATCGGCGAGGAGATCAGCACCAGATGTTCTAGGTGGTCTACAAGTTGATCCCGCGGAGAGTCCACTGAGAGATCCTCATGTGGAGTCGCACGCGCAGAACCGTCGGGATGGCAGCCGCCATAAGCCCCAAAAGATGGAGCACCGACCACGCCGGAACCTTCCTGCATTCCGAAAGTAGGGAAATCTGTGACTGGAGGGAGGCCCCCTTGTCCAAAGGCAGGAAGGCTTTGCACACTGTCGTATCGAGGATTGTCCCGATGAACTGGAGTCTCTGGGAAGGGTCCAGATGAGACTTGGAATGGTTGATGGTGATACCCAGACCAGTGAAAACCTGCTGGGTGAGGGAGAGAAAATGCAGGAGTTCCTCCTGGACGAGGCCGCCAGGAGCCAGTGCGTCGAGGTAGGGAAAACCTGAACTCCCAAAGTGCACTGAGGTGGCCGCTACCACCGCCAGGCATTTGGTAAAACTCTGGAGCCGAGGAAAGAACAAAAGGAGTGCCCGAATTGGTAATGGTCCCCCTGGAAAGCAAACCGGAGGTACTTTTGGTGCGAGGGACGAATGGGGATGTGCAGGTACGCATCTTGCATATCCAAAGCACAAAGCCATTGGCCCGGCCGAAGAAGAGGCAGAAGGGTTTGAAGGGAGAGCATCCTGAACTTCTTGTATTCTACACAGAAGTTCAGGGAGCTGAGATCGAGAATGGGTCTGAGATCTCCCGTCTTCTTTGGGACAAGGAAGAAATGGGAATAGTAACCCGTCCCGTGAAGGTGAGGAGGGACGGGTTCTATGGCCTGCTTCATGAGGAGAGCAGATATTTCTTCCCTGACCAGAGGAAGATGGTCCCTTGAGTAAGAGGACTTCAGAGGGGGGTGGCGTGGAGGTTTCTGTAGAAACTCTATAGAGTGCCCCTCTGCGATAATCTGAAGCACCCATGAATCCGATGTTATCCTCTCCCAACCCGGAAGGTGGAGGGAGAACCTCCCTCCTACCGGTTCCTCCGGGAGTCCGGAGGCGTGGGAGAGGAAGGAGTCAGGTGGTGGGGGCAGCGCCGCAGCTGGGGCACCGCTGCTTTTGAGGGCGGGGGCCTGGCAGCTGTGGGGCCCAGCGTTGTGGCCCGCCTTCCTGGGGTTTCGCTTGAGGCCGGCTGCGTCTGGAAAGGATGGCGCTGCAGGGATGGGGACGGTACAGGAATCCACAGATTTCAGGGCCGTCCCCTTCTCCTGCAAGTCGGTGATGTCCTTGACATCACCACCGAAAAGCACCGAACCCCTGAAAGGTGCTTCTTGAATTGCTGACTGCACCTCCGGGACCAAACCTGACACTCTGAGCCAGGCGTGACGCCGAAGACTTACGGCGAACGCGGAGCTTCACCCTGCGGTGTCCACTGCATCGTAGGTCGTCCTCAAAATGTGACGACTGGCCGAGCAAGCAGAACGGACAAGGTCGGCTAACTCCTGCTCGACTTGGGAGTCAGGCAAGGAGTCAATCTCAGATTCAGCCTGGGTAAGGACAGCCTTCTGGTAATCCCCCATATGTGCTACACAGTTTAGGGCCCTGATCCCCAGTGTGGAAGAAGCATAGATCTGCCTTCCATACTGATCCAGAAGGTGAGATTCCTTATCCGGAGGAGACAAGCTCAAATGTTTAGGGTGTGCGGACGGCCGTGAGCGGGCGCTAATCACAATCAAGTCTGCAGGGGTGAGAATCTAAAAAGTCTACACCCTCTGGAGCCTGGTATAGCCTGTTGGAATTCCGAGGAAGTGGGGCTAAAGCCGACGGTTGTTTCCAAATAGTGGAAACAAGGTGGGCATGAGGCTCGATCCAGGGTGGCACTAGAGTAGGGTCCGTAAGGGGCAAGTCCAGATGCTCGGTGAGTTTAACCCGCTGAGGATCTGGCTCTAAGGAACGCCACTGATGTACTTCCTGGATCTTCCTGAGCAACTCCGTGAAGGAAGGATCCTCCAGAAGAGACTTCGGAGGAGTCCTCGGCCGGGGCTTGGACGGAGAGTGAGGCTCGTCGTCCGAGAGAGAAGAAGAAGAATTGGAAGCAGAGTAAGACTCCCTGACTTGTCTAGGGGGAGGAACGGGTTCCTTAGGGGGAATCCCTGGATGCGTGTCCTGCCCCTCTCTGGATCCAGAGGGAAGAGCTCGGGAATCCGGAGGTGGAGAGAGGTGTGCCATCTGGGGATGCAGGGGCCGAAGAGCGGCACCGTCACGTGAAGGCTGCTCTCGACTCTTGCTGAGCTGAGCCTCAACCTCAGCCCACCAGGAGGCCAGAGTCTCCTGAAGATCCACCGCGGCCTAGGGGCGGCAGAGGAGGAGGAGGAGGGGATAGTTGTAATGGATTATAACCATAAGGCGAGTATCCGTAACCCGGCTTCGGGAATACCGGCGTCGGGTACTGCGGCGTCGGTCGGGCCGGCATCGGGTACTGCGGCACAGGATACTGCGGACTCAGCCAACGGCGGATACCCAGGTCCCGGAGGAGCTGCCGGAGCAGACAGCCCAGTAGGAAGCTCCACGGGTGGATCAACAGTAATAGGCCCGTGGGGGGAGAGCCCGATGGGAGAGGAATATCCTCCGCCGGCGTCAAGAGTGGCCAGCGTCGGGACCGGCGTCAGATCCGGTACAATGGAAGGAGGGTCTGACGGCGGAAAAGCATCCCAAGCATCGCCCGGGGAGGGAGGAGAAAAGTCCCCGGGGACAGGCAGGGGGACTCTGGCTCCCCAGACGGCAGCGAAGGCTGTGGGGAACCTGGAGCGACAGGCGATGGAGGGTCTGTCGTGAGCTCAACGCCTGGCACACATCGGGAGCCCACGTGAGACAGGGGCTGAATCGGCGGACGCCAGAGGAGTCAGCGTCCGACTTAAGGGGTCCCTCGCCGAGGCGGCCGAGGTGGGAAGCGCCCGTCCGGAGGGGACACTGCCGCGGGCTGTTCTCTGAAGGGTCGGGCGTCTTAGCTGCCTTCTCCTGGCGGGCGGAGGAGCCAAGCGTCCGGCTTATGGGAGGCGCCCGCGCAGTGAGCGCAAGCCTGCGGCGGTACTGGGGCAGAAGCCTCCGATGCCCGGGCGCCGCGAGAGGTCGAACGCCGAACCCAACGGCTAGCCGCCTCCTCCAAAGCCTTGGAGCTGCCATTACGCCGATCCGGAGGACGTTATTTTAGCAGCGGCTCCAGCCGGAGTCGTGAGGAGGAAGCCCGGTGCCTTTCTTTGTCCCGCTTCTTGTGTCCTTCTCGGGAGGTCGACGCCTGCCTAAGCTTCT
This sequence comes from Neoceratodus forsteri, assembly GCA_016271365.2. Classification (NCBI taxonomy): domain Eukaryota; kingdom Metazoa; phylum Chordata; order Ceratodontiformes; family Ceratodontidae; genus Neoceratodus; species Neoceratodus forsteri. The sequence continues at coordinate 243,522,413 of JADMNL010000028.1, read as the reverse complement.
TCAACTCCTTCTCCATTGCAGACATCTTTTTAAGGAGATGAGCTTCCAAAACTGCTTGGCGTCTGCAGGTAGCTGCGTTGAAATGCAGGCAATGCGGGCACTTTTCGACTGCATGGTCGGGGCCCAAGCAAAAAGGCAGAGGAAGTGACCATCCTTGTAGAGCCAGTTACCGCATAAGTCGCACTTTATTTTTTGAAGGGGACGACAAACAGACGCTCACCTGACTAAAAATACCAAAATACTGATAACTTTCGTAAAAACGATCGAAGTAACAGGGCTGAGCACGAACTTCATCACGACGCTGCACAAGCTGACTGCTTTTCAGCTCCATTTCCATTGAGGAAATATCTGCTTCTCTCTCATCCGGGCCTTCCAGGCCTGTGGCGGAAAGAACTGGAAGGTGGGCGTCCGGGACCGCCCTTTATACCGTCGTCTGGCGCCAGTCACCTGGCGATGGGGACGGTCCCGCCAGGGACTGCTAGCTAGAAATTTTTCCATGGGGTACTGCCGCCTGCCGACGTCAGTCCTATATGTAATTACCTACTGCAAGAGCCCTCTCGAAGTAAGATCTTGCCTTTCCAATCCAGTATCAGAGCATCCAGAGGGAACAGTCCCCAGGACTGGAGGTCTGCAGCAGAACTGGTCATTGTCTGGGGCTGTGAAGAGATCTCTCTCGAGTGCCCCACCTGGTAAAGATTACTTTCAGAATTAGAGGATCCAAGGTCCATTCGTGATGGCCCTGGGAGATTCCGCTCAGAGCATCTGCTAGCACACTGTCCTTCCCTGGGAGGTGGACTGCTATTAGGGAAGTTTGTAGGGGGTAGGCCAGAGACCATACTTTCATGGCCTCCGTGCACAAGGCCTTAGACAGAGTGCCCCCTTGCTTGTTGATGTACCACATGGTGGTGGTGGTGATGGTGTGTCTCCTAGCCAGAACCACCTTGTTCCTCACTGAGTCAGAGAAAAACTGAAGGGCCAAGAATACTGCCCCGAGTTCCAGAAGATTGATATGAAGGATAAACACTTTTGGGGACCAGACCCCTGTGCTGTGAGGGCTCCCAGGTGGGCCCCCAGTCAGGAAGAGAAGCATCTGTGGTGAGGACCACTGAAGGAGTTTGCTTGAAATGGGACACCTTGCCTGAGATGGGCATCCAGCCACCATTTGAGAGCTTGGACCAGAGCTAGTCACTGGAATCAGCTTGGTAAGAGAATCTTTCTTCTGATACCAAAAGGACCTCGAGTGGAACTCAATGTCCCTCATCTGGAAACTGGCTCCTTGCACCACTGCAGTGGAATCTGCCATGTGGCCTAAGAGCTGAAGAAAATGTCTTGTCGGACGAGAAACCAGAGGATGAAAAGAGGAAGCAAGATCTGTAAGGGCCTGAACTCTTGCAAGTGGGAGGAAGGCCTTTGCTTGAACAGTATCTAACTCTATCCTTATGAAAGTGAGAAGCAGTACTGGTTCGAGAAATGGAAATTAAGTACCTACTGTACCTCTTGATCTTCTTGGACAAAGTCACCACTCATTCACACTAATAGGATCTACGCCGGAGGCGCTAGGACACAGCGAGAACAAACTTTGAGAGAGTCGCGCCAGAGATGGAGCGCATGAGCGGCACAGGAAACCATAGCTCGTGCAGTAAAGACTACCTTGGCACGACCCCTAACCGCCTCAGTAACCCCCCGAGGAGGTGCAGCGTGAACTAACCTAGGGGTCTATCCTAACAAAATCAGACATAAGATAGTCCGAATGACCAGTGTAAGAAGGGTCAACAATAGAGTCTTCACAGCCCAGCCATTGAGCGAGTGAAGACAGAGACGTGAGCTCGGGGGATGGCGGGCGTGTGAATGAGTGGTGGAGACTTTGTCCAAGAATTACAGTAGGTACGTAATTTCCATATCTTCCTGGACATAAAGTCTCCACCACTCATTCACAGAAATGGGAGACTACCGAGCTAACAAACAGACAGGAGGCAGGAGAAACTAAGAGCTCACATACTTAGGACAAAAGTCCGTTAAGAATAGTCCTACCAAAACGACAGATGTCTGGTATGGACATCTAAAGCATAGTGCTTAACAAAAGTATGCACTGAGCTCCATGTAGCCACACTGCAAATGTCTGCAATGGGCACATTACAGATTTCCAGCAGCGATGCCGTGACTGCTCTAGTAGAGTGAGCATACACTGCCTTCTAGCTTAACCTGTGCCATAGAACAGCAGTGGCGGAGGCATGTTACCAGCCACGCTGAAATGCACGCACTAGCAACAGGTTGACCCAGCCTGGTCTCGCTGAAGTAAGCAAACAGTTGCTGAGCCTTGCAAATTTCTTTTGTTCTATCCAGACAGAATCGCAGTGCTCTCTTAACATCCAAAGAATGCAGGGTATGTTCTCGTTCATTCTGGAAGTTAGCAAAGTAGGTAGGACGGACTAAAGGTTGGTTTAAATGAAATTCTGAGACAACCTTGGGAAGAAACTTAGGGTGAGTCCTAAGAACTACTTTGACCTTGTGAAATACAGTGTACGGGGAAGGGGGCCTGTGACCAGAGCATGTATTTCCAAAACTCTACCGGCCAAAGTGATGGCCACCAGGGAGGCTGTTTTCCAAGTGAGGAACTTCAACTCGCAGGTAGCTAGAGGCTCAAAAGGTTTCCGAGTGAGCATGTCTAGCACAAGGTTAATGTCCCAGGCTGCGACTGGACGTCTGATAGGAGGTCTGGTATGCAGAATGCCCTTAAGACACCTCTTAACTACAGGCAACTGAGCCAGAGACAAAGAATGTACCAGCTCAGGATAAGATAAAATGGCACAGAGATTAACTTTGAGAGTACAGTACTGCAGGCCTTAATTTTAGAGGTCCAAAAGGTACTCCAAGACTTTATTTGGTGGGCAGAAAAAAGGGTTCAAAGAGGATCTTGCACACCAGAGAGAAACTTTTCCATTTGCCTGTGTAGGTTTTTCTAGTGGCTGGTTTACATGCAGCCAAGAGAATATCTGAAACCCTACAGGAAACATTGAACCTATTTACCTCTCTCTCTCTTCAGGAGCCAAGCATGAAGGTGAAGCGCCTTCAGATTGGGATGGACCACAGACCTCCGGGTCAGAAGGTTCGTCTGAAGGGGAATTGCCTCCGGGAGGGTTGCGACAGGCTGTTGACCAGCGGGAACCATAACTGTCGAGGCAAGAAGGGAGCAATGAGAGTCATTCTGTCTCAGAGAATCGAATTTGAGAAGCACCCTCTGAATCAGAGGAAGAACAGGAAAGGCGTATAGAAAGCGTTTTGTCCACTGCAACCTGAATGTATCCCAACAGAAAATGCCAGGTCCTGGATTTCTGGAGCAGAAGAGATGCAGTTTTGCGTTGAGTGGGGATGCAAAAAGGTCCAGGTCTGGAGTTACCCACTCTTTGAAGAGTGACCAAGCGATGGTTGAGTCGAGAGACCACTCGTGAGGACCTGTCTCCGTTCGGCTGCTACGGTCTGCCAGTTTGTTCTGCACGTCTGGTAGGTAAACCGCACGGATTAAAGCCTTGTGCTCCAGGTACCATTCCCACACACTCTCATAGCTTCCCTGCATAATGGGTAAGTGTGCACCGCCCTGCTTGTTTATGTAATACATCACTGCTTTGTCGTCCGTTTATAGGAGAATGTTCTTGTGACAGAGAATGTCCTTCAAAGCCCGGACTGCACGGAGGACAGCTCTCATTTCCAGGACGTTAATGTGGAGCCGGGACTCGTCCTAAGTCCATGTACCTTGGGTGTGGAGCTTCTGGCATCGAGTTCCCCACCCCATCAGGGACGCGTCCGTGGTAATGGAGATCTGATGGTCCAGAGGAGCAAAGGGATATCCTTCCAAAAGGTTGTTCTCCTGCAACCACCAGATGAGTGACTTCTTCAGAGGGTCTGTCACCTTGATGGGAAAGGGACTGAGGGCGAGTGGTTGGGGACCACTGAGTACTAAGCATCCACTGAGAGGTCCTCATGTGGAGACGAGCTTGAGGTACAGTGAACACCGAGGATGCCATGAGACCAAGCATCCGTTGCATCGAGATAGCTCACACCGAGCTGTTTTCTCTGATGTATCGTGCCATCTGTAGAATATCGCTCCTTCTGTCCTCTGGAAGAAAAGCGTACGCACAGGAGGTATTCAGAACAGTTCCTATGAAAAGAAGTTTCTGGGAGGGCTGCAATTGCGATTTGTTGCGATTTAGCAGGACTCCCATGGACGTGAGGAAGTCTGAAGCTTTGGCTACAGCGTCCAGAGTTCCCTGCCTGGAAGGGCTTGCTAGAAGCCAGTCATCCAGGTATGGAAACACAAATTCCAATTTTCCTGAGGTGTACTGCGAGAACTGCACAACACTTCGTAAAAACTCACGGCGCGCCGAGGATAGCCCAAAGGGTAGGACTCTGAACTGATAATGTTGACCCAACGCTACAAATCTCATGTATTTGTGGTGCTTTGGGTGTATAAGAATGTGTTGGTAGACATCCTGCATGTCCAGTGAGGTTAGCCAATCGTGTTGATGCATCAAAGGTAGAAGGGTACCTAGAGATATCAACCTGAACTTTTCCTTGTGAATGAATTTAACTTTCCGCGATCCAGAAGTGGGCACATGCCTCCAGTTTTCATTGGAACTAGAAAGTAATGGGAGCAGAAACCTGTGTTTCGTTGGTCCAGCGAAACTACTTCTACTGGCCTGTTGTTCAGAAGGCCTTGCACCTCAGAAGCAAGAAGGTCTGCCTGGGCTGTCGTTTGGGGGGATGATGGTGTTTCTGAAAGACTGAGCGAATATCTCTCGTGGGTTATCCGGAGGACCCATCTGTCTGATGTTATAGACTTCAACCGGTCGTAGAACTGAGTCAGACGTCCTCCCACTGCTGAGGAAAAGTCCCCCTCTGGCAGTTGAGGTGGGACCTGGGCCGAGAACTCAGAGGGTGGCACTGGGCACTTGTGCATTCTGCTGCTTTTTCTTTTGTGGCTGTGGGGTGTGGCTTTTGTTAAGGCCCCCCCGCCTTTCCCAGAAAGGACCGACTGTTATGAAATTGATGCTTATTGGCACCCCCAAAGAGGGGAAGGGTGTGGGTCGAGCTATCTTAATGGCAGACCTAGTCTTCTGTGTGGCTTCCACAGCTTGTTCCACCTGGGGTCCGAACAGATACATACCGAAGGGTAAGGCCATGACCTGCTGCTGGGCATCATTCGTGAAATGCGGAGTACGTAGCCAAGAGTGGCGACGGATACAAATGCCCACCCCCGCTGCTCGAGAATCAGTATCTAAAGCGTCCACTGCAGCTTTAACCTGTTCGTTATTGGACTCGATACCACTGGCTATGGTGTGAAGTAGCTCTCAGTTTCCGACTCAGGCAGAGCTTCTACCATTTGCTTGAGCGAATGCCAAAGGACATACTCATATTGAGAAAAATAGCCCTGGTAGCTGGCAATACGCATACCCGGGGTGGAGGCAGCAAAGACGCTCTTACCTAAGGTGTCTATCTTACGAGATTCTTTATTGATAAGCCGGGTTGAGGATGCTTGAGGGAGTACAGCCTTGTCATTCTCTGATATGACTACAATGGGATCAGCAAAAGCTTGTGAGGCCAATACGGGTTGATCCTTGGGAGCAGCGTACTTCCTAACTATGGACTAAGCCACAGAAGGGATGAAAGCAGGATTCTTCCATATCATCTGAGAAAGGGTCTCAAAAGATGGTTGTACCGGAGGAGTTAAATCCATAGGGATCTCCGGGACATGTAGATATTGGAGTCTTAAAAGCTTCCCAGGATCGATAGTCTGGAGAGAAAGAATGGAATTTAAATTTTTTAGCAGAGACTTACAGGAAAGGTCTTCAACCACAGGCTCTGCAGCAGGATTAACTCCTGCTCCTTCAACATGATCACCCAGACCACGATCTGGGTCAGGCTCAAATTCATCTCCTGACAGTCCAGTGGGGACTGTATGGACAGGAAAGGAGTGAAAATCAGAATGGAAATTAGAAGAGGAAAGAATCCAAGTCGAAAAGCCCTGGAGGCTGGACGGCACCAAAGAAGAACATGGTGCTGAACCCAAGGAAGTCGGCACCATCAGAAACCGCCCAGCACACGGCGCCGACAAAGGCCACAGTGCAGACAGAGCCAGACGGTGCCGACAGAGCCCCTCGGCACTGTGGACGGCGCCAGAGCGCCCAAGTCTCCGAAAACTGCGATTTAAAGGAAAATGAACAAGAGATAGCGGCATCGGGGAGGACCCACACGTCGCAGCTATGTGAGGAGGGGGAAAACACCTGAGCACAGAGTCGACAGCACCAAAGGCGCCACACGACTAGGAAGGTCCAACCGCCCTACCCGGTCCCTCGAGCGCCTACAAAAGCCCCGGAGTGACCGGGTCAGGCAGCTTGACCAACCTCCGAGCCCACTGCTCCATAACAGCAGCCCACTGGTGAAACTGCTCATCGGAGGCCCATCCAATAGGCGAGGACAGGCTCTGATGTCGAAGAGGTTGGACACCGGAGCCAGACCCAGCGACTCCGAGAGGGGAGAAGACCGGTGCCTAGCCCCAACAACCAACCGTCGAGGCACAGACATACCAGAAGGCAACCTCGAGTGATGCCTTCTCTTTCTTGACTTGTGCACCGAAGAACTCTAAGCCGAACTGTGCTTCGAATGGGACCGTTTCCTTTTATGCTTTTGGGGGGACCGCCCATCTCCCTGAGCATTGGACCGTCCGTTGTCAGACCCACCCTCCGGGGAGGGTGGAGGACCGGAGTCGGCCCGGCTGATTGAACAGCTTTCATACCAAGTCTCCCTACAGTCACCTGACCCGCTCATGGTCGACTCCGTCAATGGAGGGCTGAAGACTTCTTTATTAATCAATAAATTTAATTAAATCTACTCTGTACTTCGAAGAAAATTACAAAATAATAAACTGAAAACTATGTTGCTAGTTTGAAGTTTGACTCCTGGCGGGCGAGCGACATCACAAGCGCACTAGATGGCGGCAAAAAAGGAACTGAGGCAGTTGGAGGATTGAAGCCAAGGTAGTCTTTACTGCACGAGTCATGGCTCCCGGTGCAGCTTCCTCGCGCCTCCATCTCAGGCGCAGACCCTCTCGAAAAGTTTGCTCCCGCTGGGTCCTAGCGCATCCGGCATACATCCTATTAGTGGGAAGGAGTAGTGGAGACTTTATGTCCAGGAAGATCTGACTTTGCAGGTTGAGAATTGCCCACGAGAACTGAGAAAATCCTGAGTGACCTGTAGAGCTGACCTGACCTGGTCGGAAGACTGTCCCACAATGAGCCAGTCATCCAGGTATGGAAACAGAGAAATGCCCTGCCTTCTGAGGAAGGCCACTACTACTGCAAGGCACGTTGTAAGCACCCCTGAAGCTGATGTTAGGCCAAAAGGCATAGCTCTGAACTGAAAATGGCCTGAAGGCAACTCAAACCTGAGGTACTTTCTGTGGGAGTACCCTATGGGAATAGGCATCCTTGAGGTCCAGGGAAGCTAACCAGTCTCCTGGTCTTAGAGAGGGAAGAATTACTCCCAGAGTCACTATTTTGAACTTCGATTTTAAGATGTGTTTGTTCAAATACCTTAAGTCTAGGATGGGTCGCCACTCCCCTGTCTTTTTCAGGGTAAGAAAAAGGGAGTACAGACCCTTGCCCCTGTGTACAGTAAGAACTCTCTCTACGGCTCTGAGAGTCAGCAGAGAGGAAACCTCTGCTTCTAAAGCAATGGTTTCGGAGATGTTTACAGGTGGAAAAGAACTGACCCTCATTTTTGGAAACTTTTTGAAATTGAGGCCCAGTCCCTGGCTTACTACCTCCAGGACCCACTTGTCTAAGGTAACAAACTTCCAGGCCTGGAAGTAGTAAGCCAGCCTGCCTCCTACTGGAATTGGGGTGTCGCCCCAGGCAAGTCATCAGGGTGTCCGCCTGGCAGGAGCCTTACACCGGGAAGATGATGCAGCCCTGCTCATCCCCCTCCTGCCTCTCCCTCAGAAGAATCCCCTCTGCGGGAAGGGGGAGGAGGCCTGGGCTTGGTAGAGAGACCTGTGAAAATGCCTGCCCCTGCCCCTAGACTGCTGCCTCTGAGGAGTGACCTGCCTTTCCTTGGCCTGAGTACTCCTGTAAGTAGTCCTGTATTCATCCATTTGATTTCATGTAAGCCTCTGTCTGCTCCCCAAACAGTGTTACCCACTACAGGGAAATTCATGGCCTTAGCCTGGGTGTCCTTCGAAAGGCTAGTACATCTGAACCAAGCAAATCTCCTCAGACACACAAATGTAGCCATGACTCATGATGCCACATCATGTGAGTCCACAGCAGCATGGAATTATACTTTGGATGCCTCAATCCCATCAGCAGCCACCTCCTCCAGCTCTTCGGCCAGTTTCAGAACAGTATCCCACCTGGACTTCTGGTACCTGGCTGCATAGGCCATAAAATTCACCTGCCTGAGTCCCAAGGAGGATGCCAAATGTTTTTTGACCATGGCATCCACCTTCCTGAAGTCTCTATCTGGGGTGTGTGAAACCAAAGGTATGTTAGTCCTGTCACAGGCTGCAGCCTGCACTACCCCAACATGGCTGAAATGATTGTACAAAACCTCCATAGCCGAGCCTGACAACATGCACCTCCAGTCCATTCTTTTGTCCACTGGAGGTAAAGAGTTTGGTGTCTGAAGAATCTTCTTTGTTTCCCCAAAGATTTGTGGAGGGGAACAGACAACCTTTTAGACTCTAGGATGTCCATCATCTCAACAAAATTAGGCTCCTCTTCCTCCTCTGCAGCTTCTACCACGGGGAGCTGGACGGTTTTAGCCACCTTTTTGTATAACAAATAGTGGCAAGGGGACTCAAAGCCTGGGAGGGGAGACACTGAAGGGTCTGTCTGGGGAGATGTCCAGTTCAGTGGGTGGTCCTCCTCCTCCCACTCCTCCTCTGGGAAGTCTTCGTCCCACTCCAATTCATAATAGGCATCTGGATCGTAATCCAATGGAGTGGAATCCAACCGAACCGACCACCTAACCGATGGTGCCAGTTCGGATGGAACCAGTCAAAGCGATTGAACAATGCTCATCAGCGGTTGGAGCCGAACCGGCCGATTTCCTTTTCCTTTTTGTTGGAATCGACCCCTCAGAGTCTGATCTCCTTTTGCCTGAGGAGGTATTGCCCAGGTCAGTGGGCACCTCCTCAGGTTCAGCTGCAACTGAACTGGGCTGACCATCCCGGTCAGCGGACTTCTCGGCCTCCCTTTCCCTTAGCCTACTCAATCTTTTATCCATAGTGGCTTTGGGAAAATTCTTACCTATTTGGCAGTCTGTTTTGATGTGGTCAAACCCCAGACAATAAACACAGATGAGGATCAGCTTTGGCCAAAGCTTCCCCACGCTCACTACAGTGTTGAAACCCAGTGGGCCCGCTTTTCTTCTTGGGTTTCTCAGACATGGCCAGACTAACAAAATTACCCTTAATAGCACTGATGTCAGGTAATACTCTCTGATCAGTAACCAACCATGTTACAGGTTGTGGAAAGAAACCGGTAAAAGTCTTTTTAAACCGATCAGAACCGGCACACCACTGCAAATTCACAGAATTTGAATTTAAACAGAAAGTCAGTTCCCAACCAGACAGACCGCTAGGGAACCGAACATTTAATGATGTAAGTGACCATTGTCCCATAGCTGGCATAAGATCTTCACTCAAACCACCAAACCCTGCTGAATTTGTCCTCAAAAGGTCAAAAAAGAAGTTCAACATACCAGGATACCTCCATGACCTGAGTAACACAATATATTGGCAAGATTTCTACCTTACAACCTCAGTGGAAACAGCTCTCCAGATCTTAAAGGACATTATCACTAATGCTCTCAATATTCATGCACCATTCACCAATATCAGAACTAAAGCAAGGTCCTGCCCTGGTTCACCACTGATCTTAAAACAGCCTTGCTAGCCAGAGACAAACTGTGGAAAAAGGCAAGAAAACTAAGGATTCCAGAGACTGGCTAAATTTCAGAAAAGCAAGAAATTCATGTACAACACAAATAAGATCGCCAAAGCTGCCTATTATAGAGCTGAATTGGATGCCTCCTATAATAACCCAACCAGGCTCTGGGAACTATAAAGGGTATCTTGGGCCAAAACTCTACTCCTGCCTTAACCTGCAAACTGCTACTAAATAACACAGAAATTACGGACAAACAAGAAATCCTAAATACATTCAATGACCACTTCACCACAGCTGGACTAGCATTTGACTCTTCACCTGAAAATCTCCTGAGATCTTCCTTGAACCTTCAATCCACCGTGGGTCAAAAGGCTACATCAACCTTCTCCTTCAACCCAATATCCTTGAGAGAAGTGGAAGATCTCCTCTCCAATTTAGATACTTCAAAAAGTGCAGGTACAGACTCCCTGGACCCCTACTTCCTCAAGATTGCATCTCAAGTCTTATCTGCCCCCTTCACTCATCTCTTCAATCTTTCCCTCACCACTGGATCCATTCCCTCCACTTGGAAAACAGCTCAAGTAGTTCCTTTACTCAAATCTGGTGATCCCATGGACCTCAATAATTACAGGCCCATTTCCATCCTATCAGTTCTATCCAAGATGCTCAAAAGTTAGTAAACTCACAATTAAGGGACTACCTGGATAACAATAACCTCCTAAATACAGCACAATCAGGATTTAGATCAAGGCATAGCACCATTTCGGCCCTAGCCAAAGTAACCAACGACTGGCAGATTGATATGGATAAGAAGAACAGTACCTGTGCTGTGTTCCTGGATTTGAGCAAAGCATTTGACACAGTGGACCATGAATCATTAATCACCTCCCTTGGCTCACTAGGGTTGGATTCCCCTTCACTCAATTGGTTCAAGTGCTATCTATCAGATAGGTCACAACTGGTAAAAAATGGAAACTACCTATCCACTTTAAAACCACTGTTAAGAGGTATACCCATGAGGCTCTATTCTTGTTCCATCCTCTTTGCCATCTATATTAATATTGATGCCAACCTCACTCAATCCAACATCCATCTGTTTGCTGATGATACTGTATTATATGTTAGCAATCCTTCATTATCTAAAGCCTGTGAACTGCTACAATCTGAATTTTCCATCCTACAACACAACCTACTAGATAAAAACTCTAAATGCCAAAAAAACAAAAGCTATGTTCTTTACCTCAAAGAGTTGCTCTGCCACTACCCCACCATCCACCACCCTACAACTAACCACCTTACTTGGAGAGAAGCTGGAATTCGTTGATAACTTCAAATACCTTGGAGTCTGGATTGATAACAAGCTTGACTATTCTGTCCATACTGAGGAGCTACTAAAGAAACTGAGACAAAGGCTTTTTTTTTTTTTTTTTTTTTAAGAATAAAGCACTACCTCAACAGAGACTCCAAAAAAAGATTAATACAGGCTTCATTCCTATCCCTCATCTGACTATGCTGACTTTCTGTACGGACATTGTTCACTCCCCCTCTTAAATAAACTGGACACCCTATACCACAGGTCCATCAGATTCATTACTGACCTTCCTTCAGCACCCATCATTGCTCCTTTATAAGGCAGTTAACTGGACATCATTACAACACAGAAGAAATAGGAATGCTGCAATTTGGATATTCAAAGCCTTATCAGGCAAGCTACCTACCTATATCTCAGACTGTTTTACTCAAATTACTTCTAGGCCATACAACCTAAGGATCAGCAAAATTATCATTCTTAAGGTCCCCAATGTCTGCACCCAGTTTGGGAGGGCTGCTATCAGCTACTCACTAGCAATTGTTTGGAATTCACTCAAAAACCATGAAGCTAAATAACCTCCTACCCTTAATATCCTTCAAAGATTATTCACCACCCTATTCCCAGAACTCTGCAACTGCTTCCACAAGGCCTAAACCTCGCCCTACCTACCCCCTTTCTTTTCGTGTTCCTATATGCTGATAAAACTCCGTTCCAGTCCCAAGATTCACCCTCAAAATGCCTGCTAGGTCCTATAATCTACATATTACTCCTGATGTGTCCATTGCCTTCTGTCTCACAGATTAATAGTTTTAATGTGCCGTGTACATATGTATATTGTTATATATTAGCACTTATGTCATTGTATTACTGTTTATGTTACCACTGTTTATGCTACCCTTGTCAATGTATTAACACTTGCACTTCTTGACCACTCAGGTCCATCTTGTAAATTAGCTATGCTCAATGATGTTCGCCTGATTAAATAAAGATTTTGATTGATTTGATTGATTTACAATTTCCACAGTAATAAAGACAAAAAAGAGTTCACTACCTATCTATACACTTACTGTACCATAGACAGAGACTTGAAACAGAAAAAATAAGAAATCTGTGAAAACCGACACTTTTTAAGAAACTTTACCAAACTGAGTGAAGGAACAATCTCTGGAGTGACTTCACAGTTAGGCGGAGTAAAGAATCTGACGGTTACACTCTGAAGCACCAGAGACAGAGGTCTGAACTCAGAGCTTGAGCTCAAAGTTCTATGCTTCTGCACAGAGTTAACTCTCATCTCCAGGGCAATTCAAGTGCTGGGGCTAACTGCATATGTCAGAATACAGAAAGACTTCATGTGGTTTAAAATGGCTCAGACACCCAGCCATTCCATAACCCCAGCACAGAAGTAGCCCAGTTTTAAAAAGAATTTCCCCACTGACAGAGATTAATTAAAAGTTCACTAAATAACTACAAACAGCCCCCAACTAAGAGGAGAGTGGAGGGAGGGCCCAACGCTCAGGAGAGGGAAAAGGAAAAAAAAAAAAAGTGTTAGAAAGGATCCTCTTGGACTTCCAGTGACATCATCGGCGACATGGCAGCCTAAACAGAGAGCTCATCAGCCAGAGATCCAGAAATCTATTTCCACACAATCGTAATTAAATCAATAACGTCAAATATGCACAAATCGAGTCGTGGAAATACACCTAGGAGGAGATCCCGCTCTAAAAATGCAAAGGGGAAACAGGATTGCGTCCTACAAGCTCGGCGGCGAGTGGGAGTGTCTCCCTTGAGTATGGCGGGAGCCGACACCGAGACTGAAATGGATAATCTATCCAGATCGCAGTTTGAAACACTATTATCCGAGATGAAGCAATTCAGATCGGAAACGAAACTTGAATTTAGCAAATTACATTTGGACCTAAACAAACTGGAAACCAGAGTTACGGGGCAGAAGAAAGGATATCGACAGCTGAGGACGATCTACGGCAGATCTGTAGGGCAACTGAGTACCAAACACAGTAAAATGAGGATATTTCAGCCAAATGCCTTGATCTAGAAGCACGCTCTCGGAGAGATAATATTAGGATTCACGGTCTCCCAGAGTCAACTGAGGTTGGAGAAATGAGTGAATTTGTGAGAGACTTGCTACGTCATGTTTTGGACTTACCACAATCATTTAATTTCAAGATCGAACGAGCCCACCGAGCCCTAGTCCCAAAGCCAACCTCACCTACAGCTAGACCTCGTTCAGTAATTGTGAAATTTTCAAGTTACCGGGATAAAGAAAAAATCCTACGAACAGCTTGGAAGCAGGGCCGAGTGGAGTATAATGAAGCCAGACTTCTATTCGACCAGGATTATCCTCAGTTAATCCAGCAACAACAGCAGGCTTATGCTCCGCTATTAAGGAAATTGAGAGAAATCAAAGTGAAGTTCCAGACACCTTACCCCTCCAGACCACGAGTATGTTGGGAATCGGGGCCTGAAGTCTACCACTCAGCAGAAGAAGCACTACAGGCCCTTAAGGAGCGTGGCCATGAGGTCGCCCTGATCGCCAGACATAAGGACTCGCCTCAAGTGCTACAGAATCCATGGCGTGTGAGCAACCCCCACAATGGCAGCCGCGAAGGAAGGAGGGCGGCAGACAACACCCTCATGGACATTAAGAGAATGGTGTCCCGATTAACGAAGGAATGAGGCTCTGAGGACTCTCGCCACAATGCTGAATCCAATACATGAATGAAGCAGCTTTCTCGGTGAGGTCTTTCTTGTTTTACTCCATGGGCCTCCCTCATGGTCTTTCTTACCCCCCTACCGCAGAGACGCCTTGCTGGACTAGCATACACCTGATTTCCTGACTTTTTTCATTATTATTACATTAGACAATTTTCTGAAGCTGAATGTATTTTGAACCGAGAAGTCCTTGGGCATGGAGTGATCGGGGAGAGACGAGGATGGGATCCTGGGTGAACCGTCCTCACAGGAGAGGGTAACTGTAGGATGAAGACACGACTAATGCGCCAAGGGAGGAATTAAAAGGGGGGGGGTAACAAAGTAGAGGCTTTGACTTTGCCCCCACGTGACGGCGTATGAGGTCAGAGTTGTGGGAGAGAGATGAATAGCAGAGTGGGCGAATAAGGGATTTGAATGCTTGTTTTCCTTTTTTGGAACAAAGGGGGAAGCAATGCACTAAACATAAACGGATAGAATAGATTGCATTAGAAGCCCAAAGTTCGGGTTGATGTATAAGAGGGGCTAATCAGTAGAGGGCAGAGGGAGCATGTGCATTCCAATTGGGGAAACGTTTCAACTTTCGAGTGATCCCGCCTGAGCTGGAGTTAGGAAGGATAGTCCTCCGTACAGGACGAACACTCACGGACATGTGAGTGAGAGCCCTCGGCGGCAGCGATCTATTGCATCATGGCTCGAGGCATGCATATAGATGGTAGAGGGGGACTGGATCAGCTTCTTCTTGAAGGGGTATAGGGGATCAAAGCAAGAAGAGGGAAGGTTTCGGAGAAGGGAGGGGACGAGGGGATCTCACTTGTATTCATGATACTTAGAGAGTTTGTACAGTTTGAAGGGGGTCAGTAGCTTAAATCATGAAATCATTATCCTGTAAGGGTACAGGGAGAGGGGCCACACCCTTCGTCGATCCCACATCGTGGCTAGGCTGGCATATATCTAATGGAATGAGACATTATATGGTGGTTCTGTTGATAAGATACTGTCATAGCAAATGGAAGTGGGATAGCAACTCATAGATTATAATTCACGAGTTGGGGAATGGAGGAGACTCTCCCCTAACCTGACACCCCCAGCTCAATGAGAGGACCATGAAAGGATTGGATTGGAGGTCTCTGAGGGAGTGTAGCAATTTGCCCTTTCCTTCCTCCAACTTGGGGGAGGAGGTGGGGTCGGAGGGGTCGTGGTTTTACAACCCCATTATCGGAGTCAACCATGCCAGCAGAAACGCCCATTTGCCCGGGGACTCATAGGGTGTCCCCTGGGGCTCCACAGAGGGTTCTGGGGGTTACCTCAAGGAGGCAGTCTGGGGCTCCGAGCCACATAACTAAGCTGATAACACTCTCAGATAATGGGGATCTCCATTCCAAACTAGTTTTGAGGGATCCTGGATCGTAAGGCGGGAGGTAGAGGGATAGATGGGTAAGCTCAATGTTAAGCAAAGTTGGTATGGTAGGGCAAAACTACCCACACTGCATTTTTTAATAGAATTGTTGCTGATGACGATGTGCCATAACAACTGGCAAGGACTCAATTATTTTGGATTCCAGGAGGAACGGGCCGCAATTAAGGCTCTTTCCCCTCCCAACTGAGTAGGTTTTACTCGATATTTAAGGGAACAGAATACTCTGCTCCCCTACCTTGGGAGTCATTCTGTAAATAGAGTTATCCAGGAGGTACAGGTTGCTCAGTTAAGAGCACCTCCTAGGTTAATGTGTGTGTTTATGTGTTTTGTCTTTGTGAAAGTTAGGTTATGTTTTAATACAATTCGATCAGTTACATTGGCAAAGTACTTATACCCATCAAGCAAAATCCCAGGACCTGTTGTATCTAATAATATGCCTGAGAGATTTGTTAGAGATGAGAGGGAATGGAAGGGTACAGAGGGGGAAAGAGGAAATGACAGAATTGAGAGATTTGTTCCTCTCACACCCAAAGGGGAATGTACCTACATATACAAATGGGGGATAGTAAAAAGATTAAAATTATTTCACATAACGTCAATGGGCTAAATAATCCAGTAAAGCAATACAAGGTTATGTCGACCCTGAAGAGGGAAAGCCCCACCTTTATTTTGTTGCAAGAAACGCATCTTAATAGATCAGAACATCTAAAACTAGCAAAATTTGGCTATGATATGATTGTTGCAGCTTCCTTTAGAAGGGGGAAGAGAAAGGGGATGGCGGTGCTGGTCGCCAGGGGGACACCATTCCAGTAAACTAATAGTTACTCAAATCCGGAAGGCCGATTGGGTATCTTAGTGGGCAATTTAGATGGCACACCTATCACTCTAGCCTCTCTATACGCTCCACCGGGCTCCTCAAAGGAGATTATTAAGTCTCCTACTTTATAAAATTGCTGAATATCAGGTAGGAGCACTGGTGGTGGGTGGAGACTTAAATCAGATTTGGGACCCAAGAGACACCTCTAGAAAGCAGGCCTTAAGGCAGACCCGTGGGCAAGTTAATCAGGAGGCACCTGAGGGGTGCTTTTTGGTTGGATGCTTGGAAACATCAGAATGTAAATAAAAGGGAATACACCCACTATTCTTTCCCACATGGTTCCTATGCTAGGATCGACTATATATTAGTCTCAGGCGAACACCAGGATCAGATCCTGGAATGCAAGCATATCCCATCAGTCCTATCGGACCATGCCCAGGTGACTATGGTCCTGAAATGGAAAGTTAGAAGGGGGCAGTCCCTCTGGAAATTCAACAACTATCTTCTGAATCTAAAAGATTTTACAGACATGGCCAAGAGCAGAATATCACAAATCCTGAAAGACAGTGAGTCTCTGGAAATCCCCAATACCGTACTGTGGGACACTATTAAGACAGTGTTCAGGGGGGATTGTATTAAATATGCCACATATTTTAAAAAACAACAAATTAAAAAAATGGAACTCCAGGGGCAGCTCCACAACCTGTTAAATCAGGCGGCAACGGGAACGACCTCGGTACAACCAAAGATACTGAAGGTTACACAACAGATACAGGGGATTATTGACATCAGGACGGAGCAGGCATTACAACGTCTAAGACAGAGATATCACAAATCAGGCCCCAGGGCTTCCCGCCTTCTGGCCCACAGACTCAGATGACAGATTGTGGAAAACACAATTACGCAAATTAGGGACCCCAGGTCGGAAAATCTTGTGAGGTCCTCGGAGAAAATTCTCTCGGGCTTCAGAGATTTTTATTTAAATTTATACAGTTTGGACCATTCTCTGGGAGGTGAACCCATCAAAGACTACCTAAGGAAACTAAGGCTCCCAGAACTGACCCAGGAACATAGAGATCATCTGGATTCCCCCATTTCTTTAACAGACCTAGAGGCTGCAATTAGGAAATTAAAAACAAAGAAATCGCCTGGCCCAGACGGATACACCCCTGAATTCTTCAAATTCTTTAGAAAAGAAATAAGTACCCCACTATTGAGAGCCTGCAGATTGGCACAAACAGGGGGAACCTACCAGAGACTTGGAATTACGCAGTCATTTCAAGTATCCCCAAGCCTGGAAGAGACAATTCAGTGTGGGTCCTATCGCCCTATATCAGTATTAAATATTGATTATAAACTATATGCTTCTATTCTTGCAAATCGATTAGAGGAGATCCTACCCAAATTGATTAACTATGACCAGACAGGATTCATCCCAGGCAGGCAAACACAAGACAATATTAAAAGAACTCTTTATCTGATGCACCACGCCGCTCGGTCGGAGGCCCCCTGCATGATTTTGAGTCTCGATACGGAGAAGGCCTTCAACCGGGTGACATGGAATTTTTTGAAACTGGCCCTGGGCAGATTTGGGTTCTCGGAAGCCTTTATAGAGATCATATCCAGGATCTATACTAGGCCAAGGGCATACATAAAAATAAATGTCAGTGTCTCCCACCCAATACCTTTACAGTGTGGCACCAGGCAGGGTTGCCCCCCTCCCCCCTTCTCTTCGCACTGTATCTTGAACCATTAGCTCAGGCGCTGAGGCAGGATTAGGGGATGGGAGGTGGGAGGAGAGATGCATAAACTAGTGTTATACGCAGATGATCTCTTGATTTACCTCAGGGATCCAGAGCAATCCCTGGAAAAGTTGTGGGACGCCTTATCAGAATTCAGCCTCTTGGCCAGTTACAAGTTAAACCTATCTATGACAGAGGTCATAAAAAAAGCACTATGAGCCATCTGATCGTATTAAACAGAGGTTTCCCTTTAAATGGAACCTGACCAATTTTAAATATCTGGGACTACGGCTGGGATTTCAGTTCGACAATTTATTTTCGCTTAACTTCTCCCAAATTTAGTAAATATCCGGACAGAATTGGAACTTTGGTTATCTATCCCTATTTCCTTGACCCAGAGAGTGGAGGCCATAAAAATGATAATTCTCCCCAAACTCTTATACATGGTACTAAATTCCGATCAAGGTCCCAGATTCATATTTTAATCTATTAAATAGGGTGGTCTCTCGGTTTCTTTGGGGCCCACACAAGCCCAGGATCCGTCTCTCAGTTCTCCAAATCCCGAAAAAGGCTGGAGGTCTCTCATTACCCAACTTTAAGCTTTACTATCATGCGGCACAACTGACAACGATTTTGTATTGGTTGGACAATCTGTACATCTCCAAATGGAAAAATATGGAACTTATAGATGGAAATCTTTCTAACCTAAATAACTCACTGCTCAGACGGGGTAAAAAACCTTTCATGGGCCATCAGGAAAATCCCTTTACAACATTTACACTTGAGATATGGCATAATATCTTAAATGACAAAAGGGCTAAGAATTGGAAATTCCTTCTTTTCCCTGTTCCATACCAGGACTCTTTCACCTGGGATTTGGGATAGTGGGTTCAGAGGATGGGAATCAAGAGGCCTACATTTAATCTGGCATTTTATAGAAGATGGAGGGATTGTCCCCTTTGAGGTTTTAGTACACAGATAGGACATCCCCTGGCAAGACAGATTTAGATACTTTCAAGTCAGGAACCTGGTAAGGAAGCTTATGTCGGAATTTAGCTGGGGGTTGAAATCTCCCCCCCCCATATTGCCCTTACTCTTAGGAAAGCGACAGAGAGAGCACCTATCAGGACTCACATTATTTCTAATCTATACAGGGATTTATTGGCCTGGAAGGGGGATACTACAGACTCTATAAAGAGAGCCTGGGAAAGGGACTTGGGGAGTCAGGTCCCAGAGGAGGTCTGGACCAGGGCTCACTCTACAATACATTCGGGTCTTTCAGCTATCAGCTGGCAAGATTTTTCCTGGAAAATTTTTTCCAGATATTTTTGCTCGCCAAAGAGTTTAGGGCAGCCTCTAGCTGACAATAGGACAGATTGTTGGAGGGGATGTGGACAGACGCAGGCAACATATTTTCATATGCTGTGGAGCTGCCCACTACTGTCTTTCTTGCTGGAGCTGCAACAAATCTTGGGAATAATATTTACACCAGATATATTAATATCATCCACCTGTTTCTTGTTCTTGGAAGTCCCGGAAGGGTTTGGAGACCCACTCACCACCAGATTCCTGAAAATAACATTCTTAGCCACTCAGAAGGCTATAACCAGGAACTGGAAGTCTCACCTACCTATCACCATAGACAAATGTCAGGAAATCATGATAAACATATATAGAATGGAAGCATTGACGGCTTCCTTGAATAAAAGATTACCTCAATTCGAAATACTGTGGAGACGTTGGATCTTGTACATGGCAAGGGATAGACCTGATTTTGTTCCACAGTGAATGATCCTTTTTTTTTTTTTTTTGGGAGGGCCATTTCTTCAGTTAAATTCCTGTTGCCCTCATTGTTCTCCTGAAGAGAGTGAGGATCGTACACCCTAGTTTCTTTTGGGCCTCATGGCCTCAGGAATAAAAGATTACTATCAAAAGCCATGTACAGATTGAAAGTCCCTCACTAAGTACATAATCAAATATCTGGGCAGATATCCACCACCCCTAGTGATAGCCTGGAGTAAATGAAGAATTGTATGAATTGGTCTATGAATTTGCCTTTGTAACCATTCATATTAGTGGACTGAATGTATTTTGATTAAGAAATTTTATAAATAAAGAAAGTTTAAAAAAAAAAAAAGAAAGGATCCTCTTACTACCTGTGTCCCACCATCTCCTCCCCGAACAAAAGTCACTTACCTGAGGCACCAGGATAGAGGGGCCAGAGACCTGAACACCCTATACTGAGGCAGTGGCAACTGGTCCTGAATCCATGTACAGAAGGCACTGGAAAATTTTAGCAGGTTATTCCATTTGAAAGCCACAGCTCAACAGGCACAATTTCTAAATTTAGGGATGCTCCCTGTCACCAGGTAGCCCCAACCTGCTCTACAGCTGGGTAATTGTAACCAAGGACCAAACTAATAATTTTGGTCAGAGAGATTCTTCTGTGCTGTCCACGCCTAAGTGGTGTAGCAAAGACTGCAGAAACTCAGCTTTCAGAATGTTCGTCTGCCCACGATTCTATGGTGACTGACAGATTTGGGCTGTGCCACTACCCCAGTAGGAGTGGTCATTACCCATATGTAAAAACTCCTCATTGACAACATGGATTGATAGAGAAACCCTGATCGTGGCAGGATGGTGTACCACTTCCTTGCAGGCCTCACACCGGCAACTTGGCTCTCCCAATGTCCTCTGGCAGACGACAATGGGCAATGGCAGCAGGTATGCCGCAAGGAAGCCAGGCGATGGGGGAAGTGGGGGGGAAGACTGGCCCTGAAGGGGGACTGGCTGGCAGACAAGGGATGAAATACTAATAGAAACAAAAAAAATGGAGTTTGGATGCTTTACTCTATCGTAATAGTTAAAGCAATAGTGCAACGAAAAATGTTTACAAAAAAGCTAGTTTCACCTACAGTTAATAAATACAGGTTACTCACCTGTAACAGGAGTTCTAGTAATGGTATATGTTGTTCATCCACACTTATTGGCAGGTTCCTTGCCGCTTTAAATCTTGCCGGAAGGTCTTCAAGATGGCTCCTCACATCCACCCGGGTGGTAAAACTCTCGGCTCCGCCCCATGACGCCAGATCTAGCCCGCTGGAAGCCAGGTTGTGCATCGAAGCCAGGGAGGTCGGGTGGGTCGTGTGGATGAACAACATATACCATTCCTAGAACTCCTGTTACTGGAAGTGGTAACCTCAGGGACATGATATGTTGCTCATCCACACTTCTTGGCAGACTCCTAGCAGTTCTCCGGGAGGAGGGAGGCAAGGCGCACACACCCTACTTAGGAAATAAGGACTGGAGAACCGAGGCCCCAAAGCCAGCATCCCGGCGTGACTCAAAGTCAATGTGGTAGTGGGTAATGAAGGTATGTGCAGACTTCCAGGTAGCAGCCCTGCAGATATCCTGGATAGGGACATCCCTGGAAGCAGCCACCGATGCAGCGGTATAGCAGGTAGAATGAGCTTTTATCTCTCTGGGAGGCTCCATGCCCACCAACCTATAGCAGAGATCTATGCAGGAGGTGACCCACCTGCTTATCGTCCGCTTGGCTGCAGGCAGGGCCCGAGTTTTCCACGATTCCGGGTGCGACAAACACAGAAATATCCATGAATTTGCGCCACCTGAATTCGCCGCTCGCTGAACAAACGTGCCCCTCTCACATGTTAGTATGCCACGCTGGGAGCCCACCCCAGCGTGGCAAAGCTTTGTTTGTTACAACGGGGTGCCTAATCCCGCCGTTTCACTGCCCCCCAAAAAAAGGTTTCAGTACACTGGGAGCCCACCCCAGCGTGGCAAAAGTCCTTCCTTGTGGGAATCCAAATAAAAAAAAAAAACCTGAAACAAAAACCTTCCATCGTTGCTTCTTTGCCCCCTCCCCAACCCGCACCCACCCTCTGCGTACCCTCCCACACCCCACCTCACCACCACCTCAACCCATACTTACCTCCGAACCCAGCGCGATGATCTTCTGTGGACCGAGACACGGCCTGCACTTTTCAAAGCCTACCGCAAACTGAAGAAATGCCGGTAAGCTGTATAATGGACTAAATGGATTTTTCAACTTTAGTGCATATCTCAGCCATTCTGGGAATTTTTCACCAAATTTTCAACATAGGATTTTGGGGCCCACCTGCGTGAACTGTGACATTGTTATTTGTTAATCGGTCCCGAAGGTGGTTTCGCAGTGACTGCGGCGGAACCACCTTTCCAAATAATTAATGAAGGTGACGATATCTGATTCATGGTAAACTCTAAAACCCTATGTTAATTTGGTAATCATCCCAAAATACTTCTGACGGCGTTCGCGCAGTTCCTCTACGCTCGTAACTCTAGCTTTTTAATATTTTCCTCCAGATTTTCAGTGTTGCCATTTTACCACCTCCTTATGAACAGTACAACTGTCATTTTTCACATTTCACCCAAAATGTGTTTTCGCACACGTAGCGCACAATGGCGCGGTTGGTGTGCGAAATCAATGTTCCGGACAGAGTAATAAAATTACAGTGATACTGTTCACGAGCAGAGGTCTTAAACTGGCTATGTTGAAAATTTGGTGACAAAAGCCCTTAAAATGACTGTTACGAGCGTGCATTGTCTCGAATTGGGCAAAAAAAGGAAAAAAATTAAGGGTAAAACTGTGCCGCAGAATTGCCGCAGAAATTGGTGCTGAGTGCCGCATAAGTTCTGCGGCAAATGAGAACCCTGCCGCAGAACTTTGCTCCGATGTGCCGCAGAAAAATCGGGGCCCTGGCTGCAGGTCTGCCAGGTGCGGCTTCAGCGTAGGTGACAAACAGCTGGCGAACCTCTCCCTGAACTTCAGCCGTCTGCTCCTTATAATAAGCAAGCACTCTTTTAGGGTCCAAAGTATGGAGCCTATATTCGGCCTCCGAGGTGTGATTGGGGTAGAACACTGGCAGAGTAAACACCTGGTTGAGGTGAAACTCTGACACCACCTTCGGAAGGAACTTGGTGGGGGCGAGGACAACCTTGTCCCTGTGGAAGACCAGATAAGGAGACTGGATGGAAAGCACCTGGAGCTCTCCCATCCTTCTGGCTGCGCGATATCCACCAAGAAGCGGTCTTCCACGACAGGTAGGAGGATATCGCACCTGTGCATTGGTTGAATGGCTTGCCCATGAGCTTGGCCAATACCAGCAGTAGATCCAGGAGTGGAGGTTCTTTCGCACACGGAGGAAAATGAGATCAAGGCCTTTGAAAAGCGCCTGACCACCTTCTCCTCGCCACCGACTGCTTCCCGGCCCGCGCCCGGTAAGCAGAGATGGCTGCCAGATGCACCTTAAGGGTCGTCGACCGAAGCCCTTGCTGAGAAAGGGATCATAGGTAGTCCAGAATGCTTGCCAAGGGACAGGCGGAAGGGTCCAAGCCCTTCCCCTGACACCAAATGGAGAATCTCTTCCATTTGAAGGCATAGCATTTCCTGGTCGACTCCTTACGGGACGCCTCAATGAAAGACCCAAGGCCTGGAACTCTAGCTGCTCAGGAACCAGGCCGTCAGGTGCAGGGATTGAAGATCCGGATGGAATACCTTCCCCTGATTGACTGAGATCAGGTCCGGGCGGGCTGGAAGCCGCCTCGGGAGCCTGGAGCTGAGACTGAGGAGATCTGGATACCAGAACTAGCGGGGCCAGTCTGGGGCTACCAGAATCATCTGCGCCTTGTCCCTCCTCGCCTTGAGAAGCACCCTGTGGATCAAGGGAAACGGAGGAAAGGCGTAGAAGAGGCCCGGGATCCACGGCCTCGAGAAGGCATCCCCCTGCAGCGAGCCCTGTTGAGGGGGGCGGGCATGGAACAGTCTCAGCTTCGCATTCTCCCTAGAGGCAAACAGGTCCACCTGAGGCGTGCCCCAATGGGAGAAGAGATGTTGTACTGCCTCCGGCAGGAAAGACCACTCGTGGAAAGCAGCCCCTATCTGGCTTAGGGCATCGGCCAGGGTGTTGGAAGCTCCTGCCACGTGAATGGCTAGGAGATCCGCCTCCAGGCTGTGCACGAGGGACCATATGCAGAGAGCTTCCTTGCATAACAGCATGAAGCGCGTCCCGCCCTGGCGGTTTAGGTAGTATATGGTCGTGGTATTGTCCAACTGGACCATAGAAACGGAGCAAAGGCGGTGACAGCTAGGCGGAACGCTCTGAGCTCCAGCAGGTTGATATGGCATCGGGAGTCCCAAGGGGACCAGAGGCCGTGCGCTCTGTGCTCCCCAAGATGGGCACCCCAACCCATCAGAGATGCATCGGTCGATAGAGAGACCGTCAGCTTGGGGCGGACGAATGGGATGCCCTCCTGTAGATGTGCCGGAACGGTCCACCACTGGAGAGCATTCCACATCTCCTGGTTCACTGTCACGGGCTGGTCCAATGGATCGCAGCGTTGTGACCACTGGCTGGCCAGTCCCCACTGAAGGGGACACATGTACCAACGGGCCCAACGGACCATGCTGGTGTAAGCCGCCATGAGGCCCGGGAGGCGCAGGAAGTCCCGGGCAGGGCACAACTGCCCAACCAGAAATGATTGGGAAAGGAGGAAAGAACCTCGGCCCTGTCAGCCGGGAGCCAAGCTCTGGCTCGAAGAGAGTCGAGCTCTGCCCCGATGAAGAGTATCACCTGCTTTGGCACGAGTTCCGACTTGGCCTCGTTGATAAGGAGGCCAATCTGAGAGCAAACCTGGAGGGCCAGATCTCTGGACCGCTCCACCTCCGCTCTGGAGGGGGCTGCAATCAGCCAGTCCAGGTAGGGGTGCACCCGGACCCTTCGGCGCCGCAGGAATGCTGTCACCACTACCATACATTTGGTGAAGACCCTGGGAGCTAGAGAGAGGCCGAAGGGCATGGCCCAGAACTCATAAAGGGACCCCTCCACTCTGAAGCGGTGGAATCTCTGATGAGACGGACGGATCGGGACGTGAAAGAACACGTCCTGGAGGTCCAGGGAACAGAACCACATGCCTCATTCCAAGGATGGGATTATCTGAGCCAGAGTGACCATCCTGAAGGTCCGAGACCTTAGGAACCTGTTCAGGTCATGCAGGTAGAGGATGGGGCTCCAGCCCCCCGTCCGTTTTGGGATCAGGAAATACCTGGACACAAACCCCGGGTCTGGAGGAGGATCCACCACCTTCCTGATCACCTCTTTTAGGAGCAGGCAATACTCGGCTGGCGGGCCGACAGCGAGGCTGCGGACCCGTGCACACCCCGAGGGCGCGGCTCGAGGTGGGGCCTGCTCGAACTCCAGAGGTAGGCCCTTCCACCACCTCCAACACCCAGCGGTCCGTGGTGATAGAGGACCAGGCGGAAAGGAAGTGGCGGACCCGTCCCCCCACGGGGGAAATCCAGGGGGGAGTGACGAGGCTGGGGGCGACACCCCTCAACCCGTCACTGGGCAGGCTTGGAGGAGGAACCGGCCGAGAGACCTCCTGGGCCTTTACCTCCTTGCTTCCTGTTGGAGGAAGCCACCGGCTTGGGTTTGGGACGCCAAGCGCGAGCCTGCTGGCCCAGTTGCTGGTGCTGTTGGGCCGGTCATGCTGCAGGTGCTGAAGGACGAAAGGACTTATGCTGTTGACGGCGGCCTTTGTCCCTCTGGGCGGAGATGACAGAGTCCAGGGTGGCATTGGACTTTTCGATCCGCTGGAGGTGTCCTCCACTCCAGGGCCAAAGAGGTCAGTCCCCAAGAAGGGGACGTCCGCCAACTTGTGCTGGGTATCCGCCGTGAAGGTGGATATCCTCAGCCACGCCCTGCGGCGCATGGCCACCGCGGCTGCTACTGACCTGGCACAGGAATCAGCTATGTCCAGAGCAGTCTGAAGCTGCTGCTTCGCCACCGCCCTACCCTGGTCCCGCACCTGACAGACCGTGGTCTGCAGGTCGGCCGGGAGATGAGGGATGACCTCATCCAGGGAGCCGAGGGCGTGGGAGAAGTGTGCCATCAGCACGGCCGAGCTGGCCTGACGGGAGGCCGAGGGAGGACGCAGCGTACACCTTGCACCCGGCAAAGTCCATGTTTTTTGGACTCTGTCAGGGGGCTTATCCACATCCCGAGCGTTTCCGGAACGCTGGAAGACACTATCGGTGACCAACCCCTCTGCAGAGGGGTGCTCCGAGAAACCGGGCAAAGAGCCGGTAGGGACCGCATACTTCCTGGCCATCCTGGCCGAGGGCGCAGGACAGGAAGCAGGCCGCTGCCAAAGTTCCAAGGCTGGGCCGACAGCCTCAGCCATAGGGAAGGCCTCCGTGGGTGAATCCCCGCGGTCCACTATCTCCGTCAGGGAATACTTGGCCCGTTTGGACATGGGCTTGAGCTGCATCCCGGTGGACTCCGAGATGAGTCGAAGCAGACCCAAGAAGGACGATGGGCTATCGTCCAATGACTGGCCCTCGGAGGACTCCAGGTCAACCTGCCTGGAGAACAGGGAGGAGTCGTCATCGGACTACGAAGGGTCTGCGAAGAGCTGCCTCGGCCCTGAGCCACCCTCTACCTGCCGAGGACGGTTGGGAGTGAGGGTGACCGACAACCTGTGGGGCAGGCCGTGACCCGACCGAGAATCCTTGGTCGGTGCCCCAGACTTCGGTTGTGGAGGCGGAGGTTCCACCACAATCGGTGGAGCAGCTAGTTCCGGCCAAACAACCGGCCCAGGAATGGGCATCTCGACTGCGGCGAGCGGCTGCTTCGGTCGTTAGCCACTTGATGGCCGGGGGATGAATCGGAGTCGATTTACTCCCGGACAACAGTAACTGCTGCCACATAAACTCCTCGTAACGCCGACGCAATTTACGTCGGAGCCTCTCCTCATCCGAGGAAGAGACGGAGGAACGGTGTCGCCGCTTACTTCGGTACCGAGATCAAGACTGCTGATGTCGGCGGGAACGGCTTGACCGAGATGAAGTCCGAGACCCTCGGGGTGACCAAGGGCGGGTCTGGGAAGGGGCAGGGGACACCCGCTCTTCCCTCGGCTCGGGCACTTTAGCCGGGGACTGCCGCCCCGAAGGCGCAGGCAGATCCTTGGTCTCCACCGGGGGACCCGGCGAAGGTGGGTTGTCGGCTTCACCAGTCAACCCGTCCGACGGGTCGGGGAATATCTCGACTGCGTCGACGGGAGTCTTGGCAGGCTGGCCTGACGGTGACACCGTGATGCCAGCGGCCTGAGCCGCAACTTCGACCAAAGTCGACGGTCGGCTGTCCGGGGAAGGGGGCCTCTCCCGCTCCCACAAACGCCGACGGTGGGACTTATCCTTTGACTCCTTCTTCTTGGGCCGAGAGGAATGTCCCGATGGCCCCTCTCCCTTCATGGAAAAGGACTGACAAAGCTCCTTGAACAAAGCCAAGTACGAGGAACTCGGAGAGAGCAGGATAAATGCTGCGGCCGAGGAGGAAGATGCGGCCTGGGCCGCCTCCTCCTCGAGGGCGATAATGTGCTAGAGCTGCTCAGCCGAGCCTGCTGCCGCACACACGCCCAACGAGCCTCTTTGGATTTTACCGTCGGGTAACGTTTCTCGGGGCGCCCAAGCTTCAATCGGGCAGCGCGATCCTCCAGGACGGTGGCCAAAAAGAGCGGCACAACTCGCAGGTCTGCGGGTCGTGGTCTAGGCCTAGGCAGTAGACGCACGTGGAGTGCGGATCTGTCCTGGACATTTTCTGCCCGCAAGGGCACCTCCGAAAGCCGGGGATCGATTTGTCCATCGCAGCCGCGAGGGATGATGAAGACCGAAGTTTAGAAAACTTCAAAACGAGTTTCGGACGAACCGAAGAGTTAGGATCCAGTCTAAAACGCAGAGCGCTAAGGAGGGAACCTGAGCTTCCAAGCGGTAAGGAAGATCTGGCGTCATGGGGTGGAGCCGAGAGTTTTACCACCCGGGTGGGTGGGAGGAGCCAGCTTGAAGACCTTCCGGCAAGATTTAAAGCAGCAAGGAACCTGCCAATATGTGTGGATGAACAACATATCCATATCCTTAGAAAAATATTTGCATACCTGTCAAATGAACTTGTCTAGGTACCTCCTATACTGTGCACCATGAGTCGGTCATTAAAATGTTAATAAAATACTGAAATCTTGGTGGAATCAGAAAAGTGTACCACTAAGTAAAACTGGAAGATGCCTAGAATCTTTAATAGTACAAAAAAAAAAAGAGTGAATTTTTTTGCCCAGTTTTCCTGCACTGCTGCTTTAAATGCACAACAGCAAAAAATCAGTTCATGAACACTTACTTTGCCAACAACAGAGAAGAAGTCTTCCAAGTCTTTAGGTCGAATACGTGCAGCAAGCTGCATGCAGAATACAGTGCGTGCATCTCTTTCTTCTGGAGAGAGGTTATCAATTGGTTCTCTGTTAAAGAATAATAACTGTCAAAATTCCAGCACTGAATTCACGATACTACAAATTAATGCATCAGAGACTTGCAGCAGCCAAAATCAAATCTAATCCAGTTATTGATCAGAAAAAGTACAGTTACATAAGAACTTACCATAACAGTAAATCTTCGAGAACAGCTCTTGGAGCAGGTTACACCATAAGGACTGAAGCCAGCAGGCAGCAGGACCCCATGGAAAACTTCTAGCTAGCTATACCAAGCAGGGGACCACACCCGATGTCAGACACATAAAAGGGGGCGGTCCCCCAGCATACCTCAGTTCGCCCGCCAGAGACTCCTGGCACAAAGATGTGATTCAGAAGCGGAGACCAAGGATCCGCTTCCAGAGGAATACTAATAATTCTGATGCGATGCTATGAAAAAGAACCAAACCTCCTGGGGTGAAGGTGGGAGGGAAAATACCTGCTTTAAGAGCTGTTCTCGAAGATCTACTGTTACAGTACATTCTTACGCAACTATACTATCTTACTTCGACATACAGCTCTTGCAGCAGGTTACACCACAAGGACAGATTCCCAAGTAGTGAGGGAGTAATCGTAACCCAGTCGGGAGGAGGAAGGGAGAGACTGAGGAAGAAAGGAACCTCTCAGGACAGAAGTCCCTGGAGGACTGCCAGGCCAAAGCCCGCTCTACGCCTGGAGGCAATGTCCAAACTGTAGTGTCTCACAAAAGTGTGCAATGAACTCCTAGTAGCAGTTGCACAAATGGCAGATATCACTACATTTTTCAAGGCAGTGAAGGAGGAAGCCACCCTCCTTGTAGAATGGTCGTTTACCAGTCCCGGCAAGGGTTTACTGCATTTCTGGTAACAGAAGACCATGCAATTAACAAGCCATCTGAAGAGTGTTTCAATACTGGTGCACCCAACATCCTTCAAGCGAAGGATAAAAACAGTTGGTCAGATTGTCTGTGCGAACAGGTTCTGGCCAAGTACAGCCTCAAAATCCTATGCACATCTTGAGAGTGCAAAAGGGCTTCCCCTCTGTTTGTGTAGATGGGGGAAGTATACTGGATGGTCAATGTCCTGGTTTAAGGTTAAGGCTGAAACCACCTTGGGAAGGAACTTAGGATTGGTCCTTAAGGACACCCTGTCCTTATGGAAAATCAAGTAAGGTTCTTTATACGAGTGCCTGAAGCTCAGAAATCCCCCGTCCCGAAGTAACAGTAACTGAAAATAACACCTTCCAGGAAAGAAGGCGGAGCTCGCAAACCGCAGCTGGTTCAAAGGGAGGCATCTGCAGCTGGTTCAAAGGGAGGCAGCATAAGCTGCTCTAAAACGAATAGAAGGTCCCAAGGAGGAATCGGATCCTTAATCAGGGGTCTGAGATGTAAGGCACCGTGCAGAACAGCACTGAAAGCCTCTAATTCGGCTAACGAGCGCTGACCAACCGGTGTGTGGTATGCTGATATGGCACAGGTGTGTACCTTCAGAGAGGAATATGCCAATCCCAACTGGAAAAGGGATAGGAGGAAGTCTAAAGTGGACTTCTCAGGGCATCGAAGATGATCGATATCGTGGGCCTCTGCCCACAGACAAAATTTCCGCCATTTCAGAGCATGCGTGGCATGAGTCGAAGGTTTCCTAGCTGCCACCAGGATATCGGCAACACCTTGCGAGACCCCATGCCCAAGAATGGCTACGTCTTTAGGAGCCAGCCATGCAGGTTCAGGGATTTAAGGTTCGGATGGACTAGGGAGCCGGCCTCCTGGGACAACAAATGAGAGCTGACCGGTAAGGGGAAATGGATGCTCCAGAGCCAGCTGGTGAAGCAGCGGAAACCAGATCTGTCTAGGCCAAAAAGGAGCTATCAAGAACATTGATGCCCGTTCCGATTGGAGCTTGAGAAGAACCCTCTGGATCAAAGGGAAGGGCGGGAAAGCGTAGAGGAACCTGCCCTTCCAAGAGAGGGACAAGGCATCTTGCCAGAAAACACCAGGCCCTGGATCTAGCGAGCAGAAGATGGGCAGTTTTGCACTGTATGGGGACGCAAATACGTCGACATCTGGGGTCCCCCATCATTGGAACAGGTCCATGGCGACTTTTTGTATCAGTTCCCATTCGTGAGCCCTGACCTTCGACCAGCTCAAGAGGTCCGCTACAGTGGTATCCACTCCAGGAACATGCACTGCGGTGAGCGTGGTGTCGTGCTGTAATGCCCAGTCCCTCACCCGCTTTGCCTCTCTGCAAAGGGGGTAGGAGTGAGTGGCTCCTTGTTTGTTGATGTAATACATTTATCAAGTCTAGGATTGCAAATACCTTTGAGCCTTGGCTCTTTTACAAAGGTTCCACGACATAGAAATACAAATTATGGGGAACATCAAGACAGACATTACAACAATGTGGACATTGCAAACAGAGTACAGATTAATACAATTCAAGGGTAGCACTGTAACAAGGCAGCCAGCGGCATTTGTCAGAGAAAACAGACAACAGATAAGTGCCAGAGTCGTAGGGAGAGGGAAGGGGGGGGTGTAGGAATATATCACCGAGGTGTTGTCCATTTGGACCAACACATGACCCAGTGGAATCTCAGACTGTAAGGCGTAAAGGACTGCCCTCATCTCCAGGGCACTGATATGGAGGTGAGTCTCCAGGGGCAACCAGGTTCCTTGGGTTCTGGTATCTCTCAGATGAGCTCCCTAGCCGGACGCCGAAGCGTTGGTGGGGAGGGTAAGAGATGGCACTGGCACCATGAAGGGGACTCCCACGGAAAGATGTTCCAGGACCAGCCACCACTGTTAGTCTTGAATGACCGGCCATGCGAGTCTGACCGGCTGGACTAAGTGATCTTGCCTCTGGTCCCATTAGATTCTCAGCGTCCACTGAGTAACTCATGTGGAGGCGAGCGTGGGGGACCATGGCGATGGCGGCCGCCATATGTCCAAGCAGGCAAAGTATGGTCCGAGCGGAGACCAGATTTTTTGCCGTGATGGTCCTGATCAGTGACCCAATGCGTTCCACTCTGTCCAAGGGTAAGAAGACTCTCCCTTGACGGGTATCCAGAACTGTGCAGATGAAATGTCTCTGCGAGGAAGTAAGAGAGGACTTCTCTTGGTTGATGGTGATCTCTAGAGACTGAAAAAGGGAGCAGGTGTCATGAATGATCTTCTCCAATGCCTCTAGGGAGGAGGCCATCAGGAGCCAGTCGTCCAAACTGAAGAAGACATAACGGGCTTGTCTCCTGAGGGCTGCTGCTACGATTGCCATGCATTTGGTAAACACACATGGCGCCAAGGACAGGCCGAACGGAAGTGCTCGGAACTGGTAATGGTGTCCCAAAAAGTCGAAGTGCAGGAATTTCCTGTGCGACTGAATTATGGGAAGATGAAGATATACATCCTGCATGTCCAGAAATGCTAGCCATGCACCTTGCTTGAGCATGGGAACGAGACCTGGTAGGGTAACCATGCAAAAGCGTTTGTACATCACATGGATGTTTAGGTCTCCAAGGTCTAGGATCGGGCTCAAGTCCCCAGTTTTCTTTGGAACCAGGAAGAAGTGGGAATAGTATCCTCTCTCTCTCTCTCTCCGGTTCTTCGATGGCATCCTTGGAAAGGAGTGCCGAGATCTCCTGCTGGATGAGCAGGGCATGCTGTTCCAAATAATAAGAATGCAGAGGAGGTCTTGAAGGTGGGCAGTCGAGGAACTCTATAGTGTCTCCTCAACTGATAAGGTGAAGTACCCACCAGTCGGAGGCGATCCTCTGCCACCCGGACAGGTGGTAAGCGACTCAACCCCCGACCCTCTCTTCCCTTTGATCCAGAAGGGGGGCAGGGGCCAGGAAGGAGTCATGCTGTGGTGGTGGAGGTGGCTCCGGCAGGTTGGGTAGATTTAGTGTTTCTCTGACCCTGACCTCCAGAGAATCTCTGTTGGTTCTTGCGACTGAAACTGCCCCCATGCTGCTGTTGGCCCAACCGAGGTTGTTGTCTGCTCTGTCTGCCATGAAAATGGTTCTGTGGTCTGCAAAAGGAACCAGGCTTGGATTTACACATGGCCTGAACCGTTCTAACAACCTTCCCTTCGTCTTGAAGTCTAGTGATGACTCTCTCGAGTCTTCACCGAACAAGATTGCTCCATCGTGGGGGACATCCATGATTCCTTTCTGGACATCTGGAGTGAATCCAGACACCCTCAACCAGGAGAGTATCCTGAGGCAAACGACTGTTGCTGCACCTCTCGCTGTGGAGTCTGCTGAGTCGTATGTGGCCCAGAGGACTTGGTTCCCAACGTCAGAGCCCGTGCGAAGGAAGTTTAGGAGCTCCTCCTTCGCACCCTATGGGAAGTCCTTCAGTAGGTCCTGCCTGGTCACACAGTGCATTTCGAAACTGCACCATGTGCGTCAAATAGTTGAGGGACTTGAGGGAGCACGTAGTGGAGGCATACATGAGACAACCCAGTGAGTCCAACCGTTTGGACTCCTGGTCTGGGGGCTGTGTAGTGAGGTGTTTGGGCCAATGGGAGCAGTCGTGCGAAGCCGTGAGGACCAGCGAGTCAGCCATGGGTTGCTGAGATAGGTAGGGAGCCTCCCGTAGGATCCTATAAAGCCTGCTGGGCTTCTTGGGGACCGCTGGAATTGAATGAGGACGCTTCCAAGCAGCCATGGTAGCATCCTGGAAAGTGCCACCAGGGGTGGAACCACCACAGGCTTGGGGTCTTTTTGCCTTAAATAACATGCCAGGCCTTGTCGTTCTGGGTCTAAATCCTCTTGTGTCCCATCCCATGTTCTCCTGAATGTGGCGCATAACGTCGGAGAATGATGGGTCTTCTGGTGGTGACCTGGGAAGGTCATGGGGATCTGAAGGAGGAGGCTCAAAAGGAGAGAGTGACCGGGGGTGCCCGAAGAATCAGGGCACGAGTCGCTGCCTGACGAAAAGGGGGAATCTTCGTCTGGACCTTTTTCTTCTGCGGTCACTAGGGGATTCTGAAGGGGTCCTGGAGCGCGGAGGCCTCTTCGGACTCAGACCTAGAGTGTCTGGCCTTGGACCTATCCCTAGGCTGCGGCCTAATGTCTCAGGTGTTGGTGCCCTAGGATGTGCCACGGGGGTGGTGCCTCACCGGGAGGGTTTCTGGGTACATCTTTTTTAATGGTGTCCCACCAAAAGCTGAAGAGCTCCTCGACTTCTTGTATGTTCAGACTTGACAAGGTCCTGGTGCCGATGTTTGCCCGGCGTTAGGATCAGGCGATGGGTCTTTTGGTAGGCCGATATCAGGTAGACAGACGTCTTCGGCACCCCACCCGCCACTGTGACATCAGTACTGGAGTCGTCCTCTGGCATTCCCCTGCGACTGGTGTCTGGGGTGGTGTCGGGTTCTTGGGGCATTGTGCGGGTGATGGCTCTGGCGACCGATTCACCTCCGTCGTCCGCTTTAGTGATACAAGCTCTGAAGACTTCCGCTGAGGGACGTCTGAGCCCCTGGGCAGCTGGGAGACTGAGCGATCGGTGTCCTGGCGACGGCCCTTTGAGTCGGCGCTAGACATAGTCGCCGACTTGGACCGAGGCCTGTGGCGGTCGTAAGCCTCCAACCTGATGGCCAACCCCAAAAGGTGCCTATCCTTGGATTTGGTTTTCAGTGGTTGTAAAGACACTGAACCAGAGCCCTGTAAAGCCCTGACCTTGACCAGTGGCGCTGAGACCTGGCCCGGGATGGAGAGCAGTCCAACCGGGCATAGCTGCAGCTGGCCCAGGAGTCTGAGGCCCGATTCGGGGATCGAGCTCTATCCTTGTCCCGGTGCTTGTCCTTGCGTTTCCCCCATTTAAGCGAAGATTCCCCTCGAGAGGATGGATCTTTCTCCATGGCCTCAAGTTTTTCTTCCAGAAGAAAACTCTGAAGCACTTTCTGGTGGTGGATCCTGGTTCTATTGAACTGCTGACAAATGGAGCAGGCCTGGATATCGTGGTCTGGGTCTAGGCACCACACACAGGCAGAGTGCCTATCTTTGAAGGGAATCTGTTTGCCGCAAGCGCACTTTGGGGGTGTACTTGTAGAGAAGGAGTCGGGGAAAAAAACATGTACTTGTCAAAAAGAATATAAAATCAAGGAAATTGTCAAATTCTTTGTCATCATTTGTCAGCTTGAAGCCATCCGTGGAGCAGATACGCGTGAGCAGACAGCAGGAAAAGAACTCGGTATGCTAGGGGGACCACCCCTTTTATGATGTGTCTGACATCGGGGATGGTCCTCCACTTGGTATAACTAGCTAGAAGTTTTCCGTGGGGTCCTGCTGCCTGCCGGCTTCAGTCCTTATAGTGTAACCTGCGCAAGAGCTGTATCTAAGCAAGATCCAGAAATCCGTCTGTTGAGGAAAAACGGATCCCTACAAAAGCAGGGACCTGTCTACCAGCTAATACAGAGGAGTCTGGAAAAGGGTGCGTCCTACAGCTTAATCTCAGACTATTAAAAAGCTGTCCCAGTTAGCAAGAGAGGACAGCCTATACCAAATGCCTGCCTACATGAGCCAACAAAGTCTTTACTTAAGTCAAGGAACCGTGTATGTCATTATCCACGATCTTTGACAATCAAAGAAACTGACTAGGTTTGTACGACAACTTCCCCCTATGGAACCATGCTGTCTGTGGTCCAGGCAGTATATGCAGTATATTTCCTCCCGGAAAGTTATTTTTTTTTTTAAATAACATTTGGCCAGCAAAGTCTAAACCACAGCTAGAAGATGACGACGAACACGAAGAAAAAAAATTACCATAGTAATGCTGTTTCTTCCAAGGGATCCCTCACTATGCTTAACCACATCATTCCACTGGAATGAGCTACCTAAGAGCTTAGAATTTTATACCAATTATGGAATTTGGAATGAAATTCTAACTTTGTGAGATCATGCTCACCCTCACATTCTAATGGCTGATTTATTTTGAATGCTAGAGTGAGCAGTGACCACTAAATAGCTACCCAAAAAGGAAAAATACCCCCGTCTGTTTCTCGCCCCCGTCAGCCCTATTCGGGCGCCCCAATCCCCAAGTCCAATGGGACTTCCTCCAGCCTTCTTCTCCCAGGGCTTGAAACTTTTTAACCCTTGCTGTGCCGTGCACTGGGACTGATATACAAGTCCAGAATTACTATGCGTTCCAATTCTGTCGGCAGCCTAAGGGTTAAATAAATAAGTCTCCTTTGCCTTTTTATCAGGGGGGACAGTGGCATGTTCTTCCTTCTTTCTTAGCAGGCACCATTTCCGATGCCTATTCACTGGCTCTTTTACTCTGCAGTATCAGGGATCCCCTTTTCCGACACCCCTATTTATGTGTCATCCTTAGTAAACCTGTCCTTCTGGTTATTTTGAGGGGATGGACCCTCTCCTGATTCTAGCTGTGATGAGGAGCCAGAATGGGAGACCATAATTTCTTTATTTGCCCTCTTTTTAAAAGTTTTGGGGCAAGAATACAAGCACAAATCATAACTGGTAAAATCGTGGTCTGGACCCAGGCACTTAAAACATAAATCGTGGTGATCTGCCGTCACCAGAAAACTAAGTCTCAACAAAGCTTAAAAAATTGTACGTCCCATTCTTTTCTTCTGTCCGTCAGACATGCCAGAGGCGCGACCAGAACAAAAGCGACTCCAAAATGTTCAAGAACCCAAAAGAAGGCTGGTTCCGAAATCACAAAAGGAACCAATAATATTTAATAAAAAAAACAATAATATAAAGCCCAATTAGAAATTGTCTCAGTTCCACATGAAAACGGAAACCAGACAATAGCCAGGAACTTAAATATAATAAAACTAAAGCGGTTCCCAAAAACGGAACAAACAGCACTGCAACAAGTTATCTCCGGTTCTCTATAACCGAAAAGGAACCAGACAGAGAGACACACACACACACACATATACGTATAATAATTATAATACCAAAACAAGGAAAACCCTAACGCAGAGTTATCGAAGGGCACAGTTTAAAAAAAAAAAAACTTTGTACAAATAAAAAAAAATTAATATATTAAACTTCATTTCTTTGAAGCGTGAAGGAACTTCTGGGTCATGCTTCTCAGGTGGAGAAATAAATCTGCCGCTGGAGGGCACAATTGAGTGACCACATGGCAGTGTTTGAACTTCATTCTAAGATTCCATAATTAGCATAAAATTCCATACTCCGCAACAGCTCAATCCAAGGGATTGACTGCAGTTGTTAAATACTAGTGAGAGATTCCAGAGGTTTGAATTTGCAGTTTTTGCACATTGACAAAAAATGGAAAATACATACTTACTGTAATTCTTGATCATCTTGGACGGAGTCTCCACCACCCATTCACACTAATGGGACTACGTCGGAGGCAGTAGGACCCTGCGGGAGGCAAAAATCTTCAGGAGGGCCGTGTAGGCTATCTCGGCGTCAACCCTCCAACTGCCTCAGTATCTTTTCGACCGAGGAGGTACAGCGTAAACTAATGAAAGAAAACCTAATGCTAACTTCCGGGCATGTGAAGGCCCTGATGACCACGTAAGAAGGGTCAATTCAACAATGTCTTCACAGCCTGAACAACAAGGAAGTGAAGACCACAACAGAACGAGTGAGCTCGGGGGATGGTAGGTGGGCATGTGAATGAAAGATGATCAAGAATTACAGTAAATACGTAATTTCCATATCCTTCCTGGACTAAAATTCTCCACCACTCATTCACACTAATGGGAGAGAACCAAGCTAAAAATCCCCCCCCCCGGTAGGGTGTTAGGAGAGAGAGCTCACTCAGGACAGAAGTCCATAATGACTGTCCTGCCGAAGAAAGTTAACTGTCAGGCATGGACATCCAGAACATAGTGCTTTACAAAGGTATGCACTGAGCTCCAACTCGCCGCCTTGCAGATGTCTGCAAAGGGCACATCATGAATCTCTGCTAGGAAAGCCGCAACCACTCCGACAGGGTGGTGAGAACCCGGCCTTCCAACCTGAGCTGTGCCATGGTTTAGTAGTGCTGAACACATGCTACTAACCAAGCAGAAATACATCTCATGGCAACAGGCAGACCCATCCAAGGCATGTGGAAAGATACAATAGTTGCTCAGATGTGTATCTCATCATTCTGTCGATGTAGAATCACAGAACCCTCTTAACATTCAGAGACAAAGGGACCGCTCTTTTTCCTTCTGGAGTTAATGAAGTAGGGAGAAGCAGAACTTGACTAACGGCAACTGAGCCAGTTGGCTCAACTGGCTGAAGATAGTCTGAAAATGCGCAGAGGTGAACATTATCTGCCAAGAAATGCAGTCCTGCATTCGACAGGTCCATGAGGCACCCCAAAATTTTACTTGGTGGGCAACCAAAGGGGTCCAGATGGAACTTTACACACCAGATGGTGAAGTGTAATCACTTAGCCACATTAAGTCCTCCTGGTGGAAGGTCTGTGCGTGGCTAAGAAGATGATTTCTACTTTTGTCTGGAAACCTAAAAAATGCCCACTTTCATCTCCTCAGGAGCCCAGCATGGAGATGAAGGGAGGGCAGGAAGAATGGACCAAAGTCCCGGTGTCAGGGGGTCCACTCGAAGAGGGAGTCGCGGGGGGGGGTTCTGACTGATCGTTTATCTATGCAAATTATATCTGCCGAGGCCAGTCTAGGATGATGAGAATCATCCTGCCCCGGTTTGCCTACAACTTGAGCAGCACCCTCTGAGCTAAGGGAGGAGGAAAGCGTACAGGAGCATCTTGTCTACTGCAGTGAATACATCCTGACAGAAAACACCAGGATCTGGATTTCTGAAGCAGGACAGAGACAGAGCTGCGTTGAGAGAGGATGCAGAAAGAATCAGGTCCGGGCTGCCCCATTCATCCAATAGCAACTGCACGACAACTGAACTGACGCAACATGCTCAAGGCACCACTCTCACCTCCCCATGTCCTCCTGCACAGAGGGTAGGAGAGTGCTCCACCCTGCTTGCTGATGAAAACATCACAATTTTGTTATCCATCTGAAGTGGGATCACGTCATGGCAGAGGGCCTCCTTCAAGACCTGGTAAGTGTATAAGACAGCTCTCATCTCTAAGAAATATATGAGAAGATGATGCTCCTCCTCCTGGCTCCACACCTGAGTGTGGCGGTCCTAACAATGAGCTCCCCAACCGATCAGGAGTGCAACCGTAGTGATGGTGATCTGGGATTTAGAAGGTATGGGTAGACCTAGCAGAAACTAGACCAGCTGCAACTACCATGTAAGTAATTTTGTCTGAGGTTCTGTCATTTATACGGAGGACTGCGGATTCGTGATCAGAGACCACTATTTGTTACGGACAAAGGCACAAAAGGGCCTGGACAGAGTCGCTTTCCGTGAAGTAATGAGACATCTAAAGAGCTTCCATTCTCTGGAAGGAAGAACCCTCACCCTGGAGGTATCCAGAAGGGCTCCTATAAAAAGGAGCTGCTGGGAAGGTGAATCTGGCACCTTCCCCGAACCAGAAAACTCCTCTTGGAAGAAAGCAACTAAAGTTGTGGCAACTGTTTCCTGTGACTCTAGCCCAAATGGGCTGGCTAGGAGCCAAACGTCCAGGAAGTGAAGGCTTGAATACTGAGGTTGTACTGAACTCCTCC
This sequence comes from Neoceratodus forsteri, assembly GCA_016271365.2. Lineage (NCBI taxonomy): Eukaryota > Metazoa > Chordata > Ceratodontiformes > Ceratodontidae > Neoceratodus > Neoceratodus forsteri. Next base: position 243,483,533 of record JADMNL010000028.1, on the reverse strand, counting down.
CTTAACAGGTACTTGTTTAACCTTTCACTGTCGAGAAATGGGCGCATGCCGCATGTTATCTTGAAACCAAGCAAAAGAAGTAGGAACCAGTGTTCCGACTCGCTGTGGACGAACGTCAACTGCTCTGAGGCCCAGTCTCTCAGAGGAGAGAGGCAAACACTGGGCTGCTGCCTGGGCCTAGGGAAAATCTCTGCGAAACTGGTGGAGTATCCTTCTCGGGCAATCTGATGACCCATACATCCACTGGATCGGACTTTCACTAGTTATAAAACCAAATCAGGTGCCCCCCACTACCGTAGTTTTAATTGTAGTTGAGGAGTTTGTTCCTGACAAAGGCTTCCAGGCCTCTACCTTGAAAGGACTACCTGTTAAGAGAATGAAGACAGTGCCATCCCTCTGCGGGGCAGGAGTCTGAGCACCCTCCAGAGCTCAATCTGAGGGCCGAACCAATAAGCACTGCCAAGGAGATGTTAATCACCTGCTGCCAAAGGCAGCCACCCTAGGGGTGGTGTCATAGGGGTCTATGAAAGCTTTTAGCCAACTACTGGGCTATATGCCATAGCAATGGGGCACTAGAGTCCAAGACGCTCTCAACCAATGAATTTACTGTGTTCCACAGAGTATACTCATACTGAAGACTGTAGGAACTCCAGATGTAGAAGCCTGCTTTGGTCCACACATAAAGTCTGAAATGTTATGGTGGACCCCATATTCCTGAGGAAAAACTGAAAAGATCTTCATCACAGGCTCTGCTGATACAGAAGGCTTGCATTCCAGCCCCTAAAATGAGTAATTCGCTGCATCTCTGACAAAGCAAGACAGGGAGAGACTCATCCAGATCCACTTCTACCCCCAGAAGAACCTCCAAAAGACAGGTCCAGGCCAGAAACACTAGAGACGCTGCCACTCAGAATGGTGTATAGGAGTTTGGTGTCATTCACAGCACCAGCACCACACGCGTGTCAGGTACACTGGCCTTAGACCTTTAGGGGAAAAAAGGGGGAGAAGGAAAGAGGGACCCATGCCAGCCCCTGCAGAGGAAAAAGTGAGGGCGTAGGCACGTAGGGTCAGCATAGATGGTGCTGGCACCGGAGAAGGCACCGCGCACATCCCGCCCACACGACTCGGCTGTGGCCCAGTGGCTGGCCAAGTCAACTGGGCAGACGTCGTACACCCCTGCTCTAAAAGAAAGGCCCAGAGGTGAAACTGCTCACCGGAATCCCATCAAGGACAGAGACGAGGCCCGGTGTTGAAGATCACAGCCGTTAAGAATGGAGCCACAGGATGACCCCAAAGTCAGGTCAGGCCGAACGCTCACCACCACAGACGATCCCCGTGCAGACGTAGCAGAGGGCAATTTCAAGTGGTACAGTTTCTTCTTCCACAGAAAGGAGAAAGAAGAGCTCCAGGTCGGGAACAGACCTGCTGCTTTTGTGCTTTGGGTGGGTGGACGGACTCACTCCTCCCCCCACCCCAGACTGCTCATGGTCAAACCCCCCTCCGCAAAGTGGGGTGGACTCGACACAGTCCCAGTGCCACCACAGCTTTCAAACAAAGTCTCCCTACCGTCTAAAGTCGACTCTGTCAATGGCAGACCAAGAATTTCGTCATCTTCTCTTAATAAAAAAAAAAGAGAACACACTTAAAGTAGAAAATTAATCGAATACTTAACAGCTATAGCTGCTGTCACACAAACGAAGACTTGACTCCCAGCAGGTGTGCAACATCATCACTGAAGTGCACTCGACGGGAGAAAAGGAACTGAGGCAGTTGTAGGGTCAATGAGATAGCCTATAAGGCATGAGCAAGTCTTGCAGCGCCGCACATGTGCAGTCCTATCCTGCACCGGCCCTCCTGAAGATTTTTGGCTCTCACGGGGTCCTAGCACCTCCAGCACAGTCCCATTAGTGTGAATGAGTGGTGGAGACTTTTAGTCCAGGAAGATCAAGATAAGTTGCTTCTCAACTCCCCTCTGGGAAAGGGTTCAAACTAAAAAGTGCACATTTTTAAATTTATAGAACCCATGCAGGAGGAATTGACATAGGGCACATCCTGACTCGCACCAACTCCAAGGTAAGCTAATTGGAGCAAAGGGGGGGAAAATTAAGCAAAATATAAGGCCACAGTTCTTTTGTGACATTTCTATCTACACACATGACAAAACTTACCTAACTGGACTCTTATCCTTTCTAAATGGACTCCTGCTTCTGGAACGTCTTCTGTTTAAAAACAAACACACATTTTTGCACAAAACTCTTCCATATCAGTGGATGTCAAGAAACTGATGACTGTCCAATCACACCAAAAAACAAAGGAAACAAATACTGTACCTTAGTTTGATTGGTGGAAAGCCTATCTTCCCACGGATGCCACTGATAAATTTCGGCCCAGAACTACAGTAAAAGAAATACACAATTATCCATATGGAACTCCTGTGGGAACAAAAACTCTGTACAAAGCTAGGACACATTTACACTCATACTAACATACTAAAATGCCAGCAGAATAGGCCTAACGGTCTTTCGTGTCTGCTCGTTTGGTCAGCCCCCACCCTGGGTGCTGACCTTGCTGCCCCCCTCGCCTTCTCTGGCTTCTCCCTTCCCAGTTCCGGATATTCTTGCTGCACTGGATTTTGCTTCCAGAACCCTTCCCTGTACCTGTCCCACCCTCCTGAACCCCTCCACTGTCTCTGCCTCCACCAGCCCCTAGGCAGCGCATTCCATGGCTCCACCACCCTCTCAGTGAAGTAGCACCTCCTCCTTTCTCCCCTGAATCTTCCCCCCTCCAGCTTCCACCCATGCCCTCTAGTGGCCCCCTCCTCCTTCCTTCGAAGCATCCTGACTGTTCCTCCCCTATTTACCCTTTTCATGTTCCTGAAGACCTCATCATATCCCCCCAGTCCCTTCTCTCTTCCAATCTGTACATATTTAGCTCTTCGAGCCTCTCCTCATAGGTCCTGTCCCCCAAGCCCTAAATCATTTTGGTTGCCCTCCTCTGGACCCTCTCCAGGAGGTTAATGTCCCTCTTTAAGTGTGGCCTCCAAAACTGCACGAGTACTCAAGTGCGGCCTCACCAAGCAGTTATACAGAGGGTATCACTTCCCTCCTTCTGGAGTGATCCCCCTAGCGATGCATCCCAGCATCCTGTTGGCCTTGGCTGCTGCCCTCCTACAGGTCTCAGAGATGTTCATCTTGACATCCACCACCACCCCAGGTCCCTCTCAGCCATCGAGACTTGTAGCATTCCACCCCCAGGGTGTACACTTGCCGGGTTTCTGGCCCCAGGTGCAGTACCTTGCATTTCCTGCATTGAACCTCAGCTTCCACTTTCTAGACCATCTTTCCAGAGCCTCAGGTCCCCCTGTGGGGCCACCCTCCCCTCCTCCCATCCACCACTGCCCCAGTTTCGGTCATCCGTAAAGAGACTCATCTCACTCCTGATTCCTGTCCTTATGTCAGAGCGTAGACATTGAACAGAAGGGGCCCAAGGACTGATCCCTGTGGGACCCCACTAATGACCCTCCTTGGGGATGAGACTATCCCAACTACGACCCTCTGGGTCCGGTCCTGGAGCCAATTGCCTATCCATCTGATTCCCCACCCCCATTTCTCCCAGCTTATCCAACAGGCCCACGTGAGGAACAGAGTCAAATGCCTTGCTGAAGTCTAGAAAGAGGACGTCCACTGGTCTACCCAGGTCCAAGGCACTCGTCACCCAGTCATAGAACTCCACCAGGTTTGTCTGACACGATTTCCCCGGGATGAATCCATGCTGTCTATCGTCCAGGCACCCTGACTTATCCAGGTCCCCCCCCAACCTCTCCTTGAGGATGCCCTCCATCACTTTGCCCACCACCGATGTCAGGCTGACAGGCCTGTAGTTCCCTGCCACCTCCCTTGATCCCCCCACTCATTTGATACTCCCACATACAAACTACTATGAACGAAATGTCAATTTCCAGAGGACGATTTTCGGTGTTCAATACCATACAGGATTTTTCTGCAAGGTTTTTCAAAGCGCAGCAAAACTGTACTTCGCTTGAAGATGCAACTCAAGATTGTTGGACTGAATACAAAAACAACATGGGTATTCCATTTTAAACGTCAAATTTAAAACCCAATTTCCAGTCATCCATAAGGTAATTTTTAGCAGTTCCTGCAGTGTCTGCTGCCATGGTCATGGCCATGGCCGTGTCAGCTATCCCACCTCAAATCGCACCTCAGTCTGCAGGACTGGTCCCCCATCTTCAAGGCAACAGATACTAATACTGCACTGGAGCAATTTATTCCATTTTCAATGAAGCCTGTAATAAATCTGCCCCAAAAAGCGTAAAGTTAAATCGCTCAGTAACCCTTGGCTGTCAGGAGACCTCCTAAAAAACTTAAATCCAGGGACCACCTCTGGGAACTGGCTTGAAACTCCGGTAAGCAACTTGACATCCAGAATTATAAATGGGCATGGAACGACTGCACCAAATCCATTTGGCAACAGAAATCTGACTACTATAAAAATGCCCTCACTAACTCCTGGGAAAATGGGAGGGATTTCTGGAAAAACATTAAAGATGTCACTGGGAAGCAGTCAAAATCTTCGCCAAACATACTCAACATAAATGGGCACACTACACTCGACTCAAACTATTGCGAACACTTTTAACATGGCTTTCACTGACCTTAGCAGTGTTCTCCCCTCCGACTTCTTCCAAGATGCGTCAACTCCCACCCCCCCAACTCCTCCACCCACGCCTGTCACCCACCTTTCTACTTTAAAGTACTAAAAAAACATCAAGTCCGAAACTACATGGCCAAAGCCATCAGCAAATCCAGAACAAGCAGTGACACTTGACCTCAAGCTACTGGCCCTAATGCTTGACAAGGTACTTGGGGCCCCTCACCAAGATATTTTCTCTCTCTTTTTCCTCTAGCCAATTCCCGGACAAATAGAAAATGGCCGCTGTTACCCCGATGCACAAAAGTGGTGATAAGGCTGACCATGTGAACTTCCGCCCAATCTCCATTCTGCCTTCCCTATCAAAGGCACTGGAACGTATACTAGCAGACCAACTTACCGAGCATCTGGACAATTATAATATTCTCTAAACAGCAACATGGCTTTAGAAAAGGTCATAGAACATCCTCTGCCTTACTCGAATTCACCAGCTCTATTCACAGCTCCCTCGACAATGGACAACATAGCTGTTTTTACTGTTTTTCATCCTCCTCTGCTCCTTTCTTGACAAAGGCATCCAAGTACCTCTAACTACTCTAAATCTGCTCCCCTCCCCATATCTCCTCCTACCCTTCCCACCGTGATCATTCCTCCAATGTTTTTTTTTTCCTTGGATGTATTGTATTATACCGGCTTTTGAAACCTTTAAAATTTGTTGACCATTCTATGTAACATGTCTTGTTTGTTTGTACATTGATGACGTGGAACCTTTGTAAAACAGCCATTGGCTCAAAGGTAATAATTCCTAGAACAATAAACTAAACTGGTGCTATTTTCATCGACCTGACCAAAGCCTTCGATACTGTCCACCACTCCCTCCTGCTGAGCCAACTAAAAAATGCTGGTCTCTCCAATGATTCAATCTCTTGGTTCAAAAGCTATCTTGAAAACTGCTCCCAGCGTGTAAAAATTGGAGATGTGCATTCTGATTCCAAACCTGTCCTCTCTGGAGTCCCCCAGGGTTCAATACTGGGCCCCCTACTCTTCAGCCTGTTCCTTAACACCCTACCGGACTCCTGCACTGAACATATCACCCTGTATGCCGATGATGCAGTAATCCTTGCCACACACCAGGACCCGAAGAAATTGCAAGAAAATCTCCAACTTGGCTTCTCTTGGTTGAAAATTGGTTCACAAAGCACAAACTGATCCTTAATCAAAAAAATAAAAGGCCATGATCTTCAGCAGCTCCAATAATAAACATAAGCACTTCCAACTCTCCGTTATCACCAGACAACGTGCCGCACTGGAACAGGTCAAAAACCTTTAAATACCTTGGGATCACCCTTGACCCTCACCTCTCCTACACTGCCCACATTGACCATGTCGCCAAAGCTGCTAACTCCCGGCTAGGCCTGCTATTCCGTCATAGGAAACACCTGACACCAAGTCCTCGCTGTCACTGTCCAGAGCTCCATCATATCCATCATTGATTATGGTATCATCATTTACGACTCTGCTACAACCACCGCACTCAAACATGTATCCACCGCCCTCAACAAGGCCTGTCGACTTGTCACTAGCTCCCAACGCCTAACTCACACCTGTGACCTCTATTCTCAAACTGGATAGTTGAATCTTCCAATCGAATAAAACACCAAACTTGTGTTACTACTAAGAAAATCTTGCTGGGTACTTGCCCCCAGTCTGTTGCCCTCATACAACAGAGAATCCACACCGACATGCCAGGGACTGAAACCTCAGCTTCTGCAAACCGCATTGCCGCACAACACAAGGCCAAAGATCCTTTGCTTACCAGGCCACTAGTTGGTACAACGGTCTTCCCAGCGACATCTCATCCTCACTATCGCTCAGCACTTTTAAGACTTGTCTCCGCCTAACACTCACTGCCTCCAACCTCTGTGACTGTTGTGGCTAAACATGTCTTTTGGCTCCATACCTCAAGATGCCCTTTTGGATCCACATCTTCTACTGCACTTTGTCAGCAACTCCCCTCCTATCTTCACCTCCCCTGCTGGCCCATGACAAATGCCACCCAGCTGCACTACCTCTATTCTTATCCGCCTTCCACCTCTCCTCTCTCTATCCCCCTCCAACCTACCTCCCCTTTTCTCCCATCCACTTAGATTCCCTAATTTCACCCTCCCCAAAGTTTCACCTTACTGTTCTTTTTTCATCTACAACTGTTTTTTTATTTTATAAACTGTTATCTTTGCTTATGATTATCTCAATTGCACCAATGACGTGGAACCTTTGTAAAGGTATTTGTAATCCTAGAACAAATAAAATGGTCTAAGCAAATTCAGTCTTCTTACCATTAAAATCTGTACTTTCTGAGTTTAAAGTTACTCAAAACGTAGGTTACTGCGAGTTCAAGCCTTGAGCTGCCTATCTAGTCAGGGTCAGTTATAGTTTTGTTCAATTTTCAAAACTGATGCAGAAAAAAATATTGCTTTATGCTGCCAAAAAATCCCTAGACCACTGGAAAGAGCTGTAACAGCATTTCTCAAATTATACACAATTTTTCAGATGTACTTACAGCCAAACTCTCTGGAAGGCTGATCTCTAGATGCAATATAACACGATGAGCAAGCCTCAATTGTTATTTAAATTCATTCACCAGATTATCAGACTCATCTCTGTTCTGTGCACAGCTGCTTCAAGTTTGAATATGGACAGACCACCAGCCTGGCTCCGATATACTTATAAAATAAAAGTGCACCACGGCACTCAATGTTCCTGGCCAGCTGGCTGAAATTTAGTTGTTCAGAGAAACTGATAACCAGGTAATACACCAAAACAAGTAATGTAACACTTCCTTTTAATCTACAAGACTTAACTAATCTCTGTTAATATCTAAGCTGCTGCTTTGTGTTATTCTATTTGTGTGAGATAAATCTGCTGGTCGGATCACACACACGCACTCCAGAATCCCATACAAATATTGGATGGGGTTGGGCACAAGAGGGTGAGGCACTCTTCTGCTCCTAGGGACGGTAGGTGTTGACCTGCCTGATATTTGCACACCCCTGCAGGTTAAGGAATAGCACAGACTGTGAAGGCCACAACAAAGACAACTTGGATTTTTTTTTTTTTTGGGGGTTAAAGATTTACAATTTGTGAGAAATTATGGTTTTGTCCATGGTCATACTATACTACATGCACCCTACAGGGCCTATCCAGCTGTGTTAATACTGCACCAAAGTGATGTAATTTGCAACTGCTGGGTTGAAGTCAAGGGACTCATGCAAGGTCACACACCGAACCAACGACTAATGAGGTTCAAATAAGGGGATGTCTTTAAGTACAAGTCTATACTACAACCTGTGCACCACAATGCCTTGCTCTTTATGGAGAGATGAAATTTAAACAAAGTCCTCTGAAATCAGATAAATTCCAGTGAATCGGGGGCTGGAGAGCAGAAGGGTTGGAGAGCAGTCCGCTCTTCCCCAAAACTAAAGGACTTCAAAGAGCGGATCCGGAGGATCAGGAGTCTCGGCCAATCAGCAGCCTAATTAAAATAGGCGCTGAAATTTGAATCCAGGACAGAGGACTGAGCAGCACATAAAAGCTGCTTACCGCAACTTGGGAGTGACAGCTAAGCGGGAGCAGAAGGGTTGGTGAGCACTCTGCCCCCTCAAGACCAGAGGACTTCAAAGAGCTGCACCATCACCGGAGGATCAGGAGTTCTGTTCCAGACAGTGCCAAACAGCCACAGATTTTTCATTTGCCATTCCTGGGACTACAGCGGAGGTGCAGGTGTCCCGCAGATCAGGACAGTCCAGTCATCGCCGGCAGCATTCATCGGAGTATCGGCCAATCGGCAGCCTCATTAAAAAAGGCCCTGAAATTTGAACTGGGGACAAAGGACTCCGCAGCAGATAAGAGCTGCTTACCGCAAGCTGAAGGGACAGTGAATCGAGGGCAGGAAAGCAGAGGGGTTGGTGAGCAGTTCACTCTCTCCCAAAACTGGAGGACTTCAAAGACAGGCACCGGAGGATCAGGGGTTCCATTCCTGATAGTGCCGAACAGCTGCAGATTTTTCATTTGCCATTCCTGGTGCTCCAGCAGAGGTGCAGGGGTCCTGCACGTCCTGACTGTCCAATAATCACCAGCAGCATTCAGAGTCTCCGCCAATCGGCACACTAATTCAAAAAGGCGCTGTAATTTGAATGGGGGCTCTTGACACATCAGTGACTGAAGCTTGGATATCCTCCAAGCGGAAGTAACTACAACTAAAACGAACGCTTTCCATGACAAAGCGTAGCTCACAATCCACAGCTGGTTCAAAGGAGGGTAGTGCAAGTTTCTCTAAGAGATACAGGAGTGCCCAAGGAGGGACTGGGTCACTAATGGGAGGTCTTAAGTGCAAAATACACCGCAAAAAGGTACGGTGCAAACCCAACCTTGATGGAGGAGTAGCTGAAGCCAGTGTCAAGGAGAGAGAGGAGATACTCCAACATGGAATTCACTGGACAGGTACAGGGGTCAAGGCAACAGGCAGAGACCCAGAGGCAAAACCTCTTCCACTTCATAGCGTATGTGGACCTAGTGGAGGGCTTTCTGGTGGCCAATAGGATATCAGCAACCCTACGGGGAAACCCCAAATCTCGCTACTGCTAAGTCTGCAGGAACTATGCATGCAGATGCAGAGACTTGAGGTCCGAATGGACTAGAGTGCCCTGATCCTGGAAGGCCAGGTGTGAGCTTTGAGGCAGGGGAAGAAAAAAGTACTCACCATAGTAATGCTGTTTCTTCTAATGGGAGTCTTGCTGTATTCAGCTATAAGAAAAAATTACTCACCTTAGTAATTATGTTTCTTCTATTAGAGACTTGCTGTATTCTGACTAATGCAGTTAGCCCCAGCCTTTAAACTGCCCCGAAAAAAAAAAAAAAGGGTTAACTTTCTATGCAGAGCACAGAATGCCGAGCTCGGTTGGTGTCTCTGTCTGTTTCCCTTTGAAATCTAACAGTCAGATCTTTACGAGCAAGAAATCAGTAGCTATCCTATGTGGAAACTGTAAAATTTTATTAGCCAACTGACAAAAAAGAGTTTTGGATTCCCAAAGGAAGACTCAAGTCAGGAAACCCAAACAAAAAAAACCCTTCAATAAGAAAAACAATAAGATAAACACCCAAACAAAAAAAGCAGAAGGTGTAAAGGTGCACCCCTGAGGTGCAACAATGCGCCTGCCCACCCACTTCCCAAAAACCAGGCTCTGAGGGGAGGCGGGGGAGGTCAGAATACAGGAAGACTCCAATAGAAGAAACATAATTACGAAGGTGAGTAATTTTTTCTTCAACCAACATGAAGTCTTGCGGTATTCTGACTAATGCAGACTACCAAGCAGTACCTCCATGGAGGAGGGACAGAACCTACTTTGGGAATAGGCTCTGAAGTACTGCTGAGCCAAACCAAGCATCACTCCTAGCCTGGATATCCAGAGAGTGATGCTTGGTAAAGGTATGGACTGTTTTCCAGCTGGCTGCTTGACAAATTTCTAAGAGGAATGTCCCTGGCAGCAGCCAGGGAAGCATCTGTACCTCTTATACAGTGAACCCTCAGGCCTGAGGGTGGAATCTTTCCCACTTTCTCATAGAAGAATTGTATACAAGATGCAATCCACCTTGCAATAGTTCTCTTGGTGGCAGGTTTGCCCTTTCCAACTTCTCCATAAGTGAGGAACAATTGGGGGGAGTCAAACTTGTGACCCTCGCTACGCTCTATGTAGTAGCTAAGGGCTCTTTTAACATCTAAACTGTGTAGCCTCCTATCTCCTGAAGAAAGATCAGTGAAGAAAACGGGAAGAGAGACTGATTCAAGTGCAAATCTGAAATCACTTTGGGCAAGAACCTTCTACTGGTGCTAAGGACCACTTTATCTCTGTGAAAGGAGATAAAATCAGGTTCCACTGACAGGGCTTGCAATTCACGGATACATCTGGCAGAGGTGATGGCTACCAAAAACACAGTTTTTCAAGTCAAGTACTTGAGCTCTGCTGAGGACATAGGCTCAAAAGAAGGCTGCACCAGTTGAGCAATGCAAACATTAAATCCCAGGCAGGGGCAAGGTCTCTAAAGGGAGGATTGGTATGAAGCAATCCTTTAAAAAATTTACAGAATACAGGATGAGAAGATAGTGAGGAAGACTTCCCCATAGACAAAAACGCATAAACAGCTGACAAGTGTACCTTGAGAGCAGCTGGTCTGAGGCCTAGGCCATTAAGGTGGACCATATAGTCCAGAACTATAGGCAATTCAGCAGTATCTGGAGAAAAATACTTCTTAGAACACCAAATGCTGAATCTTTTCTCTTTGGAGTTGTAAGTCTTTCTGGTGGAAGGCTTTCGAGAAGCCATACCTTGAGACTGAAGACTGGGGTACCAAATCCTCCCCTGAGAGGAGGTTAACAGGTTGTAATTCCTGGGAAGAGACAAGGGAAGATGGACTGCTAGAGACAGCAACAGGGGGCACCAGGGCTCTCTGGCCCCGTCTGGAGCAATCAGAATCACTTTGCAAGTTTGTGACCTTATCTTGACTAAAACTTTGAACAGAAGGGGAAAGGCATACAGAAATGTCCCTTCCCAGTTCAGAACCAGAGCATCCAGGGGGACTGAGCCCAAGACTGAGGGTCTGTAACAAAAGAGATGAAGTTGGTGATTGTCTGGGGCTGCAAAAAGATCAATCTCTGCAGTGCCCCACTTTGAAAAAATCACCTTCAATACCAGAGGGTCCAGGGACCATTCGTGATGGCCCCTGTGAGATCCTGCTCAGTGCATCTCCTAGCACATTGTCCTTGCCTTGAAGGTGAACTGCCATCAGAGAGACTTGCAGGGAATAAGCCAGGGACCCCTACTTCATGGCCTCTGTGCACAGGGCCATAGAAAGAGTGCCTCCCTGCTTGCTGATGTACCACGTGGTGGTGTTGTCTGTTCTGACCTGAACCACCTTGTTCTGTACCGACAGAGAACATCTGTAGAGCCAGAAAAATTGCCCTGAGTTCCAGGAGATTGATATGGAGAAGGGATTCCTGAGGGGACCACAGTCCCTGGGCAGTGACGGCCCCCACATGGGCTCCCCAGCCCAGAAGAGAAGCATCCGTAGTAAGGATGACTGAATGAGACTGAGTGGCAAATGGGACCCCTTGCCTTAAACTGTCCTGATCCTGCAACCACTGAAGGGCTTGGACCAAGGTCAGAGTCAATGGGATCAGTTTGGTAAGCCATGAGGCCCAAGAGCTGGAGGAAATGCCTTGCTGGTAGAGATACCTGAAGGCTGAAGGAAGAGGCTAGTTCTATAAGAACCCTTGCCTTTTTCAGGGGAAGAAAGGATCTTGCTTTGACCATATCCAGCTCTACCCCTATCAAGGTAAGAAGCTGGTCAGGCTCAAGAACAGACTTGGGAAGGTTGAGAAGAAATCCTAGAGAAGTGAGCACTTGCTGGGTCACTTGCAGGTCTAACTTGACCTGGTCTGGAGACTGGCCCACTATTAGCCAGTCGTCCAGATATGGAAAAATGGAAATCTCTTACCTCCTTAGAAAGGCAACTATTACTGCCACGCACTTTCTGAAAACCCTTGGGGCTGATGTTACACCAAAGGGCATTGCTCTGAAGTGATAGTGACCCAAGGGGAAACTCGAACTTGAGGTACTTTCTGTGGGAGCACCTGATGGGAATGTGAAAGTAGGCATCTTTGAGGTCCAGGGAGGCTAGCCAGTCCCCTGGCCTTAGAGAGGGAAGGATTATTCCCAGAGTTACCATCTTGAACTTTGGTTTTAAAAGATGTTTGTTTAGGCATCTTGGGTCTAGGATGGGTCGCCACTCCCCTGACTTTTATTGGGGTAAGGAAGTACCTGGAGTACAGACTTTTGCCCCAGTGTAGGGTACGTACTCTCTCTATGGCTCTTAAAGCCAGCAGAGATGAAAATTCTGCCTCTAGGACAAGGGTTTCGGAGAGACCTGCGGGTAGAAAAGATCTGTCTCTCATCTTTGGAAATTGTTTGAAGCTGAGAATCAGTCCCTGGCTTACTACTTCTAGGACCCACTTGTCTGATGTAATAGACATCCAGTCCTAGACGAAGTAAGTCAGCCTGCCCCCACTGGTATAGGAGATTCGACCCGGGTAGGCCCATCAGGCTGTCTGCTTGGCAGGGGCCTTAGGCTGAGGAGTGGATGCAGCCCTGCTCATCCCCCTTCTGCCTCTCCCTCTGAAGAATCCCCTCTGTGAAAAGGGAGAAGAGGCCTGTGCTTGGTAAAAAGGCCTATGAAAAGGCCTGCCCCTAGAATCCTGCCTTTGAGGAGTTGCCTGCCTGTTTGGCCTGAGCAGTCCTGAAAGTGATCCTGTACTCATCCATTTTCTTAATGTAATTCTCAGTCTGCTCCTCAAACACAGAATTACTCACTACAGGAAAATCCAAGGCCTTAGCTTGGGTATCCAGCGACAGGCTAGTACATCTGAGCCAAGCCATTCTCCGAAGAGCCACAGATGTAGCCATGATTCTTGATGGCACATCACTGCAGTCCACAGCAGCATGAAACTGAACTTTTGGTGCCTCGATCCCATCTGCAGCCACCTCCTCCAGCTCTGTGGCTAGCTGGGGGGAGGCCTGTTTAGCCAGTGCGTCGCACCTGGACTTCTGGTACCTGGTTATAGAGGCCATATAATTCGCCTGCCTGAGTCCCAAGTAAGATGCCATGTACTGTTTTTTTGCCATGATATCAATCTTCCTCGAGTTTGTCTGGGGGGTGTGAATCCAAGGGAATGTTTCTCTTATCACAGGCAGCAGCCTGCACAACCCCAACAGGGCTGCACTGCGGCTATAAAAACTCTGAATCTGATCCTGAAAGAGTATACTTCTTGTTCATTCTTCTATCAACAGGAGATATAGAATTGGGAGACTTCAGGATTTTTTGTGTCTGCTCCCCAAAAGATTTGTCAAGGGGAACAGACAGTCTCCTGGACTCTGGGATGTCCACCATTTCCACAAAATCAGGCTCCTCTTGATCCTCCATTGCCTCCTCCACAGGAAGCTGGAGGGTCTCAGCCACCTTTCTCTAGAACATAAAGTGGGAAGGGGACTCAGAAAGCCTAGGAGGGGATACACCTGAAGGTCTGTCTGGAGAGATGACCAGTTCAACAGGCACATCCAGACTTTCACCATCACCATCTTCAAACTCCGGTTCATAAAATTCTTCAGGGGTATAATCGTGAACCAGGGGAACCGACCGAACCGAGCCACTGCCAAAAGGTGCCGGATCAGATGGAACCGGGCGAAACGATTCCACAATCCGAATCGCTCTGGCCATTTCCTCGGCGGTTGGAACATGGGCTCCTGAATCCAAACCGGACAATTTCTCTTTGAGTTTTCTTTTTGTTGGAACCGAACCCACGGGATTGGCTCTCCTTTTGTCGAAGAAGTTATCGCCCTGGTCAGAGGACACTCCTTCTGGATCGGTCGGAACCGAACCAGGCTGGCCATCCAGGTCAGCGGACTTCTCAGCCTCCTTTTCCCTCAGTCTACCTAATCTCTTTTCAAGGGTAGATTTGGGAAAATGTTTACAAATTTGGCAGTCTGAATCGAGGTGTTCAAACCCCAAACAAACACAAGTGGTGTGGGGATCGGCCTTAGCAAAGACCTCCCCACATTCACTGCAGTGTTGAAACCCAGTGGGCCCGGTTTTTTTCTTTGGTTTCTCAGACATGGCCAACCTAACCAACTTACCCTTTTTTAGGCAACCGCCAGGCAAGACTCAATTATCGGTTCCTAACCGTGTCACGGGTCTTCAGAAAAAAACATACCAAACAAGTTTTTTTTAGGACCAATAAGGACCGGTAACCACACACTAAAGCAAAATAGAAGAATTAACTGATCGGTTCAGCCAAACCAGTCCACACTTTTACACAAGTTCCACAAAGAAAACAGTACAAAACCTATCTAGTACTCACGGTACCACAGACAGAGACTGAACCGACTATGCAGAATTAAATTTCGGTTAAAAACCGACAGTAAACCAACACTTCAACAGACTTTCAAACCGAGCTGCAGGAGAAATCTCCGGAGCAACTGTTCAGTGAGGCGGAGTAAAGAATCTGACTGTTAGGTTTCAAAGTGAAACACAGACACCAACCGAGGCCAAGCTCAGCATTCTATGCTCTGCATAGAAAGTTCACCCTTTGTTCTCTGGGGCAATTTAAAGGTGGGGCCTAACTGCACTAGTCAGAATACAGCAAGACTTCATGTTTTTTGAATGCAGTTAGCCCCAGCACTTGAACTGCCCCGGAGAGGAAAGAGTCAACTGTATGCAGAAGCATAGAACGTTGAGCTCGATTTTCAAACCTCTGTCTGTGGTACTTCCCAGTATACCCGTCAGATTCTTACGAGCACACTAACATACTATAGTATGGAAATTGCTCAACATACAGACAAAGGGCAAAAATACAGGTCACTCACCTGTAACAGGAGTTCTAGGAGTGGTATATGTTATTCATCCACACTTACTGGCAGGTTCTTTGCCGCTTTAAATCTTGCCGGAACGTCTTCAAGCTGGCTCCTCCCACGCACCCGGGTGGTAAAACTCTAGGCTCCACCCCATGACGCCAGACCTAGCCCACTGAAAGCCAGGTTATACGTCGAAGCCGGGGAGGTCGGGTGAGTTGTGTGGATGAACAACAAATACCAATCCTAGAACTCCTGTTACAGGTGAGTAACCTGTATTTCTAGGGACATGGATATGTTGTTCATCCACACTTACTGGCAGACTCCTAGCAGTTCTCCGGGAGGAGGGAGGCAAGGCGCACACACCCTACTTAGGAAATAAGGACTGGAGAAACGAGGTCCCAAAAACAGCATCCCGGCAGGACTCAAGGTCAATGTGGTAGTGGGTAATGAAGGTGTGTGCGGACTTCCAGGTAGCAGCCCTGCAGATTTCCTGGATAGGGACGTCCCTGGAAGCAGCCACCGAAGCAGCGGTATGGCGGATAGAATGAGCTTTTATCCCTCTGGGAGGCTCCATGCCCGCCAACCTATAGCAGAGATCTATGCAGGAGGTGACCCACCTGCCTATCGTCTGCTTGGCTGCAGGTCTGCCTGGTGTGCCTTCAGCATAGGTGACAAACAGCGGGCGAACCTCTCCCCGAACTTCAGCCGTCTGCTCCTTATAATAAAGCGCTCTTCTCGGGTCCAAAGTATGGAGTCTATATTCGGCCTCCAAGGTGTGACTGGTGTAGAACACCAGCAGAGTCAACACCTAGTTAAGGTGAAATTCCAACACCACCTTCCTTCGGAAAGAATTTCGGATGGGGGCACAGGACAACCTTGTCCCTGTGGAAGACCAGATAAGGAGACTGGATGGAAAGCACCTGGAGCTCTCTGATCCTTCTGGCTGACTAACAGCCACCAAGAAGGCGTTCTTCCACGACAGCTGAGAGATATCGCACCTGTGCATTGGTTCGAATGGCTTGCCTATGAGCTTAGCCAATACCTGCAGTAGATCCCACGGAGGTGGAGGTTCTCACACCGAAGGGGATATGTGATCAAGGCCTTGGAAAAAGTGCCCGACCACCTTCTCCTATGCCACCAACTGCTTCCCGGCCCGCGCCTGGTAAGCAGAGATGGCTGCCAGGTGCACCTTAAGGGTCGTCGACCAAAGCCATTGCTGAGAAAGGGACCATAGGTAGTCCAGAATGCTGGCCAAGGAGCAGGAAAAAGGGTCCAACCCCTTATCCTGACACCAAATGGAGAATCTCTTCCATTTGAAGGCATAGCATTTTCTGGTTGACTCCTTACGGGATGCCTCAACAACACTGAGGACCTCATCGGAAAGACCCAAGGCCTGGAACTCTAGCCGTTCAGGAACCAGGCCGTCAGGTGCAGGGATTGAAGGTCCAGGTGGAGAACCTTCCCCTGGTTGACTTAGATCAGATCTGGGTGGGTTGGAAGCCACCTCAGGAGCCTGAGGCTGAGGAGATCTGGATACCAGAACTGGCGGGGCCAGTCTGGGGTTACCAGAATCACCTGCGCCTTCTCCCTCCTCGCCTTGAGAAGCGCCTTGTGGATCAAGGGAAATGGGAGAAAGGCGTAGAAGAGGCCCGGGATCCACGGCCTCGAGAAGGCATCCCCCTGCAGCGAGTCCTGCTGAGGGGGGGGGCGAGCATGAAACAACCTCAGCTTCGCATTTTCCCTGGAGGCAAACAGGTCCACCTGAGGTGTGCCCCAGTGGGAGAACAGCTTCTGTATTACCTCCGGCAAGAGAGACCACTCATGAGATGGCAGCACCTATCCGGCTTAGGGCATCGGCCAGAGTGTTGGAAGCTCCCGCCACTAGGAGATCCGCCTCCAGTGTGTTCACGGGGGACCAAGTGCAGAGAGCTTCCTTGTACAGGGGCAAGGAGTGCATCCCCGCTCTGGCGTTTTAGGTAGTACATGATCATGGTATTGTCCGTCTGGACCTGGACCACTTGACCCCGTACAAACGGAGCGAAGGCGGTGAGGGCTAGTCTGACCGCTCGAAGCTCCAGCAGGCTCATGTGGCATCGAGACTCTTGGGGGGGACCAAAGGCCACATACGCTCTGTGCTCCCCCAGATGGGCACCCCAACCCAAAGAGGCATCGGTCGTTAGAATGACTGTCGGCTCGGGCCGGACAAACGGGATGCCCTCCTGCAGATGAGCTGGAACGATCCACACTGGAGAGCGTTCCACATCTCCTGGGTCACCGCCACTGGCTGATCCAGAGGACCGGAGCGCTGTGACCATTGGCGGGCCAGCACCCACTGAAGAGAATGCATGTGCCAGCGGGCCCAGCGGACCACACTGGTGCAGGCCGCCATGAGGCCCAGGAAGTCCCGGGCAGGGCGCAACTGCCCAACCAGAAATGATTGGGCAAAGGAGGAAAGAACCTTGGCCCTGTCCGCCGGGAGCCGTGCTCTGCCTCAAAGAGAGTCGAGCTCTGCACCGATGAACTGAATCACCTGCATTGGCATGAGTTCCGATTTGGCCTCGTTAATGAGGAGGCCAATCTGAGGGCAGACCTGGAAGGCCAGATCTCTGGACCGCTCCACCTCCAGCCTGGAGGGGGCTGCAATCAGCCAGTCGTCCAAGTAAGGGTACACCCGGACCCTTCGGCACCGCAGGAATGCTGTCACCACTGCCATGCATTTGGTGAAGACCCTGGGAGCTGGAGAGAGGCCGAAGGGCATGGCCCGGAACTCGTAAAGGGACCCCTCTTCTCTGAAGCGAAAGAATTGCTGGTGGGACGGACTGATTGGGACGGAAAACGCGGCCCCTGGAGGTCCAGAGAACAGAACCACATGCCCTGCTCCAAGGATGGAATGATCTGAGCCAGAGTGACCATCCTGAAGGTTCGAGACCTTAGGAACTTGTTCAGGCCATGTAGGTTCTAGAATGGGCGCCAGCCCCCCATCCGCTTTGGGACCAGGAAATACCTGGACACAAACCCTGGGTCTGGTGGAGGATCCGCTGCCTCCCTGATCACCTCCTTTTAGAGTAGCAGAGCAATGACGGCTCAACAAGCCAACAGAGAGGCTGCGGACCCCATAGCCCCCAGTGGGGCGACGGCTCGATAGGGTGGGGCCTGCTCGAATTCCAGAGGCAGACCTTTTCCTACCACTTCCAACTCCCAGCAGTCCGCGGTGATAGTGGACCAAGTGGAAAGGAAGTGGCGGAGCCGCCCCCCACGGGGGGAATCCAGGGTGGAGTGACGAGGCTGGGGGGCGACACCCCTCAACCCGTCACTGGGCAGGCTTAGAGGAAGGACCAGCCGAGGGACCTCCTGGGCCTTTTCCTCCCGGGTTCCTGCTGGAGGTAGCTGCTGGCTTGGTTTTGGGGTGCCGAGTGCGAGCCTGCTGGCCCTGATGCTGGTGTTGCTGGGCAGGACGTGCCGCAGGGGCAGAAGGCCGAAAGGGCTTACGCTGCTGCTGGCAGCCTTTGTCCTTCTAGGCAGACGTGACCGAGTCCAAGGTGGCATTGGACTTCTCAATCCTCTGCAAGTGACCCTCCACCCCAGGACCAAACAAGTCAGTACCCAGGAAGGGAATGTCTGCCAGCTTGTGCTTGGTATCCGCCGTGAAGGTGGAGATCGGCTGCCATGCTCTGCGGCGCATGGCCACTGCGGCCACTACTGACCGGCTACGAGAGTCTCCAATGTTGAGAACAGTTTGGAGCTGTTGCTTTGCCACCGCCCTTCCCTGATCCCGCACCTGCTTGACCGTAGTCCGGAGGTCAGCCAGGAGATGAGGAATCACCTCATCCAGGGAGCCCAAAAGGGCGTGGGAAAAGTGTCTCATCAGAACGGCCGAACTGGCCTGACGAAGGCCTAAGGAGGATGCAGCATAAACTTTACGCCTGGAGTAGTCCAGTTTCTTGGACTCTTTATAGGGTGGCTTGTCCACATCCCGAGTGTTTCCGGAGCGCCGGAAAACACCGTCGGCCACAAACCCCTCCACAGAGGGGTGCTCCGAGAATCCGGAGAGTGAGCCGGTGGCAACGGCATATTTCCTGGCCATCCTGGCCGAGTTGAGCTGGACACGAAGCTGGCCGCTGCCATAGCTCCAGGGCCGGGCCAACAATGGCTTCGACCACAGGAAAGGCCTCAGTAGGAGAATCCCCTCAGTCCAGTATCTCCGTGAGGGGATACCTGGCCCACTTTGACACGGGTTCGAGCTTCATCCCAGTAGATTCTGCAATGAGCCAAAACAAACCCATGAACGAGGATGGGCTCTCGGCCACCGACTGTCTTCAAAGGAGTCCAGGTCAAGAGGACTGGAGAACAGGTAAGAGTCATCGTCAGACTCTGAGGAGTCTATAAACAGCTGCCGAGGGCCTGAGCCACCCTCCACATGCCGAGCACGATCGGGAGTGAGGGTGATCGACAACCGATGGGGCAACCCATGACCCAACCGAGAATTCTTGGTCGGAGCCCCAGATTTTGGTTGTTGAGGCAGGGGTTCCACCACAATGGGTGGTACAGCTGGTTTTGGCCGAACAACCGACGCCGGCTTCGGCTCCTCGAGGACCACGAGGGGTTGTTTCGGTCGCTCAGGTGACAGCCACTTAATGGCCGGGGAAGGCGACGGAGTCGGCTTGCTCCCGGTCAAAATAAGCTGCTGCCCTATCAGATCCTTGTAGCGCCGACGCAACTTGCACCAGAGCCTATCCTCCGAGGATGACGATGACTAGGATGAGCAGCGACGCCACTTCCCGCGGTGCCGAGACAGAGACCGCCTACGTCGGCAGGATCGGCTGGACTGAGAGGAGGATCTGGGAGGGAGTGGGGGAAACCTGTTCCTCCCCCGGCTCAGGAACTTTAACCAGAGACTCCGGCACAGGAGGCACAGGCAAGTCCTCTGTTTCCACCGGGGGAACCGGTGAAGAAGAGTTTTCTGCTCCTCCAGTCGACAGCCCGTCAGACGGGTCGAGAAAAATCTCGACCGCATCGACGGGTCTCTCGGCCGGCTGACCTGACGGAGACACTGTGAAGCCAGCGGCCTTAGCCGCAACCTCGACCGAGGTAGACTGTCGACTATCCAAAGAAGGGGACCGCTCCCACGAACGTCAACAGTGGGACTTACCTTTCGAGTCCTTTTTCTTGGACCAAGAGGAGTGTCCCGATGGCCACTCTCCCTTAGTACAGAGGGATTAACAAAGCTCCTTAAATGAAGCCGATTAGGAGGAGTCCAAGGAGAGCGGGATAAATGCCACGACAGAGGAAGAAGAAGATGCGGCCTGGGCCGCCTCCTCCTCGAGGGCGATCATTTGCTCAAGTTGCTCAGCCGAGCCAATTACCGACACGACAACGGACCTTCTCACTCTTTACCGAGGAATACGCCTCAGGGCGCCCAGGTTGAAGTCTGGCAGCACGGTCTTCGAGAACGTTGACCGAAAAGGACTTGTACAATTCGCAGGCCTGCAGATCGTGATCGAGCCCAAGGCAGTAAACGCACATGGAGTGCGGATCAGTCCGAGACATCTTCTGCCCACAAGGGCAACGCGGAAGTCCGGGAGTCAATTTGTCCATCGCAGCCGCGAAGGGAGAAAAAGACCGAAGTCTAGAAAATTAAGTATGAGTTTCGGTTTAACCAACGAGTTAGGATCCAGGCCTAAAACGCAGAGCGCTAAGGAAGATCTGGCGTCATGGGGCGGAGCCGAGAGTTTTACCACCTGGGTGGGTGGGAGGAGCCAGCTTGAAGACCTTCCGGCAAGATTTAAAGCGGCAAGGAACCTGCCAGTAAGTGTGGATAGAACATATCCATGTCCCTAGAAGATTCTTTTTGGGCCCAAAAGACAAGTCGAGAACCCACGAAGGAAAGGAAGTGACAATATTTAAGTATAAAAACACCAGAAAAAATAACATCCACCCCACCCAAGACGGAGGGTACAAGGTACACCCCTGAAGAGCAACACTGTACCTGCCAGCCCACTTCCCGAAAAACAGATTCTGATGGGGGGGTCTGAATACAGCAAGACTCCATTAGAATAAACATTACTATGGTGAGTAATTTTTTCTTCAAACATCAAGTCTTGCTGTATTCAGACATAATGCAGACTACCAAACAGTTCCCTATGGAAGAGGGAATGCAGAACCTACTTTGGGAAGAGGCTCTGCAGTACTGCTATGCCAAACCTAGCATCACTCCTAGCCTGGATGTCCAGGGAGTAATGCTTGGTAAAAGTATGTACGGTTTTCCAGGTGGCTGCTTTACAGATCTCTAACAAAGGTGTATCTCTGGCCGCAGCTAGAGAAGCAGCTGTACCCCTAGTCAAATGAGCCCTCGGGCCTGAAGGGGCGTTCTACCCAACTTGTCATAACAGAATTGTATACAAGAAACAATCCACCTGGAAATAGTTCTTTTAGTGGCAGGCTTACCTTTCCCCACTTCACCATAAGTGAGAAACAATTGAAGACAGTCATTTCTATGTACCTTAGTATGCTCAATGTAGTAGCTAAGGGCCCTCTTAACGTCCAGACTGTGTAACCTTCTTTCACCTGAAGGATGATCAATAAAAATCACAGGGGGAGAGATATAGACTGGTTCAGATGAAAATCCGATACCACTTTGGGCAAGAACCTCCTATTGGTTCTTAGGACCACTTTTGTCAACAATATACCGTCTGTAATTGCTAAAAGTAGTCTCACTCAGTGTTAAGAAAAAATTAAAATATTGGCTTTTCTCAAAAACATGTTTCTGCTTCTGCACTTTTATTGATTATAGTATGCGCCCATGTTGTATCTTTTTTATTGGGTTTTTAGTTTGAACTTGTCATCAGTGAAAACGGGCAATCTTGCTCATCTGATTTAAGAGTATACAAAATAAAAGTGAAAATGAAAAACTTTGTTTCTATGGAAGGAGATGAAGTCAGGTTCAACTGACAGAGCCTGTAACTCACTAATCCGGCCAGCAGAAGTAATAGCTACCAAGAACACAGTTTTCCAGGTCAAGTATTTCAATTCGGACAAAGCCAGAGGTTCAAAGGGTGGCTGCATAAGCTGAGCTATGCAGACATTAAGATCCCAAGGCGGAGTGGGCTCCCTAAAGGGAGGGTTAATGTGAACCAGGCCCTTGAAAACCTTTCTGAAAACAGGATGAGATGCCAGGGGAGAGCCCTTCCCAGCTGAGAGGAATGCAGAGACAGCTGCTAGATGAACCTTCAGGGTGGCAGGCCTAAGGCCTAGATCATTCAGATGAACTAGATAGTCTAATGTGGTGGAAATGCCTGCAGAATCAGACAGGATACCTTTCTGAGAGCACCAAATACTGAACCTTTTCCATTTGGAGTTGTAAGTTTTTCTAGTGGAAGGTTTCCTGGAGACCTTCAGAATATCCACAACTCCCTGAGAGAGATGCAGTGCTGCATATTCTAACTCTTCAAGAACCAGGTCTTGAGATTGAGAGACTGGAGATCGGGGTACCAGAGCCACCCATGGGAGGAGGAAAGGAGATTGTATGTCCTGGGTAGAGACAGGGAACTTGACACTGACAAGGACAGCAGTAGAGGATACCACAGCTGTCTGGCCCAATCTGGAGCCACCAGTATCACTGTGCAGGGTCGAGTTCTGATTTTGATCAGAACTCTTGAACAGCAGAGGGAAGGCATAAAGAAATCTGCCCTTCCAGTCCAAAATGAGAGCATCCTGGGGAACCGTCCCCAGGACTGGAGATCTGCAACAAAACAGAGGAAGTTGATTGTCCGGTGCTGCAAAACAGATCTATCTCTGGGGTGCCCCACCTGGAGAAGATGACCTTCAGGATGCGAGGATCCAGAGACCATTCATGATGTCCCTGTGAATTTCTGCTCAGAGCATCTGCTAGTACGTTGTCATTCCCTGGAAGGTGAACTGCTACCAGAGAAGTCTGAAGAGAACAGGCCAGAGACCACAGCTTCATGGCATCTGTGCACAAGGCCGAGGACCGAGTGCCTCCCTGTTTGTTGATGTACTACATTGTGGTGGTTTTGTCTGTCCTGACTTGGACCACCTTGCCCTTGACTGAATCCGAGAAGCTCTGCAGGGTTAGGAAAACTGCCCTGAGTTCCAGGAGACTGATATGAAGGAGAGACTGATATGAAGGAGAGACTCTTGTGGAGACTAGACCCCTTGAGCTGCCAAGTCTCCCAGGCGGGCTCCCCACCCTAGGAGAGAAGCATCCGTAGTTAGAACTACTGATGGGACTTGAGGGAGAAATGGAACCCCTTGTCTGAGGTTGTCTTGGTCCAGCCACCACTGGAGAGCTTGGACCAGAGTCTGAGTCACTGGGATCAGTTTGGTAAGTGAATCCTTCTTTTGAGACCAGAAAGACCTTAGGTGAAAATATCCCTCATCTGGAACCTTCCTCCATGCACCATTGCCGTGGAAGCTGCCATGTGGCCCAGGAGCTGGACTAACTGTCTTGCTGTGCGGGAGACCCGAGGTCGAAAGGAGGAAGCGAGATCCACCAGGGCCTTCACCCTTGCCAGGAGAAGGAAGGCCTTTGCTTGTACAGTGTCCAACTCTATGCCTATAAAGGTGAGTAGCTGAACTGGTTCGAGGACAGACTTTGGAAGATTGAGAAGAAACCCCAAGGAGCTGAGTAGGTCCTGGGTAGTTTGAAGAGCTGACTTGACTTGTAAAGGTGACTGACCCACTAAGAGCCAGTCATCCAGATACGGGAAGATGGTGATACCCTGTCTTCTGAGGTAAGCCACCACTAATGCAAGGCACTTTGTGAATACCCTTGGAGTTGATGTTAGGCTGAATGGCAAAGTTCTGAATTTGTAATGGCCTGAAGGCAACTCCAACCCGAGGTATTTTTTGTGGGAGCACCTGATAGGAATACGGAAGTAGGCATCCTTGAGGTCCAGAGATGCTAGCCAATCCCCTGGCCTTATAGAGGGAAGGATTATTCCCAGAGTTACCATTTTGAATTTGGGCTTTGAAATGTGTTTGTTCAAATACCTTAGGTCTAGGATGGGTCGCCACTCCCGTTTTCTTTGGGGTAAGGAAGTACCTGGAGTACAGTCCTTTTCCCCTGTGCTGAGTAGGAACCTTCTCTATAGCTCAGAGAGCTGGAAGAGAAGAAACCTCTGCCTCTAGGGCAATAGTTTCTGAAAGTGATGCAGGTGGAAAAGACTTGGCCCTCTTTTTTGGAAGCTGAGGGCCAGTCCCTGGCTTACTACTTCCAGGACCTACTTGTCTGAGGTCACAGACTTCCAGGCCTGGAAGAAGTAAGCCAGCCTGCCTCCTACTGGAAATTGGGAGTCAACCCTGGCAGACACATCAGGGTGTCTGCTTGACAGGAGCTTAGACAGAGGAGGAGGGAGCAGCTCTGCTCATCCCACTCCTGCCCCTCCCTCTGAAGAACCCCCTCTGTGGGAAGGGAGAGGAGGCCTGGGCTTGGTAAAAAGGCATTTGAAAGGGCCTGCCCCTAGACTGCTGCTTGTGCGGAGTGGCTTGCCTTTTTTTTGGCCTGTGCACACCTGTACGTGGTCCTGTATTCATCCATTTTCTTCATGTAAGCCTCTGTCCGCTCCCCAAACAGACAGTTATCTACTACAGGAAAATCCATAGCCTTAGTCTGGGTATCCTGTGAAAGACTAGTACATCTGAGCCAAGCATGTCTTCTGAGAGACACAGATGTAGCCATGACTCTAGATGCCTCATCACTGGAGTCCACAGCAGCATGAAATTGCATTTTGGATGCCTCAATTCCATCAGCAGCCACCTCCTCCAGCTCCTTGGCTAGCTGGGAAGAGGCCTGTTTAGCCAGTTCCAGAACTGTATCCCATCTGGATTTCTGGTACCTGGCTGTGTAGGCCATATAAGTAGCCTGCCTGAGTCCCAAAGAGGATGCCAAATACTGTTTTTTGGCCATGGCATCCACTTTCCTGGAGTCCTTATCCAGGGTGTGTGAAGCCAAAGGAATGTTAGCCCTGCCACAGGTTGCAGCCTGCACTACCCCAACTTGGCTGCAATGATTATAAAGGAACACCACAGCTGAGCCTGATAAATACCTCCTGTCCATTCTCTTATCCACAGGAGGTACTGAATTAGGGGTTTGTAAAATTGTGTGTCTTGTTTCCCAAAGGATTTATGAAGAGGGATAGAGAGTCTTTTGGACTCTGGGATGTCCATCATCTCCACAAAATCAGGCTCTTCATCCTCCTCTGCAGCTTCAACCAAGGGAAGCTGCGGGGTTTCTGCCACCTTTCTGTAGAACAAAAAATGTGAACGGGACAGAGCCTAGGAGGAGACACCTTAGGGCCTGTCTGGGGAGATGTCCGGTTCAATGGGCACATCCAGAACTCCCTGGTCATCGTCATCACCGCCACCGGGATAGTTTCATCTCCTTCCCACTCCTCATAATAAGCGTCTGGATCATAATCCGGAGGAGACTGATCCGACCGCCTAACCAGTGGTACCAGTTCAGACGGAACTGATCTAAGCGATTGAACAATGCTAATCGCTTTGGCTATTTCGTCTGCGGTTGGAGAGTGCGATACCAGATCCGAACCGGCAGACATGCTTCTTTTTTTGACGGAACCGACCCCTCTGGGTCGGTTCTCCTTTTGCCCGAGGAGGTATCGCCTAGGTCAGTAAGCACCTCCTCAGGTTCAGCCGCAACCGATCCGGGCTGGCCATCCAGGTCTACGGACTTCTCGTCCTCCCTTTCCTTCAGCCTACTTAGTCTTTTGTCTAGGTGGATTTAGGAAATCTTTTACAGATTTGGCAGTCTGACTTGAGG
The DNA here is from genome assembly GCA_016271365.2 of Neoceratodus forsteri. Taxonomy (NCBI): domain Eukaryota; kingdom Metazoa; phylum Chordata; order Ceratodontiformes; family Ceratodontidae; genus Neoceratodus; species Neoceratodus forsteri. The sequence goes on along the minus strand of JADMNL010000028.1, from coordinate 243,457,610 downwards.
TGATCAGACCCCAGACAAACACAGATCAGGTGGGGGTCAGCCTTAGCAAAGGCCTCCCCACACTCAGTACAGTGTAGAAACCCAATGGGACTGGTTTCCTTTTTGGGTTTCTCAGACATGGCCAAGCTAACAAATTACCCTATTGCAGTTTTCAAGCCAAGTAATACAAAAACCGATCGGTTACAAACCGTGTCACAGGCTTTTTCAAAGAACTGGCAAAAGGTCCCGTTCTTCTGAAACCGATCGGTACTGGAACACCACTAATCCCAGAAATAAAATTAAACAGAATGGGTCAGTTCCAACCTGGACCGACCAGAAAGAAACTGAAGAAAAGAACAATTTCCAACTTTTTCACAGAAATAAAAACACAATCACTACCTATCCCGGGTCGCACCTGAAAATAGGCACTTGGCTGTCTAGTGTGCTTACCCGGTTAACAAAAGCAAATACATAAATAAAAATAAATATCTACACACTACCTGTACCGTAGACAGAGGCTGGAAATCCGAAAATAACAAAAAAGAATATACAGTTTAAACCGAACGCTTCACTTTTACCGAACAGAGCAGAAGAAATCTCCAGAGCGACTTGACAGTTAGGTGGAGTAAAAATATCTGACGGTTACATTGAGAAGTACCACAGAGGTTTGAAAGTCGAGCTTAAGCTCAACGTTCTATGCTTCTGCATAGAGTTAACTCTTTCCTCTCCGGGGCAGTTTAAGTGCTGGGGCTAACTGCATTATGTCTGAATACAGCAAGACTTCATGTTTGAATTGGGGGTTCCTTCACCAACTGCTGGAGTAGAAGGAACCAGATCTGGCGAGGCCAAAAGGGAGCTACAAGGATCATCTCGGCTCCCTCTGCCTAAAGCTTGAGCAGTACCCTCTGAAGAAGGAAAGGAGGGAAGGCATAAAGAAACCTCCCTGCCCAGCAAAGGGACAACGCATCTCGCCAGAAAACTCCAGGCCCTGGATCTAGTGAGCAAAAATTGGGCAGTTTGGCGTTGAGTGGGGACACGAAGAGGTCCAACTCTGGCCACCCACATTTGTCGAACAGATGATGTACGACTGACTAGAACAGCTCCCACTCGTGGACCTTGGACCAAGACCTGTTTAGGCTGTCAGCCAAGGCATTTTGGATGCCTGAAGCATGCGCAGCAGTGAGTTCTAGACGATGTTCTGGAGCCCAATACCTAACCCTCATGGCCTCTCTGCAGAGAGGATAAGAATGAGTCTCTCCCCCCCCCTTTGCTTGCTGATGTGGAATACGACAGACATATTGTCTGTCTGTATGAGCAGAGAGCCCAGGAGGCGGCCATCTGAAACGCCTCTAGGGCGTATAAGACCATCCATGTCTCCAGGACGTTGATGTTAGACACTGCTCCACTAGGGAACAGGACCCTTGTGTCAGTCTGTCCGCCAAGTGAGCACTGCAGCCCAGTCTCGAGGAGTCTGTCATCAAAACCCACCTCGGGGGCTCCTATTGGAATGGAACCCCCTTGGAAAGGTAGTCAGGTTCCATCCATCAGGACAGGTTCCGACGAACTGGGTCGGAGACTGAAACAGGCTGATCCAAGTCGAATCATTGGTCCCACTGCACCCTGAGTGTCCACTGGGGACCCACAGGTGTAGACAGGCCAGACGAATGGTCAGGATGACAACCACCATATGGCCGAGAAGTCTGAGGTATACCCAGGCTGGTATCTGATGAGTCGTGGATACCGTTCAATCCCGAAGGCGATGAGCCCAGTCTGAAGGAAGGAAGGAAGGCCTTGCCCTGCACAGAGTCAAAGATTGCTCCAGTATATTAGAGTCTCTGGCGGGGCCATGGGGATGACTTTAGTAGATGCATGGTGATCCCAAACTCTCGAAAGGGGGCAAAGGTGTCTCCCGAGTTTTTAGCAGCTGACCCTTCGAGGGAGCTGTCAGGAGCCAGTCGTCTAGGTAAAGAAAGACGTAATGGCCCCTTCTCCTGAGGGCCGCAGCCACCACCACTAGATACTTGGCGAGAACTCTGGGAGCAGAGAATAGACCTAACAGCAAAGCCCGGAACTGGTAATGCTGCCCCTGGAAGAGGAAATGTGAGCATTTTCTGTAGGGCTGAAATACCAGGTTGTGCAGGTATGCATCCTGCATATCCAGAGAACACAGCCAGTCACCTTGGTGCAGGAGGGGAACCAGATCCGGAAGTGTGACCATCCTGAACCTCTTGTACTCGATGTACTGGTTCAGAAGCCGGAGGTCCAGGATGGGATGAAGGTCCCCGGTCTTTTTGAGAACGAGGAAAACATGGGAATAAAATCCCTTTCCCCTCTGATCTGGAGGGACTGGCTCTATGACCCGCTTTTGAAGCAATGCCTGGATCTCCCCTTAGATAATGGTGACATGAGATGGAGGGTAATGGAAGGACAGTGGTGGATTTTCTGGTGGCCTCTCTAGGAACTCCAAATTATGTCCTCTTTCTATTAGCTGGAGGACCCATAGGATGGTTATCTTGCTCCAACCCTCATAGTAGAGGGAAAAGCGACCACCTCCCTCAGGGACTCGGGGGCTGGCAGAGAATCAGGCTGAGGCTCCGGAGGTGGGTAGAGCGGCCTGGGAGGACATGGGAACTCCGGACAAGGAAACCCCAGGAGTCTGGGAGGTGGCTTTGCATTTAAACATTCCCCTCTGTTGGGGCTTGTTTCCGGACTGCTGACATGAGGGCTTATGAAATGGTTGCTTCTTGAAAGGCCTATGGTTAGATTTGTATATTTTTTGTACTGACCAAATGGCCTTACCGGAGTCCTGGAGGCGAGTGATTAATTTTTCTGCCTTGTCTCCAAACTGGACCAAGCCTTTGTACGGGAGGTCAAAGATTCCTGCCTGCAGATCCTAGGCGTAGACCTTCTTGCCCAGCTGGTCTATGAGCTTGGATTCCTGGTCAAGAGGCTGGGAACTCAAATGCCTCAACCTCTAGGACCTGTCATGAGCTGCAGTAATGACCACCGAGTGTCAGCAACAGGGTGTTCCGCTAGGAAGGGCTTACCTCCGGCTGTCCTGTAGAACTGGTCTGATTTTTGTGTAGACAGCTGAGGAGGAAGATGATGGGTGCTTCCAGGTGAGCCTAGTAAGATCCTGGAAAGCAACAATGGGGGAACCATGAGGCGCTTAGGCTCCTTCTGTCTCAGGTATTTGGCCAGCCTACGCCTCTCCGGGTCTAGATCCTCCATTTCCCAGCCATTAATGGCTTGAATGTGCCTCATGACATCCATAAATGATAGGTTGTCAGGAAAAGATCTAGGGGTGTCCTTGTTATCCAGGGGAAAGAGAGCGACCCCCTGGGTTCAGACTCATCAGAAGCAGAGGAGGATGAACTGAGGCTGGAATCCTCCGTGCTGCAAGTAGTAGTAGAGGAGCTGAGAAACATCCACTATGGGAATGATGCCAGTGTCGGCCTGACGACTGGGATGAAGAGTGCTTGTGCCTCCGTCCTCTGTGCTTGGGCCAACCCCGGCGTCTGCTGTCTGGATTCGAAAAAGGGCTTCTAGGGTCTGGAGTCAGCTGCTTAGATTCTGGAGGATGCTCAGGCGCCACTCTCTCAGGTTCTGCAGGTTTTGGAGAAAGCAGGTCACCTTTGACTTCATTCCACCAAAGGCGGAAAAGGTCCTTGACCCAAGAGGGACGTCTGGGGCTGAGGGCGAACTGGCAGCGAAACTGGCGTCTGAGGAGACTGGGTCGGTCACCCAGGCGGCTCGTCAATGCGAGTTTTAGTGGGTGTCTGGTCCTCTGTCCGAGTCCTAGAGATATTCCTGTCTCCCGGCAGACGGTCCAACGACTGTAAGGATATCATCGGATCTGACACCGGGACAACTGGCATCTCTTTAGAAGGACACTGCCGGCAACGGTCTGGGGAGGAAGTTGTCGCAGACTTAGCCAGCGCCCATGGCGCAGTCACCAGGGAGTAGGGCAGAGGAGTCAAGGAGACCCTGGAGGCAGGCGCTTGCTTCTGACGTCTGGGTGCCTTGTCCGTAGACTTCGAGACAGAGCCAGACATCGGGGCCGGATCGCGAGAGGATCCACCACCCGATTTAGACCCAGCCCTGCCACCTAAGGAGGAGGTGGACAACAGAGGTATAGACTTCACCTTCAGGAGCTGCAGGGCTGGAACAGAAGTCCCAGGCCCTGACTAATCTCCACCTGTCGCCAGAACCACGGCGGGAGGTTTTACCACCGGCTACCAAGAAGAAGTGAGGGCAAGCCAGGAGGAGTGGTCCACCCCCCGTGGGAGGAAGAGCCTGAAGAGGACTTCTGAGGAGATCCAGAAGGTGCCCTGGGGCGAAATGGAATTCAGATCATGATTCGCCATGTCTGGTGCCCATACCCAAAGGTACTACCGAATATGGTAGGCAGATGACCTGGGCGGGCCGCGAGGTTCGTCCAACTCGGGCGGTGTTGTGCAATGCCAGGTCCATTAAGAATAAGACTGCAATTATTGCTGATCTTGTTGGTATGGTGGACCTGGCTGGATGAAAATTCAGGCCCCATTTTGGAGGTTACGACTCCGGACAGGTACTCAGTGATACAAACCCCGAGACTGGATTGCGGGAGGGTTGCAGTCTGTTTCAAGACTGAACTAGGCCTCACAGCGGTAGTAGTCAAGGAGGTGGAGTCCTTTGAGTGTACAGTAGTAGCAAGTGTAGGCTTTCGAATCACTCTCATCTATCATCCACCTGGTGATGAGAACCAATTCCTTCAGGAAGTGGCGGACTTAGTCATCGATATGGCAGTTGAGTCGCCCAGATTGACAGTTCTGGGCGATTTCAATGCCTGGGTCGACAAACTCTCGCAATTTGGTCAACACTTTCTCCAGTTAATGACATCTCTGGGCCTCACACAAGTGGTTTCCACTGCTACACAAACTTGGACACTCCTTGGACTTAATCTTCCTTCTAGGGATTGAAACTTCCGACGTCGGGGTGGAACCAGTCAGGTGGTCAGATCACTACACTGTGGGGTTTAGTTTTTGCACCCCCTCTAGAAGGCCTACGCCTGTGGAGATGATTAGGTACCGCCCTTTACGGGATATAAATCCCCAAGGCCTTGCGATGGTACTTGACCTCTCATCCCCTGCGTTGGCAAGCAATGATCCGGAAACCCTCGTGTCAGCTTATAATACAGCTGTTATGGTGGCTCTGGATTATGTTAGCTGGATTAGCACCTTCTCCATAGCCCCAAGTCCCCCGGTTTGACGGGACACTGAGGGAGATGCAGAGACAGGGGCGAAGATTAGAGCATTGCTGGCTCAACTCCACCCTTGATGCTGACTGCCTTAGATTGATAGACCATTATTCAGTCTATCAATCTGCAAACACCGGTAAGAAAGCAGAATTCCTGTCCGGGGAGATTGTGGCTGCTCAGAATGGACCAGCTCAGCTATTTCGAACTGTGGACAGACTGTGCAACCCAGCCTGCCTGCATGTTCTGAAAGCCTTTCACAATTACACTGAACCTGCTCGATTCTTTGCAAACAAGGTGGCTGACATCAGGGCAGTACTGCAGCCGGCACACTAAGGGGGTTGCTGCTGATCAGTCCGGGGTCACTGTACCTCAGTTTTCCTGGAGTACCTTCAGTCGACTGGAGTTCATGGATGTCATGAGGATTATCCAGAATGTGCACCCTACGTGCTGTAGTTTAGACCCTGGTCCGACCTTTCTAATTTTGGGTTGTAGTGACATTGGTCCCGTCCTGGTGCGGATAGTCTGGTGCTTCTTGGAATCGGGAGGGTTTCCTAGCTCCCTGAAAGAGGCGGTGGTGACACCACTCTTGAAGAAAGCTACCCTGGACCCAGACCGTCTTGCAAACTAGACACGTATCTCTAACCTTCCCTTTGCTGGGAAGGTGATCGAGAAAGTAGCGGCAGCACAGCTGGAGGACCATTTGACCATCCATGACATCTATGAACCCCCTCCAGTCCAGTTTTCGTAAGAGACATAGTAGCGAGACAGCGCTGGTTCGGGTGCTCAATGATTTCCAGATAGCGAGAGATCAGAAGAACCATTCCATCTTGGTTCTTCTCAAACTTTCTTCAGCTTTTGACACCATAGATCACATGGTGTTGATATGATCCCTGAGGCATATCTGTGGAACGTCGGCGACAGTCCTCAGATGGTTTAAATCATTTCTCACGGGGAGAACACAAAGTTGTATCTGGGGTTTTTTCTTCAGGTACAACTGCTTTGTCATGTGGGGTGCCTCAGGGTTCTGTGCTGTCACCCATGTTATTCGCGGTGTATATGCTACCCCTCGGAGACACTGTAAGAAGGTATGGGCTGAGGTTTCACTGCTATGCAGATGATACCCAGCTCTACCATTCTTTTGCACCTGACCAGGATGGAGCACTCTCGGTATTTAACAACTGTCTGAAAGAAATCCAGGAGTGGATGGATTCTACCTGGCTGAAGTTGAACTTGGAAAAGACTGAGGTGTTGGTGGTGGACCCGGGTCATCAGATGATTTTTCGGGAAGTGCTGGTGAGCCTTCGAATTTATCTTGGTGGCGCTCTCCGACCTCTGAGCAGATGCGTAACCTGCAGGTAGTTTTGATGGCGGACTGGCCTATATTGTGAGGTGTCTGCCGTCGTCAAGACTTCCTTTTACCATCTTTGGAATATCGCCTGGGTGAAACATCTGGCTCAGTCTGATGACCTTCCAACTTTGGTCCACACCTTTGTGTCCTCGCGCTTAGATTACTGCAACTCCCTCCATGTAGGGCTTTCTGGGGATGAAATCAGTCACCTGTAGCTGGTGCAGAACGCAGCAGCCCGGCTTTTGACTGGTTCTATTCATTCCTGCTATATCACCCCGGTGCTTCGTGAATGGCACTGGCTGCCAATACAGTGGCGGATCACCTTTAAAGTCGGTTTACTGACTTTTAAAGTCTTGCATAGACAGGGACCGGACTATCTGAAAGAGCTCCTGGTTCCTTACTGCCCTGGTCAATCACTCCACTCGGCAGACGAGGGGTTGTTGGAAATTCCAAGGGTGAATCTGAAATCATCTGGCTCAAGTGCTTTTGCTTATGCAGCTCCCACCCTTTCGAATTCTCTACCCCAGTTACGGGAGTGCACATCTGAGGAGGTATTTAAGGGATTAAAAACCTTTCTGTGGCAAAAAGCTTTTCTGGAGAATTGAAGTTTTTGTTGAATTGTTTATGATTTTCAGCTGCATTGTTTCTATTGGATTTTGTATAAATTGTTTTTACATTGTTAGGTGCCTTGAATTTGGAAAGGTGCGTTATAAATAAAATTACTACTACTTCCTCCCACCCCCACCAGAATTGCCTTATGTCTGTCCCATGTATTCTTGAATGCCCCCATTGTTTGTGACTCCACTACCTCCTCAGGAAGGCTGTTCCATACATCCACAACCCTCTCCATGAAAAAAATACTTCCTCACATTACCAGTGAGCTGTCCCCCCTTGTTCTTGCACATCTCTTTTTCTGAAAGATGCTACCATCTTGGACTCTATTCCCTTGATGTACTTTAAAGTTTCTATCATGTCCCCCCTCTCCTCGAGTGTATACATATTAAGTTTCTTTAATCTCTATTCGTATATCTTTTGGTGCAGACCCTGCACCATTTTAGTAGCCCTCCTCTGGACAGCCAACATCCTGTCTATGTCCTTGCAGAGATGAGGTCTCCAGAACTGGATGCAGAAAGTACAGTTACGCAAGAACTTACTGTAACAGTTGATCTTCGAGAGAGGCTCTTGCAGTAGGTAATTACAAATAGGACTGAAGCCGGCAGGCATCAGGACCCCACGGAAAAATGTCTAGCTAGCAGTCTCTGGAGGGGGACCGCCCCCATGTCCGGTGACCGACGTCACTGTAAAGGGGCGGACCCCCATGCCCGTCTTCCAGTTCTTTCCCGCCAAAGGCCCAAAAAAGGCACGATGAGAGAGAAGTGAATATTTCGCTTCCTGGAAAAGGAGCTGAAAAAGCTGAGGGAGATGGAAGGCGGGAACGTATTACCTACTGCAAGAGCCTCTCTTGAAGATCTACTGTTGCGGCAAGTTCTTACGCAACTGTACTGTCTTTCTTCAAGAAGGCTCTTGCAGTACGTAATTACAAACAGGATCAAGTACCAAGTAGTCTGGAACAAGGTGAAGCACACAGGAGGAGGAAAACTACCAAAATGTAGACCCTCTGGGCTCTGGAGGTCTTAAAGGAAACCTTGCAGACAAGCCAACCCAAAGTCAGCTCTATGGCGAGAGGCAATGCCTAAACTGTAATGTTTCGTAAAGGTATGGACAGAAGTCCCAAGTTGCAGCTGCGCAAATGTCAGCCACAGACACATTCTTAAAACAAGCTGCAGAGGCAACTACACCCCCTAGTGGAGTGGCCCTTTACTTGACCCGGCAGGATCTTCTGATACTTGTCACAGATAGTGATACAATGAGCCAACCATAAATTGGCATTGCTAGGAGACAACATTCCTTCTCTTTTGCGAGCAAAGGAGACAAACATTTGATCAGTCTTTCTGAGATCCTTCATCCTGGTGGTGTAGTATCAATTTGCTGAACATCTAAAGTATGCAAGAAGTACGCCCCTTGATTGGAGTGTTGCGCAAAGAAAGCAGGCACTTGCCGGCCCGATGGCGCCGAGAGCTGAGGCGCTGGATGCCACGCCGGCAACCCGGGTTCGGGAACGGACTCGGGTTGCCGGGGGTTGACAGGGGGAGGAGGATTCACCGTCCTGCGACAGCTCTCCCTCCTTCGGGGTGGGCAAGGGTCATGCGCCACGCTGTACTGACACCCAGTGGAGGCTGGGTGTTCAGCAGACTGCGGGCATCTACATTGGGAGAAGAGTCAGCAGATGTCTGCACGTTTTTGACGTCAATGCACGTCCGACTCTTCGGAAGAATTAAAGAGGGGAAAAATGGGCACCTCCGCCTCTATAAAGCCTTCCTCGGGGCTTCAATTAGCCACTACGGTCCCAACTAGTTACTGGTTCTGCAGGGACTGGATAGGGGTCCCAACCGCAGCCCGCCCTCCGAGGGAATAGCCGGGGTCATCGGGGTCCCAGGTGACAGCTGGTGGAAGACTGGCGTGATCGGGTGGATACCTGGCAGAGGAGCCTCCAAAAAAGAAAAAGCAAGCAGTTCCATGAATTGATTCAGTGTAGATTCTGCTACCACCTTGGGGAAAAACATAGGGTTAGTACATGAACCACCGTTCTTGTAAAAATCAAATACGAGTTTTGCACATTAAGGCTTGGCTCGGAAATCCGCCGAGAAGTAATAGTCACAAGGAAGAGCGTCTTCCAGGAAAGGAACTTTAGGTCTGCTGAGGCTGCTGGCTCGAAAGGAGGCAGGGTAAGCTTCTCAAGAATTAAATTCACATCCCAAGGAGGGGCAGGAACACAAATAGGGGGTCTCAAGTGGGGAACCCCTCTAAGAAAAAGTCTTAAGAGACTTCCAACTGCGCAAAAGTTCTGTCCCCAAAAGGAACATAAGCGGAGAGGGCTGCCATGTGAACCTTTAGAGAGGAATGACTGAGACCCAGATCAAAGAGATGGCACATGTAGTCCAGAAGCTTCCCGACAGGGCAAGAAAATGGCTTGAAATCTTTGGAAGAGGCCCAAATAGAGAACAGTTTCCATTTCATGGCATAGACAGATCTAGTGGAGGGCTTTCTGGCCTCCACCAGAATCTCAGCCACCCGCGGGGAAACCCCAAATTAGGCTTGAGCTATGTCTGCAGGAGCCACGCATGCAACTGAAGGGATTTGAGGCCTAGATGAACCAAGGTCCCCGGATCCTGGGTCAGCAAAAGCTGTGACAGAGGAAGAGGAGGTTCCTCTGAATACTGTTGCAGAAGAGAACCAGACTTGCCTGGGCCAGAAAGGAACGATTAGGATCATGTAAGCTCCTTCTGAGCTGAGTTTGTGTAAGACCCTCGGAATCAATGGAATCGAGGGGAAGGCATAGACAAATCTGCCATTCCAGTCTAGGGACAGAGCTTCTCTCCACAAAATACCGCATCCTGGAGCGAGAGAGTAGTAGGCCGGAAGTTTTGCGTTGTGAGGAGACACAAACAGGTCTACCTGAGGTGTTCCCCAACGTAGGAAGATACTGTCTGCTACCCCCTGATCCAGTTCCCACTCATGAGCCTGGGCAGACAAACGACTGAGGTTGTCTGCCAACATGTTTTCGACCCCCAGGACATGAACTGCCATGAGGTGAAGGTTGTGTTGTACTGCCCAATCCCAAACTCGTATCGCCTCCCTGCACAGAAGGTAGGAACGAGTTCTTCCCTGTTTGTTGATGTACCAGACTATGTACACGTTATCCGTCTGGACAGCCAGATGACCGGGAAGCAGATACAGATGCAAAGCTTGTAGAGCATACAGCACGGCCCTGAGCTCGAGCACATTTATGTGAAGAGTCTGTTCAAGCTTGGACCAGGAGCCCTGGGTCCTATGAGGACCCCAGGTGGGCTCCCCAGCCCTCGCCCAAGGCATCTGTTGTCAATGTTTTGGGGGGGGGGGGCAGAAGGGAACTCCCCGGCAAAGGTTCTCCTGAACCATCTATCACTGCAAGTCCCGAACCACAGGGTTGGAGACCAGGACCTCTAGATACAGGTTGTCCACCAATTGATCCCACTGAGACCGAAGCGTCCACTGAGATCTCATGGAGCCCAGCAAGAGGGACTGTCTGAATAGCAGCCGCCATGAGCCCGAGGAGGCAAAGGACTGACCTGGTGCTGACCCGCCTGCGACTGGACAACAGGCTTACTTGAGCGTGAAGGGTGGTCAACCCTGTCCAGCGGCAGGAATGCCAAGCTGGAGGTCGTGTCCAGGATCGCCCGATAAACTGGAGCCTCTGGGACGGTATCAAATGGGACTTGGCCTAGTTGATGGTGATACCCAGGCTGGTGAAAACCTGCAGAGTAAGGGAAAGGAAGTGTAGGAGCTCCTCCCTGGATGGGGCCGCCAGTGGCCAATCGTCCAGGTACGGGAAAACCTCAACTCCCTGGGTACGCAGGTAGGCCGCTACCATGGAAAGGCATTTAGGGAACACTTGGGGCGCCGAGGAAAGACAAAATGGGAGAGCCTTGAACTGGTAGTGGTCCCCCTGAAACGAAAAACAAAGGTATTTGCAGTGGGAAGGGTGGACAAGGATATGCAGGTAGGCATCCTGCATGTCCAGAGCGCACAGCCACTGTCCCGGCCGAAGGAGGGGTAGAAGGCTCTGCAAAGATAGCATTCTGAACCGTTTGTACTCCACGAACAGGTTCAGGGAGCTGAGGTCTAGAATAGGCCTCACGCCTCCTGATTTCTTCGGAACCAGGAAGAAATGGGAGTAGTAACCCATCCCCCTAAGGTGGGGGTGGACGGGTTCTATTGCCGCCTTCAGAAGGATACTTCTTCCCGAACTAGAAGGTGTTCCGAGGAGAAAGACGACCGGGGGTTCTTGGTGGTTTCTGAATAAACTCTATTGAGTGTCCTTCTGCAATCAGCTGGAGCACTCAAGTGTTGGAAGTGATCCTCTCCCAGCCCGGCAGATGTAAGGAGAACCTCCCTCCTACCGGTTCCTCTGGAAGGCCCAGAGGCTGTGGGAGAGCAAAGGAGTCAGGTGGTGTGGGGCAGCGCCGCGGTTGAAGCTCCCACCGCTTTATTGGGCGGGGGGGCTTGGCAGCCAAAGGGGTCAGACGTTTATTGGCCCGCTTGCCCTAAGGTTTCGCTCTGGACAGAGAACGCTCATGAAAGGGCAACGCTGACCCTGAGGGGGCCTGTACATAAAGTCGACAGACTTTAGAGCAGTACCCTTCCCTTGCAGATCGGTGATAATGCCCTTGACATCGCCACTGAACAGCACAGGACCCCTGAAGGGCTCGTCCTGGATAGCAGACTGCACCTCCGGGACCAAACCTGACACTGAGCCAGGCATTACGCCGCAAACCCACGGCGAAAGCCAAGCTCCGACCAGCAACGTCCACTGCATCGTATGTGGCACGAATCATGTGCCAACTGGCCAAACAAGCAGACCGGACCAGATCTGCCGCTTCCTGCTTAGTCTGAGACTCAGGAAGGGAGTCCAATTTAACTTCCACCTCGCTAAGGATCGCATTCTGGTAATCCCCCATATGAGCAACGTAATTCAGGGCCCTGATATCCAGAGTGGAAGAAGCATAGACCTTCTTCCCATACTGGTCCAGAAAGATTTCTTGTCAGGTGGGGACGAGCTCAAATGCTTAGGGTTAGCTGTACAGCCGTAAGCAGCGCTAATCACAGCAGAATTGGCTTTCGGGTGTGAATTCAGATAATCAACACCTCCGGAGCCTGGTATAGCCTATCTAGCTTCCTCGGAAGGGGGGCTAAAGACGACGGTTGCTTCCAAATTGTGGAAACAAGGTCCGCATGAGGCTCGATCCAGGGTGGAATCAGGGTTGGAGCGGTCTTGGGCAGATCCAGATGAGCAAGTTTTCTCCGCTGTGGATCAGACTCCAAAGATTGTCACTGGTGAACAGACTGAATCTTACGCAGCAACTCCAAGAATGAAGGATCCTCCGGAGGAGACTTCGGAGTCCTGGGCCTGGGCTCGTCTGCAGGGCGTGGCTCACCGTCCAGACTGGAGCATCTGTCGGAGTCATCCGAGGTCTCCTAAGAGGAAGAAAGCACGACTCCTCCTACGAGGGAAGGAATGGACTATAGGCAGCCATCGAGAGCATGTCCCTCCCTGCTTTGGGACGGAGGGCTCGCCTCTGGTGTTTTTGGGGGGGTGGAGTCTCTCGCCTCCGACGATGGGAGTCCAGAACCGGATCCGGCGTCTGAAGACTGCTCTCCACATCCCTGGTGAGCAGAGCCTTGGCCTCAGCCCACCAGGAAGCCAGAGTCTCCTTCAAATCCACTGGCGGCTGCGGTGGAGGAGGGGGGGGGGGTACAGATATTGGGGATATCTGTATGAGAGTATTCATAACCCGACAGCGGGAAACCTGGCGTCAGGTATTGGGACACCAGATACTGCAGTGTCAGGTACTGCAGTACCGGATACTGCGGTCCCGGGTACCCAGGCACCAGGGGCTCCAATGGAGCAGAAGGCCCTGGAATCAGGGATGGCGTCTGACAAGGGGATGTTGCCCAGCGTCGGGTAGGCCGCGTTGGAGGGTGTAACGTCAGGTCATCCGGCCCAGCCGTTGGGAAACCTAATGGCAGCGTACTTGCATTCTCTGCGTCACCCGGGGAAAGAGGACCAACTTCCCCAGGAGCCGACAATGGAGACGATGGAGCCTCAGAGTGCAATGATGAGTGTTGCAGTGAGCCACGGACAACAGACAGGACCAATAGATCCAGCGTCGGCTCTAACATCAAGCGGCCGTCGGAGGGGCAGACATCTGGCTTACCGGCGGGATCTGGAAGGCGGGCGGAGGCCAGCCGGACTTATCAGACTGAGCGTTCGATGAAGGCGCCAAGGAGGGACAACCTTGGGCGGGAGTTATGGGGGCGTGCGCTGCCCTTAAGGTCGGGCGTCTTTCTCGGCCTTACCGTGCGGCGGCGGAGCCAGCGTCCGCTTACGGGGCGATCGAACCAGAAGGCCGCATGGTGGCAGGCTTACCGGGGCGGCGGCCTCCTTTGACCCGGAGGCTCCCAAGGGGCCAGAGCATGAGCCCGATGGGAGGTTTGATGCCACCTTGGAAGCCTCCAAAACAGCTGTCGCGGGACGGTCCCCCGGAGGGGACGTTACCTTCTGCACCGCGACCCCAGCCGGAGTTGCGGCGACCGCGGAAGAGTAGTCCTGGTGGTGCTTCTTGCGGTGACCCTCAGGACAAGTAGAGGCCTGCTGGAGCTTCTACAATTTTTCCATGTAGGACATTTTCTGTTTCAAAGCGTGGGCCTCCAGGGACTGCTTCCTCCGCTTGCTAAACTGTTGGCAGTGCGGCCACTTCTCCCCGAGGTAGTCTGGGCCTAGGCAAAAGAGGCACTGGGAGTGTCCGTCCTTGTGCGGGAGCTGGGTGCCAGAGGAATTGCACTTGTTCTTGTGCTCGGACGGAGTAGGGGATGACATACATGGCAGCTGAAGGAACTGACGAAAATTCAAATAGAATTCGAGGAATTTAATGGTAAAAATACCGACGATAGACTGATGAAGCAGTGAGCTTAACAGCGAGGCGCTAACACGAGCTAACTGTGGGAAAAAACTGGAAGGCAGGTGGGGGCGCCCCTTTATACTGACGTGCAGCGGTCACCTGGCGATGAGGCGGTCCCCGCCAGAGACTAGCTAGCTAGAAATGTTTCTGTGGGGTCCTGATGCCTGCTGGCTTCAGTCCTATTTGTAATTACCTACTGCAAGAGCCCTCTCGAAGTTAGATCTCCAGGTTGAGTGTCACCAACTGTCTGTGCCGAGGGATAACAAATACAGGTTACTCACCTGTAACAGGAGTTCTAGGAATGGTATATGTTGTTCATCCACACTTTCTGGAAGGTTCCTTGCCGCTTTAAATCTTGCCGGAAGGTCTTCAAGCTGGCTCCTCCCACCCACCCGGGTGGTAAAACTCTCGGCTCCGCCCCATGACGCCAGATCTAGCCCGCTGGAGGCCAGGCTGTGCGTCAAAGCCGGATGGGTCGTGTGGATGAACAACATATACCATTCCTAGAACTCCTGTTACAGGTGATTATACCATACACAAATAATCAGCCAATCACATAAGCAGACTGGCACCTTAGCCCTTTTGTAAATCTTATGATAAATCACTGGCAAAGGTACCAGCCTGCCACATCCTCCTGCCACCCTGTAAAAAAAAAAAAAAAAATCACTCCGTACCCCCCTCCAATGTTTCAAAGCCGCCATCTTTCCTTTCGCTAACATTCACCGGTACACCTAATATTTAAAAAAACGAAAACAATAAAATGGATGCCTCCTTTGACCTGATCGACGAAAGTGGACTCGACGAAATTTTCAAAACCCTCCAAAATGAAAGCACAGATTCAGACTGCACGGAAAACGTACCTCAAGAAGCCAGAGACATCCTGTACATCACTCCTCTCCCACCGGCCAAAACCCCGATACTGCAGTCGCACATACAGCCGAGCACATCACCTCGACCCTCCGCAGCTGCCAGCCTGAACTCGGCGCCTCTCTACACGTTGCACGCAGCAGCCAATCCTGTAGGGAACAAATTGGCTGCTGCGTGTGATGTGTAGAGAGGCACCGCGAACTCTTCCATTTGAAGGCGAGCATATCTGGTAGACTCCTGGCAGGATGCCTCAAAAACATCGAGGACCTTGCCAGAAGACCCAAGGCCTGGCCACTAGCCACACAGGGACCAAGCCGTCAGGTGCAGGGATTGAAGGTCCGGATGGAGTACCTTCCCCTAACAACAGAGATCAGGACCGGGCGGACTGGAAGCCGCCTCGGGAGCCTGGGGCTGAGACTGAGGAGAGCTGGATACCAGAACTGGCAAAACCAGTCTGGGGCTACCAGAATCACCTGCGCCTAGTCCCTCCTCGCCTTGCCTGTGGGTCAAGGGAAATGGGGGAGAAGCGTAGAAGAGGCCCGGGGTCCACAGCCTCAAAAGCATCCCCTACAGCTAACCGTGCTGAGGGGGCGGGCATGAGACAGTCTTGGCCTCGAATTCTCCCTGGAATGAAAAACAAAGGTCCACCCGAGGTGTGACCTAGAGGGAGAAAGATCTTGTGCTACCTCCGGCAGGGAGACCACTCATGAGGCGCAGCCCTTAACCGGCTTAGGGCATCGGCCAGGGTGATGGAGGCTCCTGCCATAGAAATGGCTAGGAAACCGCCTCCCAGCTGCGCCAAAGACCCAATGCGGAGAACCTCCTTACGCAGAGGCAAGGGGCTCATCCGACCCTGGCGGGTTAGGTAGCACATGGTCGTGGTATTGTCCGCCTGGACCTAAACCACTAGACCCCGCACAGACGAGCGAGCGGTGCAAGCTAAGCGGACCGCCTGGAGCTCCAGCAGGTAGGAAAGACATCGGGACTCCCGAGAGGACCAGAGGCGGTGCACTCTGTATTCCCCTTGATGGGCACCCCCACCCATCCGAGATGCATCGGTCGGAGAAGACCGTCGACTCGGGGTGGACGAACGGGATGTTCTCCTGCAAATGAGCTGGAACGGTCCAAAGGAGAGCATTCCCTAACCCCTGGGCTGTTGTCTCGGACTGGTCCAAAGGAACACAGCATTGTGACTGCTGGCTGGCCAGCCCCCATTAAGGGGACGCATGAACCGGCGGATCCAAACAGACCACACTGGTGCAGGCCGCCGCAAGGCCCAGGAGGTGCAGAAAGTCCCTGGCAGGGCGCAATTGCCCAGTCAGACCTGACTAGGTAAGGGAGGAAGAACCTCGGCCCTGTCCGCCGGGGGCCGAGCTCAGACTCAAGAGTCGAGCTTCGTCCCGAAGAAAGGATCACCCGCTTAGACACGAGTTCCAACATGGCTCCAATAAAAGGGAGACCAGTCTAAGAGCAACCTAGAGGGCCAGAACTCTGGACCGTCCCCCTCCGCCCTGGAGGGGGTTGCAGTCAGCCCGCCATCCGGATGGGGTTACGCCTGGACCCCTCAGTGCCGCAGGAATGCTGCTGAGCAGAGACCGAAGGGCCTGGCCTGGAACTCGTAAAGAGATCCCCCGCTTAAGAAACGGACAGATCGAAGTGTAAGTACGTCCTGGAGGTCCAGGAAATAGAGCCACACGCCTCATTCTGAGGATGGGATATCTGAGACAAAGAGACCATCCCGTCGTGCGGGTCAAGAATGGGGCGCAAGCCCCCCGTCCGTTAGGGACCAGGAATACCTGGACACAACCCAGGGTCTGGAGGAGGGTCCGCCACCTTCCTGATCACCTCTATCTCGAGAGGCCAGGCAAGTCGGCTCGGCGGGCTGACAAGAGGCTGCGGACCCCATGGCCCCCCGAGGGGCAACGGCTCGAAAGGGTGGGGCCTGCTCGCAATCCCAAGGCGGACCTTCCCCTAGCACCTCCGACACCCAGAGGTCCGGGAAAGCGGACCAGGTGGAGGAGGGGCGGAGCAGTCTCCCCACAGGGGAACCCGGGTAGGGGTGACTGGGCCAGGGACAGCGCCCCTCAGCCCGTCACTGAGCAGGCTTGGAGGAGGGACTGGCCGAGGAAGCTCCTGGGCCTTTACCTCCCTGTTTCCCTTTGGAGGAAGCCGCTGGCTTGGGGTCAGGACACCCAGCGCAAGCCTGCTGGCCCTCATGCTGGAGTTGATGGGCCGGTCGAGCCGCAGGGGCCGAGGGACAAAGGGGCTTACGCAAAGGCTGCCGGTGGCCCTTGTCCCTCCGGGCGAGGGTGACACGAGTCCGGAGTGGAGTGGCATCGGACTTCTCAGTCCCCTGGAGGTGTCCCTCCACTCCAGGGCCGAAGAGGTCAGTCCCCAAGAAGGGGATGTCCGCCAACTTGTGCTGGGTATCCGTTGAGAAAGAGGATAACCTCAGCCACGCCCTGCGGCGCATGGCCACTGCGGCCGCCACCGACCTGGCACAGGAATCACCTAAGTCCAGAGCAGTCTGAAGCTGCTGCTTCGCCACCACCCTACTCTGGTCCCGCACCGGCCGGACCGTGGTCCGCAGGTCGGCCAGGAGATGAGGGAGCACCTCATCCAGGGAGCCCAAAAGGGCGTGGGAAAAAAGGTGCCATCAGTGCAGCCGAGCTGGCCTGTCGGAGGCCTAGGGAGGACGCAGCGAAACCTTGCGCCCGACATAGTCCATCCTTTTGGACTCTTTGTCGGGGGGCCTATCCACGTCCCGAGCATTCACAGAACACTGGAAGACATTATCGGTAACTAACCCCTCAGCAGAGGGGTGCTCCGAGAAACCGGGCAAAGAACCAACAGGGACAGAGTACTTCCTGGCCATCCTGGCCGAGGGCGCAGGACAGGAAGTAGGCCGCTGCCAGAGCTCCAAGGCCGGGCCGACAATGGCCTCGGCCACCGGGAAGGCCTCCGAGGGTGAACCCCCTCGGTCTAGAATCTCCGTCGGGATAAGAGACCAGTTTGGACACGGGTTCAAGCTGCATCCCGGTGAACTCCAAGATGAGCTGAAGCAGACCCATAAAGGACGATGGGCCGTCGTCCACAGAACGTTCCGGAGAGGACCCCGGGTCCTCCCGACTGGGGAACATGGAGGATTCGACATCGGACTCCGAAGGGTCTGCAAAGAGCTGCCTCAGGCCTGAGTCACTCTTCGCCCGCCGAGGGCGGGCGGGAGTGAGGGGAACAGACAACCTGCAGGACAGGTCCTGACCCGACCGAGGTTCCACTAAGACGGTGGGAGCAAGGTTCGGACGAACAACCGCCCTGAAGTGTGCACCTCGACTGCAACGAGCGGTTGTGTCGGCCATTCGGCCGGCAGCTGCTTGCTGGACGGGGAATGAATCGGAGTCAATTGATTCCCGGACAATAGCAACTGCTGCCACATGAACTCCTCATAACGTCGACGCCATCTGCATTGAAGCCACTCCTCATCTGAGGAGGGAGACGAGAAGGAATGGTAATGCCACTTAGCTCTGTGCCCCGACCGAGATCGCCGAAGTCGGCGGGAGCAGCTTGACCGAGAAGAGGACAGAGACCGAGACCCAAATCCTCAGGGAAACCGAGGGTGGGCCTGGGAAGGAGCAGGGGGAGCCCGCTCTTCCCTCGGCTCGGACGAAAAGACGGAGGCCTGTCGCCCTGAAGGTACAGGCAGAACCTCGGCCTCCGCTGGGGAATCTGGCGGAGGGTTGACGACTCCTGCAGTAGACAGCCCGGGTGATGGGTCTAGAGACTCGACAACGTCGACGGGAGTCGTGGCCGACTGACCTGACGGGGACACCATGAAGCCAGCAGCCTGAGCCGCACTCGACCGAAGCCTAAAGTCAGCAGACAGGGGAAGGGGAACTCTCCCGCCAGCGCCGATGATGGGACTTAACCTGCGACTCCTTTGACCTGGGCCAAGAGGCAGGTCCCGAAGGTCCCTCTCCCTTAGAGGAAAGGGACTGGCGAAGCTCCTTGAACGAAGCTGAATGAGGAGAACTCAAAGAAAGAGGGATAAGCGCCTCGACCGAGGAGGAGGGGGGAAACAGACTTGGTTGCCTCCTCCATGGAGGAAAAGAGATAGAGCTGCTCAGCCGAGATAGCCGACGCGGACACCGCCCGACGAGCCTCCAAGGATTTTTCCGGCGAGGAAAAAGTTTCAGGTCGCCCGAGCCCCAAACGGGCCGCACGATCCTCCAGGACGCTGGTCGAAAGGGCACAGCAAAAATCGCAAACTTGCGGATCATGGTCCAAGTCGAGGCAGTAAACGCACGTGGAGTGCAGGTCCTCCCGGAGGCATTACCCGGCGCCTCTGGGAGCTAGGGAACAAAATATCCATCGCAGCAGCTAGGAAGAAGACCGAGTTTTAGAAAACTTCCAACTAAATTCGAGAAACCAAAAATCAGGAACTAGTCGAAAACGCAGAGCGCTTAAGGAGAGAACCTGAGCTTCCAAGCGGTAAGGAAGATCTGGCATCATGGGGCGGAGCTGAGAGTTTTACCACCCAGGTGGGTGGAAGGAGCCAGCTTGAAGACCTTCCGGCAAGATTTAAAGCGGCAAGGAACCTGCCAGAAAGTGTGGATGAACAACATATCCATGTCCCTAGAACTTCCTGTTTTCTACTGGTGATGCCTCTCCCTATGCATCCCAGTATCCCACCAGCCCTCCTTACTGCCTTCTCACATTGCTTGCCCACCTTAAGGTCATCTGATATGACTACCCCCAGGTCCCTTTCCATTTCTGTTATCTCACCCCCATTGTGTACTCTTCCCCTGGTGCATTACTTTGCACTTCTTTGCATTGAATCTCAGCTGCCATACATTTGGCCATTCCTCCAACCTTGCCAAGTCCCTTTGCATCCTCTCCACCCCACCTTCTCAATCAATCCCTTTATTTAACCAGGCATAAACACCATTGAGCAAGCTCATTTTCAAGGTGGTCCTGGGCATTAATACAATACAGTACACTTAAGATTACAATTACGGTGGACAACGGTGCAAAAAAAAGAAAAGAAAAAAAACACTGTGAAGGTGCCGGTGCCGGTCAATATGGGCCTATACATACCGGTCAACATAATTAACATGCAAAGGTACATAATGATGAGCTTTACTGAAATGAGAAGAGACAACAGCCCCATATAGACTCCACTAAGTAAGAGCTCATACAGTGCCTAAATGATAAAAAATAAGGAGATATTAAGGAATAGAGTAGAAATTGGGGTGAAAGAGTAGGGAGGCCAGAATAGGTAAAAGGTAGAGAATAGGCAGGGCCATCTCGGATTAAGGGAATTAGGCTTGTAGGTCCTAGGTTTCTGTTAGGAATGTGGGGTGGATGAGATACTTAGGCGTAGGATTTGAGAGTGGCACCTGGGGCTTAGGGGTCATCGGCGTCTGAAACAGTTGCATGATTCCTTCAGATAATCCGTTAATAGAGCTTTGAATGTGAAAATGCTTGGAAGTGAGGATAATTTTAATGAGTCTTGCATAGTGTTCCAAAGTGATGGAAGTGAGAAGTTGATTGCTGCTGAGCCATCTGTATCAACCCTGTTGCAGATCTTTCTGCAGTCTGCACAGAGACGTACTTTTCCTTCCAGTCCCTCTGCAATGTCACTTAAAGACATTAAAGACAACTGGTCCCAGTACTGAACCCTGCAGTACCCAACTAGAAAGCCCCCTTTGTTCAGAGTAAACTCATTTTACTATTACCCTCCATATCCTGTTGTCCAGCCAATTTTTTACCCAGGCTACCACCTTGGGACCCACTCCAAGGCTGGCTAACTTGTACACTAATTTTTTTGTGTCGGACTGTGTCAAATGCCTTGCTAAAGTCTAGGTAGGCCATGTCCACAGCCCTTCCCTGGTCTACTACATTGGTCACCCAGTCAAGGAAATTATTCGCCTGACATGACCGTCCTGCTACAAATCCATGCTGCCTTGGGTCCTGTGCCCCACTGGCCTCTAGGAACGCAACAATTCATTCCTTTAGAAGTGATTCCATCACTTTCCCTACCACTGAGGTCAAACTACGAGGTCTGTAGTTTCCTGCCTCTGTCTTGCTCCCACTTTTGTGAAGGGGGATCATGTCTGCCCTCCTCCCGTCCTCCGGTACCACACCATCCTCCCATGATTTGCTGAAAAGGGTAACCAGGGCCGGCTAGGTGGCGCCAAGGGTTGAGGCGCTGGATGCCACACCTCGCAACATGCCGGCAACCCGGATTCTGGAACGGACTCGGGCCGCTGGGGGCTGGCAGGGGAGAGGTTGGACTGAGCGTCCCAGGACTGCTCTCCTTCCTATGGGGTGGGCTCGTGGGGTTGCATCATGCTTGGGCGGCCCCTGGTGAAGACCGTCGGAAGCACTAGCCGGAACGCCAGCATGGGGGAGGAGTTCGGCAAGATGCTTGCATAAGTGGTACGTGTCATTGCACTGCCGGCTCTGGGGGACAAAATCAAGGTGGAAAAAGGACTGGGCGCGACAGAGCAGCTTGATGGCCACGCACCCGCCAACCTGGAGGCCTGTCATGGAATCGCGTCGGGGGTCCGGTGACTGCCGTGCTAGGACCCCCGCTATCAAGTGAGCCTGCTGTCCTCCGGGTCTGTGGGGGCCAGCGGCTTGATGCCCCCGACGCAGCGCTGCACAGGCACAAAAATCAAAGTATGATTCTTTGATTTAGGTACCTCTCCCTCCTCCTTTGAGCAGAAATATTCTTTCAGTATCCCTGCTTTTTCACTGTCATCCTCTACCCACCTTCCCTTCCCTTCAGTAAGCCTCACTATCCCTTCCTTCATCTTTCTTCGCTCCCTAATGTACCTACAAAGGGTTTTATCCCCCTTAACTGAGGTCATGATTTTGCCCGTTTTGGATTATGGTGACCTAACGTATGTGGGGACCGCGAGAACAGAGCTGGCGAGACTGGATGTTATGTACAACAGGCTCACTCGCTTCGTCCTCGACACTACCAGGAGAACACACCATTGCGAGCTGTTCAAAGCCTTAAATTGCTGTAGTCTATAGAGGATAGATGACACTGGCATCTGGCTGCTTTCATGGTGAATATTAGAAAGCAGAAATTACAGAGTTATTTGTTGGACCTATCTGGAGTAAGGGAGTTAAGGGTGGGTTTAAGATCTTCACAGGGTCTTTAATTCATTGTCCCCAAGTGTAATCTGGGAATAGGTAGATCTCCACTTCTCAGTAGAGGCCCATCACTATGGAATACACTCCCCCTGGAATTGAGGGGGGACACAAACCTCTATTTGCTTGGGAACTACTTTCTAAGACTTATTAATTCACAAAAGCCATGTTGTATAAAATAACCTGTTTGCTACAGTGGTACTGGTGCTTTCCCAATTATATGTATCTTGTAAAATGTCTATTACCATGCACAATATCATTTATTACATACTGAAATTGTTTTATGATGGTCTTGACATTGTTTATAATGTTGATATAATGTATGTCTTAAGTTTGGTCTTGTGAGGAACATGTAATATATTGTAATCAAGGACCTCTTTGAAAATGAGACACTCAACAGTTTTATCCCTGTTCATATTCTATGAATAAAAAATGTTTTACTACTTACTACTACATCAGATCCAGAAATGTTTGTATTCATTGACCAGAATACTGAAATGGGTTTAAAATTACAGTCCAAGTCACAGAGAGAAAAAAATTACTGCAATCTGGTATTTTTCTACAACTGTGGAACAAAGTAACACAATCTGGATTTTTTTAAACCACAGCTGCAGGACTTGTCCACCTGGAGGGCACTGTAACACTGGGATAACTACGAAAGTCACACAGCAGCAGCAGTAGGATCCTCATTCACAAGCCAGGCAACCTGGGTTCAAAAACTAGCCTGAGGTGATGGGCCACTTGGGGATAAAAATTAAGCATCCCAGCGGTTGCTCTCTGTCTCCAAGCAAGGAAGGTCACTGCAGTGCTGCCACCTGGGTGACTACAGGTGGTAAAGGCAGCAATAAACAGAGTGGAAGGATGGACATCAGCCAGCCACCTGACCGGTATGCCACAGTGTATTCACACACATTGCACCACAGTGTATCAGAGGGCTGAAGAGAAACAGAAAATGGTCCCTGCACCTGCACACTACAGTTTATCTGTGCCCCACACAACCTGGCAGTGCCTCCACACAACACCAGAGACTCTGGAGTGATTCCCCTTACCCATCCCTGTCTTGGGGTAAGCCACGGCCCTTGGAGGCTGGGGCAAAGGTAGATAAGTATAGGGGTCGAGTATGCTTTTAAGTGCTCCTGAGGGAGGCACATGCTAGAGACAGGAAGGGGCCATTTAAAAAAAAAAGATGAGCGATACAGGCCAATTTTACCTTAAGGATCCTATTTCTAACCAAGTATACAACTGTGAAGACTTAAACCACAAGGATGTTAACTAAAACCCAATCATGAAGTAAGCCAGTGGCAAAGCAGGGATCCAAACGAGAGTCCTTCGGATCATTATTCTTTCTGCTCTACTTTCTTTACTTTATAGCTATACTTTTAAAAAACGATATGAAAACTGATAAGTTCTTACTGCAATTGTTGAAAAAATAATTACATTTAAACTTCTACACAAATTTTGCAGTGTAAAAACTTAAGCAGCTCAATATAGAAATCCTTTTCAAGTTAATAACTTCTTGACAGGAATTAAGATACTCATTACCAATAAGAGCAATGGTTACTGGCAACAGTAATCCAAAACCTCATTAGAAGCCTAGAAACAGACAAAATGACAGAAGAAAAAGATCACTGGTCCATTCAGTCCGCCCATAAACAGTTAAACACAGGGATCCATTGTCCATACAGAGTTCTAACCCACATTATCCGCCCCATGCTCCCCTGCCCTACTGCCATATCACTGAGCAAACCACTAAGCACTTCACTCCGTTTCGTGTTTAAAAACCACTGATAGTTTTGATGCCCACATCAGCTGGCCAACTGCTCCACGGCTCCTCCACACTTTCTGTAAAATAAAACACTCTCACTTCTGTCTTCAATCACCCCACCCCCGTCAAGTTTCTACTCGTGCCCCCGTGTTCTTGATCCACTACTTGCGCTACACAGCGCTCTTACAAACATCTTTGCAGTCTGTTTAGGAGCAGCAATTCACAGAGCAGCTGTTTGAAAACCCAGTAAGTACAGCTATACGGTTCTGAGAAAAATCAAGGCTCTCATCTTCCTCGCATAACAGCTGAAATGATGGTTTGTCTCCCCATCAGAGACTTTGCCTAGCATTCATTTAAGGTCACTGGTTCCCAGCTGCTTTGGCAAATTGACACCTTCGTAATGCCTGTACCAAAGCCAGCAGTCTTGCAAAAGACAAGAGTATTTTGCATCTACGCTCCAGAAAAATATCACCCCTCCAAGTTCTGGAATGTTATCCATTCCCTTTTCTGCCCTACAACTCAGTCTCCCATACCGGTTCTCAGGAATGATTACTCCCACATCTCTAACCCTTCTATTGTTGCCCATTCCTTTAACTCCTACTTTACTTCCTGTGCCCTCTGTCTCATCCATTCCTTTCCTCCCCCCCCCTTCTCTACCACCACCTCTGCTACCCTTAAATCCCTGCCTGCCCTTAATCTTCACAAGAGTGGTAGTCCTGACAGTCTTGATCCCAAACTTCTACTTCCCTCAGCCCTTGCCATCGCACAGCCTAGTACCCTACACTCCTCAACCTCTTTTTCCTTTGCTACTGTGCCTGAAGCCTGGAAGCAGGCTGTCACCACTTTCTCCTGGTAACTTTTGTCCTCTCTCTCTCTCTCCTTCCCATCCTAGCTATGCAAGTTACAGGAACACCTTGTACTATTTCAACTATCTTCCTTAACACCTTTCCAGCCTGGTTTCAGGGAATCCTACTCCACTCTCACTTCCCTCCTTCGACTTACGGACTCTATTCTCAGTTATGGATCAGGGACGGATCACGGCCGCCATTTTTGTTAATCTTGCTAAATCCATTTGACACTGTGGCATATCCACTCCTTCTGGACAAGCTTAAAGCAGTGGGTCTGACTCTACAATAAGCTGGTCTCTTTCTTGCCCTGGAGGCAAGGCCTCAAGCTGTCCAGATAGGAAGCTCCATTTCATCACCACTCCCCATCAGCTAAGGTGTCCTATCCTCTTTTCCATATTTTTGAATGACCGCCCCTCTGTCTGTTCCTCTGCAACCATCATGTACACTGATACAGTTCTTTATACATCTGGCTCCTCTTTCTCATGATCTTACTTCACAGCTTCAGCTGGACTTTAACATTCAGCGCGCTGGTTCCAGCATAACCAGTTATCACCATTGCCAAAGAAGAACCCAACCCCATTAAAAAAAAAAAAAAAAGGTCCATGACTTTTGGCACTCGTCAGAGGCTTTCCAGAATCCCCCCCTTACATTTCATACCCTTGATGGTGCCATGCCCGAGGATGTATCCTCTTAAATATCTTGGAGCCTAACTTGACCGTCATCTTGATGCCATACACCAAAAGCTTTACCCTCTGCTTTGTGCACTGTATAGAAACAAAACAAGCATCCTTCTTCCTGTCTGCCAAGAGAAGATAATTCTCCCTATTTCTGATTATGGTGACAGTCTGTAGTGAAGCTCCCAAATTCTCCCTTGTCAAATTTGACACACTCTTCCACTCTGTCGTTTTGCTTTAGGCTGCCCCTCTTGTACCCATTATTGCTCACTCTACTCTGCCCTTTCACTCCCCTCTCTCTTGATGCTAAGCACATTTCCCATTCTGCCTCCTTTGTATCTTAATTCTGGTTTGGTTCTCTTCCCTCCTATCCTCTCTTTCATCTTCCTACTATCCTCTCCGCAGTAATAGTCACCCCCATTCCCTCTCTATTCATTCTATTAATTCTACTGTTGACTAATCATCTTTCTCATACTGCTTTCCAGAAGTCTGGTCCTCCCTTCCCCGGTCAATCTACTCTACCTCTTCTGCTTTCTCATAACTGAACAAAGGAATGTCAGGATGCCTGTTTGAGTTTTCTAATATTGGGTCATCCACTAGCACCAAAGAAACAATAAAAAATAATAAAACAGATGAACACCATTGTTTGTCTTTGTTGTCGGTTTTATTTCTTTTCTCACAGAAAAAATGGGCAACAGTTTCATGGTCTAAGTCACTTCTTCAGGCCCTTGCTGTGTTGTTGATACATAAAATCTTTTTTTAGTAAAAACGTATGAAATACCTGATACTTTGTCAACACACTGTACATGAAGATACAGGATTCTGTTGTAGCTCCAAAAACTAAGATGTGAATATATTTTATAGCAATCTAAATCTCATTAGTTATATTGATTTACATCCCAAAAAAACTTCTTTAATACCATGTAGACAATTTTATTTAAGAATACAAATTCTCCCCATGGCATCACTAAAAATACAATTACCTCTGTGTAATGTTTTCTTGCTTATAATATTAATTCCTGTAAAGTCCCACAACGCTCTGAATGACTGCTAAACAGAAACAGAAACACCTGTTAACTTCATTAGGTTCACAACCTCAAGTCTTTTTTAATATCCTAAAAAAAGTATTTACCTTACGTTATTTAAGCTCTATTTTGCTTCTTGTTTTGAGGCTTCAGATTCACTGTAGGCACTCTGAATTGTAAAATAAAGGAAGAGATGCGTTTAACAATTACTGGTTCTCTGACAGAATCCATGTTCTTTCTACAAAACGCTTAATGGAGTTATTTTACCTTATTCTTTAATTTAGTATTTCTTTTCAGTCTAATTATAGTTCTGCCATGCTCTGTATCTCCAACTTAATGCCAGAAAGTAACATTTATTAGAAGCCTGCAGTTCTTTGTTTTTGACCTCAGATCAACTAGGTCCTGATGCACTTACTTTTTATCCTGTCAGCGTCTTAGACGACCACCGCTGTGTTTCAACGTCTTTGCGCTATAAAAAACAAGATTTCTTGTAAGTTGCTTATAAATTAAAAGAGTGCCCCATAAAAGTAGTGAATTTACAAAGCGCTTACACTGCTTTCCTGTTAGGATAGCGTGCTACCTGCTCCTCGCTATGTAGGGTTTAAAATAGTATTTGTTTCCGCGTTTAGATCTCGCGGTGGTGGGGGGAGAAAGACGTCATGTATGACGTGTTCTTTCTGTCTCCAGTCCTCAGAAAGTGCCTGGTCATAAAGATGTTAGAGAACACTGGATGCTCGTGGTGTAGTGGGGAGGATGTTCTCCTGGAGCCCAACAGATATCACAATGTCGTACGACTGTCAGAATAGCCTTTTTAGATTTAGAAATATATAAAGGCATGACACAACTAGAGACTAAGTTGTACAGAAGACATAGCTAAAAACATTTCTTCACTGCACAAGCTACCATGACCAAGATAAAGAACTCTATTCCCAAATCACAATTTATTAGAGCTAGAAGGAACTGCACTGAAGAGAGCATATATAAAGGAAACTGCAAAAGACATGACAAAGGTTTGTCCAGAGAGGATACAACTATAGACAAGAGAGAAAGACTGAACAGGAAATAGCAATACCGCATCATCAACTACTGAACAAAACTACAAAAAAAAAAAAAGAAATTAGATTAATATTTTAAACATCTTACAGTCACCTTAATAATAAAACCAAGATAAATAATAATTGGTAGATTTTACAGATTGAACCAGGTCACAATAGGTTTCTAAAAAAAGCAAAAACAAAACTTCTTTCTACATGCAAGAATCAAACAATCAAGGACAGGTTAGTTCATACACAGCACCATAAAACACAACAGAAGGACAGGCAGCTTCTATTAGGTCCACTAACACCAGAAAATGTACCCTACGAACACTGTTTTCAATGTGGTAATACCAGCAAGAAGACTTTTGTTTGAAGATCCATATACAAATTGTAAATATTGGATTAAACATATCTCGTGCAGAAGTCATCTCGTGATTTATCTGCTACAGTGCCCCATGACAAACTTTATGTTGGAAAGACTACTCAAGAATTACGCAATAGAATAAGCCAATACAAGAGTGATACACGACTAAAAGTGGAAACATCAGCTGTGGCAAGACACTATTCAGAGGCTGGACTCCGTTAAGCGTTTTGCAGAAGGAACATGGACTCTTCCATACAACCAGTAATTGTTAAACATCTCTTCCTTTATTTTGCAATTCAGAGTGCCTACAGTGACTCTGAAGCCTTGAAATAAGAAGCAAAATAGAGCTTAGATAATGTAAGGTAAATGCCTTTTTTTCAGAATATTGGAAAAGACTGAGGTTGTGAACCTAATGAAGTTAACAGGTGTTTTTTATTTAGCACTCATTCAGAGCATTGTGGGACTTTACAGGAATTAATACTGTAAGCAAGAAAACATTACACAGAGGTAATTCTATTTTTAGTGATGCCACTGGGAGAATTTGTATTCTTAAATAAAACTGCCTACATGGTATAAAATGAAAGTTTTTTTTGGGATGTGAATCAATATGATTAAGATTTAGATTGCTAAAAAATATATTCACATCTTAGTTTTTGGAGCTACAACAGAATCCTGTATCTGCATGTACACTGTGCTGACAAAGTATCAGGTATTTCATACCTTTTTACTACAAAATATTTTATTTTTTTGCATCAACACAGCAAGCGCCTGAAGAATTGGCTTCAATCACGAAACTGTTACCCATTTTTTCTGTGAGAAGAAAAAGAAAAAGAAAAAGAAATCAAACAGACGACAAAGAGACAAACAGTGGTGTTCATCATCTTTTATTTTTTATTGTTTCTTCTGCTTTCTCCTTAGTCTCTTCATGACTTTTCTTCTCCTACTTGCAACTGTTCATACCTCCCACAGTGATGCCCTAGCTTTTCTGTTCCCCTCTTTACCGGTTTACCATTCTATACTGTAACAGTAGTTTCCCTCATCCAACATTTCAATTTTATCTACTACATGCATCTGTTGTACGAATGTGGCTCTTTATTATATATATATATATATATATATATATATATATATATATATATACACACACACACACACACTTTCCCAGTGTTTCACTCCTCCTGGGCACACCGGGGACAGGACAGGACAGTACAGTTACGTGAGGACTTACCGTAACAGAAGATCTTCGAGAGAGGCTCTTGCAGTAGGTAATTACATATAGGACTGACACCGGCAGGCGGCAGGACCCCACGGAAAAATTTCTAGCTAGCAGTCCCTGGCGAGGGACCGCCCCCACGTCAGGTGACCAGCATCAGGAGAAGTCGGTATAAAGGGGCGGTCCCGGACGCCCGCCTTCCAGTTCTTTCCCGCCACAGGCCAAAAGAGGCCGGACGAGAGAGAAGCGGATATTTCTCTATATGGAAAAGGAGCTGAAAAAAGCCTAGGGGGATGGAGGCCGGGAAGGTATTACCTACTGCAAGACGCCTCTCGAAGATCTACTGTTGCAGTGGGAGTCGCTTGCGTAACTGTACCATCTTACTTCGAGGGCTCTTGCAGTAGGTAATTACATACAGGACTGAATCCCAAGCAGTCTGGAATAAAGAAAAGGCACCGGGAGGAGGAAACTACTCCATGAAATAGCTCAAGTCGTGCAAGCCTCAAGACAGGAGGCCTTGCAAAACAGCTAGTCCAAAGCCTGCTCTACGGTGAGAGGCAATATCCAAACTGTAGTGTTTCGTAAAGGTATGGACGTAAGTCCAGGTGGCGGCAGCGCATATGTCTGCCGCAGACACATTCTTGTAACAAGCTGCAGAGGCAGCTATTCCTCTAGTGGAGTGGCCTCTGACTTGACCCGGGAGGGTCTTGTGGTACTTGTCATAACAGAAAGTGATGCAATGAGCCAACCACTTTGACAGGCATTGCTTGGAAACAGCACTGCCTTCCCTTCTGTGAGCAAAAGAGACAAACAACTGATCAGTCTTTCTGAGATCCTTTGTCCTGTTGGTGTAGTATCTCAGAATCCGGTGAACATCCACAGTATGGAGTAAATATTCCCCTTGGTTAGAGTGCTGCGTAAAACAGGCAGGCAACTCTACGGACTGATTTAACGTAGACTCCGTTCCTTGTGAAAAATCAAGTAGGGGATTTTACATATCAGGGCCTGCAGCTCGGAGATTCTTCGAGCCGAAGTAATGGCCACCAAGAACAGCGTCTTCCACGAAAGAAACTTCAAATCTGCAGAAGCTGCAGGTTCGAAGGGAGGAAGGGTAAGTTTCTCGAGAACAAAATTCAAGTCCGGGGAGTAGGGATGGGGGTCTCAGGTGGAGGACCCCTCTGAGAAAGGTCTTAGAGACCTCCAGTTGAGCAAAGCTTTGTCTCTGAAGGGAACATGATAGGCGAGATGGCCGCCATGTGTACCTTCAGAGAGGAACGGCTGAGACCCGGGTCGAACAGATGACGTAAATACTCCAGCAGAAGCCCCGCTGAACAGGAGAAAGGCTCCACGTTCTTGGAGGCGGCCCAAATAGTGAATCTTTTCCACTTCATGGCATAAGTGGACCTAGTGGAGGGTTTTCTGGCCTCCACTAAAATCTCTGCCACTTTTGGAGACACACCAAAACGGGATTGGGCTAGGTCTACAGGAGCCATGCATGCAGTTGAAGGGATCTGAGGCCTGGATGGACCAGGGTCCCCTGATCCTGGGTCAACAAACCTCGAGATAGAGGAAGAGGAGGATCCTCTGAATATTGTTGTAGAAGAGAGAACCAGATTTGCCTGGGCCAGAAAGGAGCGATCAGAATCATCCTTGCTCCTTCTGAAGCTGGTTTCTACAAGACTCGTGGGATAAGAAGAATTGGGGAAAGGCATAGACGAATCTGTCCTTCCAGTCTAGAGACAGAGCGTCGTTCCAGAAAGCGCCTCGCTCTGTAACGAGCGAGCAGAAGGTGGGAAGTTTTGCGTTTTGGGGGGATGCGAACAGGTCAACCTGTGGTGTTCCCCAAAGTTGGAAGATATTGTCTAGGACCCCTTGGTCCAGTTCCCACTCGTGAGTCAGAGCAGAAGAGCGACTTAGCTTGTCTGCCAGGGTGTTGTCGACTCCTGGAACATGAATCGCCGTGAGGTGAAGGTCGTGTTGTGTTGCCCAATCCCAAACCCTCATTGCCTCCCTGCATAGAGGGTAGGACCGAGTTCCTCCCCGTTTGTTGATGTACCACACAATGCACATGTTGTCCGTCTGGATGGCTAGGTGGCCAGGAAGGATGACCTGAAGGGCTTGGAGAGCGTACAACACTGCCCGAAGCTCGAGCACACTGATGTGAAGAGCTTGTTCTAGCCTGGACCAAGAGCCCTGGGTCCGATGAGGGCCTAGATGGGCTCCTCAACCTTCGCCTGAGGCGTCTGTGGTTAGAGCCTGGGAGGTGGGAGGATGAAAGAAAGGGACACCCCGAAACAGGTTCTCTCGAACCATCCACCACTGCAAGTCTCGCATCATCGGCGATGAGATCAGAACTGAATGATCTAGGTTGTCCACTAGTTGATCCCACTGAGAGCGTAGAGTCCACTGAGAGATCCTCATGTGGAGTTGAGCGCAGGTGACCGTCAGTATGGCAGCCGCTAAGAGCCCAAGAAGGCGAAGGACCCGACCTCGCAGAGACCATCCTGCGGTCAGGATAACTGGTTTTGCTCTGGGTCTGAAGGGGAGGCCGCCTTCTCCTGAGGCAGGAAGGCCTTGCCTATGGTCGTATCGAGGATCGCCCCGATGAACCGTAGCCTCTGGGAAGAGTCCAGATGAGACTTCATGGCTGATGGTAATACCCAGGCAGGCAAAAACCTGCTGGGTGAGGGAGAGGAAACGCAGGAGTTCCTCCCTGGACGAGGCCGCCAGGTGCCAGTCGTCCAGGTAAGGGAACACCTGTACTCCCTTGGTACGCAGGTGGGCCGCCACCACTGCCAGGCATTTAGAAAATACTCAGGGGCCCCGAGGACAGACCAAACGGGGCGCTTTGAACTGGTAGTGGTCCCCTGGAACGCATAAGCGAAGGTATCTGCTGGGAGGCGAATGGGAATGTGCAGATAGGCATCCTGCATATCCAGGGCACAAAGCCGCCACTGACCCGGCCGGAGGAGGGGCAGAAGGCTCTGCAGGGAGAGCATCCTGAACCTTTTGTACTCTACATAAAGATTCAGGGAACTGAGATCTAAAAATCGGTCCGAGATCTCCAGTCTTCTTTGGGACCAGGAACAAATGGGAATAGTAACCCGTCCCCTGAAGATGAAGGAGGACAGGCTCTATGGCTTGCTTTATCAGAAGAGCCCAGATCTCCTCCTGGACCAAAGGAAGGTGTTCCTGTGAATACGACTACTTCAGAGGAGGGTGGCAGGGGTGGTTTCTGAAGAAACTCTATGGAGTGTCCTTCTGCTATATGCTGGAACACCCAAGAATCCGTGGTTATCCTCTCCCATCCCGGAAGGTGGAGGGAAAACCTCCCTCCTACCGGTTCTTCCGGGGAGTCCCAAGGCAGAGGGAGAGGAAAGGAGTCGGGTGGTGTGGGGCAGCGCCGCAGCTGAAGCACCTGCTGCTTTTTTGGGCGGAGGGGGTTTAGCAGCCGCGAGGGCCCGATGTTTTGTGGTCCGCCTTCCCTGGGGTTTCACCTTTGGCCGATTCAGTCTGCGAAAGGAACGGTGCTGCTGCCGATGGGGACGGTACATAGAATCAACTGATTTAAGAGCCGTCCCCTTCTCTTGCAAATCGGTAATGATGTCCTGGACATCACCCTCGAAAAGCACCAAACCCCAGAAAGGTGCTTCCTGGATAGTAGAATGCACCTCTGGGACCAGACCTGACACGTGGAGCCAAGCATGACGATGTAAGCCTACGGCGAAAGCAGAGCTCCGCCCAGCAGTGTCCACTGCGTCGTATGTCGCACGTAGCATGGCAACTGACCCGAGCGGGCAAGCCCGGGCGGATCGGCAACTCCTGTTGGACTTGGGAGTCAGGCAAGGAGTCCAGCTTGGCTTCCACCTGAGCAAGGATGGCCTTCTGGTAGTCCCCCATGTGGCCAACGTAGTTCAGGGCCCGAATTCCCAGTGTGGAGGAAGCGTAAATCTTTCTCCCGTACTGGTCCAGAAGGCGAGATTCCCTGTCAGGAGGTGACGAGCTAAGATGCTTTGGGTTCGCCGATCGGCCATGAGCGGCGCTAAACACGACAGAGTCGGCACAAGGGTGAGAATCTAGGAAATCAACACCCTCTGGAGCCTGATATAGCCTGTTTGACTTCCTGGGAAGTGGGGCCAAGGCCAGCGGCTGTTTTCATATCATGGTGACAAGGTCGGCGTGAGGCTCTATCCAGGGTGGCACTAGTGTAGGAGCTGTCACGGGCAGATCCAGATTTTCAGCGAGTTTCAGACACTGAGGATCTGGTTCCAAAGAGCGCCACTGATGGACCTCCTGGATTTTTCTAAGCAACTCCGTAAAAGAAGGATCCTCCAGAGAAGACTTCGGAGGAGTCCTTGGCGGAGGCTTCGATGGAGAGCAAGGCTGCGTTGTCACTCTCAGAACAGCCATCGGAAGAGTCCGAGGAATCGAGTGAAGAGGAGGAGGAAGAAGAAGAATACTCCCTTTCCCGAACCGGGGGAGGAACGGGTCCCTTGGGTAGTCCCCGAGGACACGTGTCCTGCCCCTCTCTGGACCCAGACGGAAGAACCCTGGAGTCCAGAGGAGGTGAGGAAGTGTGCTGCCTGAAGCATACAGGAACCTGGGATGGCACTGCCGCCGGAAGGCGGCTCTCGACCTCTTTAGTGAGTTGAACCTTGGCCTCAGCCCACCAGGAGGCCAGAGTCTCCTGCAGGTCACCGGCGGCCATGGGGGCGGTGGAGGAGGAGGAGGCGGGGGATAAGAATATGGGCTATACCCATATGGAGCGTATCCAAAACCTGGCTGCGGGTAGCCCGGCGTCTGGTATTGAGACGTCAAGTACTGCGGCGTTGGGAAGCCCGGCGTCGGGTACTGCGGCGTTGGATACAGTGTTCCCGGGTACACGATTGTCGAATAGGCAGTGGTACCCGGAACCTGAGAGCTGCCTGTGCAGGCGGACCCGGTGGGAACCTCGGGCGGGTCCGTAGCAGAGAGCCCGATGGGAGCAGGAACTCTCCCTGAGCTGTAAGGCCGGCCGGGCGGAGGCCCCGAGGCGGAGGGGCGGCGTCCGGGAAGCAGGCGTCAGGTCTGTTGCTCCAGATGGAGGAAGGACTAACGAGGCAAAAGATCCCCAACCGCGCCTGGGGAGGGGGGAGTCCACAGGGTCAGGATGGGGGGACTCTGGTTCCCCAGACGGCAGTGAAAGCTGCGGTGAACCGGGAACGACTGACGTAGGCGGGTCCATCGTCAGTTCCCTCGCCGGCCGGACATCGGACGAGCCGACGTGAGGCGCAAAGGCCGAGCTCTCGGCGGGCGCCGGAGGAGCCAATGTCAGACTTACAAGAGCTTTCCCCGGAGGCAGGTCGAGAGGAAGGGTCGGCCTGGTCCGGTGGGGGAAGAAGCCGTGCGTCGCCCCGAAGGGTCGGACGTCTTACCAGCCCTCTCCGGGCGGACGTTAGAGGAGCCGACGCCAGGCTTACCGGAGTTGCCCGCAATGGTAGGCCGCAAGCCTGCAGCTCAACCAAGGGTGGAGGCCTCCAACTGCCGGAGGCGCCCGCAAGGCCCGAGCGCTGGACCAGGCAGGCGGGCCGCACGCCTCCAGAAACCTCCAAGGCGGCGCGAGCGACCCGGAGGGATGTCCTGTATCGCGCCACGACTCCCGATGGAGACGCGGTGGAGGAGCCTTTGTCCCAGTGCCTCTCCATGTCCTTTCGATGGCCTTCGGAAGAAGTGGACGCCTGCCTTAGCTTTTTAAGCTCCTTCTCCATAGAGCTCATTTTCTGTTTAAGAATATGGGCCTCCAGGGATTGCTGCCGTCTTTTTCGGGTGGCCGCGATAAAGCTAAGGCAATTCTGGCACTTCTCGACTTGATGATCCGGGCCTAGGCAGAACAGGCACAGGGAGTGGCCGTCCTTGTGTGGTAGCTGGGAGCCGCACGAATCGCACTTGTTCTTGTGCTCGGAGGGTGTAGAGGACAACATACACCAAC
This sequence comes from Neoceratodus forsteri, assembly GCA_016271365.2. Taxonomy (NCBI): domain Eukaryota; kingdom Metazoa; phylum Chordata; order Ceratodontiformes; family Ceratodontidae; genus Neoceratodus; species Neoceratodus forsteri. The sequence goes on along the minus strand of JADMNL010000028.1, from coordinate 243,422,563 downwards.
GTTAATACTGACGTCGAAAAAATAAGATTTTTCGGTAAAAAGACGATGAAGGTAGGGCTGATGAAGCACGAACTCTTCATGACGCTACTGCAGCTAACGGCGAAAGAACTGGAAGGCAGGTGTCTGGGACCGCCCTTTATACCTAGCCGTCTCTGGCGTGGGGCGATCCCTTGCCAGGGACTGCTAGCTAGAAATTTTTCCGTGGGGACCTGCCGCCTGCCAGCGTCAGTCCTATATGTAATTACCTACTGCAAGAGCCCTCTCTAAGTAATATCTCCTTCCCGCACTACCAATCCGCCAGCCTCACCACCCTGACCATCACCAAGACACACACACCCCCTCCATGGTGGGGTCAGGAAGGAAGTTAACTCCCCTCCCAGAGCACAATCCAAATCTGGGGAGGCCAGAACGGGGTGGGGACTTCATGAAGCCCCCAGACGCCATTTTCTGGCATACCTCCTCCCGGGCGAGGCATGGCCACACACACACACACCCCATGCCCGCCAGCTGCCCGCTGCTTCGCCTGCACCACCCCCCAGCCCACACCAGAGGGTGATCAGATCAACAGGTGGGATGACAATCCCTCCCTGAGAGAGGAGAGCAGTCCTCCGGACGCTTGATCCTCTAGCCCCTGCCAACCCCCGATGGCTCATGCTCATTCCCGAACCCAGGTCACCGGCATGGCGTGAGGGTAAGGCATCCAGTGCCTCAGCGCCACCTTGCCAGCCGTCAATATTTTTTGATTATGCTTTTGATTTGCTGTATATAACTCATCATATCCCTTTACCCCAAGGACGCATCTGGAAACGAACCATTAGCAGCTCAGTATGTCTTTCCTGCTGCTGTTAGGGATCCTATTACATTCTGAAGAACACCCTGGATTTTATGTTTGGCAGCGTGTAAAAGAATTCAGTGCTTTCCTTCATGATTTATCAGATCTGTAGGAGTACTTTGTTTTAACCTGCTTCACTGCACACTGTTTCAGCTGGTGAGGCAGTGTCATCACCACAGTACCTTTTTTTAAAAATTTATGTTTATTAGTTTACCAGCAGACATACATTCACTTTTTCCAGATGCAGTGCATGAGGAGAACTTTAAGTACCACATGAGGGCACCACCCCTCTTAATACATGCAACTAAAAGATTCAAACTGCATCTGTAAGATACATCATAGGGGGTAAACCAAGATAGACGACATTTACTTAACTCAGAGCAGATATATATGCTGTGTGATTAAGCCCATGAGCTGCATACAATAACAAACAATATTTCCACAGTTTTATACTTAATTCCTCCCTCTTCCTATTGTAGAAAATGCAGGAAATGCATGCTTAACCTCCACTGGTTACCTAACTGGTAGCAAAACGACTGGGACTGTCTAAAGCTCTACCACAACTTATTTTAAACATTGATTCCTTATAGTTCTTTAACTGATATTGTTAGCTGACCACTAAATTAACTTTTATCCATCATAAAGTTTCCCCAGCCAGAGAAGGGACAAGCTCTACACCTGTTCCACTCTACTAGCCCATATTTGCTTTCCTAAATCCTCCTCTGTATCAATTTCAACATTTAAATATTTCAACTTGTTTTTATTTTCAATTTTAAAACAGCTGAATTTAAGGTTTAGTAAGTGTCACTTGGTGTAGTTAGCAAACCTGAATGCGTAATCAAAAAGGTGCCCTTTAGGTCCGCTCATTCTTCCTCCAATGTCGAACGGGAGTGATCGCTTCTCCTTCTAGCAGGTGGTATGTGTCTGTGCCCATTTTAGGGCCTCCGCAGCATCCGAAAAAATAAACACCTTCTCTTCACGTACCAGATGTAGTCTGGCCGGGAACAACACGCCATGTGTAATTCCCACTTCTCAGAGCATCGCATGAACACCATCGAAATGCTGTTTCTTTTGGTGGGTGGCATAACTAAGAACAGGGTAGATGGACACCCTCTGTCCATCCTGCAGCCAAGTCAGTTTTTGCCTGGAAAGGGCCAGTATTAAATCTCTTGTCCCCACTCAGTCTACCACAGTCATGACTGCTCTGAGACTGTCAATGTTGCTAGGTTTACCACGAAAGGCCATCCGGTATGCCTTCCGAATGGTTATGTTCCAGGCAATCAATGGTTGTCCAAGCTGCTGTTCCAGCCATTCTTTTAACTCACTCAGCCCCCTAGTGCATATGTGCGTCTTCAGGAAAATTCCTCTAGTCCCCATAGCACATACATGCGTCAGGTATTCACTTCATCTCATCCTCAGAGTGCATATGTGCGTCCTGCACTTATGCACTTTCTGAATCGACCATTTAGGGGGTAAGGTTACTGGAAAGTGCAGGTCGGTAGGAAACATTCCTACCTACCAGAATACCGACTTTATATTGGGCACATTTGCTACTTTTCAGATTTTTTTAGGTTAAAAAGTGAAGAAAATACAGGTTACTCACCTGTAACAGGAGTTCTAGGAATGGTATATGTTGTTCATCCACACTGTCTGGCAGGTATCCTTCCTGCTTTAAATCTTGCCGGAAGGTCTTCAAGCTGGCTCCTCCCACCCATCCGGGTGGTAAAACTCTCGGCTCCGCCCCATGACGCCAGATCTGGCCCGCTGGAAGCTCGGGTTGTGCGTCGAAGCCGGGGAGGTCGGGTGGGTCGTGGATGAACAATATATACCATTCCTAGAATCTTGTTACAGGTGAGTAACCTGTATTTCTAGGGACATGATATGTTCATCCACACTGTTCTGGCAGACTCTAGCAGTTCTCCAGAGGAGGAGGCAAGGCGCACAACCCCTACTTAGGGAATAGAGACTGGAGAACAGAAGCCCCAAAACCAGCATCCCGGCGTGACTCAAGGTCGATGTGGTAATGGGTGATGAAGGTGTGTGCCGACTTTCAGGTAGCAGCCCTGCAGATTTCCTGGATAGGGACGTCCCTGGAAGCAGCCACCGATGCAGCAGTATGGCGGGTAGAATGAGCTCTTATCCCTCTGGGAGACTACATGCCCACCAACTTATAGCAGAGATCTATGCAGGAGGTGACCCACCTGCCTATCGTCCGCTGGGCTGCAGGTCTGCCAGGTGCGGCTTCAGCGTAGGTGACAAACAGCTGGCGAACCTCTCCCCGAATTTCAGCCGTGCGCTCCTTATAGTAAGCGAGCGCCCTTCTAGGGTCCAGAGTATGGAGCCTATATTCGGCCTCCGAGATGTGACTGGGGTAGAACACCGGCAGAGTCAACACCTGGTTAAGGTGAAACTCCGACACCACCTTCGGAAGGAATTTCGGTTGGGGGCACAGGACAACCTTGTCCCTGTGGAAGGCCAGGTAAGGAGACTCGATGCAGAGCGCCTGGAGCTCTCCCATCCTTCTGGCTGATGTGATAGCCACCAAGAAGGCAGTCTTCCATGACAGGTGAGAGAGTTCACACCTGTGCATTGGTTCGAATGTCTTGCCCATGAGCTTTGCCAGTACCAGCAGATCATCCCATGGAGGTGGAGGTTCTCGCACCGGAGGAGAAATGTGATCAAGGCCTTTGAAAAAGCGCCAGACCACCTTCTCCTGCGCCACCCACTGCTTCCCGGCCTGCGCCCGGTAAATAGAGATGGCTGCCAGGTGCACCTTAAGGGTCGTCGACCTAAGCCCTTGCAGAGAAAGGGACCAAAGGTAGTCCAATATGCTCACCAAGGAACAGGAGGAAGGGTCCAGACCCTTGCCCTGGCACCAAATGGAAAATCTCTTCCATTTGAAGGCGTAGCATTTTCTGGTCGACTACTTACGGGACGCCTCAACTACGTTGAGGACCTCGCCGGAAAGACCCAAGGCCTGGAACTCTAGCCGCTCAGGAACCAGGCCGTCAGGTGCAGGGATTGAAGGTCCGGATGGAATACCTTCCCCTGATTGACTGACAGCAGGTCCGGGCGAGCTGGAAGCTGCCTCGGGAGCCTGGAGCTGAGGCTGAGGAGATCTGGGTACCAGTACTGGCGGGGCCAGTCTGGGGCTATCAGAATCACCTGCGCCTTGTCCCTCCTTGCTTTGAGAAGCACCTTGTGCATCAAGGGGAATGGGGGAAAGGCGTCCCTATCCAGCTTAGGGCATCGGCCAGGGTGTTGGAGGCTCCTGCCACATGAACAGCTAGGAGATCCGCCTCCAGGCTGCGCACGAGTGACCAGATGCGGGGAGCTTCCTTGCATAGAAGCATGGAGCGCGTCCCGCCCTGGCGGTTTAGATAGTACATAGTCGTGGTATTGTCCGTCTCAACCCGGACCACTTGACCCCGAAGAAACGGAGCAAAGGCGGTGAGAGCTAGGCAGACCGCTCGGAGCTCCAGCAGGTTGATGTGGCATCGGGACTCCCGCGGGGACCAGAGGCCGTGCACTCTGTGTTCCCCCAGATGGGCACCCCAACCCATCAGAGAGGCATCCAGTCGATAGAGACCCCGTCGGCTCGGGCGGACAAGCGGGATGCCCTCCTGCAGGCCGAACTGGAGCGGTCCACCACTGGAGAACGTTCCACATCCCCTGGGTCACCGTCACTAGCTGGTCCAATGGGATCGCGCGTTGGGACCACTGGCTGGCCAGCCCCCCACTGAAGGGGGCGCATGTTCCAGCGGGCCCAACGGACCACGCTGGTGAAGGCCGCCATGAGACCCAGGAGGCGCAGGAAGTCCCGGGCAGGGCATAATGCCCAACCAGAAATGATTGGGCAAAGGAGGAAAGAACCTGGCCCTGTCCGCTGGGAGCCGTGCTCTGGCTCGAGAGAGTCGAGCTCTGCCCGATGAAAAGAATCAACTGCTTCGCTCGAGTTCGACTTGGCCTCGTTGATGAGGAGGCCGACCTGAGAGCAAACCTGGAGGGCCAGGATCTCTGGACGCTCCACCTCCTGTCTGGAGGGGCTGCTATCAACCAATCGTCCAGGTAAGGTAAACCCAGACCCCTCGGTGCACTGAGGAATGCTGTCACCACTGCCATGCATTTGGTGAAGACCCTGGGAGCTGGAGATAAGCCGAAGGGCATGGCTTGGAACTCGAAAGGATCCCTCCGCTCAAAGCAAAGGAACCTCTGATGTGACAGACGGATGGGGCGTGAAAGAACGCGTCCTGTAGGTCCAGAGAGCAGAACCACACGCCATGTTCCAAGGATGGTATTATCTGAGCCAGAGTGACCATCCTGAAGGTACGAGACCTTAGGAACTTGCTTAGGTCGTGTAGGTCGAGAATGGGGCACTAGCCCCCCGTCCGTTTCGGAACCAGGAATTACCTGGACACGAACCCCGGGTTTGAGGGAGGGTCCGCCACCTCTCTTATCACCTCCTTCTCGAGGAGGAGTGTGATGTCGGCACGGCGAGGCTTCGGACCCCGAGGTGCAACGGCTCTGAAGGGTGGAGCCTGCTCTAACTCCAGAGGCAGGCCCCTTCCCACCACCTCCAACACCCACCGGTCTGTGGTGATAACGGACCAGGCAGAAAGAAAGTGGTGGAGCCGCCACCCATGGGGGTCACCTGGGGTGAGGCGACGGGGTTGGGGGCGACACCCCTCAACCCGTCACTGGGCAGGCTTGGAGGAAGGACCGGCCGAGAGACCTCCAGGGCCTTTACCTCCCTGCTTCCTGGAGGAGGAAGCCGAGGGTTTGGGTTTGGGACGCCAAGCACGAGCCTGCTGGCCCTGATGCTGCTGGGCCGGACGTGCCGCGGGTGCAGACGGACGAAAGGGCTTGGGTTGCGGTCTGCAGCCCTTGTCCCTCTGAGCGGATGAAACCAAGTCCAAAGTGACACTGGACTTTTCGATCCTCTGGAGGTGGCCTTCCACTCCAGGGCCGAAGAGGTCGGTCCCCAGGAAGGGGACATCCGCCAATTTGTGCTGGGTATCTGCTGTGAAGGTGGATATCCTCAGCCATGCCTGACGGTGCATAGCCCGACGGCGCATAGCCACTGTGGCCGCGACTGACCTGGCGCATGAGTCTCCAATGTCCAGAGCAGTCTGAAGTTGCTGCTTGGTCACTGCCCTGCCCTGGTCCCGCACCTGCCTAACCGCCGTCTGCAGGTCAGCCGGGAGATGAGGGACTACCTCGTCCAGGGAGCCCAACAGGGCATGGGAGAAATGTGCCATAAGCACGGCCGAGCTGGCCTGACGAAGGCCAAGGGAGGACGCAGCGTAGACTTTTTGCCCGGCACAGTCCAATTTCTTGGACTCCTTGTCGGGAGGTTTGTCCATGTCCCTAGCGTTTCCGGCACGCCGGAAAACGCTGTCGGTAACTAACCCCTCGGCTGAGGGATGTTCCGAGAAACCAGACAGGGAACCGGTAGGGACCGCATACTTCCTGGCCATCCTGGCCGAAGGTGCAGGGCAGGAAGCAGGGCGTGCCAGAGCTCCAAGGCCGGGCCCACAAGGGCCTCGGCCACAGGAAAGGCCTCCATAGGGAATCCCCTCGGTCCAATATCTCCGTGAGGGGATACTTGGCCCGCTTGATTTTGGGCTCGAGCTGCATCCCGGTGGACTCCGAGATGAGCCTAAGCAAACCCAGGAAGGACGAAGGGCTGTCGTCCAGCAACTGACCTCCAGAGAACTCCAAGTCCACTCGCCTGGAGAAAAGAGAGGAATCGTCGGACTCAGAAGAGTCCGCAAAGAGCTGCCTCGGGCCTGAGCCACCCTCCACCTGCCGAGGGCGATCGGGAATGAGGGTGACAGACAGCCTATGGGGCAGACCCTGAGCCGACCGAGAGTTCTTGGTCGGAGCCCCAAACAGCGGCTGTGGAGACGGAGGTTCCACCGGAATCGGTGGAGCAGCTGGTTTAGGCCGAACAACTGGCCTGGGAACAGGCTCCTCGGGTAAGATGAGGGGTTGTTTCGGCCGCTCCGGTGACAGCCACTTAATGGCCGGGTAAGGCGACGGCGTCGGCTTGTTCCCGGTCAGAAGGAGCTGTTGCCACATGAGGTCTCGATTGCCGACGTAATTACGCCGAAGCCTCCCCCGCCCGAGGACGACGCACGAGGGGTGGCGCCCGCCATCACGGGTACGAGGGATCCGCCCATGACGGCGGGATTGGCTGGACCGCCGGTCAGGAGACCGAGAACCTCGGACTTTCCAAGGACGGTGCGGGGAGGGGACGGGTGGAACCGGCTCCCCCCTCAGCTCGGAGGGTTCACCCGAGGGCTCCGGAACCGGAGGCACTGGCAAACTCACGGGATCCTCAACTCCCACCAGGGGAACCGGTGAGAGAATTTTCGGCTTCGATGGCCGACAACCCGTCCAACAGGTCGAGAAAGATCTCGACTGCGTCGACGGGAGTCTCGGTCAACTGACCTGACGGGAACACCGTGAGACCTGTGGCCGAAGCCGAACAATCGACCGAAGTCGATGGCCGACAACTCGGGGAGAGGGACCTTTCCCGTTCCCAAGAGCGTCGACGGAGGGACTTTCCCTTGTCTTTCTTCTTGGACCGAGAAGGTGGTCCAGCAGACGATGGTCCCTCTCCTCTAGTGGAGAGGGACAGACAAAGCTCCTTAAAGGAAGCTGTATAAGAGGAACCCAGGGAGAGCGGGATAAATGCAGCGGTTGAGGAAGATGCGGCCCGCGCCTCCTCCTCGTCGAGGGCGATCATCTGCTCTAGCTGATCCGCCAAGCCCGCCGCCGCGGAAACCGCCGACCAGGCCTCTTTTGACTTCACTGGAGGAAAACGCTTCAGGGCGCCTAGTTAAACGGGCAGCACAGTCTTCGAGGACGAGGCTGAGAAGGAAGAGCACAGGTCGCAAGCCTGCGGGTCGTGCTCAAGGCCTAAACAGTAGACACACGTGGAGTGCGGATCCGTCCGAGACATCTTCTGCCCGCAAGGGCATCTCCGAAAACCGGGAGTCGATTTGTCCATCGCAGCCGCGAGGGACAGAAGACCGAAGTCTATAATGCAAAAAACTTTTAAATTGGAAACCGAAGAATTAGGAACCAGTCTTATACGCAGAGTGTTAAGGAGGGAACCTGAGCTTCCAAGCGGTAAGTAAGATCTGGCGTCATGGGGCGGAGCCGAGAGTTTTACCACCCGGGTGGGTGGGAGGAGCCAGCTTGAAGACCTTCCGGCAAGATTTAAAGCGGCAAGGATACCTGCCAGACAGTGTGGATGAACATATCCATGTCCCTAGAAATGCTATTTTTCTCCATTGCAGGTAACGTTAAAAAAAACAAACAAAAAAAAAAAAACTATTAATGCTAGAAATGTGTGGTGTCTGATTTGAAAGCTCTTTTCATTGTGAAAAATTAGCATGCTGGTGTCTGGGAGCTAGGAGGTGTACTTTTTTGTTTCAGTTTTTTGAGATAGTGTAAAAATATGATTTTCCAAAAACTGTAAATGCCAGAAACCTGTGTGACCCATCATTTGAAATGTCTCTAATGTGGACAACTATCATGCTGGTGTCTGGGGTCTAGAAGGTGTACTTTTTATGATGCAGGTTTTTATTTGGGAACAAAATGCAAAAAAAAAAAAAATGCTTTTTTTTTGTAATTTCAGGAACTGTAATAAAATCTGCAAATGCCACCAACATGAGTTACCATCATTTTAAAACTCTTGTTGTGAACATTTTCCATGCAGGTGTCTAGGGGCTAGGAGGCATACTTTTTCAGTTGTTGTGGTTTGTGCGTTATGTGGGCAGTTGTGCAGAGCATTTTTCCAAATTCAGTCGGTTTATTGGCGTTCTGTGTTGTCACGTCTCAGTTTATGGTCTGTTTCATTATGTAAAACAGCTCAGAAATACTATTGTGGCAGTGTAATGAACAGATGTTAGTGTGATGGAAAACTATCATACAACAGACATTTGCCACTTCTAAAGTTTTTCATTTTTTTTATTAAAAAAGGAAAAAAGTAAATTTTCATCATTACATGTTCTGTAAAAAAAAAAAAAAACCCACTAATGCTACTAACATGTGTGACCCCTCATTTTAAAGATTTTTTTTTATTCTGAGCAAACTTCTTGCTGTAAGTTTTGTGATAGGAGTTATACTTTTTTAGTTATTTATACTCCAAGTCGGAGTGTTACCATTTTAGTTACGAACATTCTAACTGCTCAGGAAAACGGCCATTTTTACACAGGAATACAGCACTCACTCAAGATTCCATTCTAGAGCTGAATGAGTTAATGAACAACCCCACGTGATCCCCTTCACTTCTCTCCGGCATTCCGATTATCCTGAGACTGGTGGCCCAGGCTTGGTTCTCCAGATTTTCAAACCGGGACCGGAAGTGTGTGTTCTCCATTACCAGAGTGGCCATAGTTCCCATGGCCTCTTCCAATCGTTTCTTTTTTTGCCTCGTTTACCTTTTAGTGATGTTGACATCTGCTTCTAGTGTGATGACCATTACTTAGAGTCAAATCACTCAGTCTGGACATTGATGTCAGCAGCCGATTCATTTTTTAACCCAGCGTCTGGAGGGTCTCTTCTGCGATCGGTTCAAGTAGGTTGCAGCCCTGCATGGACGGTGTTCCTGAGGCACTTCTACTTTCTGTGCCCTCCCCGGATGCTTTATCCTTTTTCAGATTCTCCATTGCTGTTCTCCTAATGTTCTGACATCCAGGTATGTCTTTTTAGATATTCAGCGTGTCCTGCAAAATACTTTTCTTAGGCTTTGAAAAAATAATCATTGGTAGAACTTCAGATCCTGGTGGCCATTTTGTTCCAGCTCCACTGCACCCCCTACACAGTACCCTTCTTAACCACAAAATGTATACCTCCACATCACAATTTTAGAAGTATTTTTCTGTCTTACTAAACACATTTTATGAATACAATCTAGCAGTTTACATACTGGATTCTCATAGTAACCTTTACAAAAACTACACAGGGAGTCATACGGATTTCCTTTAACTTGTATATATATTTTTGTGTATGGTGGTATTGTTTAAATATATATCTATCTATACAGTTTTCAACTTTCTTTATGCGACACTGGTGCCTCGGACTCTCTCCAGTCAGACCCTAGATAGACCCTATCCCACCCACCTGAGATCCCCCAACCTTACCTCCCAGGGGGGGGACCCGCACGTTCGTCCTGGACCATCAACCTCCCAGATCTAAGCCCCACAGGGCAGGACCACCAACTCCACCAGCGACCTTTCTGGAAATCTAGTTGGTGGACCAGGCATCACGGCAGTAGCAACCAGAAGCAGGCTGGAGGATCCGGCAATAGATGTGGAGGTCTGCCACTCGACCCACCTTCACCTACCGAGGCCCAGGATTTTCCTTTGTTCTCCCAGCTCGGACATGAGTGCGTCCAGTCCACACACCACACGTCGCCGCCTGCTAAGTCCCCAGTCGCCACCAGTGCCCGGAATCGGACCCCCCAAGACAGGAGAGTAGTCCTTCCTACACCAATCCTATCCTCCCCGCCGACCACCAGTAGCCCGAGCTCACTCCCGAACCCAGGTCACCAGCATGGCGGAAGGAGTGGCATCCAGCAACTCAACCCTCAGCACCACCAGGCCGATTAAGTATATACTGATGGCAATTCAGTACAATGCATGTAGTATTGGCTGCTCCTCGGGGACCCTACAGTGGTTTAGGAGCTACCCATCTGGCCAATCCCAGTACATATATATCTGAGCTGTCTTCTCCCCCAACCCCCGATATGCCCGTCTACACGGGCATCCTCCAGGGCTCCATCCTGGGCCCACTATTCTCTATTTTTATTAATTCCCTCCCCACTGACTGCCTTACCTGTGAAGCACTGCTATACGCTGATGATCTCGTCTTCTTTTTGCAGCGATTAGTCATTGACTAACATATCTGCTTCCCTCTCGCAGAACTATGACTCTGCCCACAACTGGTTCCTGTCACACAAGCTCCTCGTCAATGTTTAAAAAAAAAAAAGAAAAAAAAGAGCAACATTTCTTGGGTCCAAACCATACCTGATCAACTTAGCAAGGTTCGGCTCTTCTCCCTCAGTGGTCATGCCTGATGGACCCTTAATAGAAAATGTCTCGCATTTCAAATACTGGGCATAACCCTTGACCCCTCCCTTTCACGAGCATGTGAACTCTCGTTGTATGACTGGTTAACCAAAAGTTTGGGGATGCGTATCTGTTAAAACAGTTCCAGACCAGAGGCACCCGCCTAGCAATAGCCCAAGGCAATATACTCCCTATCCTAGAATACTGCTCCCCCATTTACACCCATATGCCCTCTGCTCGCGTCTAACCTCGGTCTATAACAATGTATGTCAATTTGCACCCTACTCCATCCATCACTGTCACTTCTACCAGGCTCTTGGCTGGCTCCCACTCTCTGGCTGTCATGATTATGCACTAGTCTGCATCACTGATAACACCCTAAGAGGCGGCAATGCATCCCCATACACGTCTCTCATAAAAACCAGAACAGCTCCCAGGTACCCAAGTGTGTCCTCGGTAACCCCTATGGAGATACCCAAAATTTCCACTGCTATGGACCTAAAATTTCCACTGCTATGGGTGGCAAAGTGCTATCATATATCTTGCTTTATATCTAGGGTTGCCGGGGGTAGATCTCCGTCGCCTGCAGCTGGTGCAGAACGCGGCAGCTAGGTTGTTGACAAGGCTACCAAGAACTTGCCATGTCACACCTGTGCTGCGCAAACTGCACTGGCTGCCAGTGCGATGGAGAATCACCTTCAAGGTCGCATTGGTGACCTATAAGACCTACATGGCCAGGGTCCAGGCTACCCGCAGAAGATCTCCTTTGTCCCTATCGTCCTCTCCGCCCACTCCGCTCCACTGGTGAGGGATTGCTAGAGATTCCCAGGGTTTGTTTTAAATCATCTGGGGCAAGGGCTTTTTCCTTTATGGCCCCGACACTGTGGAATTCTCTACCTCGTCAGATTAGAGAGTGCCTGTCCGTGGAAGCATTTAAGAGATCCCTGAAAAGTCATCTTTTTTTACTGGCATTTGGCTAGTTTATCTTATGGTTATTTTATTGTTTTATGATTTTATTTATTACTGTTGATGTTTTATCTCTGCTTTGTATTAGCGCTCTGATTTCTTGAAAAGCGCTTTATAAATAAATGTTGATTTTATTAGTTACATCTCTCTCTCTCCATGGAACAGCCTCCCTGTGTCGCTCCAATCTGCAGACACACACTGCACCTTCAAACTCAGACTTAAAACCTGGTTACTGAGAGAGGTCAAATGCCTGTGCCAGACAGGGTAACCTTTCTTCGACCTGATATTTCCCTTCTTCCCAATAACCCTGCCCTCTCCCTTTTTATATTTTCCCCTTTTATCCCCCTTTATAACTGTACTACCACTTAAGAACTTGGTTCCCTGATCCTTGAACAATAATCCAGTCGTTCCTACCGTTTTTGGAATCAACATGCCTGTTCATTCGTATTTGCTATTCGCACTGTTTTTTTCCCCCGTTGTCTCGTATTCTCCCTACCATTCCCACAGTGTAAATTTGCAATGTACTCGTTCTCTCAACACTGTTGAGATTACAGTGTATCTGATTTTAACGACATTTTGTAAACTATACTGTATTCAACTATTTTCTGCCTGTACACTGATTGCATCTGTATGTATATTTCACTGCATATGTTGTTGTATATTTGTACATTTTGTTGTGCCACTTTGAGGGCCTGGGTCATGCCTGAAAACGGCCCCTTGGATCAGTGTACTTACTCGATAATCAAAGACTTAAATAAAAATAAATTGTATTTTTTTTTTCTTTCTTCTCAATACCACTGCCTCCCTCAGTTCCCCCTTCTACTCTCCTCTCATTCTCCACTCCCTCACCACAGCTGCCCACTCGCCCCTCCCCTTTGTTATCCCTTCCCACTATCCATTCTGTGCTCCTCTCCCTCCCTCAATATGGGAGTTTCTGCACCATACCCACTGCTGTACTTATTCCAGTACCCCAGATCTCTTCCTTGCTCCAATGGGATGAAGTCCCACTCCATCAGTCACCTCACTCTGCTGCTCCTCCTACTGGCTGGCGACATGGAGCTCAACCCAAGTCCCTTTCTCTCCCATCTACCACTGCCAAGGGCCTTCTTAGCATTTCTCACCTCAATGCTAGGAAGCTTCTCCCTAAGCTCAATCTCCTCTCTGTCTGCTCCCTGCAGCACTCTCTGTAGACATCCTCTGCATCACTAAATCTTGGCTCTCCTCCAGGATCCTTGTTTCTGTTTCCCTCAGTCCCTTGTTTCTCTTTTCAAAATTTGGGGGAGATACCACTATGGAAATGTAAAACGAAGTATTGAAGTGGTATTGTCCCTATCTAGATCAATATTAATATTGATACAGATGAAATACACTTATTTATAAATAAAAAAAAATGCAGACATTATTGATGGGCTTATTTTAATTCACAGCCATAGTGCAGTTACTCTTCAGTCTAATGAAGGGACATTGGTCTTGAAACGTAACAACTTAAGAAAAGAAATAAGAGCTTAAATATCGAATGAAGGCCGAATTCTTATGAGGAATTTCCAGCAAATGGAGTACAGACTGTTACCCGTTTTATAGAAAACTGGAAAAATTGTATGCAACTTAACGTGAAAAAAGAATGAAAACAAGAGTTTTGTTAAACTAAATAGAAGAACATGAACTGATTCCAGAAGAACTTTGTCTCATTTAGGGGTCGAGTACCACACCACTTCAATACTTTGTTCTCCTCCAGGACACCAGCCTCTAGCCTGACCCTTCCTGACTTCCATCTTTTCAGGCAGGACAGGAAAAACATGGCGGCATCATGTCCGCCAAGCCTCCCTTGCACTCTGGATTTCAGGAATGCTGCACCCTCCTCCCATAAATTTCTCTGCGTCAGGGTATTATTCCCCTCATCTTCGCAGGGGTTATCTAGACCTCACTCAAAACCTCACCTACATCTCTGACTCTACAACATTCCTTCACATTCCTCCACTGGCAAACTCATTCTTCTTGGGGACTTCAACATATATTTGGCTCTCCCCTCCCCAAATATCAACCACAAAGAGGTCAGAGTCCCTAAATTTGTCCCAGCTCATCTCTGAACCCACACAACTTAATCCCCGTTCTTCCAACCACTCCCTGTTGAACTGGGTTGTTCTCCCACCCTCAACGCATTGTTGCTAGAGTTAGTTTTCCCAGACTCCTTCAACGACTGCTGTACGACGTACTACACCAGGAAAATCCGACATCCCCCACCCCGACCCAAAATATATCTTGTCCAGGTGCTTCTGTACCAACTTCAACGCCCTCTTGAGCCAACCTGCTTCAGCCAATCAGTCTACCAATTCAATGGCCTATGACTGATGTGGCTCTCTCCCTTTTTCATTCCAAATTCTACAGTCTGGGAACTGCACACCCCCCTCAGGAAATCCAGGATAGAGATCTTCCCAGCTCCCCTTGATCTCCACCAAAATCACTGATCAATTCAAGTCCCTCAATCACACATGAGCACACTATAAACTATCCCACTCCCTTCCCGATCTCCTCTACAAAAGGACCTTGATAAACAGGTGTACAAAAGGCATCCAGGATGTGAAATCCCTTTATTTCAAAGCAAACCTCCAGAGCCAGCCTGGTGGTGCTGAGGATTAAAACACTAGACACCACACCTTGTACCACACCAGCAACCCAGGTTTGGCAGCGAACTCGGGCCGCCTGGGATGGAAAGGGATCAAGCACCCGGAGGACTGATCTCCCCTCCTGGGGAGGGATCCGGAAAATGCGCCGCTCCTGGACACCCCGACAGTAGTCAGGGGCAGCGTAAGGAACAAGCAGTGCTGCAGAAGTAGGGGATGGAGCTGCTGCGGACTTCGGCATGTAGTGCCTTTGACGCCACTGCATGTCTGAGTTCCAAGGAGTAACCAAAAGAAGAAAATCCCCGCTCGGTCTAGGGAGGTGGCGAGGGCTCAGTGGCATGCACCCACATCTCTCCTGAAGGCTGCTAACCCCAAAAAAACTAGACGACTCTCAATTTTAGAAAGGTCGCCAGATATGAGAGGTGGGCCTTCTGATGCGGGGGAGTAGAGCCAAGACAGCACCTCTGAGAGATGCATAAAAGATAATTTGGGGAGGTAAACCTCCAGAACAACCTTAAAGGGGCACTGCCAGCTTTGCCACTCTGTTTACCTTCAATTCACAAATGCTGGCCTGTGGACACAAACGAGCATTATGTATGCTCTGGAATGGCCCTGCATCAAAGTAAAAGTGATCAGTTTACTGATTTCTATTATTTTGCATTTATTTCTTCATATTCCTCCCAAGTGAAAGTCTCCATCCCCAGGAAGCAGATGCCATGCCGGGAAAGCGCATCTACTGTTCACTCTGTGCTGAGGTGCACCTTTTAGCAAACACAGGACAGCAGACACAAAATACAGTATAAATGATAAAATTAAAGAGCTGCTGGTATGTACACCGTTTAAACGAGCACTGGATTAGCTTTGAAATCCTACTGGAGTCTGGCGCCGAAATCCCACGCATGCGTACTAGTGGCACTTTCTGGTGCATGCGCGAGATCTTGCCTCTGACCGCAAGTGAGCATGCTCAGGATTTCAGCCCCAGACTCCAATAGGATTTTAAAGCTAATCCAGCACTCGTTTTATCGTTTTACATACCAGCAGCTCTTTAATTTTATCATTTATACTGTATTTTGTGTCTGCTGTGCTGTGTTTGCTAAAAGGTGCACCTCAGCACTGAGTGAACAGTAGACGCGTGTTCCCGGCATGGCATCTGCTTCCAAAAAAAGTGACCCTTTGGTACCTTCCAAAAAATGGCCAGGCTATCAAAAATTGGTCTTTTGCATGCTGGAAGGCTCTCCTCTTGAAGCGGTGCAATCCTTCAAGTACCACGGCATGTAGCTATACAGCAAGCTTGACTTTTCAATCCACATCAATGTCATCCATGCGAAAGTCTGTCCTAGGTTAGGTGCCCTGTACCATAAAATAAGACTACTTTGCCCTGCTGGTCCACCATGCGCTGTCACCAAAATGGTGCTCCCTGTTTGACTATCCCGACAGTCTACAGTACTGCCTCCTCCACTTCCCTAGCTAGACTGAACACCCTCTGTTATGCTTTATTGCTTCATGACAAACTCCACTCCTTGTACCCACCACTGCTCACTACACTTCTCCCTTTCCATCATCCCCCTACCATCATGTCACCAGTCGCACTGTATCTCCTTCCTCTCCAAATACCGTTTACCTTCCCTTCTACTCACTCCTCTCCCTAGTTACCTCTGCATCATGCTCTCAGCTCCAGGGACTACTGAATCTTCTCCACTCCTCATCCCCATTCCTCGACAATCCGCCTTCTCCCATCACCTTTCAACTCTCTGGAACCTCCTCCCCTCACCTACCCACGACCTGCTCCTACTTACCCTAAAAGGTCTTCCTGTTTTCACACTGGCATCAGAGTTGTGGCTTTCTGTCTAAACCTGTGCCTAGTGTAATGCACTGTTTGCTTATTCTTTTCCAAGATGCATCTGTGAAGTATTATACACCAAGTATGCCTACACTGTACTTGTCTATCTTGAAATTTACTGTATTTTGTTCTTCCCACTTCCCTTTCCCTGTTTTCAGTTTCCACTTTTCTCCAATTGGAGGGGCACCCGGGGACCAGTGACCACCACATGGTATAGTTCAAATTCAAAGGGACACAGTCAAGCCATACAAAGGCAAAGATCTTAGATTTCAAGGTAGCGGACTTCTGCAAGATGGGAAAAAGTGTTAAACCCTGGAACACAGAAAGGTGGGGGCGAGAGGAGCAATGGGCATTCATTTAACTCATTCACACCACAAGAGCTCTTTGAGACTTCCACAGCTTGTGTCCTGTATACTCTTAGCACTGCATCCTGGGCCTTTCTAAGCAAAATCAAGCCATAATCAGCATGCCGCAAATAAATGTGAATACCTCTTGAACCATAAGTGCTATGCACAAAGTATGAGTGGCAAAGTTGTTCATCACAACATTACCTTTCCAATGGTGCTATGCAATCAATTGTAATCAATTTGTTTTTTTATTTTATATTAGCTGAAATGCCAAACTGTTTTTTCTAAGATTTTTTCAAGGTGCTTAGGTGAGGCTTGAGAGACAAATGTCAGCCATGTACACCATACCTTAAACAAATGAGAATAACTCCTAAAGTACATGTGGTAAACAAAGTATCAGTGGCAAAATTATTCAGCACAAAATTATCTTTCTAACAGTGCTATGCAATCAATTGTAGTCCATTTAGTTTTTTATTGTATACTAGCTGAAATACCAAACTTTTTTTTTCCAGATTTATTCAAGGTGCTTAGGTGAAGCTTGAGACAAATGTCAGCCATGCACACCATACCTTAAACAAATGCGCAAATGCGAATAACTCCTAAAGTATACATGATAGACAAAAGTATCAGCAGCAAAACTGTTCAGCACAAAACTACCTTTCTAACAGTGCTATTCAATCAATTCTAAGCAATTCGGTTTGTTTAATATTTAAGTAAAAACTGCTGACTTCCTCAGACGTTTCCAGGCCCGAGTGAAAGTCAGCTGAGCATGTCTACAGGCGTTATTGGCCTAAGTGGCTATGCTTTCAGACACCACCTACAGGCGTATCTAGGCCTCAGTGAGTTAGGAAGCCATTACTGGGGTCACAGAACAATGTGTTAAGATGAGAAGCAAAGGGAGAAGGAAGAGGAAACCACGTTGGTTCTCCAAGACTCTGGCAGAAAAGGTAAGAGCCAAGAAGGTGGCCTTCAGAAAATACAAGGATACGCAAAAGGATGAAGATAGGCAGGCGTACCAGAAGTGTCAGCGGGAGGAAAAGCTGTAAGGAACGCGAAGGCGCAAACTGAAGAAAGATTAGCTCAATCAGTGAAGGCAGGGGAATAAGACATTCTACAGGTAAATTAGTGAGGGAAGAAAGTCCGAGGGGGGACGCTAATGCCAGAAGGGACAAGGGAGAAAGCATAGAGGGTGATCAGGATAAGGTGTCAATCCTAAACAAATATTTCTGCTCAGTCTTCACAGTGGAAGGGGATTGCCAGGGACCACAGTCGGACATCTTAGACACTGAGGGGAGGGAGGTGGACACCAGTCCTTTTACAGAGGAGAATGCGCTTAAGGAGCTAACAAAGCTATGGGTCCAGATGGCATCCACCCCAGCATCCTGAAGGAACTAAGGAGGGAGCTGGCAGTCCTCTTCACTGACTCCCTAAATACGGGCGAGGTCCCAGAGGACTGTAGAAGGGAATATGTGGTCCCCTCTGCACAACAGTGGCAGCAAAGAGGAAGCAGGAAACTACAGGCCACTAAGCCTCACGTCAGTAGTGGGTAAGATCATGGAGACACTCCTTAAGGAACGGATTGTGGAATACCTGAAATCCATAGGGGCACAGGATCCGAGGAAAAATGGTTTCACAGAAGGAAGGTCCTGTCAAACAAACCTGATTGAGTTCTTTGACTGGGTGACAAAGGTGGTATATCGAGGAGGAGCAGTAGATGTCACCTACCTAGATTTCAGCAAAGCCTTCAATACTGTTCCACAAGGCTGGTCAACACGATGGGTAGTCTGAGGATGGGCTGCAAAGTGGTGAACTGGGTTAGTAACTGGCTGAGGAACAGGAGACAAAGGGTAGTAGTAAATGGAGCCCATTCAGAGGACATGGAGGTGACCAGTGGGGTACCTCAGGGATCAGTTCTGGGGCCAGTCCTCTTCAATGTCTTCATCAGAAACATTGCAAAGGGGCTAGAGGAGAAGGTTTGCCTGTTTGCAGACGATACCAAGATCTGCAACAGAGTAGATACTCCAGAAGGAGTGCTAAGGATGAGAACAGACCCAGAAAGGTTGGAAAGATGGTCGGAGACGTGGCAGCTGAGGTTTAACATGAAAAAGTGCAAAATCATGCACATAGGGAATAGGAACCTGAATAAGAGCTACAGGATTGGGGGTGGGGGTGGTAGCTGCTGGCAGTCACCAAGGAGAAAAGAAATCTGGAGGTCATCACCACAGATGACAAAGGCCACTAAGCAGGCAGCAAAGGCAGTGGGGGTGCTGGGTTGCATAGAAAGGGGTATCACAAGTCAAAGAAGGGAGATACTGGTCCCACAGTACAAAACACTGGTGAGGCCTCATGAGGAGTGTGCCGTGCAGTTCTGGAGGCTGCACCTTCATTTAGGACATCGACAGGGCGGAGACAGTGCACAGGAAAGTGACTAAGATGGGGCAGGGTTTACAGCATAAGTCGTATGAGAAAAGGCTAAAATACCTCAATATGCACACACTGGAGGAGAGAAGGGAACGGGGCGAAATGATTGCGACGTTCAAGTACCTCAAGGGCATAAATTAGATGAGCGGGGAAAACACCTTCCAGTACAAAGAGAGTACTAGAACAAGGCGACATGACATGAGATTTTTGGGGGTATGATAAGGGGAAATAGGAGAAAGTTCTATTTCATCTAGAAGGTGGTGGATGCATGGACTGCCCCAGGAAGTGGTGGGAGCACGCACTGTGGCAGGATTCATGTATGCATGGTATAGGAATAAGGGAACCACAGTGATGGGAAGGAATAGCTAAGAGAAGGAAAAACTAAGCCGATGACCAACTAGGGTCATAGGCCACTAGTACAGCTAGGGCCTACGGGCAGATCGGATAGGCCTAGCAGTCCTTTTCTGCCGACAACTTCTGTGTTTCTATGTTGCACCTGGAAACAAGCCTCTGGCTCAGGGAGCCTTTCCCAGTCACCAATTTTCAAAATAAATTAAGAATATATTCAAAAAAATAATAATCTGGTAAACTGAGCCATTAATAATAAATAACACTATCAGCACCACTCTAGAAATAGTTAATACATTCTATCGGTGTTTCACCTTAGTTTAAGCCACAAAACATAAACATCCAGAATTAATTCAGCAGAATAACAAAACAGAAGCAGAAATAAAGTTACCTCTGGAGACCACAGTAGAGAAAACTAAACTTAAAAGTAAGATTCCCCCCCAGGTACACACATCATTCTACACGTTAAAAATAACACTGCTCCTGCACTAAAAATAATTCTAGGATCATGGATATGTTGTTCTATCCAAACTTGTTGGCATGACCTTTCCCTTTAAGAATCTTGCCAGAAGGTCCTGAAGCTGGCTCCTCCGACCCACCCGGGGGGGGTATAACCCTCAGCTCCGCCCCATGATGCCAGATCTTCCTTTCCACTGAAAGATGCAGGTTCCCTCCTTACCACTCATGCGTTCAGTAGGACCTGGCTTCAAAATCCTCAATTTTGCTTAAAATTAAACTGAGAGGTAACAATAATCGCTTCACGATTTCGACCATCATGAAAGGTAAATCTTCTCAAGGCTTCCGCTGCTGCCCATGCAGGCAAAAGATGTTTCGCACAGACCTCCATGCCACATGCGTGTATTGTCTGGGTGTCGGCCATGACACCCAGGCCTGTGAAATGTGTTGCACATTCCACCCAAACGTCTTTGATGATCGTCTCGCACAGCTGAAATTGGGCAGACCGGAGAAAAAATGGAATCCGCCAGTCAAATCTAAGGAGGTCCGATGGGCAGTCTACGCGGCTGCAGGGTCCGCCGAGCAGCTCGAACAGATGAAGGCTTTTAAGGAAGAGGCAGCATGGGCCGCGGATCGTTCTAAGTCCTTTTTAGTGCCGCTCAACTTGGGCTCCACTTTCTCCGGATCCTTTCGGGAGATGTGCCAATCCCTTCCCACCAAGGGCGAGGGGCCTTCGGACATGCATGTCTCTCGGTCTTGTAAAAAGGACAAGGAACCGAAAGAATCCTCATCTCACCGACTACGTTCCTGGGATCATGAGAGATCTTGGTCCCAGCAATCACCTGCCTTGACTTTGGTCGAGGTTGCAGCCTCAGCTGCTGGTTTCACGGTCCCACCGTCAGGCCAGCCAGCTCAGACACTGGATGACGATCCGATCGAGATTGTTCTCGACCCAGTCGGCATGTTGCTGCCCAGCAAAGCCGACAACTCAGACCCCGGTCCTGGCTCTCCTCGCTGGGAATCCCGTCGGAGAACTGGTCCCCAACCAGGAAAAAACACTGGTCTCTCCGGTGCCTTCCAGTCGAACCCCGGTCTACCTAACAACAGAGGTCGAGGTCTCAGACCCCTTCGATCGACAAGCTGAAGAAGGCACAAGCGCTCCAAAAAAGAGGTGTCACTGACCTTCTTCGCCCTACTTGATGAGAAGCTTCAATCAGAAACTCAGTCGATGCTGTGAAGATCTAATGTGGCAACAGCTGATTTTCTCCGCTCAAATGTCTGTTCCGGCTTCCACACCGGCCATCACTGGGCTTTCGCCTCCCAGGACGAAGCCAACTCCTTCAGAGCAGGCATACACCATCCGTCCTCCCACAGAGCTGGTCAAAACAATTCTGCTGAAATCTACCTCTACACCGATCTTGGTGTAACCGCAAACCAAACAGTCCCCGTTGGGGGTGCCTACCAAAGAGTCTCTGCCTGTTCCGGGCTCCTGTATAGGCTGTTACCCTCACTCCTGACCATCCTAGGCAGGTGGAGGGAGACACAGGTGGTTGGCCGATTTATCCGGACTCCTCGGAGTCCAAGGACTCGGACCTTCCTTCCCTCCCGTCCCTTGGACGAGGAATCGGTTGGCAGTCTCTCAACGGAGGAAGGCCCCTCTTCCTTTATGGGCATCCTTCGCCTCATCTCCGAATCCACAGAGATACCTCTTGAACCTGTTCAAAAACAGGCCAAATATCCCCTCACGGACATCCTTAAATTGGGGTTCACCAACGGGAGTGTTTCCCGTGGCAGATGCCATCATCGGTCCAGCTTTGGAGCTATGGCAGTATCCCTCCTCCTGCCCTGCGCCTTCTGCCCAGATAGCCCACAAATATGCGGTGCCCACTGGGTACCTTTCGGGGTTCACAGAGCACTTCTTTCTGCGGAGGGTTTGATGACCGAATCTGTGTTCAGGAGCTGAGGCAGCTCGGCAGATACAGACAGACCTCTGGACAAGGAGTCAAAAAAAAAAAAAAAAGAAAAGAAAATGGACTACTCTGCCCGCAAGGTCTGTGCCGCCGTCAGGCAAGCTCAGCTGTCGTCATGGTGCATTTCTCTCATCCCCTTCAGGGCTCCCTGGATGAGGTTCTCCCTCACCTGCCCGCAGACCTCGAGACCATGGTTAAGCAGGTCCGGGACCAGGGTCAGGCTATTACGAAGCAACAACTCCACAGAGTTCTGGACCTCTGGGATTCAAGCACCAGTTTGGTGGCAGCCGCTGTTGCTATCCGCTGCACGCCTTGGTTAAGGGTCTCCACCTTCACGGCGGACATGCAACACAAGCTAACAGATGTCCCATGCTTGGGTACCGATCTCTTCGGCCCAGGTGTGGACAGTCACCTCCAACGCACCGAGAAGTCCAATGTCACCTTAGACTCAGTAACTTCTGCACAAAAGGAATCTCAGGTTTCCAAAAAGCAGAAGAAGCCATTTCGGCACTCTGCCCCTGCTCCCAAGAAACCCCACTTCCAAGTGGGGCAGCAACAACAGCAGTCACAACCGTGGCGCCCTCGGCCTAAGTCCGGGCCTCCGGTGGCCCGCAAGCCCAGTGGTCCCCAGTCCAGACCCTCTTCCTCCAAGCCTGCCCAGTGATGGGATGGGGTGGCCACCCCATTCCTGTCACGCAAGCTCTGGGTCCTCCTGTGGTGGTGATGGGGTCGGCTCCGCTATTTCCTTTCCGCCTGGTCCGTTACCACCATGGACAGGAGGGTTCTAGACGTGGTGGGTCAGGGGCTGCCTCTGGAATTAGAGCAGTACCCTCCAAGCTGAGCCTGAGGATATAGTGTCCGTACGCACCCAGTCGGCTCTTCGAGACTATGTTGCCCAACTCCTCCGCAAAGAGGTGGTGGCCAGAGTCACAGACGCCCCCCCCCCCAGTACTTCCTGGATCCAAAGAGGACGGGAGGCAGGCGCCCCATTCTAGATCTGCATGACCTGAACCAGTTCCTCAGGTCACACATCTTCAGGATGGTAATTCTGTCCCAGATCACACCATCTCTCAAGCAGAACATGTAGTTCTGCTCTCTGGATCTCCAGGAAGCATTTTTTCATGTCCCGATCCATCCGTCTCACCAGATGTTCCTTTGCTTCCGGGCAGGAGCCCTATTTGAGTTCTGAGACATGCCATTCAGCCTGTCATCAGCTCTTCGGGTCTTCACCAAATGCAATGCAGTGGTAGCAGCCCATCTTCGCCATCGAGGGGTCAGAGTCTACCCATCTCTCACTGACTGGCTCTTATCGGGTTCCTCCAAACAAGTGGTGGAGAGATCCAGGGTCCTGGCCCTCCAGACCTGCATCGAACTTGGTCTCCTGGTCAACAAGACAAAGTCGAGGCTCATACCTTCGCAGGTGATATGCTTCATTGGGGCAGAGCTCGACTCTTGCTGAGCCAGAGCCCGGCTCCTGGATAGGGTGGAGGTTCTCTCCTACTTTGCCCAATCATCTCTGGTTGGGCACCTGCACCATGCCCAGGACTTCCTGCACCTTCTGGGGTACATGGCCTGCACCACCGTAGTCAGATAGGCCCGGTGGCACATGCACCCCTTTCAATGGGAGCTGGCCAGCCAATGGACCCAGCATCACTGTCACTTCAACCAGCTGGTCACTGTAACCCAGAAGTTATGGGACACTCTCCAATGGTGGACCGTCCAGGATCACTTGCAGGAAAGGATCCTGTTTGTCCAAACTTTCTCTCACAGGCTGGGAGCCCACATGGGAAACCACAGAGCCCACAGGTTCTGGACCCCGAGGAATCCCGATATATCAATCTGCTGGAGATCAGAGCAGTCACATTGGCACTGTCAACATTCGCTTCGCTCTCCTCCTTCGGGGTCAAGTGGTGCAAGTCCAGATGGACAATACCACGACCATGTATTACCTCAACAAACAGGGCGGCACACACTTCCGGCTGCTGTGCAGGGAAGCACTCCGCATCTGGACCCTCGTGAACCGACTGGAGGCAGATCTCCTAGCCATCCATGTGGCAGGAGCCTCAACTCAACTGGTGGACGCTCTCAGCCATGTATTTATTTATTTGCTTTTGTTAACCGGGTAAGCACACTAGACAGCAAAGTGCCTATTTTCACGTGCAACCCGGGAGGGTTACAGGTAAAAATTCGTACATGGTTGAAGAGTCAAGAAAACACATAGGGAATAACAGGCATAACAGGGCTAACTCTAGAACAGGTTGGCACAATGCAATACAATAAATGGTACATACAGGATATAATTAGGAGGCGAACAGCAGAGTAAATAAAAACAATGACAATGATAAGTGCCTGTGGGGGGGTCGAATACTAGCTTCTCGACCGGTTACTGAGGAAGTAAGTGCAAGTGGCGCCGAGACCCCCACCCTACCGGGCTAGATGTAGGTGAGACATCCCATGAGTGGTCTCTCCATCCAGAGGCAGTACACAGCCTGTTCTCCCACGGGAGAACCTCAGGTGGATCTGTTTGCCTCCAGGAAAACACCAAGCTGAGGCAGTTTCATGCCCCCAAGCAGGGCTCGCTGCAGGGGATGCTCTGGACCCAAGGCCTCTTTTGCCTTCCCTCCTCTGCCCTTGATTCACAAGGTGATCCTCAAGGTCAGGAGGGACAAGGTATAGGTGATCCTGGTAGCCCAGACTGGCCTTGCCAGTTCTGGTATCCAGACCTCCTCAGCTCCAGACCTCAGTGGCATCTACCAGTATGCCCGAACCTGTTATCTGTCAATCAAGGGAAGGTATTCCATTCGGACCTTCATTCCCCTGCAACCGACAGCCTGGTTACTGAGCGGCTAGAGTTCCAGGTTCTGGGTCTCTAAGCATCTGCTCACAGCAGTGAAGCATCCAGGAAGGAGTCGACCAGGAGGTGCTATGCCTTCAAATGTTAAGATTTTCCACTGGTGTCAGGGTAATGGCCTTGATCCTTTAACCTGTCCAGTGGCTAGTATCCCAGACTTCCTTTGGTCTTTGTCCAAAGGGGGTCTTCGGTCTATGACCCTTAATGTGCACTTGGCAGCCATCTCCGTTTACTGGGCGCTGGCCAGTCAGCAGACTGTGGTCTGGTGTTTCTTTAAAGGCCTCGACCACATATCCCCTCCAGTGCGTGAACCTCCACCTCCGCTGGATCTACTGCAGGTATTGGCAAAGCTCATGGGCAAGACATTAGAACCAATGCACAAGTGTGAGATGTCACATTTGTCGTGGAAGACAGACTTCCTGGTGGCTATCACGCCAGCCACAAGGATTGCGGAGCTACAGGCACTTTCAATGGAGTCTTCTTACCCAGTTTTTCACAGGGACAAGGTTGTCCTGCGCCCCCACCTGAAATTCCTTCCAAAGGTGGTATCGTAGTTTCACCTTAACCAGGTGTTGACTCTGCCAGTGTACTACCCTACCCCTATTACACCTCAGAAGCAGAGTACAGACTCCATACTTTGGATCTGAGACGAGCGCTCTTATTACAAGGAGCAGACGGCTGAATTTCAGGGAGAGATTCGCCAACTTAGTCACCTATGCTGAAGCCGCACCTTGCAGACCTGCAGCAAAGCAGACTAGTGGCAGATGGATTACATCCTGCATTGATCTCTGCTATAGGTTGGTAGGCAAGGAGCCTCCCAGAGGGATAAGGGCTCATTCAACCCGCCATATCACTGCGTCAGTGGCTGCTTCCAGGGGACATCCCTATCCAGAATATCTGCAGGGCCGCTACCTGGAAGTCAGCAAACACCTTCATCACCCACTGCCACATCAACTTTGTATCACACACGGATGCTGGATGTGGGGCCTCAGTTCTCCAATCTCTGTTCCCCAAGTAAGTATTTCGGAGGGGGTGTGCACCTTGCCTCCCTCCTCCCAGAGAACTGCTAGGAGTCTGCCAACAAGTGTGGATAGAACATATCCATGGTCCTAGAAAAACAGATTACTCACCTCACCTGTAACAGTAGTTCTAGGAGTGGTACATGTTCATCCACACAAACCCACCCGAACTCCCCGGCTTCAACGCACAACCTGAGCTTCCAGCGGGCAAAGATCTGGCATCATGGGGCGGAGCCGAGGGTTATACCACCCGGGTGGGTGGGAGGAGCCAGTTTCAAGACCTTCCGGCAAGATTCTTAGAGGGAAAGGACATGCCAACAAGTGTGCATGAACACATACCACTCCTAGAACTACACTTATAGGCGACTAACTTTTTTTTTTTGATGCCTCAAGCTGGATAAAACACCATCAGACTGAAATACTGCCCTAGAGGTACCAATTCATTAAAAAAAAAAAAAAGGGAGATGAACATACTTGCAGTAACTTTAGACTCATTAGGTTCATTCCCAAGAAAAATACTTCAAAGCATCAAAAATAAAACTGAATATCATAAAAAAAATCATGCGGTCCCAAGTCAACATGGTTTCCAAGCAAGAAGAACATGTACACTAAATCTATGTTTCTATGAGAACATCAGAGGATCACTGGATAACATTTCCTATGATGTTAACTATCTGGATTTGAACAAGGTATTGATTTGGTCCCAAATTGGGCAATAACACTTAAAACAGAAAACAGAGATTTTAGATATAAGATTTCTGAACAATTCTTTGGTACGGTAAGAAACCCAGAGTGGGAGATGTGTCACTTTATTTACCTACCCATCAGGGGGGCTTTCCCATCCAAATTTTGTTCTTTACCATGAAGCAGTTCAAATACGGTCGGGCCCTATATCGGCTGCTACTCACGTATCAAGCTCACTGGAAGAGCCTGGAGCCAACAGAAAGTGACTTTGTGAATACCACTCTATTACTTCATCTAAAATTTCAGCCTCTAGGGTGGCACAAGAGCAGAATCTGTACACCAACACTTAAATTCTGGCACAAATTTCTGAGTCACCATACCCTGCTCCAAAGGAAATTTATGGTTACACCATTAACTGATTAAATATTTTTCCTCCGGCAGCTATGGACACTAGTTAATAATTAGTCCCGTTAGAGCCTTTAGTATTTTTTTTAATTTCATTGAGAAGAGGCGATCTGAACTTTTGGTGCAGCTCCGTGGATTAAGTCAATGGGAGGGGAGGAACAGGACGAAAATAGGAAGGAAAAAGGAGCCTGGCAGGGCTCCATGACAGCCTGCAATGCCGAGGGCCAACCCCAGCTTCTGGATTGGGTCCCCGGGAAGGGGTGCCACCTTCCCGGCCCCTCCAAGAGGTCAGCTAAGTGCGGTGTGGCAGGACCCAAGAGAGTCCCTGCCAAGGCTCGGGGGATTAAAACAACTATACAACACACACTCTAGTGGTACCAACCCTGACAAGAGTTTTGCCTTTGGAACCATTGAGAGCCTAGGTGGTACTGAATATCCCTCATTTGAAACCTCGGGAAGCAGTACAGCGCAGTGGTTTAAGGCTCTGAGCTACAAATCTGGAGACCTGGGTTTGAATCCCACAACCCCCACTTGCATACTGTGTGACCCTGAGCAAGTCACTTAATTTTCTTGTGCTCAGAGGCTGCACCTGTAAATACAGGTTACTCACCTGTAACAGGAGTTCTAGGAATGGTATATGTTGTTCATCCACACTGTCTGGCAGGTTCCTTGCCACTTTAAATCTTGCCGGAAGGTCTTCAAGCTGGCTCCTCCCACCCACCCAGGTGGTAAAACTCTCGGCTCCGCCCCATGACGCCAAATCTAGCCCGCTGGAAGCCAGATTGTGCGTCGAAGCCGGGTGGGTCGTGTGGATGAACAACATATACCATTCCTAGAACTCCTGTTACAGGTGGGTAACCTGTATTTCTAGGGACATGGATATGTTGTTCATCCACACTGTCTGGCAGACTCCTAGCAGGGAGGAGGGAGGCAAGGCGCACACCCCCTACTTAGGGAATAATGACTGGAGAACCGAGGCCCCAAAACCAGCATCCCGGCATGACTCAAGGTCGATGTGGTAGTGGGTAATGAAGGTGTGTGCCGACTTCCAGGTAGCAGCCCTGCAGATTTCCTGGATAGGGACATCCAAGGAAGCAGCCACCGATGCAGCGGTATGACGGGTAGAATGAGCTCTTACCCCTCTGGGAGGCTCCATGCCCGCCAACCTATAGCAGAGATCTATGCAGGAGGTGACCCACCTGCCTATCGTCCGCTTGGCTGCAGGTCTGCCAGATGCGGCTTCAGCGTAGGTGACAAACAGCTGACGAACCTCTCCCCAAACTTCAGCCGTCCGCTCCTTGTAATAAGTGAGCGCTCTTCTAGGGTCCAAAGTATGGACCTATATTCGGCCTCAGAGGTGTGACTAGGGCAGAACACCGGCAGAGTCAACACCTGGTTAAGGTGAAACTCCAACACCACCTTCGGAAGGAATTTCGGTTGGGGGCGCAGGACAACCTTGTCCCTGTGAAAGACCAGATAAGGAGACTCAATGGAAAGTGCCTGGAGCTCTCCCATCCTTCTGGCTGACGTGATAGCCACCAAGAAGGCAGTCTTCCACGACAGGTGAGAGATGTCACACCTGTGCATCGGTTCGAATGGCTTGCCCATGAGCTTAGCCAATACCAGCAGTAGATCACACGGAGGTGGAAGTTCTCGCACCGGAGGGGATATGTAATCAAGGCCTTTGAAAAAGCGCCAGACCACCTTCTCCTGCGCCACCAACTGCTTCCCGGTCTGTGCCCAGTAAGCAGAGATGGCTGCCAGGTTCACCTTCAGGGTCGTCGACCCAAGCCCTTGCTGAGAAAGGGACCACAGGTAGTCCAGAATGCTTGCCAAGGAACAGGAGGAAGGGTCCAGGCCCTTCCCCTGACACCAAATGGAGAATCTCTTCCATTTAAAAGTGTAGCATTTTCTGGTCGACTCCTTATGGGACGCCTCAACGACGTTGAGGACCTCGTCGGAAAGACCCAAGGCCTGGAACTCTAGCCACTCAGGAACCAGGCAGTCAGGGGCAGGGATTGAAGGTCCAGATGGAATACCTTCCCCTGTTTGACTGATATCAGGTCGGGGCGGGCTGGAAGCCGCCTCGGGAGCCTGGAGCTGAGACTGATGAGGTCTGGATACCAAAACTGGCGGGGCCAGTCTGGGGCTACCAGAATCACCTGCGCCTTGAGGAGCACTTTGTGGATCAAGGGAAATGGGGGAAAGGCGTAGAAGAGGCCCGGGGTCCATGGCCTCGAGAAGGCATCCCCCTGCAGCGAGCCCTGCTGAGAGGGGCGGGCAAGAAACAGTCTCAGCTTCGCATTCTCCCTGGAGGCAAACAGGTCCACCTGAGGCATGCCCCAGTGGGAGAACAGATCTTGTACTACCTCCGGCAGGAGAGACCACTCGTGGGACGCAGCCCCTATCCGGTTTAGGGCATCGGCCAGAATGTTGGAGGCTCCTGCCACATGGATGGCAAGGAGATCCGCCTCCAGGCTGCGCACAAGGGACCAAATGCAGAGAGCTTCCCTGCACAGAGGCATGGAGCGTGTCCCGCCCTGGCGGTTTAGGTAGTACATGGTCGTGGCATTGTTTGTCTGGACCCGGACCACTTGACCCCATACAAACGGAGGGAAGGCGGTGAGGGCTAGTCAGACCGCTCGAAGCTCCAGCAGGTTGATGTGGCAGAGACTCCTGAGGGGACCAGAGGCCATGTGCTCTGTGCTCCCCCAGCTGGGCACCCCAACCCATCAGAGAGGCACTGGTCGTTGGAATGACAGTCAGCTCGGGGCAGACAAATGGGATGCCCTCCTGCAGATGAGCTGGAACAATCCACCACTGGAGAGCGTTCCACATCTCCTGGGTCACAGCCACTGGCTGGTCCAGAGGACGAGTGCTGTGACCATTGGCGGGCCAGCCCCCATTGAAGGGGACGTATGTGCCAGCGGGCCCAATGGACCATGCTGGTGCAGGCCGCCATGAGGTGCAGGAAGTCCCGGGCAGGGTGCAATTGCCCAACCAGAAATGACTGGGCAAAGGAGGAGACAACCTCGGCCCTGTCGGCCGGGAGCCATGCTCTGGCTCGAAGGGAGTCGAACTCTGCCCTGATGAATTGAATCACCTGCGTTGGCACGAGTTCCAATTTGGCCTCGATGAGGAGGCCAATCTGAGAGCAGACTTTGAGGCCAGATCCCTGGACCGCTCCACCTCCAGCCTGGATGGGGCTGCAATCAGCCAGTCGTCCAGGTAAGGGTATACCCAGACCCTTCGGTGCCACAGGAATGCTGTCACCACTGCCATGCATTTGAATACCCTGGGAGCTGGAGAGAGGCCGAAGGGCATGGCCCGGAACTCTTAGAGGAACCCTTCCGCTCTGGAGCGACGGAATCGCTGGTGGGACGGACGGATTGAGACGTGAAACAACGCGTCCTGGAGGTCCAGAGAACAGAACCACATGCCTCGTTCCAAGGATGGAATGATCTGTGCCAGAGTGACCATCCTGAAAGTTCGAGACCTTAGGAACTTGTTTAGGTCGTGTAGGTCTAGAATGAGGCGCCAGCCCCCCGTCTGTTTTGGGACTAGGAAATACCTGGACACAAACCCTGGGTCTGGTGGAGGATCCGCTACCTCCCTGATCACCTCCTTCTGGAGGAGCAGAGCAATGTCGGCTCGACGAGCCAACAGACCCCATAGCCCCCCATGGGGAGACAGCCAGATAGGGAGGGGCCTGCTCGAATTCCAGAGGCAGACCTTTCCCTACCACTTCCAACACCCAGCGGTCCGCGGTGATAGCGGACCAGGCAGAAAGGAAGTGGCGGGGTTGCCCCCCACAGGGGGAACCTAGGGGGGAAGTGACAAGGCTCGGGGAGACACCCCTCAACCCGTCACTGGGCAGGCTTGGAGTAAGGACCGGCCGAGAGACCTCCTGGGCCTTTTCCTCCCGGGTTCCTGCTGGAGGAAGCTGCAGGCTTGGCTTTGTGGTGCCAAGTGCGTGCCTGCTGGCCCTGATGCTGGTGTTGCTGGGCTGGATGTGCCGCAGGGGCAGAAGGCCAAAAGGGCTTATGCTGCTGCTGGCGGCCTTTGTCCTTCTGGGCAGACGTGACCGAGTCCAAGGTGGCAATGGACTTCTTGATCCTCTGGAGATGGCCTTCCACCCCGGGTCCGAACAAGTTGGTACCCAGGAAGGGAACATCTGCCAGCTTCTGCTGGGTATCCGCCGTGAAGGTGGAGATCTGCAGCCAAGCTCTGCGGCGCATGGCCACTGCGGCCGCCACTGACCAGGCACAAGAGTCTTCAATGTCAAGAGCAGTTTGGAGCTGCTGCTTTGCCACCGCCCTTCCCTGATCCTGCACCTGCTTGACCGTAGTCTGGAGGTCAGCTGGGAGATGAGGAATCACCTCATCCAGGTAGCCCAAAAGGGCGTGGGAAAAGTGTGCCATCAGTACAGCCAAACCGGCCTGACGAAGGCCTAAGGAGGACGCAGCGTAAACTTTACGCCTGTAGTAGTCCAGTTTCTTGGACTCTTTATCCGGTGGCTTGTCCACATCCCGAGCGTTTCCGGAGCGCCGGAAAACTCTGTCGGTCACCAGCCCCTCCGCAGAGGGGTGCTCCGAGAATCCGGAGAGTGAGCCGGTGGGAACGGTATACTTCCTGGCCATCCTAGCCGAGGGAGCTGGACAAGAAGCCGGCCGCTGCCATAACTCCAGGGCCGGGCCAACAATTGCTTCGGCCACAGGAAAGGCCTCCGTGAGAGAATCCCCTCGGTCCAGTATCTCCATGAGGGGATACTTGGCCTACTTTGACACGGGTTCGAGCTTCATCCTAGTAGATTCCGAGATGAGCCAAAGTAATCCCATGAATGAGGATGGGCTGTCGTCCACCGACTGTCCCCCAGAGGACTCCAGGTCGAGAGGCCTGGAGAACAGGGAAGAATCATCGTCAGATGCCGAGGAGTTTGCAAACAGCTGCCGAGGGCCTCAGCCACCCTCCACATGCCGTGGGCGATCAGGAGTGAGGGTGACCGACAACCGATGGGGCAACCCATGACCCGACCAAGATTCCTTGGTCAGAGCCCCAGTTTTTGGTTGTGGAGGTGGGGGTTCCACCACGATGGGTGGTGCAGCTGGTTTCGGCCGAACAACCGGTGCGGGTTTCGGCTCCCCGATGACCACGAGGGGTTGTTTCAGCCACTCAGGTGACAGCCACTTAATGGCCAGGGAAGGCGACGGGGTCGGCTTGTTCCCGGTCAGAAGGAGCTGCTGCCACATCAAGTCCTCGCAGTGTCGACGCAATTTGCGAAGCCTTTCCTCCGAGGAGGAAGACGACGAGGACGAGCGGCGCCGCTGCTTTCCTCTGTGCCAAGACATGAGACCGCCAGTGTTGGTGGGATCAGCTGGACTGAAGAGTTCTGAGACCAAGACAGTCTGTGTTTCCCAGGTGGGTCTGGGAGGGAGCGGGGAAAACCCATTCCTCCCTCTGCTCCGGAACCTTAACCGGGGACTCCGGCACAGGAGACGCATGCAAGTCCTCGGTTTCCACCGGGGGAACCAGTGAAGAAGGGTTGTCGGCTTCTCCGGTCGACAGCCGTCAGCAACTCAAGAAAAAATCTTGACCGCGTCGGCCAGGTGTCTCGGTCGGCTGACCCTGTGAGGACACATTGAGAGTCAGCGGCCTTAAGCTGCAACCTCAACCGAGTAGAGTGTCAACTGTCCGGGAAGGGACCTCTCCCGCTCCTCATAACGCAAACGTGGGACTTCCCTTGAGTCCATCTTCTTGGACCGAGAGAATGTCGATGGACCCTCACCTTTTGTAGAGAGGGACTGACAAAGTTCCTTAAAAGAAGCCGTGTAGGAGGAGCCCAAGGAGAGCGGGATAAATGCCGTGGCAGAGGAAGATGAAGATGCGGCCTGGGCCGCCTCCTCCTCGAGGATGATCATCTGCTCAAGTTGCTCAGCCGAGCCCGCCGCCAGACACTGTCCAACGGGCCTCCTTTGACTTCACTGGAGGAACACGTCTCGGGCGCCCAAGTTGGAGTCTGGCAGCACGGTCTTCGAGGACGTTGACCGAGAAGGACTTGCACAATTCGCAGGTCTGCGGATCGTGATAGAGCGCAAGGCAATATAGGCATGCGTGGTGCGGATCAGTCCGAGACATTTTCTGCGCGCATGGGCACCGCCGAAATCGAGTCGTTTATCCATCGCGGCCGCGAAGGAAGAAACAGACAGTCTTGTAAACTTTAAAATTAGTTTCGGGTTAACCGAAGAGTTTGGATCCAGGCCTAAAACGCATAGCGCTAAGGATGAAACCTGAGCTTGCAAGCGGTAAGGAAGATCTGGCGTCATGGTGCGGAGCCGAGAGTTTTACCACCCAGGTGGGTGGGAGGGGCCAGCTTGAAGACCTTCCAGCAAGATTTAAAGCAGCAAGGAACCTGCCAGTAAGTGTGGCTAGAATATATCCATGTTCCTATAACACATAAATCGCCCCTGTAGCGTAAGGCTGCTGCTACCACCACTAGGCACCTGGTGAAAACCCGAGGTGTAGAGGACAAGACAAAGGGGAGAGCTTTGAATTGGAAATGGTTCCCATGGAAAGTCAACCTGAGATAGCGGCAGTGGGCCTGGAGGATAGGGATGGGCAGGTAGACCATCCTGCATGTCCAGCGAACGAAGCCACTGATCCCTGAGGAACAAGAGTCTCTAGAGAGTCAGCAAGCAGAACCCTCTTGTATTCGAAAGTGGTTCCGTAGGCTGAGATCCAAGATGGGTCTCAGACTTCCTGTCTTTTTGGGCACCAGGAAGAAGTGAGAGTAATACCCCTTCATTCCTTTGTGGAAGGAACCGGCTCTAAGGCCGACTTCAAAAGAACAGCCTGGATTTCCTCTTTTACTAAAGGAAGAGGACTTGATGGGTAGTGGGACAGCACGGAGGATTGTCTGGAGGTCACAAGCATCTGTGGTGATCTCCTCCCACTCTCTGAGGTGGAGAGTGAACTTTCCCCACACCAGTTCACCTGAAGATCTGGAGGAGGTGGGAGGTTCCCCATGAGTCAGGATGCGGAGGAGAGGGCTGCCTGATGACCTCCGGTGGCGCTCTGGGATTTGGCTGGGGAGGGGGTTGGGGTTCCAGACCCTGTGGCACGACGTTTATCCCGTCTGGCGGTGGCTGCTTGCTCTGCTTCTGCTGGGGCGACAAAAGGTTGCTTGGGTTTAAATCGAACAGCCAGCCCGTCGGCGCAGTGGTTGGATTTCTGCTTGCGGCGCCAGCGACCGTGTTGGGCCGAGCGGTTCTGCTGGAGGGCGGCCAGGGGAGGCAACGAGTCCCACGACTGCTGTCTTCAGGGAGGGAAGGGGCTGTGACCCGGTGCTGACGCGACCACTGGTGGAGGCCAGTGGCAGAGCAACACGTCAGGATCATTGGGGTGGTGCGTGACAGACGGTTCTTGCCTTGACGTCCGGTCGTCACGCACCCTAAGAAAGCCAGGAAAATCGCTCGCTGGCCGCCAAGTGATGGCTCTCTGTTCCCTGAGGGCCTCCAGCGCCTTCCCAGGGCCTCCTGTTCCTCAGTAGCATCCCCGGGCCCTAGAAGTATGTGCTGGGGTCACTCTTCTCCCCCCAATGCCTTCCCCCTCGGAGGGGGACCCGCCCGGCAAAGGGATACGCCGGGATATCCCGGGGATCGGCTGCAATATGAGGATCAGAGGAGGACTGGGTAAGGACAGTAGGGGCTGAGAGGGAACTCGGTAGAGCCCGGAGTGGTGGACCAGTGAGCATGGTGCGGAAAAATAGATCACACACAAAACAAAAAAAAAAAAAAATCAGAGCGGACATCCCACAGGGATCTGCCACTATCTTGTAGCTCAGTAATGTCCTTTACACTGCCTCCCAAACAAGACAGGCCCGATTATCAGAGCCATGGAAGCCTTCTCAGGCAAATGCCTGAGGCAGTGCAGCAGGCCACCTAATCACAGGTGGCTCGTAGGGCGTGGCAACAGGAAGACTTGGTAAGCCTTACCTTGCAGAGAAGTCTGTCCCAGAGGTCCTGGTCTGGAATCGATTGGATCTCTGTCTCAAGATCGGCCAGGGAGGATTTCTGGTAAGAAATCATGTGGGCCACATAACTGAGTGACCTCAAGGTGCAAGTGGAGGAGGCATAAACCTTGCGGCCATATTAGTCCATCTGCTTGGACTCTGTCGGGAGAAGAGGCACTCAGGTGTTTTGGCTTGGCCAATCTATCATGGACTGCTGTTATGGAGTCGGCCTTAGGCTGCGTAGTGAGATGAGTAACCCCTTCCAGGGGATGGTACATCCATCAGCCTTCTTAGAGACTGCAGGGATGGAAAATGGTTGCTGCCAAATGGTGGAAGTTAAGTCCTCATGTAGCCCCATCCATGGAGAGATGGGCAAGGGGTCCGCATCCAATATGTCCAAATGCCAAGCGAGCCCCTTTCTTTTAGGGTCCAGCTTTTGGGAAGCCCAACCGCATGCTTACTAGATAGACCGGAGGAGCTCAGCAAATGAAGGGTCCTCCAGAGATCCAGGAGACACTTTTGGCTGGGGCTCGACAGGGGAACGGGAGCCCAAGCTGGCAGAAGAGTCAGAATCTGCCAGAGTCTGAGGATACAAGCCTGCTAGAAGAGATCTCGTCAGAAATGTCTTCCATGGCCCTGTTGCCAGGTAGGGCCGGGTGCCTGGCAGAACTCCTGTTTGACAATCGGGGCCGACAAGGAAGAGGCTCCTAGGGACCGCCCTAGGGGTCGGCATGCAGACAATGACCGGTTGCGGACGACCGAGCTCTTGGAGGAGCTGTGATCTGGCATCCTTCCACCATGAAGGAATGGTCCCTTGAGATTCAGTCTGCAACCTGTCCAGAACCCGAGGCAACAGAGAAGGCTGGAAACATGGGTACCCTGAGGAAGCGTAGCCTTGTGGGTTGTACCCTTGATAACAAGTGATCCTGTGGCAGGTACCCGGGCATATAAGCAGGCGTCTGGTAATCCCATCGACGGATACCCTGGCACCAAGTTATAAGGATACTGTGGCGGAGGGCAGCCGGGGATTGTGCCCAAAAGACCAGCAGGCGGAGGGGCACGTAGCCCTGAGGGAGACGGAGCAGAGGGGCCAGTGGGCGCAGATGGGTCCGTTGGCGGGCCGTGACTATCAGGGATCCCAGTTGGAACCAGATATGTGCCTGGCTCAGGCGTCTGAGTGTCATAAGTAGGCAGGGCGCTCAGTACATCAGCCATCACCGGTTAGGGAAGGATGTCAACCGGTGAGGAGCTCCTCGGAGTCGGGTCCCGAATGGGATCAGACGCTAGGAGACTGGGCATCGGGGGCACCAAGGAACCCGATGCCTGGTCAAAAGTGTACGAGAGGGGATCGACGAGAGGTCCCCCCCCCATAGACAGGTCCGCTGGAGCAGCAGGGGACCCAGCAGTAAAGAGACCCGACGACGGGAAGATACCCCCAGAGTAACAGCACTCGTCTCCTGGTGAGAACCAAGGGAGAGCGTGGGGTCAGGTTGGGTTGATGCCAGGGTGCACAGTTCTGTATATAATGACCTACTGCAGGAACCCTCTCGAAGCAAGATTTGGTAGTGACCCGAGGACAGCCTGAACCTCAGATACTGACATCTGTAACAAACTAAACGAATCCCTGGAAATGGTCCCAAACTTCAAATATCTCAGTGTCACCCTGGATAGCGCCTCAACATATTTTTTATATAAAGAGCAGGTTTGCAGGCCAGCAAATAGTAAGACTGGTCAGCTGTATAGGCACAGGCATTACCTCTTGGAAGATGCCTTCAAACTGGCCATAAATAGCTCAGTTTTCTCTATCATCGACTATGGCCTCGTCCTATACGGCACGGCCTCAGACACATCATTGAAAAAAATAGCCCCAACCTGGAATTAAGCTTGAATACTCCTAGGAGCTCCACGCCTTACCCACATCTGCTACCTATACTCTCTCATGGGCTGGCTGGACCTTTAACTCAAATCCCATTATCAGGTCTGCCTCCTGGTTAAAAAAAAAAAAAAAAGGCTACCCTAGGCCAGACCCTTGTCGGGGTCCAGTCACGCTCTGCCCAACCCGGCGTAACTACACTGACAAGAGGGACACAATAATCCCTTCAAGGTCCCCTTTCGCCACACATCAGCAGGACAGCGTTCCTTCGCATTCTGTGCCCCAAATCTGCTCAACTCTCCCCCAAAAGGCCTCCTTACTGAGACCAAATTAGGACCCTTCACAGCTAATCCTCGCACCCACCTCCTTGGCCTAAAGAAGTGTACTCGGCACCTTATAACAATTCTTACTGTCCCCTTGCACGGCTCTGATAGTACTAGCCCTTATCCCCTTCACATGCAGCATTTATTCCTCCCTGTCCTTCCTATCCTTTGTCCGCTTCCTCATCCTCTTTCTCCTTGTACACCCCTCATTTCCTCCCATTTACTTCTACTTCCTCTACCCCCCTCCCTCACTGTTTACCATGGCCACCTCACCTACATCCTAAAGGTTCCTTGCCTTTATGTTACACATAATACACCTTGGTACCGATGATTTGGCAAATCACACAGTTCAGGCAGCCAAGAAACACTTCAAGGACCTGGCCAACAAACTTTCTTCCCTTCCATCCAAATTAGGCTTCTCAGAAGTCCCGCCAGTGTGCGGAAAAAGCACCAAGCGAGTCAGAAAGACTGAAGTAGGAGAATTCAACTCATGGCTGCATGATTGGTGCCAAGACAAGGGATACCACTATATAGGGAACTGGCACAACTTTTGAGAAAAAGCTTTATTAAAATATGACTGCACCTAAACAGAGAAGGTGTGTGAGCACTTGGGACAAAAATTTGAAAACCGGTCTGAAGTTGATAAGACTTCGGGGCAACTGCCTTTTTCTGGCAAAGAAATAAATCTGATGCTACAGTGCAGGGTTGAGCAGCACCACACAGAAGAGTTTGAATTTCATTCTAAATTCCATAATTTGCATAAAACTTTTAAAGCTCTGGGGCTTGTCATTCTAGGGGAATGACTGCACTTGTTTAACTTAAGTAAGGGATTCCTGAGGTTTGAACAATGTGTTCGCCTTGTGCATGTACGCAAACAAACATGAAAAGCAAAATTACTACTCAAAACGGCTTGTAAACCTGTGAAATTCATTACCCTCCGATATAGTAACCAGTAAAGACAAAGCACAATTCAAGTCTAAAACTGACACTCATTTTCAGTTTAAAAAAAAAAAAAATCAGAGCTAAAACAATAAGAACTATGGCCTTCCGCTTTCTCAGCTCTCAAGTTTTCTAATACGATTCCTTTCGTACAAACAGTATCCAAAAGTGCTTTAATACCATGGGGAGGAAGGAAAAGAGAATGTTGGTACACTGTATGTTTGCAACAGTTTTAAGATTTAAAACCTGGTCCTCAGGTTAACAGCTCAGTGCTCTAATCACTATAACAAATTTCTCCCCTAAGGTTTCATCATTACAAAGAGGAAGAAATCTAAAACAAAAAGTAGATTGGCCTTTTCCTATTACTTCCTGGTTTGTTTTTGTAATTAAAATTGACTGCTTTTTATTCTTGCTGACCTATTATCAGCCTTATTTGTATCTTTTTATACAGAAAGCACAATTACTGTTATGCACTTTGTTCAAGTCAAAGTACGTAAATTGACAACTTCCTGGCAAAAGCTGGCATATAACCATCCTTAAGTTGCATTCACTGCCTTCTTATTGTCTGTATGTTTGTTACTAAAAAAGTTCATTGTTAAAAATAATTAGCTACAAGAAATTGTAAATTAAGTGCAATAGTCCTGAACTCCCAACTCACAGACCGCACACAGTAGGCAGGGCTCCTCCCACATTGACTGGAGCGTGGATAACAACTAACTGTGTTTTGTACTTTCAATGCCTTGCAAAGAAGAATTTTAGGTTAGGTAACCACCAGCCCAACTTTAAAAAACTTTCACAATATGACTTTTAACTTTCTGCATTATAAAAAAAAATTATATATACACACACACACACACACACACACATACATGTTTGGTCACATTTCAAACTTCAACCCAGCCTCAACATCCAAAAATTACCAGGTGATCATCTAACCACAAACCTCAAAACGTAATTTTAAATTTTAAAATCCTAAACCAGAGTAACTATTACCAGGTTTCACATTTTCTAAATGTAATTATGTTAAAATCAGTTTATTTCGCTATTCCTTCTTGCACACAATTTGCAAGGGTTTTGTGGTCAGACTAACCAGAAAATATTTCTTGGTTGGTGAGGGGTGGGGGGCACTATCATTAATAAAGCAAGCATGGCCATGACTGAACAAAATGTAAATACTTACAAATGATGATTCTCCACACTGAGAATGTACGGTAGCATAAAAGAAATTTCAGTTTAATAGAGCACTGCAATCTAATACTTCTTACTGTATGTAATATTTTTTCTATTCTCAAATACAATTTAAGGAAAAAAGAAAATCTTGCAATTACATTTTAGATTAAGAATATCATT
Source organism: Neoceratodus forsteri (assembly GCA_016271365.2). Taxonomy (NCBI): domain Eukaryota; kingdom Metazoa; phylum Chordata; order Ceratodontiformes; family Ceratodontidae; genus Neoceratodus; species Neoceratodus forsteri. The sequence continues at coordinate 243,383,228 of JADMNL010000028.1, read as the reverse complement.
ACTGCCCTATCAAATTTTTAGTTAATCACAAAAGCAACCAATTTAGCAGACAATTACACGCATACCTCTTCAGTATTTGCAAAAATAATCTAAAAAGTTTTTAAAGCATGATTATGTAATAAAATAAACATACAATGGACTCCTGTAATGTCCTCCTCCTCCTGCTCCACCTGCTCCTCCTCCTCCTTTGTAACGGTGGTCTCTGCCTCTAGATGGACTGTGCCTCCTTTCCCTGCTCCTGCTCCGCTTTTTCTCACGGCTTCTACTCCTCTTCCTTTCACGGTCTTTGCTACGTTTGCGATCTCTGCTCTTGCTTCTCTTCCTATCACGGCTACGGCTTCTGCTTCGACTCTTCTTTTTCCTGTTTGAAAATAGGTTTTATTAGATTGCACTTTTTGTCACACAGCACTAACAGTCTTATCTACAAGAATATCTCCATCTATATGCCGATTTTTCTAGAATACTGCAAATGACAAGTCATGGAAAAAGAAAATATATAACAAGAATGTAGGCAGGATCCACGGGGGGGGAGAGAAGGGAGAGAAAGAAACATTTTGTACCCCAACTACACATTTTACAGTGCAATGGCAGTGCTAGGGACCCTAGAATTTTACATGACTGGTGGTGAGGATGTCAAGAAGATGCTGACTATATACAGCCTGTTATGCAATGGTCAATCCAATAAGAATTATAATTGACAGGGCTATAATTTTGTCATGAACTTAAAAAAAAAAAAAAAACTGGGTAAATTTACTTCTCTCAAGAGGTGCCAGACTGACTAAAGACCAAAGCTCTCTATTCACAGCCAGCACCACAAGGGCGGTCAGCGGTTAAAGTGCAAGCTTCCCCACACTCTACCGATGGGCCTCAACCTTAGCATTTAAGCTGCAAGTCATTTTTCCCCCCTCCATCTCAGCTGACCCCCCCCAGCCCAGTCACCTGTCATCTCTGGGGCTTACCATTCCATTGCTGTACAGTGCCCCACTGACACACACACACACACACACACACACACACACACACACACACCACCTCCATGGCAGGGCCTCCCAAGGGCCCCAATTCTGGGAGGAGGCGAAGACAGATGTGGCAATGGGCAGGCCAGTAGACGGTGCAGGACCTGCGAGGGAGTGCAGCGTCATCCAACATGGCCTCTGCTTATTCTGCTCGTTTTCTCCCCTCAGACGTCTGGCGGCCAAAGACTGAAGGTGATGCACGCAAGCACGTGCAGTCACAAGGCGCTATCCCTACCTAGCGGCTCCACTTGCGCTACCAACTCTAGTCACCCTGTTGGCAGTATCGCAGTCAGCGACCCCCAACCCAGAGGAGGAGTGTCCCCTGTGGGACGCTCATCCTCCTCCCCTGGGCCGAACCCTATGCAACCCAGCTCCATTTCCGAACCCAGGTCACTGATGTGGCAGCAAGTGAGGCACCGGTGCCTCAGCCTCCATGTCACTGGACCAGCTTTAAGCAGGAAGTTTTTAAAAGACTACAGACATCTGATTGTCAGCTAATATTTATAGCCAAATGACAATTAGTACAAGCCTAAAACAATTAATGAATTTTGATCTGCAGCCTGAACTGCAGTTGCAATTCAACTATTTGAACAGTATTATATGTAGATGAATACTGAAATGCTTAGCAAGAACAAGTGTGTTCTCAGACTTCTTTCAGTCTATCAGCCTGTTCCAGCTAACAAGGGAGGACAGCCCATACTAACTATCTGCTGCAGGAACAGACACACATGTGCTATTTAGTGGTAGCTACCAAGCCAGTCATATGGAAGGGGGCACCACATTAAGTGAGAGAGTAGTACTGTCTTCATGCCCACTGAATCCTTCCACCCATTTGAAACTGCCAAAAAGAATGTTAATGGCTTTGGTATATGAATCAAAAAGAGCAGGCAGAGCCAGGTACACTGCAGTGCATGGATGTGGCTGTGGCAGCAGGGTACTCAGCCATAAAACAGCGTAGACAGGAAAGTCACGGCACTCCCGTAAATCATCACAGTCTGTAACATAACTCATGAGATAGGCTAGCCTGTGCAAGCAGCCTGTCACGGGAGTGCTATTTTACAGACTACGGTATCTTAACGGGAGTGCAGTGGCTTTCCTGTCTGTCCTTTTGGGATGTGAATACTGGCCCACTAGGAACTAGACTTAGCCCACTACGACTCATTCCACGTGAGGATGGCTTTGAACTACTATCCACCTGGACCAAATTCAAACCAGTGACCAAGAGGTGAAAGACTATAACCTACTACCAATCCAGAATCATCCAGTTCTCCGGCCTTTTAAAAAGCCGCTGCTTGATTACTATACAGATAAACCACTTAAAATATAACTGATGTAATCAAGTCACTTCTGATACTCCATGAACGGCACAAACCAGAAGTGCTGGTGAGTGAGATAATGCTTTTACTACACACGAGGGGTGGAGAAGGAATATTCTGCATCCCAACTGGACACTTTCCAATGGTGATGCTCAGGACCTAGAATCCTCAGTGCACAGAGGATGAGGGTGTGAAGAAAGTGCCCCCCCCAATTCAGTAATAGGAACAGCATTTTACATTTTTTAGATGTATAATTATTTGTTGCCCTTCATGATTTTGGCCTTTTAAAATCCTCCACAAAAAGTCATGGAATTCATCACTTCCAGGGCAGACTTACTAATCCAATTACGGTTTCAAGCGTATTTGTGTTGAGGCAGTATCCCTGTAAGCATTAATGTCCGACAAAGGAGGCTTCTACTGGGAAATTAATGTATGGTTTTGGGAGGGGGGGGGTTGTGGTACGAGGCCTTGGCAGAGTGCCTACAACCACCCAACCATGCATTAATTCCCCAGTAGAAGCAGACTCCAGAGAGCATTAATGCGTTTGTAACACAGCAATACTTGCGTTATTGTTGTATCCGTTCTTACAGTTCTGTTCGGTTTTGTGTCAGTGCATCGAGATGTTCCGTAATTGCCGCGATGTGTGTTCTGGTTGTTGGTGTGACAGCTAGTGGTGCTGGAGCTTGACCCAGTGACCCCGTGAATAGCTGGAGCGGTCCTTACTGGGGAATTAATCACTGCTCCAACTTTGGTCACGTGTTGTATTTTGTCCAATGAAATTGCTTTGCCGTTTCAGTTAGATGCCGTGTTACAAGTCATTTTAACTTAGAATGTTGTCAGTAGGGCTGGGCGAAACTATCAAACACTGCTTATATGAAATCTGTGCGAAATTCCACTGGTTAAATAGCAATTTGTTCTAACCTCTGTTCCTGCCTTCTGACAAACCTGGCAGCCCCCATCTGACCAACCCATCCGGCCTAGTCACCGATTTCCAGGTAGTTATCTCAGCCCCCTTTGTCCCTCTTTGGTTTGTCCCCCAATGGTAGGGTCCCAGGGAGTGGAACTTCCCCGATCGGGTCAGGATCTGGTCCAAAAGGCAACTGCCTGGTCAGCAATGCAGGGCCAGGTGAGAGGTGGTCATCATCCTGCCATCTGCTTCTCCCACCCTTCTCTGCCTGGGGCTTACCAGCGTGCAGTGACCAACGTTTATGGTCATGTAGCAGCATGTGACACCCCACCAACCCCAAAATACCAGCCAACAGAGGAGAACAGACTCACCCCTCCTTGGAGTGCTATGCAGTGCAACACTCATCCCCCAGCCGGCACCTTGCAGCCACAGTACATTTCCAAACCCAAGTCACCAAAACAGCAAGCTGAAGCTCTACTGCTATGCTATCTGGACAGCCTTAAAATAGCAATTTGTCTGCTTACAACATGGTAGTTTATATGATCACTATTATTAGCATGTATTCATGAACTAGGACTAAGCTTCTATCAAACAGTCACCTTCAAATTTCAGGGGAACTCAAACTTTTGCAGTTTACACAGCTGCAAAATTTAAATAAAATTATTTCTGAAATATAGGCTGCTTCTAACATGGCTGCCCTTACCATAAACCAGAATACTGGAATGCTTCCCCTTTGATGCAGGATTTAAAATGTTTTGACATTTTATAAAATAGTTTGTGTGTCGACTCTAATAGGCTGGTGGTTGGTACAGGCTGTTCTCCCTACTAGCTGGGATAGACTAACAGTCAGGTAAGTCTTAGGATACACATCCCTTCCCAGAATACAATGTTTAAGTTTACGCAATACCAAAAATTATCCAAACTTTCCGAAATATTTGGTAATGTAAGACACCCTTTATGGTATTGCTCCCCTTGAATCTACACAGACACCCTTTATAGTACTGTCCAGGAACTTGCCAAATATGGTGACATTCTGTAAAGCACTGACATTTTCAGGGAAAAATCTCTAAGAATACTTCCTGGCAGAATTCTGTGAACAAGTTACACAATTTTGCACAGCACTAGTTAGTGCACTGCATTAAACTGTTTAAAGTTTGCATAAGTAAGCTTTAGTAAGCTGCTTTGATAGCAAACATTTCTATTCAGACGGAAATTAATAAAATGCAAAAATGCCACAGAACAGACCTTATGAGTGTAAGAAAAACCAAACCCCCGTCCTGAAAACTGACATGCATAGTTACCTTAAAATGCACAACTGAGCCAGACCCAGTAGTGCCCCTAGATATCCCCGTGAGGCCCGGATCATCATTGAGGACTCAGAGTGAAGATACGAGCCACAAGGCATTCATGCACAACCCTACTGGCCAATCACGAGAGCCATGCGCCTCTGCTGGGAAAGCACAGCCCGCCATCCTGACCAGAGGAAGGGGTGCAGCCATGGTAAGCCCGATCATCAGGGTTGCGAGACCTACAAAAACTTAAATGTACGACTGTTGGTGGTGAGTATGCTTCTGAGCTGAGGTGTATGTGCACTCCCTGGTACGTCAATCTCAGAGCAGCACTAACAAAAGCTTGAAGACACTTGTCACCTTCTCAGCTAAAGTAAGGGTGTGCAAGGAAAAAAAGAATACAATGTGAAAGCAAACAATGCTTCCAACACTGAAGTTTTCAGTTCTATAAATAATATTCCATTGACATTTAAAGCATCAAAATACAACCTGAAATTACAGATTCAGACATTAACCTTTGGCCTTCTGCTAGCAAGATGTGTAGGCAGCAGTTGTGCTGCGGCACTGTCTTCTCTATGGAGGAGGTGCCCTCATTCCTCAAACAGCACCCCAAGGACATCTCAAGAGTGGTATGTAGGTCTAAAAAAAAAGTCTGCTTACATCACCCCTCTTTGACCAAGAAAGAAATAGTTCATTACCAGGTGAACCCTGGAAGGGCAGGTGGGGGGGCAGGAAGTAGTTATACAATTAGTATAAAAGAAATAGTGAAAACCTACATAAACCAGGAGCAACAAGTAATACATCTGGTAGAAGACGGGGGAAGGGAACATTGTTTAACCAGGAGCAGCACACTAAGCCGAAGCTTGTTTCCAGATGCAACCTGGGAGCACAAGGAAGTTAAGGGACTTGCTCAGGATCACACAGTATGCACTTAGGTGGCTGTGGGATTCAAACCAAGGTCTCCAGATCTGCAGCTCAGAGCCTTAACCCACTGAGCTATACTGCCTCCCTTAAACCTATAGTCGACAACAGATTTAACAAACAAAAAAAGATATACTGCATTAAACAATACTATATCAGGCTTATGTCAAGACATTCAAAACATGTTTTTTGAGAACTGGCCTAGAAAAAGATGATTTTGGGTACCAGATATACCCTTTCTCTGACAAAGAGAGCATCCGACTTCACAACAGAGACCAATACGGACAACTGAGCACCTCACCTCTGCAATGCACCAGGCCTCGGTCTGCTCCCATATGACCATCTCCCAGGTGGCAGTGCACCATGCCACTGGACCAGCCCAGGACAAACATTTTAAACTAGATTACTTTCTTCACTAGTAACACAAACAGGTAGTACTTCACAGCAATCTGGTGCAGCTAGGTGCTAACCCAGCTGGCTGTTCCCAACTGTACCCTGTATGCATTTTTAGCTGCTACAAAATAGGTGGAAAATAGTGTCCAGTTTTTGTGCCCCCCAAGAGTACATTATGATCATTATCTTAGCAATAAAATTTCAGATTGCATTTTAGTGACATTTAAAAAGTTTCACCAGGAAGACATACTGAGCTGATAACAGCTCGTTCCCAGATGTGTCCTGTGGGACACAATATCATATAAACATGCAATGCATTAAATATTGCAGTAAAATTGATAATGAACACTAAAGAATAAATTGTCACGGGGGGGGAGGGGAGATGGAGCTCGGATGGCTGGTATCACTGCCACCAGATCATCAAAATGTGCAAAAAAAAAAAAGAAAGTGTGGAATGGGCAAAAGGACAATAAACAAAAACAACAAAAAGAACAAGGGGAAATAAACATGGGGAGGTCAGTGCTAGTGTCAGGGTTGGTGGAAGGCAACTAAAAAGGAATCCACCCCAATATCAAAAACAGCAGCAGGAGTGAACACTGAAATCAAAGAGGAGACTTCAGAGCAGGAAAAGAACGGTCTGTATAATTACTGTTCTGACTTCTCTTATGCAAGTTTAAACAGAATGATTAAAAACTGGAACTGTAAACACAGGACTCTTCTGCTATTTATGACAAACTGTAATAACCCACTATCCCTTGTTTTTAAAGCAAAATGTTCATCACTTAGACCAGTGGTTCAACCAAAAGAAAAAAATGACTCACCATAGTACTGACGTTTCTTCTTAAGGGATCACTATGTTTTTATATTTTATGCAGCCATCTCTGCCAAGAGTGACGCCCTGGAGATGGAACCTATGCAAATTTCAGAATGTGAAACAGGTTCGAATTTTGCATCAGTGCCCCACTCTGGCCCTATCGCTCATATCCACTTCCAACCCAGGGTGGAGCAGCGGCTAGTGAAACTAGCTAAAAGGCTACAAAAAATATTTTAGAAACATTTTTATAGAATTTTAAAACAAACAAGCAAACTTGTGAAATGTTACCATACAAGCAATAGTAGGTTTCCAACTGTAAGAACTGCAACAGCAATACTCAAGCAACCTCAATGACAAAAGAACAGATTCTTGTGTGAACCTATTTCAAGTTCAGGAAGGGGAGGCAGGGATAGAGAGGATAAACAGCGTGTGATTCCTTAAAAAAGAAACATCACCACAGTGAGTAATGTTTTCTTCTAACCCAGGAATCACTCACTTAATATGTACACTTCATGCAGACTCTGCAGTACCTTGAGAGCCTGGGTCCAGAACCTAACTAGGAGCAAGTTTCGCAAGACAAAAGTTCCAAGGTTGACATCCATTCAGGACTTTATGTCCAAATAATACTTTGTGAAGGTGTGTACTGTTTCTCCAGGTAGCTGCTTTGCAAATGCCTAACAATGGGATGCCCCTCTAGGACACCACAGAGGCAGAGCTATCCCTCTGTGGAGTGTGCCCCTAAGCCCCTTGGTGGCACTAGTCCAGCTTTTACGTAACAAAAATGAATGCAAGAGACTATCCAGCATAACAAATACGAACATATGAAACTGCCGTCAGAAAAAGGTTCATAGGTTTATCAAGTCTGCCCGATAGTGCAGCTCTCAGTTTAATACCACTGCAGCTGCTTCCCTCCTCTCTATCCCCTCTCCTGGTCCTCCCAATTGTGTTCTTGTCTATACCTCACCCTGCGCTCATTATCCCACCCCCACTTAAAGCTATCTACTGGCACAAGATCTCTTTGTAGCTGGTTTGCCTTTGCCAACCTCACCATAGGTAACAAAAAGCTGGGTATTGTGGACCAGACAACTTCCGACCGGCCCATGTAGATAGACTGGACTCACTTTACAGCCAAGCTATGCAACTTTTCCTCACCTGGACTGAAATGTTCTGGACAGAGTACGGGGGGGGGATTTCAGATACCACCCTAGAAGAAATTTTTTTTTTTTTTTGTTCGAAGAGGCTACTTTATACCTGTGTGGGATTACGTACTTCGGCTCTGTGCAAAGAAAGGGCTTGCAATTCACTTACCCTTCTAGCAGAGGTCACTGCAGCCAGGAATATGATTTCCCATGCCGACATACTTCAGAAGGTCAGCAGTTTCCACACGCTTAAAGGGAGCCGCCATAAGCTGGGCAAGGCATATGTTGAGGTTCTAGTGTGCGACATGACCCCTCACTGGTGGGTACAAGTGGCTCAGACCTTTAACAAAACATGGAAATTACGTACCTATCACAATTCTTAATCTTCTTGGACAAAGTCTACCACTCATTCACACTAATAGGACTACACTGGAAGTGCTAGGACCCCACGAGAGCCAAAAATCTTCAGGAGGGTTGGTGCCGGGATAGGACTGTGCATGCACCGGGAGACTAGCTCACGCTGTATAGGCTATCTCAGCGTCAGTCCTCCAATCATCTCAGTATCTTTTCAACCAATGAGGTGCAGCATAAACTAAAGAAAATATAACCCCAACTTTCAGGCATATGATGGCCCGGATGACCCATGTAGGAAGCGTTAATTAAAGAATGTCTTCTCAGCCCGAACAACAAGGAAATGAAGACCAAAACAGAACAAGTGAGCTCAGGGGATAGTGGGTGAGCATGTGACTAAGAGGTGGAGACTTCATCCAAGAAGATCAAGAATTACGGTAGGTACGTAATTTCCATATCTTCCTAGACTAAAAATCTCCACCACTTATTCACACTAATGGGAGAGTAGAGCTAAAAATCAACCCCTCCACCCAGAGTAGAGCGGTAGGAGATGGAGGTCACTCAGGACAGACGTCTAGAAGGGCTGTTCTGCCTAAGAAAGTGAACAGTTTGGCATAAACATGCCAAACATAGTGCTTGCAAAGGTATGCACTGAGGTCCAAGTCGCCATCTTGCAGATGTCTGCAACGGGTACATTACGAATCTCCACCAGGAAGCCGCAACCACGCCACTGGAGTGGTACAAACCCAGACCTCTAATTTGACCTGCGCCATGGATCAGTGGTGTCAAAGACATACCACTAACCATGCAGAAATACATCTCATGGCAATTGGCTGGCCTAGCCGAGGCATGCTGAAAGAAACAAAAAGTTCAGATTGCACAATTGTCTCATTGTGTTGATGCAGATTTGCAGAATTTTCTTAATATCCAGAGAATGAAGGAAGCACTCTCCTTCATTCTGTAATCAACAAAGTAGGGAGAAGCAAAACTTGACTAGCGGTACCTGAGCCAGTGGCATGTTCTCTACTGGCTCAGGATAGTCCGTAAACACGCAGGTGTACATTCTCTGCAGAGAATGCAGTCTTGCTAAGACAGGTCCACGAGGCACCCCAACATTTTACTTGGTGGGCAACCGTAAGGGTCCAGACGAGACTGCACACCAGATGGAGAAGTTTATCCACTTGGCAGCTCTCCTGGTAGAAGGTCTATGCGCGGCTAAGATGATTTCTGCGATCGTCTGGGAAGGCTAAAACGTGCTCACTGTCATCTTCTGGGAGCCCAGCATGGAGATGAAGGGAGCGCAGGAAGGATGTCAAGAGGGTCTGCTCACAGAGGGAGTCGCCTCGGCCGAACTGCTGACCGACTGTTGAGCAACGCAAATCATATCTGCCTTGGCCAGTCTGGGACGATGAGAATAATCCTGCCCTCCTGCACCTATGACTTGAGCAGCGCCCTCTGTAAGAGAAGAGGAGGAACACACACAGGAAGCGTCTCATCTACTACAGTGAAAACATCCTGACAGAAAACACCAGGGTCCAGATTTCTGAAGCAGAATAGAGAGTTTTGTGTTGAGAATGAATGCAAAAAAGGGCCAGGTCCGGACTGCCCCACCCAAATAGCAGCTGCACATCTGAATTGACGCAACGTGCTAAAGGCACCACTCTCGCATCCTCACGGCCTTCCTGCACAGAGGGTAGGAAAATGCTCCACCCTGCTTGTTGGTGAAACAATCACAACTCTGACATCCCTTCGAAGTGGGATCACTTTGTGGCAGATAGCCTCCTTCAGGACATGGAAAGCAAATAAGACAGCTCTCATCTCCAAGAATTTATGAGAAGATTAAGCTCCTCCTGGCTCCACTTCTGAGTGTGGAGATCCGAGTGTGGAGATTTTGACAGTGGGCTCCCCAAACGATCAAGAGGTTAAGGGTAGACCTAGCAGAAACTAGACCAATTGTGTCTATCATGTTGAGTAATTTTGTCCACGGTTCTGTCATTTATCCAGAGGAATGCGGATGTGTGGTCAGAGACTACTATATTCTGCGGACGACGGTGCGAGTACCAGTTATCTGCTGCAACGAAAAGGGCCCAAACAGTCTAGCTTTCCGAAGGAAGAGAGACATCCGAAAATGCCGATTTTTTCATTCCTCCGGAAGGAAGAAACCTCGCCCTGGAGGTATCCAGGAGGGCTCTTAAGAAGAGGAGCTGCTGGGAAGGTGAATCTGGCACCTTCCCTGAATCAGAAAACCCCTCCTGGAACAGCGCAACCAAGCAGCTGTGGCAACTGCCTCCTGTGACTCCAGCCTGGATGTGCTGGCTCAAAGCCAAGCATTCAGGAAGTGAAGACATGGACACCAAGGTGGTAGAGAACTCCTCCCTTAACAGGTACTTGCCTAACCTTTCAAGGTCGAGAAATGGGCGCAAGCTGCCAGATATCATGGAACCAAGCAAAGGAAGTAGGAGCCAGTGTTCCGAATCGCCGTGGAACAACTTCTACTGCCCTGATCCCACAGAAGCCCAGCCTCTCAGAGAAAAGACCGTCTTACAGAGAGGTGGGCAGGCTGGGCTGCCGCCTAGGTCTGGGGAAAATCTCTGAAATCGATTAAGGTACAGGGCGCTTTGGGCCATGTGCCCGCTGCTGCAATTTTGTTTTGTTTTTTTTGAGGTTGAAGAGTAGGTTCCTGACAAAGGCTTCCCGGCCTCTACCTTTAAAATGCTGCCTGTTACAATAATGACAACAACGAACCCCCGAGGCATCAGGAGTCTGAGCAGCCTCCAGAGCTCAACCTGAGGGATGAACCAATAAGCACCACCAAGATGATGTTAATCACCTGAGGCAGTGACAAAGGCGTCTATAAAGCTTTTAGCCGATTACTGGACTTTATGCAATGGAGCGTTGATTCAGAGAGGCTCTTGGCCACTGAATTTGTTCCACAGGGTGTACCCGTACTGAGGAATGTAGGAACTAAAGACGCAGAAGTCTGCATTGATCCACAGATGACGTCTGAAATGTCATGGTGGACACCCCCCAATCCCGGAGGAAAACTGGAAAGCTCTTCCATCACATGCTCTGATACAGGGGGGCTTCCATTCCAGCCCCTAAAATGAGTCATCCACCGAGTCTTCCACAAAGCAAGACAGGGAAAGACTCATCCAGATCCACTTTTACCACCAGAACAACCTCCAAATGACAGGTCCAGGCAGAATTACAGGAGACGCCATCACCAGATCAGCGTAGAGGAGTTCAGCGCCATCTGCAGCTTAGGCACCACCCATGGCGCCAGCACCACCGGCACCACATACTGGCCTTGGACCTGAAGAAAGGGAGGATAAGGAAAGCGGTACCCATGCCGGCCCCTGCAGAGGGAAGGTGGAGGGGGGTAGGCACATGGGGCGGCATTCATGGGGCTGGCACTGGAGAAGGCACCGCACACATCCTGCCCCGACCAACTCAGCCATGGCCCAGCAGCTCTGAGCCAGAAGGCCCCGGAACCAGGTCCATTAGCCAAGTCAACTCGGCAGATGTCCAACCTCCTGCTCCAAAAGAGCAGCCCAAAGGTGAAACTGCTCACCGGAGCTCCATCAAGGACAGCAACAGGGCCCAGAGTCGAAGATTGCAGCCGTAAAGAAACGGGCTGACAGAGGACCCCACCCGAGCCAGGTTGAGCCCTACAGCTACAGACGATCCCCGTGCAGACATACTAGAGGGCGACCTAGAGCGGCACAGTTTCTTCTTCCACCGACAGAAAGAAGAAGAGCTCGAGGTCAAGCGGAGCCGGGTCCCCAGCCAAGACAGAGAATGGGCCTGCTGCTTCTGTGCTCCGGGAAGACTGCCTTCCCCTGGGGACTGCCCATGGTCAGGACCCCCCTCAAAGGGCAGCGGATCAGACAGTCCTACTGCCATCATAGCTTTCAAATGAAGTCTCCCTACCATCACAGCTACTGTCTACGATCAACTATGTTGATAGGCTGAGAAATTATTTTATTTATTTATTTATTTTAAATAGAAAATTAGAAATGTTAATCTAATACTAAACAGCTATATCTACTGTCGTATAGACGAAGACTTGACTCCCAACAGGTGAGCGATGTCGACATCGAAGCACACTCGACGGCAGGGACCAAGGCGGCTGGAGGGTCGATGCAGAGATAGCACATACGGCACAAGCTACTCTCACGGTGCCGCACATGCGCAGTCCTATCCCAGCACCGACTCTCCTGAAGATTTTTGGCTCCCGTGGGGTCCTAGCACCTCCTGCATAGTCCCATTAGTGTGAATGAGTGGTGGAGACAGCTCAACAAGATACACACCTTTTGAAAATGGATTGAGGACAGACTTTTCCTTGCCAGCTGACATGTATGCTGAGAATGCTGCCAAGTGATCCTTTAAAGCTGAAGGTCGTAAGTCCAACGTCTATAGATGTACTAGGTATTGTGAAATTGCAGGGAACTTTGCCTTTACTGGGTTTCATTTTTCTGGGGGCACACCAGTAAGAAAATATTTTCATTTCAGAGAAATACGCCTTCCTCATAGCTGGTTTCCCTGAAAACTTAGGCACCTTCAGAACTTTTTCTGATGTCCAATCAAGAAAATTCTAACTCCTCATCATGCCCTCAGGCATAGGGGTCTGTGATTCAGGAATGTTATTCTGCTCCGGAACAAAGTCAACAGATTGTGACTGAGCAGCAGGCTGACTGGATTCTTGTCGGACAGGACCAGGAGAATCAAGTACCAAGCCTGTCTTGCCCAGTCTTTAGCCATCATGATCATAACTGAAATTCCTCGAGTCCTAGAAGTATTTTCTGAATTATTTAAAAACGCATGGGATAGGGAACCAGAGTCGTTAGGAAAGGGAGGGTCAAGGTGGAAACCAAGCAGGGTCAGCGGTATTACAGAAGCAAGGGAAAATGGGCAGACTGGGTGGGCCAAGCCATCCTTATCTGCCGTCAAATTCTATGTTTCTACGTAATGAGCAGAAATGGTGGAAAGGCACACAAACTCCCCTGTCCAGTTCAGTATAAGGACATCCTCTGGGAGTGTTTCTCTGCAACAAAACTGTGGGAGCTGACAGTTCTCCCAAGATTCAAACAGGTCTATAATTGGGAGTGCCCCCACCTTCTGAACACTATGGCCATAAACTGCTGGTTTAAAACCCATTTGTGATTTCACTGACTGATTCTGCTTAGGGAATTTGCTAGGACGTTGCCTTTGCCTGGCAGATGTACTGCAAATGTGCTTGCTTCTGATAATTATACCAAGTCCCAGATCCTCACTGCCTCTGTATACAGTTTTGAGGATTTTGTTCTTCCCTGCTTTATGAAGTACACTGTTGTAGTACTGTCTGTCCTGATTCGGACAGTCTGATCCTGTTGCTAGGAGGAAAACAACTGCAGTGCTAGTATTACTGCTCTGAGCTCCAGATTTTGTGTTCTTCTTCTGAATCCTGTAGGCTCCATGTGCCATTTACTGTGAGGTCCTGCAGGTGGGCACCCCACCCCAGGAGTGAGGCATCCATAGTGAGAATACCTGCAGGTGATAGCTGAAGGCACGGAATGCCCCTCTGAGGCTGCTTTCTTCATTCCACCACTAATTCCACTAGTGCTTTTGTCACTGGTACTAGCTTTGAAAGTGAATCCCATCTTTGGGATCAGCTGTCCACAGCTGTGGATGCAGCCATGTGACCTAGTAATTGTAGGAAATCTCTTGCAGGTCTTGGCTGACCCACTGTGAAAGACTGCTGTTAACTCCGAGATGAGTACTGGGGTTTTACATACAAACAATGCTTATTTTTGTTATCTATTGTAGGGATCCATGGAGAGACTTGGGTTAAGGATCGGCAAAAAATTTCTATACTTAACATAAGACTTCGATAAACAGCAAAGATGTGTGGAACTGAGAATTCCTGCCCTTTTTTTGAAGTCAGTTTTACTAATATCTTGACTTATGCTATATTAGTAGTCTATATGGGATAGGATCCCTATTTATCAGTAACGTTTAAATTACTGTCAAGTTGTGTTTTAAAATTCAATATATAAAGTGGTGGGAAAATTGCAAAAAGCTGGTAATCTTTTGCTGAAACTACCAATGTAGATGGTGAGAATGTAACTATCTTAATGACAGGGATAAGGATCCTCTTCAAGTAAAAAACGATGTTGGTTTATTCCCTGTTCTTGGCAACAATAAGCCATTACCGATTCCAGTTTAATATATACAGTGGCGTGAAAAAGTATTTGCCCCCTTCCTGATGTTCTCTATTATTGCATATTTGTCACACTGGATGTTTTCAGGTCTTTAGACAAAATGTAATATTAGATAAAGGGAACCTGAGTGAACAAATAACTTTTTTTTTTTTTTTTATTTCAGTTATTTAATGAAAACAGTTAACCAACACCAACTGGCACTGTGTGAAACAGTAATTGCCCCCTAGTTAAATCAACCCAATTAAAGGAATAATTAGAGTCAGCTGATTGAACACAGCCAGGCTTGATTACAGCCAGCCCTGCTCAATATAAACCTCACTTATTTTGACCCTTACCATCAGAGTCACGTTGCCAGCACAAAGATTCAACAAGCACATTATGCCACGATCAAAGGAAGTTCCTGAAAAGATCAGAAAAAAAGCTGTTGCTATCAGTCTGGAAAGGGTTACAAAGCTATTTCTAAGGCTCTGGGACTCCATCAGACCACAGTGAGAGCCATAATCTCAAATGGAGAACACTTGGAACAGTAGTGAATCTTCCCAGGGTAGGCGGCCTGCCAAAATTACTCCAAGGCGCAGCGTAAAATCATCCAGGATGTCTCAAAGGATCCTAAAACAACATCCAAAGAACTGCAGGCTTCTCTTGCCTCAGCTAAGGTCAATGTTCATGACTCCACAATCAGAAAGACTGGGCAAAATAGGCTTCATGGAGAGTAGCAAGCGTGAAACCACTGCTAACCAAGAACAACATAAATGCTCATCTCTATTTGCCAAGAAGCACCTGGATGATCCACAAGCCTTTTGGGAAAATGTTCTATGGACAGATGAGTCCAAGTGGAACTTTTGGGACATGGATCCATTATGTCTGGTGTAAAGCAAACACAGCATTCCACAGTAAGAACATCATACCAACAGTCAAACATGGTGGTGGTAGTGTGATGGTGTGGGGATGCTTTGCTGCCTCAGGACCTGGACGACTTGCCATAATTGAAGGAACCATGAATTCTGCTCTGTACCAGAAAATTCATAACGAGAATGTCCGTTCATCCGTCCGTCAGCTGAAGCTGAAGCGTAGTTGGGTCATGCAGCAAGACAATGATCCAAAACACAAAAGCAAGTCCACATCAGAATGGCTGAAAAGAAGTAAAACTAAAGTTTTGGAGTGGCCTAGTCAAAGTCCAGACCTAAACCCAATAGAGGCATGGCAGGACCTGAAACAAGCAGTTCATGCTCAAAACCTACCAATGTTACTGAATTATAGCAGTTCTGCGAGGAAGAGTGGGCTAAAATTCCTCCACAGCGATGTGAAAGACTGATATTGAATTATAGGAAGCGTTTGGTTGCAGTCATTGCAGCTAAAGGTGGCGTAACCAGTTATTAAGTGTAAGGGGGCAATTACTTTTTCCACACAGTGCCAGTTGGTGTTGGTTAACTGTTTTCATTGAATAAATGAAATAAATAAAAAACAACAAGTGTTATTTGTTCACTCAGGTTCCCTTTATCTAACATTACATTTTGTCTAAAGACCTGAAAACATCCAGTGTGACAAATATGCAATAATAAAGAATATCAGGAAGGGGGCAAATACTTTTTCACGCCACTGTATATATTATTTAGCTAACCTCCCTTGGTGCTGTACCATGGTATAGGGGTCTACTGAATGTGGTTTCTGTAAAAATAATGTATAGCATTCATGCAATGTTAATTGAATGTTCACCTGCCTATGTGAAAACTGTACTGTATGTTCTATGCAGTTAAACTCAATAAATACAAAGTTTAAAAAAAAAAAAAGCTGTTAACTCTGGCCAGTGGAAGGTGAGCTTTCCCCTGCAGGGTGTTTAGCTCTGCTCCTATACAGTTCAGCATTTGAACAAGCTCTAGCTGGACATTCTACAGGTTGAATCCAGGTCTCCAAGGTGCTTTTCATCAACCGCACTGAGACCTTGCCCCCCAAACACTAGCCAGTCATTCAAGTAGGGAAAACCACCTTTTTTCCCCAGATCTGCTGCCACCACAACCAGGCACTTGTGAAAACCCTTGGACCTGAGGTGAGATCAAATCGGAGAGCTGTGAACTGGTACTGGCAGTTCCCCAGCTTGAACTGGAGGCATTTTCTGTGAAACTGAATGACTGAGTTATGAAAACAGGAATCTTTCATATTCAGGGATCCCAGCCAATGACCTTTCTGCAAGGATCATACCACTCTTTTTAGTGCGACCATCTTGAATTTTTTTTTTTCATGTTTATTCAAAAGACAGAGGTCTAAAATGGGTCGCTACTCCCCATTTTTCGTGTGGGTCAGAAGTATACCGGGAATGGCCCCTGCCCCACTGGGAGAGGCTTGGACTTTTTTCTTATAACTGTATATAGTAAGTTTCTGCAATTTGCAAAGTGTCTGAACTGCAGACAACCCCCGGCCCACAACTTCCAGTACCCACATATCTGTGTTAACGTTTACCATCCCTGGAAGTAGAGTGCCAATCTTCCTTCTACTGGCAATGGTTGGATCACCTGTGCAAAACTGTCTGGGGTTTTGTTTTGGCAGAGGCTTGGGCGCTGGAGCTGCAGCACTACATCTAGAAGCCCATTATCCCCTTCCCCTATAGTACCTGTATAACCCCCCCTACCAATTTGGAGGCCAACTTTTAGTCTGTAGCTCCCATTCTTGTTCTCCTCCGTAGCACCTCTTTAAATGCCTGTTAATTTTTTTCCTGGTTTCCCCAATCCTTTTGTGCCCCTGGTACCCCAGAACTAGCCCAAGTGTTAATTTTAGCCCATTCAGGCTCAAGAGCTCAACTGCACTTCCCCACAGCCCAATCGGCACCCAGTGCCGCAGAGATCGCGCATGCACAATGCAGCATCTTTGATCTCCAAACTGCTTACTTTGCAGTAGAGCAGGAGAATGTTCGTCGGTCCCGATGTCCCCATCAACTAAGTGGGACCCATTGACCTCATCAAGGGCTATGAGAGCCCGTTTAAAATAGAGATCCACGAAGTATTACAGATCAGGGCTCATGAAATTCTAATGAGCCAGCGCCCCTATCGTTATGCATATTCATGAGGGTGATTCTGCCCTCAGGGCAGCAGTATTTTCAGCGACTCAATCAATCAAAATCTTTAACCAGGCGAACATCATTAAGCAAAGCCCATTTGTGAGATGGTCCTGGACAGGATACAAGAACATTACACAGCACACTGAACACAATAAAATCACACAGTATTTAAATGAACTTACGTCAGGGCTAAATATAATACACAGGGTAATGACAGCTGTAGTGCAGGAGTACTACACACACACACAGCGCAGATAAACAGGTTACTCACCTGTAACAGTAGTTCTAGGAGTGGTATATGTTGTTCAACCACACTTTGGCAGGTACCTTACCGCTTTAAGATGTGCCGGAAGTCTTCAAGCTGGCTCTTCCCACCCAGCTGGGTGGTATAACCCTCGGCTCTGCCCCATGACACCAGATCTTAGCCCGCTGAAAGCCAGGTGTTGTGCATCCACAGCCGGGGAAGTTGGTGTGGATGAACAACATATGCCACTCCAAGAACTACTGTTACAGGTGAGTAACTTGTTTTTCTAGGAGCATGGATATGTTGTTCATCCACACTCTTTGGCAGACTCCTACCAGTTCTCCAGGAGGAGGGAGGCAAGGCGAATACCCCCTACTTGGGGAACAGAAATTGCAGAACTGAAGCCCCAAAACCAGCATCCCAGCATGACTCAAGGTTGATGTGATAATGGGTAATAAAGGTGTTTGCTGACTTCCAGGTAGCAGCCCAATAAATTTCCTGGCTAGGGATGTCCCTGGAAGCAGCCACAGACGCAGCAGTATGGCGGGTAGAATGAGCTCTTACCCTCTGGGAGGCTCCTTGCCTGCCAACTCATAGCACAGACTGATGCACAATGTGATCCACGGTGCAATAGTCCGTTTTGCTGCAGGTCTGCCAGAGGCCACTTCAGCATAGGTGACAAATAGCTAGCGAACCTCTCCCCAAATTTCTGCCATCCTCTCTAAAAGACAGCACGTCTCAGGTCCAAAGTATGGAGCCTGTACTCGGCCTCCAAAGTGCACTTTGGGTAGTATACCGGCAGAGTAGCACCTGGTTAAGCTGAAACTCTGATACCACCTTCGGAAGGAATTTCGGGTGGGGGCGCAGGACAACCTTGTTTCTGTGGAAGATCAGATAAGGGGAGTCCACCGAAACCGCCTAGAGCTCCCCTGTCCTTCTGGCAAAAGTGATAGCCACCAGGAAGGCAGTCTTAGACAAGTGTTACAGCTCACACTTGTGCTTAGGTTCGAATGGCTTGTCCATGAGCTTTGCCAGTATCAGCAGAAGATCCCACGGAGGTGGAGATTCACGCACCAGCGGGGATGTGTGACCCAGGCCTTTCAAAAGGCCCCCGACCACAGTCTCCTGTGCCAGCATCAGCTGACCGGTGCCCGGTAAGCAGAGATTGCTGCCAGGCACACCCTAAGGGCAGATGACCGAAGACCCCATTTGGAGAGAGACCAAAGGTAGTAGAGAATGCTAGCCACCGGACAGGACAGAGGGTGCAGGCCTTTGCCCTGACACCAAATGGAAAATATTTTCCATTTGAAGGCGTAACGTTTCCCGGTCGATTCCTTTCTGGATGCCTCCACCACGGTGTAGACATCCTCGGAAAGACCCAAAGCCTGGAACTCTAGCCACTCAGGGATTGAAGGTCCAGATTATATACCTTCCCCTGATTGAGAGAGATTAGGTCCAGGTGTGTGCAAAGCCGCTCCGGGGGCCTGCAGCTGAGGCTGAAGAGATCTGGATACCAGAACTGGAGCGGCCAGTCTGGGGCTACCAGGATCACCTTCGTCTTGTCCCTCACCTTGAGGAGCACCTCATGGATCAAGGGAAATGGAAGGAAGGCATGGAGAAGGCCTGGGGTCCATAGGGGGGTGGGCATGGAACAGCCTCAGCTTCGTGTTCTCCCTGGAGGCAAACCGGTCCACCAGCAGTTTGTCCCAGTGGGAGAACAGGTTGTAAGCTACCTCTGCCTGGAGAGGCCACTCGTGGGATGTCTTAACTAAGCGCTTGATAGCATCTGCCAGATGGTTTGAGGCTCCTGCCACATGGATGGCTAGATCTGCCTCCAGCCGGCTCACGAGGGTCCAGGTGCGTAGCACCTCCCTGCACAGCAGAAGGGAGTGCGTGCTACCCTGTCTGTTGAGGTAGTACATGGTCGTGGTATTGTCTGTCTGAACTTGAGCCACTTGACCGTGGAGCTGGGGAGCGAAAGCAGACAGTGCCAGTCTGACTGCTCTGAGCTCCAACAGGCTGATGTGCCATCGGAACTCCTCAGGGGTCCAGAGCCCATGGGCCCCTTTGTCCCCCATGTGGGCTCCCCAGCCCACGAGAGAGAGGCATCAGTCGTAAGAATGCCCGTCGGCTCAGGACAGACAAACGCGTTTCCCTTGCTGCAACCGGTCTGGGGCGGTACACTAGCGGAGAGCGTCCCACATCTTCTGGGCTAAAGTGGTCAGCAGGTCAAAATAAATGTGGTGCTGATCTCCACTGGGCGGCCAGCTCCCACTGGAGGGCGGCGCATGTGCAACTGGGTCCAATGGACCACTGAGGTGCATGCTGCCATGTAACCCAGAAGGTGCAGGAAGTCCCGGGCAGGGTACAATTGCCCAACCAGAAATGATTGCGTAAAGGAGGAGAACACCTCCGCCCTGTCCACCAGGAGCTGAGCTCTGGCTTGACAAGAGTCTAGCTCTGCCCCAAGGAAGCCCATCATCTGAGAAGACACAAGTTCCGACTTGGCCAAGTTGGGAGCAGGTCTGGAGGGCCAGGTCCCTGGACCTCTCCATCTCCTGGCAGATCGTCGAGGTAAGGATAAATCCTGACACTCCCCTCCCCCCAGACGCCTGAGATGGGCCGCCACCATTGCGATGCATTTGGTGAAGACGCGTGGCGCCAATGACAGGCCAAACGGCATGGCTTGGAACTCATACAGGGTCCCTTCCTTCAACCCTGAAGCGGAACAACCACTGATGGGATGGACGGATTGGGACATGAAAAAACGAGTCCTGCAGATCCAGTGAACAGAACCACATGTTTCGCTTCAAGGATGGTATGATCCGAGACAGAGTGACCATTCGAAAGGTGTGAGACCGAAGATATTGATTCAGGTCATGCAGATCTAGAATGGGGCACCAGCCCCCACCCCCGTCCGGCTTGGGCACCAGAAGTACCTGGAGACAAAGCCTGGGTCTGCTAGAGGATCCGCCACTGGAGCTACTGCCTCCTTGAGGAGAAGCTGAGCAATTTGTCGTCTCGGACAGCCAACTGAGTCTGGACGGATGCTCTTTCCTCCCGAGGGGCATGGGCTCAGCTTGGAGGGTACTGCTCGAATTCCAGAGGCAGTCCCAGTCCGACCACCTCGAGAACCCACCTGTCTGCAAAAGTGGACCAGGTGGGAGAAAAAAAAATAACTCACCTCAGTAATTATATTTCTTCTAATGGAGTCTTGCTGTATTATGACCATTGCAGTTAGCCCCAGCACTCAAACTGCCCCGGAGAGTAGATGGTTAATTTTCCATGTAGAGCATAGAACGCTGAGCTCGCGCTCGGTTCAAACCGCTGTCTGATGCACTTTGAAGAGCAACTGTCAGATTCTTATGAGCTAATACTAACCAACTACTATTCGGAAATTGTAAAGTTTTAACCAGCCAGATGGCAACCAAATATTTTGGATCCCCAAAAGACAAGTCAAGAAATCAAAAATCAAAAACCAGGTAGTGAACAACTTAAGACTGTTAAATTAATATAACCTACTCCCCCTCTCTAAAAGGAGGGAGTACCCAAATGCACCCCTGGGGTGCAACACTGCATCTGCCAGCCCACTTCCCTAAAACAGGTTCTGAGAGGGGAGGCAGGGAGGGAGGTCAGAATACAGCAAGACTCCATTAGAAGAAACACAATTACTAAGGTGAGTAATTTTTTTCTTCAAACAACATGAAGTCTTGCTGTATTCTGACTACTGC
Source organism: Neoceratodus forsteri (assembly GCA_016271365.2). Taxonomy (NCBI): domain Eukaryota; kingdom Metazoa; phylum Chordata; order Ceratodontiformes; family Ceratodontidae; genus Neoceratodus; species Neoceratodus forsteri. The sequence goes on along the minus strand of JADMNL010000028.1, from coordinate 243,361,855 downwards.
AGACTACCAAGCAGTACCTCCATGGAGGAGCGAATAGGCTCTGCAGTACTGCTGTACCAAACCAAGCATCACTCCTAGCCTGGATGTCCAGGGAGTAATGCTTGGTAAATGTATGGACTGTTTTCTAGGTGGCTGCTTTACACATCTCTAGCAAAGGATATCCCTGGCCACAGCCAAGGAAGCAGCTGTACCTCTAGTCGAATGAGCCCTCAGACCTGAGGGAGGTATTTTGCCTAGCTTCTCACAGCAGAAATGAATACAAGAGACAATCCTCCTGGCAATAGTTCGCTTAGTGGCAGGTTTGCCCTTACCCACTTCCCCATAAGTGAGAAACAACTGAAGGGAGTTAAACCTGTGAGCCTTAGTACACTCAATGTAGTAACTAAGGGCTCTTTTAACATCCAAACTGTGTAAACTTCTTTCTCCTGAAGAAGAATGATCAGTGAAGAACAAGGGAGAGACAGACTGGCTCAGATGAAAATCTGAAACCACTTTAGGTAAAAACCTCCTATTAGTTCTAAGGACCACCGTATCTCCATGGAATGAGATAAAAATCAGGCTCCACTGACAGAGCTTCCAATTCACTGATACGCCTGGCAGAGGTAATACCTACCAGGAACACAGTTATCCAAGTCAAGCACTTAAGCTCTGCTGAAGACAAAGGCTCAAAAAGGGGATTGCATAAGCTGAGCAATGCAAACATTAAGATCCCAAGCAGGGGTAGGATACCGGGGGGGGGGGATTGGAATGAAGCAATCCCTTGACAAATTTACAGAATACAGGGTGAGATGACAGTAAGGGGGGCTTTCACGCTGACAGAAAAGAACAGCTGACAAATGTACTTCGGCAGTAGCTGGCCTGAGGCCTAGGCCATTAAGATGAACCATATAATCCAGAACTGTAGACAATTCAGCAGTGTCTGGGGATATATGCTTCTTGGAACACCAAATGCTGGATGTTTTCCATTTGGAGTTGTAAGTTTTTCTGCTGGCAGGCTTTCGGAGGCTTTGAGAATATCCAGAACCCCTTGGGACAGATGCAAATCTGCATATTCTAACTCTTCAAGAGCCATGCCTTGAGATTGAGCGACTTGAAGATTGGGGTACCAAATCCTCCCGAGAGGATGTTAACAGGCTGTAATTCCTGGGAAGAGACAGGGGAAGTTGGACTGCTAGGGACAGCAACAGGGGGTACCAAGGCTGCCTGGCCCAGTCTGGGGCAGTCAGAATCACTTTGCAAGGTTGTGACCTTACCTTGAACAGTAGCGGAAAGGGAGAGAAGCATATAGAAAGCTCCCTTCCCAGTTCAAAATCAGAGCAATCAGAGGGACTGAGCCCAATACTGGGGGTCTGCAACAAAACAGAGGAAGTTTGTGATCGTCTGGGGCTGCAAAGAGATCTCTGGAGTGCCCCACCTTGAAAAAAATCACTTTCAACTCCCGAGGATCCAGGGACCATTAGTGATGGCCCTGGGAGATCATGCTCAATGCATCTGCTAGCACACTGTCCTTCCCTGGAAGGTGGACTGCTATCAGAGAGGTCTGCAAAGAATAAGCTAGGGACCACAATTTCATGGCTTCCATGCACAAGGCTGTGGACTGAGTGCCTCCCTGTTTGTTGATGTACCACGTTGTGGTGGTGTTGTCTGTCCTGACCTGAACCACCTTGTTCAGCACCGACAGAAAGCTTGCAGGGCCAGAAAGACCGCCCTGAGTTCCAAGAGATTGATATGAAGGGATTCCTGAGGGGACCACAGTCCCTGGGCTGCAAGAGCCCCCAGACGGGCTCCCCACCCCACTAGAGAAGCATCCATGGTTAGGATCACAGAGTGAGATTGAGTGACAACTGGGACTCCTTGTCTGAGGCTGCCCTGATCCTGCCACCATTGGAGAGCCTGGATCAGGGTCTGGGTCATTGGAACTAGTTTGGTTAGAGAATCTTTCTTCTGAGACTAAAAGGCCCTCAGGTGAAACTGAATGTCCCCCATCTGAAATCTGGCCCCTTGGGACTACTACTGTAGAAGCTGCCATGTGGCCCAGAAGTTGAAGGAAGTGCCCTGCTGGCCAAGAGACCAGAAGGTGGAATGAAGAAGCCAACTCTACAATAGCCCTTGCCCTTTGCAGGGGAAGAAAAGCTCTTGCTTTGCCTGTATCCAACTCTGCCCCTATGAAGGTGAGGAGCTGTACAGGTTCGAGAACTGACTTGGGAAGATTGAGAAGGAATCCTAGGGAAGTGAGCACATGCTGAGTCACTTGAAGGTCTGACTTGACTTGGTCTGAGGACTGACCCACAACGACCCAGTCATCCAGGTATGGAAATATGGCAATATTTTTCCTTCTTAAAAAGGCCACTACTACTGCTAGGCATTTTGTGAATACCCTTGGAGCCGATGTCAGGCCGAAGGGCATAGCTTTGAACTGATAATGGCCCGAAGGCAATTCAACCGAGGTACTTTCTGTGGGAGCACCTGATGGGAATGTGAAAGTAGGCATCTTTTAAGTCCAGGGAGGCTAACCAGTCCCCTGGCCTTAGAAAGGGAAGGATTATTCCCAGAGTCACCATTTTGAATTCTGGTTTTAAAAGAGGTTTTTTTCAGGTATCTTAAGTCTAAGATGGATCGCCACTCCCCTGTCTTTTTTGGGGTAAGAAAGTACCTGGAGTACAGAGCTTTGCCCCTGTGCAATGCAGGAACTCTCTACAGCCTTTAGAGCCAGTAGAGATGAAACCTCTGCCTCTAGAGCACTGGTTTCGAAGATGCTTGCAGGTGGAAAAGATCGGACCCTCAGCTTTGGAAATTTCTTGAAGCTGAGACCCAGCCCCTCGCTTACCACCTCCAGGACCCACTTGCCTGAGGTAACAGACATCCAGTCCTGGACGAAGTAAGCCAGCCTGCCTCCTACAGGAATGGGGGAGTCGACCCGGGCGGACACATCAGGGTGTCTGCCTGGCAGGAGCCTTAGGCTGAGGGATGTATGCAGCCCTGCTCATCCCCCGTTTGCCTCTCCCTCTAAAGAACCCCCTCTGAGGAAAGGGAGAAGAGGCCTGTGCTTGGTAGAAAGGCCTATGAAAAGGCCTGCCCCTGCCTTTGAGGAGTTGCCTGCCTTTCCTTGGCCTGTGCACTCCTATAGGTGGTCCCTACACTCATCCATCTTTTTCATGTAATTCTGTCTGCTCCCCAAACAGAGAATTACCCACCACAGGGAAATCCATGGCCTTAGCCTCGGTGTCCTGTGAAAGACTAGTACATCTGAGCCAAGCCATTCTCTGAAGAGCCACAGATGTAGCCATAACTCTTGATGACACATCACTGGAGTCCACAGCAGCATGGAACTATACCTTAGATGCCTCAATCCCATCAGCAGCCACCCCCTCCAGCTCTGAGGCTAGCTGGGGAGAGGCCTGCTTAGCCAGTGCCAGTACAGTGTCCCACCTTGACTTCTGGTACCTGGTTGCATACGCCATATAATTAGCCTGCCCGAGTCCCAAGGCGGATGCCATGTGCTGTTTCTTTGCCATGGTATCCAGCTTCCTAGAAATCTTTATCTGGGGGGTGTGAAGCCAAGGGTATATTAGCCTTATCACAGGCTGCAGCCTGCATAACCCCAACATGGCTGCATTGTTGATACAAGTACTCTGTACCAGAACCTGATAAGGTGTACCTTTTGTCCATCCTTCTGTCGACAGGAGATACAGAATTAGGAGTTTTTAAAATCTTTTGCGTGTGTTTCCCAAAAGACTTATGAAGGGGAATAGACAGTTTCGTGGACTCTGGGATGTCCATCATCTCCACATAATCAGGTTCTTCTTGTTCCTCTACAGCTTCCTCCACAGGGAGCTGGAGGGTTTCTGCCACTTTCCTGTAAAACATGTAGTGGGAAGGGGACTCAGAAAACCTAGATAGGGAAACACCAGAAGGCCTGTCTGGGGAGATGTCTGGTTCAATGGGCTCAACCAGACCTCCCATACCATTGCCGTCATCATAATCTTCAACCCCTCCAAATCCAGTTAATAGAAACCTTCAGTGGCATAATCTTGAACCGGAGGAACCGACCAAACCGAGCGCCTGCCAGAAGGCACCGGATCAGACGGAACTGGATGAAGCAATTCTACAATCCTTATCACACTGGCAATCTCTTCGGCGGTCGGAAAGCGGGTCTCTGGAACTGAACCGGATGATTTTTCTTTTCTTTTTGTAGGAACCAATCCCTCAGGATCGGCTCTCCTCTTGCTCGAATAAGTATCGCCCTGGTCAGAGAGCACTCCCTCAGGTTCGGTCGGAACCGAACCGGGCTGGCCATCCGGGTCAGCGGACTTCACGGCCTCCTTATCTCTGAGCCTACCTAATCTTTTTTCCAGGGTAGACTTAGAGAATCAATCCCCCCCCCCCCGGCAGTCTGACTCGAGGTGGTCAAACCCCAAACAATAAGCACAGGTGGTGTGGGGATCAGCCTTAGCAAAGGTCTCCCACACACACACTGCAGTGTTGAACCCCAGTGGGCCCGGGTTTTTCTTTTGGGTTTCTCAGACATAGCCATCCCTTTTTTTTTTTTTAATTTTTTTGTCTTTATCTCTCCTTACTCCCTCCGGTGCCCCCTCCTTCCGTCCGCTCGTGCCCCCACCCCGGAACCATCCTGGGGATCTGCCCCTAGAGTGCCCTACCTCCTCTCCCCTGCACATTGGGGTCTGTCCCTTGGTGGTCCGGGCGGGCTAAGCGGCCTTCACCAGGCTAGCCGGAGGGTATTTTCCCTGGTTTTCCCTTACGCCCCAGCCCTCTGAGACGCCCGCGCTTGGGACTTCCGCTCCCGAGTGGCAGCGCGTTGACGACGCAAGCCCCTCACACGCTTGCCAACGCCCTCCCCGACCTCCGACGAACGAAGCGGCCCATCCTCTCTTGGTCGGTGCTTCCACTGCCGGAGCTGATGAGAACATGGAAATATTCCCATGTTCCGTAGGCTCCCGCCCCTGAGGGAGGAGAGCATCCATTGGGACTCTCAATCCTCCCTCCCCTGTCACGACCCCAGCGACTCCGAGTCCGCCCTCAACCCGGTCGCCGGCGATTGCGAGGTGCGACGTCCAGCTCCTCAACCCTCAGCGCCACCGGGCCTGCAGACATAGCCATCCTAACCACAAACTTATCCTTTTTATGGCAAACAACCAGGAAAGACACCCTTATCGGTTTCTAACCGCATCACGGGTATTGGAAAAAAAAAAAACACAAGAAAATGCAGTTTTTTTTAAACCGATAAGGACCGGTAACCACACTCTAAGTTTAAAAACAAAGACAGAACATATAAATCACTACACTTTTCACAAGTTTACTTTGTCTAGTTCACTACCTAGTACTTACTGTACCACAGACAGAGATCTGAACCGAAACCTGCAAAAAATAATCGGTAAAACCGAGGACTTTAACAGACTTACGAACCATGAGCAAAGGAGAAATCTCCAGAGCGGCCATTCAGTTAGGCGGAGTAAAGAATCTGACAGTTGCGCTTCAAAGTGCAGCAGACAGAGGTCTGAATCGAGCTTGAGCTCAACGTTCTATGCTCTGCACAGAAAATTAACCATCTACTCTCCGGGGCAGTTTGAGTGCTGGGGCTTATTGCAATAGTTAGAATACAGCAAGACTTCATGTTGTTTGAAAGGAAATGGTGGAGTCTGCCCCCCACGGGAGGACCCAGAGCTGGTGTGACGGAAGTGGAGGTGGCAGCCCTCGCCCCATCACTGAGCAGGCTTGGAGAAGGAGAATCCAGGACCGGAACCTCGGCCTCCTTTACTGGCTTGGGCCGGGGACGTCAAGCTTGAGCCTGCTGCTGTTGCTGTCCTCCTTGAAAGGAGGACTGCTGAGCCGCAGGGGAAGAATGCCGGAAAGGCTTCTTTTTCTTCTGCTGGCTCTTGCCTGAAGAGCCCTTGGCAGAAGCAGCATCCAAGGTGGCAATGGACTGCTCAATGCGCTGAAGGTGACCAGCCACTCCTGGGCCGAACAGGTCGGTCCCTAGGAATGGCACATCAGCTACTTTGTGCCAAGTGTCCACCGGGAAGGAGTGTCTCAGCCAAGCCCTACGACAAGAGGCAACTGCGGCTGCCATCGAATGCGCACAAGCGCCCCAATGTCCAGGGCAGTCTGAAGCTGCTGTTTGGCAACAGCTCAGCCTTGGTCCTAGACCTGCTTGACCATGGTCTGCATGTCCACGGGGAGGTGTAGGAGGACTTCATCCAAAGACCCTAGAAGGGCATGGGAGAAGTGTGCCATGATGACGGCCGAACTTGCCTAACGAAGGCTCAAGGAAGAAGCCGCACAGACCTTCCTGGCTGAATGGTCCAACAGCTTGGACTCTCAGGTCGGTCAGTATTGGTAGAACTACCAGTACTCCTGAACACAGAGGCAGTCACCAGGCTCTCAGCTGAAGGGTGATCTGTGAACCCCACAAGGGACCCCATGGGCACCGCATACTTGTGGGTCATGCAGGCAGACGGAGCTGGACAAGAGGCAGGATGCTGCCAAAGTTCAAGAGCCGGGCCCACTATGGCCTCAGCCAGCAGAAAAGCCTCCGTCAGGGTATCCCCCCTCTCTTGAGGATGTCCGTGAGAGGGTACTCCGCCTTTTTCTGGTTTGGCTCCTGGGGCATCCCTGTGGACTCAGAAATGAGGCGGAGAATGCCCTGAAAAGATGAGGGACCTTCCTCAGTCTTTACCCCACCAGCTTATTAATCATCCCCCCCGATGAGAATGCAGGCCAGTGACATCCGGATACAACGGTCGACCGCCCAGGTCACCTTCAACCCGCCAAGGGCGGTCTGGGGTGACGGTGACCAAAAGACTCCAGGGAAGCCCAATGTCCGGCCTGTCTTCTTTAGAAGGGGCCCCTCCCACAGGCTGCTTAGACGATGGTTCCACAATACTCGGTGGAAAGACCGGTTTAGGCCAAACCGGAGATTTAGCCAGCTCTGCGGGCGGGCCAACCGACTTGATCAGCTCCGAAGGAGTCTGCTTCAGCCTAGAAGGAGAAAGCCAAGTAATGGCCAGGGTAGAAGCAGTGGTTGGCTTGTGCCCGGTCAATATCAGCTGATGCCACATTAGGTCCTCATAGCGCCACCAGAGTTTTCACCGGAGCCTCTCCTCATCCGAGGAGGACAAGGATGATCGATGGCATCGCCTCTTTTTAGAGCGTTTATGGCTCTTCCTTGGCCTATCGGTCAAGGGGGGTCCAATACCTCGCTCGAGATCGGACAGGCCAACTCAGTCCCCCATGAGATGCCGGAAGGACCTCCGATTTCCCAGGGTCGGGGACCATTTCCTCGATCCGAGTTCCAGCAGGATGGGTCTCCTCATCGGGGCAAATCAGAATCAGAGTTTGATCAAGGAAATCATCAACCGGAGTCTGCGATATGGGATTGATCGGGGCAATAATGATTTCAACATCGTAGCTCGACGGTTTGGTCCACTGACCAGATGGCAAAGCCGAAAAGCCAGTGGCCGAAGAAGCAATCTCGACCGAAGCAGAGACCGCATGTTCCTGGGAACGAGATCTCTCCCGCTCCCAAGAGCATCTTCATTGGGACGAAGATGATCCTGGATCCTTCTCCCGCTTACGGGATCGAAAGGAGTGTGCACCCTCAGGACCCTCTCCCTTTGTCGGGAGAGAGACTGGCACAACTCTTGGAAGGAACCTGAGAAGACGGAGCCCAGGTTTAGTGGAACAAAGAAGCTCAGAGAAGTTTCTGCAGCCCACGACGCTTCCTCTGCAAATGCTTGCATGTGTTCCAGTTGCTCGGTGGATCCCACAGCCATGGAAACTGCCCACCGAGCCTCCTTGGATTTCACCAGAGGGTTCAGTTTCTCCACCCTCCCCAACTTCAGGCATGAGACATGGTCGTCAAGGACATTAGGGTGGAAAGCAAGACAATCTGCATTTCAAGGTGTTATGGTCACACCAAGACAGTACACGCACGTGGTGTGGGGATCGGTACGCGACATCTTCTGGCCGCACGGGCACATACGAAATCCTTGGGGGGGGGGGGACTTGTCTTCCATAACTGATGGTAAGAAGTCGCAATCGCTGATGCGAACTAGACGGATTTTCGAAATAACAGAAGGTTTTTGAGCCACGACCTACAAAATGCATGAGTACGAGGGAAGCAACCTGCATCTTCCATTGGAAAGGAAGACCTGGTGTCATGGGGCAGAGCCGAAGATTATACCACCCGGGTGGGTGGGAGGAGCCAGCTTGAAGACTGACGGCAGATCTTATAGCGGCAAGGTACCTGCCAAAGAGCGTGGCTGAATAACATATCTACAATCCTAGAAAAACAAGTTATAGTTAAGATTTGACACTATGGTGTGGTGAAGGCAGAACAAAAATACACGAGCACAAGAGGGGCAACAAGGGAAGTTAGGAAGCTGATAAGGGAGTTGTGAAGGTTAAAGAGAGAGGGTAGGCAGGGGAACCCATAAGTGTCATAGCAGCAAATAGTGATACTAGGGCCATGGTCAAGGACAAGCTCCAGATAAGAAAAGTGAGGAAAAAAGGAAATAAATGTTATTAAATACTGTAACTACTGTGTTAAATGTTAGGAAACAAATGTTTAACAGGGGGCAATATTTAAAAGGGAAAAACAAGTAAGATAAATATATTTATCCTGGCTGCACCAGATATGTTGTGACTCGGATAAGACAGCCTGCCTACTGCAACAGAGGGTCTAAAATATCAACAGCAGTGACAGGCAAACGGACTGAGGGAAATGCAAAAGCTGGGCAGCAACAGTAAGGACACACTAGTGGCTACTGGACTGTGGGGTATTTGAGCAAATATTTCATTTGTTCTGGTTGCACCAGGACTTTATTTGGGACTGTACTGATTCTGCTTAAGGGGACTGTGTTCAGCAGCCGTTAAAAAGCAGCCCAGCCAATCGGAAAGCTAGGATTTTAAAGCCAGGACTTGTGGGACATTTGCCAAAGCTCATGGGAAACTTACAAGTGCTTATGGGAAATGGCAGGGACTTAATTCAGGCGCCAAAACTGCAATCCAACTGTGCATCAAGGAGGCTTAATGAATACTGTAGAACTAGTTATTTTCACGTAATGTACATTTAGCACAAACACAAATGCAACCATAAGTGCATAAATTTATTTTAGCGCCAAGTCACAATCGTCATATTCACTATAATGAATAAAATACTACAAGTGCTAATTAGCACAAACGTATTTTCACGCAAGTTGGTACTTCAGTGAAACTAGTGAAAATTATTTTATAGTGAAAATTTCAAGTTCTACAGTAATTAACTTCTGTGAGTGACAAGCCTTCCAGCCAATCAAAGACAAAGCAACCCACAGCTTCAGCCAATAGGGAGCCTCAGGAGAGCCCCATAAGACTGTTTTCAGCAGATTTCTAAATTCGAGCAGGAGCCCCCCACAGTGGTGGGGGAATTAGGCCCCCAGCCATGCAACTGGGCCTGGTGATCCAGTGTAAGCCCCTCCACCCAGGAGGGGGTGTTGACTTCTTTGCCAGTAAAGTTACAGTAAGTTAGCTAAACTAGAACATGCTAGCCTGGAGGTTGCCAGATGAATGTCCTCCAGGTGCTAGTCCTCCCTTCCATGTTTGGGAAGAACATAGAAACATAGAAGTTGACGGCAGATAAGGACCTCAACACCCATCCAGTCTGCCTATTTCTTTTTCTACCTTATAAATGTGCCATCGGCTTTTGCTCTGTCAGTGGCCTATCTATTCATACTCATCTGTATTGCTCCCTGATGCCTATCCCATGCCTGTTTGAAGCCCTGCACTGTATTCACAGCCACCACTTCCTGAGGTAGGCTGCTCCATGCATCCACCACCCTTTCTGTGAAAAAGAATTTCCTCATATTCCCCCTTAATCGGCCTCCCTCTAATCTCATGCTGTGTCCTCTTGTCCTATTTTTTCTTATATACTGAAACATGCTGGACTCTTTCACATTGTCGATGCCCTTCAGGTGTTTGAATGTCTCGATCATATCACCTCTCTCCCTACTTTGCTCAAGGGCATACATATTGAGCTCCGTTAATCTGTCCTCATATGTCTTCTGATGCAGTCCCTGCACCATTTTGGTTGCCCTTCTCTGGACTGCCTCAATTTGGTTAATGTCCTTGTGAAGGTGTGGCCTCCAGTACTGCAGGCAGTACTCCAGATGGGGCCTAACCACTGTCTTGTAAAGAGGCATTATTACCCCCCCTTTACAACTTGAGATACCCCATGGACCTGCAACTTGATGACAAGCCAGCTGTGAGTGAGCTGATCCTGCCTCTGTGGTGAGAACTGAAGGCTTCAGGAGTCTTTATGACGGAGATCCCTACCATGAAGAGCCTGAGTGAGTGCTCTAGTACACCCTGATGCAAGAAAGAAATGTTTATTGGGGCTTCCAATGTCCTAGAGACTGACTGCTGTTTAAAACTGTTTTGTTCGGTCTGCACCCCTGCATCTGCTGTGCTCAAGTACTGCCCAGTGCGGGTGGACCTAGATGCCTTAAGGGGCCTAGCGTGGTCCAGATTTAATATAAATGTGATGTGTTTATCTACTAAAGCGCCTACAGGACTGGAAGGGGGAGAACTCAGAACTGGAGCTCATCCTGACTCTGCCTGGCACGTTCAATATTTGATTAACAGTCAGTCAAGATGTCCAGTGTAGCTGTGAACTTCAGCCATGTGCCACGTGGGACTGAGACTTCAAGTCTAAATTTGCAATGACCGCTTTATATACTCAAGTAGAGAAATGGTATTGCTAAAGCAATTCATCTAGATATGGATGTAAAGAAAGCGGGCCACCCTAGGGAGCAAGTGCCCACAGATACAAGTTGAAAAAAGGACTAAGGTGGCCACACTGGCCCCTGGTTGAGGAAGTTATACCTTCTTTAAATGTACTGAATGTATTTAGATTATACATGTGCTGAATGTACCAGGAATCACAAAGGTGCTAGTTGTTCAGAGCATAATGACTGGATCCAAAACAAAGGTAACCGTCTGGTTACAGCAGACATGTATTCAACCTACAAAATGCAGCCCCCCATACTTTCAAAAGACTATATATAGTTTAAGTGCTTAATGCCTTCAAGTTTCAAACTTTAAATCCTTTTTAATTTAGCCAGCCAACATATAGCTGCACCGTCCATGAGGCCTGCACCCTAAATGGACTCTGGTAACTGGGTACCCAGATTTAAGGTGGGGCTTGAGGGGCTCCTGCCTAACGTGGGGGACTGGTACCAGAGTGAGCAGAATAATATTCTGGTGTCATCTGAGTTTATGCAGTCAGACAGACAGCCAGAGCTGTGGTCATCTAAAGTTTGGCATGATGTACGATTACATTCTGATTTGCAAAGCAGCACATTTACCTAGCTGGAGGGTTTTCACCAACACCAATCAAAACTTCCAATTCAATGTAAATACTGATATGCATAACCTCTACGCCCCCCCCCCATTCCCAAGCCCTACCCCCTGTAAATAAACTGTTTATTTTGCAGAATCTCTATGTCGTGAGCATATTATTAAGATCCAGTCTAAATGGTACCAGGTATTGAAATGTAGGGAAATGTTTATTGGGTCATGTGGTGGGCCGGCAAAGTGGGTAGGTACAGCATCCCAGGGGGTTGTACCAGGTTAAAGCTAGCCCACTTAAAGCTAAACTCTGGGTAGAGGCACCGTGTCATTACATTACCTTGAAAAAGAACCAGTTAAAGTAATTTTGGGAACCCAGACCCCTCAACCTTGTATAGGCCCACGAGGCAGGGGTAGTAACTAAGAATAGCACCGCCTAGGGGTTATACCTGCTTTCTGCCTGGTACTCATAGGAAGCACGAGACACACAGGGTCTTGGGAAGTATCCCCTGCCTCTGCCTCCCCTTCTGTATGACCTGTAGGAGGCAGAGGCCTTTTCCTTCTCACTGCTGCAACTGAAAGTCTTTTTGTATTCATCCACTTTTTTCATGCAGGCCTCTGTTTCGTCACCAAATAAGGACGCCTTCAAAGAAGAGATCCATGGCCTTGTTTAGAGTATTCTGAGAGAGGATGGTAGTCCTTAGCCGAGACACCTTCTTCAGGACACTGCAGGAGATGAAACTCTGGCAGCAGTGTCATTAATGCCCAATATAAATCAAGTTTGACCTTTACATGAACATCTAAACAGATACTGATTTGGGCAGTGAGAGTGCCTGTGATTAATTTAAAGTCCCACAGGTAGTAAGAGTACCAAGCTGGGCCTGAATTTTAGCGCAACAGGCTGTTCGTTGCCGTATGGAACTTTGACTGTGAAGTCTAACTCTGGAACTTGACTGTTGTGTTAATACGGAGCTAAATTTTCTTGTAACTTTAAACCTATGGGAAAGGGTTAGGAGCTTTTCTAGTTTGCTTTGTAATAAAAGTATGGGGAGAAGCTAAGAAGTATTGACGTAGAGGATTATTTATAAAAGGGTTTATATTTTAAATTAGCGAGTTTAAAGAAATTGGGAGGAGGGTAGGTTAGGGAGATTTATTATATTAGAGAACTCTATAATACCAGAGCTATGTGCTGGGGAAGTAGGAATGCAGTCAGGCAGTACTCTCCCCTCCAGACTAAGGTGTCTTCGTCCATTATTCATCGCTTCCATCTGATGTGCATTTTAGTTGTTGTGTCCTTGGTATTTTAAGGGGAAGAAGAAGCAGATGGAATAGGAGATCCTGGAACTCTCAAGGGGGATGGAGGGGGCACAATAATTGGGACAGTGAGGACCAGGAGACGCCATGGTGCAAAATGGGCACAGGAATAAGATTTTCCCTGTGTTGTGTCCATACCCAAGAGCTCTGATTCTATCAAGGCAGGAAGTGGGGTCATCCCTGGAATCTAGTCCATTTCGGATGGTGTTAAGTAATGCCAGGTCTATGAAAAATAAAACTGCAGTTATTGCCAATCTTGTAGCAGCTGCAGACCTGGCATGCATCACCGAGACCTGGCTGGATGGAAGTGCTGGTCCAATTCTGAAGTCTGCAATTCCAGCCGGGTTCTCTGTGATTCACCGCCAGAGAGTGGATTGTCGGGGTGGTGGGTTGCTGTCTATTTTAGACAAGAACTGGGTATCTCGGAGGTCCCAGCTGAGACTACAAACACCTTTGAGTGTATATGGGTGCAGGTGTTGGCTACAGGATCCTTCTCATTTACCGTCCACCAAGTGATGGAAGGGATTTCCTGAAGGAGGTGGCGGACTTCATCACTGACAAGGTATCAGAGTCTCACAGAGAGCTTATCTTCGGAAAATTTCAATGCCTGGGTCGACAAACTCACCCCGTTTGAACAAAACTTCCTCCAATTGATGGATTTATTGGGCTTAACATGGATTATTACCGCTACAACCCATGAGAAAGGACACTCACTGGATCTGGTGTTTCACCTGGGGATACAGACCTCCGATGTGGAAGTGGAGCCAGTCGGATGGTCTGACCATCACCTCCTGAGATTCAGTTTCACAGCCCCCCGAAATAGGCCGGACCCAAGGGAGTTGGTGCAGTTCTGCCCTTCAAGAGGAGTTACCTCAGAAGGCCTAATGGTGGTACTGGACCTCTCAGGAATTCCAGGTGATAGCACTGATTCAGGGCCTCTTGTGTCAGCCTATGATAAGGCCGTTACTGAGGCACTGGATATCACTGCTCTTTCTCGTGTTCGCCCTCTTACCGTTCATTCAGGTGCCCCATGGTTTAATGGGGAGATCCGTAAATTAAACAGGCAGGGGCAACGACTGGAAAGACACTGGTGGAAAACTCGCCTGGAGGTGGACAGACAGACTTCATAATGGTCTATCAGCTATTTCCCGTAAGGAGGCGGAATTCTTGTCCAGGGAAATTGTTACAGCAATTAACAGACCAGACCAACTCTTCCGGACTGCTGACAGGCTGTGCAATCCAGCCCGTCTCCACTCTGGTCGAGCATTATCACAAAAACAGTGCGAGGAGTTTGCGCAGTTCTTTTCTGATAAGGTGTCCGCCATCAGAAATGAGATCAGCCAGTGCCTTCCCATTGGTCCTTGCATTAATCAACTGGGTGGTACTAACACCCAGTTGACCTGGTCCACTTTTAGCCAACCAGTAGTCGTAGATATAGTGAGGATCATCCAGACTCTGTGGCCAACCTACTGTAGTTTGGATCCGGGCTCTACAAGCCTACTAGTGGGGTGTGTAGAAGCCATCGGCCCAGTCCTTGCTGGGATAGTGGGAGTTTCATTGGAGAGAGGGATTTTTCCAGATCCTTTAAAGGAGGCAGTTCACCCCCTTTAAAAAAAAAAACCACTCCCTTTACCCTGACTGCCCAGCTAACTACAGGCCAATCTCGAACTTGCACTTTATAAGGAAAGTTATTAAGAAGGTGGTCGCACTGCAACTGGAAGATCATCTGACCAGCCACACTATCTACAACCCTCTCCAGTCTGGCTTCAGAAAAAGGCACAGTACAGAAACGGCCCTGGTGAAGAGTACTCAATGATCTCCTGACGGCGCGAGATCGGAGAATCCCTTCGATCTTGGTTCTCCTTGATCTCTCTGCAGCATTTGACACTGTGGATCACGGGGTGCTGCTTGAGCTCCTGTGGTTTTTCTGTGGACTGAGGGGGGTTGTCCACAACTGGTTTAAGTCCTTCGTCCAGGGTAGGTCTCAGAGAGTGGTGTCGGGAATTTATTCCTCAGCCTCTCATGGACTACCCTGCGGTGTTCCACAGGGCTCGGTGCTGTCCTCCATGTTATTCGCAGCATATCTGCTTCCATTATGGGTACATTATAAGGCAGTACAAATTGAATTGTCATTGCTATGCTGATGATTCTCAAGTGTGCATGTCCTTTGTACCCGATCAGGAATTGGAATTGGATGATGTCGTGGTGTTTAACAACTGCCTACTGGAGATTCAGAGCTGGATGAATGGCAATTGGCTTCGGCTGAACTCGGGGCGGGGAGAAACGGAGGTATTGGTTGTGAACCCTGCTTATAGGATGATAGGGACATGGGCGGGAAAATCGTATGGTTCAAGTCTTTGTGGAATCCTGCTTATTGCCTCTGGCCAGGTGCAGAAACTGAGCGCTGTTTTTTGACGAAGGCCTGACCCTGAGGGTGCAGGTTTCGGCCGTAGTCAAATCTTCCTACCACCATCTTAGAACATAGCCCGGGTGAAGCACCTGGTTTTGCCCAAAGATCTTCCGACCTTGGTCCACGCCTTTGTCACCAATCATCTTGCTTACTGCAACATCCTCTACCAAGGGCTACCGGGGTAGATATTCGCCGCATGCAACTAGTGCAGAACGCGACGGCCAAGTTGCTGACTGGAGCTTATAGGTCTAGTCATATTACACCTGTGCTGCATAATTTGCACTGGTTGCCAATACAGTGGCGGATTACCTTCAGGATCGCTTTGCTGACCTGCAAGGCCCTACACGAGCAGGGTCCCTACTACCTGAAAGAGCTCCTGCATCCTTACTGTCCCTCCCGCTCACTCCGCTCCTCTGGCAAAGGACTGCCAGAGATTCCCAGGGTATCCCTTAAAACATCGGGAGGAAGATCTTTTGCCTTTATGGCTCCTACCCTGTGGACTTCTCTACCTCGCCAGATACGAGATAGCCAGACCGTAGATGGTTTTAAAAATTGTCTGAAGACATACTTGTTTAACCAGGCTTTTTCACAGATATTTTGAGTTCAAACTGATATGGTTGTTTTAGTAGGTTTTACATGTTTTATGATGTATGGTGATTTTAATGTTATAAGTGTAAAGGTGCCCCGAGCTTTGGAAGGGCGCCTTATATAAATAAAAATTTGCTTGCTTGCACTCCAGTGTGGAAATGATATTTTGTGGCATCCAAGGCGGATGTTGCAAGGACCCATGTTAAACCATCCTCTGCTCTTTCTGCTAGTGCTAGAACTCTGTTCCAAAATGCTTTCAGGTACTGAGATGTACGTGCTGAATAAGCTGCCTCCTGCCTGATAAGCAGGAAATCTGTTGTATAAACCTTTTTTGCCATAGTTTTTTTTTTTTTTTTTTTTAACGGAGTCTTTTTCAGTGGCTGTGCAGATAGAGCGATTTCTACACTTACAAGCAGCGGCCTGGACTACTCCATGAAGATCAGGATAGGCATACAGATATTCTACACTCTGCCTGTCCACCTAATATTTTTCTCTCAATTTTGTCCATGGCTGCAACTGAAGTGGGTGCAGCCATATTTGCTATGGCCCTGTGTGTGGTTTATGTATGGGAAGTTAACATTCTTCCTGGTGGAGCTACTTCCAGCACGTCCATAAAATCATCATCCTCCTCCTGTTTCTAATTTGGGGGGGGGGGAGGCTGAGTGCATCAACCGTTTGTCTGACAAATGACGAAACATGTAATCCTCAATCTGCTTTGGAGGAGGTTCGAAACCTTGCTCAGGTGTGCACTGTATGTAACTCAATCGGGTCACCATCCTCCATATGCACATAATATTCTTCATCCTCCTCTGCAGGCAGGCAGGTAGATTGTAGCCTGAGCCTGTGGAAATGGTGGCAAGCATCTTACTGAAACTTCCCAGGGCCTGGACCGCCTGGAGAAACGGTCACTTTTTTTTTTTCTTTAAATCCTCTGATGAGGGCATTTGTTCGGTGCCATTTGCTTGTGCCTTTCTCCGTGCAGGAGAAGTGACAGTGACATTATTCTCTTTCTTTCTGACAGACACCATTTCCAGTGCCTGCTCCAAGGCTGTTTTTATTTATGCCATCACTGGATTCAGGGTTCCCTCTCCGACACCCTGACATCTGAAACATCTTTACCAAGCCTTTCTGATAGATGTGCAGCTGTATCTTCCTTTTTTCTTGTCACGGTATGCATTATTTGTTGCTGTACATGAGATGGACCCTTCAGATGCGTGTCTTCCGCCATTGCTGGGACCAACCTCAGAGCCTTTTATTATTGTTAGGTGACACAGGCAGACTGTGAAGTTGTGCTTCTTTTTACGATTTTCACCGTTTTAAATGAGGTTTTTTGGCCAATAAAAATATAATGGGACTTACAATCCGTGTTATGGACCTAAACACTAACAAAGCTTGGGATAGTCTGCCCTTGCCAGGAGCCAAACACAATTTGTACAATGTTGGTCCACAAGATCTGAGGTACCAATTAGAACCTTGAAATAATTAAAACAATTCCCCAAAAAGATGCAGTATAAGAGCTCAACAGCATAAATGGGTCCTGTACTGAAGAAGCTGTGCTTAAGGTTAAATCGCGGCTCCTCTAACTGGTACCAATTAATTAAGGTGAAAGGGCAGACAATGCTGCATTCTATGTAAAATGGATAGCTAAAAAGAGAGCCAACCACTAAATTCAGTAAAGAGGAATGTGGTTTACTAGCAAAAACTGTCATGATAGCCAGGTAGGATATTCTCCACTTCCTGGGAATCAAAACAGGAACCAAAGAAACCTTAACTGGCTCACTGCCCTATGTCGTACGCTACATGGCAAGATAACTGCATATGCATGGCTCTATGCCATACAGCTTACATCATTTTGATGAACCACAAGTGAAACCAACAAAACTGGTTTCACATTTTGGAGCATGGATCACAAAAGCAGACTTTTGGCTCGCGCTGGAAGCATGTATGGGGCAAGTTTGGTCAATTGATCGGGGACAGCTGACCCAAGTCTGACCCCAAACAACCTGCTTGCAGTAGACATCAGGGAGGTCTGTGCACGGAGATGCCAAAAGCAAAACTCTACAATCAGGGGCTGTGGATTACTTCAATTAGAACATAGATCAGGAGCAACCCTGTTGCAATGCAGATACAGTATATTAACTTTCACAGCAGTACCCTGCTTTATATGGAAAACAATATTTTGTCAGTTTCAATCCAGGTTTTATGCATTGCATGAAATTTACAGACATCTATGCCCCCAAAAAGCTATGGCTCTGCTCTCAGTAACAGTATAAATTGAGGGATGCTGCAAAAATTGGGGAAATATTTATTTTTTTTTATTTATTTACGTTTCAGATTAACACCTTTGAACCAGAGGCTCTTTTACAAAGGTTCCACGTTGTGTTAGATAGGTTAGGACAAATTGGTTACATTATGAAAATAGAGAAATAACTTACCATGTGCACAGGATTAAATAAGAGAGCTATGGTAGATACTATGGCAATACTAGAATAAAAGTACAAAAATGGAGCACAAGAGACTCGTATTATGCATAGAGTGCAGCCAAATAGGCCTCGTCATAAAACACACTGAACAACAACATAGGTAGACTATATTAAGTCAAGGCTGGACCTGCTGGCAAGGAAGTAGTGTACAAGATTGGCATGAAGATGGGAAAAGAAAGCTGCCGGGCATTATCATGGTAGGATGAGAAAGGCTGAAGAGTAGTAGGGCACTGTGTAAGAGGAATGTAGTTGAGAGGTAGGAAGGAAAAGTGGTACCAGCGTTGGGGAGAGGGAGGACAGAAGTCATGAAAACACTGTGTGGAGTAAAGCAAGCAGAAGGGGGTGAGCGGGGAAAAGGGAGAATGGCAGCGGGTTACAGGGAAGGGATAGGAGTGAGGTAAAGGAAGGGAATGATGATTAGGTGAGAAGGTAAAAAAAAAGGGGGGAGATAAGAGGTCGGGAATCAATAGTATTGGGTGTAGGCAAGAAATGGGAGCGGCCTTCACAGTATTTTAAGAGAAACAGTCGCAAGTGGCGCGAGTCACAAGGAGCTGACTTTGTGTTTGAACGGGCCAAGAGCAGCTATACTGGCAACCCCACAGCCCAGCGAGTTAAACAACTTAGGGGCCCTACCTGCAAACTACCACTGGCCTTGTGCAGCATGACAGTGGGGGACTTGTAGAGTTGAGTTATCAGAGCTTCTGGTGTGGTGGGTGCTGCAGGATGGGCTGAGGAGCTTCTGTACTCCAGGGGGTATTAGCCCAAGGGAAGCCTTTTTTGCTACTAGGCAGGTTTGGTGATTCTTCCCTGCAGTTGTAGCTTGCTCATAGAGGTCACAGGTGTGCGTGCGGTGGGCATTTAAATCAAAATATGCACTTAAAAAAAAAAAAAAACTACTGCCACTGAAATGGCAAATCACTCTGGCAGTGAAATGGTTAATTTACAGAAAACCCTACCTAAACTCAGAATTAAGAAGCTGGCTAAAGTACACTGTGACTGAACTACAAAATAAAAACCTGACTGGAGAACCAACTGTTACCGGCGTTTACTATGGGATGACTGCTCTATTCAGTGAAAGACATATCTGAGCAACTTCATGAGTGTAGTGTGGATGCAGAGTCTGAACCTACATTCCAAACCATAGGCACAATAGTGGCCATAAGCTGCCAGACCCTGTCAAAGTGTAAAAAGGATATTCACCTTAATCTCAGCTGCCATTTATGTACATTAAAAGAACTAGTCATAAAAACATTTCAAGTCTATAGTCCAAAGGACCTGCAAATGCTTAACCCAGGTATGTGGACTCATCTCAGCACCAAGAAATCATGGAATAATTTAAATTAAACAATATGCTTTAAAGCTTCCTAACTTCAAGGATATTTAAGATGCCAATTGAACGGATTCATTAGATTCAGACATGGTGCAAAGAGGCAACAGTCCCAGAAGTATTTTAAAATCAAAACTCAGCATTTATTATGTCACTGGATCATACCATAAGAAGTTGCAACATGTCTGAAAGATCCAGACAACCCAGCAAGGAACTGGTTCCTCTTAACAGGGAACCATCTGCTACCAATGTCCAAAGCACCATAAACCATGAATGAGATGACCTCCATCACCTCATTTTTGAACATGCACAGTGGTAGGTCTCGTGGTTACAAGTCTATTGTCACCTCGTGGACAAGCTCAAAAGGACACTAGAGACAGGTTGCTGACAGTGTCTCTAATGAGTAAAAATACCTCCGCACATGTTAAAGACTTCCAACCCAGATAAGCCTCTGTCCAAAACCTCATGCCACTTCCGAGGAAGTATTCTGCCTACAAGATGTCTCCAAAGATCAAGTCGTAATTACCTACTCGCTCCCATCTGAATCGGTTTCATCGCTGGAAGAGATCTCACATCTACGCTACTTCTACAGAGTTTTAAGAGCCAATATTTTGCTGAACGCTAAAGAATTTGGCTTCTGCCAGAAGTAAGAAACACTGAAATTGTACTGTCAATTTATTTGTAAGCCTCGAGGACAAAAGAATTCAAAAAGCCAGGAAGAAACTTTCTTCATACAGCCATCCAAGACGCTTCAAATCTCCAGGCGGAAGGGAGAGCAAAGACTACTTGATATATATGGATGAGTAGGACTCTGACATTTAAAAAAGGTGCTTGTTTAAATATGTGTCTTAAGAATCCTGGCTCCGGCTCGTCCCAGTGGCGCTGAGGGTTCAGGTGCTGGATGCCACACCTCGCTCCATGCCGGCGACCCAAGTTCGGGAACGAGCTGGGGTCGGCAGGGGAGACTAGGATTGAGCGTCCGACGACAGCTCTGCTAGTCCTGGGGGAAGGGGGGTGGATGCACACCGCGCTCTGATGGTCTCTGGGGACGCCCGAAGGTACTACAGATGCGCAGGTGCCAAGTGGGGGCCTTGGCAGCAAGTCTGCAATTCGCGGCATGGACATCATTGCACGCCTGTGTCTACAAGGAAAAAAGAAATGAGAAAATCTGGCAGCATAATCCACGGCAGCTTGATGGCCCTAGCTTCACCAGCCGACAATGCCTGGAATAAGGAGTGTGCCGGTACTGGATCCTGGCAGGGCACAGGGGGATGGGGGAACCCCTTTCGATGGTACAGCTGCATATGCCAACTGGGCACATCCGCTTCAGGAGCGGCGGTGGCCAGATATAGGCAGGACTGTGACAGCAGGCGAGAAAAAAAAAAAAAAAGAATCCTAGTTCCATATTAAATGCATATACAGATGAAATGCAGTAAAATATTGTTTAAATGCTAACAAATATTAGTACCAAGGAACTGTGTACTTGTGTTAGTTAAGGTTATTCTTGAAAGAATACCACTTTAAATTATCTCCTGGTAGGAGTTACAGGGTCTCATACGTACGTAGTAAAGATTGCGTAAGGAGTTAAAGTGCACAAACTAAAAAGTCTAAAGAGAATCTCTAAAAATATCTCACATGGTTTAAGCGTCAAATGTTAAATGTGGGGCGGCCCAGTGGCGCTTGACGCCTTTCCTCGTGCCATGCCGGCGACCCGTGTTCGGGAACGAGAACAGATCGCCGGGAGTCGGCCAAGGAGGAGAAAGAGCGCCCAACGGCTGCCCTCATTCTCTTGGGGGAGGTGTCACCTGCAAGCTCCCGCCGCAATACCGCCACTTGGGGGTGCTCGGGTGGAAGGTGCAGTACTGGGAGGCAGCAATATGGGGACAGGGCAGGCGTCAGCAGACGGGTGGAGCAGGAGGCACATCTCAGTGCATCTCCTCGTTCACAGGCCCTCACTGCACGCCGACGCCTGGGGCTGAACAAGGAAACACCCTGTCTCTCCTAGGAAAAGACTGCTCACTGCACATCCTCGGGTCATCGGGGCAGACTCAGCTGTGCAAGGTCCACTTCAGCACAGTTGTTGGAGAGGTTAATAAGGGTTTCAGTCTCACCCACACCGGGGGTGAAACTGGGCATCAAGGGTTAAAAAAGTGGAACCTCACACTCTGGGGCAGACTCTAGCAACGAGGGTTGTGTATGGGGCAGTCTGACAGAGTGGAGAGAAGGGGCAGTACGGCACAAAAATACACAACAAAAAAAAATTTTAAATGTCAACTGTGTATTGAAATAAACAGCTTCTAACTGCACTACATGTCCAAGTAAATCTGTCATCTCAGGAAGTAACCACAAAAAATACGTTAACACAACTTACTGCACACCTTTCCTTAAACAGCCAACAGAATTAAATTAGTAGTAATCGTGCTCACAAAATTCTAAAGTTGCATAGGTTCTACACCCGGGTGTCACTCTCGGCCAAGATGACTGCATAAGGAGTAAACACAGTGATCGATTCCTGGGGTCAGAACGATGATAATGTTTAACAGAGAAAATCTTGGGATGATGAACAGTTTGTGTTGTTTAAAGGTAACCCTGAAGATTTAATGCGATAAAAACCAATGTCTTTCACATTCCCCTTAAGAAAAGGAAAAAAAGCAAAACCGGGTTAAAGCAAACAAAAAAAAAAACAAAACATTTCTTACCTTTCTCCTGATGTCGTCTGATTAGAAAACAGCATTTGAAAAGCTGTTTTGCTCCATTTAGAGACACTTCAATTACAACTCCCAGAATGCCTAGCACTCACAATATCAATGCACTCCATAGACTTCTATGAGTGATTTGGCACATCCTGGTATTGCAACAAAAGTGATATCAGCAAAATATGTATAGTGAAAGTCTTTTTTTAAATCATCTTTATACACCCGAGAATGTGCTGTTTTCCTACGGTATTCCGTTCTTCATACAGTGTCCCTTCCCTTTGTTCCTCCTCTACCACATCAAGACAATCAAATTACCATGGCTATAATTTCTTCTGATCAGAAAAGGGTCTTCCTTTACAGCTCCTTGGTCAGCTGGCAGGGGGTGCAAAAGTGTCACATGGCATGCACTGTTCCTCTTCGGGAGCCAAGCACCTCACCTCTGCAACACGTTTTGCTCCTAGCTGGCCCCAATGGTAACTTCCCTCTGCCTTAACTGCATTTTATGTCCCAAGGAGAACCTGACAGTGTTCAAATGGTTTCATCTGCATCTGCTGGTTGACCAACCAGCTCAATGTCAATGTTTTCACACCTAAATGCAAGTGAAACCACTAGTACTGAAACCTGTGGCTCCATAGAAAGTAGTAACAGAGGACTATGAGGTGTAGACAAGCAGCAGAGGCAGATGAATTCTGAGGAACGATGATTCTGTTTCCAAGCATCTCTTCTTATTAAAACACAGAAGGGAAGATAAATACTGAAAATGTGAAATATAAGCAGAACTGTGTGTAAACATTAGATTTTCCAAGTTTTCCCCAGAGATGTCACAGGTTTTATTTCTTAATTTGGTACCCTCCTGAGATCCCCTGGTCCCTGCGGCACCCTCCATCCATCACTGACCATCTCATGGATTTACCGGTTTATTCATCAACTGCTCAGGGTCACACAAAAGTGGAGAATGGCCTGCTACATTGGTTGTGCCATGTCTGCGGGGGAGTGGATCAAGATGGGGCATTTTCCACCTGTGTTTCCTCCTTCAGAAGTCCGCATGTAATGGCGCGCATGCAAGCATCAACCCGCCTGCATACGACAGTGTGCCCCTGTTGCTATTCTCACCAGTGCTACCAACTGACCTCCACCAGCAGGCAGTCATGTATTAAGAAACAGGATCCCCCTACACCAAGGAAGGAGAGCCTTTATCTCTAGGAATCCCAATCCTCCGCACCCAGTCACTCCCCAACCAACCCATGCTCATTCCCGAACACAGGCTGTTAACCAGAGGTAGGGTCACTGCTTGCAATGTTAACAGGTTGACCCTTTTCATAGGCTCTTTAAATGGCCAATGACATCAGTCTCCCACCAACTTAGGGAGTACAAGAATTAAATCAGAACAGTCTCAGAGTAACCTAAAGGTAGTCTCCCAAAAAGGCTACACTTTCTTTGTTGATTCTTACCACTTCATCCAGATTGAATAATCTGCATAAACTTTTATAAAGCTATACTGCAATGTAACTGGACACTCTGCATCCCTACAGCATAAACTGTGAAGGTCATGTCCCCAATTCTGTGTAGCCCATTTCCTTTGTCAGCACTTTAACTGAAGACTACCACCCCTTCCAGTGACAACATTAAAGCTCAAAACTGAACAGGCAGAATTTAGCAAGCTCCACCTCCCAAGACAGGAACAGCATGGCTCATGGCCCAAACATCATGATTTCATGACTGCATCAATTTAATAATGAGTGCTCTGAAATTTAGGTTTTTTTTTTGTTTGTTTTTTAGTACACATGCCCGCCTCCCAACCCCGTATTTGCCTCAATGTCAGGCCAGATGCCATTCTAAACTAGAATGGCTCTTCCAATGCTGCCTAAGTTTCAAGACAGTTCCACCTTACCGTCCAGCTTCCGCCATGGGTAATCTGGCAGTATGTGCCTCCTGTGGGAGGTACTATGAAGTCATTCCTCAAATGCAACCAGATATTATAGTCTCCCCATGTGGGTTAAAAGAAATTAACACTCGTAAGGCAGTATTTCAGAAACATGTCTGTCACACCTTAAATATCACAAGTCCATCTCATGACATGCATGTCTTTACTAATCTCTCAAATTTGATGATTACCTTGTGAACAGCAAGGTAAAGGCCACATATATACTGTTTTTTGTTGACCAGGACAAAAGATGGAAATGTTTCCCTGTTTTTTGCATTATTGGGGGGGCATACTAAACCAGTTTAAGCTGTAGGTGGATTAATGAATGGGGAAATTTGACCAGGACAAGAATTTCCCCCACCCTTTGAGAGAGCTAAGGGATCATTAATATCCACCATAAGCACGACCAGAGCACACAACTGGGAGCTCAGCTGAACATCTCATCTGAAATACCACACTGCTCCTTTTAAAGCTATGCTGGGACAGTGGTATGGTTGTATGCAAACAACGGGGAGTGCTCCCTATAGAGCTACCGGCACCACATGTTTTTGCTTGAGTTTTCCCATCTGACTATAGATCAGGCCTGACCCCATTTAGCCTCCAAGATCAGCCTGACCCCATTTAGCCTCCAAGATCTGACAGACTTCCAAGCTTTTAAGATTTTGGGCACGGTGCACTGCAGTGTTCTTTGGTTGGCTCTATTCTAGGTCATTACCCCTGGAAAGCACAAAATA
Source organism: Neoceratodus forsteri (assembly GCA_016271365.2). Lineage (NCBI taxonomy): Eukaryota > Metazoa > Chordata > Ceratodontiformes > Ceratodontidae > Neoceratodus > Neoceratodus forsteri. Next base: position 243,337,036 of record JADMNL010000028.1, on the reverse strand, counting down.
CCCACATATCCCATATATATCTATATTAACAGATCTAGGACTACACATACGCATGCGTGTTTATACGTATCTATATACATACATCTATACATATATCTATAGGGAGAGAGACATACACACACGCACACAGAGGCTATGCAATGGGCTGACTCAAAATACCCAATCTGTCTTCAAGTGTGAGGGGGCAGGCCCATAACTCAAGTGGCAGAGCCACAAGTGATAAAACTCCTGCACTCGCACAAGTGATGATAAATTGTCTATTTGAGTTATGCTATTGTATATTCAATATATACAACAGTAGTTACAAATTATAGCTTTTAAAACTGCAGTTTAAATATTTTGCTGCTTTTATTTTTAACTGCTGGCTTCAGTGCTGCATTAGGCAAGATGACAGCATTGTTAAAGCTGCTCCCTGGTTGGTTAAGTGTTCCATGTGATGACAGTAACAAATATCCACTGACATAACCAACAGGTTTTTGAAACGTTGCTGTTAATGACACCACTTGCCAAAATAGCTTATCTAATTTTTTTTTTCCATATTCCTGTTATTTTTCCATTTTCTCCCCGTACAACCCTTCCCCTCATGGCGTGAATGTGCGTGTGTTAGAGGCACCCACATCCGAATGCAGAACCGCATCGCCTCTCCCGACCTCTGGCACTGCCCTCCGGCCCCCACTAGGGGGCAGCCAAGGAGCAGGACAACCCTCTCCTTCCCAGGAGAGGAGAACAGCCTTTCGGATGCTTAATCCTCTCCTTCCCCTGCCGACACCCAACAACCCAAAGTTGCTCCTGACCCCAGGTCCCCGGCGTGGCATCCAGTGCCTCAACTCTCAGCGCCACCGGGCCGGCTCATCTCATTTTTAACCTCACTCATGTGTTTATGCATGGGGTCCACCCACCCCCAAAACCAGCTGTTGCATGTGCACAAGTTGCTGAGGGCAGGACCAGAAAGGGCAGAAGTGTCTCACCAGTACACTGGACAACGGCCTCTATGCCGCTCCCCAAGCCACAGACCCTGTGGCATATCCTGTGTGCGGGACCCCTTCAGCCTCCACTCACAATGAACACCCGCTGCCCGAGTTGTGGAGCAGCCCCCAAACAGGGACAAGCCAGTAAACAAGGGGATGGTAGATACAGAAGATCTCAAGTGATGATCTGCAGTGTCCAGAGGAGGCCCCAGCAGGGATATGCTGACCCTGTGATGGAGAAGCTGAAAAAATGGATAGGATCCTGCATGGGATAAGCAAGGTTTGAGTCTGGGAGTGGTGTGCTGGTGGATATGGGAGGTGCGCAAAAAATAGCTCATTTTTTAGTTAAAAAAAAAAAAACAGCAATTTCTAAATCAGTTTCATTTTTCTTGGTAAAAGTAAAAAAGATTGTTTCAAGCCTTTCATCTCTTAAAAACCAGGCCACCCTCTCATAATGCAACAGTCCCCTCCCATTGTATCACGAGTGGCTAGAATGGGTGGTGGTTGTTTCCGGCAATATTCAGGAAGGATGTAGTGGAGACTGCAGACAAGTCTGTGTGGCAACACCTGTATGGGACAGGTAGTTATTCATTTTAATGAGAAGACACAAAACCAGCCACATCAGCAGATTCCAGAAAATGTAAGCAATCGGAAAAGAAGTCTGTCAGCAACAATTACGAAACCCATACCATGCGTTTTTTACAAGATCAGTTTGATTTGTCATATGGTGATATTTTTAAAGCAGCAGTGCATGTCATACTGGATATTTTGACTTATACCTTTTTTACTGCATTTTAGATGGCCCCATATCTCCCACCTCAGTTCTTCAGCCATTTTTTTTATTAAATGCACTTGAAACAATAAAAGGAACACTTGTTTTAAAGAGCAGGTGCTTATTTCAAATAGACAACTGACATTTACTTTAACGTGTTAGTAATTACTTTCTTTTATAATAAAAAATGTGCTACTGCAGTGAAGCAAGCAGATTTTCACACTACTGGTAAAAAAGAATTCACCAGAACTCTGGTATTGTGACATCAGAAACTGCCAACTACTTATGAGCTCAATCTATTTCAATGAGAAACAAATATATTTTTCTGTTTAAGAGAAAAAATTTCTTCTAATTTTTTTCTTGTATGTCTGCATTATTGTGATCCAGCTATAATTTTACAATTTTTCATTGGCTTTTTTCTTCTTCCCAAACAAAACCTGGTTACGAAGAAAAGTGTTACCTGCGAAATAATAACAAAAGATTACAGGTTATCAAAAGGAAAAAAATACTTACCATAGTAATACCGTTTCTTGTAAGGGATCCTTAAGTTTGACAAATGCATTCGGCCTGTAGATCGATCTGAACTGCCCGGAGAGTAGAATGCATGTAAATTATGGAACTCTGAACGAGAGTTCAAATCTCTGCCTCGAGGTGGCGCTGTATTCCACAGCTTCAAAGGGCAATGTCAGCTTTACCCCTCTTTGTTATTTCTCAGTGCAGCATTTCTTACACTATCAGCTATCATACTGCAAAATAACCCCATAAACGCAGACGTTCAGAAGATTTATAAATATTTAGCGGTTTGTCACAGGTCGCCCATAATTCATCACTGTTACAACCCCATTGAGAACGCAGCTGGGACCGAGAAGTATCAGTGAAGATTATGCCAGCTTTCTTTATGATGTTGCCCATATCACTCATCATGAGCCTGCCCTGGATACTTAGAATGCGCCCTGTGTGGTCGCAATTTACTTTTTAAACCAATACGCTTTGTATTACGTATCGGGATCTCCACACATCTATTCCATTCATGCGTGGGATCACGGCACCAGTTTTAAAATGTAAACTGCAAGCCACACAGGGCTCGGTTTTAATTCTAGATTACCAGGAGCAGTTTGCGATGTACGCGTTTATATGGGCAGCATGTTATTAATGCAGGCTTGGCATAAAATGCCACTGTGACTGCGCTCAGACCTGGCGCGCAGCCTCAATGGGGTTATGCTTCCAGTGTCGGTGGAGTTATGGACGGCCAGAGGGAAAGAAACTTTGCTAAATATTTATAAATCGGCCATTTTTGCTTAACTTCTGTATCTATGGGGTTATTCTGCAGTGCTAATTACTTAGGTATGTGCCAAGAGGCACACTGCACAGAGATTAACAAAAACAGAGGGGTAAAACGGACAGTGTCCCTTTAAAGGAGAACTGCACTGAAGGTACAAGCCATTTTTCACAGCAAACACTGCTTTTTAAATACTGATTCAAATTCTGTTATTTGTCTAGCTATACAGGTTTTTAGTTATCCTAGTGATTGTTTCTGATTTCTATGCTGCTGGTAAAAACCATTTTAGAACTGTATGATGTACTTTATGTCCCTATCATACTCTTCTATTGTTGGCACAATGCATGCGTGTTCCGTTTCAGAACTCTGTCTGTCTGTGACAAACTGCATCATACAGTTCCAAAATGGTACTTACCAACAGGCTGCAAAGCAGAAACTACTGAGGTAACTAAATGGCCTGTATAGATAGCACAAGAACATAATTTGATCCAGTACTTGACAAACCAGCCTCTACTGGGAAAAACAACTCTCAGGTTGAGCACAGTTCTCCCTGAATGTCACATTTATTTCGAAGCCAAGTGACCATTAGCCACAAATTTTACTAACCTATCTTAAACTACCCAGAAATGAAGGTACCCAAAAAACAACAGACTGGCCACCCAGGCCGAGCTATGTCAGTCTAAAACAGAACCACAGAAAAACTGGTTGTGAACGAAGAGCAAGTGATCCTCAAGCAAACAGACAAATACAGATTTTTGTAGAATCTTTTTCCAGGTTCTGGAAGGGGGAGGCAAGGCAGATTCAAGCATAGTGAGGGATCCCATGGCAGAAATAATACTACTTTGGTAAGTAATTTTTCCTTCAAACTTGAGGAATCCCTCTTTATGCTTAACGTAAGCAGACTACAAAGCAGCACACCTTGGGAGGCTGGGTACAGAACCAAATTTAGGGAAAAGGTTCTGCAAGACAGCAGTGCCAAATCTGACATCTCTCCTGGACTGTACATCCAAGCAATAGTGCTTTGAAAAGGTGTGTACAGTTTTCCAGTTGCTTTATAAATCTCTAGCAAGGGAATATCCCTTGCAGCTGCCGCAGAGGCAGCAGTGCCACGAGTAGAGAGTGCCATGAGGTGGCTTTAGAATAGAAAAATTGGATGCAGGAGACTATCCAGTAGGCAATGGTCTTAGCTGCTGGCCTGCCCTTTCCCACTTCACCATAAGTGGGAAACAGCTGTGAGTGGGAGGATCGGAGGTCCTTAGTACAATCCAGAAGTGTTCAAGTGACCTCTTAACGTCCAGACTGTGAAGCATCTGCTCACCAGGACTGGACCCCTCTGCAGAACACTGGGAGGCCGACTGGTTTAAATGAAAACTCGGACACCACCTTGGGAAGAAGCTTCCTGTTAGTCCTCAAGATTACTTTGTCCCTGTGAAATACAATGTAATTGGGGTCAGTGCAGAGAGCTTGCACATCCTCCTGGCAGAAGTTATAGCCACTAGAAGACAGCAGACATTAAGTATGTTACCTGGAAGTCAGTGGCCATAGGCTCAAAGGGGGCTTCCATAAGCTTGGCTATGCCCAAGTTCAAATCCCTAGGGAGGGACTGACTCTCTAACAGGGAGCTACAGGTGCAGCAGGCCCTTAAAGAATTTCTTAAAAATGGGACGTGAAGCCACGGTTTTCTCATTACCTGCTGAAACATAGGCAGAAATAGCTGCCAAGTGTACCTTGAGGGTTGAAGGCCTGAGGCCCAAAGCCTGTAAGTGCACCAAGTAGTCCAAAAGTTATGGGTAGATCTGACTGTAGGAAACAGAGATGCTTAGGAGCACAACACAGAGAAAATCTTTTCCATCTGGAAGCATTCGCCTTTCTGGTGGCAGGCATCCTCAAAACCTTGAGGACTCTGAGGACCTCCTCTGAAAATTGAAAGAGTATTGTAGCTCCTCAAGAACAAAGCCTTGAGGCGCAGTGACCTCAGGTTCGGAAAGGTTACTCTGCCCCGAGACACGATCAGTAGATTGCGTCTGAGAGACAAATGGGCTGTTTGATAGAGAGGGCCAGGAGTAGGGAGTACCAGGGTTGTCTAGCCCAGTTTGAGGCCATTAGTATCACTGTTGCATTCTGGTCCCTCTATTTCAGGAAAACTCATAGCAGTAGAGGAAATACAGGGAAAGCAAAGAGAACCTCCCCAACCAGTCCAGGACCACAGTGTCAATGGGGACTAAGTTCACTGCTGGAAACATGCAACAAAGGAGAGGGAGCCGGCAATTTTCTTCGGAGGCAAAGAGATCTATTTCTGGTGTGCCACATCTCCAGAAGATTGTGGCCAACACCTGCTTGTTCAGAGACCATTTCTGATGACCTTGGCTTATCCTGCTGAGGGAATCCGCCAGAATTTGTCCTTTCCAAGAAGATGAATCGCCGACAGCTGCACTTCCAGTGAGTAAGCCAAGTTCCAGAGGTTCACAGTTTCTCTGCACAGCCTTGAGGACCATGTGCCTCCCTGTTTGCTAATGCAATACATGGTAGTGGCTCTGTCTGTCCTGATTTGTGCCGACTGGCTCTTTATCTGGAGGGGCAAATGACTGGAGGGCAAGAAAGACTGCCCTTAGTTCCAGGAGGTTTATATGTTCCCTGGATTCCCGAGGGGCCCACACTCCACATACTGTTAGGTCGGCCAGGTGGGCTCCCCAACCCACAAGGGAGACATCTGTTGTCAGGACAACTGCTGGAGCCCGCTGCTGAAATGGGACCACCTCTCTGAGGTTGTCTTTTTTACCACCAGTGGAAGGCATGTAAATTTTTTTAACAGGTACTAGCCTTGACAGAGGGTGTCGCTTCTGCAACAATGGGGCCTTAACTCACTCTGGCCTAGATACGCCTGTAGGTGGCGTCTGAAAGCATAGCCACTCAGGCCAATAATGCCTGTAGATGCTCAGCCAACTGTCACTCAGGCCTGGAAACACCTGAGGAAGGCAGCAATTTTTACCTAAATATTAAACAAACCAAATTGCTTACAATTGATTGCACAGCACCGTTAGAAAGGTAATTTTGTGCTAAACAATTGTGCTGCTCATTCTTTGTGTCTATCATGTATACTTTAGAGAGTTATTTGCATTTGTTAAGGTATGGTGTGCATGGTTGATATCTGTCTCAAGCCTCACCTAACCACCTTGAATAAATCTGAACAAACGCCACAGTTGTTTGGTATTTCAGCTAATATAAAATAAAAACTAAATGGATTACAATTGATTGCATAGCACTATTAGAAAGGTAACTTTGTGCTGAACAGTTTTGCCAGATACTTCGCATTTACCACGTATACTTCAGGAGTTATTTGCATTGGTTTAAGGTATGGTGTGCATGGCTGACATTTGCCTCAAGCCTCACCTAAGCAGCTTGAAAAAATCTGAGAACAGCTGTTCGGTATTTCAACTAATATAAAATAACCAAATTGATTACAACTGATTGCATAGCACCATTGGAAAGGTTATGTTGTGCTGAACAACGTTGCCATTCGTACTGTGTGTGTAGCACTTACAGTTCAAGAGGTATTAACACTTGTTTGCGGCATGCTTATTATGACTTGATTTTGCTTAGAAAGGCCCAGGATGAAGTGTTAAGAGTGTACAGGGCACAAGTAGTGGAAGTCTCATAGAGCTCTTGTGGTATGAATGAGTTAAGCGATACTGAATCTCTCATTTGAAACCTGGCCCTTGGTACGGTACCACAGCTGTGGTGGAGGCCACATGTCCCAGGAGGGAGTCCCTGACTTGCTGATGTGATTGTCCTGAGACTAGCCAGTCATCAAGACAAGGAAAAACCATAACTTTTCTCTTCTGAGATTGTGCTGCCACCACGGCCAAGCACTCTTTGAACACCCTGGGGGCAGACGAGAGACCAAAAGGTAGGGCTGTGAACAGACAGTGACCAGAAGGCAGCCTGAACCTTGGGCATCTTCTGTGGCTGGGTCTGAATGGGATGTGAAAATACACTTCTTACAGGTCAAGGGATCCCAGACAGTCTCCTTGCTGCAGGGATGGTATCACTGGGGCCAGGGTGATAACATCTTGAACTTGTCCTTTTTCAGATGTTTGTTCAAGAATCTGAGGTCCAGAATGGGACACCACTCCCCATTTCTCTTGCATGCGAGAAAGTACCTCGAGCAAAGGCCTTTTCCCCACTGGGAAGGGTGAACTCTGTGCATTTGCCTGCAGCAACTTTTTGATCTTTATCTCCAGCAGAATCCTTTCTGCGGGGGTAGGAGCCTGGACGTGTGTGAACCTTTGACCTGGGAAATCTTTTGAACAGCAGGGTGAGATCATGGCTCACTACCTCAAGGACCCACTTGTCTGTGGTGAGGTTTTTCCACTCCAGGAAAAAAGTGAGCCAGCCTTCCTCCCACTGGCAATGGGTGGGTGACCTAAAGCAACATGTCAGGGGTTCTGGCTAGGCTTGAGCCCTAGAAGCTGGAGCCTGGTCAGCCCATTTGGAAGCTCTTTTGCTCCTGCCCCTAGAGTAACCTCATCTCAGGGTAATCATATGGCCATGAGAGAGAGCACAAGGGTGACAACCTCCTACCCCTACCTCCCCTTGCATGAGGCCTGTAGGAAGTAGAGGCCTTTTCCTTAGCAGTATTGCTCTTGTACTCTTCCATCTTTTTTTCCTTTTTTGTTGATAATTTAAATGTTTGAGTTCTTTATTTTGTGCCCCCATTTTCGCCCGTTCCCTTACCTGGGCGTTTGCGCGCTTGTGGAGGAACCCACACATCGTGGCCAGAGATACCCTCCCGACTTGCCACCCCACGCATGACCACCAGCCCAGCACCTGGTGGCAGCGGAACTACGGGGGGTGGAGGGTGATGACCTCCCCAGAAGAGGAGAGCTGCCGTTAGGCTGCACGATCCTGCTCCCAACCCCTGTGCTCACACCCCGATGACCTAAGGTCGTTCCCAAACCCGGGTCGCCAGCGTAGTGCAAGGTAAGGCACAACGCCATCAGCCCTCTGTGCCACCGAGCTGGCCCTCTTCCACCTTCTTCATATAACCCTCTGTCTTGTCACCAAAAAAGGGAATAATTCTCACAATGGAAATCTATGGCCTTTGCCTGGGCATCCTGGGACAGATTAGTAGTCCGCAGCCAGGTATGTCTCCTTAAGGAGACAGCGTGGGCCAGGACTCTGAAGGCTGTCAGTGTCCACTGCCGTATGAAAGTGGTATTTGGTAGCGTCCAGTGCAGTCCCGACAGTATCTTCCAGGTCTTGTGCCGAATCCCCAGAGACCTTCTTGCTAACAGCCAGCACTGAATTCCAGAAGGGTACTGGGCAATGTAGGCTGTGCAAGTAGCCTGTCTCAAAGGGAGAGGCAGAAGAATACCCCTTTTCCCCATACTGTCCAGCTTCCTGGAATCTTTGTTGGGAGCTGAGTGGATAGGGGAACCTTAGTCTTTTCACTGGCAGTTGCCTGTACCACCCTCTTCATGATCCAGGTGTGAACAGAGCTCAACGCCAGTCCTATCTAACTGGTACTTCACCTTATTGAACTCTGGAGGTCTGTACCAACTGTAGCATTGCTTTTCTGAGGGATCTGTGGACAGGCAGAAGTAGCCTTTTGGCAGGGTAAGTCCTATCATGTCCAAGAATTCGGCTTCCTCCTTGTCCTCCACCAACTCTTGAGTGATGAGGTCAAAGGTAACTACCATTTGCCTTAGAAAGGCAAAATGGGAGGAAAAATCCTCTGGTCCCCAAGAAGAGGAACCAAACTCTACATCAAGGGGAACCGTTAGGTTCAACTGGTTCCTCCTCCTCCTAATAAAGTCTATTCCTCTGGAACCGGGGAGTGGGGGTGATGGAACCTGAGGAGAAACCAGTGTACCCATTAAGACACACATGGCCTGAAAAGCCTGAAAAACTGCCAACCCTTTTTTATGTCATCCACAGCCAGAGGGCATTTTTTTTTTTTTTTATTTTAATCGTACTATTTACTCTCTCCTCAGCAGAGCGGCCGTACACAATCTCCAGCCGCCAGCCCAGCACCCCCGGACCCGGTCATGCGTGCGGGCCACACAAACCCGGTCCCCCAGTAGGCCGGCCATCATCGCTCTCGCACCCACTGAGTACGCATCCCTCTCAGGTCTCTCCGGGGGGGAGGGGGGCGGCGCAAGATCACCCTTCGTATTTTTCCACATTTTCTCCCCAGTGGAGAGCCAGAAGTGCAACGCGCCTAGAGCACTATGCCGAAGCCCGGCCAAGGCCTCCCCTCATATTGCATGCCACTTGTAGTGCAGCTGGCCTTCGCCAGCCGTCGCTACAGGGCAATGCAAGCCCCACTACCCACCCCAGAGAGAGGAGAGCAGTCGGACACTCAATCCTCCCTCTCCCCTGCCAGCCCCCGGCGGCCCAAGTCAGTTCCCGAACCTGAGTCGCCGGTGTGACGCCCAACGTCTCAACCCTCAGTGCCACCGGGCTACCAGAGGGCCTTTTTGATTTAGTCACAGACTGTTGTTTTGCTTCTTCAACAGGAGGGACAGAGACATGTTTTTCTTTTTGGCAGGAACCATTTCCTGAGCCTGATCACAGGATCTTTTTTTGCTTGTTAAGCACAGTATTCCCTTTCTTGGGAATCCTGGGGTTGGAGGACTCTTTAGAGAGACGTTTCCTATGTGAGAAAGGGCCCTCTTCCAAGTGCTTAGGTGACGTTAATGCAGAGGCAGACAAAGGCCATGATAACCTTCAACTTTTTGGCCTTCTTCTTAAGTGTTTTGGGACAAAACTTGCTGCAGAGCTCATAATTTGCAAAAATATGGCTGGGATCCAGAAACCTTAGGCATAAAATCATGGCAGTCCACCCGAGCCAATAGACAAACACCTAAGACAATTTTTTAAAGCCCACAGGTCCCATTCTCTTCTAGGGTCTACTTTACATGCTAATCTGTCAAAACAGACCAAATAAAAAACAAAGAGAAACCAGTTCCCAGTTGGGGAAAAACAGTAATCTACGATCCAGTTCCAAAACACCAGAACTAGTAATAAAAATGTCTTTCATCACAGATGCCAAATACCAGAGACATCTCTGTTTTGATTGTCAGTGGAACCAAGATGGTAATAGTCTAAAATTCAATACAAAAAGTGATATGAGAAAAAATATAATAAATTGTGGTACTGCCAAAATGCACAAAGGAGTCTCTCCGGTTCCTGGGAACCGTTGAGGTGCCAGAGAAACTCACAAAACTAAAAAAAAAGTTAGCTGCGTTAAAGAGGCAGATAAATGAATTAAATTAAAAACATTTAATTGTTAAAAACAAAAATAATGCACTTCTAGTGAGGAAGCTGAAGAGCTCACTTCAGGCAACCTGCTGCTTCAGGCAGAAAAATTAACCTGACGTTAAGCTGTGGAATACAGCGCCACCTTGAGCCAGAGATCTGAACTAGCATTCCAAGTTCCATAAATTCAATAACTTACATACATTGCACTCTCCAGGATCGTTCAGACCGACCTGCATTCTGAATGCACTTGCCAAGCATAGGGGAGGGATTCCTGAAGTCTGAATCACTTATTTCTATCATTTGTATATTTTCAGTGGTAGAAAGTGTTCTCTATAAAAACCTGAAAACAGGTTTGCAGTTCCCCACTGAAACACACTGCCAGGCTTGCCAGTAAAGCATTTCTGACATCGTAATACAATAATTCCATTGGGTTCTTTTGACTAGTAGCTGGCAAAATGCAAATAAAAACAAGTAAAGAAACAAAATGATGACAGAGACATATGAAGTCCCCAAACCTTCATTTTCTAAATATATTTAGTTTTTGCTGACCAGGTAAGTGCACTAAACAGTCTATCTTTAGGCACAATCATTCTATATACCTTCTTAGCCAAGCACTTGCTCTTTATTATGACTATCTCTAGGTTTTCATCAGTATTCTCTGTTTTTGAACTACTGTTCAAAGAGTCATGGACACCTCGAGATGAACTTTGAATATCTGTATACGAAGTACCTTACATTTCTCATTTAGTATTTTTTATCTCCATTATTTACTACAAAGATCGTATGCATGAAAATAGGACAGTTGTTCCTTGATGGTTCATCAGCTTCTACTGGTTCTTCCCAACCTGCGGCTCGATATTCAAAAGACCGTGCAGGCGCAAATCTGAGTTTGCCCACACAAACCAGATTTTGCACCCGGTGTGTGGGTGTCCTGCATTTTGAGACCCCCTAACAGCACCATCACACACCATTAGCGTCCAAGCGCTAAGGTACTGCTGCGCCTATGCAAAGGTGAGGGCCTCCCAGCATACAGGGGCAGCTATATATTAAGGTTCACACTGGCGGTTTATTCCCATCCAAGTGGGTGCCAATTACCACTGTTACAAACCTTCTCACAATGGGTCACAAGGCCCTGGTGGCGGCCAAAGGTACTGCAGTCGGCCCAGCCGGCCAAAGACATCCCTGGTTTCCAGGGGGCCCCCCCTGCCCTCCAACTGCCGGCCCAGTTCAAACACAAACATCCCTGGTGCCCATGCCTCCCAATTCAATTGGCGTCCTCACATTCAAGTAAGTTAGCCTGCCAGCGCAGCAGCTGGATTTTCGCCGGCGACCCAGATTAGGGAATGGACATGGGGAGTCAGAGGGCCAGCCATGGACAGCTCTCCTTCTTTTGGGGGGAGGGGGAGATAGAGTATCCGTGCCTGATGGACCCCTGGCGGAGGCTGGGGGAACCACAGGTGACCGGTGCCAGCATGCAAGAGGGGTGGGGGCTGGACGTCACTGCACATCTCCGACACCTGGGACAGCCTAAAAAAACACTGCCGGTCACCCTTAATGAAGCCTGCCCTCGGCTTCAATTAGCTCTCAGGCCGGCTCCCTGACCTATCCCATCAGTTGTGGTACTATAGGGCCAGTGCCACCTCACCCGGGGTTAGCCGGGGAGGGGTATCAAGGAGCCGCGGCTAATATGACAGTGGAAGCAGAGGGTCCATGACCGGGCCGAGTTACCAGGCAGCCGGTGGCAGAAAAAGCATAATAAAAAAAAAAAGTAAGTTAGCCCTGGTGACTAGTGGCCCCTCCCAGACTGTTCTTCCAGCTTGACAGTAATGAATCCCCAGTGGCCCCCCACCCCCTATTTTCCATCCCAGCATGTAGTAATTAATCAAGCCCAGTGGTTCCCCACCCACCCACGTGGGTCCCAACATAAGAATATTTAAAGTCCCCTGGTGCTTAGTGTTGCCCCCTCCCCCAAAATCACCTGTCAGCTAAACAAATAGTCTCCCTGGTACCCAAAGTCCCAACACCCCCACTCTCGTCCTAGCCCATTAAGGGTAGGAGATATCTCTGGTTCCCACCTGTTCTCTGGCCCCATTAAGTAAACACATCCTCTGGGGTCCAGCAGTCCGGTGCCGCCGCCCCCCAAGTCACTGGTCGCCAGGCCTGTGACACAAACATTCAGTCCTGTATTCATGCTGCTACTATAATGTAAGGTGCAAGGCAAAAATGCAAAAATAAAAAAAATATTCCTTTGTGTGTCCTGATACTGCCCCCACCCTCTGCTCACCGGTTCCACCTTTAATCAATTTATTTATTTTTATTTACCTCCTGCATGTCTACTGGCCCCTCATCAGTCCATCCGCCCATCTAGTCCCACCACCCGCCATCTCTGGCACTTACCTGCACCCCACGTCTTCCCCCATGGATGACTCACCCCGATGGGAAGGGCCACCAGGAGTCACTTCCCCCAACTCCCAGCAAAGTTTGCGTATTCGGTCAGCGAGGTGGAAAGCCCAGTCAGTGGTGTGGCTCCTGTGACAGGTGGCACATGGCATTTTGCACAGTAAAGGGTTTTCCGCTTTCTGTCTCCTCCCCCCCCGAAGGCCTTGCCGACATCGCAACATCATGCCATCAACGTCCCTCCCTGATCCGTGGCTCCAGCTTGCACATCCAGCTGTAGTCACCCAGGTGGCAGTGCTGCACTGGAGTCCAGCCACCCTCCCTCCCAGGAAGCGGTGGGCATCCCTCAGACACTCAGCCAACCTCCCACCGGCCAGCCCTCTGACAACGCAGGCTCACTCCTGAACCCAGGTCACCGGAATCGCAAGCAATAGTGCTACCGCAGTGCCAACAGGTCAGCATCAGTTCCAGCTTTATTAATGAAGTAATCCCTGGCCTCTAGCAGCTCCAACACCGTGGCACCGACCACCCACCCTGCCAACTCCCCCCTCTACCTGAATCATCAGTGCTGTGGGACCCATGCAACAACTGACACAGCCCCTACTTACACCCCCTTGGCCGGCCACCACATGCACATCCGCGGTGTGTGCATCCCACATACTGTACAGAGTGGATATGCTCTGTGCTGTACAAAAAACGTGCATCCTGTACAGTACATAGAACGTGCGTTCTGTGGCTGTGCATACAGTGGCCGGCTGAGGAGGTGTGAGGAGGGCTGTGCCAGTCACTATATGGGCTCCTGCGGCACCACCGATTCAGGCAAGGGGGAGTTAGCAGGGTGGGTGGTTGGTGGGGCCACTAGATACCAAGGATTACTTCACTGACAAAGGCAGGACTAGCGATCAGAGGGGGGGGGGGGGTACCCAGACACACCAGGGAATAGTTTTCTTTCGCCATGCACATTACAGTAACAGGATTAACACAGGCCTGGATGTTGTGTGTGTTACAAGTCCAGGAATCGGTGACAGGGGAATACCACTATCGCCAGGGAAGATCTATCTAATGAGCCAGGGATCAGTGACTGGGAGGGATGACTGGATGCCAGGGAAATCTTTTAATCTTTTACCCTTAATGGTTGGGACTGGGGAATTGAGATGCTGAGCACCAGGGACACTATATTTGTTTAGCTGACTGGCAATCAGGAAGGGAGGGGCCACTAGGCATCTGGGGCTGCTGCTTCTGTCAGGCCATGGAATGGGGAGAGGGACCCACTGGGTGGCAGGGATTCATTACTTACATGCCAGGCCAGCGACTTTTTTGGGGGGTGGGGGGGCACGAGGCACCAGGGAATTCCATGCATCTATGGGACCGGACGATCGTGATGGGGGCAGAACCACACTAACCTGCCGCACTTCCCATGCAAATAAGCCCATAATGGCATGCAAATGGCCCATTAGCACTTTGCATGCCCAATGGGCTCATCTGCACGTGTGCCCTTTGAATAGCGTGCCTAGTACTCTGGCGGCACTGTTTCCTGCACACAAGGGTTCCATGTAGCTGCGCCAACACACCCCTGTATTCAGTCGGATACTATCTCACTAAATATAGCATCCCTGGACTGCCGAGCAAAGGCAAAGTGCAGTGCAAAACTCTGCGCTCCACTTCGCCCATTTTTGAGTATCAGGCCCGGATATCATATTCTGCTTGTGATATCAATTACTCCCATGGCAACAGACTGAGGTCACAAGAGAGCATTATAATTTCAAGTAGAGAATAATCTACTGGGTAAGATGAACTCTAAAGGATAAAGATATCTATTTTTTTTTTTTACTTCCCGCACTCAGCTTGTCCCCCCACTCCTGCGGGCCGCTACAACGTTCACGCCTGTCTGTAACCCTGTTTCTCCATCAAATCTGGCTTTCCTGGGAAACCACATCCCCGGTACACCCAGTCTATCCCTTCCAGGGGGGCCCCTCCCCAGGGAGACACTGAAGCAATGTTCCAGGGAGTGGAACCAGGAGGCACAGTGCAGTCTACAGCAGACCGACTGCAGGACCGGGGAAAAGGGCGGCAGCCATACAGCGACCAGATTTTTCCCGGACTACCACCTGACCCTCCCACAGTGCAGCAACATGCTCACGGCATCCTGGGGAAATGAGCTGCAGGCTCAAGCCCCCGGAAGAGAGCATCCAGACACTCCTAACCCTCCCCACCAGCCTCCACTCCCTGTTGTCCCGGATGCGGGCGCAAGCCTGGGTCACCAGCATGTGGAGCGATCTCCCATCGCTAGGCGTCACAGGGCCAGCCAAGATAAAAAAATATATATAATATACATACACAAGATAGAAATAGAATATATATCTATATATATATCTCTTACACACACACACATATATATACCTATCGTCCCCATTGCCTCCTCCTGCCAACGGGGACACAGGTATTCAGACCCCCACCCCAAAGGCCTGGCTCTGGCCATGCTAGTGTGTAGAGGCACACTACGCACCCATGGCGCCAGCTCAGCCCCTACCACCTCCTGTTTGCCGCCCCCTCTCCGCATACACTATACACCAGACCTCCACCCAGTGGAAGCGGAACTGTGGGGGGCACCAATCCACCCTCACGAAAGGAGAGCCGCCCATCAGCATGCTCAATCCTGCTCCGCCCTCCCCTCCCCCTTGCTGGCACCCCGACAACCAAAGTAGTTCCCGGACCAGAGTCGCCGGCATAGCGAGAGGTGTGGTGTCCAGTGCCTCAACCGTCAGTGCCACCGGCCCTGCCAAATATCTTGTTTTAATGGGAATCTGTTCAGTAGTAAACATCTCTAGAAAATACACAAAAGTCGAGCTGAATCGTGTCTAAATATGTTCTTCAAAGTTTTCTCAAGTGCTCCAGCTGCTCTTTAAGATCAGGTTTCTTATGTTTAAAATGAACTAGCAAGTTATAAGGCACTGCTTTCCGACATTATGGGCCAACTGGGTTAGGGTTCTCCCCAAGGGCATTTAGCATACTGGAGTCAACACGCTTTAAAGAAATCCCGTTCTGAAAACTTTCACTTCTTTTAAATGAATGGGTGCTTACATCATGTAAAGCTAAATTCACAACTTTACAATTATATACACGTTATAAAGGCAAATAAGTTTGGAGACCACCCGTTCACATCAGGTTTATCTCAAAAAAAAAAAAAAAAAAAAAAAGGGGCAGCATGTGCAACACTCCAGGTCAAATATCTACAGTTATTCTAACAAGCTAAAATCAGAATCTGATGTCATAGTGAACCATCTACTCTCCCCCAAAAAAAATTCTTTTTTGGGGGGGGTGTCTCTGACTTTAGTTCAGAAATTCTCATATCCTTAATGAAACCGCTGGGGAGAACCCTGTAGGTGTACAAAAGCAGCTGGGAAAACCAATGAAACACTAAAGAGTCAAATAGGAATGCTCCTTTTATTATTTTAAATGTAATAAAAAAGGTGCCAAAAAAGAATGCAACAGGGGACAAGGGTACTGCACACATGACAGCAGAGAAGGGTCACTCAAACAGAAAAAAGTACAGGTTACAAATGTCAATGCAACATGCACTGCAGCTTTAAATGTTTACTAGGAAATATTTATTGTTTCAGTAATGTGAAGGCCAACCAAACTGGACAATGGGCAGGAGACTGTATATTTCAAAGACCCAAAACCTTTTGATGATAGTAAAGTACAATAAAAACAAAGTAATGAATTCAAGGACTGTGTAAACTCCCCTTGGGCCTCCCCAACAACAACAAAAAAAAGGGGTGGGGGAGAGAAACTTTGATTGCTCACCTTCTTGTATCCACTTCCTTCCTAATAAAACCATAACACTGACTGTCCACCAAATGTAATTGTTTAAAATATTTGAACAGGAAAGCAGAGTTCAATGACTCACTAGTCAGTAGGTCTCAGTTGTGACAGCCACATGCCATCACCTTCTCCCTGCCCAGAGCTGCCAACACAACAGCTAATTTCTAGGTGCACCATGGGAGAAACAGAGTAGGATACTATATGTAATAAGCCACAGCAGGGTGAGCATTACGAATACATTTCCAAGGGGAGTAGTGAGGTACAGGGTTGCAGACCTTATGTTCCTGGGAAGTGCATTAAAGGAGAAATACCACCATGTTTGAAGCCCTGACCGCAGCACAGATTGGGGCTTCGCTTCACCGATCCCACCCCCTTGCAGGCAGCCTATAAAATTAAGACTTCAGTTACCTTAACGTTCGTAAAAATGAGTTAAGACCCCAGTGCAGCCAGCCTTTTCAAACATGGTGCTCCTCCTCCTCTCCCGGTCGCGACACTCCCCTGCCTCTTCCTTATTGTTGCCCTTATGTACAGAAACATAATCTTCATATCTCGGATGCCCATATATACTTTTTTTTACATATATACACACTTTGCCTAAATGCCATGGGCATCTGAGCTTCGAAGATTGTTATATTTCAGTACATAAAGGCAATAAGGAAGGGGCAGTGGAGTGTTCTCACGTTATTACGAGCACAATCGCAACCGGGTGAGGAGCACTATGTTTGAAAATGCCAGTTGCACAGGGGGTTTAACTCAATTTTACAAGCATTGGGGTAACTAAAGCCTTAATTTTATAGGGTGCCTGCAGAAGGGATCTGTGGAATGAACCCCTATCTGTGCAGCGGTCAGGGCTTCAAAAATGCTGGTACTTCTTTAAATGTGATAGGAAATGAAGTATTGCAGTTTTTTTTTTATCATTCAAGAAATTATAAATGTCAGACCGTGGCGCGTGTATGTTTTTTTATTGTATATCAATGTTTAGAATGCACATTTCTTCACAGGGCCCCTATGTTGACAGACCATGGACTTCCCAGTCTGTGTTTCTGCATTGGGAGTCAGTGCGTGACATGCTTTGAAAAGCTCACATCACAGACTCCCAATACAACAGTCAGTCAGTTGCCGGGCTCTGGTTAGAATAGTGAAGTGCTAACACTTTGATGCTATCTGGGGTTGCCATACTGCACTTCTTAAAAGAGACCCAACCATCACCTGGCAACGGCGCAACCCTCCTCCCAATCCTCGTCTGATTGCCATAGAAATCATTGAAACGTCTTATTTGTGCAGGTGGGGAAAACGCCATTTATTCTTTCCCTCCCTGGTGTACCATGAGTGCCCAGTCTAACAGACTGCTTCAATGTGTAACCACGCCACCCCCTCTCCTTCCAAGGAAGCTCTTTAGCGTACCGGTCATGCCCATTGCAGATCTGCAGCCTCTGGAGTGCCAACCTTTTTTTTTTTTTTTTTTTTAAACTGGAAGCTTAGAAGAAATCTGCAGGCGCTAGGTGTAAGTTTACCGTGTGGTTTATTGTGCTCCTGTCCCACTGTGCTGTGTCTGGGGTGGGGAAACAAAGATCTGGATGGCATGTATATCAGTTGCACCCAAAGTGTTAGTGTTATGTGCTCCTTCTGGCCACTAACATGTTTGCGGGGCCCAAATTTGCTGTTTTTATTTGTGTTTTTTTTTTTTGGGGACTCATAGAAAGACAGTCTAAGTTCCAAATTGCCCACCAGAGGAAAGAAACATGCTTTAAGAGAGTGCCCCCCCACCCAGATGCAGTTCAACAGAGCGGGCCAGGGAGTGGAGACACAAGCGCTGTCAGCTGCAAGAGAAAGAATCTTGGTGCTGCAGATCCGCATGAGGCACGACGGGTACACTAAAGAGCTTCCTTGGAAGGAGAGGGGGCAGCGTGGTTACACACTGAAGCATTACATAGACTGGGCAGTCACGGTACACCAGGAAGGAAAAGAATAGCGTGTTTTCCCACCTGCACGAATAAGATGTTTCAATGATTTATATGACAACCAGCAGAGGAAGGGGAGGAGGGCTGTGCCATTGCCATGTGATGATGGTCGGGTCTCTTATTTAAAAAAAATTTTAAATTTTTTTTTTTTTTTTTTTTTAAACTGCAGTATGGCAACCCCAGATGGCATCAGAGTGTTAGCACTTCACTATTCTAGCCAGAGCCCGGCAACTGACTGACTGTTGTATCTGGAGTTTGTAACATGAGCTTTTCAAAGCTTGTCACACGCTGACTCCCAATACTAAAACCAAGACTGAAGTTCATGATCTGTCAACATAGGGGCCCTATGAAGAAATGTGCATTCTAAACACTGAAATAATTAAAAAAAAAAAAAAAAAACACCACACACAGGCCACAGTCTGATCCGATATTTATAATTTACTGAACATTAAACAGCAAGAATTTATTTCCCATCTCCTTTAAAAGAAATTTCCGATATAGGGCAGCTACTCACATATTGTGGTAGCTGCCCTCAGCTTTCAGTAATTCCAGCCTGGTTTAACTCATATTTCCTCATACCTTAGTTTTTTTCACTTGTAATTTTCCAAATGGCTATGCAGCCCGATCCATTCAGAGTGCCTCAGTGCTTCTGAAACACCACCGTTCTCAAGCATGTAATGACATGTGACCAGGGACAGCACAGTGGGGCACCCCATTGAAATGAGTGGGGTTGGATTTCACATTCATTTTTAAGATCAAGAATGGCCACTTATAGATTAATGAAGGACACAGAGTCAGGCGGTGTCCATTACTCTGTAAGTGGCCATTCTTGATCTTAAAAATGAAAGAGTGAAATTCAGCCCCATTCATATCAATGAGACACGCTCCCTGGTCACACGTCATTCAGTGCTTGGGAGCGGGCAGGGGGAGGGTGTCGTCAGAAGCACCGGGGCACTCAGAATGGACTGGGCTGCACAGCGATTTGGAATATTACGAGTGAAAAAACTAAGGTACGAGGAAATATTTATTCTTTAAAGCAGGCTGGAATAACTAACACTGAGGGCAGCTACAATATGTGAGTGGTAGCTGCTCTCAGCTAAGTCGGAAAATCACTTTAAGATATAGTATGCACACCCTGAAATTGCTCATTATACTTATTAAAATAACCTGTTAAAGTCAGAGAATTGCTTTATTAGACATTAAATGATTGGGATGTAATTTAAGATTTTTTATTTATTTACAGCCTGGATAAAAAAGAATCAAATTAGTCCATGTTTAAACTGTCTAGGAAATGGAACTGCTACAGTAGTTGGTGCTTAAGGACATTGAAAAAATACAGGTTACTCACCTGTAACAGGAGTTCTAGGAATGGTATATGTTGTTCATCCACACTCATTGGCAGTATCCTTGCCGCTTTAAATCCGGAAGGTCTTTCAAGCTTACACTCCTCCCACCCACCGGGTGGTATAACTCGGCTCCGCCCATGGCCTAGATCTGGCAGCCGCTGGAAGCTCAGGTTGTGCGTACCGAGCGAGGAGATCGGTGAAGGTGAGGATGAACAACATATACCATTCCTAGAACTCCTGTTACAGGTGAGTAACCTGTATTTCTAGGGACATGGATATGTTGTTCATCCACACTCATTGGCAGACTCTAGCAGTTCTCCGGGAGGAGGGGAGGCAAAGGCAGCACACCCCCCATATATACTTACTTGGGAAGAGAGACTGGAGAACCCGAGCCCCAAAACCAGCATCCCGGGCGTGACTCAAGGTCGATGGTAGTGGGTAATGAAGGTGTTGTGACTTCCAGGTAGCAGCCTGCAGATTTCCTGGATAGGGCGATCCTGAAGCAGCCACCCGTTGCAGCAATATGGCAGGTAGAATGAGCTCCTAATCCTCTGGGAGGCTCCATGCCCGCTAACTTATAGCAGAGATCTATGCAGGAGGTTGCCACCTGCTTATCGTCCGCTTGGCTGCAGGTCTGCCAGATGCGTGACTTCAGCGTAGGTGACAAACAGCTGGCCGAACCTCTCCCAATTTCAGCGAGTGCGCCTCATTATAATAGCGGTGCGCCTCTTCTAGGTCCAGAGTATGGAGCCTATATTCGCCTCCGAGGTGTGATTGGGTCAGAAACACCGCAGAGTCAACACCTGGTTAAGGTGAAACTCCGGCACCACCTTCGGAAGAACTCCCCTGGTGAAGGCGCAGGACAACCTTGTCCCTGTGGAAGACCAGGTAAGGAGACTCGATGGAGCGCCTGGAGCTCTCCCATCCTTCCTGGCTGGCGTGATAGCCACACAAGGCTGGGCCTTCCACGACCAGGTGAGAGAGAGCACACCTGTGCATAGAGTTCGAATGAAGCACTTGCCCATGAGCTTGCCAGTACCAGCAGTAGATCCCACGGAGGTGAGGTTCCCGCACTGGAGGAAAATGTGATCAAGGCCTTTGAAAAGCCAGACCACCTTCTCCTGCGCACCCACTGCTTCCCGGCCACCGCCTCGTAAGCAGAGATGGCTGCCAGGTGCACCCTTAGGTCGCTTTAACTAAGCCCCTGACTAGAAAGGGACCATAAATAGTCCAACATGCTGCTGGCTAGGAACAGGAGGAAGGGTCCAAGCCACTTGCCTGACACCAAATGGAAAACCTTTTCCATTTGAAGGCATAACATTTTCTGGTCGACTCTCACGGGACGCCTCAACTACATTGAGGACCTCGTCGGAAAGACCCAAAGCCTGGAACTCTGAGCAGCTCAGAAACCAGGCCGTCCAGGTGCAGGGATTGAAGGTCCGGATGGAACACCTTCCCTGATTGACTGAGAACAGGTCCAGGCGAGCTGGGAAGCTGCACGAGTCCTGGGCTGAGACTGAGGAGATCTGGGTACCAGAACTGGCGGAGGCCAGTCTGGGGCTATCAGAATCACCTGCGCCTTTGTCCCTCCTGCGCCTTGAGAAGCACTTCAGGATCAAGGGAAATGGGGGAAAGGCGAAAAGAGGCCCGGGGTCCATTGCCTCGAGAAGGCATCCCCTGCAGCGAGCCCCTGCTGAGGGGGTGGCATGAAACAGACTCGTGTAGCTTCATGCCCAAGGAGGCAAACAGGTCCACCTGAGGTGTGCCCCAAAGGGAGAACAGATGCTGTACTACCTCCGGCAGGAGAACCACTCGTGGGATGCAGCCCTATCCGGCTCAGGGCATCGGCCAGGGGTGTTGGAGGCTCCTGCCCACGTGAATGGCTGGGAGATCCGCCTCCAGGCTGCGATCGAGTGACCAAATCGTGAGAGCTTCCTTGCATAGAAGCATGGAGCAGCGCCCCGCCTCTGGCGCGGTTTAGATGATACATGGTCGTGGTATCGTCCGGCTCGACTCGGACCACTTGACCCCCGGAGGAACGAACCAAAGGCGGTGAGAGCTGAAGCGGACCGCCTCGGAGCTCCAGCAGGTTGATGTGGCATGGGACTCCCTTGAGAGGACCAGAGGCCATGAGCCAGTGTTCCCCAGATGGGCACCCCAACCCATCAGAGAGGCATCGGTCGACAGAGAGACCGTCGACTCAAGCGAGACGAGCGAGGATGCCCTCCTGCAAATGATCTGGAGCGGTCCACCACTGGAGGCGTTCCATCCTTGTCACCGACACAAGCTGGTCCAAGGGATCAGGCGTTGTGACCACTGGCTGGCCAGTCCCCACTGAAGGGGCGCATGTTTCCAGCCAGGCCCCAACGGACCCACGCTGGTACAGGCATCCATGAGACCCAGGAGCGCAGGAAGTCCGGGCAGGGCGCAGTGCCCAACCAGAAATGATCGGGCAAGGAGGAAAGAACCTCGGCCCTGTCCGCCGAGCAGCTACTGGCTACAAGAGAGTCGAGCTGCGCCCGATGAATAAAATCACCTGCTTCGGCTCGAGTCTCGACTTGGCCTCGTTGATAAGGAGGCCAGTTGGAAAGCAGACTGGAGGGCAGATCTCTGGACCACTCCGCCTCCTTCCTGGAGGGACAAGCTATCAGCCAATGCGTCCAGGCAAGGGCACACCCGGACCCCTCAGGCGCCCGCAGGAATGCTGTCACCACTGCCATGCATTTGGTGAAGACCCTGGGAGCTGGAGACAAGCGAAGAGGCATAGCGGAACTAGAAGAGATCCTTCCGCTCGGAAGCGGCGAATCTCTGTGAGACGGACGGATAGGGACGTGAAAACGCTGGCCCTGCAAGTCCAGAGAGCAGAACCACGCCGCTCCAAGGATGGTATTATCTGAGCCAGAGTGACCGTATCTGAAGGTTCGAGACCTTAGGAAACTTGTTTAGGCCGTGGTAGGTCGCAGAATGGGGCGTCCAGCCCCGTCCGCTTCGAACCAGGAAGTACCTGGACACAAACCCTGGGTCTGAAGGAGGGTCCACACCTCTCTTACCACCTCCTTCTGGAGGAGAGAGTGATGTAACCGACGGAAGCAGCCAGTGAGGCTGGGGATCGAAGCCCCCCGAGGCGGCTCCTTGAAGAGTGCCTGCCAGATTCCAGAGGCAGGCCTCTTCCACCACCTCCAAAGACCCACCTGTCCGCAGGTAACAGCGGACCAGGTGGAACGGAAGTCTTTGGTCGTCTCCACGGGGACCTAGGTAAGGTGACGGGATGGGGCGACACCTCAGCCTGTCACTAGGCAGGCTTGGAGGAGGGACCGGCCGAGGACCTCCTGGGCCCTTCCTCCCTGCCTCCTGTTAGAGGAAGCCATGGCTTGGGTTTGGGATGCCAAGGCCCGAGCCTGCTGGCCCTGGCGTTGCTGGGCCGGGCGCGCCGAGGAGCAGAAGAACGAAAAGGGCTTGGGCTGTGGTTTCTCGACCTTTGTCACTTCTGAGCGGAAGAGACCGAGGTCCAGGTGGCATTGGACTTCTCGATCCTCTGCAGGTGACCTTCCCCCCAGGGCCGAAGAGGTCAGTCCCCAAAAGGGAACATCCGCCAACTTGTGCTGGGTATCAGTAAGGTGGATATCCTCAGCCAAGCCCACGACGCGCATAGCCACTCCGGCCGCCACCCCATCTGGCAAAAAGACTCCTATATCAAACAAAGCAGTCTGGAGCGCTGTTTGGCCACTGCCTGCCTGGTCGCACTGTAACCGTAGTCTGCTGCAGATCGGCCGGGAAGATGAGAATGACCTCATCAGGAATAACAGGAGCATGAGAAAAATGTGCCCATGAGGACGGCCAAACGGCCAGACGGGACGGCCGAGAGAGCACGAGCGTAGACTTTCGCCCGTGTAGTCAATTCCTGGACCATCGTCAGGAGGTTTGTCCATCCTGGCGTTGCCAGCCTTGAAGCATGTCGGTAACCAACCCTCAGCAGAGGGTGTTCGAAACCCGGACAAGGAACGGTAGGACCGCATACTTCCTGACCATCCTGGCCGAGCGCAGGGCAGGAAGCAGAAGCTGCCAAAGTTCCAGTGCCGGACCCACTATAGCCTCGGCCACGGAAAACCTCCGTCCGGAGAATCCTCGGTCCAGAATCTCGTGAGGGGATACCTAAGCCCGTTTGGAAGCGAGTTAGAGCTCCATCCGGTGAGACTCGAGATGAGCGAAGCGGTCCTAGGAAGAACCGGCGGGCTATCGTCCGATGACTGACCTCCTGAGACTCCAAGTCCAGAAAGCTTGGAGAAGAAGGAGGAATCATCTCCGGACTCGGAAGGAGTCCTGAAATGCCTCTGGCCTGAGCCACCCTTCACCTACGAGGTCGGTGGAGTGAGGGTAACTGACAACGATGGGGTAAACCTTGATGGGCAAAGTCCTTGGTCGGAGCCCCAATTGGTGGCTGTGGAGGCGGAGGGTTCCACGGAATCGGTGGGCAGCAGTTTTGGCGAATAACTTGACCCTGGGTATGGGCTCCTCGGACAGAGTGGGGTTGTCGGCGTTCGGTGACGCCATAATGGCGGGGAAGGCGCGGGTCGACTTATTCCGGCAGAGACTATTGCAACATAAGTCTCATTACGTCCGGCGTAATGGCGGCCTCCTCATCGAGAGAGGGCCGAGACAACCCGGCGGCAGCTTACCCCGATGCAGACCGAGACCGCCTATGACCAAGGAGCAGCTGGACCGAAGATCCAAACGAGACCCGAGAGTCCCAAATTTCCGGGGCGGTCTGCGGGGGTGTCGGCGGAACCGCACTCCTTCTCGGCTCGAAGGTCCATCCGAGGGCTCGAACCGGGAGGCACAGACGCAGCCCACGGGATCCTCAACTCCTCCCGGGGAGAGAGGAATCTCGGCTAAAGGCGACAGCCCGTCCAATGGTCGAGAAAAATCTCGACTTCATCAGTAGGTCTCGGTCAACTGACCTGGCGGGGACACCGTGAGGCCAGTGGCGAAGCGAGCGATGGCGACTAAACCGACGGACTGACGGGCCGCGGGAGAGGACCTTTCCCGCTCCCAAGGCGTCGGCGGAGGGACTTACCCTTGTCCTCTTTTGGACGAGATAAGGTCCAGGACGCGAGCCCTTCTCCTTTAGTGGAGAGGGACAGACCAAAGCTCCTTAAAAGAAGCCGTGTAGGAAGAACCCAGAGGCGGGATAAATGCGGCGTCGAGGAAGATACGGCCAGCGCCGCCTCCTCTCGAGGGCGACCATCCGCTCGAGGCGATCACTTGAGCGCCGCCCGCGGACACACGCCAACGGGCCTCCTTGGACTTCACCGGGCATGGCTTCTCGGGGACGGCCCAGTTGCACCGGGCAACGCCCGTCTTCGGGGGCATGGGCCGAGAAAAGATGAGCACAGGTCGCAAGCCTGCGGGTCGTGCTCAAGGCCTAGGCAGTAGACACACGTGGAGTGGATCCGTCGAGACATCTTCTGCCGCATGGGCATCTCAATCCGGAGTCGATTTGTCCATCGCGGCAGCGAGGGATCGAAGACTGAAGTCTTTTTGCAAATTTTTATTTTAAATCCACAAGCGGAGAAATAGGAACCAGTGCATAGCGCGAGGCGTTGAGGAGGGAACCTGAGCTTCCAGCGGTAAGGAAGATCTCTGGCGTCGTAGGGGCGGGCCGAGGAGTTATACCGAATTGGGTGGGAGGAGCAAGCAAAGACCTTCCGGCAAGATTTAAAGCGGCAAGGATACTGCCAATGAGTGTGGATGAACAACATATCCATGTCCCTAGAAACAGTGCTTTTGATGGCTCTGGTGATGTCAGGCTATCTCCCCATTTTGTGCTCAGAGGTGCACAGCTAACACCAACATGTCCTTCATGAAATGGAAATTACGTACCTACTGTATTTCTTGATCATCTTTGACAAAGTCGTCACCACTCATTCACACTTATGGGACTATGCCGAGAACAGCAGAACCAAGTGGGGCAAATTATTCTTCAGGAGCCAGCACGGTAGAGGTCGTGAGAAGCAGCACACGAGGGCCGGCTCATGCCATATAGGCCGCCTCGGCGTCGACCTTCCAACCACCTCAGTACCTTTTTACCGAGGAGGTGCAGTGTAAACTAACCTAGTGAAACTAGCCTATGTCGGACATAAGATAATCCGAATGATCCGTATAAGGGTCAACACAACAGACCCTTCAAAGCCAGCCATCAAGGAAGTGAAGACCAACAGACAAGTGAGCTCGGGGGATGGAGGGTGGGCGTGTGAATGAGTGGTGGAAACTTCGTCCAAGAAGATCAAGCATTAAGGTAGGTATGTAATTTCCGTATCATCCTGGACATAAAGTCTCCACCACTCATTCACACTAATGGGAGAGTACCGAGCTAAATAATCCCAAAGGGCAGCAGGAGAGAGTTGTTCACTTAGGACAGAAGTCCATTGAGGATTGTCCTGCCAAAGGAATGATGCTGTCTGGCATGGACATCCAAAGCACAGTACTTCATAAACGTGTGCACGGAGCTCCAAGTAGCTGTACTGCAGATGTTTGCAATGGGCACGTTTCGTATTTCTGCCAGAGATGCCGCTACTGTTCTGGTAGAATGGGCATATACCCTGCCTTCCAGCTTAACCTGTGTCATGGAATAGCAGTGATGAAGACATGCCACTAGCCATGCCAAAATACATCTGATAGCAACAGGCTGACCCAGCCATGCTGAATGACACAGAGAGTTCCTTAGACTTGTGGATCTCTCTAGATCCAAGCAGAAACGCAAGGCCCTCTTAACATCCAGAGAATGTAGGGTACATTCTCCCTCATTCTGGAAGTTCGCAAAGTAAGTCGGAAGAACCAAAGGATGGTTTACATGGAATTCCGAGACCACTTTGGAAAGAAATTTAGGGTGGGTTTGAAGAACCACCTTGTCCTTATGAAATACCGTGTAAGGAGGTTCTGTGACCAATGCATGTATTTTAGACACTGCGAGCGGCAGTAATGGCTACAAAGAAGGCAGTCCTCCAGGTCAGAAACTTCAGCTCACATGTTGCTAGAGGCTCAGACGGTTAACGGGTGAGCATATCTAGCACCAGATTAATATCCCAGGTGGCTACCGGTCTCTTGACTGGTGGCCTAGTGTGAAGAATACCTTTCAGGAATCTCAACCAAGGTTAACTGAGCTATAGACAATATGTATATAGGCGCGTGATAAGCAGAGATCGCGCAGAGATGGATCTTCACAGTACAGTACTGTAGTCCTGTTTTAAACAGATCTAGAAGATGCTCCCAAGACTTTGTTTGGTGGGCAAGAAAAGGGATCCAAGGAGGATTTTGCACACCAAATAGAGGATCGCTTCCATTTTGCCATGTACATTTTCCTAGTAGCTGGTTTACACGCTGCTAGCAGAATGTCTGAGATGCTCTGTGAGACATCAAATCTACCCACTTCTATCTCCTCTGGAGCCAAGCATGAAGATGAAGGGATCTCTGGTTGGGATGGACCACCGGGCCCTGGGTCACCAGGTCTGTCTGAAGTGAAAGCTGTCTCAGTGAAGTTTCCGATAATCTGCTGATTAATGGAAACCAAATCTGACGAGGCCAGAATGAGGTGATGAGGATCATTCTGCCCCCCCCCCTTGTGCTTCCAGCTTGAGCAACACCCTCTGAACTAAGGGAAGAGGAGGAAATGCGTACAGAAACAGTCTTGTCCACCACAGTCTGAATGCATCCTGACAGAAAGTGCCAGGTTTTGGGTTTTTTCAGCAGAAGAGAGGCAGTTTTGCATCGAGTGGGGACACAAAAAGGTCTACGTCCGGCATGCCCCACTCTTCGAAGAGCAACTGCACGACGTTTACATCGAGAGACCATTCGTGAGGATCCACCTCTGTTCTGCTGAGACAATCCCCTAGCTCATTCTGGGCTCCTGGTAGGTACACTGCCTGGATCAGGGCTTCATGTTCTAGACACCATTCCCACACTCTCACTGCTTCCCTGCACAGGAGATAAGAGTGCACCACACCTGGTCTGCTGATGTACATCATCGCTTTGTTGTCTGTCTGAAGGAGACTTATTTTGCGGCACAGAAAGTCCTTCAGAGCTCGGATAGCGTGCAGGACCGCTCTCTTTCCAAGACATTTATGTGGAGTTGAGATTCGTCCCAACTCCACAGACCTTGGGTGTGGAGTTCCTATGAGCTCCTCATCCGAGTTGGGAAACATCTGTGGTGGTGGTGGTGATCTGGGTCTCCAGTGGAGCAAAGGGGAAACCTTTTAGAAAGCTGTCCTCTTACAAAAGCAGACTTTATGCTGATGCAGGAGACATCTCTCGAAAAATGAGCATGAAAAGTTGTCCAAGATGGGATTTGAGGGGGTATATGCCTCCACATATGGGAAGGGAAGGAGGAGAGGAATGGCAATACTGATTTCAAAGGGGGCTCAATTCCAAAAAGACAATGCTTGGATTGATAAAGAGGGCAAGTTTGTAGCACTAAAGGGACTATATAGGGAACAGAGGATTACCTTGATTTCAGTGTACTTCCCCCAGGTTCTGAATACAACACTTATAAAGTTTTTTTTTTTTTTTTAAACTAACAGTTACAGACCAGGGCGGAGGAAACAATGATATGTGGGGGCGATTTTAACCTTGCTCTTAACCCTATACTAGACACTACTTCTAAGGTATTGAGGCAATCAAACAGAATTGCCAAACAGCTAAATAAGCTTTTGATGGAAATGGGGATGATAAGATATATGGCGCCAGATTAACAAAACTAAGAGGGACTATGCCTTTTTTTCAAATCCTCATAGGACATATTCAAGGTTAGATTATTTTTTTTTTATATAAAGAAAAAATGCAGAGTGTGCACTCAACTTGGTTTGGAGACAAGGTCTTATCAGATCATGCTCCTGTGTTCCTTTCAATGGACATGGGCGATTTTCACAAAAATACAATCTGGAGGCTTAATGCATCACTTCTCAAAGATGAGAAGGTACAGAAGTACAGAAGTACATAAAAGAAGCGTATGAGAAATACCCAGAGGAGAATAATATCCCAGACATTACAGCAAACATATTATGGGACATGGCAAAGGCGATTTTGAAAGGAAAGTTTATGGAAATATCAGCAAAAAAGGAGAGAGAGAGAGACGGAAATGACCAGAGTAGACCTTTAGAAGAAAATAAAAGTACTAGAAGATGAATAAAAACAACAACATAAGAGAGACACACAAAGAATTACTAGGTTTTAAAAAACAGCTGGGAAATCTTCTGGATTACCAGGTGGAACAGAAACTGATCTTTCTAAGGCAGAGATTTTACGAAGGGGTCCCCGATCATTAAGATTATTAGCATCTAGACTAAGGGTGCAAAGAGCAAAGGCAGTAATTAGTCAATTGCAACATCCACGTATGGGCAGAGGGTGACGAAAATAAAGGATATATCAGAAACCTTTGGACAATATTATGCGGAGCTGTACAGAGCCAGCCGCCCTGTACCAGATAATCTTACAGAAGAATTTATGGGAAAAATAACACTCCCTAAAATTATGGAACAACAAAAAATTACAACTCACTAAACTCTTAACATACCAAGAGTTTAAAAGGGAGATAGGGAGATTAAAGACTGGAAAATGTCTTGGACGTGACTGCTTAGCAGCCAAGTTTTACAAAACTTTTGCAGAAATAATACAGACCTTTTTGTTCCAGACTACGCAGGCAGTATTTAATGGAAAGGGAGAACCACCATCGTGGGCACAAGCTGTCATCTCTGTGATTCCCAAGCCCAGGAAGGACCCCTCAAAATGCACTTGTTATTGACCAATTTTCTTACTGAACAATGACTATAAACTATATACATCTATGATTGCTCGTAGATTTCAATAAGTCCTGCCTGCTTTGATCCACTTGGATCAGACAGGATTTGTCCAAGGCAGACAGGCCCAGGATAACCTGAGAAGAACTGTACATATAGTAGGCCATATAAATCACTATAAAATTCCATCATTACTAATGAGTCTTGATGCTGAAAAGGCTTTTGATAAAAGTCTCATGGGTCTTTTCTGAAGAGGGTTCTTTCCGGGTTTGGGATCCCGGAAGACTTCACTAAAAATTTATTTAAACTCTACAGAAGTCCCATGGGATATGTAAGAGCAAATGGACATATTACTACGGGATTTGTTCTTGGGAGAGGAAGAAGACAAAGGTGCCCCCTCTCCCCATTACTTTCTGCACTGTACATTAAGCCTTTGGTGGAAAGTATAAGGCAGAGTGATCAAATACATGGGACACAGATGAAAGATAGGGAGAATAAAGTGGCACTGTATGCCGATGATATTCTGGTCTATATGTCCAAAACTGAAGAATCTTTGCCTCAGCTGATGAAGCAGCTGAACAGATTCTCAACAATTTCAGGCTATATTCTAAATAAGGATAAGACGGTGACACTGAGTCTCCATTATATACCTACTTTAACAATAAGGGAACAATACCCCATGAAATGGGAACTTTCCAGCATGCGGTATCTCATGATTGTTATGGGTAGGACTTCAGGAGAATTACATAATTTAAACTATCCACCCTCGATTACTCGATTAAAGGCAGATATCCTGCGTTGGAAACTCTTACCCTTATCGTTTGGAGACAAGGTACAGGCCTTGAAAATTAACACTACCACAATTCCTATACTTCTTTCAATGTGTCCCATGTGAGGTCTCAACTCAGGTTGGCAAACTGGCAACAATTATTGTTCTCTTTTGATTGGGTAAAAACACGTCCCAGAATTAAGAGAAAAATATTATATTCACCAAAAAGGGAAGGAGGGCTGGCTTTTCCAGATTAGCAGGGTACTGGATAGCATCTCAAATAAGAATAGCTCTGCTTTGGGGGAAACAAAAGCTACAACGCACTGTGGAAAAGAATAGACACTATGGATCAAACTGACCCCCGACTAAGAGCAATAATTTTCCAACCCAGAATTAAATTTATTTACCAAACATACTTCACAGGTATTAGGACGGTTTTGGAGGGATGGCAAGGGGTATTAGAGGTGGAAAGATACAAAAGGCTATGTGGCTATTCCGTTAGTGGATATATGATCCAGGGTTTCTGCCTGCAACACAGTATAAGTAGTTCCTAAAACAAGCTAACAGGGGAATTACATCGCCATATCAATTAATACAGGGTACACAGACTATCTTTTGAACAGGTACAAAGTATGTATGGGTGGATACACCTAGACAGATTAAGGTTCTATCAACTTAGACATTACATTAGAGAACTACAGGAACAGAGATCTAAGACAGAGGGACTGGGAATAATACAAATACCATTTAGAGAGATATGGAATTCACTATATGGTAAAAAAAGCAATTACCTCATTAACAATGTATAACACACAGGAAATTCTGTTTCCACTAAACTTATTATGAAAAAGTGGGAGAAAGAATTAGACATCACCCTCACAGAGAGGGAATGGACGAGACATACATGGTCTACCACCTCCTCACCCTCTTGGAGACGGTTTTGCTGGAAAATGATAATTAGGTATTTTTTAGCTCCTATTAAAATGGCCCACTGGGATAGGCGATCTAGTGCAGCTTGTTGGAGGAGATGTGGAGTAGACAGATCTACACTGGCAGGTCTTCTGGCACTGCCCCAAGTTGAGACTTTTTTGGGATTGTGTGATAGCCAAATTAAAGATATTATGTTTCATACAGAATTAAGTTCTGAACACCTGGTAATGGAACTGTGTCCCAGAGAAATGAAGGGACAAGACGAAATTCACCTCTGGAATGTATTGATAGCAGCGGCACTGAAAGCCATAAAGAGAAAATGGCTCCAAGAGGCCCCTCCAGAGGGAACAGACTGGCTAGAGATTGTACAACAAATACAATGAGAGAAAATAACAATTTAATAACATATGGAACAGATTGGAATTACTTATCCTCCCAGACAACTAAAAGAGAGAAAAAAAAATAAGGGTACATCAGAGAGATGTTTATTTAGAAGAAAATAAAGATTATGGGCATGAAGTAAAGTGAAGATCGAATCAGCTTAAGGTACTGTAAATAAGAGATGAACCACTCCTATCAACTGAAACAAAAATTAATTCAATATAAACCAACGTTGTAAATGCAAACATAAACAGAGTGTTAAAAAAGGTAAGAGTGCTGGTAGCTTAGAGTTGGATTAAAAAGGTTTTTTTTCCTTTTTTCTCTTTTTTTGTTTTATTGTTTGTTTGTTCTCTAGATAACAGCTTGTCTAAAGGACTTATATGGATGTAATCTGAAACCGAAAGATCAGATGATATTTTGTATAAGTGAGATTGTGCTATAATTGTACAAAGAAATTGTCAATTACTGTTAAGACATGAAAGATGTAATGGTATGCATAATCCATGATATACATCTAAAAAATAAGTATTAAAAAAAATAAAGTTGTCCTCTTGAGTCCACCAGGTGAGTGACCGCTTGAGAGGTTCCGTCACTCTGCTGTGAAAGGACTGGGGTGTGTGTGGTCAGGGACCACGGAGTACTGAGCATCCAATCAATAGTCCTCATGTGAAGACGAGCCAAGGGCACCATGAACACTGAAGATGCCATGAGGCCCAGCATCCGCTGCATCGAGAAGGCTCGTACTGAGTCGTTCTCTCTGATGAAATGGGCCATCTGAAGGATATCGTTCCTCAGATTGTCCCACACCATTTGTGGGAGTGTCTCAAGAGAGGGCTGCACCGGTGGAGTCAATTCCACAAGAATATCCGGAACGTGCAGATATGAATGCGCAGCAATTTCCCCTGATCGACCTCTGGAGGAGGAGGGGGAGAGAGAGAGAGAGAGAGAGAGCGGAATTCATGTTCTTAAGCAGAGACTTAAGGAAAAGGGCCTCATCCAAAGGCTGTGCCGAAGGAGAGAGCTTATTTGCCACTCCGAGATAAGAATCGTCATCAAAGTCGTCCCCTAACTGAAGATCAGGATCAGGTTCAATGTCGTCTCCTACAAGCCCTGGAAGGATACAGGAAAGGAAGAAAATAAAATAAAATAAAATAAAAGAGGCGGCGCTCCACGAACTGGAGTTGAAAAACCCGGCACCCAAGGCGGCGCTGAATGCACCAGCCCCCAGGAAGCAGTGCTGCCAAGACCGGAGTCGAAAGCAGCACTGCCTCGGCATCGCACAAATGCCAAAGAACCCCAACCCAACTCACAGCCAAGGAGGAAGATCTGACAAAAATCAGAAGAAAATGGTACGTGTGATGGCCCCTGCGCCAAAGCCACATGATGGGGGAAGCACCAGAGCACAGCGTCGACAGCACCAGAGAAGGTGCTACACAACCAGGAAGCCCCAACTGCCCTGCCCGCAGGCTCGAAACCCTTAGGCCTGAAGGCCCCAGAGACTGTCCCGCAGGCTCGGATAGGCAGAACACCTGCCGAATCCACTGCTCCAAAACAGCGGCCCAATGATTAAACTGCTCACCAGAAGACTCCCCGGGCGAGGAAGGACTACAGAATTTAAGATGTCAGCCACTAGGAACAGAGGCAGTAGCAGACCCTGTAGGAGTCGGACCCCTGTCCCCAGCTACCGACGATCAACGCGCAGACACACCAGAAGGCAACTTCGAACGGTACAGTTTCTTCTTCGACCTGCTGTACAGACATGAAGATTTGACTCCTGGCAGACGAACAACATCATCACTGAAGCGCACTCAACGGCGGGAAGAGAGGAATTTGAGGTGGTTGGAGGGTCGACACCGAGGTGGCCTATACGGCACGAGCCGGTCTCGCAGTGCCGCTCCTCACGGCCCTATCTCGGTGCCGGCCCCCCTGAAGAATTTTGGCTCTCGTTCAGTCCTAGCACCTCCGGCGTAGTCCCCTTAGTGTGAATGAGTGGTGGAGACCACGTCCAGGACGATCACTCCTGTTACACCGGAAAGGCCAAATAGGAAATCCATGTAATGGAAATGTTGGTCTTGCACACAAAAGCGAAGAAACTTGCTGTGTGACCGATTAATGGGTACATGCAGATATATATCTTGCAGATCTAAGCGTGACAGATGCCCCAGGTCAAACCACTGCTGGTGGAGCACAGCACTTCCATCATGATGTGTGAAGCTCCGATAATTCTGTTGAGATCGAGCATGGCTCTGAACCCCACCCCCCCGTCTTCTTGGGAACGATAAAGATGAAGTAAAGGTCCAATACACCTTTTTTCTTCTATATTGTGTGTTAACGACCAGACACTGGCGCCTTTCCCAATGGAACAGCAGGCTTCATCCTGCCGGTGGTGAGGGGTTCTTCGATTTTCAACCCTTTCAAAGGTCGGCATGCAGACGTGTGGTGTATAGAGGACACTCGCACTTAGCGCCTGGCCTTTCAAGAGGAGGCCACTAGCTGTACCATCTGGCCTCGCTAGGTAGTTGCCAAGCAGCAGCATACGCTGTCTTCCACCCTGAAGGGGAGCCATCTGTGGACACAATCCTCCTCCCGGTCAGCCACCTCCCCAAACCCTGGTTCATTCCCAAACCCAGATAGACAGTGTGGCAGAAGGCCCAATCCCCTTTGAAGCGCTGGTACGGGTCATACTGTATTTCTGTCAAATAAGCTACTGTGTCTTGAATTCCCCCTCCTCTGGTCAGAATGTCAGACTGAAGAAACAAATTAGTCTTTTGGGGGAAGATGGTTAAAATCTGATAGCATAACCCTCACACAAATAATCAAAAAAATAAATAAATAAATAAAATAATCCATGGTGATTTTCGTCCATCGGTTTACAAAATTCAGCACTCTTGCACCAAAGTGGTGTCAGGGGCTGGGGTCATTCTGATCTCAGTGCAGTTGGTTGTCCTTACATGCTCCATCGCTGTGATTTCCTCTACCACCTCTGCTGCAACTAACGTATTCTTTGGAAGGGGGGGGTGGGAGATTCTGCAACTGTCCGATTAAGTGATGTGCCAGCCTATTAAATCCTGATGTGCCCCACAAGAGTGCCATCCCATATGTTTTTTTATCCTGATGAAGTGCAAGTTTGGAATCCAAAACCCATTTGATGATGGCCCCCAGATCAGGGCCAAACAGGAGGTACCCTGGAAT
The DNA here is from genome assembly GCA_016271365.2 of Neoceratodus forsteri. Taxonomy (NCBI): domain Eukaryota; kingdom Metazoa; phylum Chordata; order Ceratodontiformes; family Ceratodontidae; genus Neoceratodus; species Neoceratodus forsteri. The sequence goes on along the minus strand of JADMNL010000028.1, from coordinate 243,302,165 downwards.
GGCATATTTAAAAGGGGTGCCTTAGAGGAATTACCTGCTGCCCAGGGAGTGAACTCCCCTTGCCATCAGAGAGTACATGGCAGATTTTGCTGAAAACTGTAAATCGTATGCCATATCCGCCAGGAAAGCCATCCCCACAGATGCAAACATGGATACTGCAGTCTCAGTCTTGAGGAAAGTCTTAGGAAATTTTGGAAGCCAGGAGGCCACAGCCCTGGAAACATAAGCCAAAGTGAATGTAGTTCACATGGGGATCCTGCCACCTCATACGCTCACTTCACAGTCTCTCATTCCAGATCCAGAGGGTCCTTAGGCATCAGGATTTTTTGGGGGTCTTTTCTTATGGCAGCAAGGTTGGTGCATCTACCTTTGGACTCGTATACCAAGACTCCTGAAACCTTACAATTTTTTTTTTAAGTCTTGGCGTAGTTCTGTAATCCTTGCTTGCCCATTCATATGTGACCATGTCTTTTGCTGTGTAGCAGACTGGGAGTACTTTTTCCTTTAAACTGCTCTTTTAAGATTTGCCCTCTTTTTAGACTTGACTATGGGTCGTCTTCCATATCAAGGGTAATGCAGGTTTGCATCAACGTACCAAGGTGCTCCCAAGAAAAGGCTCCATCTGATTTGTACTCAACCTGGTCCTCAGAGTCTGGTTTACACTTGCCAGAACCACTGGAGAGCCCTCCAGGACAGCAGGTTGTCTCTGGGATGTGGTCTGGCAAATTCCAACAACCCGCGAGTGGATGTAGCCTGGCAAATTCCATTACTTGGGGGATGCCGGGGTGCATTTCAGAGTTTTCATTATTACTACTACTACAGTTTTTCTTCCTCCTGTCTCCCTGGTTGGCCATCCTTCCCGTCGATCCTCCCAGGCCAGTCTCCCCAGCTGCTCCCAAGATTTCAATCTCCCAGAGTCCCTCACAGCCTGCCCACCGTGGCAGGGTGGCAAGGAGTCCCTCAACCCAAGGTCCAGATCCAGATCAGGCAGGAGTCTAAGTCACCAGGTGCAGGGCCTGCGGAGTTCGGCGATCATCCTGCCAGACAAGGTGTTTTCCGGTCTTCCGTTCCCCATGCACTGCTACTCTACCCCTCCTCACAGAGACGCTGGCAATTGAGATGTCTCTGATGGGAGAAGGCAGTGGCATGCTAACACAATATGAGACACGTCCCTTCCTTCCCCTAGTCCACACGTCCTACCACCCACACATCTGCAGCTGGCAGTGCTGAAGTGCCCCCCCTCCCCCGAGAGGACAACATATGGGACGCTCTGTCCTCCTCCCGCCCCTGATGATCCACGCTCATTACCAGAGTCGCCAGCATCGCGAATGGTAGCTCTAATGCCACACCGATGGTCTGGTTGAGAATCTTTCTCTTGTTGGAGCAGGATTCTATCAGCAGTTCATCAGTAATGTCCACAGCTTTCGCAGGCATTGCCACTGCTGGCACAAAAGTTTCATGTGTCCTGATGAGAAGGGGATCATGATCCAACTGCAGAAGATACTGCAGACAGGAGCAGAGGTTCTTTTGATAATGATGCCTTGGTCTTGAGCTCAGGGCCAACCCTCTACTCCACTGCCCCCTTGGGAGAAATCAGAGGGATCCCGGGCTCTGCTCTGTTTACAGAAGAAGCCTTGTCGCAGACTGGGCAATACGAGATGGCCATGGTGAACTGGAGCCTCAAATGGCACTTCTAACATCCAAGAGTCTTGGATCTTGTCTCCTTAGGAGCACGGCTCAAAAGATACCATAATGAGATCTGCCAAAACGACCCTGTAACTTGTGTTTGGTTAACTGGACAAAACATTAAAATTAATGTCCGTTTAGCACTTAAAACAGATTTGTTGTGCTTATAACGTCTGTATCCCAAATTTTATGCTGAAACAGCAGTCCAAGATGGCCGCCACAATCCAGTGCACATGTACAGACAGTACCGAGATGGCTGCAGAGTGTCAAATACAGAAAAGGTTCATGTCATCAACACAGTGAAGTGATCCCAGGATGGTGCCCGCTGCACTTGCCCGATCTGTGGTGTGGGAACCCACTAAATCATCCCAGCTCCTCACTGCAGTCAGAGATGTCCCAAGGACACTCCCTTACCCTAAAAACCCAGCTCCTACCTTTTCTATTCTTCTGTGCAGTCAGGGTAGCAAATGGCCCCACCAGGCGTCAATAGTGTGCGGCCATGGCAGCCTACCAGGCAATCATGAGCACTGGTTCTGAACCTGCCGAACTGCGTCCATGAAAAGGAAAAAAAAAAAAAAAGAGGGGGCGGAGCAATCCTCCAGTATCTTGGTGCCAGTGAAAAATCCTGCTTAAGAATGGCAAGTGCTGGAAGACTGATGTAATCCAGAAGAACTATCCCCTTGCTGAGAAAGGAACAAAGCTTGAGACAGCAGGAGCTTGTGTACGAGCTAGAACAGAATGTAAAAACAAAGGAAGTCTGAGAAGAAGCATGTCCCAAGACTTCTCGCAGATTGTAAAATATGTCCCAGCTAGCAGGTGAGGTGAGCCCATGCCAACTGCCTGCCAACAGGAGTGACACACACGCAGTGGTTTGTTGTACACCTACCTGCTGAATAAGCATGCTGCTCGTCACTACTGGGCAACCTGGGATAACACCAGATAACCATCCAAACACAGCAGAAATGATGTCTGCACACTTGGGCCTCATGCTGTCGAGCTCCTAACCACAAAGTCTGGATATGCCAGTGGAGGTAAGGCACCGCCCTCAGAAGGCTTTTACCATAGAGTATTACCTACAGGGCACATGAGGGTGCCTGTGGTCTGGGTTAGCAATAGCCAGGGAGACCAGGGAATGAATATATTAGCAGAAGGAGTGCAATTTAAGTAATTTAAGGTCAGAAGGGGCACCAGGTCCTTCAGGTTCACCCTCGCACCTCCTGTTTCATAAAAAAGGAATAAAAGTATGCTGTGCAAACATGTACATTACTAATTTATGGGGCCACCCTCTTCTCACTCTATGACCAAGGATACCCTGCGATTTCGCTTGTAAGCAGAAATTTGTCCAGGCTTACCCTGAAGGCATGTTCTACCTTTATATCCACCAGCTCCTCTGGTAGGCTGTTCGATAGGTTCACAAACCTCTGGGAGAAATGCTTCCTAATTATCACCCCTATATTAACAACAGCTGAGCTTCAGGGTATGGACATACATGCCAAGGAATACACCACATCAGTCTCAGTCTGCTCGATCTTGTTGATACCCTTAAATACTTGATCTCCTTACCCCTGAGGTGGGCCTTCAGCCCTTCTCATAGCTTTTGTCTTCACAGTCCTGATCATTTTGGTGGCTCTGTGCTGCAACCTAGGGCCTGACCAGGGAATTGTAATGTGGCAGATGTCACCAGCACTGCAGGTCACCTGCCTTTTGCTGCACACCAGCAATCTGCTAGCCCTCGACAGCAGTCACACAGCTCGTCATGCTTCAGTCCCTGCCTATTTTGACACCCCCCAAATTCCATTCTTCTCCATAGCAGCAAGGGAGCCACAGTGTAGGTCCTACCACTTTTTCCTCAAGGTAGGCACCTTGCATTTTGATACAATGAACCAGACACTCTACAAGTCTGACCTACTGCCTAACTTATTCAGGTTGTCCTCAGTTTATACCCATCTGCAATGGAACGTACTGGCTTAATGTCCTCTATGAACTTAAGCAGCAATCTGCTGGAGAGTCCAGCCTCCAGCAACTAATCCCAGGGGACACCTCCAAGATCCCTACCAATGCGGAGTATTGCTTATCCACCATAACCCTCAGACCCCTGCTGGAACCCAATCCTGGGGAACACCTGCAAGAAATCCTACCAATTCAGAGTACCGCTTATCCATCAGAACTCTCAGCCCCCATCCCCCCACCCCCAAAAACAGCAATCCACATTGTGAATGTCTTACATGTACCCCAGTGGTGCATTCTGCCCAGACACTTAAAATGTGCCTGTGTCAAATGCCTTACTTAAGTCCAGATAACTACAATGGACACAGTGAAAAAGGCGTCTCAAGAGAGTAGAATATAAACAGCAATGGCGGGCATGGGAAGTGCAGTAAAGGACAAAGTAACAAAGAAAACAGAAGGTATTTATCACACAGAAAAATATTACTCATTTTTTTCTGGTCCCACCACCAATTCCCTCCAAAGAGGGAGTTCAGCCCCAGCCTTGACTGTCGTCCCACCATGCCCAGGCTTACGCCGCCGGGCAGGCACCCACCCTCCTAAGGACACTAGTGATAAACCCTCTGGCTTTGCCCCAGGGCGGGGCCATAGGACAGGAACCCCCTCCCCCCGGGGCAATGGGAACGCCATCAGAGCAGAGTGTCATACCTGGGGGACAGGATGTTTTTTTTTTTTGCAATGATCCCCAGGGAGGTGGGGCATGCAATGACACCAGAGTCTGTCCCGCCTCCCACACAGTGAGGTGCCAGCTCTCCCGCACCATCCCGGCCTCTGCCAGAGGTCCCAATCGGCAGGACATTCACATATAAAGCCCCCAAAAGGGAGAAAGCCGTCCCTCAGATGCTCCACCCTTCTCCAGCCAGCCTCTGGCTCCCACGTCTGTTCCCGGGAAGTCGGCAACGCAAGTGGTCGCCTTGCCACTGCGCCGGCCTAAAAAGTTTATACTTACGACACCATCAGCAACCGGGCTGTAATTCTACTGAGGGATTCTGGTGACATCATAAACCACAAAGGCAAAGCTTCAGTGGCTTTAACTGGCAGCTTACTAATTTCCCTCCCCAGTGTGCCATGTATCTGTATGTCCTGCTCTCAATCCAGCTGAACAACTTGCATCAAATGTTACAGCAGGTGAGCAATCAAAATGCCTTTTTTTTTTGGGGTCATCAGAAAAAGGAAAAAAAACAAAAAACATGAGGCCCAAGGGGTTAACAGTATCACGTCAAGCACCACTGTATCGGTCCAGGTAATTGCATTTTCTTGTATTACCTCTATGGTTACATACTGTTTTTACAAATTCTAAGTTTTTCTCCTGGCTAGAAACGGTATGGACAAACTAGTAAACCTGCTTTTTTGTCAACTCAACATGTTTTGGTACTTTAAAAAGAACTTACTTTTTGCTGCGCTCCTCATGTCCATTCGCACTGCTCAACTTGTTCTCATCCTAAGCAGGGTTGACAGAAGAACATCATAAAGGCGAAGTGGAAATATTTCAAGTCGTCAAAGGGTAAGGGGAACAGGAATAAGAAAATAACAAAACATCATAATTTAAAAACATGTAACTATAATTCACTGCTGATTCTGAATGTTACTTAACATAAAAGATGGGCCTCTGTCCACTTTGCTGCTAAAATTTGGGTGAGGTTATTCCATTTACACTTACAAAATTACTTTATATACAGAATATATATTAAGTTGTAAATGTTAATTTCCTACAAGCTAAACTACTAGTAAATGTATACTGTAGCTTTATAGCATTCAAGTGGTTGCATGTTGTACCTTTAATTAAAAATATTTGTTTAAAAAGAAAATGAAAGTTTTGAGGTGTAACAAATTTTTTGTGTGCTAAGGCCCCTCTGTGATCAGTACCAAGGCTATCTCTGCCTATGCCCCGTGTGGCCATGCTAGCAGCCAGCCACTATCGATTTCCTGTGACCGATGCCACTCCTGAGATCTTCGCCCATTTTCTTGGAGGACTGGGACTGTAAGAGCTTGATGCCACCTCTGTCACACATCTCGCCCTGAAGCAAACAGGGATTCACACTGCTTTAGTAACGTCGACTCCCAAGTCATCAAAAATCCACCAGTTCAGCCTAATCAGTCCCTAATTGCAAAACCTGTTTACATGGAAAATATTATCCATGTTAAACTAGGGCATACGTAATCAATTTAACAGCATAAATTAAATGGGTAAATATTGAAAGTTTCAATGCAAAAACTTATCCTTAAATATTTTAAACTACAGCAGAAGGTCTTTTGATATACAGGGTATTCAGTCATAGTGAAATAGTTACTACTGGATTTTCATGGCATGAAATACAAAAACTAGTGTCTGTCAGTAATGGGCATTTACATTAAAAAAATATTTCAAATCTACATCAAGAATCTCATCTGAAAGTCTTCAATTTTGTAAAACTGGTGTTGATGCATGCATAGATTTAAGTCACCTTTATAAATTTTTGCTTTACACGTTCACCAGCATAAATAAGTTCAGTAAGTTAAAGAGACAGTATTCACTTGCTGCCTTATGAGAACCAAAACCAGTGCGCCACTACAGCAGCACTCTAAACATTTAAGATGACTAGAACAGTAAACAGGCCATACCAGACTTTACAATGTCTGAATACACATTTTTTTTTTAGTGTTTTAAGCTGCTACAGGCTGTGATACGGTCTCTTTCACATGATTACGTGAAATATCTATTCAGGGATCCAAGAATTGTAAAAATTACTGCCTGCTCATTAAGGCTGGTAGCAGCTGATCATTACCTGTCCATTAACGAGGCTTACCATCACCAGTCCCTTTATTTTTTTTTTTGCATACAAAAATTGACTAGTCTTGCCCATCCCTTTGGACAGGTAGCCTTTTTTATGCCCATCCACATTGAAGATTCACATGCCATGGACTGGTGTAAAGGATATTCTTGGACCCCAGCAATTTTCCTGAACTGTATTCATCTTGTTGATATACCAAACAGGCGCCTGGCATTTCTTAGGAGCTTTGCTTTTTACCTAGGGGACCACAGTACAGCGATACGTCACGCAATTACTACCTTATGATTGACAGTTCACACTGGAATCAAAGGTGAATTCATGGGAGTAGAGGTGAGATATCGTTAGGCAAGTCTACAAAAAGAGATAGATGGGCATTTATTCATCACTCTGAATTGAAACTACTGCACAAAATAATCACATCAACAGTAATTAAAAACTTTGTCAACTACATGTAATGCATCTCCAACAACACATTAATCATGAGAGGGTTCCGGGGATGTTAGTTTATAATTTAGCAGTAGTTTCATCAACATTGCAGCATTTTATTGTGTGTTTTAATTAGACGGTTTGCATGTTTACTCACCTTCCTGTAAGGGGCCTCCAGCATTGCTTCAATATCAATATCATCAGCCATTCTTTCGAAAAATCTGAAACAAATTTTTTTTTTTATTGTAATTCATTAAAATGTAAGAGTTATGTACTACATTAGTGAAACCAATACATCACAGTTCATCAAGGTGTTACTGTACTTAGTAATAAAAACAGCACCAGGAGGCAGTATAGTGCAGTGGTTTAAGGTTCCAAGCTGCAAATCTGGAGACCTGGGTTTGAATCCCACAGCCCCCACTTGCATACCGTGTGACCCTGAGCAAGGCACTTAACTTCCTTGTGTTCCCAGGTCGCACCTGGAAGCAAGCTTTCAGCTTAGTCTCTCTTCTCTCTCTCTCTCCTGGTTTAAAGAAAAAATAAAAATGTTAAGTTGGAGGTGTTTGTGCCATACAAAATGTAGCTCCTAGTTGCCAGGAAGCAATACTCAGATACGTGGGCTGCCTGTATGAATACTGGGCTGGGGTAGCCACTGCACAAAGTGCATGTGCGCGCCATTAGCACAGTTCCTTGCTGGCAGGGCACCCAGGAGCAAAGGGGGGATAAACCCCTTTGCTCCTGAGAGCCATATTCAGCGGCCAGCAAGCTGAAGGCCACATGTGGCATGCACGGTGCTAAGGGTCCATTTGCATATCAATATGTGGCCATTATCAGCCCTGTAAAATGCCTCCGTACATTTCATGGTGTGGAGCCTCGGCCACTCCTCCAATCTGATACCTGTCTAGGCACTCTGTTAGTCTAGTAGTACCCTCCTCCTGCAGATCCCAGAATAAATTAAGATTATCCCTGGTAATGAAGTGGCACCCCCTCTCACCCACTCCCCAAATAAAGCAAGATTTATCCCTGGCAGTCTAATGGTACTCTGCCTTGCCCAAACCACGAATAATGAAATTTACCCCTTGTTGACCAGCGGATCCTAGTTTAGCATCCGCAGCCCTCCACCTCCCTCCCCAGCCGAGCCACTCAGCACCCACCCCCAGGCCTCCAACTCACCCATCCATAACCAAGTGCCACCAATAAATCTGCAGATGGCAATAGGCACAGACCCTCGGCTCACTACCCAAACTGGCCACCATCTGAATGAGGGAAAGAGTGCACATGTACACTCACTCCCTGTCATTCAGTGGCTGGCCAAGGTCGTGAGCTATTCTATGCTATTTATCATCTCTGCCAGCAGCACTTTAATGTAGGTGGGTGAGCTGACTGACTTGGGGGGGTGCACTATATTACAAGGGATGGACGTCAAAAGAGGCAGTCATTCAACGTGCAGATGGTGCCAACAACATAGAACAGCTTATGAACAAGAAGTGGTGCCAGGCGTGCACCACACCAGACAACAGGGACAAATGCTCACCTTAATGTGGTGTAGGTTTCAGTAGGAAAATACCTAGGGAACATAAATCACCGTGCAGCGCAGTTTGTCGTAACAACTGAGCCTGAATCACAAGGCATAAATTAAGTGGGTTTGCATCGCAATTTGCGATCCAAGAATCGGGAAATGAGTTAATTGTCAGCTTGATTAGCAAGAATCATAGAAGAGGGCTGTCAAGCATATTGTTTTCTATTTTCCCTGGTGTATAGTGGTGCCCCCACCCTCCAATTGCCAGCCCTGTGTTTCCCTGGTGTCTAGTGGCCCCTCCCTCCACCAACTGCCATCCGCATTAATGCTTCTATCCTGATGTCTAGTGGAACACCCCGCCCCCAAATTCTGAACACTGTCCCCGTGATTTTTCATTTATTCATTACATATCAGGTTACAACCTTTGAGTCAGAGACTCATTTACAAAGGCACCTCATCGCGGGGGGCGCCCAGACATCAAGAGTTATTACAGTGCAGATTAAAACAGAGGATAATATTACAAGTGCAGTAAAAGGAACATTTAACATAGATGCACTTAGGTTACATAATGTTATAAAATTGTGAGTTACACTCATGGATATAGTAGGTCCTCAGAGAAGACTGTGGGTTACATCCCTGCTTGGACCTAGTAAGGAAGGGGTAGGCCTGGGGGAGGGAGAGGCTGTCCAGTGGACGTTGTCGAGCCAAGGTGGGCAGGAACCACAGGTTACAACAAGGGGTTAGTTGCACCTACAACAGTGGGTATTAAAGATATGGTTCCGAAGGGCTGTTTTGAAGGAGCCAATTTTTGGCAAGTTAGAGATGTAGCTAGAGAGGGAGTTGTACCAGGTGGGGGCTTGGTACAGGAACGCTCTGTAGGCAAGAGAGGTCTTGGTTCTGGGCATCTCGGAAGTGTCCTTAACAGAGCTACGGGTGATGACGGACGAAGATGGCTGCTGTAGGGAGGTGGACATCCCCGGGTTGGGGGGGGGGTCCTAGCAGAGATTTCTTAGCGAGAAGGCAGGTCTGGTAGAGCAGTCGCTCCTCAAAGTTGAGAAGATTAGTGGTAGTATAGAGAAGGCAGGTGTGAGTTCGGCTGGGGGCAGTGGTCAGGAGCCTACAGCCTTATTGATGGAGAGTTGTCAGCTGCAGTGTAGATGGACAAGCCATAGTCCATGAGGGACAAGACGGAGGAGATGATGGCCAACCTGAGGCAGGCAGTCCCTGTGCTGGTATAAGCAGGCCAATCCAAGAGTTAATGGTGGCTGACAGGGCATTAATGTGGGTGTGGAAGGAGAGGGCAGTATCGAACGTGATGCCTAGGTACTTTTAAGTGCTCACTTGTTCTAGCGGGTGCTGGGGATAAATCAAGACGGGGGTATTTTTAGCTTTATTTTGGTGGTGAGAAGAGCAGCACTAATTTGGTTTTCTTTAGGTTAATGACCAGTCTGCGGTCTCCGAACCACCTTTTGACTTGGCTGTAAGCTTGTTGGAGGGATAACTGGAGGGAGGTGAGATTGGGATGTGAGGCAACGAGGACTGCATTGTCGGCATAGAGAAGCATTTTACCGGTAAATGAGCTGGGGAGGATGTTGAGGTAGAGACTAAAGTACTGGACCCAGGATGAAACTCTGAGGGACCCCGGAGCGAACAGGAAGAGTGCTGGAGAGGGAGCCGCTGATCTTGACACGCTGGGATCTAGCAAAAAGGTAGCTAGAGAACCAGGAAATGGGACCACCAGAGAAGCCAAGTTGGTGGAGAGAGTCGAGCAGAACGGGATGACAGTGTCAAAGGCCTCAGAGAGGTCAATGAACACTGCTCCTGCAAGGCTGCCAGAGTTGAGAGCAGCATGCAGGTGTTGGGAGAATTCCAGGAGAGCCATGGTTGTGCTGTGTCCTGGGCGGAAACCGTGCTGCTCTGGGCACATAATGTCATACTTGGTTAGGTATTCAGAGCACTGGATCAACACCACTTTTTCAAGGGCTTTAGAGAGAGTGGGGGGAGGATGGAGATGGGCTGGTAATTGTTGGGGAGGATCGGTCACCACTCTTATGTATGGGTGTGATTTCAGCAGTTTTCCAAGCACTTGGGAACTGACCCAGGCATAGAGACCGGTTTAGAAGATCAGTCAGGGGGACTAGGACTTCGTCCAAGACCATATGGAGGATCCTGGAGTCGAGGAGGTCACTGCTGGGGTTATTGCTGCCTAAGGCTTTCAGCAGGTGCAGCCTGGCTTCTTGGGGGGATAGGGTGCGCAGGCAGAATGGTGGGCGATGCAGGACCAGAGGGAGAGAGGTGGGGACTGGGTCAAAGAAGCTGCTGGGGAGGACCGAGCTTAGGTCAGAGAAGGCAGTGTTAAGGCAATCGGCTATGAGGAGTGGATCTGTGGTGGGGGTGCCACTGATTGAGAGCCAAGATGGTTGTGTGGGGGGGGCACGAGACTTCCCATTTAGCTCTTTCATATTATCCCAGAAGGTCCAGGCAGAACCCCAAGTGGAAGTGAGGGCAGTCTGGTAGTGCTCTGCCTTGGCCTGCCTAATGGCCCAAGTGCACTTATTGCGTTCTGCATTGTAGGCCTGTCTGTCAGATGCCTTTCCAGATTCTACAGCAATGTGCCAGAGATCATCTCTGTTTTTGAGTTTCTGGAGGAGGGGTGGTGTGATCCATGGGGCATTGCATTTTTTGGAGCGGATCCTAGTGAGGGGGCAAAAAGGTCACAAGCCTTACAGAAGGCATTTGTGACATGGTCAAGAGCCGAGTCAATGTCAGGGGCGCGCTGGATAGGGGACCAGTCTAGCTGGGCTAGGTATTGTTTTAATTTTCTAAGGGTGCAGGGGCATTCCCTGGTGTCTAATGGCACATACGCACACACCATCTGATCACGGCCCCTGTAATTCATTAGTTTCCCTGGTGTCACCCCCCATCTGACTGCTGTTCCATTTGTTGTGTCCGATGTTCTGTTTTAAAACTGGGGAATGGTCCATTGCCGACCACTCCATACCTCACCGACCACCCACTGTGCACCCCTTCCCCACACCCCTTGACACCCCAGTCAGTCACCACGCAGTGGAGGGAGGCCCCAGGTTCAAGATCTGCGCCCTGACTGAAGACCCATCTTGCTGCTGGAACCGGTAACTGCAGTATGAGAAGTAAGGTAAATGCGGTCCTAACACTTAGCCCGGGAGCGCATATGTGAGTCAAAAGGTTCTAAGTTTAACCTTATCCAAAATGGCCACCATGAGCTGAAGGAGTTGGGGTTTCAACTCTGGTGCATAACTGTCACTTGTTGACATATTGACCCCAAATGTTCAACATGGCCCTTTGAGGACCCCACCTCATGAACAATATAACTGTCACTATACAACTCCTGCCCATAAAGTGATTTCGCAGTCGCTGGGTGAATTCACCTTTCAAGCAGGATTTGTGCAATGTTAGTCATATTGTTCATGAAGTGGGGTCATAAGAAGGCTATGTTGCAAATCTGAGGCTAAAATATGAAACAATGGCAAAGTTATGACCATTTGTTGCAATTTCGCTACGCACCCTCGTAACTTTGGAATCTGTACATATTTTGACCCCAGAATTTCAACATAGCCTTCTTATTACCCCACTTCATATATGTCACAGCCGTCATTTTTCAAATCCTGACCAAAATGCGTTTTCACACCTGTGGCACAGAATGGAATTTCAGTTGCGCAGAATCACGCTTTGGCAGGGACTGGAAAATTTTCTGCACCAGGTACATGAGGTGGGGCAATAGGAAGGCTATGCTGACAGCGTGGTCGAAATGGCACATTCAGTCTCAAAACCAAGCATACAATTTCTTATTTTATTAATATATGCAATAAAAAGTAATAAGTTCATGGTTTTAAAGTATAAATACCCATTTCTGAACACTGCTAATCATAATCAGCTGATTTGCCGGCCCGGTGGCTCAGATGGTTGAGGCGTGGACACCACACTTCGCATCATGCCGGCGACCCAGGTTCGGGAACAAGCCCAGGCCACTGGGGGTCGGCAGGGAGGAGAAGAGATTGAGCGTTCCAGGACTGCTCTCTCTTCCCGGGGGTGGCTGGGGGTGATCACTCAGAGCGGCCTCTGGCGGCTGTCGGGGGCGCTGATGGAATGATGCTGTGAGCGCAGTGGGTGGAGTTACGGCAATACATTGCCTTGATAAAGCCGTGCTCCACGGGGGTCAGAAAAAATTAGAATAACCCCATTCCTGGGAACAGATGAAGGCACCTAGTCTGCCCACAGCCCACACTTCCAGTACCGGGCTATCTCCACTCCACAGGGCCACACGTGTGCCGGGCACTTTGCCCTCTAAGTTAGAGTGCCCTGGCCAGATAGGGCAGCCCTACCTCCAGAGGATTCAGACCCGGAGGTGGTGCTCGGTGGCACAAGGGTGATGGACTAGTCACGGGGGAAGGTAGAGGCTGGGTATCTGAGGTTGCTGGAAGGAGTTCTCCAGGAGTGGAGATAAAGTTTAAAAAAAAAAAAATCAGCTGATTGCTAATCAAAATAAAAAATAAATTAGCAAAGGCCGCTAATCAACTCTCAGACACCAATTTATGCCTTGGAATCAAACCACACAAGGACAAGAACCCTGGACTTCAGAAGGGCGGATTTCGGAAAATGGAAGATTACCGGAACCGGTCACCCTAGCAGGTATAGGGAATATGGGGAGAGTAGAGGAACACTGGAAAACTATCAAAGATGGAACTGAAGTAGCAACGCACCTCTGTGTCAAACAAGTCAGCAAAGGTAAGAGGAAAAAGGAGACCACTATGGTTCTCCAAGAAGGTGGCAGAAAAATTGAAATTTAAATACCTGTAAATTTTCTTTCTCTGACGGCTGGTCTCTGGGCTTCCTTACTCCTGGGCTGTACCTCCTGATGCTGATCCACAGGCAGGAAACATCCAGCCCTCCACTTCCTGTTCTCCTCAGTTCTTCCTAAAGCAGTCAAATGTGGTAATACTACAAGAACTTGGGAACAAAAAAACAAGAATTTTAAGGCATATATGGTCATGAGCCCAGCCAACTATATACATTCTGGGAGGGAATCTGAAGCCCAGAGAAAGAAAATTTACAGGTATTTAAATTTCAATTTCTCTCTCCTAAGCTGGTCTCCGGGCTTCCTTACTCCTGGGATATACAAAAGCAGTACGTCCCCAGATGTCCTGGGTGGGAAGAATGTCAAAAGCCCATAAGGTTTCACCACCGCCTGAAATACTCTGTGGCCAAAGGATGCCTCTGCCGAGGACATTACCCCCAGTGAGAAAGCTTTTTTTTTTTTTGGCTATAGTGTGAGAATGGATGATCAAAAAGGCCACTCAGTGTGAGTGTGCTGTCGATGCTTCTCTGAATTACACCCACGAAGGGGGCCATGGACTCTCACTGGGCCAGGCAAGTTACTCTGGCCTGATCATAAGCCGTAGAGGCGACGGATAGAATCCGTTTGGCTACAGAGCCTATTGAATCCTCGCTGCCCCAAATTTCTTCCCTTTAGCTGGCAAGAACACAGTTGAAGTTTTGTGAATAGCGTCCTCTCTCTTAATGTACATTTTTCTCCCTCTTCCCAGGTCTAGTGTATGAAATTTTCCATCCTTATTGCTTTTAGAGAGTGGGCAGAAGGAAGAAAGAATGAACCCGATTTTAACAGATGAAACATAACTTTGGCAAACAAAAACTAGAACTGTTCCAGCCTGATGAACGAGTGCACAGCTCTTGGGCAAGCAATGCTTTTAATCTGCTGAAACTCCTGGCTGGAATAACAACTTTAAGAAAAAGGGGACTTTTATTTTGAGATGTATGATGGATTGCTTCAGAGGCTCTAAAGGGTGCATTGAGAACCATATTAAGACTCCAAGGTGATAGCTTTGGTGGATTGAAGATGTTTTAATGCTGCTGCCTGAAGAACTACCACACATGGTGATATGAGCCCAACAATTCCCCAGGGTCCATCAAGAGTGCCCCCAGTGCAGAAACTCTACTTTGTAAGGTGGCTGGTTGCAGTCCTTTGTCCATCCGTCTTAAAGGAACTGCAGTAGTACAGGCGATTATATTGTGTCGTTCTGTATGTGTCAGGAATGAAACCAGAACCAAAATTTCCTCCGGCTTCTATAATGCACTTTGGAGCAAAAAGAGACACACAAGCTCCCCATCATGTCAATAGCAGGAGCTGTGCTGCATAGCTCCTTGAAAGTTTTTCCACTCACTTTCCAGGTCTAGAGAAAGACCAGTTGTTAAAATGGGGTGCAGAAATCGAAATTTGGGTACCTGTAAATTTTCTTTCTCCGACGGCTGGTCTCCGGGCTTCATAACGTCTAGGCTCCACCTCCTGATGATGTCATTAGGCAGAATCCAAAAGTCGTGCAGCAGAAAGGGTAAAGAGTCGTCCCCTTCAGACTGGTGCCAGTCATTCTTCAAGCATTTCCTCTGAGGCAGTACTACAAGAACTTGGAAACAAAAAACACAACATTTATGGCATAACTGGCCTTGGGGGCCAAACACACAACAGTTAAGGTCTAAGTGGCCCTGAGGGCAATCAACTATATACATTCTGGGAGGGATTCCGAAGCCCGGAGACCAGCCGGAGAAAGAAAACTTACAGGTGCCCAAATTTCGATTTCTCTCTCCTAAGCTGGTCTCCGGGCTTCATAATGTCTGGGATATCCAAAAGCAGTGCATCCCTAGAGTGCCGGGGTGGGAAGAATGTGCATTGCTCTTATGTGTCCACCACCACCTGGAGCACTCAGCGGCCAAAGGAAGCGTCCGCAGAGGACATCACATCCAGTTTGTAGAACTTTGTGAATGTGAGGATGGTTAACCAAGTGGCCGCTCTGCATAAAAGTCTGCTGGGGATGCTTCTCTAAAGTTAGCCCATGAAGTGGCCATTGCCCTGGTGGAATGAGCTCTCACTGGGCCAGGCAGGACTAGTCCCGCCTGATCATACACTATAGTGATTACTGATCTGATCCATCTAGCTAGAGTCTCTTTAGAAGCCTTTTTACCCACATTTTGGCCTGCAGTTAAAACAAATAGGCTTGAAGTTTTACAGATAGCGTCCGTCCTCTTAATATACAATTTGAGTGCTTTCCTCGGATCTAGAGTATGAAATTCTCTTTCTTTTTCATTTTTGGGATGAGGACAGAAGGAAGGGAAGATTAGTTCCTGGTTACAGTGGAAGGTAGACATAACCTTCAGTAGAAACCCTGGATCCATCCGGAGTACCACAGAGTCCTGGTGAAAAACAGTGTAGGGCTCTTTGGTTGACAGCGCCCCCAGTTCGCCGATTCTCCTGGCTGATGTGATAGCTACCAGGAAGACCACTTTCATTGTAAGATGCATGATAGAGGCCTGTTTCAGAGGCTCGAAGGGTGCTTTTGTTAGGGCCTTGAGAACCAGATTCAGTCACCAAGGAGGAACGGTTGGCCTGATTGGGGGCATCTTAAGGTAGCTGCTCTTAGAAACCTCCTGACATGAGGGTGAGACCCTAGAGAGTCTCCAGAGTCTGCCAACAAGAGTGCCCCTAATGCAGATATTTGAACGTGTAAGGTGGCTGGCTGGAGGCCTTTGTCAAAACCCTCCTGCAGAAACTACAAAAGGATCGGAAGGGATATTGGATGGTCCTGTGAAGTTTTAGATTGTAGCCAGAACAGGAATTTGCACCAGATTCTATAATATACTCTAGAGGAGGAGGAGGGCATCTAGAGTTTATCATTTCAATGACTGGAGCGGTGTAGCCCAGCTCCTTGAGAGTTTCCCGTTCAATCTCCAAGCCGAGAGGAACAGATTGGTCAGATTGGGGTGCATCACCGGACCCTGATGGAGGAGGTCTGAGCTTAGTTGGAAAATAAAGGGTGATGCCTCTGACAACTGAATTAGTAGTGGGAACCAAGGGCAGTGAGGTCACCTGGGGCATACTAGAATCATCTCCGCCCTGTCCCTGGCCACCTTGTGTAGGACCCTGGATAACAGCGGAATCGGAGGAAACACATACAGAGGCCGAGGCAACCCCAGTTTAGGGAGAAGGCGTCCTGAGCCAGTGCTAGATTGTCCCTTGCCAGAGAGCAGAACTGTTGCATCTTGGCGTTTTGTCGACGTGCAAACAGATCTACCTGAGGATTACCCCACTTTTCTGTTAGTAGTTGAAATGCAGAGTCCTTCAGTTCCCATTCTCCCGGGAGGATGTCTTGGCGACTTAGCCAGTCTGCTGTGACATTTTCCTGTCCCGGTATGTACACGGCCCTTATACTTGCCAGGTGTTTTTCTGCCCACTGGAAGAGAAGAAGGGACTCCCGGAGCATTTTCGAACTTTTTGTGCCGCCTTGATGGTTGATACAGACCATAGTTGTTCGACTGTCAGTTAGAATTAATACATCCCTGTTGTGTACATACTGACGGAAGTGTACTAGGGCTAGCCAGACTGCTTTCATCTCTAGGATGTTTATGCTGTGTCTCGATTCCGTCAGGGACCACTTGCCCTGGGCCGACATCCGGTCCAGGTGAGCCCCCCCACCCTCTGAGGCTTGCATCCGTTGTGATTCTTGTTTGGAACGGATGGCCTACCTTCCGGCCCCTCATGACATTGTCCCGCCGAGACCACAGTGCGAGAGAGGTTTTTATTTGTTGAGGGATGGGGATGAGTTGGTGCTGACTGTGGCTGGACTGGCACCATAGCTTGAGTAGATGGGCTTGCATTGGACGCATGTGTGCTATAGCCCATGGGACTGAGTCTGCCAGTGATACCAATGTCCCGAACAGCTGCATAAAGATGGGCGCCGGCTGATGAGTGGAGCTTTGGAACTTGATGAGCTTCATCAGGTCCCTGAATTTCGACTCTGGGGGAAACACCTTGTTGTCCCGTGTGTTGAAAACTGCTCCCAAGTGTTTCAGGGTCTGGCTCAGAGATAGAGAACTCTTCCTCCGACTGATGACAAAGCCGTGTGCGCCGTGAGACACTGTACCACTTCCTTCACAGCCTGGACCCCTTGGCTCTGATGCGGAGCTTTGATGAGGATATCGTCCAGATAAGGGAAGAGCTGGATCCCTCTGTTCCGAAGGTGAGCTACCATTGCTACTAGCACCTTCGAGAAAGTTCTTGGTAGCTGAGGAAAGGCCGAAAGGAAGAGTTTTGAATTGGAAGTGATGGGTCCCTACCTTGAATATCAGATATTGTCTATGCCGGTTGTGGATAGGAATGTGGAGGTAGGCATCCTGCAAGTCGATGGATGCCAAAAAATCTCCTTGCAGCACCTCTCTGACAACTGATGACAGGGTTTCCATCTTGAATGGTCTGTTGCGCACGAAACAATTTAGGAATTTGAGGTCTAAGACAGGTCTGTGGCCTCCTGTGCGTTTGGGTACGAGGAAAAATATGGAGTATACCCCCCCCGATTGATCTCGTGGGGGGGGGGGGACCCGTTCGATAGCCTCTTCTAGCAGAAGGTCTGTAATGGCCTGCCACGTCGCTTGTCTTTTGGACAGGTTGTTTGAGAGTGGAGAGGACACCACATGAGGTAATGGGGGCTTGGGCTCGAACTCTATCAGGTAACCTTTGCTGATAATGTCTAATACCCATCTGTCCGACATGGTTTGGGCCCATTCCTCGAAAAACTCTGAAAGTCTGCCCCCTACTTGAGGATGGGCCTGCATGGTCTCACTGCCACTTTTTGTTGCTATTTCCGGTGTCTCTGGTGCCTCCGCCGGAACTGCCCCCTCTGAAATTCCGTTGGTTCTTGGAGAACCATGTTCTCTTCCCTGAAAAGCTGGAGTTCTGTCCCTTGTTGTAGCCTCTGTCACGAAAATTGCACCTCGGACCCGAAGACCACGCTTTGGCCCTACTCCTGGACTGGGGCATATGCACCTTCGCTGTTTCCCGGGATTTCTTCACTGCCTCCTTCAGCACCGATCCAAACAGGAGGTTACCTTCATAGGGTGCATTCACCAAATGGCTCTGAGGATGCGTCTGCTTGCCACGACCTAAGCCACAGGTTGCGGCGAGCCAAGGTTTGATAAAACATGGTCCACGCCGCACACCTGACCGCCTCCTCTGACACATCCGCTGCATAGGCAGAGGCCAAACCCATTAACTGCAGCTGATGGATAGTGGGGGAGCTCTTGTCCGGGTCTTCCGCTAGCTGAAAGGCCAATTCCGACACCCATGAGAGGGCGGCTCTTGCGGAGAATAGGTTCGCTGTGGCCACCTTGAGAGAAGTTGCTGAGGCTTGAAAGGCTTTTTTGGGGCAGGAGTCCACCTTTCTGTCTACTGGGTCCCTTAGCGAAGCCCCTCCTTCGGCTAGTATGACGGTTTTCTTGGTGAGGTTAGAAATTAAGGGGCGATTCTTGGGCAATCTAACCACTTTTCGGACTGTTTCTTGTCAATCTTCAGAAGTTTGGTGATTCGTCAGGGAACCGGAAAGGCGCGTTCTGGACCTTGCCATTCTTCTTTGAGTATATCCTCAATAGCGGGAGGTATCGGGAAGGCTGTCGCCGGTCTTGAGGCAGAAGCCAAGCAAAAGGTTCGTTTTGGTTGGGAGATGACGGGGGGAAGAGGAGTCCAGGTGAATCTTGGAAACTACTTTTTTGATGAAAAAGTCTAGGTCCTCCAGGTAAAAATTTCTGGATGGGGAGTCAGTGTCTGATGAGGAGTCCACTATCTCCCCCTCCTCGGTGGTGGAACTGGTGACCGAGGATTCTGGGGAAAAATCCCTGTGGCGTTGCCCTTGAGTATGCCCATGGGACCACTTCGGGCCTGAGACCCTTTCTTCCTCCTGCGAGAGGAATGGAGACAGTCCTCATCTGACAATCTGCCCCGATCTCTGGATTTCTTTTTCTTGTGGACACGATGATAGGGATAACCCCCCCCCCCGTCAGAGGAAAATGGGGAGTGTGTCCTTTTTCTTTTAGCCTTTTTGTGGGGTCTCCTGTCCAGCGATCCTGAAGGCTGCCACTCGAAAGAAGAAGGGTCCAGTGCAAAGGCCCTATTCAGCCTGTCTATTAGTTAGGGGTCTAAGGTGGGAGTGCCTCCGGATGCTGTTGGTCCCCTGGAGTCAGCCAGTCGTTCAGATCGCTCTGTGACATGTGACTGAGCTCGCTCCGACCTGGAAGGAGCCACCGGTCCGACCTGTCCTGGATACTTGCCTGTGCTGAGAGAGAGATTGCATCCGCTGAGCCCTCCCCGCTAGCGGCTGCTGCCTTTTCACAGGTAAGGCAGACAGAGCCAGCAAAAGTGATCAAGAGGGGGGGGCGCTGATGAGCAGCTAAGCAGTAAAGACGCACTCTCCTCGAGCTCCGCACCCTAGAGACCTAAATATAATATTTTATTTCATATAACAAAAGAGAGACTTGGATTCTGCAATATTTTCACTCCGAGGTGTTAAAGGATGGATGATTATCTTACAAACGCAACAGGGAAGCCTGCTAGAAACGCGGGGAAAAATCCCAAGAAACAAATCGACTGGGCCTATAGCAGAGCCTGCAGCCCAATTTCTTTTCAAGCAAGTGGAATTAGCTGTACTGAAGCAGAGGTGACAACACAGGTGCAGGCAGCTTGAATCCTCGGATTCAAAAACTAGAGAATAAAATCAAGCAAAGCTACAGGAAATTGCAGAGAGAACTGCAGCACATGGTGAAAGATTAACGGAGGTGGAGGAGCGTACAGCTAGAGTTGAAGATCCAATACAGCCCCTGCCAGAGAAAATAAAATCTTTAGAAAAGGAGCTGGAGGACGTGAGAGAAGCTTTTGATTATCAGGAGAATTATGTGAGACGCAACAACCTTCGCTTACGTGGACTCCCAGAAGGGAAGGAAGGTCCAGAAATACTGAAATTTTGTGCTGAGAAACTGCCAAAAATCCTGAAATTGCAGCCCAAGGGAGGAAGACAAGATCGAGAGGGCGCATAGAGCACTGTTACCAAAGCCAGCCCAGACCAACCACCGAGAAGCATTGTTATCCGGTACCATAATTTTCAAGACAGGAGGCAGTGATAAAAGCTTTTAAGGTAAATCAGCCTGTTGAAATAGATGGAATGAGAATTCATGTTACATGGGACTATTCGAATAGACTACTCAAGAAGAGATGACTGTTTACTACGGCAATGGCTCAGCTAAGGGAGATGTGAGTCAACATTATATTATCTATCCTGCAATTCTAAAATAAAGATGAAGGAGCGTGTATTCATTCTGGGAGGTGGAGAAAGCGAACATCTTCATAAAGGAACTCCAGAAGAAACTGGGCTGAAGGGAGCTGAGAACGGACAAGAACGACTTGAGACACTAACTGTTGGTTTTAAAAAGGGATAAATCCCCAGTTTTTAGTTTGACTGTTCATGTTTAACTGTGTTAATTTGTGGAAGTTGGAAGGCCTTGGATTTACTTGATGGTTAATAGCACGAGACTGTTTGTTGAGGAAACATACGCTGGAGAGTTGGTCGAGGAGCTGGAAATGATGGAGGATCATCATTGGAGAAAATGGGAACTGGGAGGAGAGTCTGATGGCCTGGGCTCAGCGGTAGAGACGCTAAAACCACGCTGCCTGTTCCATCGGCTCAACCGGGCCAATTGAAGGAAAGAAGCCTTATAACTATGAGACTGGAAGCTAGTGTGGGGCTGAATTGTGAAAAGGAAGAGGGATGACTATCAGGAGAAAGCACTGTTACAGGCTAAAGGAGACTATTTGGATGCGGTCTCCAGGCTAAGAAAGCAATTATGTTATGAATCAGAGGGCCGCTTCAGGCCATAAACGAAGAGGTCTCCGGGGGTAGCTGCTCAAATAGCAGATGTTGGAGGTGCTGCCATGATGGCAGGAATGAGTAATGTGGAGCAAGGGATACTATGCTGGAAAGAGGACTGCTGGGAGGAAAAGAAACAGTTTGACCTGGTTGGGAATGGAAGTAGTATCGGGAAAGGGGGGGTTAAAAAGGGATTTGCGGTAGTTTTAAAGGGGAAATCAAAGGGCTATCGAGATTCACATATGAGGGAAAAGGATAAGAGGGCATGTTTGGCTAGTAGGGCTATAGATCTGGCTACCAGGGCGTTGATATCTGGCATTGGACAAAATAAAGGGGGGGAAGAAGGAGAGGGAGAGGAATGCTGGAAAAAGGAAGTACTTGGAAGGATAGTGGGAAAGGGATAATGGAAAAAGACAATGATGGGTGGTGATGTGGTAATACAATCCTGGAATGTTCATGGCCTTTCACCGGGATTAAGCGGGCGTGGTGTTTACAGCTGCTAGAGAGCCGCAGGTGCAAGTGGCTCCTTGCTGCAGGAAACATATCCAACATCGGGAGAGCATGCAAACTTAAGAGGGGTGGGTGGGACGAGTTATGCAGCCTCTTTCAGCCCACGTAAAACAAGGAGTGGCGGTCTTGGTGCATAAAAATTTACCACTTCAGGTTACGAGAGTCCTTGCAGACCCAAAGGAAGGCAGATGTATGTTTGTAGTAGGGGAGCTCCATGGCCTGAAAGTCACGTTTGGGAGCGTGTATGCACCAACTAATTTGGATCCAGGGTTCTATGACAACATGCTGTCCATATTAATGAGGGAACAATTTGAGAACCTGATCATGGAGGATTTAACTGCACACCTGATGCTGCCCTGGATCACCGGAGGGAAGGGTCAGAGATCCTTGTAATAGGGAAATGGATCGAAGGGTTGGCAGAACTGAACCTGGTGGATGCCTGGAGAACAGCGTATCCTGAGGATAGAGAATACACTTTTTACTCAAACCCACATAAGACGTGGTCAAGAATTGATCATCTCTATGTAATGCTTGATTGGTATGAGAAGCTGAGAAAGATAGAACACGGTCCTATACATATATCGGACCACGCAGGAGTGGTTGCGTCCTTTTGCTCTCAGAGTGAGAAGGGAGAAATAAAGACATGGAGATTCCCTACTTACATGCTAGGCTCGCAGGAATTTAAGGAATATGTGAAAGAGCAGTTTAAGTTTTATATTGAGGTAAATGCACAGACTGCCACTTCCAAACAGGTGTTATGGGATGCAGGCAAGGCATATATGAGGGGTGCAATTATAGGGTACATGGCCAAATATAAGAAGAATACATTGGAAAGACAGAAGACACTCCAGCAGGAACTGAGATTAATGGAGGGAAGGGTAGCAAGGGGGGAAAGGAGGTGAGAAGGCGAGACAAGAGCTGGTAACAACCAGACAGGCGCTTTTAACACTTTACTGATGGATGAAGCTAGGAAAAAATGTTCTACCTGAAACATAGAGTATATGAATGGGGAACAGCTAGGGCCCTTACTGGTAAACCTAGTAAGGGTAGGAAAATGTGACGATATCTTATGGATCAAAACTAAAAAGGGGGCAGATGGTCACTAAATATGTGGAGATAGGGACACATTTAAGAAATATTATGAGGAGTTGTATAGGGCAATTGAGAAGGAAATGATAAGGAAATGTGCGATTTCACAAGCATAAACTCCCCAAATAACAAAGCAACAGCAAGAAATGTTAGATAAGGAAATCTCAAGGGAGGAAGTCCTTCAGGCCATTGATAAGATGAAGACTGGGAAGACATGCGGTCCGGATGGCCTACCAGCAGAGTATTATAAATTATTGAAGGAGGAGGTAAAAGAGGTAATGTGGGAGGTATTTAGGGAGGGAAAGGAGAAAGGGGAATTGCCAGATACAAGTGGTTCCGCCCTGGTGTGTGTGATTCCGAAACCAAATAAGGACCCAATAGAATGCTCGTCATATAGACCAATATCCTTGTTAAACTGTGATGCAAAGATATTTGCTAAAATATTAGCTTGTAGACTGGAGGGTATCCTCCCAGAGGTGATCCACCCGGATCAAACAGGCTTTATAAAAGGCAGACATTCGTATCACAATATTAGGAAGGCCCTTAATGTGGTGGAACAGGCCAAGAAAGTGGGAGGCCGGACAGCTATATTGTCAATGGATGCCGAAAAAGCATTCGATAGGATAGAGTGGCCATATCTCTTTACAGTTCTGGAGCGATTTGGATTAGGGGAGAGTTTCATTAACATGATACGAGCATTGTATCGAGCCCCTAAAGCTGCAGTTTTAGTCAATGGGCACACAACGGAACAATTCAGGCTTTTTAGAGGGACGAGACAGGGGTGCCCCCTCTCTCCGTTGCTATTTGCAATGGCAACAGAACCACTGGCTATAGCCATAAGAGAGGACCCAAGAATACAAGGGATAAAAGGGAAAAGTGGAAGACAGCATAAGATTACATTATATGCTGACGATATGATGTTATATATGAGGGACTTTACACAGTCTATGCCTGTCCTGCTGGACATTATAGGTCAGTTTGCCACATTCTCAGGATATAAATTGAACCTGGGGAAGTCTGAAATTATGATTTTGGGAGAAGAGAGGGGGGATCCGGGTGGTACATGGGGTTTGAAGAGGGTAGGCACACACCTCACTTGTTTAGGGATTAAGATAGGTAGGGATTTGAGAGCACTTTATAGGCTCAACTACACCCCATTACTAAAAATATTGACAGCGGACATGGACAGATGGAGAAATTTGCCTATATCATGGATGGGACATATTAATGTACTTAAGATGAACATTCTTCCTAGAATTTTATATCCATTACAGATGTTGCCAACAGGTCTGACAGGGAAAGATGTAAAAGTATTTGAAAAGGATTGTTCCAGATTTATATGGCAAGGGAAGAAACCTAGAGCTAGTTTAAGTAAGTTAAAAGCTGATCAATCTAAAGGAGGGTTAAACTATCTGGATATGAGGTTATACTTTTGGGCGGCGCAATTTAGGATTGTTAAGGATTGGGTGTATAAGCCAAAAGAGGCTAGTTGGATGGACCTGGAGGAGGAGGGATGGGGGATTCGAATATCATCTCTGTTAGGAGAAGCAAATAGAAGAGGGATGCGGGATAAGTGGGTCTCGAGTATTTTAGTGAAAGAGGTAGTAGACAGCTGGGAACCCCTTTTTTATACCCTGTGTGGGAGACCCAGCATTTCAGAGCTGGGAAGAGAGGGGGGTAATGTGTCTTAATGACTTAAGAGAAAAGGAAGTGATTCGTGCATTCAGTGAACTTAGGGAAAACCTAGACTTGCCTGCACATCATATGTTTAGATACTTCCAGGCAAGAAAATATGTACAGGGAATTGAAAAGCAAAGGACTCCGGATTCCCAAATACAGATGGTGGAGGAACTGTTACAAGTTAGGCAGAAACCTACAGGTATTGTCAGGAAGGCTACGTCCCTCCTTCGTCTCCAGTGGCCAGATATGACAAGACAAAACGAAACACTTATGGGAAAGGGACCTAGGAGTTGTGCTTTCTAAGGAGAAGTGGGCTTTAATAAAAGAGACGCATCAGGGACTATTATTTTGTAATAAACACAAGGAGGTAGCATACAAATTTGTTCATAGATTGTATACCCCACCTGTGGCTGTGGAATAGGTACAACCCAACAGTCTCAAGTATATGTCAGAGGTGTGGGTTGGCTCTGGTACCTACCTACACTCCTTTTGGGCATGCCCAACACTACAAGTTTCTGGGGTGATGTGGTTAGGGAATTGGACAATATGAAAGGGCAGCGGATTAAAGTAGAACCGCTACAATGCTGTTTGGAATAGATGACACATACCAGGAGGAATGGGGTTGTTGGAAAGATGGGCGAGAATACTCCTGGTTTTGGTAAAACAATGTATTCTAAACACATGGGTTTCTGGGATAAACCTACAACAAGACAGTGGAGAAAGTTGGTATGGGATGTGCTACAATTAGAAAGCTTGACGCATAAGGTGAGGGGAAGACAAACCAGTTCTGTGGAATATATGGGCACCTACCTAGACTCCATGCAGCCATTGAAGCAAGAGATAAGAAGATGTGGATAAAGATAAACGATAGATATATATATATGGAATGAAGGAATACTCGATTAGCTGGGTGGGTGGGGAAGGAACGGTGGGAAGGAGGGAAGGAAGAGAGTGGGGTGGGTGGGGGAAGGGGAGGCTTAATTTCTTCTATTTCTATCTTACAGATTCTCTCTCTTACCTATGTTTCTTCCTTTACCATATCACCATTAGGACCTATACCCTAAGTATAAAATACAGAGATATACACTTAATGTGTATTAGGTTTATAAGAAAAGTACTTAAAGTAATTGACGATGTTAGGTTGATGGAGTAGGAGAAGTTTGTAAAGTATGCACAAGACTAGTATATGCTGATGTATACTTTTTCTTTGCTGTAATACGAAAAGAGAAACTAATAAAAAGATTACGCAAAAAAAAAAAGTGATCAAGAGAGGGGATTTACAGCGCTGACATTTTCTTCCCCTGCTGGATTTCTCTGAGACCATTATTGTACTCCTCGAAGTGCACTGGTCAAGTACTATAGTTGACCCCCGATCCTCACGCTTGGGGGCTTTTCTGACTACTGCTTTAGCCTTTATGTCTTGTCCCCCTCATTCTCAGTTTTTTTTGGGGGGGGGATCCTCTGGCGCAGTGTAATGCCCAAGCTGTGTAATGATAGAAGCTCCTATCGCCCTCTCACTGGACAGGGGCGAGGAGCAGACTGGGGAGCTCAGGAGAGGGCTTCCCACGCTGAAATCCGCGTTGCCTGGCTTCCCGCGCTTAGAATTGCGCTCTCTGGAGTTCTGGCAAGTCTGAGCTTTTGGGACCACTAGCCGCCCGAGAATCGCTCAAGAAGCCGCGACGGGCAGTCAAACGTGTCCGGAGACCACTAGTCGCTCGTAGGCACCGCTGGACTGGCGGCAACTAAGGCCGCTAGGTTGCTGGCCTGAGCGCAGGAAAAAAATGGACCGCGAGGTGCTGTTGCATGGTGGGGCCAGTCTGTATAGCTTGCACGGCTGAGACTGGAATCCCACCACTAGAATCGTAATTGGAATGTTCCGATTTGCAAAGTAGACCCAATAAAATGCACTTACTTTCTCTTCAGCCCTGCCACCAGTGGCGGGGCTCCTGCTGTACGCTGCCTGCTTCCAACAAGGCAGGAAGTAAACTGGCACCAGTAGGAAGGGGACGGCTCCTTACCCTCTCTGCTGCACGACTTCTGGATCCTGCCTAATGACGTCATCAGGAGGTGGAGCGCAGATGTTATGAAGCCCGGAGACCAGCTTAGGAAAGAGAACTGGACCTTGATGGAGAATGCCCAGGCTGAACCTGAATGTTCGAAGTGGTAGCCCTGACCAATGAATGAAAAACAACTAAGAGTGGGAAAAACATAAGGGATAGACTAGAATCATGACTGTCCTGTCCAAAGCCACTTTGCTGGGGACTCTTGACAGAGGCGGTATTGGAGGAAGGCATACAGGAGACCGAACAGATCCCAGTTTATGAGGAAAAGGTGTCCTCAGCCACCGCTGGTTCGTCCTTGGCCAGGGAACGGAATTGCTTTACCTTGGAGTTCTGCCAGCAGGTGGAAAGATCTGTCTGAGTATTGCCCAACTATTCTGTCTGAATGTGGGAGGCACTGTCTTTCAGCTGTGATCCCTTGGTCGACCCACCTTACGACTGAGACATTCTGCTATGACATTTTTCTGTCCCAGTACAAACATCGCTCAATGGTGCTCAACCCACTGAAAGAGAAGAGATTCCTTTAGCATCTTTGAGCTTCTCGTTTCACCCTGATGGTCGGTGTATGTCAGCGTTGCCAGATTGTCAGCTGGAATCAGGCTAGCCTGATTGAGGAATTGCTGTTCAGCATGTCACGGGGCATGGCCTACTGTTCGCCCCCCCAGAAACGCTTATACTGTACCATGTGTCCAACAGCAATCCCCTGCATAGTGCCAACAGCTGATGCAGGCGAGTCCTTCCCAGCTCCTGAGGCTTGCATTGGTAGCAATTCCGACTTAGTGCGGATGGCCTAACTTGTGGCCCTTCATGACCGTCCCTGGAGGAAGGGCTTAATCCGTCTTAATGAGCTTTGTGAAAAAATAAGCAGGCAGCTGAGGAGCCTACAAAACTCCTTGAGCAATTACAGATCCCAAAACCTAGTTTTCGGGTGGAGAAACCTTGTGTCATGATGTGAGCTCCCCAGGAGGAGCAAGGTCTGGTTTGGAATTAGAGAGCTCTTTCTCCAGTTGATGGGAAAACCATGTGCCATAGGTGACCCGATTACGCTGCCACTGCCTGTAATGCTTGGTTGAGCTGTGGGGCCTTAAAGTGGACTATAACCACTACTAGCACCTTAAATACTGTCCATGGGTCTGAAAAGACAGCAATGGTAGAGTTCGATTTGGAAGTACTGCTCTCCCACTTTGAATCTGGGATAGTACATGCGCCATTACTGCATGGGAATAAGCAAATAGGCATCTTGCAGAATTATGGGTGCTGGAAAATCCCCTGCATGTACTGTTTTGTCGAGCTTTGGGCCTTTAAGTGGATTGTTTCCACTGATGGCATCATTAATAATGCCCGTGGGTTTTGGGAATACTCAAGATGTCAGAATTTTGAATAGAAGAACTGCTCCCCCACCTTGAATTTGAACTGGTGCTTGTGTAGTTCCTGAATAGGAATCTGCCGATGCATCTCTGGCTTGTTCAATCGTTTGAGATGTAGGAGGGACCTGAACCCCCTATATATTTTTGCATCATGAAGAATAGGGAGCAGCAGCTTAGTTGATCTCTGTGACTGCACTTTGTTCAAGGGGGCACTTTGTACAATATCCTCGGACTGTAGAGGATTTGCATTTTTGGATGAGCCGCCATAGAGAGGGGAGGGCATGAAGCGGGGCTTGTTAGTGATGCAAAGGACCCACCTGACTGACTTGGTTTGGACCCCTTGCTCGAGAAATATGAAGGGCTGCCCCCTACTCGAGAATGGGCCCAGACAGCTTGTGACTACTTGTTGTTGATCGCTGTCACCCTCTCCACTAGATTAGTCCCTTCTGAGATTACATTGCTTAGGTAAGGAGACCCGTACTCACTTTTCCTCAAGAAGTTGAGTCTGATCTTAATTACAAGCCTGGCCATGAATTCTGTGTCTGGGGTCTCTGGACCTTGAACTGCCCTTGTCCTAGACTATGACATGCATTTCCAAACACCTCCGGGGAGAGGATCCTGCCTTCTAGGGCCAAAGCCAGGGGCTGTGGCAAGCCAGGGATTGAGTAGCACCCCGTGCAGCCTCTTCTGACTGGTTTGCTGCGTAAGCAAAGGGCTCTACACGGTCCTGTCCAGTGACTCACTGTTTGGTTTGAAATCAGAGGGTAGCTTCTACGGCAGTTTTAGGCATTTTTCCCCGTTGCTGCGTTCCGAGCCTTAAAGTCTGCAGGGGCACTGGATAGGGGAGGAAGCTTAGAGAGTTGCCACTCCTCCTTTGGCCATTTCCCTGTTGGTAGGAAGGAGTGGGAAAAGCTGAGGCTGGTTTCACAGCACATGACAAGCGAGAAAAACTTGTTATTGTTGGCTGGGAACCGCCGGGTGCGAACCAAGGGAAATCTCAACAGTGACCTCTATTTAGACAGAAATTTGGCCATTCGCTCCCCCTCCAAAAGATGATAACCTGGGTTCCTATGAGTGCCAGAAATGCCCCCCTTGATTTCTGATCATCACTGAAACAAAACTGCTTAACTTACAGTCTGCTGTCTTCAGCTCTGCCACATGGCAGAGCTCTGCTTGCAGAGTACCTGCCAGAATGAAGGCAGGAAGTAAACTGAGGAGAATAGGAAGTGGAGGGATGGATGTCCCCTGCTGCAGAGGTCTGTTTCCTTCCTGTGGATCAGCATCAGGAGGTACAGCCCAGGAGTAAGGAAGCCCGGAGACCAGCTTAGAAAAGAGAAAGTAAGAGCAAAAAAGATGGCATTTAAAAAATACAAACCGACACATCAGAAGGGAGATTTACCTAGAAAAGCAAAGGGAGACAGGGAAGGCACGATGGAGGAAAAGCATTGCAAATTCAATAAAAAGGGGATATAGAACTTGTTTTCGGTACGTAAGTGCAAAAAGCAAGGAGAGGGAAGAAAGGGATAGTAAGGCTGAAAGCTAAAGGGGGGGGTGTGTGTAGGAAGACCACCAAAAGGCAGACAGTGAAAAATTACTTTTGTTCAGTATTCAAGGAGCAGGAGGCAGGTAACAGGCCAACAAAGGCATAAAAGGGACAGGAGGTGGACAAATCTTTTTTCTGAGGAAAGGGTTCTTGGGGAACTAACATCACTAAAAGTTGATAAGGCAATGGGACCAGATGGAGTGCACCCCAGGATACTGAGGGAACTAAAGGAGGTGTTCGCTGCACCTCTGACAGCCATGTTTAACCGGTCATTAGAAACAGGGGCGGTACCAGAGGACTGAAGGAGGGCAGAAGTGGTCCTGCTACAGAAAAGTTTAAACAAGAAG
The DNA here is from genome assembly GCA_016271365.2 of Neoceratodus forsteri. Taxonomy (NCBI): domain Eukaryota; kingdom Metazoa; phylum Chordata; order Ceratodontiformes; family Ceratodontidae; genus Neoceratodus; species Neoceratodus forsteri. Next base: position 243,272,429 of record JADMNL010000028.1, on the reverse strand, counting down.
GACACGGGGGAACTACAGGCCAGTCAGCCTGAGACCTTAGTGGTATGCAAGGTGATGGAAACACTATTGAAGGAAATGATGGTAGAATACCTAACAACCAGGGGTCTGCAAGACCAGAGATAGCATGGTTTCTTGGGGGGGGGGGGAGATCAGGGGGAGCAGTGGATGCAGCATACCTAGATTTTAGCAGAGCATTCAACACCATTCCACACAGAAAGCTGATAAACAAGCTGTAGAACCTAGGAGTAGATTCTGAAGCAGCGAGATGGGTGGAAAGTTAGTTGGAAAATAGCACCCAGAGGGTGGTGGAAAATAACATATGCTCTGGAGTAGGCAGTGACCAGTGGGATGCCACAGGATCAGTGTTGGGCTCAATCCTCTAAAATGTCTTTGTCAGTAACATTGCAGAGGGTCTGAAGGGGAAAGTATGCCTGTTCACTGACGACACAAAGCTCTACAACACAGTGGACACTCGAGAGGTGGGGGGGGTGGAGAGAGAGAAGAGAGACCTAAAAAGGCTGGAAGACTAGTCAAGGGATTGGCAGCTGGGTTTCAATGCTAAAAGTGCAAAATAATGCACATAGGGCACAGAAACTTGGCGGGTAACACCACCTGGGAAGGGAAGGAAAAGGAAGCTCAAAACAGGAAAGGGACCTGGGAGTAGTCATCTTGGATGACCTGAAGATGACAAAGCAGTGCGACAAGGCAGCAGGGAAGGCTAGCAGGATATATAGGCAGGGGAATCACCAGCAGAGTAAAGAAAGTAATCCCACTATACAGCTCACCAGTGAGGCCTCACCTCGAGTACTGTGTCCAGTTCTGGAGACCCCATCTTCAAAAGGGCATAAACAGGGTAGATGGTAAGGGGCCTGCATCAAAAACCCTATGAGGGAAGGTTGATGGAGTTAAATATGTACTCCCTGGAAGACAGGAGGGAAGAGGGGTACCACCGAAACATTCAAATACCTCACAGTGAAGAACAGGGTACAGGAGGGTACCATCTTCCAAAGAAAAAGATGCTCAAGGATGAGAGGGCACAATATGAAGTTGGGGGGAGGTAATGTGAGGAAGTACTTCTTTAGACAGGGTAGTAAAGAAATGGAACAACCTTCCAGCGGAAGTGGTGGGGGCAGAAACAGGTATGGGATTCAAGAATGCATGGGATAGATGCAAAGGGATCTTTGAAAGTGGGGGGTGCCGCGCCACAGGCTGATTAGGGCCTGCTGCATTGCTACCGGTAGGGAAACAGGGCAGACTAGGTGGGCTTGGAGGCCCTTATCTGCCTTCAACTTCTACGTTTCTATAGCCTTGTTTACACAGCGGCAGCGCTATAGCATCTGCGACCCTCCTTTCCCGCTGTGCTGGCTACATCCAGATCAATTCAGTGTTTACATAGCACCCCCCACACAAAAAAAAACACACAACCAGTGCTTCATGTAGCTCCGAGGATGGGCTGCAATTTCACTAAAGAATTCAGGAAAATGCATTTAGAGTTTAAGGGAGTGCAGCATTCACACTTTAACATTTGTTCGATACAGATACCCACAACCGAGTAAGATTAAAAAAAAAAAAAAGGTTTTGAAGGGTACTTAAGGCGCTCAGTAAGTATTTACACTGCCAACGTGGCAGCGCATGAACCCATGCGTATAGGTTGATGTGCGGCAAAGTCGGCAATGTAAAACGGAGGCTTTTGTTTAATGAGAAGAACTATCAATATCATACATATACTTTACTACAAACGACTACAATCACAGCACCAGCAGCCAGCGCCCAACCCACTATTTTTTGCGAAAAATCACAGCACTTTCTCAAAGCAATTTCTATCTTATTTTTCTCTTGTGTGGTGTACAGTGTAGCCAGTCTCACTGCATGTTCATGAATTGACTTCATATACTGCTTAAATAGGAACCGTCAGCAATAAAAGACCCATACCCAAGTGTGAGGCTGATCCCAATTTGCACTTTGTACAAAACTTTTTTTTTTTTTTTTTTTTAAACTTACTGTTTACTGCATAGTAGAATGCACTAGGCTAATTTTGATGATTTCTAAGATGCCATTTTGTGTAACCAGACATCCCAGAATCCCCTGCTGTTGACATCAGAGGAGAACTGCAGAGCTGGGCAATTCAATAGCCTGCAGTATACATGTTAAAGATTTTGTGGGGGCGCTAATGAGCAGCTGAGCTGACTGGTCGCACTACTCCAGAGCTCCGTGTTTTTATGAAAATATAAGTGCGTAATTTGGCAGTTTTGTAATTTGCTCCACCGAAATAATTGCCTGATTAACTGGAAAGATGGATGAGTACATTACCTCGGGCAAGTTGGCTCGTCAAACGGGTAAAAATGCAGGAAGCACAAGCGGAGGACCAGGCCCAGTTTAGTTGTCGGCAGCGGAGGTAGCCACGATTAGCAGAGCGGTCTCAGAGCAGATCCTGGCCGACTTTAAGCCACGACGGGACAGCTTGGAGCACACACTGAAGGGGCTAGCGCAGAACTGAAGCAGCATGCGAGGCAGATTGGGGAGGTGGAGCAGAGAGTCTCAGACCTTGAAGACCAAAGCAACGAGATCCACTAAAAATACATAAATTAGTTTTGGGGCAGAATTTTATAAGACTCAGACTACAGACTGCCCCTCTGCTCCTAAAGGTCTTCAAATATTTGGACTGACGGAGGGTCGGTATCACCCTCATGGCAATATACCACTATATTCTACACAAAGAAGGAAAGGATCCAACAAGATGTGAATCTTATCGCCCCATCTCCCTGCTTAACCACGACTACAAGATCTTCACTTCGATTACTGCCTCCCGGTTAAACCCCATTCTCCCGGACTTGATTCATACAGATCAATCTGGTTTCATTGTAAGCCGACAGGCCCGACGGGGTCCGTTCTGCTCTGAATCTGGCAGACAGGATCCAACGCTCTCGCACTCCAGCATGCTTGATGAGCTTGGATGCTGAAAAGGCCTTTGATGAGGTCTCATGGGACTTTCTGTTCACGGTTCTGGAGCACAGGGGATTCCCAAAACCATTTCTAGACACCATCAGGTCCCTAGGCATAGGTCAGGGTAAACGGTGGGGTCTCAAATAGATTCGGGCTGGGCAGGGGTGCCTCGTCTCCCCTTCTGTTTGCCCTCTATATCGAGCCCCTGGCCAAAGCTGTGAGGAGGGCGTTGGGGGTGACCGGGGTTGAGGTAGGAGGCATTCCAAAAAAAAAAAAAAAAAATACTGCTGTACACAGATGACGTTCTGCTGTGTCTCACCCAGCCACATCGGTCCATAGAACAGGAATGGCCCATACTAGAAGAATTCGGGAAACATTCAGGATATTCCCTTAATAAAACAAAAACAGAAGTCTTGACTTTCTTCTTTAGCCCCTCTGAGGAGACACGATCACTCTTGCCCCTGAGCTGGTCTGTGGACAGAATGAGGTACCTCAGGATAAACATCACCAAACATCATTCAAAATTATTTAAAACAAACTATTCTCCCCTGATAGGTACCCTAAAAAAGGATATAGAAAAATTGTCCCTGATCAATTTGCCCATGTACTCTAGGATTCATTCCATAATAATGAACGTGTTACCTAAATTCCTATACCTGTATCTGTTTCAATGTTTACCACAGCACATTCATAAATCAAACTTCCAAATTTGGCATAAGATGATCTCAAAATTCATCTTGAACAACAAAAAACCTCAAATTAATCTAAAAATCCTACAAACCCACCGCAGCAAAGGGGGTAGGTCCCTCCCTGAGGTAGAGGATTATTTCCTGGTAGTACAACTGAAAAATGCTCTGCAATGGGCTAACCCGAACCCCACTGCAGGCTGGAGGGACATGGAGAAAGGTGAGGAGGAGGAAGAGGGTGGGAGGCTGCCCCTCGAGGATCATCTGGTTATACCCTTATCTTCCCATAGACACCCATCCCCTAAGCTACATGCAGTTGGGGATACTACTCGCTCAGTCCACAGGCTGTGGCAAAAGTATAAACTACAAACCTCTGTCTGGCCTTTGAAAAGTCTGGCATGGGCTGACGACTTCCCCCCAAATCGCATGGACCTTACCTACAGACAATGGGTATGGCTGGCCTGGGGCACCTAGGCCAGTTTGTGCACGGAGACGCGACTCTGGACTTCATCACCCTTAAGAACACATTTGGCCTGAAAGGTTCAGATCACGTCAGGTTCTTGCAAGTCAGAGCTTACATCATCTCCCTCCAAAAGATAGAGAGACCCATCCAGGGCTGCCCCCTTCTTGCTGTCTATTCAAAAGACCAGAACTGCACTTAACCAAAGAGGCTTGATCTCCCATCTTTATAAGTCTCTTGCTACAGTGAAGAGCGACCCACTAAATAAAATAGACACAAGATGGCGGGAAGAGGCTTACTTGGACTCCCCAATTCCTGACTGGGGCCCTATCTTCAACACAGCCAAAAAGACGACCCAGTCTCCCCTATGGCAAGAATTTGCCTGGAAGGTAAGGGTCCGATATTTTCTCACCCCCAAAGCACTAAACAAAAGGAACACAGAACACCCAGCTCGGCTTGTGGGGAGGAGGTGGCGGACCACCTTCATAGTTTTAAGGCTTGCCTGAAACTTCAGACATACTGGTCCGAGGTCTCTAACGCATTGAAAGAGATCTTATCCCCAGATCTTCCCTTTGGATGGATGGAGGTAGTACTTGGAGTCCCACCAGTGGGCATGAAAGGGCCCAACTCCATGTATCTCTGGGCGATTCTTATAACTGCGGCTCATAAAGCCATTTCCAGATTATGGCTCAACCCTCTACCCCCCCAGGAAACAAGACTGGATATCAGTGGTCCAGAACATCTGAGCTTGAAGAACTCACATTTAAAATAAATCAACGAGTTGCTCTTTATACCCAGAGATGGACCAAATGGGAGATTTGGAGGGCGGCTGAAGGATAGGAGAGGGCAGGGTACACCATATCAAATCAAATAGATTAGAAAATTAAATCCTCCTTTTATTACACAATTTTTAAGACTGTATAAAAACTTATGGACTATACTACACTCCTTTAAACCAAGCCTAGAACTTAATGGATTAGTTATCTACTCATGTGAAAACCAGGTTCCTTTTTGTATACCTTACTAATATATTAATGTACCCATATGTTGTCAATAAACCTGAATTAAAAAAAAAAAAAAAAACACAGAAATTACAGAAGGTAGAAGAGCTTAAGGACGCATTGGACTAACAGGAAAATTATAGTAGGAGAAATAATCAGCGTATCAGGGGTCTTCCGGAGGGAGCGGAGGGCAGGAATCTCCTCAAGTTCTGCTCAGAGACTTTGCCAAAATTACTAGATATGGATATGCCCAAGCTTAAAATTGAGAGAGCACACAGGGCCCTGGCCCCGAGACCCCAGAATGGGCAGCCTCCTCAGCAGGTGATCTTTAGGCTGCATCATTATCAAGATAGGCAGATCATGCTAGTGGCTTTTAGAAACAAGAGCAAGCTAGTGTATGAAGGCTATAAGCTCACTCTGCATCAAGATGTCTCAAAGACTACAGAAGAGGAGACAGCAATTTAACACACTGATGGATGGGCTGAGGAAGCAGGGACTCCATTTCTTTATGGCATACCCAGCCACAGTTAAAGTAAAAATCGAGGAAACTACCTACTCATTTTGGGAGTCTGAAAGGCTGCAAACGTTTTTGGAGGACTGGGACAAGAACAGAAGAACCTGAGAGGGGCCAGAGTATCTGGTGAGTGGCGATGCGATGGTGGTCGACTTGACGAACGAAGGACTGGATCAGTGACTGCACATCCCAGAGGAATAAATACCTGAAAAAAAAATTATTGAAGAACTGGAAAGTTAGTTCTGATCACCCTTTGGTTTTCGGTTGCCCTTCTTCTCAACCTTACTGGTCGCTAAGAGAGGTGGACTCCTAGGAATTTAAAGATGACGGAGGGATGCTGGTGAGTCATGGTTTGGCATTAAAGGGTGGCTGGGAAGTGATCCCTACAGGCCTCAGATGGTGTGGACTAGAGACAGAACTTGTCTCTCGAAAGAGGCAGATTACACCATGGGGAGATTTTGTTGTGAGCCTCTGGCGGCCCGAGTGTGGACTAGAGACAGAACTTTATCTCCGTAAGGAGCATGTGGCACCGTGGGGCGCAGGACTTTTTGGTCACAATGGATGGCTGGAAATGAGTGTGTTCAAACACAGGCATGTACATAGTGTTTGGGCTAAGGGAGATACACCCAGCAAAAGTAGGAGTAGAGATCCATATGGGGGGTTAAGGAGAAGCCGTGATGGTACTGAGGAATTAATTGAACGGGATTTTGAGATGTGGCTTTGCAGGGTCTGATGGGGGCGAAACGCCTGGAGAATGTACGAAGAGCGATTATAAGGGGGGGGGAGACATAGAGACTTTATAGTAACCGACTGAAGAGGAATGGAGGGAGGGGGAGGTCTGGACAGACAGGGTGCAGACACCAATTCTGGGGTGGGTGCGGGCAGTACAGTAGTAGTATAATAAGAGAGACTGTTAGGGGCTTGTTGAGATAAATGTAGCATGTGGATAATTATGGGATATGGAAGGCAGAGCAGGAGTAATGTGTATGGGGGAGTGATTATATACTGAAGATTGTGGTATATGTAGATGGGAGAGAATAGTTGGGGTTAGGGAAGAGGGAGGGACAATATAGGGGAAGGGGGATAAAGGGGTGCTCCTCTGGAATTTGAATCGAGTGAGGGAGGGAGGCAAAGTTGGGGTTATTTCTATACAGTTTGTGATTGTTCAATTGTTCACTTGTGATTTTATTTTCTTTAAAATGGACTGTGTAATATGGTATCTGTTTGAGGCTAAAGTTTGGGTTGTCACCAGGACGCTTTTAGGACGACGATGCTGGGAAAATGACTAATGGTATGTCTCAGCCTTTGGCGGGGATTAAAGTAGTCTCCTGGAACGTTTTACATCTCCTGCAAAAAGGGCGAAAATCTTAGTGGCTCTTAAAAGACCTAAGTTCTCAGTGGCTATGTTACAGGAGACGCACCTGTCAAATAGTGAGCATAAAAAGCTCGTACAAGGATGGGTGGGGGAATGCTATGCAGCAGCTTACAATTCGCACAAGAGGGGGGCGGCAATCCTAATTCATAAACATCTGCCCTTTAAAACGCAGTGGGTGGTGAGAGACCCTATAGAAGGGAGGTATGGTTTTTGTAGAGGGGGAGCTAGGGGGTAAAGTGATTACTTTTGGAAACCTATATGCACCGGCTGATGGGGATCGCAGCTTTTACCAGAAGGTGCTGGATGTCCTGTTAAAGGAGCAATTCACTAATTTGATACGGGGACTAATCATGTGGGCAGATCCTAAATTAGAGATTACCTAGTGAACAGGGATAGGACAGACTGGGATATGCAACAATGGCTACTTGGGTTAACAGAACTAGGCCTGATTGATGGATGGAGACCAGCTAATCATGGGGTGAAGGAATATACTTTTTCCCCAACCCACATCATTCCTGGTCACGGCTGGACTATGTGTATATTCATAGACTTGTATCGGTACACTAGAGCAATGGGGCATAGCCCGATATTCTTATCAGATCATGCTATGGTGGAAATGGAGCTTGCCTTGGGCCAGAATGATGTGCAGAGGGGTCACTGGAGATTTCCTACATATATGCTGGTGAGGGAGGAGTTTCAGGAATTTGTAAAAGAACAATAGAAATTTTACGAGAAGACAAATAAGGGCACAGTTGAAGATGAGGGCATATAATGGGAAGCTGGCAAAGCATTTATGAGAGGCGTTATAATGCAGAAACAAAGGGATTTGAAAGCCAAAATTAGTGAACTGGTAAGAAGTTCTTAGGGGAGGAGGAGAAGAAAAACAAAGCTCAGGGTGGCAAGGGAGATGCATAATGTCAATTTGGGTAAGGAGGTGAATACTAATATTTTCTTCGCAAAACAGAGAATGTATGAATGGGGCAATAAAGCGAGTCCCCTACTGGTCCAGATTATAAAGGGAGGGAAAAGTAGTCACAGGATAGTTCAAATTAGAAATAAAGAGGGGAGAATACTCAAGGAGGAAGTGGGAATTCGCAATAGATTTAAGGAGTGCAAGAATAACTATATAGGGCTGAATGTCAAGGAAAAGAGGGAGAAAGGGATGGCTTCCTAAAGGATCTGAAAATACCCAGTCTAAATGAAGCACAAAGACAAAAACTGGAGGGAAAAATAACGGTGATGGAGGTAAAGAATGCAATAAGCCAGCTGAAAAATGGGAAGGCGGCGGGACCTGATGGGCTGGGGGTGGAATTTTACAAGTTACTGAAGGAAGGGGTAGCGGGTTCAATGTGTAATATTTTACAAGAAACCAGGGAAGGGGGAGAGATCCCTAATACGTGTTTTCAGGCTCTTATTACTCTTCTCCCTAAAGTAGGAAGGAACTTGGAGGATTGTGGGTCATTTAGACCGATTTCACTCCTGAACCATGATTGCAAAATTATGACAAAAGTTTCAGCAAGCCGATTAGAAGATGTACTTCCCCTACTGGTCAACCCGGATCAGACTGGGTTTGTGAAGGGAAGGCACTCCTATCATAACCTAAGGAGACTACTAAATGTCATCTGGTAGGGGGAGAGGCACCCCAGCGAGGCATGTGCTTTCGATGGACGCCAAAAAAAGCCTTCGATAGAATTAAGTGGGAATATCTACTGCACATTTTGCAGAGATTTGGGTTGGGGGAGGACTTTGTAAAGATGGTGGGGGCATTCTATATGCATCCGAGGGCACAGATTCCAATTACTGGAGCGGTATCTCCGGAATTTAGATTACACAGGGGAACGAGACAGGGATGCCCAATGTCACCATTACTATTTGCGTTGGCAACAGAACCCCTGGCAATTAAAGTTAGAAATGAGCTCACTATAAGGGGTATCCCGGGAAGACAGGTTATATATCTATGCGGACGATGTTCTTTTGTTTCTGTCAGAGCCAGATGTGTCAGCTCCTGAAGTACCGTCAATAATAGAGCAATTCAGTTTTCTCTGGGTATAAAATTAATGTGCAAAAGTCGGAAATAACGTTTTTGGGAGGGGGCAGCAGGACGGATGCCTGGGGGTTGAAAATAGTTCAACACACATTTATATATTTAGGGATTAAGGTGGGAAAACAAGTGGGGAGCTTGTAAGAGGTGAACTATAGACCGCTGATGAGGGAAGTCCTACAGGACCCGAGTAGGTGGAAGGAACTTAGCATTTCTTGGATGGGAAGGATTAACCTCCTCAAAATGAATGTTCTGCCCAGACTTTTGTATAAAATGCAGATGATCCCTTTCAGCCCGGTAGCTCAGGATATAAAGAAAATGGAAAAGGCATTTACAACTTGTGTGTGGAAAGGAAAACGCCCTAGAATTAGTTTGAAACGGCTGAAAGCACCGGTAGCACAAGGGGGGGGCTAAACTTCCCGGATGTGATGGGGTACTTTCTGGCAACATAATACAGGTACATCCAAAACTGGGTACCCAGACAGGAAGTGGCCAGGAGGGTCGAGTTAGAAGAAGACGGGCCTCCAGGGAGAATTTGAGTTACTTAAGTGGAGAAGGACTTAAGCGGTACAGAAAGCTGGTAGCATCCAACCTGATGGTGGTGGCAGGCTTATCGGCCTGGGAGAAAATTAAATTAAAGAGGAACAAAGCACTGATACATATCAGACTCTGCTAGTCCCGGTGGTAGGGAATCCTGATTTCCTGCCAGGCCTGGAGGACGATGGGTTCAAACTGTGGCAGGACAAGGGGGTGAAATGTATGGTGACCAACATCGGGGGGGGGCCATATGCACATTCCAGGATTTGAAAGATAAGATGGAGCGTGCCTGCCTCACACATGTACAGATACTTCCAAGTAAGGGATTATTATAAACTGCTTAGTGGACCTGGAGAACCAAGGAGACTGATGGAAGACGTGGAGAGGGAAATAATGGGGGCTAACAGATGTGAGAAGGGGCTAGTAGGGAGGGCCGTAAAATTAAACAGGAAAAATATTTTTTCGAGCTCCTCCCCAGAAGGTGAAGCTTTGGTGGGAACGGGACACTGGGAAAGAAATTAGTGAAGCTAACTGGCAGTTAATGTTAGAATCCCATCAGGGATTATTAGTGTGTACTAAATTCAAAGAAGCTCAATTTAAATATATACAGAGGCTATATTATCCGCCGGCTATGGTGCATAGTTTTTGCCCAGGGTAGCAGTGTTTTGCAATAAGTGTAAAATAAACAGGGGTACTTACCAGCACTACTATTGGGGCTGTCCAGTGATAAAGTCCTACTGGCAAGGCATAGCCAAAGAAATTACATCTATGAGAGGAAAGCCCACTGAGCTCTCCCAAAAATCACTGCTGTTAGTGGTAGGAGAAGAGAATGGGGAACGGTTTCTCTATCCCAGGTAGATCAGAGTTCTACTTACAGCAGCTAGGGTACGAACACAAAATGTATGGACCACAGCTTTCGGGCCTACAGTGGGTCAGTGGAAAGAGCTTACGGTGAAGGTATTAACAACTGATATACTGACATATTGCCTGAAGGGGACAGAAGATAGGTTTGAGAGAATTTGGGCAGAATATTTGGGTGTTCTGACTATGGGGGAAAAGAATGCTTTTGGAGAGTAGACAGAAATTTGGGTACCTGTAAATTTTCTTTCTCCGACAGCTGGTCTCTGGGTTTCCTTACTCCTAGGCTGTTCTTCCTGATGTCAGTGACAGGCAGGTCCAGAACTGTGCAGCAGGGGAGTATAGCAAGCCCTCCACATCTGGGGATAGTCACTTTCAGTGCAGTTCCCCATAGGCAGTACTATGAGAACTAGAAAACAAAGAACATGAACAGTTACGGCATAAGGGCCCTGAGGCCCACCAACTATATACATTCTGAGAGGGCATCTGAAGCCCAAAGACCTGCCGTCAGAGAAAGAAAATTTACAAGTACCCAAATTTCTGTTTCTCTCTCCTGGGCTGGTCTCTGGGCTTCCTTACTCCTGGGATATCCAAAAGCAGTGCATCCCTCAATATCCCAGGTGGGAAGAATGTTAAGTGTTCTTAGGGTTCCACCACTGTCTGAAGCACTTTGCGGCCAAAAGATGCTTCCGCCAAGTACATGACATCCAGTTTACAGAATTTAGTAAAAGTATGAATGGATGACCACGTGGCTGCTCTGCACAAGTCTGCTGGAGATGCCTCTCTGTAGTTTGCCCATGACGTGGCCATCGCTCTGGTGGAATGGGCTCTCACTGGACCAGGCAGAGATACTCCTGCCTTGTCATACGCCATGGTGATTACTGATCTAATCCATCTGGCTATAGAGTCTTTTGATGCTTTTTTACCCATATTTTGGCCTGCAGTCAAAATAAACAAGCGTGATGTTTTGCGAAAAGTGTCTGGTCTCTTAATACAGATTCTGATTGCTCCCCTTGGATCTAGGGTGTGAAACTCTTTCCTTTTCGTTTTCCGGGTGAGAGCAGAAAGAAGGAAGTATGAGCTCTTGGTTACAATGGAAGAGAGACATGACCTTCGGTAAAAAGCCTGGATCTGTCCCAAGTACCACCGAATCCGGATGAAAAACTGTAGGGCTCTCTGGTTGACAGCGCCCCCAGTTCGCTGATTCTCCTGACTGACGTAATGGCCACCAGAAAAACCACATACATAGTAAGATGCATGACTGATGCTTCCTTCAAGGGCTCGAATGCCGCTTTTGTGAGGGCCTTGAGGACCAGATTAAGTTTCCAAGGTGGTACAATTGGCTTAATTGGAAGGCGTTTTAACATTGCTGCCCTTAAAAGCCTCCTGACATGAGGGTGAGATCCCAGCGTATCCCGAGTTGGCGAACAAAAGCACCCCCAGTGCCAAAACTTGAACTCGCAAGGTGGCTGGCTGCAACCCCTTGTCGAATCCCTCATGGAGAAATTGTAAAAGCACCGGGAGGGTTATTGGATGATCCTGTATGTCTCTGGAGCAGAGCCAGAATAAGAATCTTCTCCATATCCTATAATACACCCTGGAGGATGAGGCGCATCGGGAGCTGACCATCATTTCAATAACTGGAGCAGTGTAACCTAACTCTTTGAAAGTTTCCCGCTCAATCTCCAAGCCGAGAGGGACAGATTGCTCAGATTGTGGTGCAAGACCGGACCCTGATGAAGAAGGTCTGAGGAGGGCTGGAAAACGAAAGGTTGCGTCTTTGACAGCTGAATGAGTAAAGGGAACCAGGGGTGGCACGGCCACCTGGGACAGACTAGGATATTTCCCGCCTCGTCTCTGGTCACTTTGTGCAGGACCCTGGAGAGAAGTGGGATTGAAGAAAAAGCGTGCAGGAGGCCGAGGTGACCCCAGTTTAGGGAGAAGGCGTCCTGAGCTAATGCTAGATCGTCTCTGGCTCAGGAGCAGAACTGCTGAGCCTTTGAGTTTTGTCGGCATGCAAACAGATCCACTTGTGAAATGCCCCACCTCTGTACGAGGAGCTGGAAGGCAGCGTCCTTCAGTTTCCATTCTCCCGGGAGAACGTCCTTGCAGCTTAGCCAGTCTGCTGAATGTACACTGCCCTTATGCTTGCCAGGTGCTTCTCTGCCCAGCAAAAGAGGAGAAGATTCCCGAAGCATTTTTGAGCTTCTTGTGCCGCCCTGATGGTTGATGTAGGCCATTGCTGTTCGATTGTCTGTTAGAATCAACATACCCCTGGTGCACATTTGCTGATGGAAGTGCATCAGGGCCAGATGAACTGCCCTCATCTCGAGGACATTTATGCTGTACCTCGATTCCGTCAGGGACCACTTGCCTTGGGTTACCATCTGTTGTAGGTGAGCCCCCAACCCCGAGGCTTGCATCTGTTGTGATTATTTGATGTGGATGGCCTAGGGCTCTACCTCTCGTCACATTTTTCTCAGAGACCATCATGAAAGGGTGCTTTTTACCTGCTGTGACACTGGGCTGAGGTGGAGCAGAGTGTGCCTGGACTGGGACCACAGCTTCAGCGGGTACATCTGAATGGGCCGCATGTGCACCAGAGTCCATGGGACAGAGTCTGCCAGTGACACTAGTGTCCCGATAAGTTGTAAAAAGGACTGAGCCAGCAGTTGATTGTTCCTTTAGAATTTGCTGATGAGTTTTAACAGGTCCCTGAACTTTAGAGTCGGGGGTAGAGAGGGGAAGAATACCTTTTTGACCTGCAGCCTAAATTCCGCTCCCAGGTGGTTCAGGCTCTGACTCGGAATTAGGGACCTCTTCTTCCGGTCGAGTAGAAAACAGTGAGCCATGAGGCACTGGACTACATCCAACACTGTCTGTACCGCTTGGTCAAGCTACGGAGCCTTGATGAGGATGTCGTCCAGATAAGGGAATAGCTGGATCCCCCGGTTCTGTAGGTGGGCTATTACTGCTACCAGGACCTTCAAGAAGGTTCTTGGGGCTGAGGGCAGTCTGAACGGGAGAGTCTTGAATTGGAAGTGACGACTGCCCAGCTTGAACCTCAGATATTGCCTGTGCCTGCCATGAATCAGTATATGTAGATAGGCATCTTGCAGGTCAATGGATGCTAGAAAGTCTCCTTGCAGCACTTCCTTGGCAATTGAGGCCAATGTTTCCATCTTGAATGGTCTCCTGCACACAAAGCAGTTTAGGAACTTGAGGTCTAGGACTGGTCTTTGACCTCTTGTGCACTTGGGCACAATGAAAAACTGAGAGTAGACCCCCTGGTTGAGCTCTGTGGGGGGGAACCTGTTCAAAGCCCCAGCTTGCAGAAGATCCATGATGGCCTGCAGTGTGGCTTGTCTTTTGGACGAGTTGTTTGAAATAAGACAGGGCACAACATGCAGTAAGGGGGGCTTGGACTCGAATTCTATTAAGTATCCCTGGCGGATAATGTCTAACACCCATCTGTCAGACGTTGTTTGGACCCATTCCTCAAGAAAATCTGAAAGTCTGCCCCCTACTCGAGGATGAGCCCACATTTCCTCATTGTGCTTTCTTGTTGCTGTTTCCTGTGTCTCTGGGATTTCCCCCTCCGCCTGATCCACCTCCCCTAGAAGTCCGCTGGTGTCGGGAGAACCATGGCCTTTTTCCTGAAGAACTGGGATTCTGTCCCTTGTTGTAACCTCTGTCACAAAAATTACGCCTTACGCCTGAAGGCCAGGCTTTGCCCCGGCTCCTAAACTGGGGCATATGCACCTTTGCTGTTTCACCCGATTCCTTCACCACCTCCTTCAGCGCAGACCCTAACAGGAGGCTGCCTTCGTATGGTGCATTCACCAAATGGCTCTCTGAGGAAGCATCCGCGTGCCATGCTCTGAGCCATAGGTTGCGACGAGCAGAGGTTTGTTAAAACATGGTCCATGCGGCACATCGGACCGCCTCTTCTGATACATCCGCTGCATAGGCGGAGGCCAATCCCATTAACTGTAGCTGTTAGATAATGGGAGAGTTGTTTTCTGGATCCTTTGCAAACTGAAAAGCTAAATCCAATGCCCAAGATAAGGCGGCTCTGGCGGAGAACAGGTTTGCCGTGGCAGCCTTAAGGGAGGCTGCCGAGGCTTGAAAGGCTTTTTTGAGCGATGAGTCCACCTTTCTGTCCACTGGGTCTCTTAGCGAAGCCCCTCCCTCGGCTGGGATGACAATTTTCTTGGTCAGGTTGGAAATCAAGGGGTCGATTCTGGGGCAGTATAACCACTTTTCGGATTGTTTTTTGTAAACCTCATAAGTCTGGAGATCCATTTGGGAACCAGATATGCAGGCACCGGACCCTGACATTCTTCTTTTAGCAAGTCCTCAATGGCGGGAGGGATGGGGAAGGCTGTAGCAGGTCTAGAGGTGGGCCAGGCGAAAAACCTGTTTTGGTTGTGTGGAGACCGGAAAAACCTGTTTTGGTTGTGTGGAGACCGGTTTTTGGGGCGCCCTAGAAGTGAATCTTGGATATGACCTTTTTGATAAGGAAGTCTAGGTCCTCTAGGTCGAAATTTCTGGATGGGAAGTCGTCAGGATCTGACAAGGAATCTACTATCTCTCCCTCTTTGGTGGAAGAGCTGTTGACTGAGGAGCCCGGGGAGTATCCCCTGTGACGTCTGCCCTTGTATCCGCCCTTGTTCCGCTCCATGAACGAGACCTTTTTCTTCGCCTGTGGCTAGCATGATGGTGACTGTCCTCCTCTGGAGATCTGTCCTCATCTCTAAATTTTTTCTTGGGGCGGAAGCGATGAGAGGAAAGCTCCCCTTCTTCGGAAGAGGATGGGGTCCTTTTTCTCCTGGCTTTCCTGTGTGGTCTCCCATCTGGTGATCCCGGAGGGTGACACTCAAAGGAAGAGGGGTCCAGAGCAAAGGCTCTGTTCAACCTGTCTATGAGCTCGGGGTCAAGGGAGGGTCCCTGGATGTTGCTCCCCGCTCAGACCTCGAGGCAGCAAACTGGTCGGACCTTTCTGGAATACTTGACTGTGCCTGCTCGGACCTATCCTGTCCGTTTGCTTGAGATGAGATTCCGCTATGCTGTCCCAGCTAGCTGCCGCTGTCTTCTCACATGTGAGGCAGAGTGAGCCAGCAAAGGTAATCAGGAGGGGGGGGACTTGCAGCGCAGGCATTTTGTGCCCCCTCGGCTTGATTTTTCTGAGGACATCTTCTGTAGTTCCCCCTTGTTGTGGAGTCAGAGCGAAAGGATGAAAAAACAGTCCTTTGGGCACTAACTGAATAAAACAGACCTATGAGCCCTTTTAAGTACTGCTGTGAAGGATATGATGGCCCCTTTAAGTACTGCCATGAAGGCCCCTTAGCAATGGGCCCTTTAAGCCTCTAGGCACCACTTCTGCTTATGTTGCTTTATTGGCTTTGGGGGGGGGGGCGCAATGTCTAAGCCCTCAAGTACAGCCTGCCCCCTAATGAAGGTCCTCTAGTTAAAAACAGCCTAGCGTGTGAAAGCGCTATCCCTCTGACGTTTTGGCGCCAGAAACTAAACCCCTGGACGTGAGGTAGCTCAAGCGGTCTTTCCAGCTCCTCTGACCGCTTAAAACGGCAGGGGAATTGCACCTCGGTGCGTAAAAATGCCTCCTTAGCGATCGTGATGGATCTTCAGCCAAAATGCACCTCTGGCTCGTTGTAGGGGTCTTGCGCGATATTGCCTGTGCCTGTCTGGGCTAACGCGGGGGAAAAACACTGCTTCGGAGGCAGTTGCGAAATGAGACCAGCCTGTGTAGCATGCAGGGCTAAGGCTGGATCTCACCGAGGCTACCTCCACTTTTAAAAAAGAAGAGAGCACTTACAGTGTCGTCGATCCCACCAAAGAAGCCTATTTCTGTTCTATTTCACCGGAAATCTTCAGCCCTGCCACATGTGACAGGGCTCTGCTGCAGAGTACCTGCTTCACCAAAGGCAGGAAGTAGATTAACTCTCTCCGGATGTGGAGGGCTTGTTATACTCACCTGATGCACAGTTCTGGACCTGCCTGTCACTGACATCAGGAAGAACAGCCCAGGAGTAAGGAAGCCCAGAGACCAGCCCAGGAGAGAGAATGGACTATTTAACTGAAAGAAAGAGCCTCTATTTAAGCATGGAATGAGGAGGAAAGGAGGGACACAGAGTTAACTGTTAGAGGTTACTAGTTCAGTGGGTTGGGGGGAATACTTAAAAAAAAAAAAGACAGTAATCATGGAATGAAGTTTGAAATGCTATTAACAACAACGTGTTGTAAATGAATGATTATGCTGTATGGACTATTTATAACTGCGGACTATGAACTGTATTTGGTCAACTGTCAATTAATAAACACATGAAACAAAAAAAAAAGATTTTGTAAGCTAAAATCAGATGTTTGCTGGTCCTGCTGTGCGCTCTCTGTGGAAGATTACAGCTTACAAAAACCTCCTGACATTCACTGCTGCCTATTGAAGACAACTGACTCTCCCAGCTCTGCAGTTCTCCTCTGATGTCGGCAGCAGGGGATTCTGGGATGTCTGGTTACACGAAATGGTATCTTACAAGTCAATGAAATAAGCCTAATTTATTACACTGCAGTAATCAGTAAACAAAAGCGTTGTTGCACACAAAGAGCTAATCAGGATCAGCCTCACACTTGGGTGCAAGGCTTATTGTTGACAGTTCCCTTTTAAGGGATCGGGAGACTTTGGAGGATCAGGGGGAGGATGGGTGTCACAGACACCAGTGCAAGACGGGGATACTGGCCAAGCACCACCATGCACGTTGATAACATGGTTCTGCAAACATTAAATATCACTTTCTCAGTGGACTTAACACTTCCGGAACCCACTGACCATACCACTGCGCACTGTATGCAAGAGAGCTCCCTCATTTGCATGGCCGCAGTTGTATATTCAGTGTTCCCCGGTGTGCAGCACAGAAGGCACATCGCTATACAGCCCCTTTTCAGCTGGGCCAAGACCAGTTACCTATGCTCGTCAGCACCCTGCTAACCTTCTGAACATGTCAAGGCCTTACAATGTGTAGAAAAATTGTAGTGATCGGACTGGCAAAAAGCAGCTTAGAGCCATACATTTACTGATCCATAATTACATGCCTGACCTACCTATAGCCATTCAAACCACATTATACATAATGATTCGAGTATCACTGCCATTACCCTCCCAGATCAGCAAGCCTTTATTTCCAGTCAACTATCCATCCACTACTGCAGTCTCCTTCTACCACTGAACTGCAAAACCAGAGCAATCAACACCAAAAATTAAGTCCTCCTTATCTCTCAGAAGACTGTCTCCCCACTACAGTTGGTACCCGACTCCACACAGAAACATAGACTGCGTCAGCAGATAAGGACTGCCTGATCCACCTGGTCTGCCCATTTCCGTAACTACTATATAAAGTCCAGATTCTACTGCTCTGCAGCCTACCTCCTCCCTCTAGTGTTGCCTTCTGACCATCCCATACATTCTTAAATTTGCCAACTGTTTTTGCCCCCATAACCTCCTCCGGAAGGCTGCTCCAAGCATCCAC
Organism: Neoceratodus forsteri; assembly: GCA_016271365.2. NCBI lineage: Eukaryota > Metazoa > Chordata > Ceratodontiformes > Ceratodontidae > Neoceratodus > Neoceratodus forsteri. The sequence goes on along the minus strand of JADMNL010000028.1, from coordinate 243,254,473 downwards.
CACCCTTTCTGTGAAAAAAAAATTTCCTCATATTGCCCCCCAGTCTCCTCCCCCCGCCTCATATTGTGACCCCCTTGTTCTTGCCTATTTCCTTTATGAAAAATACTGCCCTCTTAGATTCTGTTGATCCACGCTGAGGTACCCGATTGTGTATCATACCCCTTCCCTCCTTCCTGTTCTCCAGAGTATACGTATCGAGTTCTCTCCATCTCTCTTCATATGGTTTCTGGTATGGCCCCCACCCTGTCAATGTCCTTTCAGAGATAAGGGCCCTAGAACTGCACGCAGTACTCTAGATGAGGCATCAACTGCCTGTACAGTGGCATCACCACCTCCCGTTTTCTACTGGTGATACCTTTCCCTATGCACTCCACCAGCTTTCGTCACTGCCTTCTCACATGGTTTGGTTACTTCCTGATCATCTGTTGCGACTACCCCCAGGTTCCTCTCCATCTTTGTTGTTAGTACCCCCAAAAAAAAAACAAAAAAAAAAAAAACTGTATTCCTCCGCAGGGTTTTTTGCTCCCCAAGTGCATGATTTTGCACTTCTTGGCATTGAATCTGAGCTGCCCCACTCTTAAACACTCCTCCAACTTGCCGATGTCTCTTATTTGCTCCACCACCACCCCGCTCGAGTGTCAACCCTAGTGCAGATCTTGGTGTCATCTGCAAAGAGACATACTTTTCCATTAAGTTCCTCTGCAATGTCGCTTATAAAGACATCAAAGAGGACTGGCCCCAGCACTGAACCCTGTGGTACCCCGCTGGATACCCCTTTCTTCAGACTGAACTCCATTTACTACTATTTATTTGTACATTGGTTTACAATCTCTGAGCCAGAGGCTCATTTCCAAAGGTACCTCATCACATTGAGGAGACAGACAGAACTTTAGGTTACAGCATAAAAGTCACCGACTTACAGTTACACAGAGTGGTTTCATACATTTATACAATTTAGTAGCAATTACAATCATACAGCTGAATGCACATGCTGGTAAATAACAGAAGCAAGATGCAACGGGGAGGAGTTGGGGGGGTGGAGTGCCGCCCAGTGGGCATTGTCAGGTGTGGAGCAATCGAGGCCACATTTAGCGACAGGAGCAGCTGCGAGTGTTAAACAGGTGACTCCGAAGGGCGGAGTTGAAGTTGGATATTGTGGGGGCATTGGAGATGGGAGCAGGAAGAGTAAAACCAGGATGGAGCTCTGCAGCAGAAGGACCTCTGATCATGGGTGGTCCTGGATTTGGGGACCAGTGGAGTGGTCTTGTTGGAGGTCTGGGTTGCGATAGTGGGTTGGGTGTGGCGGACGGAGGCTATCACCCCGGGAGGTGAGAGCCAGAGTAGAGTTTTTTTGTGTGAGGAGGCTGGTTTGATAATATAGGCGTTCATCTAGGTCAAGTAGTTTTGCCTCGTCATACAGTTGACAAGTATGCGAGAGCCTGGGGGCTCCAGTAATCAGCCTGCAGGCCTTATTAAGTGTAAGGCGAATTTTGTTGAGGGCGGTAGTGTCAGCAGCACCATAGCCTGGCAGGCCATAGTCAACAAGGGAGAGTACTGGAAACGTGACCGCAAGTCAGAGGGCATCGGGGGGAGGCAGTTTTTATAGCGGTAGAGGATGCCAAGCCGTGTATTAGTGGCAGATGCAAGGGCATCAATGTGGGTGTGGTAGGTGCGGGCTGAGTCGAAAGTAACCCAGGTATTTGTAGGAGCAGACTTGTTCAAGTGGTTGTTTGGTACTAGGGAGGACAGGGAGTGGGAAGTTGCAGGCTTTGTTTTGGGGGTGGGAAAAAAGTATTTTTTTTTTTAGATTAATGACGAGTCTGTGCTCTCTAAACCAGGCTTTGGCATCATTGTAGGATTGTTGTAGGGTGTCCTGGAGGGAGACAGGATTACAGTGGGTGGCAAAAATGACAGCATCGTCTGCATACATAAGAATTTTGCCAGAGCATGCACGGGGCAGGGTGTTTGGATAGAGTGAAAAGAGTAGGGGGGCCAGGATGGAGCCCTGGGGTACCCCTGAGCAGATGGGACGAGTTTCAGAGAGTACCCCATTTTTTTTTTTTTTTTTTTTACACACACACACATTGGGAGCGAGTGGATAGATAGCTTGTACACCAGGCAAGAGGGCCAGCAGAGAAACCAGTGTGGCAGAGGGCATCCAGCAGAAGAGGGTGGGAGACAGTGTCAAAAGCCTTTGAGAGGTCAATGAACACTGCACCAGCTAGGCAGTTAGCGTCCAGGGAGGAGTGTAGGAAATTGGAGAACTCAACTAGTGCAGTGCCGGTACTGTGACCAGCACGGAAGTCGTGCTGCTCTGGGCATAAGATGTTATGCTTAGTCAGATATTCAGTGATTTGAATGGCCACCATTTTTTCTAGTGCTTTTTGGGGGGGGGGGGGGAATGGAGATTGGTCAGTAGTTCCTGGCGAAGGACCTGTCACCCCATTTATGAATGGGTGTGACTATGGCTGTTTTCCATGCAGTGGGGAATTGCCCCAGGCAGAGGGATCTGTTAAGTAGGCTGGTGAGTGGGGCAAGGATTTCATCCAGCACCAGCCGAAGAATACTGGAGTCCAGGGAGTTGCTGTCAGGACTATTGCTATTTAATGCTTTAATTAGGAGGGATCTGGCTTCCTGGGCAGATACCTTACGAGGGTGGAAACTGGGGCGTTGGAGGACAGGGGAAGGTAGGGTGGGCGGGAGGGTCAAAAGAAATTACTGGGGAGGACAGAGCTATGGTCAGTAAAGGAGATGTTAAGACAGTTAGCAATGCAGGCAGGGTCGGTGGAGGTAAAGCCATCAATAGTAAGCTAGGATGGGGAGGGGAGCACGATTTCCCATTTAGTAGTTTAACATTGTCCCAGAAAGTCCGGGCACACCCCCAGGAGGTGAGGGTGGCCTGGAAATGGTCAGCCTTGGCTTTACGAACGGCCCATGTGCACCTGTTCCGAGCAGCATTGTAGGCATGTCTATCTGCCATCCAGTCTGTTTCAATGGCAAGGTACCAGAGATTATAGTCATATCTTAGCATTTGTAGTATGGCAGGGGTAACCCAGGGTGCATTATGTTTTTTTGATCGAATTCTTGTGAGGGGTGCAAAGAGGTCACAGGCCTTGTTAAAGGTTTGGGAGAAAAAGGAGAGGGCAATATATGTCGGGTGCATGATGAATTGGGGACCAATTAATCTGGGAGAGGAACTGTTTGAGTTTTATCAGCCCACCAGGTCGGAGGCGCCTACGTAGTGTGGTCAGGGCTGTGCGTTTGGGAGTGGGAGCCGCCCAAAGGAATAGGATAGGGAAGTGGTCAATTAGGGAGTCTGGGAGGACCTAAATGTTATAAATTTTTTTGGGGCGGCTGGTGATAATTATGTCCAGAAGGGTACTGGTTCCTCTCTTTGGGTTTACTCTAGTGGGCTGGGAGATGAGTTGTGTCATGTCTAGGGCAGTGAAAGAATCTTGGGTAATGAAGAGGAGGCACTGAGCCAGTTCACGTTAAGGATCCCCACTAGGATTTGTTCCGCCTTGTGGTGGAGAGTGGCAAGATATTGTTATAGGCATCAGCTCCGGGTTCTGGTTCTTTGGGGGAACGTAGGCAGTGGTGAGATATAGAGAGGGCCCCTGGAGGGGTCAGGAGTAAGTTTGAGGGTAAGGGCCTGGGCACCATTTAAAGAACAGGGGCAGGGAGCACTTGTCCGATGACTGTGTCTCTGGTATAGATTGTACAGCCACCCCCGCGTTTGCCTACTCGGTCCTCCCAGTATAGGGTATAGGCTAGGAGGAAGACAAAGGAGTCAGGGGTGGATTTGGACAGCCAAGTTTCAACCAGGGCTATGACATCTGGTTGATGTAGTATGGTCCAGCACTGGAGGACATCAAATTTTTTTCAGTAGGCTGCATATGTTCATGGAGGCAATGTGGAGACCAGTGGACCCAGCTGATGGGCTGGCGGGGGCAGGGCCTGGGTTTGGATGTATATTACCAGACAGGAGTAGTAGGAAGACCAAGGCTCTGACCAGGGGTGGTGGTATGTCAATTTCCGGAAGTGCGCTAGGATGGGGAGGGAGGCCAAGGTGAACAAGGTGGGCAGGGTTCGAAGTGTTGGGAGGACGAAGACAAGCTGCAACCATGGGGAGTCGGGGTAGGCAGCGGGGGGGGGTATCCAGGGGGCCAGGGTACATGGTCAGTGTAGGGTGGGATCGGACTAAGTCAGGGAGAGTTGGGGGTGCTGGTACAAGTGGGCCAGGGGAAGATGTCTGGCTGATGGGATGTGGGTGCTAGCATGTAAATGAGGGGGAGACATTTGAGGAGGATGCGTACAAACGTAGTGCCTAAAAGTAGCAGCAGGGCAGAAAGGTTCAAGTATCTTGGCTACCCCTCAGAAAGCGTAGATACCACTTTGTAGTAGTGGTAGTGTCACGGACTCTGGGGGGACAGGGTACAAGGTTCGAGACCCTGGCAGTGCAGTTGAAGTAGGACCTGGGCGAGAGCGGGGATCCAGGTTCTGGGGGACTCAAAGCAGGCTGGGCCTGGGCTAAAATTCAGGGTGGAAACAGCAACTCCTAGTGGTCACTGAGGGTTAGTGGCAGGCTGGGTGTGGGTCTGGTGGTAGGGCAGAGGGTCAGTATGTAGGGCTGGCTAGGAGGTTGGGTGTGAGGGTGAGGTGTGGGCAGAAGCAGAAAATTAGAGTAGGGAAGAGAAGTAGCGTATGTAGGTAGAGGGGTTCCAGGACATAGGAGGAGAAAGTTCAGGTGGGGAGACAGAGGTGACTTGTCAGAGGGTCCTCTAGTGGCTAGCAGGTATAACCTGCAAATGGAAAAGTGGGGACTTGGGGGCGCAACAGAAAGTGATGTCACAAGACAGGCGCTATAGGTAAAACCAGGCCAGGGTGGGCGGGGCAGTGAGCGCTTGTGGGGCGTTGACGGACTAACCCCCAAGAGTGCTGCTTCTTGAGATAGTTAATTACCTTTCGGCACCCACGTAGGGCCCGCTGAGAGAGCTCTGTGTGTGGGCTGGTTTGCTGGCGTCACCCCATGTCCTGTTGCTAAGCCAACTACTGACCCAGTTTACCACCTTGGGACCCACTCCCAGACTGTCCAACTTCTTAACTCATCTCTTGTGTGGACTGTGTCAAATGCCTTGCTAAATCTATTACCCTGGTCACCCAGTCAAAGAAATCTATAAGATTCATTTGACAAGACCTTCCTGTTGTAAATCCATATTGCCTTAGGGTCTTGTGCCCAGTGCCCCACTGGCTTCTATATATTCTACAACCCTTTCCTTTAAACAATGATTCCATCATCTTGCCAACCACTGAGGTCAAACTGACTGGTCTATAGTTTCCCGATTCTACCCTGCTCCCAGTTTTGTGAAGGGGCATCACATTCACCCTCCTCCAGTCCTGTGGTTCTACTCCCTCCTCCAACGATTTGAATAGGGCTGTCAGTGGTGTCAGCAGCACCACTCTGAGTAATTTTAGGATTCTGGGATGCATCCTGTCCGGCCCCATTGCCTTGTCCACCTTCAGTTTCAAGAGTTCCTTTAGTACCCTCTCTTCCAGAGGAATAAGACTGAGACCTATAAGTACGTAAAGGGGATAAACAAGGCAGGCATTGAAGGGATACTCAGGCTGAGAAGGGGGAGGGACACAAGAGGACATGGCCTTAGATTGAAGGGGGAAGATTTAAAACGAAAATAAGGAGACACTCTCTCACAGAGAGGGTCGTGGCAGAATGGAATGCTCTACCAGAGGAGGTGGTAGCCTGTAAGACAGTGGGTAGTTTCAAAAGGGGATGGGACAAGGTGAGAGAGGGGGTAATTAGGGAGTGACTGGGGCAGCTGCAAGGTGAGGGTGCTAGCTGCACACTCAAGCAGACTTTACAGACCAGGTGGCCTATTTCTGCTGGCAAATTTGTGTGTTCTGTGAATGGACTGGTGTCCACACCACTTCCCTGTGCGTCTACTGGCCAATTTTGGTCCCTCCCCTTCTTTTGTGAATACTGCGCAAAAGTATTCAGTATCCATCTTTTCCAGGTCTCCCTCTGCCTCCCCCCCTTACTTGGCCTCACTATCCCTCCACTTGACCTTTCTTCTTTCCTCTTACCTACCTGAAGAATGTTTTGTCCCTTCCCCCCTTCACTCTCTGGGTTATCCTCTCCTCTGTGTGTGTGTGCGCCTTGCACTTCTGACTGCTCTACCCGCCTCCCTTTACTTTGATATATTTCCTTGTCTTCCTCCCTTTGTGTTTCCTTGTACTTCCTGAATGCCAATTTGTTTTTTCCCCAACCTTCACTGCCACTTCTTTTGAAAACCATACTGGTTTTGTTCACTAGCTTCACACAAAGGTTCGTTGCCTGTTATGGCTCTCTTGAGGTTCTCCCACTGTAGCTCTACACCCGCTTTAGCCAGAGATTTTAGGCATTCTCCCATTTTAGCAAAGTCTGCCTTCTTGAACTCTAGGACTCTTGCTTTTGTGTGGCTTGATTCTTCTACTGTTTTTATCCTGAACCATACTGTATAATGGTCGCTGGACCCCAGATGACTGCCCACTGATGCATCTCTTTTTCTATCTCCATTTGTGAGCACCAGGTCCAATACTGTCCCCTACGAGTGGGGCCTTCCATTACTGCGTGAGGCACGCTCCTTGCTGGGCATCCAGGATGACTCTGCTTCCGGATGTGGCTGAAGCACAGGTGTTCCAGTTAACATCAAGCATACTTGGGTCCCCTACCACCAACACTTCCCCTTTCTGTGCTATTTTAAGGATGTTGTCTACCCTATCTGTATCTTCCCCTTGCGTGGGGGATCTGTAGATAACCCCCTGCGCGGACAGTGGTGCCATTTCCTGACTCCAAGGTAACCCCAAAGTGCCTCCTCTCTCCTCCCCGCTTTCCCTTCATATCTGTTGCCTTATGTTCAGGAGGTTGTGCCTGAAAATAGTCAATTTTGGCTAGTGCACTTACTCAGTTAAAAACTAAATAAAATAAATATCTTCTTTGATGTAGATTGCTAACCCTCCTCCCTTTTTGCCCTCTCTGTCTTTCATGTACCCCGGTATATTAACGTCCCAATCATGGCTTTCTGTATACAATGTTTCAAGTGACTGCCACAATATCCAGGTCTCCCTCCACTATCAAGGCCTCTAGGTCAGGGATCTCATTACCCAGGCTGTGAGCATTTGTACACATGGACCTCCATGTTTTGATGGCTTCTCCCCCATTTGTTCCCATTTCCCATAGTGCCTCCCCTGACATTATCCCATTTCAGTCCGTTGTGTTTCCTCACCCTTACTACCTTGACCTGTGAGGGTGGGGGCAGTGGACTTCTAGCTTCATATTTCCACCTCCCCCTTGGCTAATTCAAATGCCTACCAATGAAACATTCAATCGCTCAGTATCCTGCTCCCTCCCTCCCTCTGAGAGATGCAGACCATCCCTCGTGTACAAGACTGCATCTCTCCAAGCAGGCCCCCAGTCCCCAAATGAAGCCAAAACCCTCTATTCCGCACAAGTTCTTCAGCCATTCACTGAATCCCATGGTGTGAAGCATCCTAGCATCTCCCATGCTACAGACAGGTTGCACTTACAAGGTTACCATGCGTGCTACCCAAGACCCCTCCCCAACTCCATGAACTCCCTCTGCACTGCCCAACCTCATTACCAGCCAGGTCATTTGTCCCCAGGTGGACAATCCTCCACATCATCCTGATGCCACTCACCCCAGCACTTCCACAGCTGTGTGCTGGCAACAGACTGCGCGACCTGTAGAAGCAGCCACTTTAAACACCGCTCACTCCGCCAATTCAACATTCTCCTGGCAGGAGATTCAATGAAGGATCCAGTATGCCATTTCAACTGTGACCCCGCCAGTGCTACCCGCAAACATAACCACCCCATGGCCCGCTACACCACAACATGAACAAAGTTCCATAGGGGCTGAAAAACAGCAGAAGCCAAACAAAATGAGCAGCGTTTTACTGATGACACCAACATCACCACGCCACCTACCAGCTTCACACTACACACTTACAATAGGGAACCACCGAAGCCCGATGAAAAAAAAAAAAAAAAAAAAAACGAGGGGAAATTTGAAAGCAAGTACAATTCTGCAACACTGTACCACAGCAGGCAATGCTGTATTTAAGGTTAAAAACGACTGTTGTGATCATTCTGCTGTATTTAACACAGTCAAGCTCAAGTTAAGCGAGTTTTATTTAGAAATGTCAGTTACTGTCATGCTGCGGATTCAGAGTTAAATGGACTACCTTATGTGCCAACACAGTTCCCCCAGTTAGAAACCACTTAGTGTTTCAAAGAAATATTTTCTCTTTATTTTGAATTTTTCTGCACGTTATAATTGCGATAAAGCAGTCTACTGTGTGTAATTCTGGGTCAATAATTACACACCTGTCGAGGGTGTTGGCTCACACATACACACACACCTCACTAGGAATTTGAGCAAACCAGCTCCTGAACTTTGGAGTACATCCTAGAAAACAACTGCACTCTCTGGCTGGCAAACAATGCCATTTTGCAACACTGATGCTACTGTTGCAATACCACACGTATAAGGATAATCAGTGTAACTGCTTACTTGACCCACAAATACTTCCACGATTCCCACTTTTCGTTACACGACTTCAGACCGTTAGAGAAAAAAAAAAACACAAAGCATGGTTTGAAACCAGCATTTCTAAAGAGTCGGGAGATCTTCTGCAGTCACACGTGATGTTTTAGATAATCCATTCGGCCAAAATCGGTTCCACACTATATAAAAATTAGACAAACTTTTATAAGAGTCAGTATGCTAAATCGGCTGTAGGGAAATCATAAACCTCATGAGTGTTTCTCAAGGCCAACATGCGCACCTTGCGGATCGAAGAGACCGCTTTCCACCCATAAAATAATGAGCTCGTTGCTCGAGTCTTGCTGCTGCAAACGAATTCGAGTTTACCCAGGAAATAACTAAGATTACTTTCAAATACATAACATCCCTTTTTATATCGTTAGCTCAAATACATAAACATTTTGAGCAAAGCTGTACGTGATCATGATACTTCTTGCTAACCCAGAAGTATCATCTACTGCACTCCATAGCTATTGGTACCACGACCTTGAGCGCGGCGTGCGTGTTTTTGTTGACAATGTAGAGATTTCATTTGAGCTCAACCGCCTGATGACACCACTGCTTCCGACAAGTCAGCCTCACAGGCCCAACCTGCACTTTCCCTGCTACTTGTGATGCAGCTACAAGGAGCGAGAAATGCGAGGTCGCTAGGCAGTAACTGTTGCACATCACCCGCATTTTCAGTTAAAACAAGAACTGGCCATTTCGTGTTTTTAAATCCCATTAAACAAATCATTGATTACATCACATTTAAAGTTCCGCAGGGAGAGAGAAACAAAACAACTTACTACTTGAGACAACAAAAAGGTTATATCTCTTTTTTTGGTCTCCTCAAAGAGTCCTCAACACGCTAGGCCGAACTAACTGAAGGGCTAGTTTGACTTCCTTTGGTTATACAAATGAATAAATCGAATCTATGAAAACAAAGTTCCGATTAACGACTTTATACAAAGAGCATTTCCCAATCTATATGTAACATAAATACAAGTATTCACGTAGCTAATTATAATTACTGTTCGCTCAATACCCCGCGACTCGCCGAAATGGCGTCCAAAAAATCCAGATGCGACGGGGTTTCTCGCTTAGCCCACCAGAGACACCCTCTCGCGAGAGAGAATACTACGCTGTTCCGTCTATGGGACGGGTCGCGTTGCTAGGGAGGACAAAGGCCCCTCCCCCCCCCTTCCTCTTGTCTCTGAATTGTAAATAAAAAAACAGTGGTCGCAGCCTCTGCCCTGCAACCAGAGGTTCCGTTGACTCCATTTTTGGAGTATTTGACTTCCAAAAGTAAGACAAAAACTTCCAAAATAAAGGGGGAGGAAGTCGTTGACTTCAAGACATAAAACAAAAAAAAAGATGACTTCCAAAACTGTAGGCATGGAAGTCAGGACTGATGGATTTTTCTGAAAAAGACTGATTTTTACCACTGATATATTACCAGCAATAAATTGGTCCTTCATAGAACATTGACTTCCACAAGTGGGATCCTGAAAGTATTCTGACTTCCAAAAAATTGGAATCATTTCCAGATTTTAACTCCTGTAAGTTTTAGACTTCCACACCCTGGGCTTCCGTGGACGTGGACAGCATCTGGTAGTAAATAATCCCAAATGGGGACGAAATAATTGATTCCCAAAAAGAAAAAACATGTTGTATTCCAAGCCACAATGGCTGCTCATGCAATACTACCAATAAAATGTGACTGACAACTGCATTTAAAAGTTATGAAACAGAAAAATACCATGCCCCAGATAGTCAAACAGCACCATGCTACTAAGTTACGAATGTAATCCCTGTACAAATGGGGGTTCCCGAAAAGTCTTCCTTGAGGTTGCCTAAATACTCACTGCCAGGCTGGTGTCCTGCATTTTAGCAGTTTAAATGTGATTGCCAGAGAGTGCCTGTAAAGCCTTTGCGTACTGTCTCTTTAAGAGCTGCATGGATTGCAGTCATAAGTAATCTGAGAGGGTGTTCTGTTGAAACTATTTGCTGAAAACCATTTAGAATAATAGTGTAGTTTGTCTAACCTGCTTTCTTTGCAGCAAGGACTGTTTTGTTTATCCCCCCCCCACTTTGCCCCAGGACTGCCAAATTGGACTAATCAGTACTGGTGAGACCTAAAATAGAGCCAGACTACAGGATCTGTCTGGAGTCAGAATCTGTAGGAATTGTAGTTTTGGACTTTTGGTGCCTTTTTTTGTACCTGAAGGGGGAGCTCCTGTTGTGACTGACAGATGAATTGGCCAGCCAAACCTTTTGGATCTTGGGGAAATTCCCAAGCTTGCAGGCAGTTGAGTCAGATCTATGTTGCGAGCTGAAGAAGCAACAGTTTGAGACAGTCTCTGTGGAAAGGCCTGAGTTTTGGCCTGCATGCTGTCCCTGAGAGGGAGAAGAGAATCAGTTCGGACTGAATCCGAGTCTGTGAGAAGGAAGTAAGCCACTGAGTTGTGACCAGGATCACCCTGAAGAAGACTGAAGATTTGCTGAATGCATCAGCCTGTCAGGATTTCCAGCTACCTCTAAACTCCCTGTGTGTGCTTAGACTTTGCGATTGTGACCGGAGAGTGGTTTGCCTGTTATAGTAGAATCCCTTACATGTAAATGTGCTGTGTGTTTATAGTGGGTCGTGATTTTGTTCCCCACTGTGAATTGTGTTCTGCTTACTGGAAGCTGTATGCAGCTTGACTGGGTTGAATCCACGTTCATCTCCATGCGGCCTGGGTCTTGCCACACTGGCCCTGCCAGACTACCCCACTGCACAGAGAAAGCCATCGATGCGAGACTTGCCTGGGGATCAGCCCCCTGCCCCAAGCTTGAACAGGAATGATGCCTCGGCAAATCGTGTGAGCCCTGCTTCTCCTGGCACTCCAGATCAACCACCTGCAGTCTCAATTTTCGTCCAGCCTGTGTCCAGTCTTGGGTATCATGAGTAACCATCAGAGTAACTCCCTGCAACAACAGCTTAATCTAAGTGTCTCATCTGATTGTCTTGTTGTTTCTTTTCTTTCACGAACTGAGCCCTCTGGCTCCAGATTACAATTAGTGTGTGTGGTGCATGTTGTTTTCTTCCATCACAGGGCCCCAACCAGCTGCAATGCCGGCCTACCCCGGGGAATGATCCTGGCTAGCCCACCTCTTCTCCATCTGGGTACCCAGAGTGTGCAACTGTTTATGGACCCTGAAGTGCATGCATAACTGTTTGATAGAGTCTTTAAACAAATTAACCTGATTGTGCTCCTCCCTTGTTCAAGCCCCTTAAATGAATCAGATCTAACTCTATTTTGCATTTACCCTGATTGTGGTTCCAGTTTGTGCAAGAGTACTGTACTGCTGTCATTTGTTGTGTATAACCTTGTTTTACAGGGGGTTCCCCAGGGCCGGGCCAGAGGAAAGCCCTGATGGTAAGTGCAAATAGTGTGGGTACTTGTGTGGTGTATCAGGGGTATTGTGAAAGTGATTATTGTGTATTGTTCTGGCCACTAGTAAGGAAAGAGGGGGGTTACAGTGTCCCGGAGGGCTGTGCCCAGGTTAGCTTGACCACTACCAACCCTGACCTCCGGGTGGAGGCACCCGTTTCAGAACTCAGGCCCCTTAACCTGCTCCTAGCCAAGCAGGCAGGAGTAGTAGCCCTTGGGATAGCGCCACCTAGGGGTTACATCTTGGAGGCTCACCGCTGGGATTTTGTGCCTTCTAGTGGCCAAAAATTACGAATTATTGTTAAAGATTAATGGCTACCCCAATAGAAATGGCTGTACACCAGTTGGTGGGGTGGTGTACTTGGCAGGAGAGCGACCCCCAAAATGCTCTGCTTATACTGGATAATCCCCTGGGTACCAGTAAGTCCACTGTAGAGGGAGTACTCACCAAAGTTGAATGTTTAAAAAAACATGTTGTGGTGGGTCGACACACTGATTTGATTGCCCAAACTTTCATAGCCTTAGTACAGTGTAGTGACCTAGTGGACAGCTCTATAGTGCCACAGACTACTGCCTCAGAAGGGGTTCCAGCTGCCTGGAGAGTGATAACAAAGGACAGTACAGATGATGGGGAGGATGAGCTCCCACCATTATCTGAGACTTTTGAGGAGAAATTTGCTAAGTTGTTGCTGGAGGAAGGGAAAACTGTAGAGGACTTTTTGAAAACTGTTCCTGCCACCTGGGGGTGTTCTTTCCCCAACACCCCTTCCCACTCCAGCACCTTTTACTGCCCCGCCTTCTGTGCCCGTGCCAGTGCTGGCCCCTATATCTGTACCTACCATTAGTCACGACTCCTACGGAAGGCTAAGAATCTTCTCGGGCACCCTCCCAACCCCCCAGGTGGAGTATGACTGGGAGGACCTGGATTGACTATGTTGCCCCCTTGGTACCTGAGTGGCAGTGTGTGGAGGCTGAGAAGCGGAAAAGAATCATAGAAAGTTTGAGGGGACCCGCCCTTGAAGCCATTCAATTTTTGAGGTCCACGAACCCTGATACATCTGTTCAGAAGTACCTATCTGTACATGAAGGCAATTTTGGGAGCATTAAGTCAGGGGAGACTTTGATGTGGAAATTCCAAGGTACCAAACAATGGAAGGGGGAAAGTTTGTCTGTGTATGTTACTCACCTAGAAAGAGCTCTGCAGAAAGCTTAGCGGAAAGGTGGGGTAGCCTCTAGTGATTTAAACCATGTGAGATTGGGGCACATACTGCAACATGCCAAGCATTCTAAACTGCAGATCATCCAGTTAAGGCTCCAGGATAGGAGAGGTAACCCACCTGACTACTGTGACTTGATAAAAGAACTCCGGGAGGTAGAAGGTGAAGAGGGAGATTGTAATTATGGGGTGAGTGCAGCCCAAGTGATCATGGCACCGGAAGGCCCTTCCGAAATAGAGGCCACTAAGAGTGTCCCACTGTGGGCTAAACGGTGGAGAAGGAGTTGCTGAAGGAAGTCAGAAAAGTACAACTAGGTGTATTCACTGAGGTATCCCCTGCTGACACAGACCCTGGTCCCTGTCAAGACATGACTGTTATGGGGTTGGGGGTGGGGGTACACCCTCAGGCAACCTCTACTGAGGGTGGCTTCTTGGCTGAGCTCAAGGAATTGACTGCCACCTTAAAGGAACTTTTGAGACATGGTATACTACCTGCAGAAGTCAGATCACACTCTCCCATCAATGCTCCAGCATCCCCTGCTATGTTTCCCCCAAGGATGCCCCGAGAGCGTGTCATTTGTCACAATTGTGGCAAGGATGGCCATATGAAGAGGGAATGCCAGTCTCAGAAGGACTTAGAGAAAGTGGTGAACCAGCTTCAAGGAGAGCTTTGGAAAATGAGTCAGTGGTCAAGGGGTACACAAAATGACTGCAGTAAAGGCTTCGGCCATCCTAACTAAAACCCCTCTGTGGCTAAATCGTCTGTCCAGGCCCCTGCTGTTGTCCCTCCAGACTGGTCCAAGATAGTGGGCCCTTCAATGGAGACTACGGTGACTGTGAACGGTATTCATACTCGGGCTGTGCTTGACAGTGGGTCACAAGTGACCATTGTATTCCAGGACTGGTATGACAAATACTTATCTGATGTGCCTTTGCAATCCCTGGAAGGCCTACATGTGTGGGGCCAGAGCAACAAGTCCTATCCCTACCTAGGGTATGTTCGTCTCTGGTTGTCTTTTCTTGCAACTGTAACTGGTGTAGACGAGCGAGTAGAGACCTTGGCCCTAGTGTGTCCCCCTACTGGACTGTATGATGGGGTCCCCCTGTTAATGGGGACAAACACCCATATGTTTGGGAGACTGGTGTAACTCTGTCATGAGAAACAAGTGCGACGGATGGGGAGGGCTCTGAGAATTCCGGCTCTGATCAAGAGGGCCTATGATTTGCAACAGAAACCTGAGGAAGTAGACCAGGATGAACCGGTGGGGATCATGTGGAAGAAGGATCCCGATTCAATGGTACTGGCCCCCAACACCCAGTGTACCATTCAAGGGGAGGTCTACCTCCGGAAAGATGTCAAGAACAAAATACTGATGTTGGATGCATCAAGCGATGGAAAATTGACAGAAGGATTATTGGTCAAGCCCAGCATCTTGCCTGTTCATGCTCATGTCTATGCATGACTAGTTATGGTCCAGATTCACAATGTGTCAGATTGGGCGAGCCAGGTGAACAGAGGGTGCACCTTAGCTATGGTACACTGTGCAGACACTGCAGTATTGCCCAACAACAAGCACCCTGATGAGAAGGAGAGAGTGACCCCGGACTTGTTTGACTTCGGTGGCTCCCCATTGCCAGCTGAATAGAAGGCTAGAATTAGCAAGCGACTTGCCCAGAGAGACCAAGTATTTTCGTTGAAGGAATGGGACGTGGGATGTGTCCAGGGTGCAGAGCATCACATACGCCTGCACGATGAACGGCCATTTCGAGAGAGGTCCCGACACCTAGCCCCAGCAGACATAGATGATGTGAGAAGACACCTGCAGGACATGCTCACTGCTGGTGCGATACAAGAATCCATGAGCCCATACGCCTCTCCCATTGTGGTTGTGCATAAGAAGAATGGGTCTGTGAGGATGTGTGTTGATTATTGAACCCTGAACCAGTGGACCATCCCAGGCCAGTACACTATGCCTCGTATACAGGATGCCCTGGACTGCTTGAATGGGAGCAAATGGTTCTCGGTGTTGGATCTTAGCAGCGGATATTACCAGATTCCAATGGCCCCAGAGGACGGTGAGAAAACAGCCTTCATCTGTCCTTTGGGGTTCTACGAATTTCTGAGAATGCCACAGGGGATATCGGGCACCCCGGCCACTTTTCAGCGACTGATGGAACGTGCGGTGGAAGATATGAATTTGCTGGAATACCTGGTGTACTTGGATGATGTCATTGTGTTTGGGAGCACCCAAGAGGAGCATGAGAACCAACTGTTTAAAGTTCTAGACTGACTGGAAGACTTTGGCCTCAAGCTGTCCATTGACAAATGCCAGTTTTTCCAAACCTCCGTGAAATATGTGGGGCACATAGTATCTACAGAAGGGATAGAGACTGATCCCAGTAAGGTTGAAGCCCTAACTACTTGGCCCCAGCCCCATAATTTGAAAGAACTACAACGTTTCCTGGGGTCCTGTGTCTACTACTGCAGATTCATAAAGGACTATTCCAAGGTGATTCGCCCACTATTGAATCTTACCCAGGGTTACCCACCTACCAATCGTAAATACAAGAAAGGGTCCACCAAAGAACCGGAAAAAGTATACTTCCTCCCAGGTGAACTCTTCAGGCCCCGCTGGACACCCGACTGTGAAGCAGCCTTCCACGAAATCATATACCAGCTCACCCATGCCCCCATCCTCGCCTATGCTGACCCCACCAAACCCTATGTGTTGCATATTGACGCTAGTCTGCAGGGTCTAGGAGCTGTGCTGTATCAGGACCATGAGGATGGTTTGAGACCAGTGGCTTTTGCCAGTAGGAGCTTGACCCCGTCAGAGCGAAACTACCCTGTACATAAGTTGGAGATCCTTGCACTAAAATGGGCCATCGTTGACTAGTTTCATGAATACCTCTATGGAGCAAAGATATTGGTGAAGACTGACAATAACCCATTGACCTATGTACAGACTTCAGCTAAGTTAGACACCACTGGGCACCGGTGGCTTTCTGCATTATCAACCTATGATTATGCTGTCGAATACAGACCGGGCCTGAACCATATTGATGTTGACGCCCTATCATGAAGGCCCACTTGCAAGAGTGATTGGGTCAGACTGTCCGAACCAGATATCTAAGCATTGTGCCAATAGTTTTAGAAGTGAACAGAAGTCTGCGGACACAGTGGACTGTTTAGTAGATTGCTTGGGCCCTTCTGACACCTGCATACCGGCTGTTATTGCCACTTCTCTGCTCTAGATATTAGTACACTACCTCAATTTGACAATGACAGCATTCAGTGGGCTCAGTCCCAAGATTCTATGATTCAGCCGGCACGTGATGCCCTGCGTGCGGGGAAAGATGTGCCTAAGTTACGTTCCACTGACTTGCAAACTGCTTTATTGTTTAAAGAAGGCCCCAGATTGAAGTTGATCCATCAGTTGTTGTATAGAGAGACAGTAGAGCATGGTGGCAAAGTAGACAAGCAACAATTGGTCCTGCCTACGGCCTTTAAAGATTTAGTACTGAGGTCCCTCCACAATCACATGGGGCACCTCGGTATTGACAGAACCCTTGACCTGGTACGATCTTGCTTCTACTGGCCCAAAATGGGGGCCGATGTTGAGCACCATATAAAGACTTGTAGTCGCTGCCTGCAAAAAAAATCTCTGCCTCAGAGGGCTGCCCCCCTTGTTAATATTACTACCAACACTCCCATGGAACTAGTCTGCATAGACTTCTTGTGTTTAGAACCTGATCAGTGGAACACTGGCAATGTGTAAGTGGTTATGGATCATTTCACACAGTATGCACAAGCTTTTCCTACCAAAGATCAAAAGGCATCTATCGTGGCCAAGGTGCTAGTGGAAAATTTCTTTGTCCACTATGGTGCCCCCCAGGGGATCCACTCTGACCAGGGCAGAGACTTTGAAAGTCGACTAATCAAAGAAATGCTTTCTCTATTGGGGTGCGGAAGTCAAGAACCACCCCCTATCACCCACAGGGAGATCCCCAACCAGAACGATTTAACCACACCCTGCTAGACATGCTGGGCACCCTCCACCCAAAAGACAAGCATAAATGGAGCCAGCAGATTAGCACCTTGGTACACACATACAATTACACGAAAAATGATGCTACCTGGTTCTCCCCCTACCGCCTCATGTTCAGGAGAGAGAGGCCCAGCTGCCAGTTGATGTCTGCTTTGGGGTCTCTCCAGATGGGGTCTGAGCCGAAAACTACCTGCAATATGTACAAAAACTGAAAGCTCAATTGAACTATGCCTATCAACTGGCCCAGACAATGGCTGCCAAGAGAACTCTAGCCAACAAAGAGAGGTATGATAAAAAAAGGCTCAAGACCTTCGATCTGGAGACCATGTATCGTTACACAATTTGGGACTGCATGGCAAACACAAAATTGCTGATCGGTGGCACCATCTTCCCCATGTAGTAGTTGGAAAGGCGGATGATTTACCAGTGTACCAAGTGCGCCCAGAGAATAACTCCAAAGCTGTCAAGACCATGCACCGTGATCACTTGCTACCTATCAGCCAAGTCATAATTGAGGCTCAACTCTCAGAGATTGATTCCCCTGGGCTGGTGACTCATGCTGCTGCAAGAAAGAGACAGAGACAGAGTTGACCTACCCCAGTGGTTACAAGTTCAAGGTTTCCCGGCAGCAGGTCCAGAATGATAGTGACTGTCAGTCCACCTTGGACGAAAGTGAATGTGACAATGCCTATTACCCCTCTTATGAATTGAGTCAGCTGTTTTGAGGTAACCCTATGACTAAATTGTGGGGATGAAGCTGGGCTTTCTGGACTGCATTATCCCCAGCTTCATCCTTGGAGCCAGTGCTCCCAGAAAGTGAAGTGCAAAGTATCACTTCTAAAGATGTTGAGTCTCTGTGTATTGTGGAACGGTATGATTTGCCTGAAGGAGGTGAGGGTTTGAGTCTTTCTGGTGACATACCAGAATCTGAAGAACACCATGAGAGTGCTGACAACCCCCCTTCAGTGCCTCAAAGTTTGATTGTGCCTGAACCTTCACAAAATGAGTCAAGTGTTGTAGAAACAGAGCCTTCAGAGCAAGGAGCCGACAGTCCCAAGTTTGGACGTTCTCATCCAGGCAGAGGCACCCCTCACAAGTGACGAGAGTCCCCAGACCAGTGCTGAGAGTACAGAGACTGTAGTTGTCCCCCTCAGAAAGACTGGCAGAGCTGTCAAGCCAGTAGTATGCTTCAGTTATGATTCCCCCAGGAGGCCAATGGATTTGCCTCTCAATGTGGTCCACAAAGGGGTTTATGTATTCTCAAAGCTCACTGCCTAAACTGAGCCTATGTGCCAGTTCCAGGTTGATTGTTCTGCCTTCTAGGTATGGTGCCCCTGCCCCCTCTAGCCCCAAGTTAGCTGATAGGGAAGGGCACCTTCTTACATTGTTCAATGTACAATAAGTTATTACATGATTCTGCATAGTAATGTGTAAATTACCTGTGTGAAATATGCATGATGTATTGTCAGGATGGATATAGTATTGTGAAGCGAAGAGAATATGTATAGTAAAGGTATAAGTTTACGTTGACTGATGCATCAGATGTCACTTGCATAACATGCTAATGGTATAAATGTCTCGTATAGTTTGCATTTGCAGTATTGTGATGGTACAGACTTGATGCAGATGCCAAGTTTTCTCCAGGCAGGGAAGGGTGTAGCCCACCTACAAATGAGGGGTCCCGAAAAGTCTTCCTTAAGCTTGCCTAAATGCTCACTGCCAGGCTGGTGTCCTGTGTTTTAGCAGTTTAAATGTGATTGCCAGAGAGTGCCTGTATAACCTCTACGTACTGTCTCTTTAAGAGCTGCCTGGATTGCAGTCATAAGTAATTTGAGAGGGAGCTCTGTCGAAAGATGTAGCTATTTGCTGAAAATAATTTAGAGTGACAATGATAATGTAGTTTGTATAACCTGCCTTCTTTGCAGCAAGGACTGTTTTATTTATCCCCACCACATTGGCCCAGGACTGCCGAATTGGACCAATCAGTACTGGTGGGACCTAAAATAAAGCCAGACTACAGGAGCTGTCTGGAGTCAGAATGTATAGGAATTATAGTTTTGGGCTTTTGGCACCTTTTTTACACCTGAAGGGGGAGCTCCTGTTGTGACTGGCAGATGAATCAGCCAACCAAAC
This sequence comes from Neoceratodus forsteri, assembly GCA_016271365.2. Lineage (NCBI taxonomy): Eukaryota > Metazoa > Chordata > Ceratodontiformes > Ceratodontidae > Neoceratodus > Neoceratodus forsteri. Next base: position 243,235,038 of record JADMNL010000028.1, on the reverse strand, counting down.
CTTTTGGATCTTGGGGAAATTCCCAGGCTTGCTGGCAGTTGAGTCAGATCTAAGTTGAGAGCTGAAGAAGCAACAGCTCGAGACACTCTCTGTGGAAAGGCCTGAGTTTTGGCCTGCATGCCTGCCTGCTGCCCCTGAGAGGGAGAAGAGAATCAGTTAAGACTGAATCTGAGTTTGTGAGAACGAAGTAAGCCACTGAGTTGTGACCAGGATCAACCTGAAGAAGACCGAAGATTTGCTGAATGCATCAGCCTGTCAGGATTCCAACTACCTCTAAACTACCGGCATGTGCAGAGACTTTGCCATTGTGACCGGAGAGCAGTTTGCGTGGTATAGTAGAATCCCTTGTGTGTAAATGTGCTGTGTGTTTATAGCAGGTCGTGATTTGGTTCCCCACTGTGTGAATTGTGTTCTGCTTGCTGGAAGCTGTATCCAGCTCGACTGGACTGAATCCTCGTTCATCTCCATATGGCCTGGGCCTTGCCACACTGGCCCTGCCAGACTACCCCACTGCACAGAGAAAGCCATCGATGCGAGACTTGCCTGGGGATCAGCCCCCTGCCCTAAGTTTGAACAGGAATGATGCTTTGGCGAATCGTGTGGGCCCTGCTTCTCCTGGCACTCCAGATCAACCACCTGCAGTCTCAATTTTCGTCCAGCCTGTGTCCAGTCTTGAGTATCGTGAGTAACCATCAGGGTAGCTCCCTGCAACAACAGCTTAATCTAAGTGTCTCATCTGATTGTCTTGTTGTTTCTTTTCTTTCACGAACTGAGCCCTCTGGCTCCAGATTACAATTAGTGTGTGTGGTGCATGTTGTTTTCTTCCATCACAGGGCCCCAACCAGCTGCGATTCCAGCCTACCCCGGGCAATGATCCTGGCTAGCCCACCTCTTCTCCATCTGGGTACCCAGAGTGTGCGACTGTTTATGGACCCTGAAGTGCATGCATAACTGTTTGATTGATAGAGTCTTTAAACAAATTAACCTGATTATGCCCCTCCCTTGTTCAAACCCCTTAAATGAATAAGATCTAACTCTTTTTTGCATTTACCCTGACTGTGGTTCCAGTTTGTGCAAGAGTACTGTACTGCTGTCATTTGCTGTGTATAACATTGTTTTACAGGGGGTCCCCAGGGCCGGGCCAGAGGAAAGCCATGGTGGTAAGTGCAAACATTATGGTGTATCAGTGGTATTGTGAAAGTGATTATTGTGTATTTTTCCGGCCACTAGTAAGGAAAGAGGGGGGGTTACAGTGTCCCAGAGGGCTGTGCCCAGGTTAGCTTGACCACTACCAACCCTGACCTCCAGGTGGAGGCACCCATTTCAAAACTCAGGCCCCTTAACCTGCTCCTAGCCAAGCAGGCAGGAGTAGTAGCCCTTGGAATAGTGCCACCTAGGGGTTACACGAACATACGAAATTTGCCAGGAGATAAAGGCTTAGTGGTCTATCAGGTTTGCTCAAATGTGCAGCTAGCACCCCTTATTCTGCAGCTGCCCCTCCCTAGACCTTCCCCCTTGCCCTGTCCCAGCCCTTTTTGAAGCAGTCCACTGTTCTAGTTGATAGTACTTCTGCCAGTAACGCATTCCACCCAGCTACCACCCTCTCCGTAGCTGGGTAGAATGTGTTACCAGCAGAAGTTGGCCCTGCGCTACCTGTGCCTTGCAAGCTGAAGAGGCTGTTGGTGTGCTTGGTGCCATATTTAAGCGGAAAGTGAGAGAGGGGCATAGTGCTATTTTCAAGGGGCAATTACTACCTTTACATGAGTTGGTGATAGCCGGCCCGGTGGCGCTGAGGGTTGAGGCGCCGGATGCCACACCTCATGCCACCCTGGCGACCCAGGTTCAGGAATGGACTCGGACCGCCGGGGGTCGGCAGGGGAAGGGGAGGATTGAGCATCCGGAGGACTGCTGTCCTCTCCTGGGGAAGGCCTGGGGCTCAGCCCGTTGCACTAGTGTCCCCTGGTGGAGACTAGAGGAATGGTGATCAGCGCGCCAGTTCTCGGGGACAGGAGCGGCAGACAACCTGTGGGCACGCACAGGAGCATGTGCGTGCCGTGCTGGTGTATCATTGCATGTCCGCTCCTTTGGGAAGAATTACAATCTCTGTCCTGCAGCAGCATGAAGCCGACGACTGTTTACTGGGGTCCCAGCGCCAAACAAAGCCTGTCGGGTTAGGGCGTGAGTTTCAGGGTGATGTTGGTCTCCTCCCTGTATGTCACCGGGGAGGCCCCTCCGTGGGGGCAGGTATGATCCTCCCGCACTTCACCTGCCGCCAGGGGCCAGCCTACAAGGGGACCACGTTGAGCGACAGCGAAATAGCTGATGGGGTAAGTAACCCCAAGCTGCAGCGAAGTGCAAAAATAGAATTTCCAAAAAATAAAATACGAGTTGGTGATCAATTACCTAGTCTTCGATTCTAGGTAATCGATTACCAACTCCATTCGCATTTACATGTAACCCTTCCCTGGCGCTGTGGTGTGGAAGAGAGAAGCTCAAACACGGTTGAGGGGCCTGGAATCAGATTCTGATGGAAAGAAGGTTAGGTAAATAGCATGGTGCCTCCACCCAGAGTTAAATATAAAATGGGTCAGGTGTTGTTTTAGTAGTACAACCCTCCGGGATGCTGTACCTTCCCACCTCCCCTTACAGTCATCCCACACACATGGCATACCTGAAACCATAAATTCCCATTCAATAACTTTTGCAATAAAAGACACCAGCTAATAATATGCTCACATGTCAAATATTCTAAAACAGTAAAACACATTTATTTACATGGAGGAGGACTAGGACTGGGCAAAGGGACTAGAGTTAACATTTCAATTAATTTGGCATTTGGTAAGCATTCACCTTGCAGGTAAACATTCAGTGCCCGCCTCCCACCAGCATTTCACTTCAATCAGGTTTTAACACATTACGCACTTCTAAACTGGTATCAGTATAACTCTATACATCCTAGCTGGGTACCCAGGTTCTAGTTGCAGGCATGTATGATGCAGCTGGTCGGCCGGTAGTTGGTGCACTTTTAAAATCAGATTCACAAACCCATAACCCCAAAGGCCATGCAATTGCTAAAATGGCATTTTAACTCTTTCTTTGAAACTTTCTACGCCGCAGGGTGTAAACTTGAAACCATAACTATGTACAGTTCCCCATGGGCAGGACAATCCCTACATTTACTCACAGTTCTGCAGACAAACTCTGGTGGCATTGAATCTGTAGTTCTGGGGTGGATGGAACCTGCAGAAACCTGAAGACTTGAAAAAACATGAGATATGAAGCAAGCATCTTGCAGCTTGGAAAACTGACATCTTGCAGCTTGCTTGCAGTCTCTAGCAGCTTGTCCCCTTCAGCTCACCGAGCAGGGCAGGTATAGAGTGCAATGCAGAGCATCCCAGACCACAAAGAACTCAGACCCAGGAGTGACCCCACAGTCTGGCTCCTCCAGATCACAATGCCTTAGCACTCAGGTATAAACCTGTAACTCCCTGTGACCCAGTCTGTCCCATTTGATAGGGGTTGACAGTTTCCCTACCTGGCTCCAGGTTGCCGCTTGCAGTCTCTCATAGCTTTACAGTCACTTGTTACTTCACTTTAAAAGAAATCTGTTGTCACTTCATGTGACTGGAAAGGCATTTTCGACCACCTACCAGCATGGCAGCTGTGGCCCTTTGCTTTCAGCATATAGTCTCTGGCTAACAAAAAAAACACTTTTTCTCTCTTTTCTCACCGTGCAAATGCTGACAAGCATGAAGAACAACTCACCAACCAGGTGCAGCATCAGATACAGTTTCCATCACACTGGAAATTCTGGCAGGCTCCTATGGGCATTCAGCGGCCGTGCAGGCACCCAAAAAAAAAAAAAGAGACCTTCACACTTTTACAGATCTCAAGGCATCTGAGCAATTCCCTCTTCCTTCAGGGAATCCCAGCCGATAACCTTGATTCTGCTTCAGACACACCTTTGTACTAGAAAACACTGTTTTCCCATCAGTGGGAGACATACAGGTACCACTTGGGCTTTGTGGGTTGTGCAAACTCCCAGACACTCCTTTTATTTCACTCAGGAGAACATAGCAACTGTCAGGCAACTTTCCTGCCTCAGACAATACAAATAATTTTTCTTCCTTTTAAACTGGAGCTCCTTCTAGGCATTGGAACTCATACTCCACTGTAATTCTTAGGCATTTCTGTTTCTTTTGCTCCCACAGGATCAGGCAACAAGGGGCAGGAGCCTCCCTCCCTGAGGCATACCTCTCAACCTCTTAGCATTAAAAATCATAGCACTGGCCTTCAAAAATCATGGCAAAGGGCCAGAGTGTGTAGCAATTTTTTATTTTAAATAATTATATGTCTACAGATAGTGGTTCCCATATAGTTAATGATAAGGAATGTTTCTATCAACTTAGTTCAATGATTTAATAGTTTGTGTGTCCAGAAATAGCCCTAACATTATTAGGAACATCAGTAAACCTATGTGGAGCAAGTGTAAATTTGAGTGTGAAAATCATAGCGCTATGCAAAATTCATAGCAATTGAGAGGTATGCCCTGAGGAGGGGGCTCCAGTCAACACACTCACTGAATTTAAACTCTGACATCAACTGACTGAATAGAACTGAACTGATTGTCTCTCCTCACGAGCTGCATGAAAAGAACACAGTCTATGATTGGTTCAGCAAAACAATGGGGGAAGCCTGGCATCTGCTGATTGGTTGATGTCAGCTGTCAGTCCCACAAAAGGCAGTTAATGGGCTTCCTCAATGCCCTATTGGTGGGCAGTCTTGGTGGCAAGAGTTGGCACCACATCTTTCTTCCAGGAGCCTTCAATAACCCCTCCGGATCTCGGCATTCTGATTGGCTGTTAGTGGTCACCAGGCTGGCAAAACATGGCCATAAGTAAAACATTTTAAGCAGAGTCCCACATTTTTTTTTAAACTTTCTTTATTTAAAATTTTTAGTTCAGTAATACAGAACAAACAAATTACAGACATACAGGTAACAGATATGATTTTTCCTTTTTCTCATAGGCATTCCATTTAATATAATTCATTATTAGACCATATGGCCTACAATCTACAAATAGGGTAGCAGCAGAACATCCAATATTTCCCTCATGCTTATAATCTTTAAGTTACGGCTAGGGTAATTTCCAACGTATACCCATTTATGTAAGGGAGAGGAGGAGAGAAATTTAATTATTTATCAACCTATCAACTGGGAGACATCATAGGCACTTTATTTATACCTTGCAGGTCTCTATCATAGATTATATGGTCTAGTTCTGAGAACCCATTATAATACCTTTTGCATGAATCTGATCAAGGAATGAAGTCAGTTCTTACCTCTGCCATGTACAGAACCCAGCGCCTCCACAGGATCTCAATACAGGGGACCCTTTTATTAATGGTAGCCGTTAATGCTTATATTCTGTATATACTGATCATACGCCCTTGCCACATGTTTAGGGTGATAGCTCTTTGAGATAACCAGTTGCCTGTTATTGCCTTTTGGGGCTGCTAGGAATTAGATTTTCAAGAGCTTAATTGTAAGGGAGTCCCGATATTCCCTTGGTAATTCCAGAAAAAAGTAACAGGAGGAAGATATATTTAAGTTAGGATCCACAATTGCTTGTAAGGCCTGGCGCAGGTCTTGAAAAAAGGGGATCAATATAGGGCAACCCCACATTATATGTGCCAATGTTGCATGAGAGTGCCCACAGTTTCTCCAACAAGTTGAAGAACTGGTACTCAGGTATTTCATCTGAATTGCTGGGGTTCGGAAGTACCGAACAAAGATCTTCCAAGAAAACTCCTGCCAGCTAATTGCTGATAGGCCCCAGTGAATCCTTGTTTGGGTCCAAGCCCAAAATTCCTCCGAAATCTGAATCCCCAGATCATGTTCCCATGCCTTGTTTATAGAAGAGGAAGAATCCCCTTTCCAAGCAAGAAGAGCTTGGTATAGGTTAGAAATAATATGAGATCTAACCGGGACACCTTCTATTGCTTTCTTGAGTATGTTTGCAATCTGTGGAGGAGGTGAGTTCTTAATATTGAAGTGTGCTAAAAGATTACTAATATAGTTTCTAATTTGAAAATATCTAAATCTGTCTTGCCAAGATATTCCATAGTTATTAACTAGTGCTTCAAAAGACAGAATCTCACTTCCTTCTAGAAAGTGCCAAACCAAATGTAAACCCTTCTCCTCCCACCTCTTGAATCCTGCATCTCACATGGCAGAGAAGAAGGAATCCAGGTATGGAACAGAAAACAAGAGATCCCTCCACCCCCTAGCACCTCTGTCCCACAGGGTTCCATGCCATATATTCAGGGTGGGGGCTGTATAGGGATTGTCTTCTTGACATGCATTTAATCTCTCCTTCTGCCCAAGGAGTGTACCATTTAAATTTTTAAGGGCACCCTCCCGTAGCTCCAGGGTTTTCCACCTGGCCAGATAGGCCTGATCCAGCCAATACATGACTGTTCATAGCTGTGCTGCCCGATGGTATAGTTTAAAGTTTGGTAATGATAAGCCTCCCTCTCTCTTCAGAATTTGGAGAGCCAAAAGGCGAACTCTAGGTCTTTGTGACGCCCAGATAAAATGGGAGACCCCTCTATTAAGTGAATTAAAGTATGAGTCCGGGATCAGAATAGGGATTGTCTGGACCAGGTATAAGAACTTAGGGAAGATTACCATTTTTATCGCCTCCACTTTCTGTACCAAAGGGATGGGGATGGGGGCCCACTGATCCAATTCCAACTTAATATTTTTTAAAATTGGGATAAAGTTAAGAGAGAACAACTGATCTGCCTGAAAACCCATCTGAACCCCAAGATATTTAATATGGGTTAAGTTCCACCTAAATGGGAACTTCTTTCGGATCTGTTCTGAAGGTTCATAATGTGCTTTCAAGACCTCAGTCTTAGCCGTGTTTATTTTGTATCCAGCTAGGAGACTAAATTCTGTCAGTCGTGTCCATAGGTGTTCCAATGACTGCTCTGGATTTTGAAGATAGACTAGCAGGTCATCCGCATATAAGGCTAACTTATCTTGTCTTAATGCCTGAGCTAAGGGTTCAAGGTATAGGGCAAAAAGAAGGGGGGAGAGGTGGCATCCCTGTCTGGTGTCACGATACAAGGTTATCGGAGGGGAAACTCTGCCGTTAATCTTTATATAAGAATTAAGGCTAGTATAGATATTATTTATAATTTTAATAAAGGATTCTGAGAATCCAAATCCACTCAAAGCTAGGCCCAGGAATTTCCACGCCACCCGGTTGAAGGCCTTCTCAGCATCCAGGCTCAGTAACATGCAAGGCGCCCCCTACCAGGCGGCATGGTATTACATATGCAATGATCTTTTAATATTATCCTGGGTTTGCCTGCCCAGGATAAAGCCTGTTTGATCATAATTGATTAGCCTAGGCAAAACCACCTCCAGGCGCCTTGCCAGGACTGAGGCATATAATTTATAGTCAATGTTCAAAACGGATATAGGGCGGAAGGAACTGCACTGTGTGATATCTTTCCCAGATTTAGGGACACTTCAAATAATTGTGTAATTCCAGGTATCTGGAAACGTTTCCCCTGATTGTGCCTCCCTACATGCCTTCAACAAAGGGTTCTTAATCTCCTTTATGAAAAACTTGAAGAATTCAGTGGTGTACCCATCAGGGCCAGGGTTTTTTTTTGTTTTCAATCTTTTAATCGCAGATGCCAATTCTAGAGGGGTTATAGGAATATCAAGGGAGTCTCTAATTTCCTGAGTCAGCTTCGGTAATTTTAGTCTGGCTAAGTATGATTCTATTTGTTCTCTATCTGGTGAATGTTCTGATGCATACAAACTTAGATAGAAGTCCCTAAAGCCAGTCAGCATTTTTTCTGGGGATTTTAATTGGTGACCAGTCTTGGGGTCTCGGATCTGGGTGACCTTAGTCTGGGCAGTTTGTTGTCTCAGACGGTGGGCCAAGAGGTGGGAGGCCCGGGGGCCAGTCTCATGGTACCTCTGCCGTAGGTGCTGTAGAGCCTGCTCCATCTTTACGTCAATTAGTTTTTGAATCTCTTGTTTAATAACTTGTATATCAGACAGTACAGAACTGTCCCCCCTAGCATGCCATCCCTGTAGAACATGCAATTGTTTTTGGAGATCTTCCAAATGCTAATTTTGTTGTCGTTTAAAATGGGCAGCATATTTGATACAATCCCCTCTAAATACTGTTTTCACGGTATCCCATAATACAGTGCCAGAAACCTCAGGGGGACTCATTGTCCTGTTGGATTTTGCTAGTCTCGCAGTAGCCATATCTGTAAATTCCTTTAGATTCAAGAAATAATTGTTGAATTTCCAGAGGGACTGTCCCTTTTTGACATTCCAATTCAGCCTCAACAACAGTTGCGTATGATCGGAGAGAACGGATGGGACATGCTTACATTCCAAGACCTGGTCTTGGTGCTCTCCAGAGATCAGCATGTAATCAATCCTGGCAAAAGAACCGTGGAGGAATGAATAATGTGTATATTCTTTTTTATTCTTATTTTGCCTTCTCCAGGTGTCCACCCAAAGCCCTCTTTAAGTGGTTCTTAATTAATTTACTAGCCGGATTCTGCCGGAATGACTTAGTTTTAGAAGTGTCTTTTTGCTCCCACACCTGATTTAAGTCCCCACCTACTATTAACAATCCCCTTTGTTGTTCGGTAATTTTATGTAGTAAGGAACGAAGGACTTCTTTTGTAGAACCCGAAGGGGCATACAGGGAGGCCAGTGTGATAGGAGCACCCTCCAAATTACCTGAGAGTATAGCCAGGCGGCCCTCTGGGTCTATGTAACTGGTTGTTTTTTGAAACTGGGTTTCTCTGGAGACCAGTATAGCAGAGCCTCTTCTCTTCCCCGTCCCAAATGAGGCTGCAACCACTTGATCATAATCAAATTTCCCCAGCTTCTGGTGTTCAGATTTACTTAGATGGGTTTCTTGTAGTAAGACAAAAGAGGGGCTCTGCCTTTTTATGGTGGACATGACCTTATGTCATTTTACCGGGTTGTTCAACGCATTGACATTGTGGGAGACAATTTTAATCATAGTATCATCCTCCATTTAAAAAGCAAAAAACTAAGTTTGCTCAGGTATAAGGGTCCATACCTTCCCACCCTTAGCATTCCTTCTTGTTTTCTCCAATGCCCTCTCCCCCCCCCAGTGTCACTCCCGATACCCTCAAAAAATTGTGATAAGCTATGCCGTCCCCTTTGTTGTTCATGTATAGATTGCCAATGAAGGTTTTTGTCTGAAATGATAACTTTTAACTCAGCACCAACATAGACATAACATATAAACTTCAAACCCCTATAAGGAGGTGCTAACTGAGCAGTCCTCACCCAGAAGGAAAAATTATTTACAAAATGACTCCCAAGGTAGGGGAACAAAAGATATTGTTCCCTAGATGTTCAAGTAATCTAAACTGGAAAGGGAGGAGAAGGGGCCGAAAGAATGGCTCGTTCCTCCTGGACCATAAAACTAATGGGTCCTTGCCAGATGACGTGGCTCATCGTCACCAACAGTATACCTGACAGGATGCAGGATACACATATCACAAGACACCCTAGCATAATAATTCTGGAACTCAACCCCCGCACCATATCCATCAAAATATTATGTCGACCTCAGATTTCCACAGTCCCTGTAACCCCAATTGTAGTAATAGACTGCCTCTCTGTAAATAATGAAAGAGCGTGAGCTTTCTATTCTGTCACTAGGTGGCCTCTAGTAACTGGCACAAGCTATATACTAAATAACGCTTTCGCTTCAGTGTATGAATTTCAGCTTAAGAGTACCACAAACTAACCCAGAGCAAGTAATGGCAACTAAACTTTTTTTTTTTTTTTTGCTCGAGAAAATTTTCAATTCAGAAGCAATTCCCAACTGCAATTGCGTATGACCTTTCAGCTGTAGCCCAACGTCAGTAGTGAGTATCATCACAGGAAAAACAAAAGAGAGATGTAGATCCAGTGATCCTTGCACCGCACTGTAACTTGGTGCAGGCTGCTATTCAAGAGGCATTGTCCCTCCAGATAAACAAACCGCCTGCCCCGCTGCCATGGTTTGTGTGTATGCTCCAAGCCTGAGCAGCACAGCCCTCCCTTTCAGTTCATACCAAAAGGAATGGAAACATCACTGAAATCACAACATAGGGTGGGGTTTCCCCCAGTGTAGGGCATGTTGTTGCTGCACAAGAAGGCTACAGCGCTGCTTTCCATCATGTGCCTCCAGTTCGCGCTGTGCTAGCTTGAAACCCTCAATTTATTGCAGTTATTTCAGCGCCAGCCCAGCCGAACACAAAATCAGGCATAAAACAGAAAATGTTATCAATACTCTACCCTGACGAAAAGTTCTCAGCACAAAGGCTAACCCCAGCAACCACTGCATGCGATCTTTCAGGGATAACCCTGCGACAGAGAGGGGTATCACCTTAGGGAAAACAAAAAGGGGGAACCAGAACCCAGCCAACTTTGCACAGCATTATAGCTTGGTGCAGGATATTATTCGAAAGGGAATATCCCTCCAGTCAAAACGCCCCCCCCCAATGCTCCCTGCAGATGTAAGGTCTGACATAGAGCTTCAGCTATCAAGCCCACTTCCTCCATTCACTCCAAGGGAGTGAAAACATCAGAAAAGTCATAGTGTATGCAGGTGCAATACTGATGTACGTAAAGGCCACAGCACTGTTTTTAACTGCTAATTTATACTGGGCTTACTTGAGACCCTCTACTGCGTTAAGTTGTTCCTCCCCCCCCCCATTTCCCTGTCAGATCTTTTACCATTTACCAGAAAGTCCCTGTTTAGTGTCCTCGGTACTTGATGACAAGAGTCCCGTTCACTTAAATCTTAAATGTAGAGTCCAGTACTCCCTCACGGAGAAGGAGATGCAGGAAATAAAATTATCCTGATGACAGCAACAGTCTCATTCGGCTGGTCTCCGCTCTCATGTGTCAACCACTCTTTCCGATGGCGGCTCCTCAGAGGTTTGAGAGTGGGTAAGCTTGTACAGCATACTCTTGATGTCTTGAAGGGTGGTAGTAGCAGCTTTTTTTCCTGTTCGGATGGGGTTCTGGTGCTTAGCTGGACGCCAGGCATTTTGTGGGGTGGCCGGTTTTTCCCTGCGATGGTGGGCCTCGGAAACCTCATGCCCCTTGTTCTTCATTGCCTGGAGTGTTTCTACATAGGAGTGATATATCTCGGTACCTGTTTCCCAATATACTCACAGGCGAGAGGGGTAAGGTGTCTGGAACCTGACGTTCAATGCCTTCAGTTTCCAAAGTAGTGGAGCGTAGGCCATGCGCTGTTGTTGAATCACAGGGGGGTAGTCCTGATCAAAGAGCAATCGAGCACCATTATACTCTACATGGCCCTGTTTCCATGCTGCTCGGAGGATCCTCTCTTTCCCTCGAAAACTTGAGAATTTAGCCACTATTGACCGAGGCCTAGCGGTCGCCGATGTGGGTTTGGGCACTAACGCTCGATGTGGTCTTTCAATTTTAAACGAGAAGGCCTGCGGCAGATCAAGCACATGGCGTAGCAGATCCTCTAGAAATTCATTCATGTCCCCAACCTCAGCTGACTCAGGTAGGCCATATATTCTTAGGTTGTCTTGGCACGAGCAGGCTTCTAGGTCTAGGCATTTGGCAGATGTAAGCTCTTGTTGTTGAACTAAATATTCAGTCGCTCTTGAGATTTGAATGAGATCATCCTCAGCAGTCGATATACGTTCCTCTGCAGTGGTTACTCTAGTTTCCAGCCCATTTAAATCTGAGTGCAGCTTATTGAACTCCTGCTTCATTTCTGTTCGAAATTGTTTGATTTCTGTGAGTACAGTCTCAAATCTGGATCATGTTAGAGTATCCATTTCTGTTTCGGTATCTCCTCCCGCCATACTCGAGGGCAACTCTCTCCGCTGGTAGCTGAGCTTGCTGGACTTAATCCACGCTGATCACCCTTCGCTTTCAGATTTTTCGATCGGGATCTTTTCACAGGCGCGTTTCCACTTTGCGATGTATACATATTTGGCAAAATTTAAGCTGTCAATGCTGTGTGGAACTGAATCTATTAGTGGTGAAGAGGGGAGCTCCTCGTTTAGACAGCCATGGTGCTGGTGACATCACCGGAAGTCTTGAGTCCCACTTTTAACATTAAATTGCAATCATTTATTTATTTATTTGTAACAATCGAATTTACAACCATTGAGTCAGAGACTCGTTTACAAAGGCACCTCATCACAGTGAAGACAAAACAATAATCCAACGTTCTAAATACAGACATTGAATACATAACATACATAGATTACGGTGATAAAGCATTCTTACAGTGATGCAGAGCCTTATGTACAGTCAATTTCCATAGGTAGCGTGTGACAAACAGTCAAGCTTTATATTTATTTAAAACCATGCAGCTGTAGCTGCTTCTGTGCCATTTCTAGTGACTGCAGTTTACATTTAAATTAGGGCTGCATGCACCCATTGCTACCTCTGTAGCGCTATCCCCCAGGGCACTAGCCGGCTCATTATTTATTCATGAGCAGCCTCTGCTGCTCCTTAAAATGACAGGTGCCCTTTAAGGATTGTAATTCCGAATAAACAAAAATAAATAAATCAAAATTAATACTGTGCTTAAGAGTGCTTTTTAAAACATTTATTTATGCTCCCCAAGTGCCTCCAGACCCCCTTTCTTTTCTATTTACTCTCGGGGCCGGGGCACACACAGACAGGCTTGCTCACTAGCTGCATGGAGCAGCTTTCATTTTCAAGTGCCGCAGCACTCGTTCAGTGTGTGAGGGAAAGAGTGTGTGTGGGAGCAGACTGCAGCAGCTTGCACAGGAGCTGCGAGGTGATCGGCAACCCGCCTCAGGATGCGGCTTCACTTTTCTTTGTGCTCTGCTGGTCCCCAAGTAGGCAAACAGGTAACGGGGTTGTCAGGAGCATTTGGTGGCCACATGGGACCAGGAACAAGGCAGCACAACAACGGAGGTGGCATATGGTAAGCCCCCAACTGTGGAGGGGGTTACACTCCCCTGTGCCTTAAATCCTTGTCATCCCCGCCAAGCGCACACCATGACCTGGCACTAATAACATTAACTATTATTAAGCATTTTCTAACTAGATATATAATTTCTTTTTTTTTTTTGTTGTTGTGAACTCAGCTTTATTTCATCAATAAGTTTCACAGTTGTAAAGCAAATTTCTAACAGGATATACAGCTGATCATGTAGTGAATTCAGAAAATCAGATCCAGTGTAACCTGGATTTACATCATTTTGTAAGTGGGAAAACCCACTCATGTGTACACCACTTATTGAATGTGATCTACACATCTTTATACAGTAGAAGCCATTCAAGTGGGACGACTGGGTTCCAATCATGGCGTCCCTCTTATCCGGCTGTCTCTCTAAAGCGAAGCTTACTATTACCACATTTAAATTTGGGCATTAGTGAAAAAGCTCATTATGTGTTGTGCCATACGTTTTATTTTCGGGATATGGGCAATAGGCAAGGGTAAAGTAATGTGCTTATTTTTTTTGTGTGTGCAGTATTCGGTGCATATGCTTTTTTTTTTCCATATTTGCTTGTACTTAAGTGTACTGTGCTGTGCAGTAATTTACCTGCTGTACTGTATGCTTGTACTGTAGTTAAAGCATTGTGTAAGTTTTCCCTCTAGGCTCTCCATTGAGTGAGTCATCTATTCAGCATATTCGGAATCAAACAGGTCGTCAAGAAAACAGTTCTGCGGTCTGCAGCACCACATAGAATTGGGAAGGTGAGTTGCTGAGTGATTCTGAGGTGGACTGCTGTTCATCTTCATGTTCCCCGGTAACCAGGAAGGTCATCGAGGGTTCAGGCTCACTTCTGGTCATCCCTGATAATGATGCAGGGATAGGAGCAAAGAATTTGGTTACGCTTCTCTGCTTCTTCTCATTCAAGGCTTGTTGCTGTAAAGTGCGCTCCGCATTGAACAGTGAGTCCCGCACTTAATTTTGTCTTCGTTGCTGGCACCACTTCATTGCCACTTTCAGTCCCAAAAGTGCATCTGAAGTGGACACTTGAAGCTCATCTTCTGCACTGTCCTCCAAAGTGTCCTCGGAGTCATCTCTTTTAGCTATTGCACTGACAACCTCAGCATCAGACAGTTCACCCTCTTTCGGCTCATTCTCATCCATCTAAACAAAATCATTAAATGCATCAGCATCCATAAAGGTTGGGATGCTTACATCATCCAAAACAATGCTTGGTGTCATAGGCTCTCTGCTTTCAGTGTCCGTAGCATCACTGATGGATCTGCCAAACCCAGCTTTCCTGAAGCAGTTCTCTATTGTTTCTGCCTTTACTACCTGCCAAGCACTGTGCAACATATAGATGGTGTGACAACCCACCTCTCCCTCTGGGCTGGCATCAACCTTAGCAGGCTGCAGGCAGATGTGTCCACTACCCACCCGGTGCCCAAGATAGGACACTTCTGCCATACCTGTCTGGCACTTTTCCACCTTGACTGTCAGACCTGCATTCTTTAACCTGTGGAACACATCCTGTACATTCTTGATGTGCTCACCCCAGGTCTGGCTGTATATGGCTATATTATCCATATACGCCGATGCACACTCACCTACCCCAGACAGAATGCGATCCACAAGCCGTTGAAAGGTTGCAGGTGCATTCTTCATTCCAAATGGCATTACCTTGAATTCATATAAACCAAATGGAGTAACAAAAGCTGATCTCTCTCTGGCTGCAGGGGTCAGAGGTACCTGCCAATAGCCCTTTGTTAGGTGGTCAAATACTTGGCTCCCCCCAGTCGCTCCAGAGTCTCATCTGTTCTGGGCATGGGATAGGCATCAGACTCCATGCAGCTATTAAGCCTCCGGTAGTCAATGCAGAATCGTGTGGTGCCATCCCTTTGGGGGATCAATACCACGGGTGATGCCCAGGGGCTACTAGATTCCTGGATTACTCCAAGTTCCAGCATCTCCTTGGGCTCTTCTTTCACAGTCTGCTTAACGTGCTCAGGTACCCTGTAGGGGGACTGTTTCAGGGGAACTTGGGTCCCTGTATCCACATGGTGCTCTGCCATCGTGGTGTACCCCAGTTCCCCTGTGAACATGTCCTCAGATTCTCTCAGCGCACCCCTAATTTCTTGCACCTGGGCTGGCGTCAGCTGTTCAGAGAGGGTAAGGTTGTCCACAGAGGATGCAACTCGGGCCTCCCCAAGCAGGTCCACCAGTGGGTCTATCTTAGTTTCCTCATCTTGGGCACTGCATACAGCGAGGACCAATTCCTCCCAGTCATGGTAGGGCTTCAGCATGTTAACATGATACACCTTTTGACTGCATCTCCTGTCCGGTAGCTCTATCATGTAATTGACATCACTAACATTTTGGACAATGGAGAATGGCCCCTCCCATGCTGCCTGCAATTTATTCTGTCGTACAGGGATGAGGGCCATCACTCGCTGTCCCACCTCATATTCTCTGGCTCAGGCCTCGCGGTCATACCAGACTTTCTGCTGCTGTTGTGCAGTGGCCAAGTGCTCCTGAGCAAACCCCATGAGCTCCTTAAGGCGGGTCCTGAAGTTCAGGACATACTCCACAACAGACTCCCCTTGGGAGGCATGGTCACCCTCCCATTCATCCCGAATCAATCTAGGGGCCCCCGCACCCTATGACCAAATAGGAGCTCGAAAGGTGAGAACCCTGTGGACTCCTGTGGGACTTCCCGGTATGCATATAGGAGATGAGGCAAATATTTGTCCCAGTCCCTCTTATGCTGGTCTGCAAAAGTCCTTAGCATGGTCTTAAGGGTTGAATTAAATCGCTCCACCAGACCATTAGCTTGGGGATGGTAAGGGGAGGTTTTGAGCTGCTTTACCCCACACTTCTCCCACAAACTACTCATTAACCCTGACATGAATCTGGCACCCCGATCTGACAGTATCTCCTGGGGAAGCCCACCCGGCTAAATATTCCCAACAGTGCATCTGCCACTGGTGCTGCCTCAGAGGATGTTAGGGCCACTGCCTCTGGGTATCTTGTGGCATAGTCAGCAACTACCGGGATATACCACTTGCCAGTGCGACTTGGGGTGCTCAAAGGCCCCACTATGTCCACAGCTACCCTCTTGAAGGGTTCATCAATAATGGGCAGGGGCACCAAAGCTGCCTTGGCCTTGTCCCCCATTTTCCCTACCCGCTGGCACTGTGGACAAGTCCTGCAATAATTTGCCACATCCTTGCCAATGCCAGGCCAGAAGAAATTGTTGGTCAGCCACTTTTTCGTGCGCCTTGCCCCCAAGTGCCCTGAAAAAGGGATATCATGGGCAAGGGCCAAAAGCTGCTGATGGTGAACCTTAGGGATTACCAGCTGCTGGAGTACCTCACCATCTAGCCCTTCCTCTGTTGTACATTCTCTGTACAACAGCCCATTGTCCCAGTAAATGGACTCTTTATCCCCCTGAAGACGCTCAGCCGTATTAGTTATTTCACTCAATTTTTGCAAGGTAGGGTCAGTTCGCTGTGCAGCACTCAGCTGACCTCGTCTGACCCCTCCCAGTGCCCCTTCAGAATGAAGTCCTGTGGGCTCCTCTATCTGTGACTGGGGTTCTGGACTGCTGCTTCTAGCCAGCCCCTCCCCTGGGCTAGACACTTCCTCAGCTGCTGAGGGAGGGGCTGGACCACCTTGAGTCACCCCCTCTTCACCCTCAGAAGCTTGCCCTTTTTCCTGACTACGAGTTACAACACACACCATTTTTTTCCTGTGGTCAAAATCATTCCCCACAATCACATTTACGGGGAGGTCCTTTGCAACCCCCACCTCCCTTTCTCCATGGCCACCCTCCCAGCTCAGGAAGACTCTAGCCATTGGTATTTGGACTGCTCGCCCTGTGAATGCCCGGACCCTGGAGTATTTCCCAGGCACCATCTGCTCTGCCCGGATGAGATCCTGCCTCACCAGGGAGATGTAAGTGTCTGAGTCCCTCAGTCCCTGTGTTACTGTCCCATTAACTACAATGGGATGCATATTTTCATCAGAGGAGAATGGTTCTTCAGGCTGGGCACACCCCACAAACACACCAGTGCTCTTTTTTTTTTTTTTTAATATGTACTTTTTATTGATTTTGTACAAAACAATGATAACATATTTACATGTATAGAAGACAGATGACAGAAAGATCATGATTAATGTGTAGTGCTTGTAAGATCAGGTTACATATATTCAATTATAGAGAGTAATAGTCTTATCTAAGAGTGCATTTCTGACAGTGATATAATTATTTCAAATTAATTTATAGCAGCACGGGTTTTAGATATGTTCCCTTCTGTATGCCCATTTATTGGTATTTTGTAATTAGGCAGTGGATCAGAGGATTCCACGGTTTCTCCCCTATTATTCTGGCTCTCCCATTGACCGGGTAGAATCTCTTGGTGGCAACTCTTGTAATTATTATATACACTGAGAGGGTAATTTTCAGTAGCCTATCAAGTCTTTTGTTTGGAAATACTGTCCTAGGGATCTCCGGACTTACATTGTATGGGGCAAATGATGGGTCTTGCAACATGTAATAAATCAGCCAGTGGATCCATTTAGAAGAAAAGTTTTCTTCTCTTTCATTTTACTTGAAGGTAATTCGTTCTAGTTTGTATAACTGTTTAGTGGTCTCCCACCAGTCTCTTATTGTAGGTGTTTTGTCAGTTAGCCACAGTTTTGTTATAGCTTTTTTAGCTGCAGTTATTAGTAGGTGGATAAGATATTTAATATTAGTATTCCTATATTCTTTTGGTAGAATAAGGAAAAGATACATCTCCTTGGTTAGGTGAAATTGGGGGTCTATTAGTTCTCTAAGTTGCAGTTCTGTTTGATTCAAGAAAGGGGTGAGTGCTGTGCATGACCACATAACATGGGTGTGGGTAGCTCTCTCTTCTCCGCAGTGTCTCCAGCAAGCCGCTGAGCCCATGGGGGAATAGTGCCTTGTCAGCACTGGGGTCCTGAAGTATCTGATAAGATGCTTCCAAGTGTATTCACGCCATTGGAGTGAACTAGTAACTCAGGCAGCACTCCCACAGGCCCTCTGCCAGGTTTCGTGTTTATTTTGTTTATTTGTTTATTTGGAAACAATCAGAATTACAACCCTTTGAGTCACAGACTCTTTTGCAAAGGCTCCACGTCGGTTACAAGGGTGGAGGGTAGACAAATACAGTAGAGAACATACATGTAACAGGCAGAATATACATAAAAAAAATCAAAGGAGCAGTCCAGTCAGACTTAGTGACTGTTGAGGAAGTTAGGCAGCAATCTTGGGATACAGGCGGGATTATTGGTGAGATACGGGGCCTTGTGTGGCCCTGAGTCGAGAGTGGGGGCAGATTAACCGGGTGAGCAGAGTTAGCCGCAGCACATATGGCTCTCTCAAGGAGGTGAGCTTTGAGGCCTGTTTTAAGTTGAAAGATGC
This sequence comes from Neoceratodus forsteri, assembly GCA_016271365.2. Lineage (NCBI taxonomy): Eukaryota > Metazoa > Chordata > Ceratodontiformes > Ceratodontidae > Neoceratodus > Neoceratodus forsteri. The sequence continues at coordinate 243,216,563 of JADMNL010000028.1, read as the reverse complement.
TGTGGGTCTGTGAGAGGGAGAGTGGTAGCGATTGAGCCAGAGAGGGCCCGGTATCTGAAGGATCTTTGTCCAAGGAAGTTCTACATTGAGGTACAAGGAAGGGGAGCTTGCGGCAAGTCTTGTATTGCGTGTGGGGTGCAGAACTGATTAGGGGAAAAGTCCGGCAGGGGCTAGGTGAAGGTGTATTTTTGCAAGGATGCAGGTGTGGAACTAATCGTTGTTGGAAGTTTAACCAACCAGATAGCATAGAGATCACAGGTGTGGGTTAGCCGATCACAACCAGTGACTAGGCGGCAGGCTTTGTTCAGGAGAATGTTTATCCTGTTCAGGGAGGTGGGTTCAGCAGAGCCAGATATAGTGATCCGTAGTCCACCAGGGAGAGGATGGAGGAGGTGACTGCTAGCCGCATTGCCTCTCGAGGGTAGGTAGTGTAAGCCAATACAGGATGCCTACCTTGAGCTGATAGAGGTGGAGAGAATTTGGGTGTGCCTCTGGTATGAGAGGGAGGTGTCTAGGGTGACACCTAGGTATTTGAAATTGGATACTTGTTCGAGAGGGCACCTTGAGCGTTCTTGATGAGGAGAGCAGACTGACTATGAGGATTTTGGCGGTGGGCAAAAATCATGGATTTAGTTTTATTGTAGTTGATGATTAGCGGGTGTTCAGAGAACCAGGTCTCAAGTTCCCGGAAGTGCCTTTGAAGGGTCTGCTGGAGGCGGTAGGGTGGGGTGTTTCAGAACAGAACCGCATCATCAGCATAGAGGAGCAGCTGACCACTGCAAGCCTTGGGAGGGAGTTTAGGAAGAGGGTGAACAGCAGTGGGCCTAGGGATTGACCCCTGAGGGACCCCTGAGGCAACTGTTTTAGGGGTGGAGAGGGTGGAGCATATCCTGACTTGTTGCGAGCGGCCTGTGAGGTAATCCTGGAACCAGGACCAGGTCTCCGGGACCACATTTAGTTTAGGGAGGACTTGAAGCAGGAGCTCGTGACTGACCGTGTCAAAGGCCTTAGTTAGGTCCACATATATGGCCCCGGCAATTGAGCCATGGTCGAGGGCTTCATGTAGGAATGAGGTGAGCTCTGTGAGAGCGGTGATGGTACTATGACCTGAGCGGAAACCATGCTGCTCCTGGCTAAGGAGCTATGCTTGGATAGGTGTTCGGTTAACTGGTCAGAGACTATTCTTTCAAGGGCTTTGAGAGAGGTGGAAGTATTGAGATGGGTCTGTAGTTGCTGGTGTTGGTGGGGTCTCCATCCTTCAGGATGGGTGTGATTAACTCTCTTCCAGGTAGAGGGAACTGGCCTAGGCAGAGCGAGAGGTTAAGAATTTTAGTGAGGTGTGGTAGAGTGGCAACAAGGAGGCCTCAGGAGTTTAAGATCAAGGGAGTCATTGCTGTGGCGATGTGAAGATGGCCTGGAAATATAGCGTTAGCCTCGTGGAGGGTGATGACTCGGAGCCGGAAGGGGGTGGTTGAGGGCTCATGTTGGGGGAGTTAGGAGGGGGATGTGGGATAGATCCGAGAAGGCCGAGTTAAGGGCTTCAGCGATAGTGGTATGATCTTGGGTGACCTCGCCATTAATAGTGAGTTGCGTGGGGATGGGGGAGCGGGGTTTGCCACTAAGTTCCTTTATGTTATCCCAAAATTTTTTCCCATCACCCCAGGTAGAGGTTAGGGTGTGTTGGTAGTAGTGGGCTTTCGCCTGCCGCAAAGCCCATGTGCATTTGTTGCGGCCTCCCTGTAGAGTTGTCTATCCTGGATGCTTTGGGAGTCTATGGCTTTGTGCCAGAGGTTATCTCTATGTTGGAGCAGGCTTAGTAGGGGGTGTGATCCAGGGGTGGATCTGGATTTCACAACTAGCTTAGAAAAGGGGCGATAAATCCACAGGCTTTGTTGAAGGTGGTATAAAGTGATCCAGAGCGGAGTCAACTGACTGGGCAGTATAAATGGGGAGCCAGTTGCTGGTGGTTAGGTGGGCTTTAGTTCTTTAAACCGCCCTGTTTGAGTCTACGTTGCCAGGAGATTTTAGGGGTGCTGGGGGCACTTGCACCACCACCAGCAGTAACTGGCGAGTGGTCGCTGATAGCATCAGGAGTACTGTACTTCGAGAGATTTCAGCCGGTTGGTGAAGATGAGGTCCAGGAGGGTGGAGGCCCCGGATCTGAAGTCCCTTCTGGTGGGGAGGCGACTAGTTGGGTGAGATCAAGGTCAGGCGGCATCTTTGTAGCTGGAAGAGGCCAGGGATAACCAGTTTATATTGAAGTCCCCATAACGATGACTTCGCTAGTGTTGGGCAGATGGGAGATGATTTGGAGAATGGAGTCGAATGCAGTTTTTGATTTCTGGGGATGTACCGAGACGATGTGGAGTGTTTTGGAACCCAGGCAGAGTTTTATTGTGAGTACCTGGGCACCGGATCAGATGCTGGTGTATGGACTTCAGTGGCATTGAGAGAGATTTGACATAAATTGCACAGCCCCCCTCTCTTGCTGGGCCTATCTGCCCGGAAAAGAGCATAATTAGGAGGGAGACCGCATCATTGTGTATTTTGTCTGTGAGCCAGGTCTCGAGAGTGCAAGTATGTCAGGGGCATGCTGAGCGATCCAGCCTTGGAGGGGTGTGTGTTTTTTGGGAAGGCTGCATATATTTAGGGTAGCGAGCCACAGCCGCCCCTCCAGGCTTTTAGGGGGGGTAATCTTGCTGGGTGGGCCAGGGTTGGGGTGGATGTTACCAGATACAAGGAGTGTGTTAAAAGACTGCCTATTTCTTCCTGCCATTGCAGGCGTATACTTTCAGTATATGTTTCTCCTTGGGCATTTAGAGAACAGTAGTAACATGAAACCAAGTGTGGGGCTTCAGGGTTTATCTTAAGGTGATGCTGGGCAGTTAGCAAGGGTGGGTACTTGGCTGGGGTTCTAACCTCCCGGGGCAAACTTTGGTAGAAATGCCGGAGTTGTAAATATCCATAAAAGTTCTGCTGGGAGATGCCAAATCTTCTCTGTATGGAGTCAAAGGTCCAGAGTACGCCCTGATTAGAAATTTGTAACAGAAATTTCAGGTTGTATCTCTCCCATGTTTGGTAATCATGGTCCAGTCTGTTTGGGAGAAACTCATTAAGGTTCGCTATCAGGCAAATCATTGCTAGGTACAGGGACAGCCACTGCCTCCTCCCAATGCTCTGCCATGTTCTCCGGCCACATCTGAGCCAATAGTTCAATGAGGAAGTCGGGCCCCTGCTCGCCTCCTGATTATATACGCATTGAAAGTATTCCCTGTCAGGGATAAGCGTCTGTTCTATTTGGAGCTAATGCAGGATGGTTGTTCTATTCTGTCTGGCCATAAGATGTGTTAGGTTTGCTGCGAAGTAATATAATTGCAAATTAGGGAGAGACAGTCCTCCGGATTGGCGTGGGAAAAAAAGCACTTTTAACCTGACCCTGGGTCTCTGAGCAGCCCATATGAATTTTGAGATAATACTGTTCCAGGCCTTAAATACTTTTCCAGGTATGAAGATCGGAATATTTTGGAATAAATATAGGGCTCTCGGGAGGGTGATCATGCGTATCGGCTCTATCCTCTTGCTAAGGCTTAGGGGTAATGTAGCCCAGGCTGCCAAAAATCCGCTTTTAACTGAGATGTAAAGTTCTCATAGTTATCTTTATAAGCTGATTCACTTCTTTGTGAGATGAACACCCCAAGGTATTTTAATTTAGCCAGATTCCATCAGCAAGGTATCATGTTGCGAATATCGGCAGAAGGGGCATAATGAAAAGTTAAAATCTCTGTTTTTGCCAGATTTAATTTGTACCCTGGTACTTGGGCAAATGTATCCAGAGCTTGTCTTACGGCTGGTAAAGTTTTTTCAGGATTTGAGAGATACAAAAAAAACATCATCAGCGTATAGAGCTATACGATGTTCTGTGTCTCCAATGTTTATCCCATTAATATCATGGGATTCCCTTATATACTGTGCTAATGGCTCAATATAGGCCGCAAATAGGAGAGGGGACAGAGGGCATCCCTGGCGGGTCCCCCTTTTGAGAGAAAAGTATTTGGAATGATGACCCCCCCCCCACCTTTATGCATGCCTGGGGGGATGCATAGATATTCTGCAGTACCATTATCAGGGATTTAGGGATGCCTAACTTCTCTAGGGTTTTATATAAGAAGGGCCATGCCACCCTATCGAATGCTTTTTCAGCATCTAGGCTTATCAAGATTGAGGGGGTGATCAATGTTTGCATTTTATGGGTAATGTGAAGCGTTTGCCTAATATTATAAGTAGTGGAATGGTTCCTAACGAAACCAGTTTGATCCTGGTCAATTAGTTGGGGCATTACTTGGTCTAGGCATTTAGCCAGAATATGCAAAAAGAGTTTATAGTCAGTATTTAAGACCGAAATTGGTCTGTATGAACTACATAATTGAGTGTTTTTCCCAGGTTTCGGGATAACCAAGATAGTAGCAAAGGACCAAGATGGGGAAGGGAGGTCACCTTCCAGAATCGTATTGAACAGTCTAAGAGAGATCAGGCGCCATTTGTTGTTTCATACTTTTATAGAACTTGTTCCCATAGCCATCTGGGTCTGGGGATTTTAATGTCTTTAGGGAACTTATTGCAACCGCTAGTTCTTGTGCAGTAATAGGGAAGGTTAGTGCTTCACCTTGGGGATCTGAAAGGCGAGGCAGAGTTATCCCCTGCAGGTATTCTGAAATCTGTTGATCTCTAGGAGTTACCTCAGGAGTATAGAAAGCAGAATAATATTCTGTGAAGGCTTCTGTAATATCATGTAAGCTATTTAAAGGGTGGCCTCCCTGTGGGTGTCTAAGAGTAATGATAGTGGAGGCCTTCCTTTGCCTTCTTACCTGGTATGCCAGCAATCTGGTTGCTCTAGGGCCTACCTCCTAATACCTTTGTTTCAAAAAAGTCAGTGCAATCTCAGTTTGTTGTAAGGCCAAGCTATCCAATTCAGCTTTAGTTTCTTGGAGAAGAGGAAAAACCGAGGTGTCCCCCTGTTTGTGTGCCATCTGGAGGAAGTGAAGAGTCTCTTCCAGCCTAGCCCTGCCCTCCCTGCGTTGCCTGTTCAGGTCTGAGGTATGCTGTATTATATGACCTCTGAGTACTGCTTTTATTGTGTCCCAGTGGATAGCTGGGGTTGTATCACTGAGGGGGTTGAGTTCTCGGATTTCGGATAGTTTATCCAAAACAAATTCCCTGAACTTCTCACAGCGTAGATAATATGGGTTAAGTCTCCATCTAGTGTTTTTAGGCTGTAGGCCCATCTCCCATGAGGAGACTAATGGAGCGTGGTCAGAAAGGGTTATATCGCCCAGTCATGCATCCTTTAGCCGACTGATGTTTTCCTGCTGCATGTAGGTGTGGTCTATACGTGAGTATGTCCTATGTACTGCAGAATAGTGCGAATAATTTTTAGTGTGTGGGCGTTAGTGTCTCCAGACATCAACCCAACCCACCTCCGCAGTGAATCACCTGAAAAATTTTTTGTGCTGGCGATTGTCTTGAGGTTTTCTGGTTGGAAGAGTCCAGAGCGGGATCCTGAGTCAGGTTAAAGTCTCCTGCCAATAAGAGAAGAGAAGACCTTTTGAGATTTGTACAATTCTGTCCAGAAACATTCTCAGCTGGGAAACAGGCAGAGCAGGCGGGAAGTATGCATTGGCTAAGGTGACTTCAACCCCATTTATTGTACCCTGGACCATGATCAGTCTACCCTCAGGGTCTTGTACTGTGTATCTACGTTGAAAGGGAGTTCCGAGTGAAATAATTATAGCCTCTCCTCTCCGTCAACCCCTCTCACTGGATGAGCTGAAGAGGGTTCCCCAACATAATTTAGCTAGCTTCAGATGCTCTTTAGCATTTAAGTGAGTCTCTTGGAGATAGATCAGATCCGCCGTGCTCTTACGCAGATATGACATAACTCGTGAGCATTTAACAGGGGAAGAGATCCCATTTATATTTTGGGATAATAACTTTATATGTGGATTAGCCATTTCGAACCCTGAATAGATTCTGTTCCCTAGAGACCACCCAAACTACATATGATCTGTTAGCACTGTAGACCTGTTGATGTATATCTGTCACATTGAACAAACAACAGTCGTAACAATAACTTTGCATATTACAGCAGTTAACTTTAAAACAGATGTTGAACAGTCATAAACAAAACTTATGCTGTGCTGAGACCAACTGGGTATTCAGCACAGGTGGTAAAGTGTCAGGGCTTCCAAACATGTGAATCCGATGTGGATTCTGTGGTAAGGTTCAGACCTTACCTTGAGGCTTCAACTCTTGATGAATCGCCTCTAGACACTTATAGTGTCTGTTAGGGAATGGGGAAAGGGAAATAAGGTAACGTCACAGCTGGTCTGCCGAGACCATTCTCCTATCTGTTATATTTAAACCTCTAGTTGTTAAGATTGTCATTAGGACCTGATTGATGGCTGCCAGAGTGAGTCCTTTCTAGGCTGAGCTTGGAGGGAGGAAACTAGAAGGGTATTCTAGGGAGACAGTGATTTCCCATTGTGTGAGAGCTCAGGACGGCTATTTTGGGTCCCATGGGCCAAGGGAGTTTAAGGTCCCCACGGTGTCCCCGTACCGGGAAGCCCGGTAAGCATTTGGCCACTCCTTGGTGGCCAGAACCCTTATTAGACACCCCAGAAAGAGTTTTCATTTCGCTGCAGCAACGCCCTTTAAGTATAGAGTGTAGGCCTGAGCCTATGCTTGCACCAGCTCTCGATTAGTTGCATTGTCTCCTGCTTCCCCTTCCACAAGGTGTACCATGAAGCATGTCAGCCTTTCATTTAATGCAACCACTTAGGCTGTTTGGGGGATGGAATCGGGAGACATTCCCTGGGTCTGCTGTATTAGCAGTCATCGTATCCCCCCACCCCTCGTTCTCCTCCTGGGAACCTAAATGTTAGTGATTTACTATTAGCATTTCCAAGGCCTATCTCATTCTGTGAAGTGGGAGTGAAACGACACGTGGCACTTAACCAGATGGCAAGGGAGAACCTTGTCCCCCTTCCGCCCTCCATTTTTAAAGATTCTTTTTTGGCTACTTATTCTGGTAAATAGATCTCTATAGTTTGGGTCTTCAAGTGTTTAAACCCCCTCTTATTATTTCCCTCCAGAGGGATAATCCTTTAATACTTAGCGTAGTTCTCTGTATTTTCCCATGTTCTTCCCTCTCCCAACCCCCACTCCTTGCAATCATGTTCAAAGGTACAGACACAGTGAAGCAGCTTAACCTTCCTACTAAACTGACTCAGTATTGTATGAAAAAACCCGTTTTGGATTGGTTCTCAAGGTATCCCTTTCTTCTATACAATTTCCTCCTCCCCCTTCCCCTTTTTTACCCCCCTGTTCCACAATTTCCCATCTCTTGCTAGAGGGTAGCTTTGGGCAATTAATTAATTAATTGTTTGTGCTGAGGTACTTCCTGAAGCATCCCCCAGGTATCATCTGATTATCAGAGCTGGTAGTGGTCCCCGGGGAGCATTCAGTTATAGTAGCCAACAAGCCATCATTATATTTAAGACCCACTGAGTCAGGAGTTGTAGGTTAGGTCTCCCATTGAGATTACCCCCCCTCCTCTTCCCCCCCTTTCCACCCCCTTTATTTTTTAAATGCGCCCCCCACACACCCCGACCGGCCTCTCCTTCGGAGCGCCAATGCCTTCCTGCCTCCCTCCGACCTCCTGCCACCTACTCCCAGCCCCAATTGCAGCCTACCTTGGGTAGCCTGGCATGTCCCTATGCCAGGAGGGTCCCTCTCTTCTGGGGAAAATGGCCTTATGGCCAACTTTGCATCCCAGCTGCTGCGGGGCTGGCTCCGGGGCTTTGGGTGGCAGGGGCAAGCGCTTGTCATCCAGTTGGGCAGGGTATGAATTTTCATTCTGTGCCCAGCTACACGCATTCTCAGCCTTGCGTAAGCACACAGGGTATTGCTGGGGCAGGGCGTGCCATGGGCATGTCAAGGCAGCATGTCCCCAAGCTTGCTACCAATCCGCCCACAGGCCCTCAGGCAAATCCCACCCCCCCGGGAGGGAAGCGTCCAATGGATGCTCATAGAACCCCTCCCTTGCCGGTCTCTGCTCCTGGTACCTGGGCTCGGGGTGCGAACCTGGGTCACCAGCGTGCCGAGCGAACCCCTTCGCTCGACACCACAGAGCCGGCCTTTTTCCCATTTTAAAATAAAAAATGTCTCTTTTAATTTCAGGGCTGTTCTCTACTGCTGATCAGAGGTTCCTGTAATTGCACGTTGCCCCTTAATTTATTGCTGCAAATTATTATTCTCAGCATTTTGACTATTCTCTGTTCAGAGTCCTTCCTGCTAGCAACAGAGTAAGAGAATGAGGGCATGAAAACCTCATTTGTTATAACCCAGCTCTACTTGCAAGTCATTCAGCCGTTCGATCCTGCTTCCTCATCATGGCCTGTACCAGTCTGCTGTTGTGTGGCCTTCAGTGATTCTGCTATGTTGCGTATCGCTTCTGCTCCCTGGTGCCTTCTGGCCACTCTGTGCCCCGTGTTCCACACCTTCTGTGAAAGCCTCGATGCGATGGAGGATCCTGTGTTCAATTGTTGCTGTTACACCTCGATCTTCCTATTTCTCAGCTCTTGCAGTGCTGTGGTCGGGTTGTCAAAGATGAGTGGGCCCTCTGAGAAAAAGACAGTCAGTCATGCTGGGTAGGGAGTCCTAAATCTGAGTCCCTTTGCTTTTAGGACACGTAGGATCGGGATGTAGGCCTTCCGCTTAGACATTATTTCAGGGCGTAATCATTCTCGAAGTAGAGCCTACTACCAGAATAGCTTACTGTGCCAGCTTTCCATGCAGTATGGAGGATGCATTCTTTTTCTTGACATCTGAGAAATCGGATCAGGACTGTCTGAGGATGAGAGCCCACTGGTGGCTTAGGCCCGAGTGTGCGATGTGCTCTATCTATTTCCAGGCTTAAGGTGTTCAGAATGGCCAGCGTTTCGCATAGCATAGCTTGCAAAAACTGTAGCATATTGGAGCCTTCTACTCCCTCCGGAAGGCCGGAGATCCTGATGTTATTTCTGCGGTTTCTGCTCTCCACGTCTTCTGCTCTGTCTTGTAGGGTCTTGATCATGTTGTGTAGCTGCATTATAGCCTTCTCAGTTTCCGTTACCCTCTTATCTGTACTCTGGGCCTGAGATTCCGCTTGCTCCTGGTGTTTTTCGATTTTGGTAATGTCAGTTCGCAGTGCTGTAGCAGTGGACCGCATTTCTTTACGGAATTCTCTTAATTCCATTAGCATTTGTGCCATTTGTCTCTGGAGTATGCTAGTGGGGACCAGGTCATTAGCTATATCATCTTGGTGAGGGCTTGTTGAGGCCTGTGAGCCTTTGCTCTCCGAGCCATCCTCTCGTAATCCTTCTCCTTCAGGCAGGTCTGGAGGTCTATTTTTCACTCGGTCATTCTTTTTAGGCATTTTTAACCTTGTTGATTACCGGTTTAAGAAGTTTTTAACTTTAAAGGTAGTTTTTTGAGGTTATTTGTTTAAGTCTCGGCAGAGCCTCTTGATTCAAGCTGCAGCCATGCGTGTGACATCATCGGAAGTCACCAGTGCTCTTTTGATCACCCCTCCCTCATATCTCTGCCCCTTAACCATTTTCTGAGGGCAGTTATATCTCAAATGCCCCATTTGATTGCAAATATGACATTTCTTGAATCCCTTTAGAACCAGAGGGTTCTTCTTTGGGCTCAGGTGCAGTCTGGTTTCCTTTGGGCTGCCCCCCATGGGATCCCTTATAACCATGTGCTGCCCCCCCCATCATGAGACTTACGCTGTGTGTATGGCCGGCTAGACAGATACGTCAGCGCTTGCTGCTGCCTCTTTTGAGGAGGCACATGCCTGGTCTAGGAGCCATACACGCATATCCTCAGGTACAACTTTAAGGAATTGTTCTCTCATCAGTACATCTTTGATTAGTTCTACAGTGTTTGCTTTAGCCCCCTCCACCCACCTATCAAAGTAAGTACACAGCTGAACCTGCAGTTCTGTGTAAATGTCTTCTGGGCTTTTCTTTAACTCCCTAAATTTCTTTCTATAAGCCTCAGGAGTTAATTCAAAACATTTCAACAACACTGTTTTAACTTTATCATAATCAGCATAGTCTTCATTAATCATTTTAGAAAATGCATGCAAAGACCTCCCCGTAAGTAAGGGTGTGAGATAAGTTGACCAGGAAGCCTTAGTCAATTGGAATTGGTCACATACTCTCTCAAATGACCTTAAAAATAAATCAAGGTCATCTCCCTCTTTAAGTTGAGGGAACAATTTAGAATTAATTTTGGCTTCATGAGGTAAACTCACTCCACCATTACTCACGGTTTGCTGGCTGCGCAGGGTCATCATCTCCTTCTCATGCTGTTGTCTCTGGAGTTCATGCTGTCATTCTCTTTCTCTTTCTTCACGTTCCTTCTCTCTGTCTTGGCGTTCTTTCTCTCTGTCTACCAGTCTCTTTACTTCCAGTTCTATCTCTGCTTCCAGTCTTTTTTCTTCCAGTTCTTTCTCTGCTTCCTGTCTTCTTGTCTCTGCTTCCCATCTTTTTGTTTCGGCTTCCAATCTTTTTGTTTCTGCATCCAGCCTTCGTGTTTCTGCTTCAGCATCCAGTCTTTTCGCCTCCAACACCTTTTCTTGCTGCAACAGCTGCAGTCGCAGAGCATCAAGCTGTTTTGGGGGGTCTGCTGCCTCAGTTCTTGACTCACCCCCCCAGAGACTGTCTGCTTCTGGTCATGTGCCACGAGAGCAGCTATGAGGTCTGCCCTTTTCTTGTGTTTTAGACCTTCAAGCTGAATCACCTTTTCCTGGCACCTTTCACAAAGCTGTTGCACAGTAAGTGAGTCATACTCCGTGGAGCTCATTCTCTTGACTTACTCTGCACTATGCTAACTAGAAACAAACAAAACTGTTGTACAAGTGTATTCCCTTATATATCCTGTTTTGCAACGCTAAGGTAACTGTTCCACTGGCAAACTCTGTATCTCAGTGTGCTACGCAGTCTGCTATCATCACCCCACCACTGCCAACCAATTGTGACAACCCACAGCTCCCTCTGGGCTGAAACAGCTTTTAGAGAGGTGTCTGTCCTGAGGTATTCGCTGCCACCAGCTGGACTGTCTTCCAGCACCTCCTTCAAGTTTACAAACTTGGACAATTAAACGTGTAATTGCACAAGTTAAAGTCTGGTAGTGTGTCTCTCTCGGGTGGCAGATGCTACACAGAGTTTACCTCGGCCAGTGGAAACCAAATATTACCCTAGAAAAATGACATCACAGTCGCAACTGTTGAGCAAATAAATAGCTTTTTACTTAACAGAAAGTGCACTGAGCATTTACAAGATATATATTTACAACACAAGAGAATAACATTAATACAGGAAAAGTAAACAAATGTTTTTAAATGACAGATGGCAAAAGAAAAAGGCTATTACTGCAATATGCTAGTACTAAAATTACCATTTCCTGTCCTTTCAAAAGACCACTGCGCCCTATGCTAACTGCCAGCTCCCACGGACATAGCTAGAAGGGTAGGCTCTAATCTTAGTTACTCCCTCCAGCTTCCAAAGTAAGAGGAACCTTTTCATTGTCTTTCAGTCTCTTATATATTCTCCTGGGAATAGGTAATGCCTATTTCCCCTTTGAATGTACCAGCCATCTATCATGTACTGTATGTATTTAATTGTCCCAATCAGACTGAACATCTATCAGCGACCAATTATATTCCCTTTTACCCTTAAGTTTATATTTGAGTGAACCAATCCCTTCAAACTGGCCTGTGTGTGTGGACATGTCCACTCGAGATTTATGACCCAGCTCTTATCTAGCCAGATGCTGCTGGACAGTGGATTTTAGCTTGTGTGTGTGTTTTTTTTCAAACTGCTAAAAAACACCAGCTAGAGAATCCAACCACCAAGCACATAATCCAAACCATTAACTCTTTCCTTCCCATTTCTGTCACAGGTGGCATCAGACAAATTGACTTTTCTTGCAATTTTGGCAGCATGCGCTGTTGCACCCTCATCGATGGAATGTATAATGTTAGCTGCCACAAAGGATCGATAGAGTCCTTTTAAGTTTCTGATGACACACATATCCATGGGCTGTGTGATGCTTGTGGTGTTGGGAGGCAAAAACACTAGCTTTATTGTTTTTAGTCACCTTGCAAGGTCATGGGGGTGTGCTGAACAATAGTCCACAAAAAGTATGATTTGTCTTCATTGTCGACGTAATTCTCCATCCCAAGACATCAACCACTCTTGAAGAATAAAGCTAGTCATCCATGCATTAGCTGAACTGGTGTAAGTGATCAGCAGGACTTTTACATCTCTGGGAAGACATCTTGGCCTTTTGCTTTTTCTGATCACTACCAATTTACGCTTCTCTGTGCCAGACTGATTGGCACAGAAATGTGACCTTTTGCTTTCTTCCCTCTTATCAAGTCGTCTTGCTTTCAAGTGTGGCCACGGTCTGGATAGCCACGATGGAACAACCCCATCTTATCAGCATTCCAGACATCGCAAGGGGTATAATCATACAGGAGACCAGTCAACACTTCAGTGGTCCAGCTGTGAGCAGCGCTGGCATCAGCGTCCTGCTTTTCTCCATGCTTATGCTTAAAAACAATTTGGTGCCGCTGCTTCCACCAAGGTAACCATCTGTCAGTAGAATCAAATAATTCATGGCCCATTTCAGTAGCCAAGTCACTCCCTTTAGCCTTCATTATTGCCCCAGAGATTTGTGCACCCTTCTGCAGAGCCTGGGAGAACCACAGCAGTAGAGCATTGTCTACCTCGCTGTCTTTCCCTTCCCTTTTCCTATTGCAGCTAGGATTAGAGTTGGTCTGCCGCTCTGCAAGGATCGCATCATGGTTCATACTTATGCGCCCTGCCTGGCTCTTTGAAATCTTAAACTCTGCCGCCATAGAGGACAGTGACCAATTGGAAGTGGACAGTGCTTCAAGCACACAAACTCAGTCCGCCAGTGTCAGCTCATTCCTTGGTAGAGACATTATCGCCAGCAGCACAAAAAGAGACAGTGAACTGAAGCACTGAAGAGCAGGTACACTAACTTCAAAACAGCTTCTAAAACACCTAGCACCTGATAACAATTACTGTACAGTACTTAAAGGTCAAAATAATTATGTTACTGCCCCAAAACAGCCTCAAAACAGGCTTGGAAGCATCTCATTAAAGCAGAATGCTTAATTTACGCCATCCCAAGTAAGCATTAGTGGGACTCTATAATTAACACAAGCGTCAATCTGTACATGATGAGACGCCCCGCTAAAGTGGCCATCCCACTTAAGTGCATCTCATTTAAGTGGCTTGTACTATATTATTAAATAGTGCCTCCTGGAAACATGGAGGCTACATAAGTTCATTCACTAAAGAGAAAACAACTATAATAAATTTGAACTCATAACACAGGCCTAATTAACATGGCCCCTGGATGGACTGTGCACTATCCCCCTCTCCCCCATGTCTAGTTTCCCTTCTTCAGTTGGATTTAATTTCAAGACTGTGATCTACCGCGATGACTGTGTTATAGCATCAGATGTAACAAACCATCCTTCCATTTAGTCCCTTGTCGCTATTCACCTGAAGTCCCCCAACCCCTTTATTAGTACTGTATATTAATCTAGTCCCTGTATCCAAGCTTCCTAGCCCTGCCATCTCTCCTCATGTTTCTCAAAATTAAGATGAAGTTTGGCAGTCATAGACTCCATCAATGACACCTCTTTGAGTCTCCTGACCCAGTCTCTCAGGGTAGGTGGCTCATTTAGTAGCCATTTTCCAGTAATGCATTTTAATGCCACCACTATTGAGGTCAGTAGGGTCCTTCTCATCTCCCCTCTCTGGTGTGTTACCATGGGTATCCCCAAGACCCAATTTTAAAAGGTTAGCGGGAGAGTCACTCCTGTTATGGCTGATATTGCCAATTGGATGTCTTTCCAAAAATTTGTCAACACTGGACATCCCCAAAAAATGTGCCAGTGATTGCCTCTCTGGCCACACATCCTCCAGCAGTTTGCCTCTGAAGAAGTACTATAATGTTGCATCACTGTAGGAGTATGGAAGAATCGGACAAAGACTTTTCAAAAATATTCTGTCTAGATCCCCATTTTAAAATGGTGAGCCCAATCAGCGTTAGCTATTGTAATGTTTGCTTCTCCCTCCCAAGCCCTCTTGTTTGCTTTCAGGGGGTCACTCGTTTGCTGGAGTAGAAATTTAAATATGGCAGAAATATACTTTCCCGGCCCAGCTATTGTTACTCTGCCATACAGGAAGTCCTCCCAACCTATACATGTGTGTGTCAATCTAACAATGTGGTCTTTAGAGTGAATAAAATGTCTCACTTGCATGTAACGTAAGAATTTGGTGTTCATCCAGTGGAACTTTTCTTTTGCCCTTTGAAAAGTAATGCATCTATTATTCTCCAGGAATTATGTGAACCTAGTGATTCTCCGTGTCACCCAACTTGCGTACCCTGGATCTAGAGCCAATGGAAAAAACTCCTGCTCATACCATATCAAAAAGAGGGGACCCAGCCCACTTAGAGTGTTCAATAACCTCCATACCTTCCTAAGTACATACAATCCATGTCTAACCCATCAATTTTTTAGTCCCCATTCGTAATCTGAAGTGGTCTCCATCAGTGCCAAAGTATATAAAGGTCTGTCCCCCAGGTCAGCTTCCTCCAATAGGTACCACTGGGAGGAAGTTCTCTGTTGGCCCATGTCGTAAGACCTGCCGCCTGGGCTGATAAATAATGCAACAACAAGTTAGGTAGAGAGAGAGGCCTCTCTCCTCCTTTGGAAGTTGTAGAATACATCTTGCTACTCTGTTTTTTGTTGTTGTTCCAAACACACTGAGTGATGCCCTTATTTATCTTGTTCCAAACAGTTAGTGGGATCCATATGGGGAGGCACTGAAACAGGAACAGTAGACAGGGCAAAATATTCATTTTCACCACATACACCCGCCCCACCAGAGAGAGGAGGAGAAGGTGCCACCTGGCTATATCCTGCTCCACCACCCCCCAAAGCCTCTCATAATTTGTGGTAAAGAGCCTGGAGAGGTCTGTTGTTACTTGTTTCCCTTAATATTTAATTTGATTACTTGGGGCCCATTTAAAGGGAAAGGTCTCATTAAAGGATCTGGGGACATGACCACTCACCACCAACACTTCTGATTTTAGGAAGTGAATCTTATATCCTGAAATATGGCCAAAGGAATGTAATATTTTTAGTAAGGGAGGCAGAGAGGTTTCCGTGGAAAAAGGGTAAAAGATGGAATCATCCTCATATAGAGATAGTTTCTGCTCCAGACCACCCACCATTTTACCTTTAATGGTCAAGGTTTGCTGAACTTTGGCTGTCAGTGGCTCCAGGCTTAGTGCAAAGAGGTGGGGGATAATGGGTATCCCTGTCATGTACCCCTTGAAACTGGGAAAGGGGTAGAGCTAATACCATTAACCCGCACCAATGCCTCTGGACTGGTGTACAGCTGAGCAATGACTTCTAGAAATTTGGGGCCAAATTTCATTTTTTCCATGGTTAGTTTTAGAAATTGCCAATTAACCCTATCGAATGCTTTTTCAGTGTCCATGGAAATGGCTATTTGAAAGTTTTTCTGTAATTTTTGGGAAGAAACAATGTTCAACAGTTTCCTGATGTTGTCAGGGAGATATTGCCCCAAGATAAACCCAGTTTGGTCTTCATGTACCACCCGGGAAGCCACCATCTGGAGCCCCCTGCCCAAAAGTCCTGTAAAAATCTTTAGGTCAACATTAAGCAGAGATATGGATCTATATGACCTGCATTCCAGGGGGTCCTTCCCTGCCTTATGTAGGACCGATATCTGAGCTGTCTGCCAGGATGCTAGGGTCGCTTCACCAGCCATAACCTCCTACAGGCACTCAGGAGGACCGAAAGGAGCAAGTCCCCAAACCCTTTATAAAATTCTGAAGGGAATCCATCAAAACCCAGGGATTTGCCATTCTTAAGAGCTGTCACTTGCCCTTTTAACTCCTCTAATGTTATTTCAATTTCCAAGAGCTCTACTGAGTCTTGAGTGAGGGACTGGAGTTCTATGTCTCATAAAAAGTTTGCAGCTACTTCCCCAAAGTCCGGGATTTTGTCTTGCGTGTACAGGGTTCTATAATGTCGTACAAAAATCTCTGTGATTTTCCTTGGATGACTAATCTCTGTATTGCCCGCCCCTGGATCATGTAGTTTGAGGATTAATCTGCTTGTTTGCTGAGTGCACAGTGTGGCTGCTAATAATTTCCCCGCATGAGTCCCACTTTCAAAATATTGCTGATGAATATGTCTATAAGCCCTCTCTATTTGCACTGTCAACATTTTATTTAACTTCTCCTTGCTTCTTTCAAGCTCTTTCCTGACTCTTTGATTTAGAGAGATTTTATGTTGGAATTCCAGATCTGCAATTTCTGCCTCTAATTCAGCTATTTTGGAAGTTCTCCGTCTTTTATCCTTTGCTGCAAATTTAATAATAGCCCCACTCAACACCGTCTTAAGGGCATCCCACATGACAGAGTGTGCTACCGACCCCTCCGAATTAGTCTCTAAAAACTCCCTAAGTATGTCATTAATGTGTGATTTAAACTCGGAGTTGTTATGGAGACCAACATTAAAATGCAAGTGTGAGTTTCAGACCAATGGTGTTAGTGTCAATGATAGACACACTGCGGCATGGTCTGAAATAGTGTGTGGGTGTATCTGACATTGGGATATGGTATCAGCCCATTCCTCTGACAAAAACAGCATATCTATTCTGGTGTAGCAGTTGTGCCTGTCAGAGTAATGAGAATAATCTTTAAGAGGACCCTTTGCCCATCTCAATGTGTCCAGGAGTCCCCAGTTATGAACTAGTCAGTTTAAGGTTGTACTGGCTATCCCTAGCCTTGTCTTCTGGGCACCCCCTTGTCTATCCAGAGAGGTGGAGAGCACAGTGTTAAAACCCCCTCCTAGAATGCAGAGGCGGCCATCAATCTCCAGCACATTCGTAAACATATTTTTAAAGAACTGTGCTGCTTCCCTTTCTTCATTTGGGGCATATACACTTAGTATCACACAAGGGATATCCCTGTATTGAGATACTATTTTAACAAATCTTCCGTCCAAGTCTGACTGGACATCCAGCACTTGGATAGGCCACGTTTTATGAATTAAGATGACTGTTCCCCTCCTATGTGGGTGTGCTGCATATGAGGCGGCATAGACAGAGCCCACCCACCTACTACACAATTTCTTATGTTCCATGTCTGTGAAACGAGTCTCCTGCAGGAGTGCAATGTGAGTGTTTAGGTTTCCCAATTCCCACAGGAGTTTCGTCCGTTTAACCGGGTGATTAATACCACAGACATTATAAGATACAATATTAAGTTTATCCATTACCATTGAGGTCAAGTCTCCATAGTCTGAGGTTCTGAGCCACCAACCAGGTATCATTCCTTATCCCCATCATGCGCTCAGACCTATAATGGGGGGGGTGCACAACCTGAACAATAAACCAACCAACGTATAAAAGAACATCATGAACATAATTCCTTACATATAACCATAACTTGAATGAGTCCCAAATAAGGAAACTTAATCTCTCTTCCCTCCAATTACTGCCCTTCCAAGGTGCCACGGTGGGTCCACCACACGTATGCTGGCTTTTGGTGATGAGTGCTGTTGAGATAAACCCAACACATGGCTGCAGGATCCAGAATATCCCGGGCACAAGCAGCAACAGTGGTAGCCCCCTTCCTAACATAGCCATATCCATTCCCCTCCTGATTGTCCTCCATGTTTGAGGTCAGGGTCCCCAGCCAGGCTGGAGGCCCCAGCCAGGGTCGGTGACTTGCCGGGCCACCCTTCCCCCTTCCCATCTGACAATAAGTGTCCAACTCCACTCTCCATTCAATTCTCAATGCTCACGTTTCACCCTTTTTACTTCATATAAACAGTATTATCCTGATTTTCAAATATAAACTTTGTAATAGTAAATCAGAAAATAAATGGACCCCCGTTTGTGATACTGTCACTAGATACTTCTCAAGCGTGAAGCCAATAGGCTTACTGTCTCTTGCCCGCCGATTAAGCTTTTAGTAAGATAAAAAGAGGATGCCGAGAAGTAACCAAATTAAATGAAGTGCGAGGGGAGCAAGCATGTTCTGTGTTAATGAAAAGTTATATACTGTCCAGGTCACTGAAAGGAAAAGGATTTACCAGCATATTTTTATAGGTAAATCTTGATCTAATGTCTCAATGCAGGTCGCAGGTTCCAAAATTTCTCTCCTCCTCCTCCTCCTCCCCCCAATGTGGGTGTCCCAGGGATATTATCTGAAAATGACCCTTCCCTACACAGTACAGTGTTTCAATCACCGTCAGTTGTGCGCTGGATCCCGTGTCCATGTTTGCAAACAAGGGACCGCATCAATGGCTAGATCTTAGTTTTGCCCTTGGCACTGTGGTGAGAGCTCCAGCAATTGACTGTAATTGTAAGTCTCTTGTCTGCCCTTAGAGGGGGTCTTGGCCTGTTCACATAGCTTGGACCATGGACTAGTAGTGCCAGATCCTGAAGAAAGGTGTGAGCCTCAGCACAGGTCCGGTCATCCTCCTGCCAGCTGCCACTGTCTGTTCTCAATCTCTTTGAGTGCTGTCGGTTGTATTAAGTCATCCACCAGAATTTCCAATGAGGACAGGTATCTCTTTGCCTCTGGTACTGAATCAAATACATTCGTGCCAGAGTCTGAAGTGACCAGCAGTCATGCCGGAAAATCCACTCTGGCTTTAAGGCCCTTGGCCACACAGGGCCTTGATGAACGAAAACCAGAGCTTCTGATGCACCATTGTTGTTGGGGCGTAGTCAGGCTCAAAGAATAATTTAGTATCTCTGAAAATAATTTTTTTTTTTTTAGACCAGGCTTTCTGGAGCACCATCTCTCTTGTTCTAAAGTCCAAGAATGCTGCTATCAAAGAGCGGGGTCTGGCTTTGGGATCTTTTGGGGGAGTCATCAGTGCCCTGTGCACTCTAATTATATTAAGTGGTACATCTTTATTTACATCCAGTAATTCTTTGATTAAACCCTCGACATACTCCACTACATTGCCCAAGTCGGTATGTTTGGGCAGGCCACGGATTCGTAGGTTCACTTGGCGGGACCTATTTTCAAGGTCTTCTAACTTGCACATCAGGAGCTCTGAGTGGTAGTGCAGTTGCAAAATGGCTCCGTTATGTACAGCCACTGTATCCGAGCATGATGTCAAGTGTTCCTCTGTTGTTTGAATCAGTTTCCCCTGTTCAATGATTTTAGCTTTATTCTCTTTTATGTCTGCTTTGAAAAAGCCCACAGAATTACTTGTACGTCTTAGCTCTCTGCAGAGTTGGTGAGACGTAATTGTGAAGTCCTCCCCCTCTTCTTCGGAGTTGCTTTCCTACTTGGGATCTGCTGTCTCAGCAGGTTTGAAGGCCTCTCCACCCTTAGCTGGTGCCTTTGGAGCCAAGGATCATTTTTGTTGTTTATGTCCTCCTCTGGTCACCACTCTTGGTCTGGTTCTGGGCGTCATGGCTTCCGACAGGTATAGTAACTGTTTTGGCTATAGTTGAAAGTGGAGTTTAGATGAAAAATATATTTTTAATTGGGAGATTCTGCAGGAGCCAACACCCGTGCGACTACATAGGTTGGTGACATCACCGGATGTTCGATATATGATTTCGATCATAGACAATACTATACATCCTAATCTAGACAAATGCAACTATCCACACAATAATAAAACCATCACAAAAAATTTCAGCTTTTTAAGCAATGGTGACAATCTTCCTTAACAACCCTTACCACTAGTACTGTCAGAGTAACACAATTGCACTCCTACTCCTTCCTTGGCATCCAGGGTCATGACTCCCCAGTTCATCGACCAGTGATGAAGCAGCCTTGGAGAAAAATGGACACCAATATTTTCCCTGGTACATTGGCTATGTTCTGTTGACTCTGAATGGTCACCAAACTACTCAGTGAGCAAACAGGCTCCATGCTGGGCATGACTGGAACAGGAGATCCC
This sequence comes from Neoceratodus forsteri, assembly GCA_016271365.2. Lineage (NCBI taxonomy): Eukaryota > Metazoa > Chordata > Ceratodontiformes > Ceratodontidae > Neoceratodus > Neoceratodus forsteri. The sequence continues at coordinate 243,196,444 of JADMNL010000028.1, read as the reverse complement.
AGCGGTGCCTCCAAATTATATAACCCCTTCCTGGCATCGTGGTGTGGAAAAGAGAAGGGCTACTACCCCTGCCTTGTCAGCTCAGCCAAGCTCAAACAAGGTTGGGGGGCCTGGGGTTGGATTCTGATGGAAAGAAGGGGGTTCTTTACCAAAGGTTAGGTAAATAGCGCAGTACCTCCACCCAGAGTTAAATATAAAGTGGGTCATATGTTGTTTTAGCAGTACAACCCTCTGGTATGCTGTACCTACCCACCTCCCCTTACAGTCATCCCACACACATGGCATACCTGAAACCAAAAATCCATTTTCAATAACTTGTGCAATAAAAGACTCCAACTAATAATATGCTCACAAACTAAATATTATTCCAAAACAGTAAATCACATTTATTTACATGGGGGATGACTAGGACTGAGCAAAGGGACTAGAGTTAACATTTCAATTCATTTGGCATTTGGTAAGCATTCACCTTGCAGGTAAAACATTCAGTGCCTGCTTCCCACCAGCATTTCACTTCAATCAGGTTTTAACGCATTACCCACTTTTAAGCTGGTACCAGTATAACCCTATAAGTCCAATCTGGGCACCCAGGTTCTAGTTGTAGGCCTGTATGATGCAGCTGGTTGGCCGGCAGTTGGTGCACTTTTAAAATCAGATTCACAAACCCATAACTCCAAAGGCCATGCAGTTGTTAAAATGGCATTTTAACTCTTTCTCTGAAACTTTCTGTACCGTGGGGTGTAAACTTGAAATCATAACTATGTACAGTTCCCCATGGGCAGGACAATCCCTGCATTTACAGTTCTGTAGAAAAACTCTGGTGGCATTGAATCTGTAGCTTTGAGGTGGATGGAACTTGCTGAAACCTGAAGACTTAAAAACTTGAGACATGACTGACACAGGTGTCTTGTAGCTTGGAACACTGAGGCAAGATGAAGCAGGCATTTTGCAGCTTGGAACACTGAGGCATGACAAAGCATGCATCTTGCAGCTTGGAAAACTGACATCTTGCAGCTTGCTTGTAGCCTCTAGGAGCTTGTTCCCTTCAGCCCACCAAGCAGGCCAGGTACAGTACAGAGCGCAACACAGAGCATCCCAGACCACAAAGAACCCAGACCCAGGAGAGACCCAACAGTCCGGCTCCTCAAGATCAGAGTGCCCTAGCACTCGGGTATAAACCCGTGACTCCCTGTGACCCAGTCTGCCCCACTTGATAGGGGTTGACAGTTTCCCTACCTGGCTCCAGGTTGTGGCTTGCAGTCTCTCATAGCTTTACAGTCACTTGTCACTTCACTTTACAAGAAATCTGTTGTCACCTCATGTGACTGGAAAGGCATTTGTGACCACCTACCAGCATGGCAGCTGTGGCCCTTTGCTTTCAGCGCACAGTCTCTGAGTTCAGTTCTGTAGTCACTCCACGTGACTGGAAAGGCATTTGTGACCACCTACCAGCACGGCAGCTGTGGCCCTTTGCTTTCAGCACAGTCTCTGAGTTCAGTTCTGTAGTCACTCCACGTGACTGGAAAGGCATTTGTGACCACCTACCAGCATGGCAGCTGTGGCCCTTTGCTTTCAGCACACAGTCTCTGAGTTCAGTTCTGTAGTCACTCCATGTGACTGGAAAGGCATTTGTGACCACCTACCAGCATGGCAGCTGTGGCCCTTTGCTTTCAGCACACAGTCTCTGAGTTCAGTTCTGTAGTCACTCCATGTGACTGGAAAGGCATTTGTGACCACCTACCAGCATGGCAGCTGTGGCCCTTTGCTTTCAACACACAGTCTCTGAGTTCAGTTCTGTAGTCACTCCATGTGACCGGAAAGCCATTTGTGACCACCTACCAGCATGGCAGCTGTGGCCCTTTGCTTTCAGCACACAGTCTCTGAGTTCAGTTCTGTAGTCACTCCATGTGACTGGAAAGGCATTTGTGACCACCTACCAGCATGGCAGCTGTGGCCCTTTGCTTTCAGCACACAGTCTCTGAGTTCAGTTGTGTAGTCACTCCATGTGACTGGAAAGGCATTTGTGACCACCTACCAGCATGGCAACTGTGGCCCTTTGCATTCAGCACACAGTCTCTGGCTAACAGAAAACACTTTTTCTCTCTTTTCTCACCGTGCAGGTGCTGACGAGCATGAAGAATTACCAATCAGATCCAGCATCAGATACAGTTTCCATCACACTGGAAATTCAGGCAGGCTCCTTTGGGCAATCAGTGGCCATGCAGGCACCCAAGAAAAAAGACCTTCACACTTTCACAGACCTCAAAGACATCCGAGCAATTCCCTCTTCCTTCAGAAACCCCAGCCGATAACCTGGATTCTGCTTCAGACACACCTTTGTGCTGGAAAACACTTTCTTTCCCATCAGTAGGAGACATGCAGGCACCTCCTGGGCTTTGTGGGTTGTGCAAACCCCCCAGGCACTCCTTTTATTTCACTCAGGAGAACATAGCAACTGTGCGGCAACTTCCCTGCCTCAGACAATAAAAATAATTTTTCTTCCTTTTAAACTGGAGCACCTTCCAGGCATTGGAACTCATACTCCACTGCAATTCTTAGGCATTTCTTTTCCTTTTCCCCCCGCAGGATCAGGAAGCAAAGGGCAGGAGCCCCTTCCCTGAGGAGGGGGTTTCAGTCAACACACTCACTGAATTCAAACTCTAACATCAACTAACTGAATAGAACTGAACTGATTCTCTCTCCTCACGAGCTGCAGGAAAAGAATACAGTCTCTGATTGGTTTAGCAAAACAATGGGGGAAGCCTGGCATCTATCTGCTCATTGGTTGATGCCAGCTTTCAGTCCCAGAAAAGGCAGTTAATGGGCTTCCTCGATGCCATATTGGCTAGCAGTCTTAGTAGCACCACATATTTCTCCCAGGAGCCTTCACAGCAGCCCCTCAGGATCCTGGTATTCTGACTGACTGTTAGTGGTCACCAGGCTGGCAAAACATGGCTGCCAGTAAAATATTTTAAGCAGAGTCCCATTTTTAGCATTAAATTGTACTCAAACAGTCAAGCTTTACATTTATTTAAAAACATGCAGCTGTGCCCTTTCTAGTGACTGCAGTTTACATTTAAATTAGGGCTGCATGCGCCCGTCGCTACCTCTATAGAGCTATCCCCCCAGGGCACTAGCTGGCTCATTATTTATTCATAATCAGCCTCTGCTGTGCCTTAAAATGACAGGTGCCCTTTATCTAATACAGCGCTTAAGCGCGCTTTTTAAAACATTTATTTATGCTCCCCAAGTGCCTCCGAACACCCTTTCATTTCTATTTACTCTCGGGGTTAGGGCACACACAGACTGACTTGCTCACCAGCCAAACGGAGCGACTTTCACTTTCAAGTGCCGAGGTGCTCTTTCAGTGTACAAGGGAAAGAGTGCGTGTGGGAGCTGACCGCAGCAGCTCACACAGGAGCTGTGCAGCGATTGGCAACTCACAGCAGCATGTGGCTTCACTTTTCTTTGCGCTCTGCTGGTCCCCAAGCAGGCAAACAGATAACAGGGCCAGCAGAAGCATTTGGTGGCCACATGGCACTGAGAACAAGGTGGCACAACAAGGGAGGTGGCATCTGGTAAGCCCCCAACTGTGTGGGGGGGTTACATACAAGAAGGGCATCAACTGATGAGCCCAGAAGAGAACGGGTTTACATGTAGGGTACTATTTGATTACAAGGTAACTGACAGCTTAGCAATGGGGCTCCAGGACAGCTCAGTCAGCGGCTGGCCGTGGTGGTGAGAGGAGGGCTGTGCCAGTCACCAGCTTGGTTTCGGGATGGGGGAACAGGTGGAATACATAACAGGATGGCAATCAGAGAACTGAGGGGGGGCCACTGACTCACCAGAGACATATTAATATTATAAGGAACAGCAAACCTGGGGGGCCACTGACTACCAGAGACATATTAATATTATACGGAACAGCAAACCTGGGGGCCACTGGACTACCAGAGACATATTAATATTATACAGGAACAGCAAACCTGGGGGCCACTGGACTACCAGAGACATATTAATATTATACGGGAACAGCAAACCTGGGGGCCACTGGACTACCAGGGCATATTAATATTATACAGGAACAGCAAACCTGGGGCTACTGGACTACCAGGGCATATTAATATTATACAGGAACAGCAAACCTGGGGGGTCACTGGACTACCAGAGACATATTAATATTATACAGGAACAGCAAACCTGGGGGGCCACTGACTACCAGAGACATATTAATATTATACAGGAACAGCAAACCTGGGGGGCCACTGGACTACCAGAGACATATTAATATTATACAGGAACAGCAAACCTGGGGGCCACTGGACTACCAGAGACATATTAATATTATACAGGAACAGCAAACCTGGGGGCCACTGGACTACCAGAGACATATTAATATTATACAGGAACAGCAAACCTGGGGGCCACTGGACTACCAGAGACATATTAATATTATACAGGAACAGCAAACCTGGGGGCCACTGGACTACTAGAGACATATTAATATTATACAGGAACAGCAAACCTGGGGGCTTACTGACTACCAGAGACATATTAATATTATACAGGAACAGCAAACCTGGGGAGGGACCACTGGACTACCAGAGACATATTAATATTATACAGGAACAGCAAACCTGGGGAGGGACCACTGGACTACCAGAGACATATTAATATTATACAGGAACAGCAAACCTGGGGAGGGACCACTGGACTACCAGGGCATATTAATATTATACAGGAACAGCAAACCTGGGGAGGGACCACTGGACTACCAGAGACATATTAATATTATACAGGAACAGCAAACCTGGGGGCCACTGGACTACCAGAGACATATTAATATTATACAGGAACAGCAAACCTGGGGCCACTGGACTACCAGAGACATATTAATATTATACAGGAACAGCAAACCTGGGGGCCACTGACTACCAGAGACATATTAATATTATACAGGAACAGCAAACCTGGGGAGGACCACTGGACTACCAGAGGCATATTAATATTATACAGGAACAGCAAACCTGGGGCCACTGGACTACCAGGGCATATTAATATTATACAGGAACAGCAAACCTGGGGGCCACTGGACTACCAGAGACATATTAATATTATACAGGAACAGCAAACCTGGGGGGACCACTGACTCACAGAGCATATTAATATTATAATGGGAACAGCAAACCTGGGGGCCACTGGACTACCAGAGACATATTAATATTATACGGGAACAGCAAACCTGGGGGCCACTGGACTACCAGAGACATATTAATATTATACGGAACAGCAAACCTGGGGGGCCACTGGACTACTAGAGACATATTAATATTATACAGGAACAGCAAACCTGGGGGGGCCACTGGACTACCAGAGACATATTAATATTATACAGGAACAGCAAACCTGGGGGGGCACTGACTACCAGGGCATATTAATATTATACAGGAACAGCAAACCTGGGGGCCACTAGACTACCAGGGCATATTAATTATATGGAACAGCAAACCTGGGGGGCCACTGGACTACCAGAGACATATTAATATTATCAGGAACAGCAAACCTGGGGAGGGCCACTGACTACCAGAGACATATTAATATTATACAGGAACAGCAAACCTGGGAGGCCACTGACTACCAGAGACATATTAATATTATACAGGAACAGCAAACCTGGGGGGCTACTGACTACCAGAGACATATTAATATTATACAGAACAGCAAACCTTGGGGGCCACTGACTACCAGAGACATATTAATATTATAATGGAACAGCAAACCTGGGGGCCACTAGACTACCAGGGCATATTAATATATACAGGAACAGCAAACCTGGGGAGGGACCACTGGACTACCAGAGACATATTAATATTATACAGGAACAGTAAAACCTGGGGGGGCCACTAGACTACCAGGCATATTAATATTATACAGAACAGCAAACTGGGGGGGCCACTGGACTACCAGAGACATATTAATATTATACAGGAACAGCAAACCTGGGGGCAATTGGACTACCAGAGACATATTAATATTATATACAGGAACAGTAAACCTGGGAGGGACCACTGACTACCAGAGACATATTAATATTATACAGGAACAGCAAACCTGGGGGGCACTGGACTACCAGAGACATATTAATATTATACAGGAACAGCAAACCTGGGAGGGACCACTGGACTACTAGAGACATATTAATATTATACAGGAACAGCAAACCTGGGGGGTCACTGGACTACCAGAGACATATTAATATTATACAGGAACAGCAAACCTGGGGGGCCACTGGACTACCAGAGACATATTAATATTATACAGGAACAGCAAACCTGGGGGCCACTGGACTACCAGAGACATATTAATATTATACAGGAACAGCAAACCTGGGGGGGCCACTGGACTACCAGAGACATATTAATATTATACAGGAACAGCAAACCTGGGGAGGGACCACTGGACTACCAGAGACATATTAATATTATACGGAACAGCAAACCTGGGGGCCACTGGACTACCAGAGACATATTAATATTATACAGGAACAGCAAACCTGGGGGGCCACTGGACTACCAGAGACATATTAATATTATACAGGAACAGCAAACCTGGGGGCCACTAGACTACCAGAGACATATTAATATTATACAGGAACAGCAAACCTGGGGGCTACTAGACTACCAGAGACATATTAATATTATACAGGAACAGCAAACCTGGGGGCCACTAGACTACCAGGACATATTAATATTATACAGGAACAGCAAACCTGGGGGGGGGCCACTGGACTACCAGAGACATATTAATATTATACAGGAACAGCAAACCTGGGGGGGGGCCACTAGACTACCAGGGCATATTTGTTCTTATAAAGGGACGGCCATTGGAGAATGGTGGTGGGGGCACTAGACCACCATGAACTGCGGCTGTGTTGGGCAGGGGCTGGGGGGTCATGCTCAGCCACCCACAGGCTATGTAAATCACAACCCTATGTAACCCCCTTTCCCTAGATCACACCGTGAGAAGAGCAACGTGTTGCTCAGTGTGCCCGCCTGGTGAAACATTTCAATAAATAAATAAATGGGCCAAAAATGGGCATGCAAATGGCCACATAGCGCCTTGTATGCCCAGTGGGCTCATTTACATGGCTGCTTCTGCGAGCAGGAAACAGCTCACTTGCGCTATTCCTTGTGGGGCCATTCTCCTGGCTGGATGTTGGGGCAGCACTAGTGGGGTTAGTGGTGACCTTCCTGGTTTAGCACTACCCCATCCTGGCCCTATTTACAGTCAGATAACATGGTGCACTATCTGACTGTGAATAGCATCTTTTGGAACCTGCGCAATCAAACGGTGCAGCACAAACTTTTGCGCTGCACTTTGCAAATTTTTGTGAATCTGGCCCCTGAACATCTGAATGTGAAGTGACAGTAGGCTGTCACATAAAACTGACAGCTGTGTAGAGATCTTTTTTGGAGGTTGTAAAAATTGCTTCACAATATTCCAGGCTGTGATCCACTATGAAATTAGGATATGTGCATTTGCTGTTGATGAGTATTTCTTTTTAGAAAAAAAAGAAGGAAAAACAAAGTGCACATCTACATGAAAAGTCATAGTATGCTGTCCCATACAAGTGGCATCTCTGGAAAGCTATTTTCTGTAAAACATTGCTTCATAATTTTCCCAGATGTCATCCAGAGATAACACTAGGATATGGCCATTTGATGTTACTAGTCTATAAACGTTTGTCTTTCCATAAACATTTTTTTCTTTACAAAGAGAACTGACCAGGGAAAAAGCACATTTGAATATAAGTAACACGACTTTTTTGCACTAATAAGCACAGTTCACATAGTTGTAACTGTGGGTACAGGCGATATTGACAGTGTTATAAGTACTGCAAAAAAAAAACACTCATTACTACTTATTGATTACAGAAAGTAAACATTACATTTCTTTGTTCCCTGTTTACCTGTTCCCTTTATGTTTCGCAAACTGTAAGTGTACCAGTATCTAACACTGTTCTAAAACGTCTATGGTGACAATTTCAGTCAATTTATTTTATCTCTTCTTGTAAAATGTTCCTTTTTTTGACAAACTTTACAATCCTGTATTGGTGTGCTGATACACAACACTGGTTGACAGCATAACACTTGTGTTTTTGTGTTTACTTCTCATAATAAAGGTGCTTTATTATTCATAATACTTGTGCAGGTATTAATGTGGTGTGTCCTTCTCGATTATTTGTATTAACCGTGTTCGAACGTATCATTCCATTAACATGCTATACTGCTGTGTCTACTGGTGTAATAATGGTACTGGGTCTGGGAAAAACTTCTATAGCTTTCCAGAGGACAAGCAGCGGTGCCAAGGGTGGACTGTTGCTCTCAAGCGAGAGGGGTTTCAGCCCACAGAGCATTCTGTTATTTGCTCTGATCATTTTGAACCAGAGCACTTTTGGTTCCAGCCTGAGTTTCTACAAAATATTGGATTTAAGCCAGAACAGAGATGTCTCAAGAACACTGCTGTTCCGACTATGTTCTCATTTAACAAGAAGCTTCTGAAGAGGACTTCCCAGTTGTTGGAGAAGCGTAAAAGAATAGAGGTAGGTTGAACTATTTTTTTTTTATTATTTAGTATGCTTTAGTCTGCAAGCCTGCCTGTACTGCTCAGCCCCCACTCTCCCTGCCTCCTCGCATGTCAATACCCCCTGGTGTGCCCCTTCCCAGGGAAGGGCCATCTCCCCAGTGCAACCCTCACAGAGCCAGGAGAAGGATGCTGGCATGAGCGTCTACCAGCCTTGCCTCCCTGGATTGCTACCCAGGGCAGGGCGTGAGGTTGAGCCAGATTGGTGGGACATGGGATAGGTTGGCTGCAGAAGGGCCCCAGCAGTTGACCAGAGCCAGTGAAGTGGGGCGTCATATATGGTGGCCACTGTTTTTGGGAGAAAAACCCCAGGGGTGTAGTGTGCAATGATGCACAGCATCCGACACCCCCCCCCCAATTCTTCAGGCACCGGACGCTGCTGGCTCCCCGGCCTCTGCCAGAGGTCAGTCGAACGGCGGATATGCAGACCCTCCCTGCAGAAGGAGAGCAGTCCCCTGAACGCCAATCTCTGTCCCAGCTAGCCCTCTGACTCCTGGGTTCGTTCCTCAAACCCGGGCTGTCATGCCGCAAGTGAAATCCAACCACTGCCCCGGCAGGCCGGCCTAAGTTGAACCATTTTTTCAGTGATGTACCAGTTTTTCTTTTATTTTTTAAAATTTATTTTATTAAAAGTTTTTCCACTTACATACAGAATGGAAATATCATTGTTTCTTGAGGCATTACAGTGAATGAAATATTTTACATAGGCTTCAATGTCAATATATCCGTTGTGGAATTAATAAGTATAGTTGTCACGGGGCAGTACATTGAATAATGGTGACTGAAAGGTCTGTTCTCACCTTATATATATATATTATGCTTAGGCACAATTAGACTTATGATAGGGACTCAGACCTCATGTTATTCTCTAATTTGGGACGGTATATAGTAGAATTATTACATAACTATAGTTCATTGTGGACAGAAGTCTACTTCTTCTGTAGATACATAATGGATCCAGCACCTCCATTTCAAAGTATATGATGTGACCCCTCCCAGCTGTTCAACATTAAAGTTCTCAGTTTTATAAATTTCTGACATTATTATTCTCCAATCCTGAACAGTTGGAATCTGGGCCCTCACCCATCGCCTGGTAATAGCCTTTTTGGCTGCAATATAACATCTAGGTAATATAGTGCGTTCCCAATGGGGAGCATGGTCCAGATAAATTCCCAAAAGAAATTGTTCAGCTGTGAGTTCTATAGACTCCGCAAACAAGGCAGTTAGCTCATTTTGGAGTGTAAGCCAAAAGGGCATAAGGCACGTACATGTCCAAAACACATGACCCAATGTGGTGGCAAGGCATCCACATTCCCTCCAACACTTCCCATACTCCTCCAGAAGGTATTTCATAAGGGTCGCAGGGGCCCTAAAGTATCAGGAGCGGCATTTCCATGCAAATTCTCTCCAGTAGGGGGAAGTGATAGATTTTATCTCAGTTAAAGAGGATCTGGACCAGACGTCTGTGGGTATTTCGATTTGAAAATCTTTATTCCACGCGCCTGATACAGAAGCGGTGGAGGTTGGGAGCCCATTTCTAAGCTCTCGGTATATGAGACCTATTATGTGAGATCCCAGGTTTCCCTTATTTGCTTCTATGAAAAGTTTTAACAAATCTGGCATTGGGGCAGGTAAGGCAGGGGATATTGTTGTGTTTCAGAGGATGTGGTTTCGGATTTAAAAATATCGAAACCCGTCTGTATTCTTTAGGGGAAATAGGGATAGGAGTTTATCAAACGGGATAATTCCCTCCGGAGAGAAACTGATAAACATGAGATGAACCAATATCTCGCCACAAAGAGAAGGTATGATCCGTATTAATAGGGGTAAACTTTTCGTCTTGGGATATTAATTTACAATATTTGTGTATTTTTAAGTTTGGCCCAGATTTTCTGATCTGCTTCCATATCTTGTAGATCTGTGCTGTTATTCCTGTTAATGCTGAGGAAGTAAGTGACCTATCATCAGATGAAAAGAGGATCCTCTTAATATCATGTAGATCGTTTATTTGGAATTCTATAGTTTTCCATGGAGAGTTATGGGTGTCGGTCAACCATTGGATCAGTGTTCTTAAGAACGCTCATTGGGCGTATAAGTGAAAATCTGGAAGATTCAACCCTCCCTGAGATAAGGAAAGTTTTAGGATAGATAGTTTAATTCTAGGATGGTTCTTTCCCCATATGAAATTCAGTAACATTCTGTTCCAGGATGTAAAGTAGAATTTTGAAGGGAAGAAGGGGATGGTCTGAAGTAGGTATAGAATTTGTGAGAGGACATTGATGCGAATTATAGAAATTCGCTGGTGTAGTGGAGTATATGCAGAGGCCCACCTATCTAAGTCAGCCTGAATCTGGACTGTTAGAGGTTCGTAATTAATCACTTCTAATACTCTCAGGTCAGTGGGATGGTGGAGGCCTAAATATGTTATTTTGGAAGCACGCCACCTAAATGGGAAGGTAATTTTTAACAGAGAAGATGGGGAGAAGTTAAATGATAAGATTTTTGTTTTGTTTATGTTTAATTTAAAGTCAGATAGTTTTTCAAATTGAGATAAGATCTTCCATGTTGACAGGATGGATTGTGAGGGGACAACAAGGTCAACATTACATCATCTGCAAACATTCCTATTTTGTATTCTTGTTGGCCTATCGGGATCCCTTCCACTGAGGTGGTATTGCGAAGTATGGCCACCAGGGGTTCTAAAAACAGGCCAAAAAGGTAAGGGGACAATGGGCAACCCTGTCTAGTCCCCCTCCCTAGAGAAAAGGGCAGGGATAGTGAGCCATTAACTCAAACGTAAGCCTTAGGGGACCTATATATTTTTCTTAAACATGATATAAATTGTGGGGGGAAGTGAAGCATTTTAAGGGTTTCCCATAGGAAAGGCCATGATACACGATCAAACGCCTTCTCTGCATCTAAACTTATAAATACCGAGGGAATTTGTCTGGTATGTACATATTCCTGTAATAGAAGGGCTCTACGAATATTATCAGATGTGTTTCTATTTTTAATAAAGCCTGATTGGTCAGGATGTATAATATGGGGAACTATTGTTTCAAGTCTGGTAGACAGAATGTCCATGTAGATTTTATAGTTAATGTTTAGGATCGAAATAGGACGATAAGACCCTGGATCTGAGAGGTCTTTGTTAGGATTTAGTATCGGGGCTATAGTTGCAAAATCCCAGGATTGGGGGGGACAGACCACCCTGGGAAATCTCATTGAAGACAGCATGAAGTTTTGGGATCAATTCTTTTTTGACTTTTCTATACCACTCTGCGATATAACCATCTGGTCCTGGGCATCTCCCTATTTTTAGTCTCTTGATGGATTCTTCAATCTCTAATATCGAGATAGGGGATTCTAAGGACTTCATTTGGAGGGAAGAGAGAGTTGGAAGATTTGCCTGTTTTAAGAATTGTATCAATTCATTCTGAGGGAAGGAGGAGGGAGGGGAGTATAAATTGGTATAATATTCAATGAAGGCCTTTTGAATATGTTCTTCAGTATGGTGGGTCTTTCCAGAAGTAACATTTCTAAGTCTAAGAATGGTTGATGTACCTTTTCTTGATCTTAATTTGTGGGCCAAATGTTTGATACTTCTAGGCCCCCCCCTCGTGAACTGTTTGGCGGAGATAGTAAAAAGATTGTTGAACCTTATTGTCAATAATGTGCTGAAGTGCTGCCTTTGTAGTTCTTATTAATAGTTGTACTTCAGTGTCTCCTTCCCGATATAACATCTGGTAGTTTTTTAATTGGGTCGATAATCTGAGGTATTCAGATTCTCTCTCTCCCTATGTTTTCTAGACAAGTAGGATATCATTTCTCCCCAAGTAGTGGCCTTCATCGCGTCCCACTGTATGGCTAGGGGTATTTCTGGGTCTGAATTTTCTGCAAAGAAGTGGGAAAGTCTAGAGGCAAGGCTTTCCATGTATTTCTTATCTGATAGTATAGTGGGGTTAAGTCTCCAGAGGGAGTTCTTCTTCTCTCTCTCTCCCCAGATCCAGAGAAATGATCAAGGGGTGATGGTCTGATATTAGTTTGGGGCCGATGCTAATGTCTTGTATTAAAGATAGATGTTCACATGTTGTTAGGAGTGGGTTTTAAATCTTGGGGAGTAATAGGTAAAACCTAGGCTTGAGGAGAATATCTGACGCCAGACGTCCACCAAACCCAAGTGCTCAATGGTGGACCTGAATTGTCTGGCAGTCTTATTGTTTCTGTAATTCCCCCCCCCATGATCAACTAACCCTGAAGGAGATCAAGCAATGAAGATATGAATCCCCTATATACTGGGAAATTAGATTGGGGAAGGGAATAAACACTAGCTAGTGTTACTTGTTTGCCATAGAGTAATCCTTGAATTATTACATAACGGCCTTGCGCATCTATGTGAGTTTGCTGTATCTCAAAGGGGGTATTCCATGGAATAAGAATTGCTGAGCCTCTCTTCCTCCCTCTGGGATGGGACAAGGCCACCACTCTGTATCTGCCCCCCCCCAATTCAGCTTGAGATGGTCTGTTTCAGAAAGGTGGGTCTCTTGTAGGAAAATCAGGTCTGTGGGTTTTTTAGATAAATGTTGCATGAGCCTTGCACGTTTAATCGGGTCATGTATCCCATTAATGTTATGGGATATTATTTTTATTGAGTTTATCATGCTCATTTTCTGAGGTCTTTAAGAATTAATTTTGTGTTTCTTTTTTCCCACCACAGTGAAGATAAGGAATATCGTACAGACCATGCTACCCCACCCTCGAAGTAGTTCTGTAGCAGTGAAGCCAGCAATATAATAATGATATGCCTTTGTTTTAATAAAAAATATTTATAAAATACTGTTCCTTTGTATGTGTGGTTTTTTTAACCCCCCCCCCATTGACATCCTTTTGAATGGCTTAGAACACAATTTATCTCATGACCATAAACTTGGTCTATAAACAGGGTTAAACGTAACCAACTAGTTATCAGAATAACATATTTAAAGTAAAATGAAACAATAACTATTGGTATGCACCCTTTACACACCCTATTGTTTATGTGTAAACCTATATACTGTCTGACCTCCAACTGGGAGGAGCTCAAATGGAGCTTCTCCTGGGGTCTCCTGTCCGTAGATCCGCATGGAACAGGAGAGGAGAGAGGGGTTCCTGACATGACCCTGAATAATAATACATTCAGGATCAGGAATAGAGCCCCTGAGGGAGTGATATTTGATCACTCCTAAAATGGTCCGGTGTCATCGTTTTGTCAGACTAAAAAGAGCTCCTGGGAGACTCACTACCTTATCCACTCTTATTGGACTCAGTGGGTCGAGGTTAATGGATGAGAAGATAAAAGGAGTCATGTATAAGGGAGAACAGAAAATAAATCCTACTGCAGTTTATCGCTCACTTGCTCAAAATATTTATATAGGGAGACTGGCAGTTATGTTCAGCCCCAGATCTGAGAATCACAATGTCCGGGTACCTAACCCACTTTTGGTCCTATCAAGAGGGAAGGATCCCTTTTAGTTGTGTCCCTAGTAACCAAAAGATTTACTTTTTAGGGTTCATGAGAGAGGAGGGATGGGAGGACCAAGGGGGCAAGCCGAGGAAAGCCCCCCGCAGAGGGAGAGGGAGAAATGCCTCTGCCACAACTGCCTTCTCCCATCCCGTCCCACAGTCCCCCCCTCCCGCTCGGCCCCTATATTGCCAGGGGAGCCTAGTTCAGGTATAATCTGTCATTAGGGGCTTAGTAAGATCAAATCACCTGAACTGAAAAACTCCAGTATCAGAAAGGAGCCCCACAGACTACCATTTAACTATTTGGAGGTGGGTGTGAACCCCCAGTCAGCCCCACTCAGTCCTGAGTCAACCTAACAGGATGACTGAGCATGGATGGGAAAGGGATCTAGCTGACCCGGATGTCAGTATTTGAGGGATCAACCCGGAGGGGCACGGGGCCATCCCCCCCAACCTTTCGCCCGACCCCCGCCTTGTAACGCCCAGGGCCTCCTATAAAGGTTTCAAGTGCATGTGATGTTGCTTAAGTATTATACTGTGCTCAAAGAGGTCGAGTAAAGGGGGCCAACAAGTTAGATGAGCTACTTTTATCTTGACATCGGGGCAGCTGTGACTTGTTCATCAGGAGGAGAGGGAGGAGTCCCCCTAAAAAAAAAAAAAAAAAAGGTTCCTCTCGTTTAAGGGAAAGAAATTTGGTATTTTACCCCCCAGGAGGACATGGGACTGTTTCCTCAATTAACTTAATATGCCTCGTGAACTCCTGTGGTTGACACCCTCACCCCCCCCCCAGCCTCTCAGACCTCTCTGCGACACTACCAGGAGCATTAGGTACAGTTAGAGCAGATGGGATCCAGTTATTATTCAGTTCACCACAACATCAAGAGTCCCTGCTTGTTGCAATGTGAAGAATTATAAATATATACATCCTACCTATATGGTTGAGTCACAGTCCCGAGATTTTCCCTGGTGGGGCCTAGGAGGGACAGGAGAAATACACCAAGAGCACAGAGGGGACAGGAGGAGGATCAGAGGGAACGGAAACCAAACCACAAGCCGGAGAGCTCCAGCGATGGAAGCGCAGTATTCCCTAGTAAGGGGGGGGGGATCCCACCATCAAGAAAACTGCATTTGGTCCAAATGGCAACCCGGAGCCGAATTTGGTATAAAGAGGGATTAACAGTTGCCTGGACTCCAGGTGATGGCTCTCAATCAACGGCTTTGGTGGCTCGAACCCCCCCATGCAACCCCCCGTCCCAAGGAGCTGAACCCATCTCCCTCGACTTACCCCATCAGACAAGTTTATTTCTGAAATCCTCAGGCAGGTGCAAGTGAATTACGATATTGTTGAAGGCACTGCAGGAGTTCAGCGATCAATAGCGCTGGATGAGAAGCATGCGGCTTTTCTTGTTGGGACGATTGCCTCTGACGCTGGGTCATCACGTCCTTGGTCTTTTCTGTGATAATCCCCTTTGACTGAAGATCTGCTGTCGCTTCCTGAGCCGATGAGCAGGTCAAGGTTTCCGAAGGGAGATGAACCACCAGTTTAGCCAGATAAGGGGTTTGAAGCTAATTTTCTTCGATCACAGTATAGGGAAAAGCGGGCCATATTCTCTCCATTGTTTCTGTGTAAGGGGGGGGGCGTAGTCATTGTCGAATAGTAGCCAGTTTGGTCCCACATTACCTTGCCTTTTTGCCATGCTTTGGATAGAAGAGTTTCTTTTGTTTGGAAGCTAAGGAGACGAATGAGAAATGAGCGCGGTCTGGCATCAGGATGCGTGGGTTTTGGGCCCAGCGCTTGGTGTGCCCACTCCACATCTAGCTGGAATTCAGGTTTGAGTGATGGCACTAATCGAAGGAAATAATTTGCGAAGGCATGTGGGTCGCTCCCCTCTTCGCCTTCTAGGAGCCCAAATATTCTAATATTACGCCTTTAGCCCCTATTCTCTGTATCTTCCTGGCGGGCTGAGATGGCGAGCTGTTCCGAGAGTATGTTGCGAACTACCTCCGTGAGGTCATCTATTTGGGACGTGTTTAGAGTAATCTGGTGAGCGGCTTCAGCAGCTCGGGTTTCGAGGTGAGTGATCTCTTCCCTGATATTATTAAGCGATTCTCTAACCTCTCCCCGAAATTCCGATATCGCTTGCAGGATTGTGCTAGCAGTAGATTCTGTTATCTTTTTTGAGGGTCTCGATTTCTGATTTTTCTTTTCTAGGCCCGGTGTGCTCTTAGGATGAAGTTCTCCTTCATCGGACTGTTGATCTTCCATTTCGGTATTATCTGCGATTGGTAGAAACCGATTTCAAGATATTTTCGCCATTCAGCCTTACAGAATAGAGCACCTGTTGTTTTGTTGAATTATTGAATTAGACTTTGCTGTTTTTGCTCGTTTATTTTAATGTTGTAAGCAGGAGATCCCCAGAGTGCAACTTCACGAGAGCAAACCGGAACCAGAAGTCCGATGTACCAGTTTTTCTGAATGTTGCTGGACTTTCTTTGTTGTGGTAATGGTTAAGGATTGTTCATGTTACTGTGATGTCTGTGTTGTGTCTTGCTTTATTTGTCATTGTCCTTGCCCATCATGCCTGCATGTACATACACATGTATGCTATCTACTACTTGTCTGTTGCAGAGAACTGTTTTGTGGCATGGTGTGCTCATATCACCTTTGTCTGTCACTGTACTGCTTCCGATTACTTCATTTGTTGCGCTGGATAGCAGTTCATACTCACATTCCCAACTGTCACGCAAGTGCCCATACCAGCACCACACACATACGCACTTTACACACGTCACTGCTCAACTTCCTTTTGTGATGAGTTAAAGACCATCATACCCCTTATATCACGTCATCGTCCACCCACTGTATGACCTGGTATCATGTTTGCTTCCACTGTACCACGTACAACACATGTACACGTGGTCAGTATATACAGCTGGTGACCAGGGAGGTGATGGGAAGGCAGAGCCAGCCACATAATGCTGATTACATAGATGGAAGCAGACAGCAGGGTTGGGAGGGGAGAATTTCAATGCTATGTTTTATGTGTGGGTACTGCTCAGGCTTGGGTGTCGGTTTACTGCCATTGTTCTCACGGCTGTTTGTCCGTAGTTGTTATGTGTGTGGTGTTGGGCCTGGGTGGTATAACTTGTAAATGTGGACACAGTACCGTGAAATGTATCACATGTTCTGTAGGCTGGTGTCTTTATTTTACCGTTACTCAAACGGTATAGTGTGTGGGGCAGGGGACAGTTTAGTAGGCAGTGGGTGATGCACCAACAAACAAATGATATATGTAATGTTATAGCATGGCTAAGCATGTGGGAACTGGCAGAGTGCCACAACACATCATGGCGATACCCACTTACACAGGACGGTGGATGAGGGGATGATGGAGTCACAGGGCCAGATATTCAAAAGGGTTGCGCCATGCGCAATAGGGTTGCGCCTGCGCAAGTCTGAAATTGCTCCAGTCTGCGATATTCAGCAGGAGGCTGTTGCGCCACTGAAAACATGCTGAGCAACAGCGCAATGCAAATGAATGCATGCTGAACTGGAGGGGGGAGGAACCATGCATAAACTGCACAGCCCGATATTCAGCCGGGCTGTGCAGAGTTGTGCAGGTGCAACCCTCAACCTGCGCCTGCACAACTTTGAGCCCCAAAAAAAAGGATCAAGTCGAGGGCCACCCACAGGTGAGCTGCCACATTGCAGGGTGCAACACAGCAGCTGCCACCTGTGGCTGGCCCTCAACCCACTCCCTGTGCCCCCTGCAGCCACGATCGGCGGGCAAAAGTGTAAAAGTCCCCCACCCACCCCACTGGCCCGATCGTAGGCAGCAAAGTGTCCCCACATATCCCTGATGGTCCAGTGGACGAAAAGCCCGATCGCGGGCTGGGTAGTAAACACCCCAGACACATCCCTGGTGGTCCAGTGGACCCGATAAGCCCGATCGCGGGCTGAAGTAGTAAAACACCCCAGACATATCCCTGGTGGTCCAGTGGACCGATAAGCCCGATCACGGGCTGGGTAATAAACCCCAGACACATCCCTGGTGGTCCAGTGGACGATAAGCCCGATCGGGCTGGGTAAGTAAAACACCCCCAGACACATCCCTGGTGGTCCAGTGGGCCGATAAGCCCGATTGTGGGCTGGGTAGTAAAACACACACACACCCCCCAACATATCCCTGGTGACTAGTGTCCCCCCCCTACCCACCCACGAAGCCCCACCACCCCGCTCCCCCGCGGCCGGTGGCGGCAGCATCCACCGCCTGCCACCCGCTGCCCGCCAACTGACTGCCCGGTAGGGCTGCACGTCCTATAGGGCAGAGCAAGAGCCAATGGCGTAGCCTCATAGTCAGAGAAGACAGTCCAGATTTGTGAATGAATGTATTCATTCACAAACTGGATTGTCTTTGTACGGTATGGGCTGCACGTCCATTGGCTCTGCTCTGCACTACTGGTTGTGCAGCCCTTACCGGCAGGCAGGCAGCGGGCAGCAGGCGGGTGGATGCTGCCACCCGCCGCCGCGGGGGCGGTGGTAGGGCTTCGTGGGTGGTAGGTGGGGATACCAGGTCACCAGGGATATGTTCGGGGGTGTGTTTTACTACTCCAGCCCGTGATTGGGCTTATCGGTCCACTGGACCACCAGGGATGTGTTCGGGTAGCTTGATACCCAGCCCGCGATCGGGCTTAGTGGTCCACTGACCACCAGGGATATGTTGGGGACATTTTGCTGCCGCGATCAGGCCGGTGGGGGATGTTTTACTCTTTTGCCCGCAATCGGGCTGCAGGGGCATCGGTCCTCGACAGCTGCTGCCTGGCAGGGCGCCAGGCGCAAGTCCTCGGGATCGGGCGCACCTGCATGCTAATGGCATGCAAATGGAAGATAAATCAGATGCAATGGCCCCTGCACCTTGTATGAATTATGGCCCCATTTGCATGTCACCTTTGAATATCGGAAATTTGTGCATGGCGCAATGGTACTTGGCGCCACCCAAGTTGACTGCACCACTCTGACCACTTGTGGTGGCGCAAGTTCACTGCGCCATGCACAGTGGACTGGATCGGGTGATATTCAAAGAGTTGCTCAAGTGCGCAACTCCTTTGAATATCGCTCTGGCCACACCCCTGCGCAACTATTTTGTGCAGCGCAAGGGCTTGCTCCACAAAATAGCGCAGTTTGAATATCTGGCCCACAGTGTACAACATATAAATGTGTATCGACACTAGATGGTTGACACCCTCCCCCCCAGCCTCTCAGACCTCTCTGCGACACTACCAGGAGCATTAGGCACAGTTAGATCAGATGGGATCCAGTTATTATTCAGTTCACCACAGCATCAAGAGTCCCAGGTGGTGGGTTGCCAGTTTAAACCATGGTTGGCATTTCATGTCTCAACATGAAGGGGGGGGGGCGTGGCTAGTGCTGGAAATGGTGGCAGTGTTTTAGATTAGCTCCATGGGCACAACTTTAAACTAAAATCACAACCAAGGTTTATATTGATTAAGGTGACCAATTTCAGGATCTATTTGCTGTTAGTACTTTGTGACATTGGAAAATGCAAAAAAAAAAAAAAGCTGAACTTTGAAACTGTCTTAGCAGTAGTTATATATTTGTCATTATATTTTTTTCCTTAGGTTCTTGAGGAACTTGGATTACTTGTCATTGCAAGAGGTAAACATATGCTTGAGCCAGAAGAACAGCAAAATGTAGAGAACTTAGAGAATACTCCACCTATACTGAATATTGAAGTCTGCTGTCAGACAAATAATTGTAGCGACACCTCAACCCAAACAGAAGATGAGGTTGGTGATTCTGACAAAATACTGTCAAAGCATTGCCATCCCATTGCAAGTACTTATGGTACTCTTTCCCTCTCTGCTACCTATGACTCTGCTGTAAATAGTATCAGGTGTCTGGATTCGGGTTTCGGGGGGGCAGCCACAATGTTGTGTAATCGCTGCACGTGTGATCTTCAGACAGGTACATCCGTGTAAAGTTTTTTCATGAGAACTGGGAGACAGATTATTTTCTACAAGATCCAGTCGGAGAGCAGATGTTCCAAGTCGTAACCACTGTGCACGTCTATTACTTTTTTTTTGTACTCAGATATATGTAAACAAGGGGACACAGATGTACAAGAACATGCAGACTGGTCGTGCAAAAACAAAGAACTCTAGGGGTACTCAGACCTTCTCCATGGGAATTACCAAAGGAGTTCAAGTCAACATACCTAATTGTAACACTTCCAGTGTTGGAACACAGTACAAACACATAGCGACCAGTTGTGACTCTGAAAGTGACTGTAGCTATACTGAGGAAGAGGATGAGGAGGACAATGAATGGCATCACCATGATGACACAGTTTGTGATCCTGATTGGTCCTTCTCCAGCACTGACAGTGCTACTTTACATGATGATGATGACACACTGGTGTCTGATTAACGGTAAGGACTACTTTTAACAGCAACAGGGTTGATTAATGCTGACATACACATTTTTGCTTGGGGTCTCTCATGTGGTAACATACTTTGGTACTGTACAGTGCTACGATAAGTATGTTGCCTGATATGGTTATATGCATATGCTTCCTATGTCCCGAAATAAGAAACCCAGCATGGAGGGCCATGCATGTCCATATTCAGACTGCTGGCCACCGTATGGGATTGTTCATTTATTTATTAACAGTGCAAGTCAGCCTTGTATGTGTATGGTTGCTCAGACACAATTTCTTATACTGTATGGTCAACCTTATTATGCTTATAGCTGGATTTCCACCTTTCAGAAGACCTTTCTTGAGTGATCTGCTACTGCAGACGCTGTGTTGTCGATCACTGATGATGACAAATCAAGTTGAAAGTGCTGACGATGGCAGCAACGACACATGTACTGTGTGCCTCATGACAGGGTTGTAATCTGTTGTGCTACAGCACTCACTATGGTAGTACAACAAGGTAACAGCAGTACATCAGTACTGCACAACAATAATGTTGAACTAAGTATGGCTTTCCATACTTAAGCAATAATGCCTGACAGAGTCTGTGTGTCGTGCTGGGATAACGGCATGCCTCAGGTGGTTGGGCACGAGGCCAGAGGCCGAGTGCATCCAAAAACTGAGGCGTGATGTTATCCCAAATGACACACACCCTGGAGGACATTATTGCTATTATATAATGGCTCGTTGTTGTACAGAATAAAAAAAAAATAATTTTAAAGATGTTTTTGTGTGGAAAAATATTTTTGTTTTTTAAGAGAAGATGAAACAATCAAGCAAATGCAAATCAAGCAAATGATCATCTAGAGGTTCGCAGTGAGGCTGAGACTAGACCCATGATGTTGTACTAGGATAACATCATGGGTCCAGCCCAAGACTGACCAATCAGAGTCCAGGATTTTTCCTTGCCATTGTATAATGAATATTGTTCCACTTTACTATATGTGATTATTCACCACATTACTTGGGTGAGAATATTATTCAGTGTTAGCATTACAATATATAGGTATGCTGTCATGACCGCGTGATGAATCTGATTTTCCTGGATGCATTCATGCCACGTGCCCATTAAACACATTGTACTGTATATTATAAAATGGGTAAGAGAAATACTGTACTGTGATTGTTGGAATCCTGTCACATGGCTGTGCTGTTATTCCCAGCTGTGATGACACTGTGAGTGTTTGGCGGCCTTATACGTGAAACGATTCACTGACATTTCCTGTGAAGGGTAATATATGACTGTCAAACCTGCAACCAGTAACAGTCATGTGCTATGTCCCTGCACTGGGGCATACTGTGTCTGTGCATCTTGCCATTTCTTGGATAAACATTTCCCTTTCTCACTGACTGTATTGCACAATGACCAGTGACAAGCACTCCATATACCGAGGGGCATGTTACCTTTAGGTTTGCCACTGTTCTTCTCGTGACTACAGAGTGTATATATATACATATATATACATATATATATATATGTCTTCATTCCAGGGCTGCAGTAATGGGGGGACAAGTGGGGATTTGTCCTGGGCCCCAAGCTCAAGGGGGGCCAACCTGAGGAGCTGACATTACCCTCAGCAGTAGCTGGTATGGGAGACAGAGGCCCATTTCAAGTGACTTGTCCTGGGCCCCAAAATCATTAGCTGCATCCCTGCTTCATTCTATCTGCCTTCTCTTTTTTCACACTCTACTCAGTGCTCCACCTCTGTACAAAATGGAACATATCTTCTTCCTAAAACGTATAATCACAGTAATTTTTTTGTCCAGCGGCATTGAATTACAATGTGCCCCAACACCTGTGAAAGGACATTTCTTGTTTTCGAAAGCACACTTTTACTATTGCTCCAAACTTATTTTATGTGTTTTGGGAAAGTTTTCCTTAGACATACTTTCAGTACCATGATTTCCTGGGAACAGGTTTGTTAAAATGGCCATTGGAAACCCTGGGACAGACAGCCTCACCATGGCACAGTGCTGCTGGGAAACGTATTGATGGCGTCCAGTATTTTCTTCTTAGATGGAAGCCTGGTTGGATGATTCATTTCCTATGACACTTAAATATTCAGACAATCTCATTACAGACATATAACTTGACACAATCTGGTTATTCCAGCCATGAAGAAAGTGTGGTTGCGAAAACAAGAAATTTTGCTGAAGTCATTCCTCAAAGGTAAAGCAAAACTGGGCAGAGATGCATGTTGCTGGTCTCCTGGCCACACTGCGAACTTCAGGTCCTATTCTCTGATTGATCATGAGAGGACAAAGACTGTAGACGTTCAAGTAATACAGGTAATTTTCATAATGTCATTATTTTCACTATACTGAACAAGTAAAGGACACGCAGAGTGAAACACACGCTTTATTTTGCCTTAGGGCAATGAACATACAAACATATGAAAACTGCCAGCAGAAACAGGCCTAGTGGTCAATCAAGTCTGCTCAAGTGTGCAGCTTAGTCTAATTTACTGGAACTGCCCCCCTACCCATGTCCCCCGAAGTTACCCTCTTCCAACCTCTCTTCCCCATCCCTTTCTTCCCTCCCATTGCCACTCTCCCTTTTATCCTATCCCATCCCCTTTTAAAACTTCCCACTGTTTTCAATAATATCGCTTCATCCAGAAGTGCATTCCACTTTGACATGACCCTTTCAGAAAAAAGTCCCTTCTCATTTCCTTTTTAAATCTACCCCCCACAAATTTGTGACTGTGTCCCCTTGTGGTTCCCTTCCCTTTCAAATTAAAAATCCCCCGCTCCAACCTTGTTTATACCGTTTAGGTATTTACATACAAACATACTAAATTGCCAGCAGAAAAAGGCCCACAGGTCTATCAAGTCTGCCTGATTGTGCAGCTCTTAGTTTCATATTACTACAGCTGCCCCAGCCCCACCCAAACCCTCCCTTCCTCTCCTTTCCTGGTCTCCCCACCTTTGTTTTCTTATCTGTACTAATCCTGCCTTGACTTTATCCCAACCCCGCTTAAAAGCTATCCAACGTCCTCAGTTCAATTAACTCCTCTGGCAGTGCGTTTCATCTCACCACCACTCTCTCTGTAAAGTAGTGCCTCTTCATCTCCCTCCTGAACCTTTCCCTTCCAACTTCAGACTGTGCCCCAGTGACCCTTCCCCCTTTAAACAGAACAATCCTCCCTCTCTGACTTTGTTTATGCCTTTCAAGTACTTAAAGGTCTCTATCATGTCCCCTCTTTCCCTTCTCTCTTCCAGCGAATACATGTTGAGCTCCCTCAATCTTTCCTCATATGGCAACTCTCCCTGTCCCATGACAATTTTCAGCCCTGCGCTGCACATCCTTCGGTAATCTCACATCCTTTTTGAGGTATGGACACCAGTACTGCACACAGTACTCCAAGTGTGGCCTCATCAGTGATCTATACAAGGGTAAGATGACCTCCTCCTTTCTAGAGGTGATCCCTCTGGCAATGCACACCAGCATCCTATTTGCCCTTGCTGCCGCCCTCCTACACTGTGCTGATACCTTCATGTCCACTGTGACTATTACCCCGAGGTCCCTTTCCTCCTCTGAAACTGTTACCTGCACTCCCCCCCCAGGCCAGTAGCTGGTCCTGGGATTTCTTGCTCCAAGGTGTATGACCTTGCACTTCTTAGCATTAAACCCCAACTGCCACTCTCTAGACCAGTGTTTGAGTTTAGCTAGATCTTCCCTGAGTGCCTGCCTCCCTTCCTCATTGTCCACTTTGCACAAATCTTAGTGTCATCTGAGAACAGGCTGATCTTACTCTTGACCGCCTCTGCAATGTCTCCAGTGAAAACATTGAACAAAACAGGGCCCAGCACTGAGTCCTGCAGTACCCCACTTGTTACTAGCCTTAGCTTGGATGTCTGGCCCCTTACAACTACCCCGTTGTCTGCCCTGCAACCAGCTCTCAACCCACCCCACCTGATTCTTCCCCACCCCCTGGTCCCTCAGCTTGCTCATTAACCTCCTGTGGGGCACTGAGTCGAAAGCCTTGCTGAAGTCCAGGTACAGGACATCCACAGCGTGGCCTTCGTCAACTGCCCTAATGACCCAGTTGAAGAAGTCGATCAGGTTCGTTTGGCACGATCGTCCCGAGACAAACCCATGCTGTCTCTTATCCTGTAGACCATTACTATCATGAAAGATGATCAACCTCTCCTTTAGAATGGTCTCCATCAACCTTCCCACTATGGAAGTCAAGCTTACCAGTCTGTAGTTGCCTGGTTGGTCCTTGGGTCCACTCTTGTGAAGGGGCACCACGTCAGCCATCCTCCAGTCCCTGGGTACCTTCCCCATCTCCAAGGAGGTGTTGAAGAGGTCCATCAGAGGGCCTGCCAACACCTTCGCCAGTGCCTTCAGGATCCTTGGGTGAACACCATCTGGTCCTGGTGTCTTGTCCACCCGCAAGGCTTTAAGGCCCTTCAGAACTCTATCCTCTTGGATGACCCCATCTATTATCTTTGCCCCCCTTCACCCTTGCCCCCTTTCCCCTGCGGTGTTGGGACATCCCTTTCTTTTGTGAACACCGAGCAGAAGTACTCATTGAGTGCCTCTGCCTGTTCTTCCCTGTTCCGCCCATCCCTCTTGATTCTAACAATGTCATCTCTACAACTCCTCTTCTCCCTGATGTATTTAAAGAACCCCTTTTCCCCCTCTCTAATCCCCTGAGCCAACTTCAGCTCCTTTGCTGCCCTGACTACCTCCCTAGATGCCTTCATGAACACTCTATCCTCCTCACGCCCCGATGTTTTGAACTTATTGAAGGCCAATCTTTTTTCCCCTCGCCTTTCTTTCCACTTCCTTGCTGAGCCAGCTACGTTTTTTGGACCTGGACTGCTTATATATGAACATACATACAAAGATGCCAGCAGAAGAAGGCCATTTGGTCTATCAAGTCTGCATGTATTTCAGGATCCATAGCTTGAGCTAATGTTCCTGCCCTCCCTCCCCACTCCTCCCATCCTCCCTACCCATGATCCTTACCTTCCCACTATGCTTATCCCATCCTCTCTTAAAACTGCCCACTGTCTTAAACGAAATGACTTCTTCCAGCAGCGCATTCAAGTGTCCACCACCTCCTCTGTGAAGAAGTGCTTCCTGACCTCCTTCCTAAACCTCCCACCCTCAAGCTTAAGACTGTGCTCCCTTGTGTTATGGTTGCCACTCAGCTTAAAGAGACTCTCCTTATGAACCTTATTTATCCCTTTCAAGTACTTGAAGGTCCCAATCATGTCCCCTCTCTTTCTCATCTTCCAGGGAGTAAATATTCAGTGTCCTCAACATCTCCTCATATGCCTTACTCTGCTGACCTGCTATCATCTTTGTAGCCCTACTCTGGACCTTCTCCAGCAGGTTACTGTCCATTTTGAAGTGTGGGCACCAGTACTGAACTCCATACCCTAGATGCAGCCTTACTAGTGACCTGTACAAAGGTAGTATAACCTCCTCTTTCCTACTACTGACCCTCTAGATATGCATCCCAGTATCTTGTTTGCCTTTGCTGCTGCTTTCTTGCACTGTGTGGCATGCTTCAGGTCACTAGAGATCATCACTCCCAGGTCCTTCTCCTCCTCTGATGCAGATACTCGGACTCCACCCAGGTAGTACTCTGTCCTGGGATTCTTGGCTCCAATACGCATAACTTTGTATTTCTTGGCATTGAAGCCAAGCTGCCAAATCCTGGACCATCTCTTTAGCTATTCCAGATCTTCCTGTAGGTCATGTATTCCTTCAGCTGTGTCCACTCTCCCACAGAGCCTGGTGTCATCCATGAATAGGCACATTTTGCCCTTAATGCCATCTCCAATGTCATTGATGAAGACATTGAACAACACCGGCCCCAGCACTGAGCCCTGCGGGACCCCACTGGTTACCTCTCTGGTGCCTGATAACTCTCCTCCCACAACCACCCTCTAGGTACTGTCCCTCAGCCAGTTTTCTACCCATCTGGCTATCTTTTTCCCAACCCAGAGATCCACCAACTTCCTGATCAGCCTTTTGTGGGGCACAGAGCCAAAGGCCTTACTGAAATCAAGATAGAGGTTGTCTACCACTTGGCCCCCTGTCTACTGTCTTAGTGACACAATCAAAGAAGTCAGTCAGATTTGTTTGACATGATCTCCCCAACCCCCGTGAACCCATGCTCCTCTAGGTATTCCACCAACCTTTCCTTCAGTATTGTCTGTATGAGCTTGCTCACAATAGACGTCAGACTAACTGGTCTGTAATTTCCTGGGTCATCCTTGAGACCGCTTTTGTGGAGGAGCAGTATATGTGCTGTTCTACAGTCCTGCAGTACCATGCCTGACTCTAGTGAACTATTAAATAGGTCTGCCAGTGGCCTTGCCAGCTCCTCAGCCAGTTCCTTTAGTATCGTTGGATGTACCATGTCCGGGCCTGGTGATTTGTTCAACTTCAATACCAGCAGTCCCTCCCTCAGTCTATCCTCCTCCTCTATCACTACATCTGTGTCCCCCCCCCCCACTCCTCTTTTCCCTCCTGAAGGCACTGGTCTGTCCTTCTCCCTGATGAGGACAGAACAGAAATATTCATTTAGTACCTTTGCCTTTCCCCCATTATCCTCCACCCCTTTCTTAAGTCTAACAATCCCTTCCTTCTTGTCCCTTTTTTCACTCATATAGTGAAAGAAAGCCTTCTCCCCTTCTTAATTCCTTCAGCTATCTGCAGCTCTTTCTGTGCCTTTGCTCGATGGATTTCCCTACTCTGTCCTCACTTACTTCATTTCGACGGCATCGTGAAAACCGCTATTCTCATTCAGCCCCTTCCTAATGATTGCCCATGTCTGTTCAGCATCCATCACTGAGTTAATTTTAGCTAAATACCCCTCTAGGATGCTGCCCATTCTGCCAAAATCTGTCTTCCTATTTGACGGCTTCAATCATATCCCCCACTTCCCTTCTATCCTCTAGGGAGTACATATTGAGCTCACGTAACCTCACATCATATGGCTTGTCCCCCATGCTCTGAATCATCTTGGTCGCCCTTCACTGGACCCCCTCCAGTAGTTTGATTTCCTTCTTTAAATGTGGACACTAAAATTGTATGCAGTACTCCAAGTGTGGTCTCACCAATGACTTATATAAAGGCAGAATGACTTCCTCTCTCCTGGAGGTGATTCCTCTGGTTATGCACCCTAGCATTCTATTTGCTTTGGCTGCCACTCCACAACACTGAACAGAGTGACTCATGTTGCTCCTATCACCTGTAAGTCCTTTTCCTCTCCTGAGCTAGACACCTGTACGCTCCCCAGCCAGCAGCTGGCTGCTGGGTTCGTAGCTCCCAGGTGCATGACCTTGCACTTCTTGGTATCGAACCCCAACTGCGGCCTCATGTGGGGAAACAATGGAATCCCAGGATCATATATTTTGGAGGTGTTCTAAACATACCCCCTTTTGGGAAGACGTTAGAATACACTTGTCTCAAATTGTTTTCAAAACTTATATTTATTGATTTTGTAGTATAATAGATACAGGTATCTCCTGTAGGACAGTACACCATGCTAACAATTACAGCATATGATTTAAACAGTATTTGTAGCACTCCTTACCTGGTACAGCATGTGGAGGTTACCTTTATAATTTCCATTATCCAAAAGGTACATCATAAGGCTATTGATGCCATGAGTGGGGAAAATCTTCTACTATACATACTAGTTAATCACATATAACACCCTTTGATAGGTGAAACCTTCCCAATATCCATATATAAGAAAAAAAACAACATTAAACAGCAATTGAGCATTCCCTCACATCTCCTCACCACCCACATCATTGCTATAATATAATTAACTCATTTTCTGCTACAAAACCCACACAGATGTTTAACTACTTGATATCATGTGTTCCAATTTAAACTGTTCCCTTATTACTGGGTAATTAAAGAGCTAATCCTCTCTAAAGTATCAGACTTATTAATAAAGTGAGAGAGGCAAGCATTCATCCATTAGCTGGAACTCTGAACAACAGAATGAAAGGCAATTTATGAAAGTAAGCTGTGTCATAAAAGATGCTTGACTTAATCTCCCTCAATATAATCCTTTAACAGCTAAAAGAAAATTACTGAAAACAACGCCCAATTAGCTTAATGGTTTTCAGATTTAAATTTTAAATGCACATTTCCATGTATGTAATGTCCACACTAAAGGAGAAACAACAACAGATAATGTTCGAGTCCAAGGCCTCTTTAAAGCACTTCTGCCATGCGGCGACTTACTGGAATCGATTCCTCCTCTTTTCAGGTGTCTTCCTGCCTTTCAGAATCTGTCTCTGATCCTCGGGCTGTGCAATCTGATTCATTTCTAGTCAGCAATTTCACGGCGTCTGCAGGGTCCGAGAAATGGTATGTTTTATTACCATAATCGATCTTCAGGTTAGTTGGCATTAATAAAACATGGTGCACCCTGAGCTGACGTAGCCGTGAACAAATCCCATCAAATGCCTTACAGCGTTGCCAGGTGGTGAAGCTGAGGTCTGGAAAGATATGGATGGGTGCCCCTTGCCATTGAATAGGACCCCGTCTCTTTGCTACCTGTAGTACACTGTCCCTTTCTTTTATGGACCCTAATACAGCCAGTACTGTACAGATCTGAGGATGAGCTGAGTCCACATAAAGGCAGGCTCCTGTCGCATTAATGCAATATGCCCGCTGCACAGTATCCAACTGCAATAGCTCCGGGAGCCAGTGTTCCAAAAAGTTATCAAGGGCTTGTCCTTCCTCAGCCTCTGGTAAGCCCAATATACAGATGTGGGACGCCCACGCCCCATTCTCTAAATTTTCCAGATGGTGACGGAGTAAAAGATTTTCTTTTACCAGACCTGACATTGCAACCATGGCTTTCTCTGCAGTTTTATTAGCCCATTTGAGCTGCTTCTTCCATTACAGTCAGCTTAGTTTCCGCCACTGATAATCTGGTTGTGAAATCATCCATTTTCTTGTCGATAGCTTGGATGGCCTTCAGCAATGTGGCATTAGAGAGCTGATTCAGACTGGAGTCGGCAGGATCCTTCTCTTTGTCTGGGCCAAGTCGGGGTTCTTTTTGTTTAGCCCCATCTGCTCTGGTTGTTGTTTTTCTGCGACCCATTATATCAAGAGCTGTGATTTTGGTATGCCCAGGATTGGTAAGTTTTGCTGATGCAGAATCTAGTAATTCCAAGTAGTTTGGTACACTTTTATCTTTATGCAAATAGCAAATATTCTCTTATCGATGTGGAGCTGTGTTGGAGTGCTGCTCACTGCTCGGCTGCTAGCCACGCCCTCCTGTCTCAAATTTTTGATATACAAACACACCTGGGTCCAAAACACTTGATCCGGGGACTTTTTCCAGATAATATAAAGGGGCCAGAAGAGAGGTAGCTGTGGTCTATCCTGGTGGCAGAAGCCCTCAAGTCTATTACCAAGAAATGGCTGTTACACGAGCCTCCAAAGATTTCAGACTGGGTGGTATTAGTTCAGTATATTCCAAGACTGGAAATACTCACTTTTACTTTAGCGCAACAAACCCCCAAATATCAGAACAGGTGGACCAGGTGGGAGCATTATGATGGGGACTCTATGGGGGAAGGGAGCAACTAATAAAAGCATCTATAAAACTCTTAGTTTGGTCTTTTGGCCTGTAGAACAGGTACACAACCTTTGCAAATGGTATTTTCTACACTGAGGGCATCAATTCTCTAAGGTAATGGACTATCAGTAGGAGCATTTAGGTGAAAACTCTTTATAATTTACCATACTGTATATAGGGAAAGTGAGGATATATAACTTTAATAATATGTATTAACTTTATTTAAGGCCAACAGGTGATATACTAAGTTATAACCTTTTCTAGGACATGGACCGACTATTTTTTCCGAGACCCAGTTGTTTTGTCTTTTTTGATAGATTGTTTGTTATGTTATTATCCACACTCTGATGTTTTGAATTGCACTGTATTTTCATTCCTTGACTTCCTAATAAAAAGAGTATTAAAAAAGAACCCCGGGGGGGGGCGCTGTGGATTACGCCTACTGACGAGACATGCTGTGAGAGAGCTCTGCTAATCTAGAGTCTTTAGCTTTAAAAACTAACGATTTTACTTAAAAATTTCTGAAAAAAAAACTTGGGAGCTAAATTCCTTAGATTGAGCCACTTGCAGCTATATAATTTTGGTGATGGGGCGCACAAATAGAGCCATGGGAGGCGGACAGAAAAATCAAACATCTTTTGAGCAACAGCCACCAGTTGAGCCACAATTGCAACCACTGCCGGGGTCAGAACCTCCCTGGAAGGCCCTACAGAGGTCCATGCAGGCAATCGACTCCAAAGTGGAGTCAATCTTAACAAGATTTCAAGAGCAAGATGCTAAAATTGAGGTTGCTACACAAGCTGCTGTAGCTGCGGAATCCATGGCCACAAAGGCACTCGCTGGCTCTATCAAAATGGCACAGGAAAATGCCCAACTGAGATATTGTTTAGAGGCAGTGGAGAACGCACAAAGGGCAGTGAACGTTAGGATAGTGGGGCTCCCCGAAAGCTGTGATGGAGAGGGCCTGCTTGATTTCCTAGCCGACTTGCTGCCACAAAATATACACTTTGAGGAATCCCTGGCTCCAAATCACTTCTTTTTTTTTTAACTTCATTTATCTCCATTCCTGGAGAACTCCTTCCAGCATCCTCTGGCTCCCAGCCTCTACCCTCCCCAGTGACCAATCCCTTCCCCTCGTGCCATCAAGCACCACCTCCAGGTCTGAACCATCCAGAGGTAGGGCTGCCCTGTCTGACCAGGGTGCTCTATCTATAGGGCAAAGTGCCCGGTACACGATCGGCCTGCAGAGAGGAAATGGCCTGGAATTGGAGGTGTGGGCTTAGGGAGGTCGAGGTGCCTTCATCTATCCCCAGAAAATGGGGTTTTTATCTTCTTTATTTTTGTGTTTATTGACCCCCGCAGAGTGTGGCTCAACAAGGCAATGCAATGCTGCAACTCCGCCCCCCCAGCATTTGCAGCGTTGCTACGGCGGGCTCCCCTGACGACCGCCAGAGGCCACTCCGAGAGCGATCGCATCCCACACCCGCCCCAGGAAGAGAGAGCAGTCCTGCGGACACTCAATCTCTTCCCCCCCTTGCCGACCCCCAGCAGCCCGGGCTTGTTCCCGAACCCGGGTCGCCAGCAAGGCGCAAGGTGTGGCGTCCAACGCCTCAACCCTCAGCACCACCGGGCTGGCTCCAAATCACTTCTTAAAAGTCTACTGTATATCACCATGAACAGCAGCGGGCTCACAGGACTCACCTCGAACGGTCTTGTTGGTTACTTCTGGTGCGACTACTTGAGACCTTATCCTGCAAGCTGCAAGAGGATCGGGCCAGCTCAGTTTCCAGGGTAAAACCATCCACTTATTCCCGGACCTGTCCTTTGCTGCACAGGCTGGATGAAAGAAATTCGATGGGGTGAGGGCCAAGCTAAGATCCCGAGGCATCACACACTCACTATTGATGCCAGCTAGGCTCCAAATACAATATGGAGGACAAACCTTCCAATTTACGGATCCTGAAGAAGCAGGAAGGAAGGCTGAGGCCATCGGCAGATAATCTGTGCGTTCCCCAGTTCACGAATCATCAGAATCTGAAGATGAGACCTGACTTAAGGCTTATTTCTACTTATGATTTATTTAGTACTGCCTATAGGTTTGTTTGCTAAATGCAGGTTTTGTGATGCCTATAGTTATAACTTTTCTAGTTAGGATAACGTTAACCTGCGTAGCACAGTCACTTCACCGAACAGTGTTTGATGTTATATACCTTATTAAGCTAGCATACTTTTGAGGCTTACTAAGTACAGCAAAAACATGATTGTTCTAAACATAATTATATGAAAAAGGATTACTCAGCTTAAAGTTTAGAGCTGTGGGTCTCTTGGAATTGGCAGAGATCTACTTCAGTACAACAAATGTAATGGGTTTAACATTTTTAAGAAGGGGTCACATCAACACAGGCTGTTGAAGTTAAAAGATGTTTGGTTTTTGCTTTCAATCTCGACTTCACCACCCATAGTCTTGTAGGGTGCAGCTTAGTTTGGACAGTAATCTTGGCCTCGAAATATGTTATACCCCCAATCCTAAGAAAAGAGTGTGAAGACTTTTAGTATACTGCTGCATTTAATGTATCATCTGTACCTGTATGTGATATCTTGCACAATATGGGTATACAATATTGTTTTAATACAAAAGCAATAAAATATAATTTCAAAAAAAAAAGAACCCCAACTGCCAGGTGCCAGACCATTTCTCTAGCCTGGCCAGATCCTCCCTGAGCTCCTGTCTCCCTTCCTCTATGTCCATTCTCCCACAGAGCTTAGTATCATCTGCAAATAGGCAGATTTTACTTCTGATCTCATCTGCTGTGTCACCAATAAAGATGTTAAAAAGTACTGGACTGAGTACTGATCCATGCAGAACCCTGCTGGTTAAGGGTTTAGGTTTAGATAGTGCCCCCCCCCCCCCGTCACTCTCTGGTGTCTTTCATGCAGCCAGCTTATGACCCACCCCAGCAGCTTCTCCAACTCCCAGAATATTCAGTTTGCTAAATAACCTTCCATGCGGTACTGAGTCAAAGGCCTTACTGAAGTCCAGGTATAGTACATCAACTGCCTGGCCTTTGTCCAATGATCTTGTGACCCAGTCAAAAAATTCTATCATAGCCGGCCCGGCGGCGCTGAGGGTTGAGGCGCTAGATGCCACACCTCACACCACACCGGCGACCCGGGTTCGTGAATGAGCCCAGGCACCGGCCGGTAAGGAGAAGAATGGAGCGCCCAATGGCTGCTCTTCTTCTCCTCCGGGGGGGGGGGATCACTGCATGCTCCCGTCACTATACCGCCATCTAGGGAAGCCTGGTGGGTAGGTGTGGTAGCTGGAGCAGCAGCATGAGGCATTGGGCAGACATCGGCAGGGGGCGGAGCGTTCCAGCTCATTGGCCCCCATTGCATGCCGACGTCTAGGGAGAACAAGGGGAAAAACCCCTCGGTCTCTCCCAGGCGACACCTCCCTGCTCATCTCGGGCCCTCAATGGCAGACCCTGCTGTACAGGATCCGCATCTCAGCATGTTGGCCTTGGGTAGGTGAGTACAGGGGAGTGCCTCCTCACCCTGCCTGGGGGGGTTATCTGGGTGCCTTGATTACTGTGTGGATCTGTGGTACTATAGGGGCAGACTGCGGCGAGACCAGGGGGAGCAGTTCAGAGGATGTCTGAGAGAGGGGAGAGATGAGGTAGTCAGGAGCATAAATACTAGGTAAAAAAAAAAATTCTATCATGTTCATCTAAAAGGATCTTCCCTTGACAAACCCATGCTGCTGATCATCCCGGAGACTGTTTAATTTCAGAAAGTTTACCAGCCTTTCTTTTTGAATGGTCTCCATTAATTTGCCTACAATGGAGGTTAGGCTGACCAGTCTGTAGTTGCCCGGTTCATCTCTTGGACCACTCTTGTTAAGTGGCACCACATGAGCCATTCTCCACTCACAAGCATAGAAGCCGACTCCATGGGTGCTTGGGTTCTCTAGCACCCACAAAGTTGACATAAGCACCCTCAATATTTTGAGTGCAGCCTACAACAAAGAATTATTAGGGAACCTGGTCATAGTGAAAAAAAACTACCTACTTGCAATGAGCACCTGCAAAGATTCCTAAAAGTTGGCATTCCTGGTCCCAGTACACACACCCCATCTCTAATGAAGTGTTAAACAGATCCGCTAGTGTTGCCACCAGTACTTATGCCAGTTTTTTCAGGACCCACAAGTGTACACCATCTGGGCCTTGTGCCTCATCCACCCGAAGGGCTATAAGACCCTCCAAGACCCTGTCATCTTGGATCACCCCATCTGTCACACCCCCCCCCTTCCTACTCCTAACTTCACCTGCAGCATAGATCTATTCTTTTCCCTAGTGAATACAGAGCTGAAGTGCTCATTTAGTGCCTCTGCCTAAGCCTCACTATTTTCTGGCCATCCCCCCGCTTGATCCTAACAATACCCTCTTTCCTACTTCTTTTCTCCTTTTATATTTGAAGAAACCCTTTTCCTCTTCTCTGATCCCCTGTGCTAGCCATAGCTCCTTAGCATTTTTAGCTGCCTGGACTGCTCTCCCTGCCTCTCTGGATTTCACTGAGTAAATTTCCTTATGTTCCTCTCCGTTAGTATGCCTGTAATTATCATATGTTGTCCTTTTCTCCCTCACCTTCACTGCTACATCCTTGTTGAACCAGCTTGGTCTCTTCATCCAGGACTTTTTACTCAGGATCTTCATGCAGGCGTTTGTGGCCTCATTCAGACCCAAGTTGAAGATGGACCATTTCCACTTTGCATCCATCTCCAGTCTGCTTTTCACAAGGTGCCCTATAAAAATATACTCCATTCCTTTACAGTTTGCCCTGTTGTCTTGAAGTCCACCACTCTTGTATCTGACTTAGCATTATCCTTACCCATATTGAGATAAAACCATACCATGAAGTTAAAAATAGCAATGCCATGAAGTTGGAGGGGCTAAAAAGAGGACAGCAGAGAATAGAACACACTGGTGTTACTGTGATTAGTCTAACCACAGATAGGCATATCAGCGTAAAGAAGTACATTCATGAGGAAAAGCCACATATCAAACATTGGTTTGATGTGTATCATAAGGCCAAAGGTTAGTCAGCTTTCACACATAATCTGAATGTCATAGATGGTAGCAGTTACAGCTAATATGAAGTTTTACTGATATTGGTAATATCTGTGAAAGTATCAAGGAAAACTGGAGGCCAAGGGAAAATGCAAGGACTGCAAAATATTATCACAGTAGTGCCAGTTCATAACCAATCACATGCACTGGTGTGCCAATTCCAGCAATGGTGATGCTGCACTGGCAAAGTGGAAGTCCATCACCAACTATGTGACCAATATTCATTCTGGACATGGTGAACTCTTCCCAGAGTGTCAATATGGAACTCTGATGGACTGCGCATGGATCAAAAGAGGTACATACTATCAACCATACCATAATGTTTGGTATTTGAATGTAGTGAATACTTTAGAAATGTGTCACTTACGGTGACCTTTCCAATTGGGAATCTTTACAAACATATAAACATACGAAGAATGCCAGCAGATACAGGCCTGATGGTCTGTCTTGTCTGCTCGAGTGTGCAGCTAGCAGTCTGTTATACTGCAGCTGCTCCCCCCTCTCCTGCCCACACATCTTTGCACTTCATCATAACGTGATGGGTGCCTAGTGTGGGATACTATATGCTGAGTGCTTCTGCACCCTTTAGTCGTATGTCACCTCATAAGTTGCTGGGGCACATTAATCAAATTTGTTGCTCTCACGTACACATTGTGAAACAGATGTGAACAAGGGAACAAGAAAAATGTAATTGAAATGAAAGAACCCATTTGAAAACAAACAGTGCAGCACTGTTGGCTACCCAAGTACTGTGTGATGACACAAGAGGAATATCATCATATCAGCATCCTGGGGAATCTGTCCCCATTAGTGATGTTTGCAGATGCCCAAAGAGTAACTGGATCTTGATACCAGAGGTTTAAAAAGCCACCATTGTGCCATTCTGAAAGCCCTGCAGTACACTGACCACTTGCAATGCTGTGCACCAAAGTTCCTGAGTGATGCATTTCCATCATGCTGCAGCAGCAGGAATTCCGTCAATGGCCATTACAGCAACGGCACAATGCTGACAGCAGGCATTGTGCCATCTGGGACACAAGTGTTTTTTCCGGGGGGTTTTGCCACCCGCACCCTCATGCAGGGGGCTCTATCCCCACACTCACCACACTACAGATTTCCAACTCTGAGTTGGAGTTGTTTTGGGGAGGGGTGAACACCCCAGAGACAGCAGAGTCAGTAACACAGCGGACCAGTACAGCGAACAGCTGATTCTGTCATTGCACTGGTCTTCACTGTGTTACTGTCGCTGTAGCCCCTCTCTATACGAAGGCACACTGGGTGAAGTGTGGGGCAAGCCAGTGTTCTGTGGAGCAAATGGAAGTACCACGAATGTGGATGATGGGGCTGTGCATGTCATTCTGGAATGATGGTTGGTGGCAGGACATAGCGGGGAAGGGGAGAACTCACATTATGAAGTTTGGGAGCATTACTATGCAGTTATTGACTTGTGCAATGTTGCCTAAAGAGAAATCACCCATTTGCTATGGAAACAGTACTTGCACTACTAGTGAATTGCTGTAATGATGCAATTGATGTAATGAGTTGTGACTGTGCCTTGCACCATCAGCAGCACTGACTTTACCTGGACATGTTCTTTTCGACAGGAAGCAAACCATTCAAGGAACTATAGCTCACTGTGGACAACAAGATTCTCTGCAAAGACATTTGCAATCTTTCCCCTGCTGAACAGACATCCTCTTTGGAGGCATTCCACAAAGTGATTTTTTTTTTGCACCAGAAAGTGTCCACTACTACTATGACAGCATGGAGGCAAGGTGAGAAAGTAAAGAATGTTAATCCTGGTTGGTTGTTAGTGCAGTGCATTGTCTCATAACCTTTCACAGAGCAAGTTAACTTTCAGCAGGGTTAAGACCATCCATAAGAGAGTAGGAAACTGTATTAATGCAGGGAGGGAATGGTCATCAGTACCAGGCATTGCCGGGGGGCACTGCAGGTTTCTAGGGGGGTGAAGTACCTCGGGGTTGTGGTGGATGCCAAAATGAATAACTCAGCAGTGTGGAAGGGTTGCGTCCCATGTAAATAAAATGTTGGGGTGCATAGCAAGGGGGATAACCTCAAAGAATTGAGGGGTGCTCCTTCCACTGTACAGTTGTCTGGTTAGACCACACTTTGAATAATGCATGCAGTTTTGGCATCCTTACTTAAAGAGGGACATTGCTCTACTGGAGAGGATACAGAGGAGGGCAACCAGGATGATACTGGGACTAGGGGAAAGGCCCTACGAGGAGAGACTTGAGGAGCTCAACCTGAACTCGCTGTAGGAGAGAAGGAACAGGGGGATATGATAGAGGTCTTCAAATATCTCAAAGGAATGACTAGGATAAGCCTTGAGGGGGTACTTCAGCTGAGGGAGGTAAGGGCCACCAGGGGACACTCAATGAAGCTGGACGGAGGGGAGGCTGAGGGGGAAACAAGGAGATGCTACTTCACTGAGAGGGTGGTGGAGCCCTGGAATGTGCTGCCTGGGGAGTTGGTGGCTGCTACAACTGTGGTGAGGTTCAAAAAGGTCTAGGATAGGTATAGAGAGAGAGGGTGCATCCCAGAGCTCCCCTGTGGAATGGGGACCTTGTAGGGAGGGAGAGGGTGGACTAACAATGGTGCCCTGGGAAGACACTGATCATCGAGAAGACTTGATAGGTCATAGAGTCTAATCTGCTGGCTTCTTAGTATGTGTGCAGAGATTGAATGTCATGTACATGCTTGCTTTGTTCTGTTAACAGCACATTTTCGCAATGAGACTGTACAACTGTTGACTTGTGACAGTCTGCATGGAATTCACTTCATTACTGCTGCTATATAACCCAGGACATCCACACATGAGCTTGTCTATTGGGCATCCACGTGTGCCTTCTGTGTTAACATGTTCACATAGAGGTACATTATGTCTGGAGTCATGCTCCGTCAAGTTTCAGTTCAATCAAGTTTACTGAGACACTGTAAGAGATGCAGTCGTGTAATCAATTATACATGACATGACCTTGGTAGTACTGTGTGTTAGTTACTCACCCCGGAACGAAGAGCCACGAGAGCACAGGACAAGTGACTTCAGCACATGCATGCGCGTTTCTGTACATGATGGGAATGTCCTCCAGTGGCATCTCTGGTTGTTACTGCACGTTTAGCGGAAAACTATACATTTGTCTTGATACATACTTGGGATTCAAATGTTACTATCATTACAGAAAGAAAACATGGAGCATCAAACAGAAAATGTCATGTATTTCTCACTACTACATGCTCTCGTTTTCTTTGTTAGGTTTCTTATCGCTGCCATCCATTTTAATGAAAACGCAGCCAGAGCTCAGACATCCACGAGGGACGGTGTTGCAAAATGGGGAGTTTTATTCCCCAGGTCCAGAGGAGGTACACCTGTGATAAAACAAGTGACAATTCCTGTCACACGACATGTTTAAGCAATAAGGTATGACCACAAATTATGTTAATGATCCGTTAATCACGCTCTAGGGGTGAAATTTTGCACGAGGTGTGACTGAGTGCCACATGCCCCTAGAGGGTGATTAACTGACCATTAACAACTCCTGGGAGTACCATACTGCTATCATTATAAGGAATATTTTTAAAGTTTTAGTTTTTCAGGTTTTTATTTTATAAGAAAAATAACCGAACAGTGTTAAACTTTCCTCAGTGTACATATGTTAATAAAAGATTAACATAAGGATGATAGAGTGCGTACAGCCAATCAGATCCTTTTAATAATCCTTTTTATTCACATGAATACATGCAGAGCAGAGTGTTTAACCTTTTCAAGGTCGTGAACCACATTTAAATTTCTGAGTAAGACGTGAGCCACAACAACGTGTGGCCTGTAGCATAGCCAACATGCGGCCCTTAACATACCCATATTTACCCATGTTTAGCCATATTTAGGAGTTAAAATAATAACATAATCATAGTTAATAAAAAATCTAATTTTATTAAATTACAGTATTTTTTTAAAAATAGTTGCAATTTTAAAATAAATATTCATAGCAGCTCTGGAGCTTCAGATTTGCTTGCAGGCTTAGTAAAAGTAGCTTGTTGAGCACTCAGGGCGCTTTTCAGCTCCAGTACTTTGACTTTTCTCAAATTTAAAAGACTGTGACATGTACATGACATGTAATTGACAAACCTCTCGCGAGCCACATCAAACTGCTAAGCGAGCTACATATCGCTCATGAGCTACAGGTTGACCACCTCTGATGTAGAGCAAATGAGATGAAATGTTTGTACAAGTACTACAAACATGTTTCCAAAGCCTTATAAGACAACCAATTAATGGCATCATATAACATACAGGTAAAGCAAGAAACAGTGCTTGTCATATTTTCAGAGAACTTCTGACAAATTTCTTAAGCGGTGTATTCCTGTCTTGGAGACAGAGACATGTTGATACCACCATAGCTATACATTTGTCTTAATGTAGTAGTATGTGCATGCACACAAAGTGTCATTCGGTACACGCACCTGGACTTTAGTGTCCAGAAATGCACCCAAAACTGTTCAGATACAGAAACAGGATATGTTCTGCATCAACATTCACAGCCTATAGGTCGATGTACAGCACACGCTGATCACTTCCGCTGAAGTGCATAACCGATCACTCAGTGCAGTATACGGTGTGTGTCATATGCTTGTCTTGTAGTCACACAGCTGTGAGTGACGCATTCCAGTGACAGACAAATACAATTAAAAAGAAATAAAAACTAGCACTTCATGAACACTGCATTTCGTAAACTTACCGTAACACAGTGTTCTTTACAATTTCCAGAGTACGTTTCTAAACTCAACGAAGAAGTCATAAACCTTTGACGGGAATGCCCCACCCACAGAAAGGCCATGGATAAAGCAGGAAGATCCAATGCCTCACCACCGATTGCAGCACAGTACGACAAGCAGGATAAAGCAACACTTGTGGCATCTTATCGCTCACGTTTCAACAAATCTGCCATGTCTCGTGTAAGAACTCTCACATGTACAGCGCACACATAGTAACTTACATTAGGCATGTCAGCAGCTATGCTATGTGTATGTATGTGCATTACCATATTACCATGCTGTGCTGCCAACTGGTATCAGTACTGTACTCCCTCATGTTACTGTGGTACAGCATCACACCCAGTCCTGTCATCTGTGTGACGTTGATTGTGGTGTCCTACAGTGACAACACATGCATGTGACCATTGATTATAACGGGAACAATCATGATGTGTAGGTGTAGCACCACTCAGCATGGTAGCAGTACAATACCCAGCACTGCTATCATGAGGTTGTGGGTGTAGCAATACGTATCACTGAAACATTTATGGAATCTGTGATGTGTAATTGTGGATTTTGGGGGGTGTTGTTAAACAAATTATGGTTAGCTGTTACCTAACTGGACGATGATCAACACAAACCCCAAAAAGAATTCCTTATCCAGAAAGATTGGGGGAGACGATACATACCACATTGCAGCTCCTGAAAGAAGGCACTGAAGATGTGAGGTGTCGCAGGTTGTGCCACTGCACATCATAAAACAGTTTATGATATGCACATGTTTTGGATAGGGGTATGTGGTGTGGTGCTTTCACTACTTTTCTTGGGCATACTCACACATGTGTAACAATATCAGCAAGTGTTTGACAGTACAGTGAACTTTGGCAAATTTGGCATGTTGTGGCTAGTGTTACTGTAACTTGCCCCTCCCACCACATGCCAAGAAAATTTAAATTAATAGGAACTAATTCGGAAATGTCACTGGTTGTACTGTTTACAGATTTCATTTTCATTTCACTTTTATTTCACATAAAACTGTTTAGGCAGTGCCTAGTTTCAAATAGAGCCCTTTGATCGCTGCCATTTCTGGCAATCTAGGGCTGTGGCAATCTTGGGCTGCGTGAGGGACCCTGTGCTGTATTCTGCAAAAATTAGGGTCTGTGCACCCAAGATTTGCTGCATTCGCAGTGTTGCGCCAGATAGGTGGTGCAGCTGTGGAATTTGGCAGAAGGCTCTGTCAACCCCCCTGCCCAGCAGAACACCCGAGGGGCAGAAAAGGAGAGGGGTGGGACAAATATGTCTGCCTCAAGGGGACCGGGGGCATAAGGAACACAGGGGTGCCCTAGGGAGCAATGGGGGCATGGCCACAATGTGCAGGGCAATGAACTGGCATACTGTGGGAGTGCCCTGTGCTATAAGGGATAGCTGATCAGCTCGGCTAAAGGGGACCCAGCCTTCCAAAGGATAAAGCCCTGGTACCTGCCCCATTGGTGCCAGTGCCCCAGCACCACTGGTGGGCAGCAGCCTGCCTCCACATAGGAAGGCCAGTTACCAGGGGACTGGCATGGTGCCTGGCAACCTATTCCCACCACCACTGGCACCCTGCAGCAACTGCTGTTCACCAACGGTGCTGGGGCTCAGTGGCACCTATGGGCCAGGTGTCAGGGCTGTATCCTTGGAGGGCTGGGTCCAGGACCCTGTCTGCCAGCCCCCTTTACCCAGGTTTGGATCAGCTGTCCCTAATAGCAAATGACATCTCTGCAGGGTGCCACTCAACTGCCTGCACATCACCGCCATGCCCCTGTAGTCCCCTAGGGCACCCCCATGCTCCTGGTCCCCTCATTGCAGCCCCCAAATTGCCATCCTACCAGGCTGCAGTGCATGGCCCTTAGACCACCTTCTGGATGGTCTAAAGGCGGCCTCCTGTTGTGACCACAGTGGTGCTTTTAGAATAGCACACAAGAGGATGGTGCAGCCCCGCTGTGGTACATACCCCCTTGTGACCTGCCACACTGGCACATTTGCCACAAAGGTGGTGTGAGGGGGCTTTGCAGCATGGCAACCTGATTTTGCCACAGCCAGTGTTTGAAAATCAGGATCGCCACAAACTATGATGCAAGGTGCCACTTGTGTCACACCCATTTGGTGCAGGCACCTTGCGTCATAGTTTTACATTTGGAAAATCGAGCCCTATGTCTCACACACGACTTTAACTGTCAAAATGGAGCAAGACACAGGAAACCAAAAGAAAGGGATGTATTAATACAGACTGATGTAATACATGCTAATTGGTTCAAACATACTGGTATACAGTACTTTTGGTACTGGGGAGAGGTTAATAGTAAGGCACTACTTCT
Organism: Neoceratodus forsteri; assembly: GCA_016271365.2. Lineage (NCBI taxonomy): Eukaryota > Metazoa > Chordata > Ceratodontiformes > Ceratodontidae > Neoceratodus > Neoceratodus forsteri. The sequence goes on along the minus strand of JADMNL010000028.1, from coordinate 243,153,968 downwards.
TTGAGGCATCAGTAGCTCTTTAACCAATACTGCATGCAGAAGGCTGAAGGGGCAGCCACAGTCCTTGGACACCCCTAAGTCCAAGAAGGCCAGACAACAAAGGAAGCATGTAACCCATCCTCCTGCCCACTCCCTCAGGCCGCCCCTGGTACTCAGTCCGGGGTGGGTATAGGAAGAACACTTCAGACTCCTAAGCTTAGGAGTAGGAATCAGATGAGGATGCTGATCAATCTCTCCCCAGATCTTGGCACAACAAGGGTCAACCTGCTAAACTACCCAGGAGACTACCTTTGGAGCCCCTTATGGAGGGTATACAGTCAAGATCGTGTTGTATTTGTAGTGTGGTTAAAGTGCACGGCATCTAAATAGCATGAAAACAGCTATGTGGATATCACAAGATGGTGTTATAGCACTGTGCACATAGCTGTTCTCACTCATGGCAAGCAGTTTAAGTCTGCGAGTGTGTGCTGCTTGCCTGTCCTGGCAGTGTAGTATGCAGGTTAGAGTCACTGCCTGTGACTGGGCTTGCTATATACACCCAACAATCCTGGGTTTGATTGTAACAGGTTCTTTTTTTTTTTTGTGGGCTGTTACACCTGCAGTCATGCCCCCCCCAAGAAGTTGCCTCCCCCCAGGGTTGTAATAGTAAATCTCCCCGTTCCCAAGTTGCGTTCCTCCAGAGTTATAATAGTAAATGTCCCCCTTCTGACTTTCTGCCCCTTCCTGAGTTGTTCTCCCCCGGAGTTAGAATAATTAATCTGCCCCTCCCAACTCCCCCAAAATTTGCATCATCCCAGAGTGGGAATACTAAATCTGCCCCTCCGACTTTCTCTCCTGAGTTTCACCCCCTGCACTTCTGCCATTTTTCAGGTTGGTTACATGCTGTGACTTTCTCTTTCTTCCATATGCAGTTGTTGACCTCGAGATGTTTTTTTTAATTATTTCTGTTTATTGTTTTGGATTAACCAATACATTCAAGATCCTCCTGCAAGAGGAAACAGGAAAAGGACAATTGCCATTGCTGTAATAACACAGATATATAGCTCTTACATTCTGGCACATTAGGAGTCTGGGAGAATAAGCAACATTATTTGGTACATGAATAGACCAAAAGTCTCAAACAAATGTCCATCATACCAGCCTCTTCAATGGCCTGGGTTGTTGACCATACAATAGGTAGAATGTCCAACAAATATGTACCACACTAACCAGTAGTGTTATAACCCTGAGACCTATAAAGTAAATAGGAATTCTTTGTTAAAAGCAATTACTCCCATGCTCCTTCACACTAACATTTCAAAAATCCCGCTCTTCTGGTGACATCACCCTACTGCATGGCAGCATAATGAGTCGGCTCCTAGACCGTCCCAGCAAACAGCCTCAATTAAAGCATTTTGTAGGAAAGACTAGGCGAGTAATGTGCGGAGGCAAGCAAGAATGCCAAAGAGAGGAGAAGGTACTAACTTAAAACCTGGTGAGGCGCGAGATGAAACAGGATTGTCACGGGGGATTCAGGCAGCGAAGGCTCCCAGGATTCAGTTCCTTCCCGGCACAGTAGGGCAAGATCGATGCAGCCACCACTCTCAACTATTCAAAGGCAAATGGCCACCATGCTCTCTGAGTTGAGAGACTTTCGTAAGGAAATGAGAGTGACAGTAACAGCCCTCCGCACAGATATTACAAGGCTGGATAAGTGGCAAGAAGAAGTGGAGGAGCAGGCCACTGCAACAGACCACAGAGTAGATATCATGGAGCACGTCATCACGCAACTGCATCAAGAAGTACAAACCCTGCGGGCACGAGTGGAGGGCGCAGAAAGTTGCAACCGAAGGAATAACATTCGTATTTCTGGAATCCCGGAGGGGACAGAGGGCTCCAATATGTTAGTATTCATCAAGCAACTTATCAGGGAAACAATAATGCTCCCAGAAAGTCTAACTTTGGAGCTGAAGAGAGCACACTGCACCTTAGGCCCAAAGCCTGCTGCTGGAGCCCGCCCCCGGGCTGTTCTGGTGAGGGTCCTCCGTTTTCAAGAAAAGGAAGTGGTGTTGCACTTGGCCTGGAAACAAGGTGAGGTGCTCCTCCAGTCCCAGAGATTATATCTGGAAAATGATTACACCCCAGAGGTAATGAAAAGACGAAGGCAATATAGTGTGGTAATGCAAATCTTAAAATCAGCAGGCCTCCGCTTCCGCACCCCTTACCCTGCAAAGCCAGTAGTTATGTTCCCCGACGGCACCCAGACTTTCAAATCAGCGATGGATGCGATCACTGAGCTGAAAAATAGAGGCATCGAAACCCCACAGGGCCCCCCGAGCCAAAGACCTTCACTGGCGGCCAAGCTATCGCAGCAAGTCTGGGATATGAGGAAAAGAGAGGCCCTCAGGCGGCAAGGCCGAGAAGCCATCCAGCAAATTACCAACTCCCTCCATAATCAATTGCAGGGTAGCCCTATGGATAAGCCCTCTGAGAGGAAAACGAGCAATGAATCCCCACATTGAAACCCCTCAGAATGTTGTCCTGAAAGTAGCTGGTGTTCTCTCATGTACTCTTTATCGGGACATTATTGGTTTTCTTGGCACCCGAATCCTAAGAAAATGGAAAGCACCTGAAGATGGACTTGGTGTCTTTTAAAAGATGCCTCCACCTACCTAACCGGCAAGAGGGGGCTAATAAGAAGAAGCTTCAAAATGCATGATGACAGGTGCAAATAAGTCCCAGTCTAACTAAGTTTCCTTTCTAATTTTTTTTTTTTTTATAATAGTGTAACTAACTTTGAACATATATAACCTAAGATCTACTCACTCCTCCCCTTTTCCTATTTTGACTAACATACAGGTATGGATCACACTTTTGTAAACCTCTATGTACTTCCCCCTCTATACCCTATTCCCTCTAGCTTCTGCCTCACAACCCCTCGGAGCTGGATATACGAGGGTAAAAGAGGGAGCCTATACTTGTTGTTTGTGACTGGGACAGAAGGCTACTAACTCTATACTAACCCCATGCTAAATCACTGATACATCAGGAGGACAAAGGAATGGCGATAGTAAAACCCATTACAAGCCTTCCCCCAAAGGAAAGGAAAAAGGAAAAAAAAAAAAGCTTACTATCCTCAAAATGAAGTACCCTGTTAGAATTGCTGTTGGAGTCTCTAGGCCTGTGGAGCCTCAGGGATCTACACTCTTGTGGTAGAAATTTGTACTGATGGTATTTCCCTTCCCTCATTCACCGAAATAAAGAACAGTGGGATTTAATTCTCGCCCCTCACATCGAGTTGGCTTTTAGCCCCTCGCCAGAATACATGTAATCCTCTCAAATTACAAAGAAGGATGACTGGGGCGGTCTGGGAGAGTAAGGGCGTCCCTAACTCCTATTGTTCACCCCATTCCCACTTGGCTATAGCCTTACCTTTGTTTGGCTCTGCCTACCCCCCCCGCCCAATGACGCTGTTAGTGTCTTGAGCTCCTAAAAACAACAGGAGATTAGGTGTGTATTATGACTTCACACCACGGCCACAATGAGTGGCCGCTGTGATGGAAGACCCACCAATCGATGGATTACCAAACTAGTTATGTTGGCCCACTTACTTTTCAGGTTCCAGCGAATCAGGAAGGCTAGATCCCCTAAAAGTTTGTTTTTATCCTTAATAGTTGGATATCAAGTGTCCGAAGAGTTTCAAGTTATAGTTAATTTTCACAAAATACAGTACCCAAGGAGGCTAAACAATAACATATTTGGGCCCTGGGGCCCACAGAGGCTTATTAGTCCGCAGTTTTCAAAAGATTTAATAGAGGTTTCAATAGGGGGTGTTTCCATTTCCAATCTTGACTGCCTAGCCCAAATATATAATAAGAATGAATAGCCAACATTTAACACTGTATTCTTTAAATGTTAATGGCTTGGGGAGCCGTATTAAGAGGTCTAGGATTATTGCACTTCTAAAAAAATCTAATTCAGATGTGGCATTTTTACAAGAAATGCATATGACACAAAATGAACATGAGAAGCTAAAAAGGAGAGGGTTCTCCCAGGTGTTTGCTTCAGCAGTGGGTAGTGGAGGCAGAAGGCGAGGGGTAGCCAATCATATTTTTATTTATTGAAATGTTTCACCAGGAAAGCACACTAAACAACAAGTTGCTCATCTCCCGGTGCGACCTGGGGAGGGGTACATAGAACAACAACAGAACATTTAAGGCGCCATTTACAAAAAATTACATACATTGAAACAAAATATTTGGCAATAAGAGACAAAGATGGAGAAACAGAAGAGAAAACACAGGGAGGGACCTAGTACAAAATAAAGGCTGGTAGACGGGGTAGGTAAGGAAGAAGAATTGTGAAATTCGGGTAGGGGTATTAGGGAGGCAAGAAAATATATAAGTGCATAAGTAAGGGAGATTCACAAAGTGCTGGGGGGCAGTTTTATAGGTAAAAAGGGGAGGAACGGGAGAGGAGGAAATACGGAGGAAGGGAGGGAAGGCTAAAAGGGAGAGAGGGATGGGGTCGGGAGGGAGTGCAGCCCAAAGGGATCTCTACAGGATGTTGGGAACCCTGCAAGTGGGCGAAGGAGGTTACTGGAGAACAGGGTGAGAAAGAGTGGGAAAAAGCTGCAAGGAGAGGACAGGGGAGGAGGGAAAAAAAGAGGATGGGAAAAGTTGCAAGGAGATGACAAGGGAAGGAAAGAGGAGGGGAAGGCAGCATAACTCTGAATTCCAGAGCATTGTTACATAACTTGAAAAATAATATCCGCATTTACAACATATACTATGTCTCATACACATAATCATCTTTATCGAGTTGGTTTTTGAACTAACCAACACATAACCTCACTAATTCCATCAATTTAACTAAAAAGGCATGGCAGTGGGAACCGGTTTTAAAACAGGTTTCCAAAACTTCCTTTTACTTCTTTTCTAACATTAGCTTACAACCTTCACAGTTCAGTGCATATGCAGTATAGCAGAGAAGTTTAAACTCACATATTTTTTTTTCAACCTTCAGAATTCTCAATTCCTGATCCATATCTAGACAGAAAATCAGCATTGACATTCTCTTTCCCAGATCTGCGCATCACTTTAAATTTAAATGGCTATAGTGCCAGGTACTACCATGTCATTCTGGAATTTGTACCCATCATTTGGTTAAGCCAATAGACAGGACTGCGATTTCCTGTGAGTAAAAAGTCAGCTCCTAGCAAATAAAACTTGAGTGACTTCACAGCCCACTTTGCCAGAAGGCATTCCTTCTCAATGGTGGAGTACCTTTTCTCTCTGTCATGCAACTTCCTATCGATGTATAGACTGGGATGTTCCTTTCCCATCTATATGCTGACTCAAGACTGCACCCAAGCCTACCTCTGATGCAACTGTCTGTAACAGAACTTGTTTCTTAAAGTCTGGGCTTCTTAAACAGGGGCTGAACATAATGCAGCCTTAATGGTGCAAAATGCCTCATCACACTTTGGGAACCATTTCACATTATTCAGGTACCATTTTTTGTGAGTTCATTGAGGGGAGTAGATAACTAGGCAAAGTTGGGAACAAATGTCCGATTGTAACCAACCAGCCCGAAAAATGATCAGACATGTTTGTTTTTGGGACAACGCTGTGAGCTACAGCTTCTATCTTAGAAATCCCTGGTTTTACTTTTCCATTTCCCAAAATATAGCACAAATATCTGGTTTCCTGCATGCCCAGTTCACATTTGGTAGGATTAATTGTCAGACCTGCACAATAACCAGTGTGAGGGGATAAAATTACATCCATGTACTGCTGGAATGCAGTGGGTGCACCATGTCAACCAAATGGCATGGTGGTGAACTGACAGAATTCAAAAGGGGTGGAAAACGCAGTTTTGTCTCTGGACTCTTTAGCTAGTGCCAGTAACCCTTGGTGAGCTTGAGGGTAAGTTAAATCAGGAAAAAGAATACCTTACCAGTCTTTGTTACTTCTCTGCTGCAGTGTCTGTCTTTGGCCAAAGAGACAGCCTTTTCCCCCACTTTCTAGTCAGTGTTCTTTTACCCAAAGCTGCATATATGTAGGCAGGCTGTTGAAGAATTGCTCAATTGCAAATATGTTGATAATCTGGGCAGCGCCCCCCCCCCCATATACCACCCTGCTGGTTTAGCTGTCTTAATATGCTACTTTACAGCACTTGGTATCCAGGTACCCAACCTACTTTCATTAAGCACTTGTACGTCGCTTGCCTACAACCTGTCTGCATTCTAGTGCTCATAGCATAGTTCGCTTCTTGAAGGTCGACATCTTCTCCTTTTCTCTCTGGCTTCCCCACATCATTACATTATGTGATGGCTTCTAGCTATGTTACTGCCAATGCTACTATACCTCTACTGTCATCCTTTCAGTCAATAATGTGTTTGGTTTAAAATGTACTATATTCGATATGTATGCATATGTTTTATCTCAGTTGCACTATTGCTCTTCCCCTTGATGTAACCTAAAAAGTTATTTTGTCTGTAATGCACTGTATTTGATTTGTTTCAATTGTTTAATCTTTTATTATACTATTACTCTTCCCCTTCATGTAACAGTCCCCATCCCAGACGCTTCTGGAAACAAGCTTACAGCTCATGTCCTTCCTGGTGAAACTTTTCAAAATAAATCTGCGGGACGGGTTTTGCCTTCTGTTTGGAGTAGTGTTGCTCAGTTAGTGCTTTTGTTGATCCTACCACTATCTGTTAGATAGCGCTGGTATCCTACCTAGGATCCTACCAGAAATCCTGCCAAAGACAGATGTAGGATCCAGGGTCAGATAGCGATGAATCCTAGTTGGGATCCAGGGATCCTAGGTCAGATAGTTAGGATCCACGCACTGGATCCTAGAGGTTAGGCTCTTTGGTCAGAGAGCACCGCTATCCTACCACAGCAACTATTTGGCTAAATGGGAGGTATCTGTTGGTATCCTAGTTTCCAGGATACTATCTGAGCAACACTAGATTGGAGACATTTAATAAGTTCTCCGAGTCGGATGAAGGCTTTTCGAGGATTGTCGACTGAGTGGTACCTCAGGAACCCAGAATCTGTCTGTAGGCCTCTCCTGAGGTGTCATATCTCTTCAGGATTTCTCTTTTCACAAGTCAGTTTTCTGACTGTGCAGTGTCCATACTGCTATGGCAAGCTGGGCTTTACCTATGAGGTAAGGTACCAGCCTGATTACTCTGTTGCTCTGGCCACTGGTAGGCTGCGATAACCCTTTCAAAAGTTGTCAGGTATGCTTCAATATCATTCGAGGGACACAACTTTGTAAGTTTAATGTCTTTTAAGTTGTTTGAGTTTTTGCTCTGCTGGACCTGTGCCAGATTCTCCAGCTTGGATAGCTTGCAAGGCGTCCAGCCACCGCTGCAGCTCTTCTCTTCTGCTCCTGTCACTGCATCTCTGCTGGTTTGGATGCCATTCTTCTGGTTATCACTCCTGGACTTACTGTTGCAGGATCCATACATTTCTTCTATGCTTCTCTGGTGCCAGGTCTAGTACCCACGCATAAAACTCCTACTCGAGTATGCACGGTGTAAATCCCACTGCTAACACCATCTGTTGTCGAGACACAGGTCAGGAAGCATAGAAAAACCAGGAACAGTTATAAAATTTTCAAGTAGCATTTTATTATTCTCAATAACAATAGAATAAAAATAAAATGCATAATAGTTTCACAGTCCAAACAGAGTCCACTTGCTGAACTCAAAGCAAAACCCAAACTACCCAGCTCTTTCTCCTTTTTCATAATGTTTTAAGCAGGTTAATTTCTACCTCCTGTTGGAGACAAGGTGTCTCTTGCTTGTACAGAACATTAGTTTCCTTCCTGCAAAAAAGCACATCATGAATTAACCTGCCCTCGTTGACAGTTTGCAAAAGCATGACATCAAAAAGTCAAACTGTGTTATAACATGCCATTCCCTTCAAGTGATTTTCTGAGGTTTGCCATAACAAATGGGAGTAGTAACCTGTTGAGTTGTGAATTAATCTCCTACCATTCAACCTGCCGTTTTTCATGAAAAAAATGTTATTTCTGTGATCTGCCTCATTTGCATAACCATGCCCATTTTTCTTTTCTCAGTACTACAACCACCAACAGTGACATCATGCAAGGGAAACAAACTTTTGAAACAGAGTCCTCTGTTGGTCAGTCTTGGTATTGCAGACATCTTTTTTCTTTCTCAGTTTTGGACTCCTAGCATAAGCTTCACACAAAAGAAAAATAAAAGTATTCTAACCCATAATTACACTCCTGAACTATTTACAGTCTTTCAGGCTCTATAACTTAAACAGAAAAGTATCATCACGCTCCCACAGTCTGACAGGAGCTGTCACTTCAGACCTGTCATTTCATCAGCAGGAAGGATAAGTGAAACATCTACACAGAATAGCAAATTATCATTTTGGCCCACCTGCATCACAAAAGCATTTTTCCAGAAACTTTTCTACAGACCATACTGCTGTAAACACTACAGAAATAGGAGACTGCACATTGATTAGGGAGATAGAAAAATCAGCTATTTCTGTGGTCACTACAGAAATAGGAGACTACATGTCTCAGTAAAGAAATCTTGACAGCTGGATACTATATGCACAATGCCTTGTTTTGAAAATAAACATACGAGAGCTTTTATTGTTGAAGCCACTATAGAAATATGAGACTACACCTCACAGTAAGAAAACTGGAAAACAACTTATTGTACCCATAAGACCTTACTACATACATACTTACTGTGTACCCCTTTCCCCTGGATGTGAGCTTATCTGCTCAGTATGCCTTTCCTGGTTAAACCTTTAAATAAATAAATATGTCTACATATTAGATGCTATACTGCGTCACCAGCAACAAAACAAGGGACTACACCTCTGAGTAAAGAATAACTTTACTATTTACCCACAACCCCTTGTTTTTGGTATGCAAAACATCGACAGTTTCCTTGTATGACATCATTTTTGGGGTTGTGGCCGCACACAGAAATCTGGAGAGCAGGCAGAAACAAAGAGCTGATAAAACATTAAAAAAAATGACTGACAGATTTTTTACAAAACAAATTGCAGCTTCAACATCTGAAGCATGGGTGGCAATGTGAAAAAGGCATCTGCAAAACCTCAGAAAATCACTTTCAAGAAACCCCAAATCTTTCTGCATTCATTTTCAAAAATTATAACTATATATATTTGTAAACCAGGGAACCCAGTATTATATTAAGAGACGCACATATTTTTATAACCATATATAAGCAAAAAAGAAAGGCGGGGATAGTGTGTGTGTGTGTGTGTGTGTGTGTGTGGGGGGGAGAATATGGGGGTGGGGAGTATATGAGACTGTCAGAGTGATCAAGTCCTAGATTTCACTTAAAAATGTCATTGTGCTATCAGACAAAAGACAGAGAAAGAGAAGACTGAAAAAATCCTTCCTTTTAACATTTTCTACATAACCACTGGGACAGGGTCTTATTCAACCCTGTCACAGAGGAGCCCTCAGAGCTTCCCTTTGCCTAGGTGAGCCAGAAAGCTGTTTGTGGTTTTCCGCTTGAAATTCAGAAAACACCCGAACACACTGTTTGCCCCTCCAGCCTGGGAGTGAGCTAGATCTGTCTACAGAGCTGTCTGCTTCCACCATGAAGGAAAAGACTGTGCAATTCCAGAGCCCCAGAACAGGAGTCATTATCAGTCGAGGACGGTCTGGGGAATCAGACAGGTAGTGTCATAAATGGGCATTTCCCATTGCCGCCCCTGAGAGTTAGATGCCTGGATGTATGGAGTAAGAGTGTGTGTGTGTGTGTGTGTGTGTGTGTGTGTGTGTGTGTGTGTGTGTGTGTGTGTGTGTGTGTGTGTGTGTGTGTGTCCTGTTCCCCAGTACAGGCCTGATCCAGCCTCTTTGAGGAAGTGGAACAGAAAGTGACAAGCAACCAGACTCTGCAAATAGCTCAGAAGGAGACAAGCTGCTAGAATCCTGCTCCAGCCACGCTAACGGCAGACCTGCTCCACTGCTCAAGGCCACAGCTCTTGTGATTCAGATAGCTGTTGCTATTTAGACCCTGTAAGACTGTATACAGAACTGCCCTGACCCAGGGAGTTAAAGTTATTCAAAAGTTTTCCTTATTTACAAAGTGCACTGCCAGCCACCCAGCTGCACCATTCAGGCCTGCACCGTAAACCACGTGGGTAGCCAGACTGACTTTAGGGGCACTAGTACCAGTTGGGAGGCTGGGAAACTACTGTATGTTGCTGGGGGTAGGGGCACTACTATCACTGTTTTATGATTTCGCACCTTATCAAATATTTTCACTGTTTATTTCTGCACCTCCTATTCCCGTACCCCGTTAATAAAATATTTGCAGCTTTTTTTTAAACCGTCTATGAGCATATTATTTGCTATTGTCTTTAATTGCATGTGTTTTAAAGTGTTACAGTTTTAAAGTGATATTCCATGTGTGGGGTGACTGTGAGGGGAGGTGGGTAGGTACAACATCCCAGACAGGTGTACCACATAGGGTAACCGCCTGTCCTGATTTCGTCAGGACAGTCCTGGTTGGCTGGCCCGGTGGCACTGAGGGTTGAGGCGCTGGATGCCACACCTCGCCCAACACTGGCAACCCGGGTTTGGAAATGCACCCGGGTTGTCAGGAGTCGCCGGGGGGGGGAAGAGATAGGATCGAGTGTCCGGAGGACCGCTCTCCTATCCCGGGGAGGGTTGAGGGTTCCTACCACTCTGCAGTGGACCCTGGTGACGATCAGGGGCACTACTAGAGCTGGTACAATCAGGGGTGGAGTGCAGCAGACATTAGCACGTTGTGCCTCAGATGTCATTGCACATCTGCACACCAGGGGGTCCCAGAAGGAAAAAATGAAAATGGCAGCAATTGACCAGGTAGCTTGATGGCTGCAACTTCCTTACTCGGTGGGGCCTGTTGCGCATGGTTGCACTCAGGTATTGGTTCCTGACCTGTTGCGGGGATTGGGGGCCTCTTTCGAAGGTACGGCAGCATATGCCAGCTGGTGTGTGGGAGAGCCTACGGGTCGCTCAGGAAAGAGAAGCAGTGGCTGGGCGATCGCTGGTCAGGCTGCAGGAGAGATAAAAAGAAATATGAAAAAAAAAAAAAAAAAAAAAAGACAGTCCTGGTTTGGATGCCTGTGGCAAAAAACATGAAAAAATGCTTAATGTCCTGATTTTATAATAGAATTTTATTTCTTACTTTTCTCTAGAATTTGCAAAAAAACAAAGATGCCTTAGCTGAAATACCTTAAAATTATAAGATACAATATGAACTAAAAATTACAATAGTCTTAGTTCTGATTATTTAAAGAAATTTGTTGCATTGCATGGTGAAGATTACATACCGTCCTGCAAAAATCAAGTTACAGTATGAAGTGTCCCACTCTGGGCTTCTTAAAAGGTGGTAACCCTCTAGCTGGTCCCGTGGCGCTGAGGCGCTGGACGCCTTACCTCGCGCTGCGCCAGTGACCCAGGTTTGGGAACAACCTTGGGTCGCTGGGGTGCTGGCGTGGGGGAAGAAGCAGGATTGAGTGAAGACTCTCCTCTCCTGGGAAGTGGGGGGGGGAGTTGCCCGCCCTTACCTCGCGCTGCACCAGTGACCCAGGTTTGGGAACAACCTTGGGTTGCTGGGGTGCTGGCATGGGGGGAGGAGCAGGATTGAGTGAAGGTTCTCCTCTCTCAGGAAGCGGGGGGTTGCCCGCCCATAGTCCCGCCATCACCAAATGGAGGTCTGGTGACAGGCACAGGCGACAATGGTGAGACCAGTACAGTGGGGGGTGTCCCGTAAGACGTGCATACGCGTGCCTCCACACACGTGCGTCACGTTGGGGATGTGTGGGAGTGGGACTAAAGGGGGAGAAAAGGCCAAAAAAGTACATATGGGGAAAAAAAAAAAGTGGTAACCCTAGTATCACACCAACAACTGGCCCACTGTAATTTACTCTAGGTGGACCGCACTTTTTAAGGCCCTGTTCACACTGGGGCTTTTGAAACGGTTCCTGGCGGTTAAACTGTGTCAGAAGTGTGTTAGCATGGATCGCGTTCGCAGCCAACACACTTTCTGACTCGATGTAAGGAACCGTGTTCAAACCCTGATCAGATGTATGCTTGAACACGGTTCTGAAAACGTTTTAAAAGTTGAAGCGATTTTACTCACAGTGCGAACAGTCCTGACAAGATAATCAATTTGCTTGTCATCCATGCTTCCATAAGCCTCACTGCATATCCCACGATTCCCTGCTACCTTCAGAATCGAGCTTGCACTGCAAACGGATTACAGTTTATTTATTAGATCATTGGTTTACAGTCCTTTGAGTCAAAGACTCATTTACAAAGGCACCTCGTCAAGACAGCAATACATCACAGCAAACAAAACAGTACAGTACATAACGCTTAGATTAAAAAAGCAACCAGTGTTACAGGAATTCACTGGTGGTACAAGCTTGGTAATAGGTAAATCACAGTAGTCATAATATTAGGTACACAAGTACCACATCAGGTAGCAACAAGAGATATTTTATTACATTAGTCAGCAGATGTTGCCTGAGACCCCAGACATATACAGCAGATGTAGACAGGGCAAACTCAGCCTAGGGGAAAGGGGCAGGTGGGGGATTATGTGCAGTTGCAGCAGCGAGTGCTTGTCTGGTGGCTTCAGAGGGAGACCTTGAAAGGACCAAGTTTAGTGGAGTCAGCTATATACTGACTGGGAGGGAACTGAACCAAGAGGGAGCCCGATAGCAAAAATATCTCTGGGCTGTAGAGGTCCTTACCCTGGGGACAAAAAGGGAAGTTTTGACAGTGCTGCAGGTGGAGACTGAGGGGGAGGCACACTGCAGGGAGGTGGCTACCCCAGGGGGGTGGGGGTAAGAGCCCTAGCAGGGTCTTTTTTACAAGATGGCAGGTTTGGAAGTGGAATATTTCTTCAAAGTTGAGCAAGTTGGTGGTGGAGTATAGCAGGCACGTATGGGTGCGCCTAGGGGTGCCCAGCATTAGCCTGCAGGCGTGGTTTATAGAGAGATGGATTCTTGCAGGTGCAGTGTTGTCGGCTACACCACAGATGGGCAGCCCATAGTTGATTAGCGACAGAACAGAGGAGGTAATTGCCAATCTAAGGGCCTGTAGTGGTAGGCAGTCCCTATGGCGGCATAACAGTCCAATCCTGACACAAGTGGCAGCAAAAAGGGCATTGCTATGGGAATGGAAGGAGAGTGCCGAATCAAAGGTAATGCCCAGATACGTGTAGGAGGAAACCTGCTCAATAGGGTTTAGTGTACTAGGCAGTATCACAAGAGGGGCACCACTGGCTTTGCTTTGGCAATGCGAGAAGAGCATAGCTTTGGTCTTTTTTAGGTTCAGGACTAACCTGATGTGAACCAATGCTCAGCTCTGTCAAAAGCTTGTTGGAGGGTGGCCTGGAGTGTGTTAGGGTTGGGGTCAGAGGCGAACAGCACAGAGTCATCCGTGTAGAGGAGGGTCTTACTTGGGCAGGCAGAGGGGAGGAAGTTGAGGTACAGACTGAAAAGGAGTGGGCCTACAGTGTAATGCAGATGGTGAAAAACGATTCCAGTGACACATATCAATAAAACAGATCAGCAGGCCTTGTTCAGACTAGGCTATTTAAAACGGTTTAAGCAGCTTAAACCGTTTTAAAGTGCCCTGACATGAATCTATGTTCGCACTAACATATTGAAATCCGTTTTTTAAAACCGTGTTTAAACCCTGATAAGACCTAGGCTTAAACAAGGTTTTAAAAACGTTTCAGAAGTTAACTCGGATTTACCTATAGTACGGACGCTCAAGCACGATTTCCTGAAATTAAGCTTGATGTCCCCACATCTAAATCGGTTGCCAGGTAATTCGGTGCAGAGGCAGTAGTGGGATACTGTAAACCGTTTTAATAACGGTTTACAACACACTGTCAGCAGTGCGGACACTAGAACATGGATACTACAGCACGGTAATTAATTCATTTTAAAAACGTTTTTCCTTACCGTGCTGTAGTGTGAACAGAGCTAGTTCGTTTCGCACAGTAGGCGTTAATTCCTTTTTGAAATCATTTCAGACAATCATGTTGTAGTGTGAACAGGGCCTATTCCATAACTGGGAAAGAGCGTCTCCCCCCCCCTTCCCCTTCCATCTGAACAGAACTCAGGTCACCCAATCTGGTCTGAGCCCACCAGGCAGGGGTAATAACCGCAAGTTACACGCCAACCAGGTTACATGAGGAAAGCTGTATTAAAAAGAGACAGTACCCCTTTATTATACATATTAAAAAAACTAAAGCAGACCCCAAACAGGAAAATAATGCATCTTACATGACAGGAAAAAAAGTTATAGGCCCAGATATTCAAACTGCGCTAGGCTGTGGCGCAGCTCAACTTGGCTGCGCAGGGGTGTGGACTAAGCAATATTCAAAGGAGCTGCGCCATGGTTCAGCAGCTTTGAATATCGCACCCTGGCCACCCCCCGTGTGCATGGCGCAGTGGCACTGCGCCAGCGCAAGTGGCCAGAGTGGAGCATGGAGATGCGCTAGCGCAAGTACCATTGCGCCATGCAAAGCAACATTCAGTGTTCAAAACTGAACATGCAGATGGAGCCATAATGTATGCAAGGCGCACATGGGGCCATTTGCATGTCATTATGGCCCCATTTGCATGCAGGTGCGCCGATCCCCGATGACTTGTGCCTGGTGCTCTGCCAGGCAGCAGCCATCGGGGACCGACACCCCCTGCAGCCCGATCGCGGGCATCTGTGTAAAAATAGAAAACCTTCCTATATCCCTGGTGGTCCAGTGGACCGCTATGTGCCTGATCATGAGCATCTGTGGCAAAATAGAAAACCTTCCTATATCCTGGTGGTCCAGTGGACGGTATGTCTCGATCGCGGGCATCTGTGTAAAACAGAAAACCTTCCTATATCCTGGTGGTCCAGTGGACCACTATGTGCCCGATCGTGGGCATTTGTAAAGCAAACTATTCAATATCCCTGGTGGTCAAGTGGTACACCCCCACCAGCTCCACCGCTCCCCGGTCAGCGGTAGGGCGGCAACACCCACCGCCTGCTGCCCGTCGCCCCGCCGACTAACACCTTAGTAGGGCTGCCGCCCATTGGTTCACAGCGTGAGCCATGGGGTGTAATGCAATCCAGATCTACACATTCCAGATATGTCACATATCTGGAATGTGTAGTACTGCAGGATATAGGAAGGTTTTAGTTTTATACAGATGCCCGTGATCGGCCTCATAGTGGTCCACTGACCACCAGGGATACTGAACTTCTTTACAAACAGATGTCCGTGATTGGGCAAAAGCAGTCCACTGGACCACCAGGATATAGGACCTTTTATTAATACAAATGCCAGTGATCGGGCATGGGGGCGCCGCCAGGTGCAGCCGGAACTCGGGTGGCCACCCACAGGTGGCAGCTGCCGCGTTGCGCCCTGAAATGCGGCAGCTCACCTGTGGGTGGCCATCAGTTGTTCCTTTTTTGGCTTAACTTTGTGCTGGCGCAGGTAGGGGTTGTGCATGCATGGCTCTGCACATCGGGGGCTGAATATCAGGCTGTGCAGGTTATGCATAGGTACGCCCCGCCCCCCCCCCAGTACTGATGCGCTCAGGGGCACTTTTCCCTTTTGAATATCGCGCTGGGGCGCATCACTGGCGCAACCCTTTTGAATATCTGGGCCGTAATCTTAAACAGCTTAAAGTATTTTAAGTTGCAATTAAAAGGATTCTCCCAGGCACCATTGCAAAGGTCAGTGAAAAATATCCAGCCGCCCCGTGTAATGCTGTTTTCGGACACTTAGCGGTGTTGTTGAGCCAGTAACGTAACAAATCGGGAGAAGATATTCCCATTAGATGGATCCATTCTGCTTGTGGAAGCGTTCGAGACTGCCCCCAGACATACTCAACAAGTACGCAACTTGCGTACCCTAAAACTGTCGAGCAAGTCTTGTTTAAATTGTTGGCCCCGACACACTCAAGTGCATCTGAGTGTGTTCCCTAAATCTTTCGCGTATGACTTAACTACGAACAACAGATAGCCGGGCAACAAACAGTGAAAACATTTCCTGTGTGCACCGTCAGGTCCGTGGGCAGCTCTGGAAGCGTTTCTCTTGCAGCGCATTTATTTGTACCAGCAGTTCTCATAAAGATCAGCATTCTGCCCTTTCCCTTTGGCTCCGCCCCAATTCCGCGGGTCCCATCTCACCGCTAGGGTGTGATAGGATCGCTGGTAAAACCATGCGGAGAACCCCATAAGGATCTGTTCCCACCTTTTATTTTTTCCGACTCCTCCTACTGCCCGGGCCCCACCCTCCCAGAGACTCTAGAGCTTCGCGTCCCACCTGTTGCGTGTGACTCAACTGCATCCAATATGAGTTAGTGGGTTGCTGGAGTCCTCATGTGCCCGCCGCATGTCCCTAAGTTCCCTGCCCTCTTCCTCCAAGACTCGCATTTCCTATCCCCCTTCTTAATCCAGCCCTAAATCCCTGATGACCCCGCCTCATCTGTCTGTAGGGCACGCCCCATCCTTCTGTCTCGCGCAGGCCGGCCAGGGCTCGGGGCGGGGCCGGCAGGCAGAGTGTTCTCCTCAGCCTCTGTAACACAGTCACAGCTTGGGGTAACTGCTGACAAGGTCGCCAGGCTGGCCGCCGCCGCAGACAATGCGAGGAAAATGGCTGAGAGGTAAGTAAAGTCCTTGATACTACCTCTGTTTTCGTTTGTTGTAAGGTTCGCGTAATTTGGACGCACCGTTGGGCAACGCAGCCTCAAAAGTTTGAAAAGTTGTTCTGACACACGTACAGACGGGAGGAAAATTGGGGGAGGGGTAGTAACTCGGATCAGTTCGGTTTCGGGACGCCAACTTCCGAAGTGATTGTGTGACTTGGGAATTTAATTTTGTGGTCCATTTGATTCAGTGGACTTATTTTTGTTTCTCATGCGTCTTTTAGTCGTGATAATTTAAAATGGCATACGTTTCTAGATTGTAACAGGGCTCGCGAGGTACTGTGTGGTGTGTATTTTTGTAAGTAAAGTAACCCCCAGAGTGCAATAGAACATATTTTAAAAAGTTCCATGTGGGATAAAAATCTATTTGAGAACACGGTTTGGAGTATTTAAAAATATGTACTATATAGCACACAATTTAAACCTTAGCGATGTACAAAACCTTAGGAAGAACGAGGAGCTACGATCTCTTTATTTTGAAGACGGTGTGTACATGGTTAACTGCTTCAAAACTTGCACTTGTCATGATGATGTGATGAGCGGACTGTCAGGTTTTATGCTGGTTTTGGACATGTCTTGTCATGATTTCTATATGCCATGGTATGTATGTAGGCAGCAGATAGGGCTTGGGACATTTTTTTTTCCTGTTGTGTAGCTTAGCAACTGCCCCCCCGTGTTTTTCTTACATAGAACATCATGTTTTGTTGTTGTGTGTTTTTTTTTTTTTTTTTGTTAAAACTGACTTCCTCACGTTTTGGAGGAAGTTTGGTTAAATGATGCATATTCTTGAATGTACTTTAAAAAAAAAATGCATATGCTTGTTTGGCTATTTTATCCAAGACTGTTGTAAACCAGGTGATGCATACACCTAAATGAGGCCTGTGTGAACATTCAAAAATATATATATGTGTGTGTGTGTGTGTGTGTGTGTGTGTGTGTGTGTATATATATATATATAGTCCTGGGCCCCTTCTGTTCAACGCCTACATATCTGACATAAGGACAGGAATCGGGAGTGAGATGAGTCTCTTTGCAGATGACTCGAAACTGGGGGCGGTGGTGGATGGGGAGGAGGGGAGGGTGGCCCTGCAGGGGGACCTGGAGGCTCTCGAAAGATGGTCTAGAAAGTGGAAGCTGAGGTTTAATGCAGGGAAATGCAAGGTACTCCACCTGGGGGCCAGAAACCCAGGCCAAGTGTACACCCTGGGGAATACTACAAGTCTCAATGGCTGAGAGGGACCTGGGGGTGGTGGTGGATGTCAAGATGAACAACTCTGAGACTTGTAGGAGGGCAGCAGCCAAGGCCAACAGGATGCTGGGATGCATCGCTAGGGGGATCACCTCCAGAAGGAGGGAAGTGATACTCCCTCTGTATAACTGCTTGGTGAGGCCGCACCTGGAGTACTGCGTGCAGTTTTGGAGCGCGCTAAGAGGGACATTAACCTCCTGGAGAGGGTCCAGAGGAGGGCAACCAAAATGATTTGGGGCTTGGGGACAGGACCTATGAGGAGAGGCTCAAGAGCTAAATATGTACACTTTGGAAGAGAGAAGGGACCGGGGGACATGATAGAGGTCTTCAGGTACATGAAGAGGGTAAATAGGGAAGGAACAGTGAGGGTGCCTTTGAAGGAAGGAGGAGGGGCCACTAGAGGGCATGGGTGGAAGCTGGAGGGAGATTCAGGGAAAGGAGGAGGTGCTACTTCACTGAGAGGGTGGTAGAGCCATGGAATGCACTACCTAGGGGGCTGTGGAGGCAGAGACAGTGGAGGGGTTCAAGAGGGGGTGGGACAGGTACAGGGGAAGGGTTCAGGAAACAAAATCCAATGCAGCAAGAATATCCGGAACTGGGAAGGGAGAAGCCAGAGAAGGCGAGGGGGACAGCAAGGTCAGCACCCAGGGTGGGGGCTGACCAAACGAGCAGACACGAAAGACCATTAGGCCTGTTCTGCTGGCATTTTAGTATGGTCCAACTTTAAGCAGAATTGCATGGTGCCGAAAGGCCTCATATATATATATATGGGATATTCCATATGAAACAACAGGAATAAGTCTTTGATTCACTCTGGAATGCTGCCTAGCAACTAGGGTCTGAGCAAAAGGAAACCCTGAGTGTTATTGGTAGTAGCACTGTTGGCTGCATTCCAGAGTGAAACAAAAAACTTACTACTGTGTGGCTATGGGATACCCTAGTTATACCATTTAACTTGGGGGGGATTTAATGGTGGTTCTATGACTGATTGATAAAATGTGGCTTATACTGTACATTTGAGTGGGTATGTTTGAGTCAAAAAAAAAACATGGTTTAAAGAGCACCTTTCTTGGGGTGTGAAACAACAAACAGGAAGCAAGGACCCTTACTTGTAAGAGAGTTCCTTTGTGTCAGTTGTAAAATTTGTAATAATGCCCCCTTAAGAAGGGATTGTAATTTACCCGCAAGGGGTTAGCCGTCTGATCCCTTCCTCTTTCCAGTTAGCCATCTCCAGTGTTCAGACGTATGGTGACATATGTACTCTATGGAGCATCTTTTTGAAAGCTTTTTTTTGTTTGTTTTTGTTTAAGTAAATGGACTTTGGTAAAACTTGTAACCCTGGCCTTGGTTTTTACCAGAAATCCATTGGGAGGCAGTATAGTACAGTGGTTTAAGGTTCTGAGTTGCAAATCTGGAGACCGGGGTTTGAATCCCACAGCCCCCACTTGCATGCTGTGTGACCCTGAGCAAGTCACTTAACTTCTTGTGCTTCCAGGTTGCACCTGTAAACACGCTTTCAGTGCCACTCCTGGTTAAACAATTGCAAACAAACAAGCAAAAAAAACTGCAAAAAGATGTTCCATAGAATTGAATGGAGCATTGCCTGCCTTGCGCTGTCCCTGCATCTGTGTCACCAAACATCTGAGCGGGGATGGGAGGTGGAAATGGCTAACATGAAAGTGCAAGGGATTGTGCTGCCACCCCCTTGGGCAAATTATGATTCCTTCCCTTTCTAAGGAGGCATTATTACAAAAATTAAAAAATACAACTGGCGTGGAGGAACTCTAGTACGGGTATGGGAGGTTCCTGTTCATCTTTGTTAACTGTAAAGGTACTATTTAACTGTTTTAGACCTTTAATAAAGTTCAGAATACTTTTTTTAGAGTGGAACTTTCCCTGTGTGGAGTGGTACTTTAAAGGTCTCCTGGACAGATGAGGTGAAGTGGGAATTTTGTCCTGGTTGGCTGGAGGGATTTGTCTAATTCAGGTAAAGTGATTGGCTGTGTTGGCTGGTAGGAGTGTCTCCTGGGGAGAGTCATAGGTAACAGCTATCGTAGAGTTAAGAGATTGACAGTTGCAGGGGAAAATAACAGAGCTGCAGGAAAATTACAGATGTTAAATATTCGCCTTGGAGGAAAGTAACGTGTCCGAATATTCAGCCCTGTTTTCGTCCCTCTCATGGTATAAACAAGTCCTATCCCTTAGGACATCCAGGGCTATAAGCTATTTATTAAAACAAGACGAAAGTTGGGCACTTGCCACCTCCAGTAATTAAACACCACTTCTCTAGTTCAATTCAAAATTGCTTGGTGCATATTTTAACTAGTGGAGTGGTGTTTCATTACTGGAGGTGGTGAGTACCTGATTTTGCGTTTTATCTAGCTTTATCATGAGCGCCTCCCCCCAGTGCGGCTTCTTTTTGTGTTTATTAAGCTGTTTATTCACTCTGGAATGTTGCCAGTAGTGCTTGAAAGCATGCAGGTGAATGGCATTTGCACTGGGTGGTGCAGGTTGATGTGGCTACTGACATGTAATTTAGGGTTAATCCTGAAACAGATTTTATATTGTCATTTTAGCAGTACTGCTGTACTACGATCAATGATAATTTTCACTAGCTGTTCTGAAACTGCCTCTGCATTTCTGTATTAACCATTTTTCATGAAGTATAGCCCGATTATATAGAAATAAACTGTGAAAAAATTTGCTTTGCGGTCCACTGCCCTGTATTCTCCCAAATAAAATTTAGGGCGCTAAGAATTCTAGCAACGTATACAAAGTGGCTGGATGGGACATCAGGTCCTGCCCACTCTGCTTAATTTGTGGGAACCAACAAGTATGTGTGGAACTGTACTATCTGCCTATCTGTCCAGTAGACCCAAATGTTTGTAATTCTTCCAAGAACATAATTACCAATTTTTGCTGCTGCTTCTCGGAACCAAAAAATGTTTAATTCTGTATATTTGTTTTACTTTTTTAATCTTTTTTTATACTCATTTTTTTGGCATTGGACAAAGTTTTAGGTCCCTCACTATTCTGCAGCGACATAACCCCACCATCTCCCAGAAACTTGCCTCTGTCCCATTGAATACCTGTGGCATACTCCTCATGGCAGAGCTTGAGGTTGTCGTGCCTCTCTGTATGCTTTGAGTATGCATCCAGGCAACGTAGATTTTCTGCTCAGAATAAACAGAAAAGTAGCCCCATTCCTGAGTCCTGGGGATGTAGACTAGTCATCCCATAGTACACCACTGGTGCAGATGGGGCTCAAAGAGAGGAGAAATGTTAGTACCCGGTACCGGTGCAATACTGTACTGAATTACTAAAGGACTCTTGAGGCTAGTTTGAGTGAGTGAAAGTTTTAGTGCACATACCAGCGGAGTAGGTCTCCAGTACAGTCCGGTGATGGTTAACACCATGTAGTTAGGTGCTTTCTCAACCTAAACAAACATTGGTGGACTGCATCGAAACAGGGTCTCTGTTGATATAAAACTTTGATTCGCTCAGATTAGCCTCTTGAGTGTTTCTTGATAATTCAGTATGGTATTGCTTCATGTATCAGTGCGGCTCAGTTGGTAGCACATCTGCCTCTGGGCCGGAAGGTCATGGATTCTAGTTCCACACTGGGATTGACTCGTAACATAAATGCTGGCACCTGAATGCAGTACATGGGGTGTGCTGTAGTGTGTGTGGTGGCAGCCATCAAATGAGTCATTAAACCAAGATCCCTTCTACCCATCAATGCTGTCCTGGTGGATCCAGATGGAAGTAAAAGAACCCAAGGCACTTTTCACAAGAGTAGGGGATTTTTCCCAGTGTGCTGGCCAACATTTCTTTTCCCATAAGAAAAATGGTTCATGCAGTTGTCCAAGACTGTGTGTGTGAGTGATGTGCAAAATGGCTGCCACTACACTTTACAGTTGCTTAACTGCCAGTCTCTCATTGCCTGTGCTTTTGGATACAATGTGTACGAAAAGCACTATATAAATGTTGATTCTTCTGCTTCTTCGGTGGTGGGTACGAGTGCTTCTCCTGATACTGAATCTTTGCAATGACCACAGGTTGTATACAGTCTGAGCAGCTCTTTTTGTTTTATCTTCAAGCTCTAAATCACTATTTCACCCACACCAGGTCTGCAGTGGAATCTGATCACTCAGGCACTCTCAGCAACTTCCACTCCAGTCCCTCTGTGTCTGATTTAGCTGAGGGGCTCAATAAAAATCCAGTCCTGTGATTGACTGTACATGTCTGTTGTTTTTTGTGCTGCCCATACTACCCAGAATTCAGCTTTGGATTTCATACCATCACAGTGCTGGCCTCTGATGGACTGCAGCCTCAGGGGGACGAATAAGGAGGCATGTGGTGCCTCCTGATTGTGGGCCCAAGCGCAAGCTTTTTACCCTAACCCTTTCCCACCGTTCAGAGGGCCAGGTAGGAAGAATATGGTGCTGCCCATGCCTTTGGGCACTATTTATTTTTCATTTGTTTCCTGTCCTTTGATGTGGCTTCCGGCTGCTGGAGCCTGACGTCATAACTCGTGAGTGGCAAAGCCACAAGTGAGGTATAATATCCCTGTCCCCCACAAGTGATACTAAATGTCATATTTTGAGTGAGGCCATTTAATTCTCAATTTCATTAAAAAATAATTTGCTTTTACATTTGTTCTTTTTATAAAGAGCTATCTGTTTCTGTTGATTTCACTGCTCTGTTTTGAGTGCAGCGGTAATGATTGTGATGTGTAATCAGGCATTTTTTCTAGCTGCATTCCTGTTGGCTAAAGGCTCCTTTGTGACCATTCTATGTGAATATCAATGCAGAAGATGCTTTCAGATTGAAATAAATTAGTTTTTTTTCATTTAGAATGTTTTACGGGCTAAAATGTATTTGATTTGACTCTCACCTACATTGTATACACAACTAGGTCATGGATATTGATTAGTGGTCTCGCATCATTTTCGCAATCAGTGGAGAAGGTTTTAGTTTTCACTCCTTGACCATTTCTCAGTATACTAACATACTTGAAACAGAGCCAGGGGAAAATCTGCAGCATCTTTGGCACCATCTATAGTATAACCCATCTGTCTCTTATTATAAAAACCTGCCATAATAGAAGCACCGTGTTGGGTTTTTGCTTGGGGAACCACTGGACTTGTATTGCTGTGGACTGGCTGGTCTGAAATCTCTTCTTGTCTGTACCCTGTGTGTGTTCAGTCACGTTCAGATTTTATTTATTTAAATATTTGTGCCCCAAAAAGGTACATTGAGAGACAGTCTCTTTTCCAAGTACTGTACACCTTCGTTAGGGAACAGGACTGTGGCTGCAGAATAATGCACATCATTACAGACAAAATTATGTATCTCAGTTAAATCTGATAGCTGCTAGAGTCCGTGGGCCTCGAGGATCCAAGAAGCTCCCCTACACATGTCACTAGGCGGTAAGATTAGCACCTATCAGAGGTGCATCTTCCCATTCCTATGAACTTGAGTAAAAATGTCCGTGTGGTTTTTTTTTTTTTACTGTATTGATAACCAGGAGACATAGATTGAGAATAATTGGACTACTCCCTACTTTTTTTTTTTTTTTTTAAACAAACTTTGTCCTTATTTCAGGTCACCTTCCCACTTGTGTAATTTCACTGAATTATCTCTTAGGTAACAGTATATGCATACATCCTCTACCGAGTTGTTTCCATGTATTTATGTCAAGCATGTTATTTCTGTGTTATACACCTGTAGTATTTACTTGGAGCCTTCTGGTTGAGGTAGCTAACTGAAACACTTGCTGCTGTTGGTCGTGCCCCCTATGGTCCTCTTGGAAATCAAGTGCTGCACCCATGTGGGCTTTCCTGGTGTGGGAGATGAATAGACAGAGTTTACTTGTGCAACTAGCAGTTGATACTTGGTGGTTGTGGTCAAAGGGCAGATTGTTGCTATCCTGGAATGATCCGACATGGAGGGCTATAAACTGTAGTCAAGGAGCTGGGACTCACTCCTAACTGTTGCACAATTACAGTAGTAATGATTTGAAAAAGCATTCCAGTGCATCAGTTTCACAGTTGCTCAGCTGGCAGTGTTCTCACCGCTAGACCAGAAGATTTATGGGTTCAGATTCCACTAAATTGGCCAAGTACAGTGTTCTCTTTGGAAGAAGATCCAGGTATGATCTAGCATCTCTGTTGGTCCTCTAAAAGCTGCTGTCCATAGTAGACCATTTAGGGACGTTTTATATACTTAACATGTTGTCCTCTTTACTTTAGGTGCTCTGTTTCATTAAATGGTATACTCGTTTTGCATGGGTTTAGTGTTACACAAAAACAACATTTTTGTAAATCCTATATTTCAGCTTTGCTTCTACTGCAGCTGGGGACAATCGAGTCTAACCAGAGTATTCAAATAGAACACAGACTCTTTATTTTTAAAGTAACTTGAACACCAATTAAAATTATTTGAAAGAAACACTGCATTATGTTGGTTTGTAACACATAATTAGATTCTTTCAGATTTGGTCGCCTCCCCTGCCTTTCCGGTTGGGGGTCTGACAGTGTTCCTCTGATTGCTTCTTTAATAGTTCAGTTTCATTGTGCCTGGTAACACACATGGTAAGAACCGTGAAGCTGAATGGGAAAAGCAATCAGTGCACATCCCCAGAGTTTAAAGTTGAAAAGACCGTTTTTCCTTCCTGTCTTTTTCAAACCCCGTAGCCTTCAGACTCCTATTCAGACTGGTGGAACGGATAAAAGGTTTCTCTCTTTACTTTTAAACGCAGCATTGTCTGTTTTTATTGCAAGAAAGCTTTTTTTTTTTTTTTTTTTTTAGCATTGAAATTAAACTTTTATGATTTTATTAAAAAAAAAAAAAGGATGTGTTGGGCCAGATACTGTCTGAAGAAAACAATGAACAATTGTTTAAAAGTGATCCTACAACAGAATGTAATCTAAGGGTGATGAGCCTGTGGCATAAGTTGGCAAAGGAGGCTGTACAAATAGGTACTGTTGATACTCTGACATTGTGAAAGACATTTGTGCTCTGCAAGTTGCTGTGGCTACTGACATAAAACTGAGGGTTAACCCTGAAACAGATTTTGTAATGTTATTTAGGTCCTGTCTACACTAGGCGTTACAGAGTGGTCAAACCGTTACTGTAACGGTTTGTGTTTACACCTGTGACGTTACAGAAGGTGTTTTCAAAACCGTTATAGAAACCTGTTTGTATATGGTTTCTACAGCGGTTTTGGTAACGGTTCCAGGTCTGTAACGTTACAACCTGCAGTGTGGATGCGTGACTGTGTACCCTCCAGTCCCCTACTATACCTCAATGCATTGCGGCAGTGCACTGATGCAGTCTGGGAGGTAAACAAGGGGAAGAACCAGGAAGCTACACAGTGCTGATCGCGAGTGTAGTGAACCTGTGCTGGCAGGCGTGGGGATGCCAATGTAATGCCACCGGCTGATGTAGCAGCAAAAAACAGCAGTACTAAGCAGCGAAGCTTGTGTTTTTGCAGTCTGTACAACAGGCTATAGGCTGACACGATGAACTGAGGATCAGCAGAGTGGTTGGTCTGAGCGTGGCCAGTAAAGTCACCTGTGACCCAAAACCTGCACAGGCAGTAGGCAGCATTGTAGTTTGTGGAGGTGTAAGCATGTCTGACCGTGGTGCCACATGGCCTGATGAGGCCACAAAATTACTGGTTGACTGCTGGACACAGGAGTGGGTACAGTCTGAATTGGCTAGTGCACATCGCAACACCAAGGTGTATCAGAAAGTGTCAGAATACCTTTTTGAACATGGCACCGAAAGGAGTGCCAAACAGTGCAGAGACAAAATAAAATAACTCAAAGTGCGCTATCACAAGACTCGTGACAGCAACAGGTGCTTGGGTGGTGGGCGTGTGGTGTGTCCCTTCTAAGATGAATTGGACAAAATACTGGGAACAAGGCCAACAACCGAACCCCACTTTGTCCTGGAGAGCTCTGCTGTGGAATCTGATGATGACGGTGATGGTGCGGGGACGGAGGAGTCATGCCAGCCCAGCGTAGTTGATGCTGACATAGAGGCAGATGGAGAGTCGGGTATGCGCAATGTCAGTCACTCTGTGGGGTGCTGGGGGTTGAGAGGTGGGTAGGACATACTGGGTGGCATGATGCGGCTGAGAGGCATCTCAAGTGCAGTACGGCACTGCATGCCGATGACTACATTAATGTAGTTGAGAAGATAGTGGGTATACTAATATGTCCAGCGTTCTGCAGTGCAGTTGTATAATGCTGACTGCATGGGAACTGATTATGACGACAACATTATGGATGGGTGTGGTTGGGGTGCTTGGTGGGGTTGGGAGGGTGCTTGGTGGGGTTTGCTGGGGCATGCTGCCAAGACCTGTCTTTTTTTGGTAGTTCTGTTGTACACTGTGTATGATCAAGCTGTTTTGATGGAGGTGGGTGGTTGCAGTGCTCTCAGTCAGCAGATGTTACCAGTAGGTACTATGCCACTTGCCTGTTGCAGCCTGCGAATAACCATGTGTGGCATGCTCATACACAACGTTTGTTCTGCAGATGATGAGAATGATGATTAGACGTCCTTGTATAATGACCTGCTGGAGGTATTATGTGCTGTGAATGATGAACGCCCCGGAACATCAAGCGATGCATTGGGTGGTAGCAGGGGAAGAGCTGCCAAGCGTTCATTTGAACGTCAACCACTTTTCAACCTGAGAAAGAAGAAGAAAGAATCAAGACTGGCCGACCTGATTGGAGCAGTGCTTGAGCCCACATGGCAGATGCTGCAGCAGTAGCATCGAGAGCTGCTTGAATTGGAATGGGAGAAGGCTAGGGAGGAGAGGGAGATGGAGGAGAGATTAAGGAAGCAGGAGGCAGAACAAAATGCACAGTTTTTTAGTAACATGTTGAAACTCTTAATTATGCAGTTCCAACAGGCGGCCACAAATGTCATGGTCCAGCCACAGGGTAGTGTGCCACGTGCAGACACTGGTAATGCAGCAAGTATGTGTGCAGGCATCGCCTGTACTGCAGCAAGTCCCACCCAGGTCGGCAGTACTCAAGGCACTATGGCCACCGCTTGTATCCCTGTCATGTCCCACAATGCTTATCTCACAGTCACTCATGGCAACATGCAGCATGCCAATGATGTCCCATGTGGCTGTCTGGCCTCCCATACCATGTACCAGACACCCATGCTTGGCAACTCTAGGATAGGAATGAGGGTGACAGGTGGTGATACAGGACTTCCACCTACTGTCTTGTGTCAGGCACATTTGAATTCAAACCCACAGCAAGGCAGCATCCCCTCAAGTGCCTCGTCCACTTTGTCCTCTGCTGCCAATACTCACACACATGGTGCCAGGAATGATGCCCTGTTGGATCCTGACCCCACATTGGCTGTTCCAAGCTTCACACAGGATCTGTACAGTGAAGTGTTCCAGTGTACAACACTGTGAGCACAAGGGTTTTTCTCCCCCATATTGTTGAATGCCACTTGTTCTGTAGTGGCTTTAGTTTGAATGGTACTTGCTGTTACCAAGTGTTATGCCCCCCCAATACTGTCACTCAGGGAACCCAGTACAGATGGTAAGCTACACTGTATGACAAGTGGTTCACTGTGAATCAGTGGATCTCAAAGCACACTACTGGTAGTTGCTTTACAACTGTTTAAAAATGTTTGTCGAAAAGCACAGCAGCGTATAAGCTCAGAGATGTCTTTATTGTACAATTGCAACCATGGACAACACTGAATGTAAAGTGATGGAATCGTATGCTACTATTAACAAATGACACACTCGAGTTGCATCATTGTCTGTTGCACAGCTATGTAATTCTGACTTGTTTATTGTTGTTGCATATTATCTACTGTTGCTGACATTTGATGTCTGCCATGCGACCTTGTGACGGTACCATCCAGTACTATCTTCTGTATACCTGGTGGTGGAAAAAAAACACATATCAGGGATGTATGACCTAATATGCAATGCTGTGCGAGTCCCTAGGGTCACAGTTCTGTTAGCTGTGAAATACATGTCACTACAGATGAGTGACTATATCACTCACTATACTGATGTTTATTTGTTTATGTTTACTTTTTTCTGTGCATGTAACAGGCGTAGTACTCAGGCACTTTTCCATATGTTGCACTGGCACATTTATTGTTGGTCTGTTGTGCCTAATGTTTGCTCATTGCTGTGCCAAGGTTTTGGACATCTGCGTCATAGGTATGTGTGCAGTGTAGTACTTTATACATGGAGTACACTGTGTGTGGCAAGGCACCTTGACAGATTACATGTCGTGTCACTGATGTATACCAATACAGTTACATTTATGTCTGGCTCATGGTACAATGATGGACATGGTTTGTTGTACCACCAGACATCTAACGACGTAGTTGCCATACATACAGTACATTAATAAACGCAGCACTACTGAACTGAGACTGACTTGCGTATCATTCCTTATGCATGTTGGAACGGTGAGTACATCGGTCAGTGGGGTGATGTGATGCTGTGAGATGATTTGTGGTATTTGGAGAGGTATCTGTGGGTGTGTGGAACAGTGGATGGCTACACGGTTGTTATACAGCCAGCAATGCAGGTAACAAGCACCTACCTGTGTGTCACAGGTTTGTGCTGGTTTTGCACTGCTGCCTGCTGACACCATTCGTTAACACTTGGTGCAATGTGCTCATATATTCAGGCACACAACTTACCAAACCTATGCGTCCATGAGGTAGTCAGTTAGCGTGTCCCTGATCACTGCTGCTTATCTACTCTGGGCCATGACAGTCATTTCCTCAGTGGGTACACTGTCGTGCTCAGTAGGTTATGGGTATATGTATATTGCACTGTCAAGAGCCCAGCTGTCCATGAATACCTCTGCCCTTGTCTCGCACAGATTGTGCAGCGCACAGCATGCCCCTGTGACGTAGGGAACATTGTTGATGCTGAATTCACTTCTCTTCAGCAGGCACCGCCACCTGCCTTTGAGGCGCCCAAAGGCACATTCAACCACCGTGTGTGCCCTACTGAGTCTGTAATTGAAGTTGGGCATCGTGGGGTCACCATAGTCATTATACGGCTTCATGAGCCAGGGCAGTAGGGGATAGGCAGGGTCCCCCAAAACAACAGGTACAGTAATTCCAGCTATGTGTCTTGGTGGTTCCATGAACAGTGTACCATTCTGCCCAAGGGTGAACACTGTTGCATCATGGACCTTTCCTGGCCATCCCACATTAATGTCCATGAAACAGTACCTGTGGTGTACAAGAGCCTGCATGACAATGGAGTAGTATGACTTCCTATCGAAGTACTCGGTGGCATTTCCTGGGGGGCATATGATTGGGAAATGGGTGCCATCCACTGCACCGCCACAGCTTGGGAATCCCCAGTCCTTAAATCCAAGCACTATGTCATGCACATTCTGCACCCGTACAACCTTTGGCAGCAGTACTTGCACTATGGCACGGCACACTTCTATAATTATTTCCCCCACAGTGGACTGACCAACCTCAAACAAATGGGACACTGTTCTGTACTCTACATTTGTTGACAGCCGCCACAGTGCAGTCGCAACTCTTTTGTCCACTGGTATTGCTGGACGTAGGTGTGTATCCCTCTGGGAGATGTACGGAGCCAACTCACCACAGAGACAGTTGCAGGTCTGCCTGCACATCCGAAAATTTGATAGCCACTGCTTATCTGTCCAGGATTGTTTTACAATGTCGTCCCACCACACAGTGCTTCTTCTGTGAGCCCACACAGCTCTGGGTAATGTGCCACTTTCAAGGACACACATCAATATGTCCTGTAATACGGACACTGTGTCAAGCACACCTTGGCAAATGCTGGCAAGCCTGCGTGAGGCACGACGTTGTGCAGCCCTCCTCTGTCTCCTACACCTGGCAGTCTGCAGGTTCACTGCATAATAGTGCATTATACAGGCCAACAAACACACTGCTTTGGAAAACGCTGCCATGTTTCACACACCCTGCTGTGTTCTGTGTGCATGGCAACCCTTGGCATTCTGGTATTTTGGTAATGGACACCTACTGCATCTTGGGATAGGCACTGCTTCCAAGGGGTTACACCATTCCCAGAATTATTCATAGTGTGGACAGGCTGTAACGTTATCGTAACGGTTTCGACACTGTTCATTTTATAGTGTGGACGCACTGTAACGTTACAGGGCTGTAACTGTTTCAAACCGTTACAGCTTTTAGTGGTGTAGTGTGGACAGGGCCTAAGTGGTGCTGCAGTGGATGCTAATTTTCACGGGCAATACTGATGCAGCTTTTGCTTTCCTGTATTACAGTTACAGTTTTTTATGATATAACTTTGATAACAATAGAGTGAAAAAAGAAGAAAATACTCATTCAGTCCACTGGCCATATCCCCATCTACACACACACACACACACACACACACACACACACACATCTCCACACACACACACACACACACACACACACACACCATTTAGGGCGCTAGGGGTCATAGTAACACATACATAGCCACATGGTAAATTAGTCAGATGGAACACTAGGTCCATCAAGTTCATTTCCTCTGCTACAGAGCTACACTGGTTTCTACAGTACATGCGATTGCGCTTAATGACAGATGACAGCTGGCCGGGGAGGTGAAATGAGGGCTGTGCTGGTCGCCGTCCAGTTTGGACTGGTGTCTAAGTGATATTGGTGCGGGTGGTTAGAATGGAGTGGGCGTCTTGGGAGGGGATTTGCAAATAATTGAAGACGGTGGGGGGACCACTAGACACCAAGGAAATAAATAATCCTAGTAACAGGAGTGATCAAAAGGTTGGGGGACCATTAGACTCCAGGGATACTGTTGAACTGCAGCAACATGGGTGACCACTGGGGTGGTGTGGAGACCACTAGGCACCAGAGAGATGCACTAGGAATGACAGCATGGGCGATCAGAGGTGGGGTGAGGGGAACAGCCATTTCACTCAGTTAAGGACAGGGTTTCGGCACTGTTAAACAGCTGCCACTGCAGAACTGTCTAACACTGCTGAAAGTTTTGAATATACTGCAGTGTCCTTTATGTATGAGGGATCTCCCATTTGCGTAGGTACAGCGGTAAATACTGTGTGGTGCTGCTGCAAGGTTAGAAATGTAGAAACATAGATCATGGCAGAAAAAGACCAATGGACCATCCAGTATGCCGATATTACCCTATCATACCTCACGATGTTTTGTCTCTGTGGGGTCTTCACTTACTCTGCTCCCCCTTTTGTTCTCCATGTTTCTGCCTCCCACTTCCCACTGAGTAGCTAATATCCCCTTAACTCTATCCCCGCTGTGTTTGAAGCTGTTTATGGTTTTGGCACCCACCACCTCTGCCTGTGGATCATTCCATCGCTTAACTACTCTTTCTCTATAGTAGTACTTCCCTCATCCATTTTTTGAAACCTTTAATTCCCCCCCCCCCCCAAATTATCTTCCACCTGTGACCCATTGTCCTATATTCTCTGTTCTTGGTAAATAACCTTCTCATGGTCTACCTGGCTAATTTTTTTCAGGAACTTTAACGTCTCTGTCATATTCCCCTTTCTTTTCTGGTTTCGAGTGAATACACTGCCTTCAGCCGATCCTCAAAGGATCTGCCCTCCTGGCCCTGAATCATCTTGGTCATCCTACGTTGTACCTTCTCTAGCCTGTGCATGTCCTTTTTAGGTGGGGACTTCAGAACTGGATACAGTACTCTAGGCGTGGCCTCACCAGATGACTTCTAGGTCCCATTTCTCTGATGTTGTGTCCATGTCGTCCCCCCATCTAATACTCTACTCTGTTCTGGGGTTTTTGTTAGTGTGGTGCACTCACGGCCTCTGAATATGGCCCCTGTCTGCCAGCACTATTCATGATTAGCACGGCACTGTTTTGAATATGGGGTCCATAATCACAAATTTTTACATTCATCTTGTAAAATGCCTAAATGACATCATGTCTAGTCTAATAGACCAGTGAAATGCTTAACCTCTAGAGTAGGGGTAGTGGGTTAACACAACAGTCAAGTTCAGTCTGCTTACATTGATATTTTTTTTTTTTTTTTTTTTTTTTTTTGTGAACCTCTGTTGTGAAATTGTGCAAGTTGCTCCTTGTCTGGAGACCAACAAAATTAGAGGTACAGTTGATTCTTTTAACCCGAGTCTGTTGTTTATCTTATTGCTGTAATCAATGACCTCACTAGGAGAGTAGAGGGATGCTGGGTTCATACTTGTGTAGGTGTGATCTTCAATGACTGAGAATTTAGCCTTGCGTTATTGGTGGCAATATCTGTACATCTGAAGCTAGATTTGATAGCTTTTGTTTTCAAACTAAACCATGCTGATTTATTTTACCCATGGAGGCAATTTAAAGGGACACAATCAGCCCCATCAAGCTAGAATATTTGCAGTGGGTTGGCTGCACCTGCCCCGTAATGATTTAAAAAAAAAAAAAATAAAAAAATTTGTAGGTTAAAAAATACTTAGTCCATTGTATTTAACACTTTCACAGTTTTGGCAAGTAATGTTCAGGGTTCTCGGTGATACAGGTGGCTGCATCCTTTATGCTCAGTGAGTGACTCAGACATGTGGGTAATCGATGTGTGTCCCCAAGGTGCATGCTCACTTGGGCAGTGACTCCAGCCCTCCTTGTACATAACAATTGGTATACCCACTCACCCATCTGAGTCTCTCCACCCACTCTATCAGTTCTTAAACCCCTTTTTATGCTTACTAATTTAATGATTTGTTGGGAAGTTTTCCATCTTCTGTCCCATGCAATGTGCCAATATTCATCTTTTTGTTCTTACAGACCCTTAGCACGAATACCGGCCTTTTTGCCCAGTGAGAAGATGAGTATCAGTGCACTGCGTGGGACAGAGGAAGACTTTTAGCACACCATTAATTATAAAACAGGGTTTAAGGTCTGGGTGGAGAGGTTGGGAGAGCTTATATGGGTTGGGGGTTGACAGGGTTGAATAAGGCCCTGCCTCATTTGTTATGCAGAAAGAGTTTAAACGCAAGGGTCTGCCTGTTCTATCCTCTCCTTTTCTGTCTCTTCGCTGTCTAGTTGCGCAACCACATTTTCTTGTGAGGCCTAGTAACTGATCACTCTGGTGTTGCAGTTCTTTGCCTCTCGCTTTCTCTCTGCCTTCCCTTGCTGTTCTGTCTTTTCTTCCCCCTTGCATAGCTGCAATTATAAAACTATATGTGAATCTCTGTGTAAATCTGTATGTGAAACTGGGATCCCTTTGCTTAAAATTGCATATAGTTTTACTGTTGAAATGATTGCAGAAGGCTATTTGGAACTCAGTGGGTTAACCTGAGATGCAGTTTTTAAGCCTTTGCAGAGCTGTGAACAAGAGGTCAGTTCTGGGACATCATGTATTGTTTTGTTGCACCTGCAAGGAATGAAACTTACAAGAACATTCTGTGAGAAGCAGGCTCTCTTAACGAGTTCCCAAAGACATAAAAAAAGAGCAATGCTTTTGCTAGAGAGACAAGGAAAGTGAGAGACTGAGATTTTAAATTGAGAAGCAACACTCAGAAGGACTTTGTTTTTACTGCCTATGTAAACAGTTATACTGAAAGTATTTTTTATTTTGCTGTCATTACTGTAATAAAACTTCTCATTGCAAATTTTACAACTGCTCCGGTCATCTTATGCTCCCTGACCTGTGCCTCGATGATGGGTTTACTGTATTTCATGGAGGCGGCCTGTGGCCTAGTGCTTAGAAGAGCACAGGCATAGAAACCGAGGCACCCAGTGTCAGATACCATTGCAGCCACTTACGCATTGTGTTGCAACCCTGAGCAAGTCACTTAAGCTCTCTGCTTCGGTCCACCCAGCGTAAAAATGGATAAAAGCAGGACCACCACTAAAAATGAGATGTTGCAGTTCAGCTGGGGTATCCTGGGTAAACAGAGTGTATGTATGTGTGTGTGTGTGTGTGTGTGTGTGTGTGTGTGTGTGTGTGTGTGTGTGTGTGTGTGTGTGTATATATATATATATATATATATATATATATATATATATATATATATATATATATATATATATACGCTATATGCTCGCCTGCCTGCATGCAGTATACATATATATCCCATGCTATATATATATATATATATATATATATATATATATATATATATATATATATATATATATGTATATATATATATATATATATATATATATATATATACACACACACACACACACACACACACACACACACTGGTATTGGGAGGGATGGGGGCACAATGCCACGGCCATTCTGGGAGGGACTCTCAAATGCTTATTGGGACAGTTGTGTAATCTTGGACCCTCAAAACAAAACTTCTTCCGAGAGCCCTGAATGTAGGGTTTGAGCTACTTTTATTTTTTAAATCTATTATAAATGCAAAATTGTTCTCCATAAATAGTAAACATAATTTGATTCAGTGTTAATTAATTAAAAGGTAGTCAAACCCTGATTATTAATTTGAAAGGGGGCAGAAATCAGCTAATGGGAGTGTGTAACCAGTTCCTGTCCCTTTCAAGTAACACATATTCCATTGAAGTCCCTTCGTAAAACTAATTACAATCCTGTACCTCACAGAAAGGTGTCAGTTGTTGTCTACCACATTGGTGGCAAAGCAGTCTCTCATTTGAACTCCAGACTGATTTAATTGATGAACTTTCTGCCTTCTGTGTAAGTGATTTAGTATTTTGGATGTTTTGGGGATAAAAAGGAAAACCCGGATAGCCACATGAAAGCTGTTGTGTTCAACTGCATAGTCTATTGTTGTTTGTTTTTTGCCAGATATGTGTTAAGTTAGTGGTGTGCACTGTCATGTTGGACCTGGCAGGTAGTGCATATCCAGACCTGCCATATATGATGTTAAATTAGATGGACATTAAAAATATTATATTTCAATCAGTCAATCACTATCTTTATTTATCCAGGCGGGCACCATTGAGCAAGCTCATTTACAAGGTGGACCTGCTATCCATGATTATAATCCTTCGGTTATCTGTATACCCCCTCCACCATTGTGACTGCCCTTTTCCTGGACCCCTTTGACCTCGGTTGCATGGCCATCTGAGGCTTCACTCTTAGGGTTCATTTCAGATATTAATCTATATGGGATGCTGACCCACTGGGCATAAAAAGTAAGGGTCACACGAAAAAAAATAAGGGGCCTTATTGTTCGGCCAAGCCCTGATTCATAAAACCGCAGTTTAAAGCCATTATAAATGAGCAGGTTGTCCCCAAGGAGAAAAAAAGGTGGGTCAAAATTCACACTCAGTTGTTTGAATCCCCCACTCTGAAATGAAAATGAACATTGCACCCCCTCATGCTGCTAGTAATTACTTCATGACCAGGGGAAGGGGGGGGGGACTAGGTGGGAGACCACATCCTGTTTATTTTGTATTCATATTTGATTGCCAGGGAAGCACACTGGGCCACAGGCCCTTTACAGGCCTGACCTGGACACATCTAGCATTGTGGTTAGGAGGATGAGCTTTCTGCGATGGGTCTGCACATGATGTAGACACTGGAGGCTGGATCTGGGGTGCCTGTGCGGTACTGAACATTGGGGGGTGGGTCTCGGCAGGAAGGCTCTGCCATGCATGAACCCCTCCCACTGGGCTACCAAGGGTAGTTGCATAGCGGCAGAAGTTGGCGTGAGCCTCCCCAAAAGTTTTGCATGGTTTCTGTGCTCTGTGCTCCCTATCCTGCTGACACCACTGAAATCCTGGCTAGGAGGGACAGACCTGGGTCCCCAACATGGTAAGTAGACCTGCTTACTGTTAGGCAGTTGAACCAGCCGTGACACATTTTTTAATGGTTTGTTCTGTGCCCTCTGTTTTGATGTCCTCCTCTGATGTCCTGGTTGAGTCCCAATGCCTGCTGCCCAGCCTTTGGAGTTTGTTTTTTTTTTTAATACCCAGTTTCCCTCTGCTGACTGCTTCCCAAGGACACTTCCCATGTCCTTGATGATGTCACATTTCTGCGTAGAGGTGAACTTTCTTGGCCCATGCGGGGGGCTGCAGCTAGAAATTTGGTGCATCCTCCTCAAAATAGAGGTTGTGCTGTCATTGGCAACACTTCTCTATCTTGGCTGCTCAGTTGCCAGTGTCAGAATGTGAAGTGCTGCTTCTGGCCCATTGTGTGGCAAAAGCAGTCACTTTACTTGTTTTGTTACACTTGAAAAGTTGTTTTGACTCAAATTGGGAAAAGCACATTACACTCCTATCCAAGCCAAATACGCATAGTCCAATAAAACATTCAAGCGTGATTACAAATACAAGAATTAATGTTGCATAGCTAAATTTGGCTTCCTCCCTTTAGCTGCTGATCTGGGTGTACTGTTATAAAACGGCTTTTAAGGTGCCTTTCTCCATCTAATAAAAAAAAAAAAATAATAAAAAAAAAAAGTAACCAGAGAGTAATGTGTCAATAAAATGAACATTAAGTAAAACTGATAAAGAAAACTTAAGTGCTCTGTAGTTGTTGTTAATATCTTCATTCTTAATAAACTAAACTTTTAAAGTGCATATGGTCCCCAGAAATTCACCAAATTAATGAGATAATGTATCAGTCGCTCCAGCCACATCTCCCCTTATGCTGGGTTTCTAGTCTGATTTATCTGAGCTAAAGCATCTGTTCAGTTATATGCACCCCTTCCACCTCCTTTCTGTAGTAGAAAAAGGTAACCATCTGGAGTTGAATTGATCTTTCTGGAGATGCAGCAATACCATAATAGTGGCCTCCGTGTTACATATTTTGATGCATATGTTTGCTCTGTTTGACAACTGAGGACATTGGTTAGTTAACCACCATTGTGTAGTTGCTTCATTTGCTGCTGCTATCAAAATATAAAACAGGTACTATTTTATTACCCTTGTTAGTGCACCCCCCCCAAAAAAAAATCATGTAGGAAGACTTAGTACTAGATTTTCTTTTTTTTTTTTTTTTTTTATGCACCTCCCTACCGCCTCCTCGACCTGCCACTCCTTCGGAGTGCCAGTGACTTCTACCACCCGCCACCTTCTAGCAGCTCCTATAGCGACCTACCTGAGAGTGGCCCTGATATATCCCTGTACCGGGTGGGTCCCTTTCCTCTGGGAGGAATAGGCCTTGCGGCCACTATTCAGCCTCTCGTGTCGCGGCACTGGATCCGGGCTGGCTCTGGGGCCTTCGGGTGGCAGGGGCTACAGGCGTTCGTCTAGGCCTTGGTCGGGGTGGCTGTTTTCCAGTTTTCTTTTGCCTTCGCTCACTGCAGTTCTCGGCCATGCTAGAGCATGGAGGATCCTGGGGTGAGAGCGTGGGGGACATGTCGAGGCCACACATCTCCCAAGCACACTCACCAATGCACCCTCAGGTCTCAGGCTGACCCTCCCCGGCAGGCGTCCAGTGGACACCTGTGAAACCCCTCCTGGATTCCGCTCCTGACACTTGGACTCGGGGTGCGAATCCAGGTCGCCAGCGTGCCGAGTGAACCCCTTTGCTAGGCACCATGGAGCTCGGTAATGGTACTAGATTTTCAAGTGGGCTGGGGCACTTCAAATGGGCTTTATAATTATGCACCCTCAGAAGATACAGTAGCGAGTGCCTCGACTTCCACAACCCCTGCAACAGATATCACTGTTTACAATCCCATAATGATAAGCTGTATCTGGTGTTATGAAAAATAGTGAGATGGACTTCCAACGAAACTGTCACCAAGAACCCAAAGTGTTGGGTCTGTGTATCGCCTGCTCTATGATATTTTATCCCAGTTTTTCTGAAATGGGGGATTCCGGTCTCCCTCTCTCACTTCTGCTGTATTTTTTTTATTTTTTAATTTATTTCAGCCTTGTTTATCTCACCCCTTACGTGTTTTTATATATGTGCAAGATAAGCAGCTTTTGGCCCGTCACCTGTGCCCTTTGGTAAACAAAGCACACACTTGTTGGTACAGGTGCTGTTAGTCTTTCCATAGGTAATATCCGCAGGTACCTGACATGATTTCTAACCTGTAGTCCAAATTCCAGCTGCATGTGCGCAGAGCTTAAAAAAAAAAATATAAATAAATAAAAAAATCGTTTCACTTGTAAATTGCTTGAAAAAGTTTAAGCCAAGATGCTACCATCTATGGACTATGATATAGCTGGCTCAAAGTTTGGTGTCTGCTATTTGGGAATTCAGTTCCATTGTGGCCCTGAGATCTGCCATCAGCATTTAATACTTAACCAAGTGTGTAGTGTATGCTTTGTCCATCTATTGATAATACTTGATGAATCTGTGTGAAATTGAGGGTCCATTGGAGAAGTTTAAATGGAAGAAATTTATGGGATCCTCTTTCCAGTGGTGTCCACCCACTGCCCTCTGGTTCCTGAATGATCTCTATAAGGTGACATATTACTTCGTAATAGTGCTGAAAATGAGAGAACCCCCAAAAAACAAAAAATTTTTTTAGCTGTGTACGTGGCGTAGAGTGAAGGGTTTGCTTGGCACGCTGGCGACCCAGGTTCGCACCTCAAGCCCGAGTGTCAGGAGAAGAGACTGGCAGGGGGGAGGGAGTACAGAGCGTCCGTTGGACGCTTCCCTCCCTTGGGGTGGGCAAGCCTTAGGCACCTGGAGGTGGAGTGGTTGACTTTCTAGGCGGCATGAAGCCTCGACATGCCACTTAATGTCCCCGCCTCAGATTGCTGTCACAGTCGGGTCCAATGAGCGTGGAAGGAGTGGGAGGGCAGAAAATGGTGAAAAGCACCCCCGATCAACTGGATGATGGCCGCCGGTCCCTGTCGCCACGAAGCCCCGGAAGTGTCTGGTCCGACCCCACTGCACCTGTGATACGTAGTTGTGCCTAATGGCGCTTCCACCCTAGAAGGGAGGGACCTGGGACCCACCCAATGAAAGGTTATGTTGGGTTATCTGGGGGGGCTACTAAATAGGGGTGGTGGATGGCAGCAGGGGACAGAGTGGTGGCAGGTGCACCTTGGAGGCCCCAAGAAGTGGGCGGTTGGGGGTGCCCAGGAAGGCAAAAAAAAAAAAGACCACTTTTTTAGCCACACAGAGTGGAATGGTGCCTGTTCCGTCAGCTATGATGGGCCTAGCAAATGATGCAGCAAGTCATTTTGGAGGAAACTGAAATCAATCATTCTGTAGTATTGTGTACCATTTCCCTCCTCTCGTGAAAGATAGTGCTGCTGTTATTAATCTTTCCTATTCTGTCTGGTTTTATTTGTTGAACTTCCTTCCTGTGCAATCCTTGACGTGAAGTTTTCTCAGTATGCTGTCCTTATGATCTCTCCTCTTGCTCGAATCCCAGCGGTCTGCCTCATAACTGTCGTGTTGCTTTCAAGTGGCAAATGTTGGAGCCCGAAGCAGCTTTCACATCCCCCAATGCAGTAATGTCACACTTGAGGAAGGTTGTGCTTTGGAAGACTGAAACACACTGCTTTTGGACTGGGTCCAAGTCAAGTTATTTACAAGTCTGGAAAAATGGCAGGAAAAGCCAGGCCTGCGTTAGATGAAAGCGCCCCTTCCCACCCTCAGAACATATGCTTTGTACTAAAGAATTAACATACGAGTGGGAAAAATCTCCTTCACTGCACAGTGTGACTAGTATGGGTCTGTGGCTTATTTTGCATTCATATAACACCAGTAGGGAAACTGATCCCTAGCAGCACCCTGATGCCAAAGTCTAAACTTCCAACTGTCCTGAAATATTTTGGAACCCATTCGAGGGGCTGGGTTGGTTGTATTTTTGATGAAGAAGTAGAATGATAGTTTCAGTAATTACTGAGCTGATACTAAGGTTAGTACTGTATTATGGCTAGTGTTGGGATTTGTATGGGGTCTGAGAGCAGGATTAGAATTCCTGTTAGGCTACTAAAGTCTTGGCCGTGTTGCTGAACCATTATGTTTGATACCAACAGTGATCATCTTGATTGTTCGGTTGGGGGGGGGGGGGCGTGAAATAATGTCTTGTTTACACAGCTAGTTAGCTTCTTCTGTGGAGTGTTGCAGCATATTTCCCACCGAAAAAAGACGCTCTGCTTCTGCGTCACACAGCCCTCTCAGTGCTGATGCAGGCACGCTGTAGAGGGTCTGCCAGTCAGGGCGAGCACGGGAAGGAAAAAGATGCCCGTAACGCACATGGGAGTGAGCGGAGCAGCCTGTCCACATGGCTACTCTAAACCGCTCACCCCAAACGCATTCCCAGATTTCATGAGACCGCCAAGAGCAGAAGTAAGGACTGCCTTACCCACGATCTAGTATAAGTGTCCACCATCGGTAGCATTTGCACGCAACAACCAGAGCTCTTGCTGCTGTGGTGCAAATACGACCATATAAACAGGGCTTAAGATAATCTGTTTGGGGCGGTATAACTTCATGCTCTAGATTTCTTTTTAAATTTATCTTGCAGTACCACATTTCACTGGCCTGACCCCCAAGTTACCCTAAAAACAGATGTAGAGGGAGGAGGCAGTGCCCTACAGGTGAATGTGGTCCAATTAGGCAGGGGAGGCATGATGTTGTCTTCCACAGGGGCAGAGAACTCGGGGAAGAACTTGGAAGACAGTTGGCAAAGGGGAAAGTGGCGGTGGGTGAGTGACCTGAACCTGCCAGACACTGATTTGGATGTTCAGTGGCTAAGCGCACCAGTCGCCAAGCCTTGCTGGATGCATTCCATGGCTGTCTACTGGTATAGCTAGTTAAAAGAACCTACTGGGCAGACTGTGGTTCTTGATATTGTGCTCACCAACTTGGACATGGTAGGAGCTGTGACAATAGGGAGCCACTGGTGAATAGTGACCACAAATCCATTATTAGGTTCAAACTGGCCCTTGAGAACGAAAACCCTGGTCGAGAGCTGATGTCCTGGATTCAAACAACTTGAAGTCTTGCTGTATTCTGACAAGTGCAGTTAGCCCCAGCCTTTAAACTGCCCCGGAGAACAAAGGGCCAATCTTTCTATGCAGAGCATAGAATGCTGAGCTCGAGCTCAGTTGATGTCTCTGTCTGTTTCCCTTTGAGAGCTAACTGTCAGATTCTTTACTCCGCCTCACTGAACAGTTGCTCCTGAGATTTCTCCTGCAGCTCGGTTCGAAAGTCGGTTGAAGTGTCATTTTTACGTCGGTTTCTAACCGAAAAAGTTTCCTGCATAGTCGGTTTAGTCTGTCTGTGGTACCGTGAGTACTAGATAGGTTTTGTACTGTGTTTTCTCTGTGGAACTTGTAAAAAGTGTGGATTAGTTCGGCTGATGCTTAATTCTTGTGTTAACTTTAGTGTGTGGTTACCGGTCCTTATTGGTTCTAAAAAAAAAAAAAAAGTGTTTTTAAACTTTTTTTTCAAGACCCGTGACACGGTTAGGAACCGATAAGTGAGTCTTGCTTGACGGTTGCCAAAAAAAGGGTAAGTTTGGTTAGGTTGACCATGTCTGAGAAACCCAAGAAAAAAAACGGGCCCATTGGGTTTCAACACTGCAGTGAGTGTGGTGAGGTCTTTGCTAAGGCCGATCGCCACACCACCTGTGTTTATTGTCTGAGGTTTGAACACCTCAATTCAGACGGCCAAATTTGCAGAAATTTCCCCAAATCCACCCTTGAAAAGAGATTAGGTAGACTGAGGGAAAAGGAGGCTGAATTCGCTGACCCGTTGGTTAGCCCAGTTGGTTCCAACCAACTAGAAGGAGTGCCCTCTGACCAGGCGAATGCTTCCCGGGCAAAGGAGACCCGATCCTGAGGGTGCAGTTCCACTAAAGAAAGCACAAAGAAAAATCACCCGGTTCGGATCCAGAAGTCGATGTTCCGACCGCTGAAGAAATAGCCAGAGAGATTCGGATTGTGGAATCGCTTCACCCGGTTCCGATCGATCTGGCACCTTTTGGCAGGGGCTCGGTTCAGTAGGTTCCCCCAGTTCACGACTATACTTTGGAAGAATTTTATGAACCGGAGTTTGAGGAGGAAGGGGAGTTTGAAAATGATGATGGTAATGATGAAAGTCTAGATGTGCCTGTGGAACCGGACATCTCCCCAGACAGACCTTCAGGTGTATCCCTTCCTAGGCTTTCTGAGTCCCCTTCCCACTTTGTTATACAGAAAGGTGGCTGAGACCCTCCAGTTTCCTATGGAAGAGGCAATGGAGGATCAGGAGGAGCCTGATTTTGTAGAAATGATGGACATCCCAGAGTCCAGGAGACTGTCTATTCTCCTCCACAAATCTTTTGGGAAATAGACACAAAAAATTCTGAAGTCTCCCAATTCTGTACCTCCTGTGAACAGAATAATGGACAAGAGGTATACACTCTCAGGCTCAGAAACTGAGTTTTTATATCAGCAATGCAGCCATGTTGGGATTGTGCAGGCTGTTGCCTGTGATAAGGCAAGCATTCCTGCTTCACACCCCCCAGACAAAGACTCCAGGAAGATTGGATGCCATGGCAAAAAAAGCTGTACATGGCATCTTCCTTGGGACTCAGGCAGGTGAATTATATGGCCTATACAGCTAGGTACCAGAAGTCCAGGTGGAACACTGTACTGGTACTGGCTAAACAGGCCTCCCCCCAGCTAGCCAAGAAGCTGGAGGCAGTGGCTGCATATGGAATTGAGGCATCTAAAGTTCA
Source organism: Neoceratodus forsteri (assembly GCA_016271365.2). NCBI lineage: Eukaryota > Metazoa > Chordata > Ceratodontiformes > Ceratodontidae > Neoceratodus > Neoceratodus forsteri. Next base: position 243,111,393 of record JADMNL010000028.1, on the reverse strand, counting down.
GTTTCATGCTGCTATGGACTCTAATGATGTGTCATCAAGAGTCATGGTTACATCTGTGGCTCTTCAGAGAATGGCTTGGCTCAGATGTACTAGCCTCTCGCAGGATAAGGACATGGATTTTCCTGTAGTGGGTAATTCTCTGTTTGGGGAGCAGACAGAGGCTTACATGAAGAAAATGGATTAATATAGGACCACATACAGGACTAAACAGGCCAAGGAAAATCAGGCCACTCCGCACAAGCAACAGTCTCGGGGCAGGCCCTTTCAAAGGCCTTTTTACCAAGCCCAGGCCTTTCCCTTCCCACAGAGGGGGTTCTTCAGAGGGAGGGGTAGGAGGGGGATGAGCAGGGCTGCTCCCTCCTCCTCTCAGTCTAAGGCTCCTGCCAAGCAGACACCCTGATGTGTCAGCCCGTGTCAACTCCCCATTTCCAGTAGGAGGCAGGCTGGCTTACTACTTCCAGGCCTGGAAGTCTGTGACCTCAGACAAGTGGGTCCTGGAAGTAGTAAGCCAGGGTCTAGCCCTCAGCTTCAAAAAATTTCCAAAAAGAAGGGCCAAGTCTTTTCCACCTGCATCATTCTTAGAAACCCTTGCCCTAGAGGCAGAGGTTTCCTCTCTTCTAGCTCTCAGAGCTGTAGAGAAGGTTGCTGTTCAGCACAAGGGAAAAGGACTGTATTCCAGGTGCTTCCTTACCCCAAAGAAAACAGGGGAGTGGCGACCCATTCTAGACCTAAGGTATCTGAACAAACACATTTCAAAGCCCAAATTCAAAATGCTAACTCTGGGAATAATCCTTCTTCTCTCTCTAAGGTCAGGGGATTGGCTAGCATCTCTGGACCTCAAGGATGCCTACTTCCATAGTCCTATCAGGTGCTCCCACATAAAATACCTCGGGTTCGAGTTGCCGTCAGGCCATTACCAATTCATAGCCATGCCATTCGGTCTAACATCAACTCCAAGGGTGTTCACGAAGTGCCTTACAGTGCTGGTGGCTTATCTCAGAAGACAGGGTATCACCATCTTTCTGTATCTGGATGACTGGCTGTTAGTGGGTCAGTCTCATTTACAGGTCAAGTCGGCTCTTCAGACTACCCAGGACCTACTCGGCTCCTTGGGTTTTCTTCTCAGTCTTCCAAAGTCTGTCCTTGAACCAGTTCAGCTTCTCGCCTTTATAGGCATAGAGTTGGACACTGTACAAGCAAAAGCCTTCCTTCCCCTGGCAAGGGTAAAGGCCCTAGTGGATCTCGCTTCCTCCTTTCGACCTCAGGTCTCCCGCCCAGTAAGACAGTTCCTCCAGCTCCTGGGCCACATGGCAGCTTCTACGGTAGTGGTGCAGGGAGCAAGGTTCCAGATGAGGGGACATTCAGTTTCATCTAAGGTCTTTTTGGTCTCAAAAGAAGAATTCACTTACCAAACTGATCCCAGTGACTCAGACTCTGGTCCAAGCTCTCCAGTGGTGGCTGGACCAAGACAACCTCAGACAAGGGGTTCCATTTCTCCCTCAAGTCCCATCAGTAGTTTTAACTATGGATGCTTCTCTGCTAGGGTGGGGAGCCCACCTGGGAGCCCTGACAGCTCAAGGGCTCTGGTCTCCACAAGAGTCTCTCCTTCATATCAATCTCCTGGAACTCAGGGCAGTTTTCCTAGCCCTGCAGAGTTTCTCGGATTCAGTCAAGGGCAAGGTGGTCCAAGTCAGAACGGACAACACCACCACAATGCGGTACATCAGCAAGCAGGGAGGCACTCGGTCCTCAGCCTTGTGCACAGAAGTTATGAAGCCGTGGTCTCTGGCTTATTCTCGTCAGACTTCTCTGGTACCAGTTCACCTTCCAGGGAAGGTCAACATAGTAGCAGATGCTCTGAGCAGAATTTCACAGGGACATCACGAAAGGTCCCTGGATCCTCACATACTGAAGGTCATCTTCTCTAGGTGGGGCACTCCAGCGATATATCTCTTTGCAGCACCGGACAATCATCAACTTCCTCTGTTTTGTTGCACACCTCCAGTCCTGGGGACAGTTGCCCACAATGCTCTCTCTTTGGACTGGAAGGGCAGGTTTCTCTATGCCTTCCCTCTGCTGTTCAGAGTTCTGATCAAGATCAGGACTCAACCCTGCACAGTGATACTGGTGGCTCCAGATTGGGCCAGACAGCCTTGGTATCCTCTACTGCTGTCCTTGTCAGTGTCACGTCTCCTGTCTCTTCCCAGGACATACAATCTCCTGTCCTCCTCCCAGGGGCTTATCTGGTACCCCAATCTCCAGTCTCTCCATCTCAAGGCCTGGCTCTTGAACAGTTAGAATATGCAGCTCTACATATTTCTCAGGGAGTTATGGATATTCTGAAGGTCTCTAGGAAACCTTCCACTAGAAAAACTTACAACTCCAAATGGAAAAGGTTCAGTATTTGGTGCTCTCAGAAAGGCATCCTGCCTGATTCTGCAGTCATTTCCACAACCTTAGATTATCTAGTTCATCTCAATGGTTTAGGCCTTAGACCTGCCACTCTGAAGGTTCATCTAGCAGCTGTCTCTGCATTCCTCTCAGCAGGGAAGGGCTCTTCCCTGGCATCTCGTCCTGTTTTCAGAAAGTTTTTCAAAGGTCTAGTTCACATTAACCCTCCCTTTAGGGAGCCCACTCCGCCTTGGGATCTTAATGTCTGCATATCTCAGCTAATGCAGCCACCCTTTGACCCTCTGGCTTCGGCCGAATTGAAGTACTTGACCTGGAAAACTGTGTTCCTGGTAGCTGTTACTTCTGCCAGGTGGATTAGTGAGTTAAAGGCTCTGTCAGTGGAACCTGACTTAATCTCCTTCCATAGGGACAAAGTAGTCCTCAGAACCAGTGGGAGGTTCTTGCCCAAAGTGGTTTCAGATTTTCATCTGAACCAGTCTATATCTCTCCCTGTGTTTTTCACTGACCATTCTTCAGGTGAAAGAAGGTTACACAGTCTGGGCATTAAGAGGGCACTTAGTTACTACATTGAGCATACTAAGGCACATAGAAATGACTGTCATCAATTGTTTCTCACTTATGGTGAAGTGGGAATGGGTAAGCCTGCCACTAAGAGAACTATTGCCAGGTGGGTTGTTTCTTGTATACAGTTTTGTTATGACAAGTTGGGTAGGACGCCCCCTTCAGGCCTGAGGGCTCATTCAACTAGGGGTACAGCTGCTTCTCTAGCTGCGGCCAGAGATACACCTTTGTTAGAGATCTGTAAAGCAGCCACTTGGAAAACAGTACATACTTTTACTAAGCATTACTCGCTGGACATCCAGGGTAGGAGTGATGCTAGGTTTGGTACAGCAGTACTGCAGAGCTTCTTTCCTATGGAAGAGGGAATGCAGAACCTACTTTGGGAACTGCTTGATAGTCTACATTATGTCTGAATACAGCAAGACGTCATGATGTTTGAAGAAAAAATGACTCACCATAGTAATGTTTCTTCTAATGGAGTCTTGCTGTATTCAGACCTCCAGCCCCCCCCACCTCCCCTCTCAGAACCTGGTTTTGGGAAGTGGGCTGGCAGGTACAGTGTTGCACCTCAGTGGTGTACCTTGTACCCTCCTTCTTGGGTGGAGTAGATGTTGTTTTTGTTTTTTTCTGGTGTTTTACTAAATATTGTCACTACCTTTCCTTCTTGGGTTCTTGACTTGAGTCTTTTGGCCCCAAGAAGATATATTTGCCCTTTGATTATATTTGAACAATTTCCATACTTTAGTTACTAGTTAGTTAGCTTGTAAGAATCTGACGGTTACACTGGGAAGTACCACAGACAGAGGTTTGAAAACCGAGCTCGAGCTCAACGTTCTATGCTTCAGCATAGAGTTAACTCTTTCCTCTTCGGGGCAGTTCAAGTGCTGGGGCTAACTGCATTATGTCTGAATACAGCAAGATTCCATTAGAAGAAGCAACATTACTATGGTGAGTAATTTTTTCTTCTCGCATGATCATACAAATCCTTGGACCTAGCTTCGCTCCTAGCAGACCTAACAACCACAGACTGGTCCTTTATTCGGACGGCAACCTCAATCGATGCAGCTTGGGCTTATTTCAAGTTCAGATTCTTAGCTGCATGGGATGGCCATGCTCCACTCAGATGTACACGGGGGAGGGACACACAGTTGCCCTGGATCTCCTCCGACATCCTATTCCTTACTAAAGCCAGAGACCAGGCATGGAAGTCGTTCAAAGCCTCCTGTTCCTCTGTTGACCAAAATAAATACCGCACCTTACGAAACATCTGCACTAGACAAATCAGGCTAGCTAAAGCAAACTACTTCAAAGCCTCCTTCCTGGCTAACTTAAATTGCCCATCGAAATTCTGGAAGGTGGTTAAATCCCTTTTTCTCCCCCACCCTCCCAATCTGGCGCTAAATATAGGCGGGTCTGTCATAACTGACCTGCACGCAGTTGCCTCAGAATTCAATTCCTCATTTACCAGCTGCACCTCAGTACTGCTCTCCGCTCTTCTTCCCCCCCTGCACCCCTCCCCATCTGGCCTCCCTGCTCAGTCTTCTCCTCCTCCTGCTCCCTCTTTCTCCTTTCGGCAGGTCACCTCGCCAGAAGTCTATCATGCCTTGCTCTGCCTAAACCCACACAAAGGTAGATGCCCCTCTGGGCTGGACTCGCCTCATTCTCCTTAGCATCCATCCCTAAGGACTGGAAGCATGCAACAGTAATCCCGCTTCATAAGGGTGGTGATACCTCAGCCCCTGGTAACTACCGACCTATTTCCCTCCTGCCTATTATGGCTAAGCTGCAGGAGCATATGTAGTCCTCTCTCAACTCTCCTCCTTTCTTAACTCCTCCTCACCCTACCAGTCTGGTTTCAGGAAATCTCACTCCACTGCCACCTCGCTCCTCAGGCTCACAGACGCCATCCTCGATGACGTGGACAAGGGCCTTATCACCACAGCCATTTTTGTCGACCCGGCAAAAGTATTCAACATGGTTTCCCTTGCCCTCCTCCTTGACGAGCTCCCTCGGGCTGGGCTCTCTACCTTGGTCACCAGCTGGTTCCGCTCCTACCTGGTCGGCCAATCCCAGGCAGTTAGAATTAGAAGTTCCATCTCACCTCCCCTCCCAGTAACCTCAGGGGCACCTCAAGGCTCTGTCCTTGGACCGCTCCTATTCTCCGTATTCCTAAATGATCTGCCCTCCGCCTGTCCACACACATCCATTCATATGTATGCAGATGTTACAGTCTTCTACACATCCAGCCCATCATCGGCTGATGTTTTGACCAAACTACAGCATGACTTCAGTGATGTTCAGCTCTGGTTCCGTGCAAACCAGCTTTTTCTCAATGCCAAGAAGACGGTCTCCTTGACCTTTGGCACACCCTGGAGGTCTGCACCTCCTTCAGATATTTTGGGGTATGGCTCGACCAGCACCTCGACTTTTCTGTACATGTCTATGCCATCCACAAAAAGCTCCACCCTAAACTGGGTGCCCTCTATTGGAGTCGTGGTTGCATCCTGCCGCCATTTAGCCGTGCACTCGTACAGAAAATGATTCTCCCTATATTTGACTATGGGGCCGTAGTCTACAGTGCCGCTCCCAAGTCCATCCTAGCCAGATTGGACCCTCTTTCTTCCACTCTTTCTGCCACTTGCACTGGATAGCCCCACTCCACTCACCACTGTGTGCTCTACCAGTCTCTCGCCTTTCTCTCACACTCCATGACCACCAATGGACCCACTGCGCCAAGCTCACTGACAAATCCTGGTCCCAGTCCTTGCCCCCCTATCTCTCCTCTGTGATGGCTGTCCCTACCCCTCCTGTGCACTCCCTTAGGAACTTGGACCTTGGCCGTTCCGCATGTGTCTTCCTCAAGTGATCAAGCATCCTTCAGATACCAGATGCCCAAACTATGGAACTCCCTTCCTACTTTTATCTGGCATATGCCCCAGGCTGTGCACTTCAGCTCCCTCATCAATTCGCATTTGATGTCGTCATGTGCCTGTGTGTAATCTCTGATTAAAATAATAAAAAAAAAAAAAATTCAAAGTGTACAGGGAGTCTACTATAGTGCATTTTTTGCTGCCCCTTGTTGTCATGCATTTCTTTTCATTCTACTGGATGCTCTTTGATGGTGTCTAATCTGCTCTATATATTCTGTTTTCTGTATAACTTGTATATCCTGCTTAATTCATGTACAATATTACCCTTGTGCTCATTGCATGTATGTATGTACTGTTCTCTATTCCCCCTTCCCCCAGGACGCACCTGGAATCGAGCACTAGTGTGCAGTGTGTCTTCCCGGTAAAACTTTTTAAATAAATAAATGAGCGGCACTTGTGGCTTGCATCATCTCTCTCTGTGTAAAGAACATGAGGACTTTGCAGTGCCTGTTGAATTATTGGGCTGAATAAACACAAAAGGTAAAGGCTAACTACTGCTAAGTATGTGATAAGAAAGCCACATTGTACGTTTGGACAGAAGGAGCCAGCAGGGAAGGCAAAAACAAATGAGAATGTGATAAAGACGTAAACAAGATGGCTGGAGGAGCAGCAGACAGAAAAAAAACAAAGCTGAAAAAACAGAAAAGGGCCAGAACAAACACGGCAAAATAGAATGAAAAGCAGGAGACGCTGAAGATTAGAGAAAGGGAATTCAAACAAGATATCGAAAGAAATTTTAAAATGAAGACAAAAAATGTTTTTATGCTTAAGTTAAAGCAAAATAAGGCAAAAAAATAACTATAAAGGGTACATTTTTTTACTAGCAGCCCTTTTTTAAAATTGATTTTTTATTCAGTTTTCAAAGTAGCAGTTGCAATGAAAAGCTGCTACTTTGTTCTGAGTATAGTAGTTTGCATTATTGAAAAGAACATTTTATAATCAATATATGTCTAGTCTCCCTCTTTTGTTACAGCATAAGAAGTGCGGTTAACATACGTTTAGTATGACTGTTATCATGCAGCATTGATCATGGGCAAAGACCTAAGTAATAGTGTCTAAAAAGGCACTCTTTGCGTCATTACACAACATACACACTGCAGTACACAGTGTTATCACCCATATCTACCCAGATGCTTTTAAATAATTAATTAATTTAATTCTGCAGTCACTGTTTTACAGAAAATAGTGTTGTAAACATGTTAACTTTAACGTTAAAAACTTCCAGTGGTTAACTTGTCACAAACCTGCCACTTGATCAGTAAATGCCATTTTGTTTTTTAATTACTGGCAGATTTAGACAAGAAAAAGAGGCATTGTCTGGGACTCACTGATTTTGTACTTATTCTTCACAGGTAGTGGGAGGCAGTATAGCGCAGTGGTTTAAGGCTCTGAGCTGCAAATCTGGTGCCATCCAGCAGACCAGACCTGGGTTTGAATCCCACAGCTTCCACTTACATACTGTGTGACCCTGTGCTCCCAAGTTGTGCCTATTAAAAAGCTTTCAGCTTAGTGTGCTAATCCTGGTTAAACAACTTTAATTAAAAAAAAAAAAAAGCCATGCTGGGTTATAGCCAGTCAACCTCGTGGTGGCTGCCATTTTAAAATCATTGTGATCGCTTCGGTACCACGCTGGCAGTCCCACTGGTTTGCCAGTCTTAGACTATTAATTTTGCTGGGCTTTGTACCCCTGTCCCTCTGCACATTTGCATGTCGATGAGAAATATGATCCATAAGTGCCTTTTATCTTCTGGCAGTTTCAGTGCAAGCAAGTTCAGTTAAAGAGTTCATCAGACTCTGTGAATGGGTGTACTCACACCACAGCCTGGGCAGCCTACTCTCCCTCATAGTATCGTAGTAAAAGCCAGCAGAATAGGCCCCATTGTCTATCGTGTCTGCCTGGAAGCCAGTCCCCTGCTGGGAGCACGCTCCTCCACCCCCCCCCCCAGCCCCAGAGGTGGTCTTCCCCGGCTTCAGTTATCCCCCTGTACCTGTACCTGTACCAACCCTTCTTGAATCCCTCCACTGTGTTCTCTTCCACCAGACTCCTGGGTAGTGCATTTCATGGTTCCACCACCCTCTCAGTGAAGAAGTGTCTCCTGTACCCCCTCCAGTTTCCACCTGTGCCCCTGGTAGTCCTCCCCCCCATTCTTAAGCCTGAACGCTTCCTTGGCTTTGCCCTTATTTATCCCATTTACATACTTAAATACCTCCATCATGTTCCCACTGTCCCTCCTCTCTTCCAATGCGTACAGCTAGAGTTTTTCCAGTCTCTCCTCATAGGGCCTACCCTCCATGCCCTGAATCATCCTGGTTGCCCTCCTCTGGACCCTCTCCAGCAGCACTAAGCCTTTCTTAAAGTGGGGTCTCCAGAAGTGCACACAGTACTCAAGATGCGGCCAAACCAGGGTACTGTACAGAGGGAGGATTACCTCCCTCCTCCTGAAGGTAATTCCCCCTGGTTGTGCAGCCCAGTATCCTGTTGGCTTTTGCTGCAGCTCTTCGACAAGTCTCGGTGTTGTTCATTTTGCTGTCCACCACTATCCCTAGGTCCCTCTTGCCTGATGTGGCTTGCAGTGTGACCGCCCGGGTTTCTGACACCTAGATGCAGCACCCTACATTTCCCTGCATTGAACTTCAATCCCCACTTCCTTGACTACCCCCCCCCGGGTATCCAGATCACCCTGGAGTGCTTCTTTCCACTCCTTCCTGTCTACCAGTGCTCCCAGTTTTGAGTCCTCCGTAAACAGACTCAGACTTGGCCTACTCGTAACACCTCTCTGTATGTCCGAGACATAGGAATTGAACAGGAGTGGCCCCAGCACCGAACCCCGCTGTTGACCCTTCTGGGGGAGGAGACTATCCCTCCAACCACCACTCTCTGTATTTGCCCCGTAAGCCAATTTTCCACCCACCTGAGCAACTGTCTCGCACTCCCATCTCTCCCCCCCCCCACAGCTTTGTTAGCGGGCCATTATAGGTTACCGAATCGAATGCCCTACTGAAATCCAGATAGAGGACGTCCACTGGCCTGTGTCGATCCAGGGCATCTGTCACCTAGTCATAAAACTCCACCAGGTTGGTCTGGCACGACCTCCCTGGAACAAAACCATACTGTCTGTCGTCCAGGTGCCCTGACCTTTCCAGCTGCCCCCCAGGCCTCTCCTTGATAATGCTCTCCATAACCTTGCCTACCACAGATGTTAGGCTAACAGGCCTATAATTCCCCATCTCCTTTCTGGACTCCCCCCTTTGTGGATAGGCACCACATGAGCCACCTTCCAATCTTGAGGCACTCACCCTGTCATCAGAGAGATGTTGAGTGAGGCCAGTAGAGCTGTCAGCACATCCACCAGTTCCTTTAGCACCCTTGGATGCAGCCCATCTGGCCTCAGCGCCTTCTCAGTCTTTAGCAACCGGAGGGCCTCTCTCACCCTATCCACTGTGATTTCGCCCTCCCATCCCACTTCCTTATGCACCTGCCCTCCCCATCTAGATTCGAGCCATCTCCTGCCCTAGCCTCTTCCAGTCCTTCAGTCTCTAACTGACCTCTTGGTTCATTGGGCTCCCTTTCCCTCGCAAGGGGATGGAAGGATCCCCTGCCGCCACGGTAAAGACAGAGACAAAGTACTCGTTTAGTACCTCTGCTTGTTCCCCAGCTTCCTGCGCCCATCCCTCCCAAGTCCTAATCCTGCTGATTTGTGCCCTTGCTTTTCTTTCTCCTCTATGTATCTATAGAACCCTCCCCGTGGATATCCCAGGCCAGAGTTTAGCTCCTTTCTCGCCTTGGGCCCCCCACCACCTTGGTGACCCTCTTAGCCAGTAATTTGTACTCTCCCCTCTTCCTTGCCCTCCTTGAGCGCTTTAAGTGCACGTAGGCAGCCTTTTTTATCCCTCACCATCTACTGCACCTCCCAGGTCCACCAACACGGCTTTCTGGTCCTACATTCCTTGCGCCTTATCTTTGTGCATGCCCTCGTAGCCTCCTGCACCCCTTCTTAATGGTCTCCCAAAAGCTACCAGCATCAGTGTGCTGCCTTATCTCATCCAAGCACCCTCCAAGAATCCTTGTCATGCCCTCAAAGTCCACCCCCTGAAATCAATTACTACTGTGTTGAGTGCGAATTTCTCTCTCTCTCCCCCCCCACCCCAGTACAGAAAAAAACAGACTGTGGCATGGTCACTGCCTGCCAGTGGGTTGTTCACCTTCAGGCCCCTTATCTGATCATTGTCTGCTAGGACAATATCCAGTATCTGGTCCTCCCTGGTAGGCTGCTCCACATGTTGGACCAGGAAGGCATCCTGGAAGACATCCATCAACCTCTGCTCCCTGGCCACTGAAGATGTTATAGTGCCCCAGTCAGCCCCCGGCATGTTCAGGTCACCCATGACCGCCACTCTGCCTTTTCTGAAGCCACAGTGACCCCATATGTTCTCTGCCAGATCATCCTCCAGTTCTGCCTCCATTGCAGGGAGTCTGTAAACCACCCCTATTTTTAATCTTTTATCCCCCCCCTCATTTGCAGGGTTACCTAACTCACCGCCGCATCTCCCCCTGCCTCCTCGATTCCACAAACTACGATCTTTTTCAATGCCACCCCCCCTTCCCATCCCCTATCCTTCCTAAAAATTGTGTAGCCCTCTAAATTTAGGTAATAATCGTGACTCTGGGTGGCCCATGTCTCAGTAATTGCCACCACGTCTGCTGCTTCCTCAGCTACCATTGCCTGGAGCTCTGGCATTTTATTGCCCATGCTTCTGTCATTGACAGGACCATCCTCCACCTGACCCCCTCACCCCTCCCCAATCTTCTCATCCAAGCGCAGACCCCTGTCTCTCTTCCCCGCTCAGTTCCCCCTGGTTCTTCAATGCTGCCCAGAGCCCCCTTTGCATGACCCATTCCTGAACCACCGAGCATCCCCCTGGGGCTTTCAATCTTTTTACCGCTCCCCCATTCACAAGTTTAAACCCCACCTGTCGCCTATGAATTCAGAACGTTTCAGTTTAAGGATCTCCCTTCCCTCCAGGTTGAGGTTTAGCCTATCCCTGGCATATAGCCCCTTGTCTTCCCATGTATCACCCCAGTCCTCCATCAACCCATACCCTTCTGACTTGCATCACTCCCTGAGCCACTGGTTCACCCCTCTAAGTTTCTGCTTATTCTTCCCGCTCGCCCTTGGTACTGGCAGTATTTCAGAGGAGATTGAGCATCCTTTAGAGTGGCAAACCCTGGCCAATTCTCTGAATCTTGCCTCTATCTCCAGTTCATGTTCCCTTCTAAATCATTTGTTCCCAGGTGAACGAGAAAATCTGGGGATCCCCAGCATTCCCTTGCCATTGAGTATAGCTGGAATTTGGCCTTATGTACGGATAGTCCTGGGATACACTTAGCTTTGACTGTGCTGCAGTTTTCCTCCCAAACCCCCTCCCACTGGATACCCCTAATCATGGAGTCACCGAGCAGGAGAACCTTCACCTCCCCCAAGTTACTAACCCATTTGTGCCCTTCCATACTCCCAAAGAAGTAGTCTTCCTCCAGTGCAGGAATGCAAACATAAGGGGTAAGTAAATGTCAAAAGGTGATATTACGTTTTCTTAGTTTTACATTAAATAGACTTTTTTCTGATCAGTTTTTGTTTTGAGTATAGTACCATCATACCCTATTTGGGAGGGATAAGCAGCCCCTGACTGGACTGCTTCCCTGTCATAGTGACAGCAGAGCTGTGTGCTGCGGGGGGTTGGTATGGCATAAATGGGGAAAACTTTTCATGCTAGTGCTCTTCATTGTGCTCCGTGTGGATCCCAGCAGGCTTGATTCCCACAGAATAGAGGCGGCTGGGGATGGGATGTTACTAGCTTTAATGGCTAGAGGACTAGGAAGATGAGCATGGGAGGAGAAAAAACAGTATGAAAAGGCAAAAGAAAAGGCATGTGTGCTGCCTGTAATTTAAACCTGACAAAGAAGCAGCGGGTCAGCGCTGTGGAACAAACAGTGCATACTTTTCTGTGTATACCCTAATCTGCCATTGTAACATGCACTTATAAGTTAAGTAAATTTTGAAGCAAGCTATGCAGTCCAGACTGTCTTTGTTCATGTAGTTTAAGCTTAATTATGAACCGAGGATCGTAAATAGAGGAATCTGATTGGCTGAGAGCTCTTTGAAGCCGTGATGATATCGGACTACATCATCACGGCTTCAGAAAAGTTCCAGTGCCACCAGCCTCCTTGCTATCTACTGTCTGAGAACTATTTTTTCAAAATGTACTCCTAGACCACCCAAAAACTCATTCATAAAACGTTTTAAAACCTATTTCTTTTATTTTTTTTATTTAAAAAACTTGAAACTCAGTTCATAATAGCAATAAGTCACTCCAGGGTGTGGTATATCATGGGATATCAACACTTCTTGGGTGGTTGGATGCACTCGGCCTGTGGCCTCGTGCCCAACCACCCAAGGCGTGACGATATCTCATGATATACCACACCCTGTCATGCCTTATTGCTTAATTATACAATGGCTCCAAAAATACTGCTACCTGATTAGCTGCCTGGCACGAATTACACGTAAATCGTCCCATCACACAACAGAAAGAAGTACCAGCCGCCAGTGTGCCACATCAGGACCCCCCACTCTGAAATCACACCGAGCTTCCACAAAAAGGAAAACCCAGAGTCTTGACAAGTCAGTAGCCATTGCCGTTCGGCAGCCTGTAACGGGAAGGCATCTACACTGTGCACTCTTAAGGGAAGCCGGGGCAGAGCGGGGAAGCACAGCAGAAAAAAAGGAGAATCCCTTCTTTCATCAGCCCAACACTGAAGAGGGCCATAAAATAACTACCAGCAGGCGTGGCAAAAAAGTCTGCTGTACGCCATGTGCAGAATGCGCAGAAAAACCCAAAACGGAGCTGTGCCTCCGTACCAGAAAACAAAATGAGCAGCAAGTATTAAAGGCTGTCCCGGCTCATGCAGTTAAAATGGAGCTGGGACACAATCAAAACGCTACCTTGGCACACATTTCCTGGTCCCCCAAAAAAGGCATCTGGCCAACAAAGAGAAATCAATACCCCGCATGTACAGTGAAACAGCACTAGTAACCATAAGGACTACTTTTTGTGCTGGAGCAATAAAAACACTAAAATAAATTAAAATGCAGAAGAAATGTTGTATTTATTATTCTGTTTATATATATATATATAATGTGTGTGTGTGTGTGTGTGTGTGTGTGTGTGTGTGTGTGTGTATATATATATATATATATAACCAAAAAAAAAAAAAGATTGTAATTTGTATAATAGCAATATGCCCCTCAAGGGTGTGGGTAATGGCAAGATTATACAACGGGCACAAAAAAAATGGACAGAATCCTGCATTTTGATTGGCTGGCTGACACCTTTTCAGCATTGTAAATCCTCCAGAGTACCCACTGGAAAAGGTGCCAACCACCACTCAGCTGCATCAGAAACTCCCTGGGAAATCCCTCCGTTCCTCGCAAACACACCACTGTCAAGCACACGGACGTATGGTGAGATTACCTAATCATTAATCTGACATCCCGTACTCCGTCACTACCCTCAAAACTTCACAAAAAGTGCTGCACCATTCTAGAAAAGCGACGCACCCGAAAGAAGAAAAGAAAATCCAGTTCATTCTCTCGACAGCAAATAAGCTGGAAAAAATCTTAACTGTAGCGGTGGCAGTCATTGATCCTCCGGCACATGCGCAGAACTTGCAAAAAAATCCAACCAGCGCGTCCACAGTAAAAAACAAACGAGCAGCAACTTTGAAAACGACGGACATTGTAAATGTAAATATAAATACAAATATATATATATATATATATATATATATATATATATATATATATATATATATTTTTGTACAGACACAAACAGGGCCTTTGTATAATCGCAGTATATCCCTCCAGGGAGTGAGGTATAATGGAGGATTTACCACTGCTGGTGTGGTTAAGTCCCTCGGCTGCGCCTCATGACCGAACCACACCAGCCATGGTAAATCCTCCAGTATACTTACACCCTGTCGGGGTATATTGCTTTATTTACCCACTTCTGGTGTGGTTCACTCACTTGGCTGATGGCCCTGTGACCGAACAACATACCAGGCATGGGTAAATCCTGCCACCACCCACACTCTCTCATGGTATATTTCTTAATCGTACAATGGGGTAAATTCAATCAGCCAAATCCTGCAACCTGGTTGGTTGGCTGGTACCTTTCCCAGCATTGTAAATCCTCCAGTGTACCCACTGGAAAAGGTACCAGCCAACTTTATCTCATGCCAATCAATGTAGCAATATGACGCTTTCACTCGAAACTAAGCCGCCGGCATTTTTCCTGTCGCCGCTTCGCTAAGACACCGCAGTAAATTAAAAAAAAATTACATCCTTTTTGAACTGTACGACCTCAGTGAGTTAGAAAATATTTCAAAAAACATGAAATAAACAACATTTGATATTGTATAAGAGAAATTTATCGCTCCAGGGTGTGGGTGTACTGGAGGACTTGACACGACTGGTGTGGTTCGGTCGCTCTACTGCGCGTCGTGACCAAACCACACCAGCCGTGGTAAATCCTCCAGTATACCCACACCCTGGAGGGATAAATTGCTTAAGTGCACCACTTGTCCCAGGATTTCACCTCTTTCTAATATGAAAGTGAAGGGTCAGAATTGTCAGCTGTGGAGAATGCTGCTAATAATTTCCCCACCTTTTTGCAGTTGGTCATTTTAGCTGTGTCAGACTGTTCTGAGATATCAACAGGTGCTCTGATCATCATCTGTCCTCTCACACAACAGTGCTGCAGAGTAGACACTGGGATTTGTTGCCCCAGACTGCTAGGCTGCCCTTACAGCTTTGTTCAGCAAAATGATGAGGTAGGGGCCATAACCTGCCATTTTCTTGGGTTTAGTGGCAACATGAGTCTTCATTTTTTTTTTTTTTTTTGTAAATATGTACTGATTATAAATCAACTATCTTGACAGTCCAGTTAAAATGAGGTGTGTGTGTGTGTGTGTGTGTGTGTGTGTGTGTGTGTGTTTGGGGAATTGACTTTCTGCAGCCCGAGTTGACACTCTGAAGACTTCAAGAAAACACTCAAAACAATACTTGCATTCCAGGGCACCTTTTCCTCACATTTTCTCTACTCAAATTGTACCAAATTCAGTAAAAATTCTAAGTACAGTAAACGGTTGTTTAACAACCCCCAAAAAAAAGGCTTTAATAAAACATGCATGGTGCTTTTTAAAGCAGCAGTATGTACTCGTCTGCAAAATATGTCACATAGTTGTTTTTTTAGCAAAAATGTATTTCTGACTAGGGATGTAACAATATAAAAATTTTTGTATTACAATATTTGTGTGAAAAAAAAAATCATTGTATATTGATTATCAAGATATTCTGCAGCATTCCCAGTTTTAGGAAAAATAGAACAAAGCTGATTGGAGGAATGTTTGGAATGAGGAATCATAGTTGCACCTGGAGAGGGACACGCTGCCAGCGCAGCAAGTGAAAGCAGCAGTCCTAGTTAACCAGGAAGTGTCCATCACTTCCCAGATTTTTGCACTGCCTGGTAGTTTAAACTTTGCGATTTAACCTTTGCTGTTTATGACTGCTTTCTGATAGTTGGTTCCCTTGATTTTTTTAATACATTTGTGATGTTATGTGGATCCACAGAAACTGTGGCAGCCGCCATACCATTTCCTGTTTTTCTCCCTTTGTTTACATTGTTTGTCTTATAAATACTCAGCAGGCAAAGGAAGAGGTGGTGCATTCCACTTACATCAGGCAGAATAACCAGTGAGAGAATGGCAGCACCCCATTTCCCTCTAAATCCAGTATGGTGATCCTGGCAAGAGTCTCTTTTGTCAGTTCCTAAACCCCCAAAACCAGCGCTAAGACTTGCATTGGTCACCAAGCAGAAGAGAGAAAGGAGATGGGGAAGAGAGAAAATACATATAATTCCATCGGGGGTGGGGCTTCTTTGTGGGACCCATGGGGATACGAAGGTGGATGCGTCCCTCAAAAGTGTTTTAGTCCTCTGCAACCTCCCTCAAAGCAGCTACAATCAACCTGTTCTCAGCATGAATCGCACTACCATGGGCCACTGACCTGGCATTCAGCGTGCTGATGAGCCAGACATAAACAAGCCCACCCCGCAGCAACTACAGTTCGGGAGTAATCTCTGCATTCTCAGCTGACGTCTCGAAGGAGGCTGCCAGATGCGCAGTAAGGGCCATGCTTTAACTCTCCTCAACATACCTACGGCTGCAGCCATGGCAGGTGGACAGGTCATCGAGACACACATGGTGGATATACCCTAGGAGGGAGATCTGTTGGGATCGGCTCTAAAGGAGGCGGTAACAGAATCCAGGGAAATGAAGAAATCTTAAGTACCACAGTCCAGGAGCAGGTACGGACCCTGGTCGTCGGGATCCAGACAGAATGTTCAAGCCTATAATAACTACTCAGAGGGCAAATTAAATCTGCCTTCTGCAGACGATCCTGGGTCATCTCTTGCATCCAGCCTGGATTCAGTGGTGGAAGAAGCAGCATCTGAGATGCCAGAAAGGTTGCAGTAAAGGCCCTGGACCTATCCTTGAGTAGGGGGAAAGCTATCCAGTTTTCTCGAGGAAAGGATTTGCACCTCCGCCATCAAGGGGTTGCCAGACATAGTGCGCAGGGGTTATTCTCCTACAGTTTGAAGCAGGGTCCACCCCACTTCATGTGGTATCCTCACCCTTATCTGCACAGAATATGTCGACTCTCTAAGCACTTGCAGACCACATACAGGCTTGAGCAAGCAGTGAGTGCACAGTGCAGAAAAGTACTTGGACATTTACTGTCTATTTTTCATAGTCCCAAATCGCTCTGGTGTTTTTCAGGCCCATATGGGTCCTAAAATGTCTGATCGAATTCGTCCACCACAGGACATTCTAGATGAGAACCCTTGCATCCATCTTCAGGGGAATTCCATCCAGAGATTAGTTGGTCTCAGCAGATTTGCAGGTGCATTTTTGCATATCCTGTCTGGGCGACACTCTGTGTGAGCAAACAACTCTGGCAGTGACTGAGGTCACCCAGTGCCTCTCCCGTATAGGATTCCTGATCATAAAAAGAGCTCTCTTCCGCCATCCAAGCATCTGAATCATTGAGGAGTAATCTTCTGAACATCCCAAATTAGAGTTTCCCTACTGATTCTGAGTTCGGGGACCTCAGGGTTCTTTTCAGCAAAGACAGAGCAGCCCAATGCCTTTCAGACCACACCCTCACGCAGCTTACGGGGACGACTGTCTCCCTGGCAGTCTCCATTCCCTGGGCTCTGGTTCTCATGTGTCCCCGTCAGCCGAACCTACTACATCAAGGGTCCCAGTCAAAGGTCAGTCCGGGCCAGCAGATTCAAGCATATGGCCAGTCAACCTGCTCCATCAGGGGACCAGCCAAGGGTAAGTCTGAGCCAACAGATTCAAGGCTGTTGCCAGGTGGAAGCATCCCTGCATTGGGGGATTCATTGCTTCAACTTCAAGAAGGGTCTCAGGCGGGGGCATTCTCACCAGGGGAGAATTACTACCGATACCAGCCTTCAGGGCTGGCAAGTGGTTAAGGGTAGAGACCCACAACAACATCGACATACTGGAGATACCTCCTGACATTTCAAAGATTTGAAGCTCAGATCTCCAACCAGGATGTCCTCATCCTCAGTCAATCGAGCCACAATGGTCTGCACCTATCACCAGGGAGGTACATGAGCTCTCAGATGGTACAAGAAAACTCTGTTGCTCTTCCACTGGGCAGAGCATCGCCTGGTAAACTTGGTGGCCGTATACATACCAGGTCAAGAGAACATCATGGAGGATGGGCTAAGACAGGATGTCCTCTAAGGAGAATGGGATCTAAAGGTCAGCGCCTTCCTCCTTCTTGCTGCATGGGTGGGGCCTCCTTCAGGTAGTTCTTCACTGGATGGTGAAGCCGCAAAGTTCCCCAGTCCTGCTCTCTAATCAGGGTAGAACTGACCATAGCACAGGATGCCTTCTCTCTAGACTGGAGACCCTGCAATCTCCTGTATGACTTTACTCCAATTCCGCTAATCTCAAGGATCCAATTGTACTAATCCCAAGGCTCCTGTACAGGATCACTCTGGATTAGGTGCAGCCATCCTCTGACATTGGAAAATCATCCTGGTCCTCTGAACACTCACCAAGACCCCATTGGAGCTCGTTAAGGAAATGTCAGTCGTCATCCTCATGATGAAGGTTGCCTTCTTGCAGCACTCACTTCAGCCCGCTGTATCAGCAGATAGGGGCTCTGTTTTCCAAGGAACCATACACTGTGTTCCTCCAGAACTCTGTGACTCTATGAACATATCCATCTTTCCTGCTGATGGTGTTCCTCGGCTACCAGGAATTCAATCTCCCTGCCCTGTGTCCTAGCCATAAGAGTCAGAAGGAGAGGGGAAAATCTCCTTCTTGGCTAGAGGAGAGGGGAAAATCTCCTTCTTGGCTAGAGGAGAGCACTTGAGCTTTACATCAGGAGAGCGGAAGTCCTTATACGACTCTTCAAGTCTATTCAAGGACATAGCATTGCTGGAGAGGGTTCAGAGGAGGGCAACCAGGATGATCCGGGGAATGAGTGAAAGGACCTATTAGGAAAGGCTGGAAGTCCTTGGGCTGTACTCACTGGAGGAGAGAAGAGACGGGGGGACATGATTGAGGTCTTCAGATAAGTGAAGGGGATTAACGGGGCAGAGCCAAAGAAATGTTCAGGCTAAAGAAAGGGGCCAAAACCGGGGGGCATGAATGGAAGTTGGAGGGTGAAACTACAGGGGAGAATGTAGAAGTCATTACTGCACTGAGAGGGTGGTGGGGCCATGGAATGCACTGCCTGGTAGTCTAGTGGAGGAGGGCACAGTGGAAGGCTTTAAGAGGGGGTGGGACAGGCGCATGGGTATACTGAAGCCGAAGTTGACCCTCTCGGGGGCTGGGGTCGGGTAGAGGAGTTAACGCCCAATAGGGACTGGCTACCGAGCAGACATTAAAGACCGTTGGGCCTATTCTGTTGGCTTTTAGTATGTTAGTATTCATCCTCACCTTCAGGGCCGAATTTGGGCAAAAAAGCCTTAAAAGTCCCTTGAACCAAATGAACTTGTTTTCTTCTCCATCACCTTCCAAAAGGTAGGGGTTTTCTGTGCTGGGCACATGGAGGGCACCTTCAGCTGAAGCAGTGGCTACCTCCTGGGCGGAATTCAGAGAAGCCTTTCACAGAGTGACCACTTGGGCATCCATCCATTCCTTGGCAAAGTTCTACACATTGGATGTGTCTGCTTCCATTGATACATCCTTTGGTTAACTGATCCCTCCATCAGCGGAGGATCCAGAAATGTCTGCTAACATTGTTCCCACCCGGGAAGCAAAGGGATGTACTGCTTAAGTATATCCCACTAGTTTTGAGCCCGGAGACCAGCTTAGGAGAGAGAAATAGAAATTTAAATGCCAGTAAATTTTCTTTCTCCAACTGCTGGTCTCCAGGCTCCTCCCCTCCCAGAGTGTTGGACGTTGGCCATCTTGCCTGAGGTTTTGAAGTTTGCTGTTTCAGGCCGTAAGTGCAGATTAACATTTCTTCTTTTTATTTCAAACAACATGATGTCTTGCTGTATTCTGACAATATTCAGTTAGCCCCAGCACTTGATCTGCCCCGGAGAGGAAAGAGTTAACTCTGTGCAGAAGCATAGAACGTTGAGCTCAAGCTTGGTTTTCAGACCTCTGTCTTTGGTATTTACAAGTGTAACCGTCAGATTCTTTACTCCGCCCAACAATGAATTTGCTCTGGAGATTTCTCCTCTGCTCGGTTCGGTAGAGTTTGAATCAGTGTTCAGTTTTTCTAACCTATTTCATTTTGTCAGATTTCCAGCCTCTATCTATGGTACAGGTAGTGTGATGATAGGTGGTGACTTGTTTTATTACATTGTGTGAAGATTGTTTTTGTTCGGTTTCTCATCAGTCGGTCCGGTTAGGAACCAACCTTTTTGATTTTATTTTTTCTGGGATTTAGTGTGGTGTTCCGGTGCCAATCGGTTTCAAAAGAACTGGACAGTTTTTTGTTTTTTTTTCAGAACCCGTAACACAGTTTCTTTTTTTTTTTTTTTTTTTTTAATAAATCTCATTTTTATTAAAAAATTTTCAACATATTTTGACATACAGACATACATACAAACATTGACAAGTTTGTTGGTATACAGTGAATTGATTTGTGTGTTACCAGATAGACAGCAAATGTAGTTCAGAACAGGTAATTATTAAGAGGAAGTTTGCTCATTACTAGCATAACAATATTTCATCTTTCCAGGGCCACCTGAGTCTGAGGAGCACATATCCCAAGAGGAGCCGCCCCCCAAGCCTTTCCCTTTCTGGTTGTCCTGTAGGAATAAACTTGGGCAAGTTTAAATGACCGTTTACCTGAACAAAACCTCCCCAACAAGGAGTGTGGCTGCTTCTGAATAAGGGTTTTGGTTTCTACCCTTATTTAGATTTCCCTCTCATGGTACAAAGGTGTCATCATGCGCCATATTATATAATTGCCAGCGGGAGCACCTGTCCGAGAATTTCTCTTTCATTTCATTCAGCCCGTGAGTAATTTGCTCCATCTGATAGATTTGTTTGGTAATTCCCCACCATTCCTGAATCGTGGGTATGTTGTCTGTCAGCCAGTGCTTAGTGACCGCTTTTTTGGCTGCTGTTAGTAATGAATGTAGGAGATATCTAGTGTTTGGGTTCTTATATTCCCTTGGGGTATCCAGAAAGAGATACAATTCCCTGGTCAGTTGTAGTTGGGGGTCAAATATCTCTCTTAGGTGTTCCTGTAGTTGGCCCAAAAAAGGTTGGAGGGCCCGGCAGGCCCACATAATGTGTGTGTGTGTGTGTGTGTGTGTGTGTGTGTGTGTGTGTGCTCTAGTCTCTCCACATTGTCTCCAACACTTTGCCGAGGCTGATGGAGAGTAGTGACAGGTCACTGTTGGTGTTCTGAAGTATCTCGTTAGATTCTTCCACGCAAATTCCCGCCATTGATGCGAGCTTGTGACCCTAGAGGCGTGCTCGCAGGCTCTTCACCAGTCATCTTGTGTGAAGGGAGAACCAAGTTCTTCCTGCCATTGGGCGCATGTGGTCCCTGTATATATCGTTCCCCGAGTGTTAAGGGCTTTATAATAAAGGGAAAGCAGGCGGGATCTCTCTCAGCCCGTATTCAGCTGAGATTGAACCTCCAACAAAGCGGGGTAACTCTCCGGATTATGGGATACCTCAGGGAGCTGTCGACTGTAGTGTCTTGGTTGCAGAAATCTATAAAAATCCCTATTCGGAATGTTATATCTTTTCTGCACTTTGCTAAAGGGCCACAACTCCCCATAAGCCATTATCTGCGTAAGATATCTCAGCCCATACCTCTCCCAGGTCTGGAAGCCGTGGTCCAGTCTGTTTGGGGGGAAGTCAACCAAATTTGCTATTGGGCAAATCAGTGCCAGAAACGGGGTCAGGGATTGAGTTCGTTTTATTAACTGCCAAGCCTTACTACGAGCTCTGAGCCAGGGGTCTAATAGAGCCTGAGGGACTAGCCTAGGGCTGGAACCATATAAGTTCTGAAAGTAATCTTTATTTGGGAAGAGGGCTTGTTCTGTTTGTAGCCAGTGTGGCTCACCCGTCTTATTTTGTCTCGCCATAATATGAGTCATCATTGCCGCCTGGTAATATAATTGTAAATCTGGTAATGCGAGACCTCCATCACCACGAGGAAGGTTAAGTATCCTCAGTCGGACTCGGGGTCTTCTGCCCGCCCAAATAAATTTAGAAATAAGGCGGGTTCCATTCCACAAAGGTTTTCTTTGCTATGAATATTGGGACATTCCGGAATAAGTACAAGGCTCTTGGTAGAGTGACCATTCTTATTAATTTTATTCTACGGCTTAGAGTGAGTGGCAGTGTGGCCCAAGCCCCCAAGTCCGTTTTGAGTTGGGTTGTAAAGGGCTCGTAGTTATTTTTGAAGAATTCATCATAATTCTGAGAGATAGATATCCCCAGGTACTTTAGTTTTGTTAGGTTCCAGTTGCATGGGAAGATGGAGTTTATATGTGCTGAGGGAGAATAGTGGAATGTGAGAATTTCCGTTTTTAATAAGTTCAGCTTGTAACCGGAAACCTGACTAAATTGGTCCAAAAGTAGCCTTATAACTGGCAGGGTTTGCTCGGGGTCCGAAAAGATATAAGACGACATGCGCATACAACGCTATACAATGCTCTGTCTCACCCATATTTACTCCAGTGATGTTTTCAGCTTCCCTAATGTATTGTGCTAAGGGTTCTATAAATGCCGCAAACAAAAGAGGCGACAACGGACAACCTTGTCTGGTTCCCCGTTTAAGCGGAAAGTATTTAGAGTGATAGCCTCCCACTTTGACGCAAGCCTGAGGGGATGAATAAATGTTTTGTAGGACCCCGATTAATCTGCCGGGGATACCCAGTTTATCTAGGACCTTATATAGAAAGGGCCAAGGTACTCTGTCGAATGCTTTCTCAGCATCAAGGCTGATGAGGACAGATGGATCATTGCTATTACGCATCTTATGTGCAATGTGCAATGTATGCTTGATGTTGTCCGTTGTGGAACGCATTCTGACAAAGCCTGTCTGATCTTGATTCCCGTAACACAGTTTGTAGCTGATCAGTGAATTATTACCTGGCTTAAAAGCTTTTAAGGGTAGTTGTTTAGGTTAGCCATGTTTGAGAAACACAAGAGAAAAACTGTTTCACTGGGTTTCAACACTGTACTGAGTGTTGGGAGGATTTGCCAAGGCTGACCCTTACTTCATCTGTGTTGACTGTCTGGGGTATGACCACCTCAAAACAGACTGCCAGATTTGTAAGAATTTTCCTAAAGCCACTCTGGAAAAAAAGGTTGAGTAGGCTGAGGGAAAGGGAGGCTGAGAAAGTCCGTAGATCTGGATTGCCAGCCCAGTTCGGTTGTGGCCGAAATCTGAGGAGGTGCCTACTGACCTAGGCAATACCTCCTCGGGCAAAAGGAGGTCCGACTCCGAGGGGTTGATTCCGTCGAAAAGGAAATGTAAGTCAGACGGTTTGGATCCAGCACCGCATACTCCAACCACTGACGAGATGACCAAAGTGATTAGTATAGGTCAGTCGCTTAGCCTGGTTTCGTCTGATCTGGTACCGCCGGTTAGGCAGTCTGTTCGGTCAGATCAGACTCTTTTGGGTTACGATCCAGATGCTTTTTATGAGGAGTGGGAGGGAGACGAGCATCCTGAGGATGAGGATGAAGATAACAACTTTGAAGGTCTGGATGTGCTCATTGAACTGGACATCGCCCCAGATAGACCCTCCAGTGTCTCCCCTCCCAGGCTTTGAGTCCCCTTCACACTTCTTGTTTTACAAGGTGACTGAAACCCTCCAGCTCCCAATGGTTGAAGCTGCTGCTGAGGAGGAGGAGGAAGAGCCTGATTTTTTGTTGAGATGATGGATATCCCAGAGTCCAAAAGTTTGTCTGACCCTCTTCACTTGGCTGGCAGTATAGCCTAGAGGTTATTGGAAAGAGGTGTGAACGAGCTTGGTACATCCAGCAGATCAGACTTGAGTTTGATTCTCACAACCTCCACTTGCATACTGTGTGACTCTGAGCAAGTCACTTAACCACCCAGTGCTCCCAGGTCGCCCCTGAAAATAGGCACTTGTGCCTAGTGGGCCTTACCCGGTTACCAAAGACTAAAATAAAATAAAAATAAATAAATAAAAAGTCCTTGGGGAAACAGACAAAAAAATATTTTACAGACACCAGACTCCTTATCTCCTGTAGATAGGAGAATGGACAGGGGGTATATGCTATCGGGCTTGGGTACAGAGTTTTTATACAGTCATTGAAGCCATGGTGGGGTAGTGCAGGCTGTAGCCTGTGACAGGGCTAACATTCCTTTGGCTTCACAGCCCCCAGACAAAGACTCCAGGAAGGTTGATGCCATGGCCAAAAAAAAACAGTATTTGGCATCTTTTTTGGGGCTCGAGAAGGCTAACTATATGGCCTACACAGCCAGATACCAGACGTCCAGGTGATATATGGTTTTGGAACAGGCTAAACAGCCCCCCCCCCCCCCCCCCAGCTAGCCAGAGAGCTGGAGGAGGTGGCTGCTGAGGGAATTGAGGTATCCAAAGTGCAATTTCATGCTGCTGTGGACTCCAGTGATGTGGCATCAAGAGTCATGGCTACATCTGTGTCCTCTCAGGAGACATTCTTAGCTTAGATGTACTAGCCTTTTGCAGGATAACTGGGCCAAGGCTATGGATTTCCTTGTACTGGGTAACTCTCTGTTTGGGGAGCAGACAGAGGCTCACATGAAGAAAATGGACAAGTGCAGGACCACCTACAGGAGTGTACAGGCCAAATAGAGGCAAGCCACTCCTCAGAAGCAGCATCTAGGGGCAGGCTTTTCTATAGGCCTTTCTGCCAAGCTCAGGCTTCCTCTTCCTTCCCACAGAGGAGGTTCTTTTGAGGGAAGGGCAGGAGGGGGATGAGCAGGGCCGCATCCTCTTCCTAGTCCAAGGCTCCTACCAAGCAGACACCCTGATGTGTCAGCCCAGGTCAACTCCCCCATTCCAGTAGGAGGCAGGCTGGCTTACTTCTTCCAAGCCTGGAAGTCTGTTACCTCAGACAAGTGTCTGGGACACGTCCGTCTGACATCATATTTGATGGACTATTTAAAATCATTGTCTGTATGTTAATAGCCAGCCTTTTATAAAGGATCAAGGATCCGAAAGCTGTCGGGGTTTGTTTGCTGTGATGTGCTTTTTTTGTCTAATAAAGACAATGTAATTGTCCATTCTTTTGGCGTACTTTCTTCAATGAGGTGGTGAGTGCATGACTTTATTATGTATAAAAAAATTAATAAATAAATAAAACATTGGACTATGGATATAGGCTGAGGCCTTGGATTTTCTAATTCCGGCACATGAACGTGGTATTTAGCTTTATGCTGCGGCACAGTTTTCCAATTCTGCTGCAGTTTGTGATGGAAGTTATAATTTTACAGACATATTCAGGGGTCGAAATTAAGTTTCGCAGCCACTAGCCAGCAGGTCTGCATCAAATGGCATATGATGGATTGAGGGAGCTCAGTATGTACTCCCTAGAGCAGAGGAGGGTGAGGGGGGACATGATTGAGACATTCAAGTATATCAAGGGTATAAATGAGAGAGGGCTATAGGAGCTCCTTCAGAAGAAAAGTGTCAGAACTGGACACAGTTATGAGGCTCAAGGGTGGGCAATTCAGGAGCAATATTAGGAAGTTCTTCACTGAGAGGTTGGTCGGCCCATGGTATTGCCTGTCTCGGGAAGTGGTAGAGGCCAAAGTGGTAAACGGGTTCAAAAACGCCTGGGACAGGCACAAAGGTATTATTTCACAGAAAGGATAGAAGGGGGGTAGTTAGCCATATCGGGCAGTCTAGATGGCCCTTGAAGTCCCCTTCTGACATCAATTTCTATGTTTAGCCAGCAGGGCTAGTTAAAGGAAAATGCTCCTGGCCTGTTGCAAAATCTGCTAGCAGTTGGATGGGCTGGCTGGTGCAAATTTTGAACCCACAATACTAAACCTGGGGCTGAACTATCTTATTCATTTGCTAACCTGTGTGTATTTTAATTTTTTCCCTGTTTTTCCACTATTTCCCACCCCTGTGCTCCCCTGGACTGTTGGGCTACGCCTTTACTCCAACTGGGATGGTGACCAGGTGCCTTTTACAGCTGTCAGCATGGCTGCATGGTTAGCCAGCAGCAGTACACGAATGCTAGGTGGCCCAGTCAGTTCCTCTGTTCCCTCCCAAGAGCTGTGTGTCTGGCCTCCACAGTTTGTATACTATGCTTCAGTGTAGGATTCCGGTACTTGGATCTGAATTTCAATCTCCCAGGTGGCATAGCTGCTAAAATAGCTTCCTAAAAGCAATGGTCAATACATTCAGAGATTGCCAGAATAGTCCCTTAGCAAAACTATTAGAGTTAATGAGATCCGATTGTATGTTTTTCTGCAAAGGATAATTACGTTTGCATTTTCTCTTATCAGAAAGATGCTGGAGTGGCCTCTTAATACAGAATGCTAGAAAGTCGATGTTGAGTATAACAAGGGACTCCGTTGGCCTTAACATAGTCAATGCAGTCTATGAGACTAGAACACAAAGTTAGGATTAATATTCCAACGATGTGGGTTTTTTCAGGAATGATCTATAAATCATCGTTAGATGTAAACCAATTATGTTTTCTTTTTTCTTAAGACAAAATGGTTGATATGTTGATTTTTGTTAGATTTTTTTGCTTTATATGCAGCCCACAGACCACTCATGGGCGGAATGCCCTGTTTTTACCATACAGTTTGTGATCAAAGAAGGGAGCTGCTTCTGTAGCCCAGCTGCAGAGCCCTTGTTGTGGAAGTCCATGAATCTGATTAGATCCCTGGCATTTTATTCTCTCTTTATTCCCGTGGAGGGAGGAAGGGCTACATGCCTCGGCCAAGTCTGAACTCTGACCATGGCAGATGCCTCCTGGTTGACCTTCTGTCACCACCCCAGATGCTTTAGCTGTTTTCATCCCCACAGTGGGGCTGCTGTTGCTCAGCCCTTCAGGATCCATTGCTAAAGCAGAGACTTTGGGGACTCTGACAGGTAGCTGGGATGTAAGTGGGCAGGTGTGATGTCACCGTGCCCTCCTACACCAGGATTTGTTTTTGTTCCGTTTCCCTTCACACAGAACAAGTGCATCCCTTTGCCTCAAGTCTGAGTGCACTGCCTTGGCAGCATATCCTAGATTCCACCAGCCAGTGCAAGGGAGTGCTGGACTTCAGTCTTCTACAGTGCAGTGTTTTACCCTGATGCCACTGGGCAAGGCTAGATCCCTGGCTTTTCTGTGCATAGGAGTTCTAGGGGTCATGAGTTGGTCTCTTGCCACATGGGACTTGCCAAACTGTGGCCTTGTGTCTGTGTGGGTTGATAATTACGGATGTTACTAGTTCTGATTCTAGACCTTTGACATAGGGCCGGTGCTCCCTGCATTCTTATTTAACACAACACTGAGCTTGTTTTGAATGTTATTTGTACATAGGCTTTCAAAGCCAGCTTAAAGAGTATGTGATAAGGTAAACCTGGCACTTTACTAGATAGCCAAGTAAAATGATAGAGAATTATTATTATTTTTTTTTTTTTTAAGGGAGGTTTTATATAATTAGCATGTCTCCCAGCCGGACGTGCGCATGTGGAGGGATGCACATGCCACATCTCGAGGTGCCCTCCCACTATGTGCCGCCCCTTCCACCTACACTGACCAGTGGACCTCCACCTGGTAGCAGCAGGACTACAGCTCCCAGCCTCCATGCCGGCTCCCCGCCGACCTGAGTCTGTTCCCGAACCCCAGTCACTGGCATGGCGTGAGGTAAGATGTCCAGCGCCTCAGCCCTCTGCACCACCAGGTCAGCTGGGAGGGCTTTATTTTAACTTTAAAAACTTGATAAAAATGATTGCAATTAAAAAAAAAAAAAAAAAAAATACTTTGCAAACACAGTGTAGTTTCCATTTAATACGTTAGCAGATTTCAATCTCCACATTTTGTTGCTGTGTTACAGAAGCTCTCAGTTACGGTGCAGGAAGTTCAGAACTTGGCTCTTGCTGTTGGTCACAAGGAGGACTGAAGGACATGGTGTTAATGGCCTCCAGGTTGGATGCATACAGCTAACAGAGGTTTGGGGAGGCGGTTGTGTGGTGACTATGGAACTACTAACTTAACCCTGTCCAGCTGCTGTAGTTAAACCAGTTTAGCAATGCTTCTGACTGTTCGTATCTGCTTGTGGGTACTGGCTCCTACCAGTGGGGGGGGGTGTGACGTCAGGCCACGGGGCCCTTCTTTTGGGGGGGGGGCAGAAAACGAAACACAACATGTCGATGTACATGATCAGCCCCACTCGTGTTCCAAAATATAGGCCAACTCATGGAACTCTTCCACGGTACTGGGTCACTCTCCCGACTCTTACTTTACCTCCCCCTGACTGTGGGCGGTACTGTCCTCCTCACATCTCCTTGGCCAGTGGCCATGTGATTGTTTATATAGTAGTTTAGCACCATTTTAACCAGACGGGGGATGGTGAGAGTGGTGCTTTCACCTTCTGTTGTTGGGTGAGGAGGTAAAGAGGGTAGTGGTGATCTGTCTTCGAGGGTGGAGCTCTTGCAGCAGGTAATACTATTAGGACTGAAGCCATCTTACCTCCTAACTTGTATGATGCCCTTTTTGTTCCACAGTGTGAGTCTGCTGTAGTACTTTTTTTCATGTTTGAACTAATGAAAGGAGGGCTCCTTTTAATATGGCTTGGACCAGGTTTTAATCAGCTGTTTTTGAACATCAGTTGTTCCATAAGGTCAGGGAGCACTGCCTGCTGCATGATGGTTCTTTTTTGTCACAACAGAAGTGATATTTAAACAACAGATGGACAAAAACAGCTGAGAATACTTATGAAGACATGGTCCAAGCCGTATTAAAAGGAGTGCTCCTTTTATTATTTCAAACAAGAAAAAAATACTAAGGCAGACTCAAACTGTGGAAAGAAGGGTATCGTACAAGTCAGGAGGTAAGTGGCAAGCTAAAATAGCATAAAAAAGTATAGGTCAAAATTTTCACCAGATTATGCGCTGCTGCTTTAACCCACTTTGTTAGCTTGTTTTGAGTACTATTTAGAGGTACTTACCTTTAGAGTCTGTGTTTCTTGTGTATATTTTAGCCTGTATGTAACTATTCCTGCCAGACTGTTAACCTGCTGATTGCTGCTGGCCACAATGGGACTTTCATGAAAATGAGATGCTGCATGCCGGCAACCTGGGTTCAGGAACAAGCCTGGGCCATCGGGTGTTGGCAGGGAGGGAGAGGATTGAGCATCCGGAGGACAACTCTCCTCTCCCAGGATTGAGGGGGGATCCAAGCTTGGCGCTTGACTGTCCTCTGGCGGAGGCCAGAGGCACAGCAAGCGTTGATGCAGACAGAGAGGGTTGGGGGGGGTGATGTCGGGGGTGATGCCATGATGTTGGGGTTCTTACCACTCCTCTAGAACGAGAGAAAAACATGCTGGAGCACCGAGAGGAAGGAGTGCCTAAGCAGACCCTAATGGCTCCTGCCTGCCTGACTGCTGGAGGGACCCGACGAAAGTTGAATTCTTGGGGTTTACGGGCCACACCTCGTCCCCGCCTGGGGGGGTACAGCCACGGCTCCATGGGGGTCCACCGGGTTACAGGTAAGGCAGCGGGGTTGTGTGTGTGTGTGTGTGTGTGTGTGTGTGTGTGTCCGGAGCGGGGCTGCAGGGAGGGGGGAGAATAAAGAGTAATTTAAAAAAAAAAAAATGAGATGCTGCATCTCATGAAGTTATCCCGTCTGGCATAATTTCAAATAAAGAAACATAATCTTACAGTGATTAAGCACTGTTTTATTCAGACAACCAGGGGTTGTTTCTGGGGTTGGGGGAGGAGGTTAAAAGGGTAGGGGTGCCACCGACATAGGCACTTGAAGTGGAGGATTACCCAACATAGAAACATAGAATTTGTCGGTAGAAAAGGGCCACATGACCCACCCAGCCTGCCCAGATAGTCTGTGCCTAGTCCATCTCTACAGACCCTAACTGGTCTCCGGTGACCCCTCCCCCTTTCCTGTTTATTAATATTCCTCTATGTCTGTCTCACACATGCTGAAGCTCCACTGTTTTCACTTCCACTATTTCTGTTGCCAGTCTGTTCCAGGTGTCCACCACTCATCCAGTGAAGTAGTACTTCCTCACATGGGTGTAGCCAGGCATACTCCAAGTACTCCATGGTGTGCAATTTTATTTAAGGGGGTAGCAAATAGGCTCTGAACTGCTTCCTTTTTCCATGGAAACTAACAAAGAAAATGCTGAACCTTTCTGTAATTTTTTTCATGTTGAAACTAGAAGGACTGGTCACTAATACTGTCTTTGCATCCCAAGGACAATACAACTTTACAGGCTCTGGGCTGGTATGTGGGTGTCTTAGGGAGCAAAGCATGGCATTTATGTTTACCCATGCATGGCACCAACTATTGTCATGGAATACAAAAGTTGCATTTATTGTGCCAAATGAAGCAACAAACACGGTCCTGGTGTACATTTGTATATTGTCTGGCTGCGGTGGGGGTGGGGGGGAGGTAGCAGTGAGTCCCCTTGGTGTGCAGATCTGAAATCTCTGGCTACACCCCTGCTTCCTCATGTGCCTCATTAGTTTTGAAAAATGTTATCACAAGTACAGAAAATACTTCAGGCACATATGGAACACTATAAACTAGCATAGGCAGGTACTGAATTGCGCACACAAAAGTTAACTGCCAGTACATGTAACAGCAGAACGGATTCAGGTTTAAGAAATCAATCCACTGGCAGTCATATTAGGCAAGGCATATTTTATTTGTAGAGCACCCAATCCTAGAGGCTCCGAGCGCTTCATATAAAACATTAAATACAGCAAAGAATAACACAGGTACATGAGATAGGTAGAATAAATACATAAATAATATAAAATCAAATCAGCAGCTTTATAAAACAGCACAGTACTGATCAGACTACTACGCTTGGGAAGGCCAGTGCAAAGAGCTAGGCCTTGAGAACCCTTTTGAAAACCTCGACCGTGGGACTTCCCTAAGAGATGGAGGTAGAGCATTCCACAGGACTGGCCTGGTGACACTAAAGGCCTTGTCACCAGATGTTTTTAGCCTAGTCCTGGGAACCTCAAGGAGGCACCCAGTCGAGGAGCCGAGGGAGCAGGACGAGGTGCAGGGTGTTAGGAGCTCAACCAGGTAGCCAGGGTCAAGTCCGTGTAGGGCCTTATAGGTGAGAAGATTCACTTTGAAGATAACCCTCCACCTGACAGGCAGCCAGTGCAGAGAACACAGGACCGGGGTCACGTGACTAGACTCTTGAAAGGCCAGCCAGTAACCTGGCAGCAGCATTCTGCACCAGCTTCAGTCAACTAAAGGTAGAAAGATGTAGCACAGGACATACAGTGACCGTTTAAACTATGCAACATTAAAGAGAAACCATTTAATATTTTTATTGTACAAGTAGAAAACTTAAAAAGGAGAAGAAAAAAAAAAACAGATTAAAACCAGTGGTGTTCACCCTGTAGGAAAGAATTGATCTGGGATACTCAAAGCATTCAACCGATAAACCATGAAATACAGCTAATACTCAGTACAAATACCTGGAACTAGAGTGGGACAAATCGGTTTTGTGCTAGTGGTCAGTTTGGCCACTAGCATTCAGAGTCTAGTAGCCAAATCAATATTTGTAGTGGCTGTCATTTTTTAAGGTCTCAAAAATCACTTTGTGGGCAGTTGGCAGGTAAATTTAAAAATCTAGTAGCCAAATCAATATTTTTCGTGGCCATTGGCCACCTGGCTACCCAGTTTGTCCTGCCCTACCTCGAACATGCCTGGTGTCCTCCCTGAGCCATCACCCATCACCCCAAACCCCCAGCTGGTCTAATACGGAAGTACTTCCACATCCTCTAGAATGGATGCAGAAGGGTGTACCACCTGGCGAGAAATTTCTCAGTTTGAGATTGTAAACAAGCAGTATGATTTTCCATAGACTTTATGTGTCTACAATTCTACAACCAAGTTGAAATGCTCGGTGGGTGGGGGAGGGGTTGGGGGTCTGCAGCCAAGATTGTGTAATTGATTTTAAAGCAACCACAGTAAGGATAAGGAACAGAGATCTTTTATCACCTTTTCTGGCTTCCCTTGTGGGGAACCCAAGTACATCATGTTCAAACTCAAGTGGAGTTTGTAATTGTAAGGCTTTAGTAATCAAAAGACAGATCTTCTGCTAAAAAGAGAAAAGTTTTGGACATTCCCAAAAGACATGAAAAGGAGTGCCTTTCTGGCTACATTTCTGCCAACAATGGTAGTGGAGGTGGAACCCATATAAAAAGTTCTGTCGGGAGTGAGAAAATACTGTGCCACCTCTTTCCACTTAAATTCTCGCCAAATGGCTGACCCCGTGGTCTTGTGTGTCATTTACCAAATTGTCTCCCCCAGTTTTCCTAATGGAGGAATATTATCCTCCTCCTTTTCCCAAAGGTCCTGAACATGTGCCACCTGGTCAGACCCCTGTTCCTTATTTAGAAGTATATGGAATTTAGAAATGAGGTCACTGTCCGGCCGCTCGGCTGCTTCCTTTACCATGATTAAAAGAGGGGGAGGGGCCTGGGACAAAGCCTCCAGCAGACCATGTGTAGTGCTAAAGTGTCTTACTTGCAGATATCTAAAAAAATCTGACTGAAGTAGATGGAGCTTGGTTTGCAATTGTTGGAAGGCTAAAATATTCCCATCCTCAGCAAGTTGTTTAAATAAAGAGAGCCCTTTTTATGCCCAAAGCCTAAAACCCAGGTCAAAGTTTGCAGGAATAAACCATGGGTACTACTGAGTGGGGATCCATAATAACTGATGAAGGGGAGTGGAAAGGGTTCTCTTTAGCAAGAGCCATTGACGTAATGTGGATCGGGCCCATCAATTCAAAATCTGTGTTTAAATGGGAAAGCATGCTAATCGACCGGGGTGGTATTCTCAGAGGTCCTTCCCTAGTAAAGGCAGCTTCAGTTTGTAATCAAGAAAGGGCTGGTGAATGTCGAAGTATATCTATGATATGGGTAAGTTGAGCAGCTTGAAAGTGGTGTTTGAGGTTGGGAAGACCCAAACCCCCACCCTGTTTATGCCGCTGCAATACCCCACAACAAGCCCTTGGCCGTTTGCCCTGCCAAATAAATTGTTTGACAGTCTGATCAAGAAGATGCCAGTCATGCCTGGGGATCAAGAGAGGTAAAGTTTTGATATAGAAAGAGTAAGCAGGGCAGAACATTAATTTTGAGAGATTCTGTTCCGTTGGTCAAGGAAAGGGGAAGTAGTGACCATCTCCTCACATCACTCTTAAACTTACCCATCTAGCTTAAACGCATGCCTTGTGGCCCTGGTGTTCTTTCTCATTTGAAAGAGACTCCCCTCCTGCACCCTCTTCACCCCGTTGAGGTACTCGTAGGTCTCCATCATGTCCACTCTCTCTTTCCTGTCTTGCAGTGTGTACATGGCCCTCAGTCTCTCTCTCTCTCTGTCTCCTTGCGGCTTATGATTCAATCCCTGCACCATTTTAGTTGCCCTCCACTCTATGTACTTTCTGAGGTGTAGTTTCCAGAACTGGACACACTAATCCGGGTAGAGTCTCACAAGCGAGTAGCACAGTAGCAACACCCCCTCCCTCCTCCGGCTGGCAATACTTCTCTCTGTGCATCCCAACATACCACTGGCCCTTCCCACTGCTTTGTCACACTGTCCTGCCACTTTGACGTCATCGGATATGATAACCCGAGGTCCCTTTCCTGCTTAGTGACTGTCAGTGCCCCCCAAATACTCAGCTCCTTGGTTCCTATGCCATAGGTGCATGATCTTGCACTTTCTGACACTGTTCACCAACTGATGTGCTCTTGACCATTCCTCAGGTTTCCCAGGGTCCCTTCGCATTCTATCCACACCCTTTTTAGTGTCCTCCCGATTTACATATTTTGATGTCCTCTGCAAAAGGGCATGCCTTCCCTTCCAGATCTTCTGCAGTGTCACTTAAGACGTTGAAGAGAACTGGTCCCAGTACTAAGCCCTGCATTACCCTGCTGGTCACTCTCTCCGTTCTCTAGAAATTCTTTCACATGGGATGGGGTGAGGGAGGAAGTACCACCACTAGACATCTGGGAGTACTTGCCCTGGGACAGGGGTGTGCTCCGGGATATTAGGGACAGCTTTGCATGGGATGGGGAGAGGGATGAATAAACGTTAGTGTGGAAGTAAAAGTTCTGCACATGCGCGCACACACAAGCAAAGTTAATTACTCAAGATCACAAAGTCAATAATGACTGGAGTTAAACCCAAGTCTTCTGAATCTTTAGGTTTGCAGCCTGGCAGTTTATTAATCCCCCACCACCACCACCACCACCAAGTGATGTGCTCTGGGTCACAAAGCAAATAAGCTGGCCTGTTCATGTAGCTGTAGTGTGTTCACTTACTATGTTGGCGACATGGGTTCGGGAGCAAAACCGGGTGGTTGGTGAGCTTCCCAGGGACAGCTCTTCTTCTTTGGGAGTGGGGGCAGTGCGCTCTGCAGTGGGCCTGCCACCTGGCTGAAGCTGGGAGGTAGCACAGCAGGAGCCATTTAGTTGGGGAGCGATGTGTGCCAGATGGAGAGAGTGCTGCAGCCGCCAGGAC
This sequence comes from Neoceratodus forsteri, assembly GCA_016271365.2. NCBI lineage: Eukaryota > Metazoa > Chordata > Ceratodontiformes > Ceratodontidae > Neoceratodus > Neoceratodus forsteri. The sequence continues at coordinate 243,077,160 of JADMNL010000028.1, read as the reverse complement.
CGAAGTCTTAGGTATAGTGATATGCAGTGTGGCTTAGGACCAGGATGACCATGCGCTGAGCTGTAGCAACACATGGTCCTATAATTTATTTCAAATCAGTAGTGTATCATATTCATAGTATTGGTTATTCAGTTGATGGGGGGAGGTTTTTTCCCTCCATTTTCATTATGTATAGCTGGTTAAACATTTTGTTTGTGTACTGCACATGGAGCTCCAGGATAGACGCTTAATAAAGCCTATCGTATAACAATGCAAACACAAACAACTGTTACAGCATAAATATTAAACCGAGGTCCCATCTGCCTGGATTGGTGGTAGTTCAGGTGGATGTTAAAGATCCCATGACACTTATCGAAAAGAGTAGGGAAATTTCCCCGGTGTCCTGGCCACATTTTCCTCATTCACTAAAAATACCACTAACCGCTTAATCTGGTTCAAGGTAAGTTGGCATTCATCTGTATCCCCTTCCCCCGGGTCGTGCCTAAAAATAGGCAGGATTTGTCTAGTGCACTTACCTGGTCAACAAAAACTAATAATAATAATAACATGAGTACCTCACGTAATGGGGAGGTTCGTTGACAACCAAATGCAACGAGAAAAACAAATGTGTTGTCTTTACAGAATTTAAACAACTTGTGTATTGTGTTGCTGCATCATAGAAGTGGGAGCGAGCAAGTGGACGGGCGAGCGGAATGGAAAGAGACTGCGGCAGTAACTGACTTTATTAACTTGTTTAAAAAAAGTTACAAAGTGCAGATTGTGAGGTGATGTATGGGAGCCAGGGATGAAAGTGAGCTATTCTAGTCTATGCTGATTTATGTGGATCAACAATGGACTAAAAGTTATACTAAAAATCTGCATCAAACTACTGGTAGAATACAGAATTAGTTTTTTAAATAACGACAATGGTTGTTTTTCCTTATTGTAAAGTCTGTGAGGTTACAGTCACTTATGAAATGGGTACCAAAATATGAGCAATCTGATTGCCCACTGAGTATGTGCTAAAGTGTCTTAACACACAGGAAAAAGATCCAGCAATGCTCAGTGGGCATTGATATGGGTGATACTACCTCAGTAGAACTTTCAAAATTGATACGGCTGCCATTTTTTCTCCACTAGCCACAGTAGTCAAGCAGCTCACTGTAATGTGTGCCACAGTCTCCAAACTTAACAAACAAAACCTATTTCAGTGTGTTACAACACATATAAAAAAAAAAAAAAAAATTGTGACTGCCACGATGTCTTCCAATCCTAGTAATTCTCTCCCCTTTTTCTCACAAGCCTCAATTGCCAACCGATAGATGCTTTCATCCCTGGCTCCCATTCATCACTTCACAATCTGCACTTTTTAACTTTTTTGAAACAAGTTAATAATGTCAGTTACTGCCGCAGTCTCTTTCCATTCCACTCACCCGTCCACTTGCTCACTCCCACTCGCCGAGATCTCTTCCCATTTGTGCCGCCCATCCACTGTCTTGGTCCCAGTCCTCCTCAACTACTGCTGCCACTTGCTCAACAATTCGTCCTTATTTTACCCCTCAAATTTCTATTACTGTTTGTATGCAAAAGAAGTGGAACTGGGCCGGGGGGGGGTGTCTGCTCACCCGTCCACTTGCTCGCTCCCAGACGCCGAGATCTCTTCCCATTCATGCTGCCCATCTGCTCTCTTGGTCACAGTCCTCCTCAACTACAGCTGCCACTTACTCAACAGTACGTCCTTATTTTACTTCCTTCAGTTACTGTTTGTATGCAAAAGAAACAGAACTGGGGTGGGGGGGTTCAGTGCCATGACAACTGCAGAACTGAAAACACTACAACTACGGCAGCCAGCCCAGGTCACAAATCCTCATCTCAACAAACACAGTAAACTGGCGGAGGACTATTTTATTTAAATTAAAAAATATGTAATGTTTTATTACTTAATATACTTATTTTAATTTTTCGCATCCCTGTATAATTTAAATAGCCATTTCATAAGTGCAGTAAGCCACTCCAGGGCGTGTGTTAGACACTTTAACACACGGCTAGGAGGCTGGAGGTACTCACCCGGTGGCCTCGTGCCTCACTACGCCTCCTAGCCGTTTATTAGTATCTAACACACACCTTGTTTCTTATTGCTTACTTCACTACTAGTCTTTCATTGCTTGCAAAGCATATTTGGATACAATGTCGCAAGAAGTGCTACATAAATATGAATTATTCTTTTTCTGAAGATATACGCAGTATATGACTGAATGCAGGGAACTACTTACGACTTAATCTGCTTGCTTTGTATTAAGGGGCCCCAAACTCCCACATTATGCTGGAGAGGCAGCATTTTGGCCTTTACATCGTGCTGCTGGGTTGGGTTCGAGACTACAAACACAAGAGTGCAGTGCCTACTAACCAGATAACCAGTTTGACAAGGCTTTTGTGGCAAGTTGTTACATCAGCTTAGCAAGATAAAGTGATTCTGTCTTATGAAATGTTATTTACAGGCCCTCCAACACTGGGCTTGTTGAAAGCAATCGCAAGTTTCTAAAACCGCCATGCAAGGAAAAAATTAAGACAGAGAGAGACCATGGATATCCTGAAAATCCACAAGACAGTGACAGTTAATTTTACGAGACAAAGAAAGCACTGTTTTGCTATCAACATTCCTTCTGGTTTTGTATTCCTTGGTAAATCCATGAGCTTGCAGCTGTCGCTGTCTGCCTTTTCTCAAATAAAATGAAAATGTAAGTAAGAACAAATGCGGGGACACTCCAGAAAGCCATGGACTGTCCAAGCCTGTTAAGTGTGACTTGAATTAACCAAATACAGTGCTAGTCGGCTAGTAGAGGAATTTGGCTAACAGCCAGAAAGGAAAACGAAACCATTCCTGCGCTGCATAAACAAGCCAGAACCCACAGCAGGCCTGGCTGTTGAGCCCAAGAAAGGGACTGCTACAGACACTGTTTCTGTAAAATGCAGTGTCTCTTTTTTTAGTTACTCCATCTCTGTGGAAAAGGACGACGAAGACAGCTGTTGGATCAGGAGGTTGCGAGACACTCAAAAGCCGTGGCAACTCGCCATATTAAATTACTTCCTTCACCGCATGTACTGCGCGCTTGCACATGCTAGTTATATGTGCTGTCTGATAGTTTGTCAGGATTCGTACAGCAGTAACAAGAGCTTGGGTTCAAAAGAGAAACAATGCTGCTTTGCAATGTTCATTTTTCCCAGTTCCATTTATCCTCTTATGATCCACACTGAGCAGGAATGCCTTCTGCAGCAACCAATGTCTCTGCCCATACGCAGAAGCATCTTCTTCCGCCTAAGGCCCCAAAAAACCCCAGGACTGTTTTACACCTTAGCTAGTCAGGGCTTGCCTCAGGTAGTACAGCACCTTTAATTGGTCCAGCTTAGATATGTTACCTAGTTCTGTGTTTTGTTTTGTTTAGATGGCCACTTTGACCACCATTCAAAAATCTTACTGGCCAGAACAGCATTCTAGGCAGCTAAGTGGTCTATCCAGTGAGTTTGTCCTGTGCTTTCCCTCCATTTGTATCCATACTTTTGTTATCTTGTACGAGTGTTCTGGCTTCTGCAACGGCTAATTTATTAGACTGATTATTAATTTTTGTTTCTGATCCTGGTAATTATACTGTATGTATTGTTTGCTCTGTTATCCCATGTTATTTCTGAAAATAGGCACTTTGCTGCCCAGTGTACTTTCATGGTTACCAAAAACTAAATAAATGCTGTTTTCTAAATTTGGCTGAGGATTGCGCCCTTCCTTTACTTATTCATATATTATATCTGGCGATATCCTTTTGCTGTAAATTGTGGAAGGAGTCATACATTCTGCTTTTACAACCTCTTATGGCAGCCTTTTCCACAGTCTTTTATCCTACCCATTTGCAGCCTTAGTTTGTGCCCCTTTGTTCTACTGTCCTATACTAGTTGAACAAGCTTCCTGTGTACCGATCTCTTAATAAATACTCCTGTAGTACCCCCTTTTCCTCATTGAGTAATGACAGTGGAGTAGTATGACTTACTATTGAAGTACTCTGTGGCATTTCCGGGGGCATATGATTGGGAAATGGATGCCATCCATTGCACCTCCACAGCTTGGGAATCCCCAATCCTTAAATCTAAGCACTATGTCATGCACATTCTGCACCCGTACAACCTTTGGCAGCAGTACTTGCACTATGGCACGGCACACTTCTATAACTATTTCCCCCACGGTGGACCAACCAACACCAAACAAATGGGACACTGTTCTGTACTCTACATTTGCTGACAGCCGCCACAGTGCTATCGCAACTCTTTTGTCCACTGGTATTGCTGGACGTAGGTGTGTATCCCTCTGGGAGATGTATGGAGCCAACTCACCACAGAGACAGTTGAAGGTCTGTCTGCACATCTGAAAATTTGATAGCCACTGCTCATCTGTCCAAGATCGTTTTACAGTGTCGTCCCACCACACAGTGCTTTTTCTGTGAGCCCACACAGCTCTGGGTACTGTGCCACTTTCAAGGACACACATCAATATGTCCTGTGATACGGACACTGTGCCAAGCACACCTTGGCAAATGCTGGCAAGCCTGCGCGAGGCACGGCGTTGTGCAGCCCTCCTCTGTCTCCTACACCTGGCAGTCTGCAGGTTCACTGCATAATAGTGCATTATACCGGCCAATGAACACACTGCTTTGGAAAATGCTGCCATGTTTCACACACCCTGCTGTGTTCTGTGTGCATGGCAACCCTTGGCATTCTGGTATTTCGGTAATGGGCACCTACTGCATCTTGGGATAGGCACTGCTTCCAAGGGGTTACACCACTCCCAGAATTATTCATAGTGTGGACAGGCTGTAATGTTATCATAACGGTTTCGACACTATTCATTTTATAGTGTGGACACACTGTAATGTTACAGGGCTGTAACGGTTTCAAACCGTTACAGCTTTTTAGTGGTGTAGTGTGGGCAGGGCCTAAGTGGTGCTGCAGTGGATGCTAATTTTCACGGGCAATACTGATGCAGCTTTTGCTGTCCTGTATTACAGTTAGTTTTTTATAATATAACTTTCATAACAATAGAGTGAAAAAAGAAGAAAATATTCATTCAGTCCACTGGCCTGTATCCCCCCCCCCACACACACACACACACCATTTAGGGTGCTAGGGGTCATAGTAACACATACATAGCCACATGGTAAATTAAAGTCAGATGGAACACTAGGTCCATCAAGTTAATTTCCTCTGCTACAGAGCTACACTGGTTTCTACGGTACATGCGATTGCGCTCACTGACAGATGGCAGCTGGCTGGGGAGGTGAGATGAGGGCTGTGCTGATCGCTGTCCAGTTTGGACTGGTGTCCAAGTGATAGTGGTGCGGGTGGTGAGAACGGAGTGGGCGTCTTGGGAGGAGATTTTCAAACAATTGAAAAGGGTGGGGGGACCACTAGACACCAAGGAAATAAATAATCCTAGTAACAGGAGTGATCGAAAGGTTGGGGGACCATTAGACTCCAGGGATACTATTGAACTACAGCAACATGGGTGATCACTGGGCTGGTGTGGAGACCACTAGGCACCAGGAAGATGCACTAGGAATGACGGCATGTACGATCAGAGTGGGTTTGAAGGGAACAGCCATTTCACTCAGTTAAGGACAGGGTTTCGGCACTGTTGAACAGTTGCCACTGCAGAACTTTTAACACTGCTGAAAGTTTTGAATATACTGCAGTGCCCTTCATGTATGAGGGATCCCCCATTTGCGTAGGTACAGCGGTAAATACTGTGTGGTGCTGCTGCAAGGTTAGAAATGTAGAAACGTAGTTGATGGCAGAAAAAGACCAATGGACCATCCAGTATGCCGATATTACCCTATCATACCTCACGATCTGTTGTCTCTGTGGGATCTTCACTTACTCTGTTCCCCCTTTTTGTTCTCCATGTTTCTGCCTCCCACTTCCCACTGAGTAGCTAATATCCCATTAGCTTCAAACACAGCTGGGATAGAGTTATTTATGGTTTTGCAGGGATTTATTTAATTCTAAAAAATTGATTAGCGTTTTGCTCATAAAAGTGCTAAAACATTGTGAAAATGCATAGAAATTGCCTCACTGTATTTAACAAACATAACACTTGTAGAAAACCTATGTAAATACTTTCTGTACAGTTAGTATTGTCCCCCCCAAAAAAACTGCTAATCAATTATTTAAAACCCTGTTTTGGCACCCACCACCTCTGCCTGTGGACCATTCCATTGCTTAACTACTCTTTCTCTATATAGTAGTACTTCCCTCATCCGTTTTTTTTTTTAAACCTTTAAATCTACCCCCCCACCCAATTAGCTTCCACTTGTGATCCGTTGTCCTATATTCTCTGTTCTTGGTAAATAACCTTCTCATGGTCTACCTTGCTAATTTTTTTCAGGAACTGTAACGTTCTGTCATATCCCCCTTTCTCTTCTGGTTTCGAGTGAATACACTGCCTTCAGCTGATCCTCAAAGGATCTGCCCTCCTGGCCCTGAATCATCTTGGTCATCCCACGTTGTACCCTCTCTAGCCTGTGCATGTCCTTTTTAGGTGGGGACTTCAGAACTGGATACAGTACTCTAGGCGTGGCCTCACCAGATGACTTCTAGGTCCCATTTCTCTGATGTTGTGTCCAGGCCCCCCCCCAAATCTAATACTCTACTCTGTTCTGGGGTTTTTGTTAGTGTGGTGCACTGTGGGCCTCTGACTATGACCCTTGACTGCCAGCACTATTCATGATTAGCACGGCACTGTTTTGAATGTGGTGTCCATAATCACAAATTTTTACATTCATCTTATAATGATGTACCATGAGCTCCCAGGGTCCCACTGCACCCCTCTGAACACAGTTCTGACCTTTTACCCTTCTCCATCCTCTCCCCTCACTCCTCCCTCCCTAATTTTGGCCTCACCCGTTTCCACCCAGCCCCTCCCCCCCCCACTCGCTTTTTCCCCTCCCATGCACTTGCTTCTGATAGCACTAACTTAGCTCATTAAGTGTACCTAATTTCCCCTTTTTTTTCCCACTTGGCTCTACTCCATAATTGTGTGCACCCGTGTCCCCCAACCTCTCCTCTAACGATGCCTTGCTTCCTCTTTCCTTCAGGTTATGTCTGTTGTTTTCTTGCTTGCTACTTTTGTACTTTACTGTTAGCCGCCTATCCATTACCTGTTAATCCTGTTTTTGCCCAACTGTATGTAATTGACTCCTGTATGCTACTGCCAATGTAACCCTCCCAGGTCGCACCTGAAAATAGGCACTTGGTTGTCTAGTGTGCCCTACCCGGTTAACAAAAATAAATAAATAAATTTAAATTGCATGGTGTTACGAGAGAAGTGTGGTACTCAGAACTGCAAATAAGGAGATCCCTGTTTAGATTTCTACCAGAGCTGTTCATTCTAGCCAGCCTGGTGGCGCTGAGGGTTGAGGCGCTGGACGCCACACCTCGCTCCACGCCGGCGAGCAGGGTTCGGGAGCGAACTCGGGTCACTGGTAGGTCGGCTGGGAGGAGATGGGTTTGAGCGTCCGACTACAGCTCGCCTTCTCCGGGGAGGTTGCGGCCAAAAGCCGAGCACTTGTCAGACTCCGGCGAGTCACCGAGGCCTAAACTAATTACAGAGCGGGCAGCCGCTTTATAGTCGCGGGCGTCGGTGCTTGCCGCCTTGACGCCAGGGGCTGTGCACTGTAGGGGAGGGAGGAAAAAGGAAAGACCCCTGCTGGCTCCGGGAAGACTGACTTGCCAGAGTGTCCCTCCGATGTGCCCCACTCACCACGGCTGCCATCTCAGCCTGACGAAATGATGGATTATGGGGCGACGGGCCCTGCCTTGTCCCCGCTTGGGGGGGAAACTGAAGCTCCATGGAGGAGCGAGAGGTGAGTCCTGGTGGGTGTGTGATAGGAGGATGACTCATTTGATGTTCCAAAGGGTCGGGGCTAGCAGGAAGTAAGGAGGTATAAAGAGCAATTTCAAAACAAAAAGTTGTTCATTCATTAAACTATGACTTTGAGAGCTCTAGCCTCAAGATCTCTCCATGCTTCAGTTTTCCAGCTGCAAAACTGAGTAGAAAAGTAGGACCCCCAGAAAAAATGTTATCTTGAAGAGGTTATGTCTCTGCTGTGCTTTCCTGTGAAAGTAAATGCATAACTAGGGGAATTACTGCCAGGAAGAGGGAGGTGATCCTCCCTCTGTATAATGCCCTGGTTAGGCTGCATCTTGAGTACTGTGTGCAGTTCTGGAGACGCCACCTTAAGAAAGACATAGCGCTGCTGGAGAGGGTCCAGTGGAGGGTGACCAGGATGATTCAGGGCATGGAGGGTACTCCCTATGAGGAGAGACTGGAAGAACTCAAGCTGTACACATTGGAAGAGAGGAGGGACGGGGGGACATAACAGAGGTCTTCAAGTATGTAATGGGTATAAATAAGGGTGGAGCCAAAGAAGTGTTCAGGCTTAAGAATAGTGGACCTACCAGTGGACATGAGTGGAAGCTGTAGGGGGGGAGAAGTACAGGGGGGGAGCGCAGGAGAAACTACTTTACTGAGAGGGTGACTTGGCTGACACAGTTTGGTCGCAGAGTGCTTCGGACAACAGTTCTCAAGTAATTCTCCATGCTTGCCTCTGTCATATGGGATAATCTTCTCCCCTCCCATTTTTTCTGGGGGTACTGCTTCTTAGAACCCAGTTGTTATGATTACTCATTGACCCTTCTTGGTCGATCGGGGACCCTTATTAATCTCCAAATTGCCATCATTATTCTATTAACGCTTAAAAATGGTAACCGGTCAAAACAGCACGTCCTGAACAGCACCGTCTAAACTGCGCTGTCTGACTACGTAGTGCCTAAATAGCGACAGGGGTAGAATAGCATATAGCAGCTACCGCTGCCATATTCAGGGACTGTAGAGGATACACAAGTATGGGAAAAGTGAGCTAGCTGACCCAACTGCTCCCATGGTGGAGAGGGTTAAGGTAGCCGCTCGGGCAGCAGAAAGCGAGAGACCAGGGTTCTGTTCATGGTCTCCCAGCACATGTGAATATTGAAATTTAAATACCCATTGACGGCTGGCAATCCGATCACCTCAGCCGCTCATCGACGGTGGACCTGCAGTGCGGCTTTAGTGACTAGTCGATGTTCAGGGATTTCCATTGACGAGCGCTACAACGCAGGAGCTCTAATCCAGAGCTTTTGCTCAGCGCTCTGCGCCCCCCCAAACCAGCAAGAAGTGATGCCCAGAGGGTTGTCTGCATAAGCTCCCCAGAGGCTGGATTCCTGCATAGTCTAGTAGGAATAAAATAAAAGTATGGATTACACAAGGACAGCTCAGTATTTGGCCCTTACAGGACCAGCACAACTCTTAAAGGGCCAGCACATTTAATATCCACTTCAACAGCATGACATCATGAAGCTATGGTGGGGGGGGGGAGTATGCTGAATTAAAGGGAAGAAGGGCCTTTTTTGGTGTTATGGCCTCACTCAAGCCTTCCAGGGGCAGAGAAGGCCAGCACTGCAAGTCCCCTGCTACTGTTTCACCTTGGCTGGGTCGCTTTGCCTAAAATGTCCGAAGGGCAACGTCTGCGAATGGGGAAGACATGATGGAGGCAGACCTTCCTTGGCTCACTCTGATAGCCCACAGGCCAGAATAAGCGAAGCCACCAGAGGGACCCAGCAGTCCACAGCCCCCTCTGGCACCAGACCTCATAAACCAGTTAAATAGGGTCTTGCTGTGGATCCAGTATGCTTTGACGGACAACCTGGGATCACCAGATGTGAGACCTCACAAAAAGGTACAAGAAACAGGACCATCCCTATCCTCAATCCAGAGAGGCAGTTCTCCTAGGAGGATCAACTTTTCCTCACATCACAGGAAAAAGATAAGATATAGAGGGAAATCTGGGGGCACTCTTAAATGAAAGTGTTGCAGGGTGCGTTTCTTGGACTCCTAAGACTCCAGTTTATCTTCTTCCGGAGGGGGAGCTAGTGGGCGAAACCTTGACCGGGAGGACCTAGAGTTGTTCACAACAACATAACATTAAAAAAAAAAAAGGGGGGGGGGGTCACAGTCGACATTTCCCTTGGATCTCACCTGGTGGCTCCCATCCAACAGAAACAGGATTCTTGCCTGACAGCTACTTCCAAACCGGCAACAGCTTTTCCTGTTCCTCCTACCATAAGGGAAATGGCTGAAGGAGGAGCGGCAGATCTCTAAGCTTTTTCCCCCTATCCAGTGCCCCAGAAGATCTTAAGCTTCTCAGGCTTGAAAAGAAACAACCGGAAAAGTGGCTAAACAGCCGCAGAAGCTACCCTCTGGTTTCAAATCGAACCAAACAGATGGTCATGGACAGGAAATTAGATGCCTTGCTTGTGCAACAAACATGTCAGAGGAAGCAGTCCAGGGCAATGCTTAAACCTTGGCTCGCCACAACCTCTGGCTTTGGCCCTAGCAGACAGGGACCTCTTCAAAGAGATGTTTGTTAATGCTTGCCACAGTCAAGGGCTGGGGCAATTCATGGTCCTGAGACCACAGACGCAAATTTCATGACCGAGCTTATAACTAGGATCAAACTCTTAACTTCTCAGGGGAAAAAGAGTATGGTTCTCCTTGCGTAGCCACTATAACTTCAGAGGGGGCGAATCCAGTGGCATGGGTGGCACCACAGACACAGTTATCAACAACAAGTAGTCACAAGCTATCTGGGCCCATCCTCGAGTAGGGGGCAGACTTTCATATTTTCTCGAGGAATGGGTCCAAACAGAGTCGGTCAGATGGGTCCTACATATCACCAGCAAGCCCCCACTACCTCGTGTGGTGCCTTCCCCTATCTCCAGTAACCCATTCAGAAGACACAAACCTTCTACAGACAGGATATTGAGCAAAGTTCCCCCACAGAGATCAACTAGGGGCTTACTCCCTATTCTTCATAGTGCAGAAACGCACAGGGGGTTTCAGGCCCCACCTACATCTTAAACTCCTGAACAGTTTTATCCACAGCAGACCCTTCAAGGGGGAAATCTGGTCATCAAACATCGGGGAACTGCAAAAAGGGATTCTTTCCGGCATCCATCAATTTGCAAGCTGCCCATTGGCAGATTCCCAATCAGGAACTACGCAAGCACTACCTCAAATTCAGGGTGGGGGAGCAGTTCTTTTTCAGTTCAAAACTCAGCCATTTGGGGGGCGCTGTGGAGCAGCATGGGGATGGACGTGTCTCTGTTTGTCTCCAGTCATTGATTTACAAAAAATCTGGATTAAAACATAAATATTCGGGTTACCTGCCCCCAATTTGATTCAGATATCTATTGGAAACAGGGTAGCACGAAATGGGACCCAAGAAAGTTGGGAAACATGGGTCCCGTGGTCTGGATTCGTTCCTTTCTTCAGTAGGCTCTATGACAAGCTCAGGGCCTGGTCCATCTAGTGGTTCTATGAGCATGGAGTTGCCAGCGGTGCAAATAATGGTCCTACTCACCAAAATTCAAGCAAATGGAGAAGAACCTCTCAAGCGGTTGACAGCAGTGGAGGCTAAGCTCAATGATAATAACACAATAAAGGAGCACTCGACAGCGATCAGTGACTTATTGGAAGCAAAAACAAGACAATCAGAATACAATACTTCCTTTGTACAGGACTTTCACTTCTTAAAGAGCAAACTGGAATCTCTAGAGAACTCCCAGCGACAGGCCAATATGCGGGTAGTAGGTTTTCCACAACGGCTCGTGGTCGAGCCGATCTCCTAAATAATCTGAAAAAAATTATCTTTGTGGACTTAAAACTAGTGCCATCAGACTCTGGGCTCTCCATAATCAAGGCCTTTACCATCCTGCAAAGACTGCGACCTCTGGGAGAAACATCTCAAAGCCCTGTAACAGTGATCGCCACGCTGTCGTCCACAGAGGCAAGAATCCCTCTCCTGCAAGCGGCCAGGGCCAGGGGTGATATAGTGTGGGAAGACTGTCATCTGGCTCTATTTCCAGACGTATCAGCACAGACTCGGAACCAAAAAAAGGAACTGCAACTTATAAAGGAGGACCTTCTACGGAATGGAATCCAGGCCCAGTTGATATACCCTGCGAGGCTGCAGGTGCGCCATGAATCCAAGATGCACATATTTGTGGATCCGGTACAAGTGACAGAATTTATGGGGAAATTAATTCAGAAGATGAATCCAGACCCAGTGCCCTCAGACGAAGATGAGGAAGGCTGAAAGGGACCTTAATCAGGACTTCCAAGTAACATTTATAGCACCCCATAAGCTCCCACCAAGGGTGGGATGGGGGGGGGGTTCAATAGTTAAGGTCCTTCCTATGTTGACTTAATGGGGCAGTATATTAGTTGGAAAAGTAACAGAGCACTTTATTTTGGGAGATAAACATTCACGTGCTAGAATAGAAAGATGTAATTTAACATGTTTATCCAAGTGCTGCCCGAGCATATTGTTACTGTTCAGTAGATGTAATAGTTTAGGAGAGGTTGGGGGGGGGGATTGTTGGTGCGTTTTGCACTTCTCAGTTTGTGATCTTAAAGATAGCCTGTTATTTTAAAACCTGAAAACTTGCAGGGTGGGTATAACACCTGTTCTAGGGACATGGATATGTTGTTCATCCACACTATCTAGCAGGTTCCTTGCCACTTTAAATCTTGCCAGAAGGTCTTCAAGCTGGCTCCTCCCACCCACCCGGGTGGTAAAACTCTCGGCTCTGCCCCATGACGTCAGATCTTCCTTACCGCTTGGAAGCTCAGGTTCCCTCCTTAGCGCTCTGCGTTTTTGACTGGTTCCTGATTTTTCGGTTTCTCGAATTTAGTTTGAAGTTTTCTAAAACTTTGGTCTTCTTCCCTCGCTGCTGCAATGGATATTTAGTTTCCGGCTCACAAGGCTGAGAGACCTCCAGGAGACGGACCCGCACTCCCGCGTCGTTTACTGCCTCGACTTGGACCATGATCACTAAGTTTGCGAATTTTGCTGTGCCCTTTCGACCAGTGTCCTGGAGGATCGTGCAGCCCATTTGGGGCTCGGACTACCTGGAGTTTTTTCCGCGCCGGAAAAATCATTAGAGGCTCATCGGGCGGTGTCCGCATCGGCTGTCTCGCTGAGCAGCTCGATCCTCTTCCTCCATGGAGGAGCGGCAACCAAGGCTGTCCCCGTCACGGTGCTTATCCCGCTCTCTTTGAGTTCCTCTCATTCAGCTTCGTCGGTCCCTTTCCTCGAAGGGAGAGGGTCCTTCGGGACCTGCCTCTCGGCCCAGGTCAAGGGAGTCGCAGGGTAAGTCCCATCGTCAGCACTTGCAGGAACAGGAGAGTTCCCCTTCCCCTGTCTGCCGACTTTCGACTTCGGTCGAGGTTGCGGCTCAGGCCGCTGGCTTCAACGGTGTCCCCGTCAGGCCAGCCGGCCATGACTCCTGTCGCCGTTGTCGAGTCTTCGCCACCCGCCACCGGGCAGTCTACTGCAGAGCCGTCAACCCTTGGCCGGTTTCCGTGGAGGCCGAGGTTCTGCCTGCACCTTCGGGGCAACAGGCCTCTGCCTTTTTGTCCAAGCCGAGGGAAGAGCGGGTGTTCCCCGTTCCTTCCCGGACCCACCCTTGGTTTCGCCGAGGATCTGTGTCTCGGTCTCGGTCCTCTACTGTCAAGCCGCCTCCCGCCTGACCTCGGGCGGTCTCGGCCGGGCACCGAAGTTAAGTGGCAATACCGTTCTCCCGCCTCCTCCTCGAATGAGGAGTGGCTTCGGCGCAGATGGCGTTGATGTTGCGAGGAGTTCGTGGCAGCAGTTGCTGTTGTCCAGGAATCAATTGACTCCAATTCATTCCCCGTCCAGCAAGCAGCTGCCGCCTGAACGGCCGACGCAATCGCGCGCTGCAGTCGAGGTGCCCACTTCAGGGCCGGTTGTTTGTCCGAATCTTGCTGCCCCACCGATTTCGGTGGAACCTCGGTCGGGTCACGACCTGTCCCGCAGGTTGTCTGTCACCCTCGGCGGGTGAAGAGTGGCTCAGGCCTGAGGCAGCTCTTTGCAGACCCTTCGGAGTCCGACGACGACTCCTCCATGTTCCCCAGTCGGGAGGGCCTGGGGTCCTCCTCGGACCGCTCTGTGGACGACAGTCCGTCATCCTTTCTGGGTCTGCTTCGGCTCATCTCGGAGTTCACCGGATGCAGCTTGAACCCGTGTCCAAACGGGTCTCTTATCCCCTGATGGAGATTCTAGACCGAGGGGGTTCACCCTCGGAGACCTTCCTGGTGGCCGAGGGCATTGTCAGCCCGGCCTTAGAACTTTGGCAGCGGCCTACTTCCTGTCCTGCGCCCTCGGCCAGGATGGCCAGGAAGTACTCTGTCCCTGTCGGTTCTTTGCCCAGTTTTTTGGAGCACTCCTCCGCTGAGGGGTTAGTTACCAATTAATGTCTTCCAGCGTTCTGTGAACGCCCGGGATGTGGATAGGCCCCCCGACAAAGAGTCCAAAAGGATGGACTATGTTGGGCGCAAGGTTTACGCCGCGTCCTCCCTAGGCCTCCGACAGGCCAGCTCGGCCACACTGATGGCACATTTTTCCCACACCCTTTTGGGCTCCCTCATCTCCCGGCTGACCTGCAGACCACGGTCTGGCGGGTGCATGACCAGGGTAGGGCGGTGGCGAAGCAGCAGCTTCAGACTGCTCTGGACTTATGTGATTCCTGTGCCAGGTCGGTAGTGGCTGCGGTGGCCATGCACCGCAGGGTGTGGCTGAGGATATCCACTTTCTCAACGGATACCCAGCACAAGTTGGCAGACATCCCCTTCTTGGGGACTGACCTCTTCGGCCCTGGAGTGGAGGGACACCTCCAGGGGACCGAGAAGTCCATTGCCACTCTGGACTCGGTCACCCCCGCCCAGAGGGACAAGGGCCTCCGGCAACCTTTGTGTAAGCCCCATTGTCCCTCGGTCCCTGCAGCTCGACTGGCCCATCAACACCAGCATGAGGGCCAGCAGGCTTGTGCTGGGCATCCTGACCCCAAGCCAGCGGCTTCCTCCAAAGGGAAGCAGAGGTAAGGCTCAGGAGCTCCTCGGCCAGTCCCTCCTCCAAGCCTGCTCAGTGGCCCAGGCTGAGGGGCGCCATCCCGGCCTCGTCACCCCTACCTGGGTCCCCCCCGTGGGGAGACGGCTCCGCCCCTCCTCCGCCTGGCCCGCTTTCACGGACCGCTGGATGTCAGAGGTGCTAGGGGAAGGTCCTGCCTCTGGACTGCGAGCAGGCCCCACCCTTTCGAGCGTTGCCCCTCGGGGGGCCATGGGGTCCACAGCCTCGCTGTCGGCCCATTGAGCCGATTTGCCCTGCCCCTCGAGATAGAGGTGATCAGGAAGGTGGCGGATCCTCCTCCAGACCCGGGGTTTGTGTCCAGGTATTCCTGGTCCCCAAATGGACGGGGGGCTTGCGCCCCATCCTTGACCCGCACGACGGGATGGTCACTCTTTGTATTCTGGACCCTGCCTTGTTAGTGTGAGGCGCCTCGTTAGAGCGGTTGAAGTTTATTTGAGGCTGAGCCGGATTGCCTCTTAGTGTGGCTCTACTTCTTTATCTGGCTGACCCACCCGGAACCGGCTGATGTGCACGGCGTGAGAGGCCGTGCTAATTTACGTTCGATCCCAGCTGGAGCTGGTGAAGTGAGATTTGGGTGACATTGCAGTTGTGGAGGGGCCGGGGAGGTCTCCCTATAAAGTAAAGCGCTGCTCGCAAGCGTGAGCGGTGTGAGTGCCACTCGGTGCCAAAATCACTTTGTATGAGTCAGGAGGAGGATTGTTTTTGAATATAAGGGTTTTAAATTGTGTTTGTTAGGTTATTAAGATAGGAGTATTTTATTATACTTGAGTTTTTATTATTTAATGTCTGTATGGTAGTTTGAAAGCTTGTTTAAATTTTAGAAATGTGTAGGGGGTCCGTAGGGCGACCTGTGGGGGCTAGAATTAGCTATGGAAACTCGTTGCTGCATGCTCTGCGGCCCTTTACCCCTCCCCCTGTATCTAATATTACTATCAGGCGTTGCAGGGAGGTGGGAATTGAAAGGGACTGCTCTGCTTGTGGGCTATGGGGTGATCAGGAGCAGATTGATGGAAGGATAGAGGTACTTGGGTCCAGGAGATGCCCTGGATTTTTTTAGGGTATCTAGGTGAAGCCAGACGTGGTTGGTGCCCATTTCAAGGGAGACCTCCAGACCAAGTGGTCAGGTAGCCAGAGGGGCTACACCACTCTCTACATCTCTGATGGCAGTGCTATGCAATGCCAGGTCAATCAGGAACAAGTCGGCCATTATTGCTGCCTTGATTTCTTCAGTTGACCTGGCTTGCATTACGGAGACCTGAGTGGGAGATGATGCTGGCCCTGTTTTTGAGGCTGCAATCCCCCCAGGATATACCGTTGTGCATTGCCCCAGAGAAAATCGCAGGGGTGGCGGTGTAGCCATCCGCTTTAGATGTAGCCTGACCTTCACCGTGCATCCAGTGGGAACTCCAGGTTCTTTTGAGTGTGTGGCCGTTCGTGGTGGACTTGGCATTGTCTGCAGGATTCTCCTCATCTATCGCCCTCCTGGCCCGATGGGGGGTTTCCTGCAGGAATTTGCCGAGTTTGTTGCCGGCGAGACGTTGGATTCCCCCAGATGTGTTTTTCTGGGGGACTTCGTCTGGGCCGAGGATAAAACTCAAAGGTGCACCGCTAATTCTGCAAAGTATGTCCCTATTAGGGCTGATGCAGTTTGTTGGTGCACCCACTCATCGAGACGGTCATACACTGGATCTGGTTTTCTCACTTGGAATTGAGATTTTTGATCTTATGATTGATCAGGTTTTCTGGTCTGATCATTGCATGGTGAAGTTCATGCTTGGGGCTCCCGCCATACATTCTTCCCCTGCTGAGATGTTTCGCTGCCGCCCTTTACGTGATCTTACCCCTGAGGGTTTTATGGCGGCAGTTGACTGACTTATCTATGATGGGTGATGTATGCGTCGGGGCTGTTGATGTCGGAGTGGACACCTATAACAAGGTGTTATCCGACACCATAAACTCCCTCGCACCTGTCCGTGTATGACCCAAAACTTCGTACCTGAGGTCTCCGTGGTATGACGGAGATCTCGGGGAAATGAAGAAGATGGGTCGGAGATTAGAGCGCTGCTGGAGGAAGTCCCATCTGAGACGGACAAACTGGTCCTATGTATGCATTATGCGCATATCAGGAGGCAATCAACCGAAAGAAGACAGCATTTTGTTCGCGAGATTGTTGCTGGAGAAATCACCAGCCTCACTTTTTCGGACTGTTGACAGACTTCTCCATCCTGTTTGTCTCCAGCTCAAGAATTTCCTCAAATGAGGATTGTGAGGATTTTGCTCAGTTTTTCTAACAGTGTCTCTTTGATCTGGCGGGAGGTTTCTTCAGCCAGCAATACCATTGCTGACAGTGGTCGCCAGTTGTGTGCTAAGTGCACTCTGCCTAGTTGGGGAGAGTTTAGGCCAGTGGAGGTCCGTGAGGTTATTGAGGTGGCAGTCAACTTGAAGCATACCTTTGTGAGCTGGACCCGTGCCAACGCTGCTTTCTAATGAGATGCATTGACTCTGTAGGCCCGGTGTTTGCCCTGATTGTCCGGTGTTCCTTGAGTCAGGGTGTCTTTCCGGATGCCTTGAAGGAGGCTCTGGTGAGACCCTTTTAAAGAAATCTTCTACCCGAGGTCAGGGCAAATTACTGGTTTTATTCCAATCTCCCATTTTTGGGGAAGATTGTTGAGAAGGTGGTATCGCTCAGTTGAGGAGCACCTCATGACTCATGAGTTATATGATCCTTCCAGTCGGGTTTTTCTGGCCAGACATAGCACCGAAACTGCGTTAGTTTGGGTACAAATGACCCTCCTCAGGGCTAGAGACCGAGGGGACAAGTCAATTCTTGTTCTCCTCGATCTCTCATCAGCATTTGATACTGTGGACCATTGTGTGTTGCTTCTTCGCCTGAGAGAGTTGTGTGGACTCACCGGTAATGTCATCAAGTGGTTTGAGTCCTTTCTCACCAATAGGAGACAGCGGGTTGTGATGGGAAATTTCTCATCTACATCCCCCCCCTTTGTGTGTAGCGTTCCTCAGGGTTCGATACTGGCCCCAATGTTGTTCGCAGTATACATGCTGCCCCTGGGGGGGGATCATTAGGAAGTATGGTTTGAGTTTTCATTGCTATGCTGATGATACTCAGCTATACTTGTCCTTTGCCCCAGCAACATCAAACGCAGTGGATGTGTTAAATATCTGTCTGGCTGAGATCAGCGACTGGATGGCCGCCAGCTGGCTACGACTGAACCCCGATAAGACTGAGGTACTGGTAGTGGAGTCGAATAGAGTCGGTGATGGGATGGCCTCTGACTCGGCAACTGGACTTGTGCTAGGAGCTGCGTAATTGATGGCCTCCCCTTGGGTGCGAAATCTTGATGTGATTCTTGACAGGAATTTGTCCATGGAGATTCAGATTTCCTCTGTGCTACGTTCCTGTTTTTTCCATCTCAGAAACATTGCCAGGATTAAGCCCCTTGTTCCGTCTCCAGACCTCCCTACCTTGATACATGCCTTGGTCACTTCTAGGCTTGACTACTGTAATGCTCTCTACCTCGGGGTCTCTGGGGCTCTCCAAGAGACTGCAGCTAGTGCAAAACGCCATGCCCGACTTTGTCTGGGCAAGGGAAATTTTGTCATATTACCCCTGTGTTCTGAATTGCACTGGCTGCCTGTCAGATGGAGAGTGCTCTTCAAGATGAGTTTTCTCACCTATAAGGCCCTTACACGGACAGGGCCCTGGCTATCTGTCAGATCTCCTGGTACCTTCCTCCTCTTCCCAAAATCTCCGCTCTCTTCTAGTGGTGGCTTCCTAGCGTTCCAAGAGCAAGGTTATAGCATCTGTTGGCGACCGAGCCTTTAGTGTCGCTGGCCCCGCTTTGAAACTTTTGCCAGCAGTAGTTAGGGAGACCGCCACTTTAACTGCCTTCAACGTTCGCCTAAAGACCTTCCTATTTATGCAGGCTTTTGGGATGTGATTTTGTTTACGTATGTTGCTTATTTATGTGTTTTTAATCTGTTGTAAAATTTTAAGATTATACGGTATGAAATGCTGTTAAGTTTTTGTACGGCACCCAGAGCCTTCGGGATTGGGCGTCCTTTTAAATAAATATGACTTGACTTGACTCTGACTCTGACTCTGACTCTGACTCTGACTCTGACTCTGACTCTGACTCTGACTCTGACTCTGACTCTGACTGACTCAGATATCCATCTCGAACGAGGCTGCTATGGCTCTATTTCCTGGACCTCCAGGAAGTTTTTACACCTATCCATCCGTTTGTAAGCGGGATCTCTACTTAGTTCCAGGCCATACCCTTTGGTCTCTTCTCAGCAGCATTCCTGCGGCACTGAAGGGTCCAGGCATACCCCTTACCGGATGGCGGCCTGACTGCAACCCCTCCAGGGTGGAGGGGGACGGTCCAGAGTTCTGGCCCTCTAGGTTGCTCTCAGACTGGTCTCCTCTCTAATGGAGCCATGTTAGAACTCATGTCTAAGCGGGTGATCCTTTCTTCGGGACAGAGCTTGACTCTTGAGTCAGAGCTCGGCTCCCGGCGGACAGGGCCGAGGTTCTTCCTCCCTTACCTAGTTATGTCTGACTGGACAATTGTGCCCTGCCCGGGACTTCCTGCACCTCCTGGACCTTGCGGCGGCCTGCACCATCGTGGTCTGTTTGGACCCGCCTGTCCATGCGTCCCCTTAATGGGGGCTGGCCAGGCAGCGGTCACAACGCTGTGATCCTTTGGACCAGTCCGTGACAACAGCCCAGGGGTTGGGGAACGCTCTCCTTCGGACCGTTCCAGCTCATCTGCAGGAAGACATCCCATTCGTCCGCCCCGAGTTGATGGTCTTCACCGACCGATGCATCTCTGATGGGTGGGGATGCCCATCAAGGGGAACACAGAGTGCACCGCCTCTGGTCCTCTCAGGAGTCCCGATGTCATTCCAACCTGCTGGAGCTCCAGGCGGTCCACTTAGCTTGCACCGTTCGCTCCGTTTGTGCGGGGTCTAGTGGTTTAGGTCCAGGCGGACAATACCACGACCATGTGCTACCTAACCCGCCAGGGTTGGACGAGCCCCTTGCGATTGCGTAAGGAGGTTCTCCGCATTGGGTCTTGCGCGCAGCCAGGAGGCGGTTTCCTAGCCATTTCAATGGCAGGAGCCTCCAGCACCCTGGCTGATGCCCTAAGCTGGATAAGGGCTGCGCCTCACGAGTGGTCTTCCCTGCCGGAGGTAGCACAAGATCTTTCTCCCTCTAGGTCACGCCTCAGGTGGACCTTTTTTCCCTCCAGGGAGAATACGAGGCCGAGACTGTCTCATGCCCACCCCCTCAGCACGGTTCGCTGTAGGGGATGCCTTTGAGGCCGCGGACCCCGGGCCTCTTCTATGCCTCTCCCCCATTTCCCTTGACCCACAGGCAAGGCAAGGAGGGACTAGGCGCAGGTGATTCTGGTAGCCCCAGACTGGTTTTACCAGCTCTGGTATCCAGCTCTCCTAAGTCTCAGCCCCAGGCTCCCGAGGCGGCTTCCAGCCCGCCCGGTCCTGATCTCTGTTATCCAGGGAAGGTATTCCATCCGGACCTTCAATCCCTGCACCTGGCGGCCTGGCCCCTGTGCGGCTAGTGGCCAGGCCTTGGGTCTTCCAGCAAGGTCCTCGACGTTGTTGAGGCGTCCTGCCAGGAGTCAACCAGATATGCTGCACCTTCAAATGGAAAAGTTCTCCATTTGGTGTTAGGATAGGGCCTGGTCCCCTCTCCTGTTCCTCAGCGAGCATTCCGGACTACCTGTGGTCCGTTCTTCCTCTTTAGCAAGGGTTCGGTCGACGACCCTTAAGGTGCTCCTGGTAGCCACCCCTGTCTTCCGGGCACGGGCCGGAAGGTAATCGGTGGTGCAGGAAAGGTGGTCTGGCGCTTTCCAAGGCCTTGATCACACTTCCCCTCCGGGGAGAGTATCCCCACCTCTGTGGGATCTTACGCTGGTATGGGCTTAGCTCATGGGCAAGCTGTTCGAACCTATGCACAGGTGCGATTTTCCCCACCTGTTGTGGAAGAACACCTTCTTGGGGGCTACCACGCCAACCAGAAGGCTGGGAGAGCTCCAGGCGCTCCTTTGAGTCTCCCTATCTGGTCTTCCACAGGGACAAGGTTGTCCTGTGCTCCACCCAAAGTTCCTTCCGTAGGTGGTGGCGGAGCTTTTCCCTAACCGGGTATTGTCTCTGGCGGGGTTCAATCCCATTCACACCTCGGAGGCCGCATATAGGATCCATTGAGAGCCTAATTTAGCGCTCGCCTTCCCAGGGAGCGTAGGGCTGAAGTTCGGGAGAGGTTTGCCAGCTGTTTGTCATCTACGCTGAAGCCACATCTGGCAGACCTGCAGCCAAGCGGACGATGAGTGGGTGGGTCACCTCCTGCATAGATCTCCGCTATAGGTGGGCGGGCATGGAGCCTCCCAGAGGGATAAGTGCTCATTTTACCTGCCCTTCCGCTGCATCGGTGGCTGCTTCCGAGGATACTCCTGTCCAGGATATCCATAGGGCTCCTACCTGGAAGCTGGCACATACCGTTTTTACCCCCTACCACATCGACCTGGGTCACGCCGGGACGTTGGTCGGGGCCTCGGTTCTCCAGTCTTTATTCCCTAAGTAGGGGGTGTGCGCCTTGCCTCCCTCCTCCCGGAGAAGTGCTAGGAGTCTGCCAGATAGTGTGGATGAATAACATATCCATGTCCCTAGAAATACAGGTTACTCACCTGTAACAGGAGTTCTAGGAATGGTATATGTTGTTCATTCACCCGACCCACCCGACCTCCCCGGCTTCGACGCACAACCTGGCTTCTAGCGGGCTAGATCTGGCATCATGGGGCGGAGCCGAGAGTTTTACCACCCGGGTGGGTGGGAGGAGCCAGCTTGAAGACCTTCCGGCAAGATTTAAAGCGGCAAAGAACCTGCCAGATAGTGTGGATGAACAACATATACCATTCCTAGAACTCCTGTTACAGGTGAGTAACCTGTATTTAGTGCAGGTTTGACAATGCAGCTTAATTGAGACCAGGTCGTCTATACAGTTATTGTCCACCATTTCCTAGATGTTACAGCCACCCACCCCACTAAGAATTTATTTCTACTAGGGGGAGGATAATATGGTGATACCGTTGTATAAAGTTAAATGAAGAGGTGAGAGTAACATTAATCTACATATTAATCCACTTGGACTTTACTCTTTAAGTTAAAGCATGAAGCTCACCAATGCTGCATGAATAAGTGTAATCCTTGGTACTGATGATTGTTAAAAATGCATATTACATGCTGTATAGGGGTCTGCATACCTCGTTCCTTTTAATATGTACAACTACAGTTTGCACTGTATGTCCATAAAATCTATAATAAACACAAAATAAGAAAAAAAAAAAACTTGCCAGTTTGGGTATCCCTCAGGCCCACGGACATTATTAAAGATGCCAGGTGCGGGCATAGTCCACATAAAGGCCCCACAGCTCAACCAAACAGTACATGCAGGGGTGGAGGTAGTCGCGGGCCCATTGGCACATGGATTTCTCATTTATTGGAGAAAGAATTCCCTAACCCCACGCCAGACCTAAATCCTCCTGGGGCAGACATCAGGACACAAGCCAAAAGGATTTTCCCCTGGAAACTAAGTGAAAGGATCGACTAAAGCTCATCAAGGATTTTCACACAGCTCCTCAGCTGCCTGCTTATGTTTTCACGCAGCTAACTGGGACAGATTAAACCCTCCCTCCGGTGACGGTCTTGGAGGACAGTGGTTATGATGGGTCGCAAGTTGGGCCATCCACACCAAACGTGAGTCACTACCGATGCAAACCTCAGGAGCTGGGGAGCTCTCCTGCATCAGTTGTCAGCACAGGGCAGGCGGTCACTGTTAAATACAAGGTACAGCATAAACTTTCTCACGATGAGTGCAGTATGCCTTGTTTCGAGGCACTCTGAACAGCAATTCCTCAATCAGAATGGACTGATTTCAACTGACAGTAGGACATGGTTGGCATACATCACCCATCAGGGTGGTACAAGAAGCGCATACATGCTAAGGGACTCCCTTCTTCTCTTTCAGTGGTCTGAGCACCACAGAGCAATGGATATTCAAGGACAGGAAAACGCAACATCAGACTGGCTCAGTCGCAAGGTTGTTCTACCAGGGGATTGGGAGCTGAAGGACAGTGCCTTACACATCCTAATAGAACAGTGGGGCAATTCTCAGATAGATCTTTTCACCTGCTGGCAGAACTCCAGGTTAAAGCAGTTCTGCTCCCTGGCCAAGAACGAACCTTCGGTGGCTCAGGACACCTTTTCCCGAGACTGGGGTCAGTTCACTCTCCTGAATACCTGATCTCCAATACCGCTTCTATCAAGAGTCCTCCACAAAGCGGCTCTGGTCAGGGCAGACATGATGGTAGTCTGTCCCTTATGGCTTTTCCGCACATGGTTCCTGCTTCTCATTAATATGTCAAGGTGACCACCTCTTAACCTTAAGTTTCAGCATGGACCTTATCCTTCAAGGTCTGGTTCGGCATCCCAGTGTGAACAACCTGTCGCTCTAGGCTGGGGATGGAGCTGGAAAACTCCTAGGAGCTAGGCTACACCGCTCTTGTTATTGAAATAATGGGGAACTCTTGTGGCCCTTCTTCCTCTAAGGTGTATTGTGGAATCTGGAGGAAATTCTGGTTCTGTCTTCATTCTATTCACATACAGAACCATCCAGTATAATCACCTGTACTACTGCAGATCCTTTAAGATCAGTTGGAAAAAGGTCTACAGATGGCCACCTTAACAGTTCAGGTTTCTGCGCGTGGGGCACTCTTGTTGTTCGATTCAGGAAAACCATTGGGCTTACATCCCCATGTCTGGAGGTTTCTAGAAACACCCTCCATTCAACCAACACTACCATCTCGGAGTCTTAGTCTAGTTCCCAAGGCTGGGGCTAAAGCTCCTTTAGAGCCTCTCCAGGAGACATCCCTCAGGCATCTCAGAATGAAGGTCACTTTTTTCTGATAGAGGTTACTTCAGCCAGGAGATTCAGTGACCTAGGAGCATTGTTCACCCAAGAGCCATACACAGTCTTATCAGTTTCTGTGGTACTCTGAACAGATCCAGATATTTTCTTTTTTGCCACAAGTTAGGTCTACCTTCCATTATAATTAAGGGTTAATTTTTCCTTCCTTCTGCCCACTTGCAAGAAACTATAAGGAAAGAGAATTTTCATCCCCTAGACCCGAGACGAGTGTTGAAAATGTATATTAAGAGGAAGGAGGCTTTGCATAACTTCAAGTTGTCCATTTCAACTACTGGCCAAAATTAAGAGTAACATGAATTCAGAAGGCTCTGTAGCCAGTCGGGTTCTATCCGTTGCCTCCCAAGGCTTATGATCAGATCGGAATAACGTTGCTTGGCCCAGTGACAGCCCATTTCATCTGAGCTATGGCCCCTTCATGGGTATACTTCAAATAAGCATCTCCAGCAGAACTTGTACAGAGCGGCCAACTGGTAATTAATTCCAGTGGGTAAAACATTTTATAAGCTGGATGTGATGGCCTCGGTGGAGGCATCCTTGTGCTTCAGAACAGTGGTGGACACTTATGGTCACTTGACATTCTTCCCACCCGGGACATTTGGGAATGCACTGCTCTTGGATGTCCCAGGCGTAAGGAAGCACGACCACCAGCTTAGGAGAGAGAAATCAAAATTCTAGGGACATGGATATGTTGTTCACCCACACTGTCTGGCAGGTTCCTTGCCACTTTAAATCTTGCTGGAAGGTCTTCAAGCTGGCTCCTCCCAGCCACCCGGGTGGTAAAAATCTCGGCTCCGCCCCATGACGCCAGATCTTCTTTACTGCTTGGAAGCTTAGGTTCCCTCCTTAGCGTTCTGCGTCTAGACTGGATCCAAACTCTTCGGTTCACCCGAAAATAATTTTAAAGTTTTCTAGACTTCAGTCTACTTCTTTCTTCGCTGCTGCGATGGACAAATCGACTCCCGGTTTTCGGCGGTGCCCATGTGGGCAGAAGATGTCCAAGACCGATCCGCACTCCACGTGTGTCTACTGCCTTGGGCTTGACCACGACCCGCAGGCCTGCAAGTTTTGCAGATCTTTTTCAGCTAACGTCCTCTAAGATCATGCTGCCCGGCTCCAACTTGGGCACCCCGAGAAACATTATCCGCCGGTGAAGTCCAAGGAGGCCCGTTGGGCGGTTTCCGTGGTGGCTGGCTCGGCTGAGCAACTCTAGCAAATGATCGCCCTCGAGGAGAAGGCAGCCCAGGCCACATCTTCATCTTCCTCGGTCGTGGCATTTATCCCGCTCTCCTTGGGATCCTCCTACACAGCTTCTTTTAAGGAGCTTTGCCAATCCCTCTCCATGAAGGGTGAGGGGCCATCAGGACACTCTTCTCAGTCAAAAAAGAAGGACTCTAAGTGTAAGTCCCACAGTCGATGCTCGTGGGGGCGGGAGAGGTTCCTTTCCCCAGACAGTCAACACTCTACTTCGGTCGAGGTTGTGGCTAAGGCCACTGGCTTCACGGCGTCCCCGTCAGGTCAGCTGACCGAGACACCCGTCGATCCGGTCGAGATTTTTCTTGACCGGTCGGACGAGCAGTCGACTGTTGAAGCCGACAACCCTTCATCACCGGTTCCCCCGGTGGAAACCGAGGACTTGCCTGCGCCTCCTGTGCCGGAGCCCCCGGTCAAGGCTCCCGAGCCGAGGGAGGAGTGGGTTTCCCCCGCTTCCTCCCAGACCCACCCTCGGAAACACCAATGGTCTTGGTCTCGACCTCGTCTCGGTCCAGCCGATCCCGCCAGCACCAGCGGTCTCGGTCTCGGCACCAAGGAAAGCGGCGGCACCGCTTGTCCTTGTTTTCCCCCTCAAAGGAGGAGAGGCTTCGGTACAAATTGCATCGATGCTACGAGGACTTAATGTGGCAGCAGCTCCTTCTGTCCGGGAACAAGCTGACACTGTCGCCTTCCCCAGCCATTAAGTGGCTGTCACCGAGGCCGAAACAGCCCCTCGCAGTGGTTGAGGTGCCCAAGCCTGTTGTTCGGCTGAAACCAGCTGCCCCACCGATTTGTGGTGGAACCTCCGTCTCCACAACCGAAATCGGGGGCTCCGACCAAGGATTCTCGGTCGGGTCAGGGACTGCCCCACCGGTTGTCGGTCACCCTCACTCCCGACCGTCCTCAGCAGGTGGAGGGTGGTTCAGGCCCTAGGCAGCTCTTCGCAGACTCCTCGGAGTCTGACGACGACTCCTCCCTGTTTTCCAGGCCCCTTGACCTGGAGTCCTCCGGGGCAGTCAATGGACGAGAGCCCATCATCGTTCATGGGTCTGCTTCAGCTCATCTCGGAGTCCACTGGGATGCAGCTCGAGCCCGTGTCCAAGCGGGCCAAGTATTCCCTCACGGAGATACTGGACCGAGGGTATTCTCCCACGGAGGCCTTTCCGGTGGCTGAAGCCATTGTTGGCCCAGCCTTGGAGCTGTGGCAGCGGCTGGCTTCCTGTCCTGCTCCCTCGGCCAGGATGGCCAGGAAGTATGCGGTCCCTACCGGCTCTTTGTCTGGTTTCTCAGAACACCCCTCTGCGGAGGGGTTGGTCACTGACAGCGTTTTCTGGCATTCCGGGAATGCTAGGGATGTGGACAAGCCCCCCGACAAAGGGTCCAAAAAGCTGGACTATGCCAGGCGCAAAGTATAAGCTACATCCTCCCTCGGCCTCCATCAGGCCAGTTCGGCCGTACTGATGGCGCACTTCTCCCACGCCCTCATGGGCTCCCTGGATGAGGTGATCCCTCATCTCCTGGCTAATTTGCAGACTATAGTCAAGCAGGTGCAGGATCAGGGAAGGGCAGTGGCGAAACAGCAGCTCCAAACGGCTCTTGATATCAGAGATTCCTGTGCCTGGTCAGTAGCGGCCGCAGTGGCCATGCACCGCAGAGCCTGGCTGAGGATATCCACCTGTCTAGGGACATGGATATGTTGTTCAATCCACACTTATTGGCAGGTTCCTTGCCGCTTTGAATCTTGCTGGACGGTCTTCAAGCTGGCTCCTCCCACCCACCTGGGTGGTAAAACTCTCGGCTCCGCCCCATGACACCAGATCTTCCTTACTGCTTGGAAGCTCAGGTTCCCTCCTTAACGCTCTGCGTTGTAGACTGGATCCTAACTCTTCAGTTCGTCCGAAATTGGTTTTGAAGTTTTCTAAACTTCGGTCTTCATCTTCCCTCGCGGCTGCGATGGACAAATCTATTCCTGGTTTTCGGAGATGCCCTTGCGGGCAGAAAATGTCCAGGACGGATCCACACTCCACGTGCGTCTACTGCCTAGGCCTAGATCACGACCCGCAGGCCTGCGAGTTGTGCCGCTCTTTCTCGGCCAACGTCCTGGATGATTGCGCTGCCCAATTGAAGCTCGGGCGCCCTGAGAAACGTTTCCCGACGGTAAAATCAAAAGAGGCTCGTTGGGCGGTGTCCGCGGTGGCTGGCTCGGCTGAGCAGCTCGAGCAGATGATCGCCCTCGAGGAGGAGGCGGCCCAGGCCGCATCTTCCTCCTCGGCCGCGGCATTTATCCCGCTCTGTCTGAGTTCCTCGTATACGGCTTCGTTCAAGGAGCTTTGTCAGTCCCTTTCCACGAGGGGAGAGGGGCCATCGGGACATTCTTCTCGGCCCAAGAAGAAGGTCTCGGGTAAGTCCCACCGTCGGCGTTCGTGGGAGCGGGAGAGGTCTCCTTCCCCAGACAGCCGACCGTCGACTTCGGTCAAAGTTGCGGCTCAGGCCGCTGGCTTCACGGTGTCCCCGTCAGGCCAGCCTGCCGAGATTCCCATCGATGAAGTCGAGATTTTTCTCGATCCGTTAAACGGGCTGTCAACTGGTGAAGCCGACAACCCACCTTCACTGGTTTTCCCGGTGGAGACCGAGGATCTGCCTGCGGCCTCGGGGCTGCAGTCCCCGGTTAAAGTGCCCGAGCCGAGGGAAGAGCGGGTGTCCCCCGCCCCTTCCCAGACCCGCCCTCGGTCCCCCCGAGGGTCTCAGCCTCGGACTTCATCTCGGTCAAGCCGTTCCCGCCGACATCTGTGGTCTCTGTCTCGATACTGAAGTAAGCGGTGACACCATTCCTCCTCGTCCTCTTCCTCGGATGAGGGGAGGCTTCGGCGTAAATTATGTCGGCGCTACGAGGAGCTTATGAGGCAGCAGTTGCTGCTGTCCGGGTCTAAGCCGACTCGGTCCAGACCCCGGCCATCAAGTGGCTGTCGCCCGAATGACCGAAGCAACCACTCGCCTCAGTCGAGTTGCCCATTCCAGGGCCGGTTGCTCGGCCAAAACCAGCTGCTCCACCGATTGTGATGGAACCTCCACCTCCACAACCGAAGTCTGGGTCACCGACCAGGGATTCTAGATCGGGTCACGGCCTGCCCCACAGGTTGTCGGTCACCCTCACTCCCAACCGTCCTCGGCAGGTGGAGGGTGGCTCAGGGCCGAGGCAGCTCTTCGCAGACTCTTCGGAATCCGACGACTCCTCCCTGTTCTCCAGGCAGGTCGACCTGGAGTCCTCCGGAGGCCAGTCAGTTGGGCGGTGCCCATCGTCCTTCTTGGTCTGCCGACTCATCTCGGAGTCACGGGATGCAGCTCGAGCCCGTGTCCGAGGGCTGATCCCTAGGATACTGGACAGAGGATTCCCCCCGAGGAGGCTTTCCGTGGCTGAGGCCATTGTCGGCCCAGCCTTGGAGCTTTGGCAGCGCCTGTTTCCTGTCCTGGCGCTCGGCCAGGATGGCCAGGAAGTACGGTCCCTACTGGCTCTTTGCCCGGTTTCTCGGAGCACCCCTCTGCTGAGGGGTTAGTCACCGACAGCGTTTTCCGGCGTTCCGGTGACGCTCGGGATGTGGATAAGCCCCCCGACAAAGTCCAAAAAGCTGGACTTTGCCGGGCGCAAGGTGTATGCTGCATCCTCCCTCGGCCTCCGACAGGCCAGCTCAGCCGTGCTGATGGCACACTTCTCCCACGCCCTCTAGGGCTCCCTGGATGAGGTTGTCCCTCATCTCCCGACCGACCTGCAGACCACGGTCCGCCAGGTGTGGGACCAGGGTAGGGTGGTGGCGAAGCAGCAGCTTCAGACTGCTCTGGATATAGGTGATTCCTGTGCCAGGTCAGTAGCGGCGCAGTGGCCATGCGCCGCAGGGCGCGGCTGAGGATTCACCTTCACGGCGGATACCCAGCACAAGTTAGCGGATGTCCCCTTCTTGGGGACTGACCTCTTCGGCCCTGGAGTGGAGGGACACCTCCAGCGGATCGAAAAGTCCAATGCCACCCTGGACTCGGTCACCTCCGCCCAGAGGGATAAAGGCCGCCGTCAGCAACAGCAGAAGTCCTTTCATCCTTTGGCCCAGCAGCACCAGCAACAGGGCCAGCAGGCTCGCGCTTGGCGTCCCAAACCGAAGCCGGTGGCTTCCTCCAACAGGAAGCAAGGAGGTAAAGGCCCAGGAGGTCCCTCGGCCGGTTCCTCCTCTAAGCCTGCCCAGTGACAGGTTGAGGGGTGCTGCCCCCAGCCTCGTCACTCCCCCCTGGGTTCTCCCTGTGGGGGGACGGCTCCGCCACTTCCTTTCCGCCTGGTCCACTATCACCACGGACCGCTGGGTGTTGGAGGTGGTAGGAAAAGGCCTGCCTCTGAAGTTCGAGCAGGCTACACCCTTTCGAGCCGTCGCCCCTCGGGGGGCCACGGGGTCCGCAGCCTCACTGTCGGCCCTCCGAGCCGATATTGCCCTGCTCCTCGATAAAGAGGTGATCAGGAAGGTGGCGGATCCTCCTCCAGACCCGGGGTTTGTGTCCAGGTATTTCCTGGTCCCAAAACGGACGGAGGGCTGGCGCCCCATTCTCGACCTGCACGACCTGAACAGGTTCCTAAGGTCTCGGACCTTCAGGATGGTCTCACTGGCTCAGATAATCCCATCCTTGGAATGAGGCATGTGGTTCTGTTCCCTGGACCTCCAGGACGCGTTCTTTCACGTCCCAATCCGTCCGTCTCATCAGAGATTCCTCCGCTTCAGAGCGGAGGGATCCCTTTACGAGTTCCGGGCCATGCCCTTCGGCCTCTTCCTAGCTCCTAGGGTCTTCACCAAATGCATGGCAGTGGTGACAGCATTCCTGCGGCGCCGAAGGGTCCTGGTGTACCCCTACCTGGACGACTGGCTGATTGCAGCCACCTCCAGATTGGAGGCGGAGCAGTCCAGAGATCTGGCCCTCCAGGTTTGCTCTCAGATTGGCCTCCTCATCAACGAGGCCAAGTCGGAACTCGTGCCGAAGCAGGTGATACTCTTCATCGGGGCAGAGCTCGACTCTCTTTGAACCAGAGCTCGGCTTCCGGCGGACAGGGCCGAGGTTCTTTCCTCCTTTACCCAGTCATTTCTGGTTGGGCAATCGCGCCCTCCCCGGGACTTCCTGCGCCTCCTGGGCCTTATGGCGGCCTGCACCAGCGTGGTCCATTGGGCCCATTGGTACATGCGTCCCCTTCAATGGGGACTGGCCAGCCAGTGGTCACAATGCTGCGATCCATTGGACCAGCCTGTGACAGTGACCCAGGAGATGTGGAACGCTCTCCGGTGGTGGATCGTTCAGGCACATCTGCAGGAGGGCATCCCGTTCGTCTGCCCCGAGCCGACGGTCTCTCTATCGACCGATGCATCTCTGATGGGTCGGTGTGCCCATCTGGGGGAGCACAGAGCGCACGGCCTCTGGTCCCCTCGGGAGTCTCGATGCCATATCAACCTGCTGGAGCTCCGAGCGGTCCGCCTAGCTCTCACCGCCTTCGCTCCGTTTCTACGGGGTCTAGTGGTTCAGGTCCAGACGGACAATACCATGACCATGTACTATCTGAACCGCCAGGCGGGACGCGCTCCATGCTGTTATGCAAGGCTCTCCGCATTTGGTCCCTCGTCTGCGCAGCCTGGAGGCGGATCTCCTAGCCATTCACGTGGCAGGGAGCCTCCAACACCTGGCGATGCCCTAAGCTGGATAGGGCTGCGTCTCACAGTGGTGTCTCCTGCCGGAGGTAGTACAAGATCTGTTCTCCCACTGGGGCACGCCTCAGGAGAATGCGGCTGAGTCTGTTCCATGCCCGCCCCCTCAGCAGGGCTCGCTGCAGGGGGATGCCTTCTCGAGGCCGTGGACCCCGGGCCTCTTCTACGCCTTTCCCCCATTTCCCTTGATCCACAAGGTGCTTCTCAAGGCGAGGAGGGATAAGGGCAGGTGATTCTGGTAGCCCCAGACTGGCCCCACCAGTTCTGGTATCCAGATCTCCTCAGCCTCAGCTCCAGGCTCCCGAGGCGGCTTCCAGCCCGCCCGGACCTGATCTTAGTCAACCAGGGGAAGGTATTCCATCCGGACCTTCAGTCCCTGCACCTGACGACCTGGTTCCTGAGCGGCTAGAGTTCCAGTCCTTGGGTCTTTCCGATGAGGTCCTCAATGTCGTTGAGGCGTCCCGTAAGGAGTCGACCAGGAAATGCTACGCCTTCAAATGGAAGAGATTCTCCATTTGGTGTCAGGAAGGGTTGGACCCTTCCGCCTGTCCCTTGACAAGCATTCTGGACTACCTGTGGTCCTTTTCTCAGCAAGGGCTTGATTACGACAACCCTTAGGTGCACCTGGCAGCCTCTCTCTGCTTGCGGCGGGCAGGAAGCATCAGTAACACAGGAGAAGGTGGTGGTGCTTTTCCAAAGGCCTTAACCACATTTCCCCTGCGGTGCGAGAACCTCCACCTCCGTGGGATCTACTGCTGGTATTGGCCAAGCTCATGGGCAAGCCATTCGAACTGATGCACAGGTGCGATATTTCCCACCTGTCGTGGAAGACCGCCTTCTTGGTGGCTATCACGTCAGCCAGAAGGACGGGAGAACTTCAGGCGCTTTCCATAGAGTCTCCTTATCTGGTCTTCCACAGGGACAAGGTTGTCCTGCGCCCCCACCCGAAATTCCTTCCGAAGGTGGTATCGGAGTTTCACCTTAACCAGGTGTTGACTCTGCCGGTGTTCTACCCCAATCACACCTTGGAGGCCGAATATAGGCTCCATACTTTGGACCCTAGACGAGTGCTCGCTTATTATAAGGAGCAGACGGCTGAAGTTCGGGGAGAGGTTCGCCAGCTGTTTGTCACCTACGCTGAAGCCGCACCTGGCAGACCTGCAGCCAAGCGGACGATAAGCAGGTGGGTCACCTCCTGCATAAAGCTCTGCTATAGGTTAGCGGGCATGGAGCCTCCCAGAGGGATAAGAGCTCATTCTACCCGCCATACTGCTGCATCGGTAGCTGCTTCCAGGGATGTCCCTATCAAGGATATCTGCAGGGCTGCTACCTGGAAGTCGGCACATACCTTTATTTCCCACTATCACATCGACCTTGAGTCACGCCGGGATGCTGGTTTTGGGGCCTCGGTTCTCCAGTCTCTAAGTATCGGGGGTGCGCCTTGCCTCCCCCTCCCGGAGAACTGCTAGGAGTCTGCCAATAAGTGTGGATTGAACAACATATCCATGTCCCTAGAAATACAGGTTACTCACCTGTAACAGGAGTTCTAGGAATGGTATATGTTGTTCATCCACATGACCCACCCGGCCTCCCCGGCTTTGACCCAAACCTGGCTTCCAGCGGGCTAGATCTGGCATCATGGGGCGGAGCCGAGAATTTTACCACCCGGGTGGGTGGGAGGAGCCAGCTTGAAGACCTTCCGGCAAGATTTAAAGTGGCAAGGAACCTGCCAATAAGTGTGGATGAACAGCATATACCATTCCTAGAACTTCTGTTACCGGTGAGTAAACTGTATTTATGGCGGATACCCAGCACAAGTTGGCAGACGTCCCCTTTCTGCGGACTGACCTGTAGTGGAAGGCCACCTCCAGAGAATCAAGTCAATACATTGGACTCTTCACGTCTGCTCAGAAGGACAAGGCCATCGACAGCAACATAAGTCCTTTGCCCTTCTGCCCCTGCGGCACGTCCAGCCCAGCAACACCAGCATCAGGGCCAGCAGGCTCGCACTTGGCACCCCAAAGCCAAGCCTGCAGCTTCCTCTAACAGGAAGCTGGGAGGAAAAGGCACAGGAGGTCCCTCGGCCGGTCCTTCCTCCAAGCCTGCCCAGTAACGGATTGAAGGGTGTCGCCCCCAAGCTCATCGCTTCCCCTTGGGATCCCCCTGTGTGGGGACGGCTCCACCATTTTCTTTCCATCTGGTCCTCTATCACCGTGGACTGTTGGGTGTTTGGAGGTGGTAGGAAAGGGTCTGCCTCTGGAGTTTTGGCAGGCCCCGCCCTTCTGAGCCGGTGCCCCACGGGGGGTTATGGGGTCCGCAGCCTGTCCGTCGAGCCGACTTTGCCCTGCTCCTCCAAAAGGTGGTGATCAGGAAGGTGGCGGATCCTCCACCAGACCCAGGGTTTGTGTCCAGGTACTTCCTGGTCCTGAAACGGATGGGGGGCTGGTGCCCTATTCTAGACCTGCACGACCTGAACAGGTTCCTAAGGTCTCGAATCTTCAGGATGGTCACTCTGGCTCAGATCATTCCATCCTTGGAATGAGGCGTGTGGTTCTGTTCTCTGGACCTCCAGGACGCATTCTTTCACGTCCCAATCTGTCTGTCCCACCAGCGATTCCTCCGCTTCAGAGCAGAGGGCTCCCTCTACGAGTTCCGGGCCATGCCTTTCGGCCTTTCTCTAGCTCCCAGGGTCTTCACCAAATGCATGGCAGCGGTGACAGCATCCCTACGGTGCCGAAGGTTCTGGGTGTACCCCTACCTGGACGACTGGCTGATTGCGGCCTCCTCCAGAATGGAAGTGGAGGTGTCCAGGGAGCTGGCCCTCCAGGTTTGCTCTCAAATTGGCCTCCTCATCAACAAGGCCAAGTCGGAACTAGTGCCAGAGCACGTGATCCAATTCATCGGGGCAGGCTGGACTCTCTGCGAGTCAGGCACCAGCTCCAGAGACCGAGAGTCGAGATTCATTCCTCCTTTGCCCAGTCATTTCAGGTTGGGAAATTGCGCCTTGCCCGGGACTTCCTGCGCCTTCTGGGACTCATGGCGGCCTGCACCAGCATGGTCCATTGGGCCTGTTGGCACATGCGTCCCCTACAATGGGGACTGGCCAGCCAGTGGTCACAGCGCTCCGGTCCTTTGGATCAGCCAGTGAGTGACCCAGGAGATGTGGAACGCTCTTCAGTGGTGGATCATTCCAGCTCATCTGCAGGAGGGCATCTCCTTTGTCCGCCCCGAGCCGACAGTCTCTCTATCGACCGATGCCTCTCTGATGGGTTGGGGTGCCCATCTGGGGGAGCACAGAGCGCACGGCCTCTGAACCCCTCGGGAGTCCCGATGCCACATCAACCTGCTGGAGCTTCGAGCAGTTCATCTAGCCCTCACCGACTTCGCTCAGTTTGTACAGGGTCAAGTGGTCCGGGTCCAGACGGACAATACCACGACCATGTACTACCTAAACCGCCAGGGCAGGACGCACTCCATGCCCCTGTGCAGGGAAGCTCTTTGCATTTGGTCCCTCATGCGCAGCCTAGAGGCGGATCTCCTTGCCATCCATGTGGAAGGAGCCTCCAACCTTCTGGCTGATGCCCTAGGCCGGATAGGAGCTGCGTGCCACAAGTGGTCTCTCCTGCCAGAGGTAGTACAAGATCTGTTCTCCCACTGGGGCATGCCTCAGGTGGACCTGTTTGCCTCCAGGGAGAATGCGAAGCTGAGGCTGTTTCATGCCCACCCCCCTCAGCAGGGCTCGCTGCAGGGGGATGCCTTCTCGAGGCCGTGGACCCCGGGCCTCTTCTACGCCTTTCCCCCATTTCCCTTGATCCACAAGGTGCTTCTCAAGGCGAGGAGGGACAAGGCGCAGGTGATTCTGGCAGCCCCAGACTGGCCCCGCCAGTTCTGGTGTCCACATCTCCTTGGTTTCAGCTCCAGGCTCCCGAGGCGGTTACCAGTCCGCCCGGACCTGATCTCAGTCAATCAGGGGAAGGTATTCCATCCGGACCTTCAATCCCTGCACCTGACGGCCTGGTTCCTGAGCAGCTGGAGTTCCAGGCCTTGGGTCTTTCCGAAGATGTCCTCAGCATTGTTGAGGCCTCCCGTAAGGAGTCGACCAGGAAATGCTGTGCCTTTAAATGGAAGAGATTCTCCATTTGGTGTCAGGGCAAGGGCCTGGACCTTTCCTCCTGCTCCTTGGCAAGCATTCTGGACTACCTGTGGTCCCTTTCTCAGCTTGGGCTTCGGTCGACGACCCTTAAGGTGCACCTGGCGGCCATTTCTGCTTACCAAGTGGTCCGGAAAGCAGTTGGTGGCACAGGAGAAGGTGGTTGAGCGCGTTTTCAAAGGCCTTGATCACATATCCCCTCCAGTGCGAGAACCTCCACCTACGTGGGATCTACTGCTGGTATTGGCTGAGCTCATGGGCAGGCCATTCGAACCGATGCACAGGTGTGACATCTCTCACCTGTCATGGAAGACTGCCTTCTTGGTAGCTATCACGTCAGCCAGAAGGATGGGAGAGCTCCAGGTGCTTTCCATTGTGTTTCCTTATCTGGTCTTCCACAGGGACTAGGTTGTCCTGCGCCCCACCCGAAATTCCTTCTGAAGGTGCTGTCGGAGTTTCACCTTAACCAGGTGTTGACTCTGCCGGTGTTCTACCCCAATCTTTATCTGAAATGCTCTCGGTTGAAGGTCGAGAGATCCTTGATCCTACTGAAATTGCTAATTATTTCAAATCAGTTTCCACTGACCTAAATTCCATCATCCATGCTGAGCCTGCTCAGACCTCCTATAGGGGACTAGGTCCTGAGGCATCCCAACTGCTGGGCCTTGAACCAGGTTACCCTACATTTTACTGTAAAACTATTGTCAGTCAAGGACACCTTGAAATATATCAGTAGGGTGCTTGCTGAAACTAGGGTTGGGAGTGGCTCACTTGACATAAAATTACTTGTCCAGGCGGTGGAGGAACTTTCCCATCTGTTACTCATAGTTGCCTGAGAAGTGGAAACCCTCTCTGGTTACACTAGTATTCAAAAGTGGCGACTGCTCTAATCTAGCCAGTTACAGGCCTGTTTCAATTATCTCCCCCGTCCAAGGCTCCAGAAAGAATAGTCTCTGACTAACTAGTAACATATCTTGAAAAATACAACGTCCAGTGTGTCTAGCAGCATAGCATTCAGAAGCTTCACAGCACTAGTACTGCACTGTTGGAATGCATCAACTTTGTGCATGAGGCCCTTGATAGCGATGACTGACTGGGTTGAAGCTATACATCAATGTCATAAACACCTTTCAACTTGTCAACCATAAGCTGCTACTCAACAAATTTCTTGGCCTGGGTCTATCCCAGAACACAGTGGACTGGTTTCATGTTGCCTTACGAACTGCACTCGGTGTGTGAAGATTGTTGGGTCCTTGTCTGACGTTAGGGGAGTATCTGTTGGTGTTCCTCCAGGTCTCCATCTTTGGCTTGCTCCTGTTTGGCCTCTTCATAAACAAATTGATGGCCTGCCAGACAGCCAGTGTTCTCCTGTATGCTGATGATGTTATTTTTACAAAAATCCCTGACCTTGATAGCTTCACTACTGCTCTCCAAAGTAACTTCAAAACCTTGGAAAGCTGGTTGTCCAACGATAAACTGGTCCTAAACTACAGAAAAACAAAGGCCATATTATTTTTTAGTCTCCCACAGAAAAAACTTCCACCTTTTGTCATCTGGAACGTCCGGGGCAAAATCTTGAACAGGTGGAGACCTGTAAATACCTCTGGGTAACCCTGGTTGACATTCTGTCATTTGCCCCCTATGTTGGTGGTCTAGTGGCTGTAGTGAAGACTGGGTGCCCTATACCAAAACCAGGATAACCCAACTAAGGAAGTTAGATGTCTTACAGTGGCCAGCTCCATCCTGTCACTTATAGATTATGGTCTCCCTGTATATGCAGCTGCCTGTGACACAGTGCTAAACAGACTAAAGGTGAATAAGCAATAAGCCACGACAGGGTGTGCTTAGACATTTTAACTCACGGCTAGGGGGCGTAGTGAGGCACGAGGCTATTGGCCAAGTGCGTCCAGTCTCCGAGCCATGTGTTTAAAATGTGAATCGCACTCCCTGGAGTGGTTTATTGTGCTTATGAAATGGTCAATAGAAATTGGACAAATAAATACTGACACTGCAACTTTTAAAATTCAAGAGTTAGCAGTTTATTAAAGGAGATAACATTACGCTAGTTAAATTAGTCCCATATGTATTGGTATTTGGCAAGTGTTGTAACTTTATTTAAATGTAAAGAAATATTTTTTTTGTATAATATTTGTATTTGCTTTTCAAAAGTTCAACAAACAAATATACAACATAATAATTCCTCTAAAAATATAATGAATAATAATCAACCATTTCACTTCATTTCCAAATATATTCCATTCAAGTTAATAGTGCAATCTGTATAATCATGCTCTCAACATTTTCCCCTTTCCTCTTGCTCATTTTTCACATATCATCTACGTCATTCATTATTGTTTTCTTCCCTTTTATCCTTCTTCAGGCAATTCCCCTTTCTTTTAAACCATGCTTTCTTCCACCCGTATGTCATCCCTCTCCAGTCTCCTCTTCCTCAATTTACTGTACCTTCCCATAGTATCCATCTCTCCTCCCCCGATAGAGAAGCTAAGAATGGGGTCCAACTCCTTGTAAATCCCTCCCCAATCATATAGGTTAGCCTCTCCAACCCCAGTGTCTGCAGCACCATCTTCCACCAAACTTGGACTGTTGGTGTAACTTGTGAGACCCAGGTGTTTTGAATCCCATGACGAGCTAGAACGTATAGTACCCTAATCCATCTAGGGAGAAATATTTTTTTAACTGCAAAACACATGTACTGTAATC
Source organism: Neoceratodus forsteri (assembly GCA_016271365.2). Classification (NCBI taxonomy): domain Eukaryota; kingdom Metazoa; phylum Chordata; order Ceratodontiformes; family Ceratodontidae; genus Neoceratodus; species Neoceratodus forsteri. The sequence continues at coordinate 243,039,219 of JADMNL010000028.1, read as the reverse complement.
TTAATGAACCAGTATTAACTTTTTGATATAACATTTTTGGTTGGCTAACAGTGTTTAATATTTAATGTCTGAAGCACTTTTTTTATTTCTTTGCTAAATGCCGTGTTGCAGTTTTGCATTGTGACTCCTGCAAATTGGGGATTTTGGGGCTACTTTTCTTTTATTTCTTCTGTGAATTGCCCTGCTGTATTGCCATGGGGTATCAGTGTGGTGCACAGCAGCTTGGGATTTTCCATTGTGGATTGAGTCATGTTTATTTGTTTTTGCGGTGTGACGTTGCCTTGTTTTGGTGCTAAGATACTGCACCATTCATTTCTTGTGGTCTTCTGGCTTGGCACGCCAGTAACTCTGGAGGCTCGGTTAGTTTCTGTGCCCCGTTATGGACTTTATTTCGCGGCTTTGCAAGCCGGCGTTGGACAAGAGTTGCACGGCAGTCACTCGCAGACAGTGATTTGTATAGCACTGCGAGAGACCGGCTTCTTCACTTAATTAAGCGAGACATCATCGTGGACAAGTAGTTAACGCCCATTGGCTCTGAAGAAAACCACACTGGTAGGTAGTCCAGCTGCATTTGTGGAAGTCTGTGGGGGTGCAAATAGAGTGCCTTTGGATCCGGAGGCAGCTTAATTAGGTATAATTTGAAACTTTCAACCGAGCAAAGGGGATTGCCCGGTTGAGAATACATAAATCTGCAGTGTCCTGATTTGCCTGTTTCAAGGGGGTTACTGTGAATTTTAGTATGTTCGTTAAAGTTTTAAGGATAACAAACTCTTCGCCATTTTTGTCTTTTTTTTTTTTTTAAATCGAAAAATTATGAGGTTTCAATTGCCGCAGTCCTTTCCGAGCACGTTTGGCCATATATAGTTGAACATCTAGCCAGACTTTTCTGACTAAGCCAGACGTGGTTCAGAGAGAACAAGTGAGAGAATTTCTTAGTTTCTCTAAGTCGGTAGTTGTTAGTGCTTCATGGTGAGTAGATTTATCCTGTTGGGCTCTTCTATACGTTTTTAGTTTGGCTTTAAAGACATCATTGCTCGTCTGGAATTCAGGATCAGTAATGAGGTTGTTGGCTCTTCCGATGCCTGGCGACCCCAGGTGGCGGTTGAGTGCAGCTCGGAGACTGCAAAAGCTCGAGATAGCGTATTTGAGCCCTGCAGTCAAGCGAGCCTCCGCGTAAAATTTTCGTAGTGTGGCATTGAGGTCCTGTTTAGAAACTGAGTACCAGTTGATTTCTGATTTTGTTGCTATTGCCCAATCATTAAATACCCTTAGTGTCCATGCAGTCACTCTCCGTATTTTGTTCATTCTTTTGTTGTTCCAGGATATCGAGTTGTTTGGCAGTGTAGCTGGAGAAATGGTTGGACATCGCGGCATTAGTGGGCTTCATTTTACAGGTGCTGTCGCTAGCTTCCTGGGCAGAGGTGCTTGCTTCAAAGGGTCTGGGCACCACATCTGCTTGCTCATTTTCTGTAGTCATTAAGTTTTCTAGATCTTCTTTTGTTTGGTTAATCTCAAAGTTTGTTTCTGGTACAGATGCCATGTTGACAAATTGAGAATGTTGTCACTTGCAGTTGGTGATAAGTAAGATGGCTGCTTTTCAATTTGCCAACATTCTAATTGGCATCATTCCTAGAATCAGTGCCTACATGGCACTGCTGGTCCTTTTTACAGTGCATAAGAATGAATATCACATCCTTAGCAGTCGATCAGAGCCCATGTTTTATCCTGCCCGTTTCATAATCTGTAATAAGGCATGTCTCTTTGTACTTGGGGCAGATAATTGCACCCTCTGTGCCACAACTAACTGACTTCCAGTACCCAGCAGAATAAAACTACAGATCTGTCTGCTAGCTAAAAAGGTGCTCCTGGGTCTCCTTACGGACTGTTTCTAACCAGTACAACACCAGGAGTATGGCAAGGACTGCCCTAGAGGCTCACTTCCGGCATACTCATCTGGGCAAGCAGTCGTTTGCTGTCAGGGTTGCTTTTTGGCTAAACAAACTACCTGATACTCTGTTGAATCTACCCAAGTTTAAACAGTTCAAGAACTCTCTGTCTGCCCTAGCAGTCCAGTGCAGCTGCAACAGTTAACTTTTAAATGCAGTTTTTCCTTTGTACTTATCCTGTGGCTTTGTTGCACAGTGATCTGCCTTTATTTGCACATGAGCTGCCTTTATTTGTACATTTCTGTATGTAATTTCTAATGTCTTGTGTACTGTGTGTCTGATTTGACTACATTCCTCTGGATTTGTCTACAGTACTTGTATTGTCTTATTTTGTGTCTGTACAACTGACATGGAACCTTTGTAAGTGGATTTGTATACTCAAAGATACTCTAAAATTCTCGATAAATAAATAGATGAATAAAAATATTGCTAGATGTCCCCCAACCAGAAAAGAATAAGCCACGTCATGCAGCTGAGGTGGACGTGGGACTGGCGTTCCATCAGAGGGTTGCGCTGGGAGCCTTTGCCGTTTGTATCTTCAGCTGCAGCTTTTGTGTTTGCTGCTGTAGGAGGGACTTAGGCACGAACTGCTGGTGGAAGCATCATTGAGTGGGCATGCTACGATTTGGCTGTTGCCAGAAGAAGCCACAACCTCTACCTCTCTAAGAAGGGGTATGGATGTTCTTCGTGTTCTTAAGGTTTTTTTTTTTTTCCTGCCTCATCAGATTATAAAAAATCTAAAAGGTATTTCTAAATGTAACACCACTCATTTGGTGAATATTTTTGTGCTGAACAACTTTTATGCTCAAAGTACCATCCTGTTGTAACCCCCCTACAAATGGGGGTTCCTGAAAGTCTTCCTTGGGCTTGCCTAAATGCCCACTGCCAGGCTGGTATCTTGTGTAATTGTTGTATGAGAGTGCCTTAATGCCCCTGTGCCATGGCTCTTTAAGAGCTGCCTGTGACGTGGTGCTTATTTAATCTTTGGGAGGGGGCTGAGTGTTTCTAGGCTCGAGTGCCGCCCGGGCTGCCAGATAATCGCTCCGTTCTGCCATCACTATTTGTGCAGAGGGAGCTCTTTTGGAAGCTATACTTATTTGCTGATTATTTAGTAGAATAGTAATGATACTGTAGTTTGTCTAGCCTGCCTTCTTTGCAGCATGGACAGTTCTGTTTATCACCACCACCATCTTGGTCCTGGACTGGCAAAATGGGCCAGTTGGTACCCTTGGGAACTCTAAAATGGTGTCTGTCCCCAGGGGTCTTGTGGGAGCAAATTTCTGTAGGAATTGTAGTTTTGACACTTTGACGCCTAAATGGACTTGGAGGGGGGAGCCCTTGCATTGACACAGATAAATCAACGAATCAAGCCTTTTGGACTGAAGGGAAATTCCCAAGCTGCCTGCTGCAGTGAGTCAGTCTGTGTGAGGAGCTGAAAGAGTAAACAGCTAGAGAGATTTGAGCACGCTGCTACTGCGTAGTTCACGTGGGAGATTGGTGGAAAGGCTGAGTTTGGCCTGTCTGCCTGCCTGCTGTTCCTGGAGAAAGAATCAGTGAATAATCCGAATTGAGTGAGAGAAAAGCTACTGAAGTGTGACCAGGCTTAAATCTGAAGAAGACCGAAGATTTGCTGTATGCGATCAGCCTAGCAGGACATCCATTCACCGTAGAACTCCCAGTTTTGCTCAGAGACACTAATATTGCTGCTGGACTGCTATCCGGTTTGTGGTACAGTGATTGTTTTACTACAAATGTGCTGTGTGCTGTTAGTGGGTTGCAATTTGGTTCCCCGCTGTTTAATTGTTAAACGCTTGCCCGAAGCTGCATCCAGCCTTCCCAAACTGAATTCTGAATGGTTTTACCCAGCCTGGGCCCTGCCACACTGGCCCAGCCAGCTACTTCAGGCACAGAGAACACCATCGATGAGAAACTCGCCCGGGGATCAGCCCCCTGCTCAACATCTTGAACAGGAATGACACCTTAGTGATTCATGTGGGCCCTGCTTCTCCTGGCATACCAGTTGTCAACCTGCAGTCTCCATTTCATCCTTCCTGTGTCTTGCATTGTTACTCATGCTACCCAATCAGGGTAGCTCCCTGCAGCAACAGCTAAATTTCAAGTGTTGTCATCTGATTGCATTGTTGTTTTTTCCTTTCATGAACTGAGCCGTCAGGTTCTGGATTACCAATTGTGTGTGGTTGTGCATGCATTTTCTTTTCATCACAGGGCCCCAACCCAGCTCTTGACTGGCCTACGAAACGTTCGATAGCTCACCCCTTACTTCCAACTGGGTACCAAGAGGTGACTGTGTAGGGACTAAAAGTGCATGTACTGTATAATGGTCTGACTAGATCAGTTTTCGAATCAGTCAACCTGATTACACCCCTCCCTTGTTCAATTCCCCTGAATAAATCAGATCTAACTCTTTTTATATTTAATCTGACTGTGATTCCAGTTTGTACCAAAAGCACTGTATTGTTATTTGCTGTTCCTAAACTTATTTTACAGGTGGTCTCCAGGGTCAAACTGGTGCAACCAGCCCTGGTGGTAAGTGCAAACAGTGTGGGGATTTATATGCAGAATAGGGGCTACTGTGAAAGTGTTTGTTGCATAATGTCTAGGCCACTAAAGGGGGAAAAAGGGGTGTTACAGTATCCTGGAGGGCTGTACCCAGGTCAGCCTTGTTAGCACCCGTTTCAGTACCCAGGCCCCTTAACCTGCAACTAGCCACGCAGGCAGGGGTAGTAGCACTTGGGATAGCGTCACCTAGGGGTTACACTATCATTTTTCATTTTTAAAGCTATTTACATTTGTTTGTTGCAAAAGGTAAAAAAAAACTGAATTTTCAGCTGTTTGCTAATTATAAAAAAAAAAATCTAAAAGGTGTATATATAAATGAAACACCACTCATTTTGTAGACATTTTTGTGCTGTACAAATGTCATGCTCACAGTACCATGCTGTCATTTTTCATTTTAAAGTTATTCGCATTTGAATTTGGTTAGTAGAGCTAGAATACATCTGTACAGCTGGCATCTCTCATGTATGACAACATCAAAGAAGCCATTTTAGGATTCTGAGAGCAGGATTTTTGAATCAGAAGAGGCTTTGTTTACAATTTTCAAATGCTATGAAACTGCACTTGTACTACGTTAATAAATGCAGTTTCAGTATAAATGTAAATAACAGCCTCTCCTTTACAAGCCTGTGGAGTAATTTTTTAAAAAGCAAAATGTGTGAAAAGATGATTTAGGTGTCCTTTAACTCTGGATTTGAAGGATACTCTTCATAATCCTGTATCTCGTTCTTATATTCTTGTCATCTTCCAGTAAGGTGAAGAAGCCAGTGGCCCCTGCAACAGTGACAAGTTTGGATCTGAGGGGCACTCCCCAACCGGCAGCAATACCTTCCCCATTGCCAACAGTGATACTCAAAACAGGAAACACACTGGCATCTTGAATGGCCCTGCCTTTGAGGGAGATATCCCCAGTACTACAAGCAACACTGATAGGGTGTAGGGAAGCCACTGCTCCATGAGAGCTGTCCATCAACCAAACTGCTCATCTGAATCATCTCCTGTAGGGAGAAAGGGTGTCTGAGATGAGGGAGTCTGTCCCAGAGGTGTACAAAATTAGGTGTTGTATCATCCCTTTTCAATGGCAATGAAGCAGAGGCACTGGAACTTTCGCACCCAGGGGAGAAGTCTGCCTTTTGGCAGAATTGCAAGAATTTGACCTGTACCCCATGTCATCTCTTTCCTTTTTTTATTTTTGTGCACGGACAAGGTTGAATAGCCACTGGAACCTGATGCGGAATGTGAGCGGTGCTGGGAACGTTTCTTTTTCTGACTCAGGGAGGATCCTTCTGGTTGAGAGATTAAGTACCAGAATATTCACCCACACAGAAGTGGCGATTGGACACAACCTTGCTACTAGAGCAGCTTGTCTTATCAGGTACCCTACCTGACATAAGTTTTTTATAATTAACATTTTATTGGAGTTTAGAAACACTTTACGTTCCATCTACATCCAGCATTAAATCCTAGCTGGGATGGAAGTGCCCCAACCCATGGAGTTACACTCTAAATCCTCCTGGAGGATCCGCTGATGCAGTAACAGTTTTTGAATGTGGTAGGGCTGTGAGTAAATATAATTAAACTGATGAAACTGCTATAAAACAGTAAGTCAGTTAAGGTGATAGAAACGTAACAAACTAGACTAGAATGCCATTTGTATGCAAAAACTGATGTTCTGATCCTGAACGAGGAAAACACTGCACTTCAGCAGTGGAGAGAAAAGGAACTGAGACAGTTGGGGCCAGTCCAGCTATGTACCCTGTGACTGCTTGGACAGTGCTGTGCATTTGTGCTAAGTGCCATCACCACCAGTCCTAAACATGCTGGTTCCTCGGGGTCCTGTTGCCTCCATCTCTAAAACCAAAGAGTGGTACTCTACAGAGAAGACTGATTCTTTAAAGGTCTTCAGTTACTATGTGCTTGGGGCAGGAAAGTTGTGATGCACTTAGGTATGACCGTTCTCCCATTTATGGTATTCAGGGGGACTCCACAAGTCTACCCAGGAAATAGAGGTTTGTATGCTTCTCCTGTTTTTCTTTGTCCTGATCTCTAAGTCTCTTGCATGAATACAACATGCTATACTGTCTTGGGGGTCAGTTGGCCTATTTTTATCCTAGGGTTTTAACTCATTATACCCATTAGCGCCATATGGTGTCGGAACCCTGCATTGCTTAACCTGACCCAAAATGGCAGCATCATATAGAATGAGTACAGCATGCTACATGTATTTGTGCATTACAGTAATTCTGCATCTTTGCATGTTTACTTGGAGAAAATATATAGATACAGTGTAAAAGAATGGGTATACTAACATACTAAAGAAGCCAGCAGAGTAGGCCAAATGGTCTGTCTTGTCTGCTCAAAAGCCAGCAACCTAATGGCTGCTCTCCTTACCACCCCCCCAAGCCCCCAAGAGGGTCCTTTTTAGTTTGTTTCCCCTTGTACATTTCCAACCCCCTCTTGAATCCCTCCACTGTGCCGTCCTCCACCAGGCTCCCAGGCAACTCATTCCACAGTTCCACCACCCTCTCAGTGAAAAAATGTCTCTTACACTCCCTCTGTAGTTTCCCCTCCAGCTTCCACCCCATGGCCCTAGTGCCCCTCCCCTTCTTAAGCCTAAAGAGCTCCTTGGTTCCACTCCTGGTTATTCCTTTTACATACTTGAAAACCTCATCATATCTCCCTATCCCGCCTCCTCCTCCAATGAGTAAAGCCCAAGCTCTTCCAGTGTCTCCTTATAAGGCTTCCCCTCCATGCCCCAAATCATCCTGGTCGCTCTCCTCTGAACCCTCTCCAGCAGCGCTATGTTCTTCTTCAGATGAGGTCTCCAGAACTGTACACAGTACTCGAGCTGCGTCCCGACCAAGGCATTATACAGAGGGAGGATCACCTCCCTCCCTCCCTCTGGACGTAATTCCCCTGGCTATGCAGCCCAGTATCCTGTTTGCTTTGGCTGCAGTTCTTCTACAATTTTCAGAGTTCTTCATTTTGACATCTATCACCACCCCTATATCCCTTTCTCCCAATGTGACTTGCAGTGTGACACCCCCCCCACCCCGGATGTATTCATGACCCGGGTTATTTACCCCCAAATGAAGTACCTTAGATTTCCTAGCATCACATTTCAGTCCCCACCTCCTTGACCACCCCTCCAGAGTATCCAGATCCCCCTGGACCATCTCCCTCGCTTCTTCACAACCCACCAGAGCTCCCAGTTTTGAGTCGTCCGAAGAGAGACTCAACCTATTCCTAACCCCCCTCCCTATATCCGAGACATAAGCGTTAAACAATAGCGGTCCCAATGCCAAGCCCTGAGGGACCCCACTGATTATCTTCCTAGGAGAAGAGAATATCCCCCCACCATTACCCTCTGTAAATGACCCAAGAGCCAATTTTCAACCCAGTTGAGCTCCTGCCCTCCCACCCCCATCTCTCCCAGCTTGTATGCAGAATGTTTTTTCACATCTTGGTTTGTGATGCTTACACAAATGCTTTCAGCTTAACTCTTGGGGGTTTATGAGGCCTCACACACCCAGAGTGTATGCAAAAACTCATTATACACACCTACCCATACATTATTCCCTGTGTAACAAGCATAGGAATATGGCAACAGGTGTATACAAGCAGTAAGATTAGATGCTGTCAAGGGTCAAGACCCTTTTTTCTGTTGTTCTGTTGTTGCAGTTGTTTTTAATGTACAACATAAAGGAATGAGAAATAAAATATCTGCATTACAGGGTGGACCATAACTAAGTATCGCCTTTCAGATTTTTCTCAGAGGTGTTAGTGTTAAGTTAATTTTGGCATGGATCGGAGAATGTGCCTTTTTTTTTTTTTTTTAAACCTTCCCAAATGTGCATGCTGAACAGACTTTAGGACTGCTAATGTTTCCACTTGCCTGCCAAGTTCAGTCACAAGGCTGACGTGTCTGCCTAATGGTAGGTGCATTCACCTTCTTTGCAAGAGTCCAGGTATGTGTCACGAGCCTGGGGATTCTAATCAAACAGCGGTGAGATTAAATGCAGTCTCCATGGAACATATTCACTTTTGGGAGTGGCGCAGCATTATTTTGTCACTTCTAGGATTCTCTCTGATGGCACATTAGGAGGAAGAAAAAAAAAACAATATAAGACCCCTATCCCTTCCCCCCCAATCCTTCTGGCATAAAGTGGGATTCCTGACATCCAGCTGTAAGCTTGTGTCACTTAGTAATAGCTACATGCATCCTCCCGGACTACCCACCATTGCTGGGATCCTGTTCCCTCTGTGGGCCTGCTATCCCCCCTGTGGTCCCATTGCAGAGTTGAACTGCGTGGACATTTCTTGGTTTCAAGAGAAGGCACAGCAGACTCCATTGCAGGAGGGGAACCTGCTGGGGTTTGGTAAGGAGAGCACCCTGGGGAGGTGAAAATTGAGTGGAGAAAAAACAGAAAAAATTTATGTTTGGTCACAATCCACAGACCTTTCATCAGATACTTTTCATTTTGACAGCATGCTAGAAATGCAATCACTCTCCAGTGGCATCAGGGGCCCAAATACTGGCTCACACTCGTAGAACTGCAGTTTGCACAGTTTTCCTCAGAAACAGAGTTCAGAAAAAATGTCCGCTCCATCTTTTTTTTCCAGTACGGTGAGGTTTGCTCTATTTTTTTGAGACTGGGAGCGTGGCAGGATGGCGCAGAAATACAAATAGCTAAACGGGGAGGTCACAGGACAAGTTGCCTGAGCACTGGAACCGCTACTTGCTAGAGAACTGGCTGTGGATGTACAGGAACTTGCCAGTCATGGACAAATGCAGCTGTACCTCACACAACATGGCTACAGCTGGATTTCTTCATTGTCCAGATGAGAATGGTCCTGATGTTGCTCAGTGCATTTTCTGCGTTAAAGAGCTTGAGAACCAGATACCAGACTTTAACATTTTTGGAGAACACAAAAACACTTTCCCCCTTGGGTGTGCTTTCCTCTTGCTGAACAAAGAGAGGATGGAGAACTGCATTAATAAGCAGAACACTCTGAAGACTGCCCAGTCCCTTCAGAATGCTGAAAAAGTAGGCTGGACAGCTGGCGCAGTGGCTGAATTTCCTCTTGCGATGCCGGCGACCCGGGTTTGGGAATGGACCCGGGTTGTCAGAGGGACAGCCGGGGGAGAAGGATTGAGCGTCCCTTGACTGCTCTCCTTCTCTGGGGGGAGGAGGGGCACACGCGGTCAGTGCAGCAGCGACATCCAGCAGAGGCTGGGTTCATCGCAAACACAGACGCCTACTCCACTTGGGCGGGGCAGACGCTGGTCGTCATTGCACGTCCCCGCCCCTGCCTAAAGGGGGGGACCTTGTGTCCCTGGCTGTCTCCATGAAGGCTCTGCCCCTGGGCCTCAGTTAGCCTCTGCAGCCGGCTCCCTGACCAGATATTGGTATCACGGCACTGGTAGGGGAACAGTGCTGCAACCCTTCCCTCTGGGGGGGAAAGCCAGGGATGATTGGGTGAGCACAGGCACAGGTGGAGGTGGAGGTATGGGGGTCCATGACTAGGGCGCACGTTGACGGCTGGGGGCACAACAAAAAGAAGAAAAAAATAGAATGCTGAAAAAGTGCGGAATTCTGTTGAAAACCTGGGCTGTTAGCCTCTGTAATTGGGTATTTGGACAGTTAATTTTGTACACAAAAACAGCATAGTTTATTTACCTGTTCAGATACTTTTAGCTATTCATCAGAATGGACATTTACTCTATCATGGCTTTAAAATGAGCTCATACTCCTGCCCAGTGGTCTTTTTTGGCTATTAAAGTCTTAATGTCAGATGCACAAGAGTGAAAGTGGTTTGCACGAAAATCAGCTATGGAGATACTTACAAATGTAAGCCCCCAGTTTGGGCTTTCCTGTTAGGGCTACGGCCCTCCGACCCTCTGTCCAGCGTACCCCTGTTGGCTGTGGCGGCGCTCGAGCCTGGATGCCCCTCTCTCTCCGCGGTGGAGCCAGATTCGTTTTTGTTAAATAAGCCAAAGTTTAGCTTAGAATTGTTTTCCCCAGTTACTCTCGGTTCGGTATAACCATGGGAGAACCGGGTTAGCTTTAGTTAAATTCAAGGTTCTTTGACTAAAGAACCTCTTTATTTTAGTTATATTTACTTATTTAAATTGTTTTCTTATGACTGATAAATCTCGGTTACTGAACTGCTAACCCGGTTCTTTTTCTTCTCCTTCGGTTCCTCCGGTTACTTCCCGGTTCCGGAACTGACCACAAACGCTTGTTTATTTAATAAAAAAAAAAAAAAAGCATGTCAGAAAAACCCAAAAAGAAGACCGGTGAATCCGGTTTCAGAAATTGTTTACAGTGTGGAGAAGTGTTTGCAAAGGCTGACAAGCGCACCTTATGTGTGGCTTGTCTGGGTTTTGATCATCTGCAAGAGGAATGTGCAGTTTGCAAAACATTCCCAGAAAAAAACTATGGGAAAAACTCCTTGAATGGCTTAAAAAGAAATTTTCTAGGGGTTGCTCGGGCTCTGACCAGCCGACACCCCCAAACCACTATGGCTGAACCCACACCTGCAGTTGTCCCTGCCCCTGAGACAGGCGAAAAGGGCACAAAAAGAACAAATGAACCAGCTGACTCCCCAGTTCCTTCAAGGAAACATACAGAACCCCCGCCTCCCAAACCGGGGACTTCTGTACTTGGTCTCTCTATGCCTATGGCTCAAGAAATTGCCCAGGCTTTTAAAATAATCCAGACCTTGCAGATCATAATTCCTCCTCAGCAGCCTCCTGCCCCAGGGTCCCCAGGTTGGCAGCAATGTACAACCCTCTCATCGTGTAGGAGAGGATTATGATGATTTTTGGTGATGAGGAAGAGCCAATAGTCTGACGTGTCCCCTGAACAGGACTTTGGTTCTCCTCCTAGGGTGTCTGAGGATTATTCCTCTCATTTTACTTTTGTCAGGAGGATGGCAGATGCTTTAGACATCACCACTGAGCAAATTGAAGATGAGGAGGAGGTGGAATATATGGAAATGAAGGGGCTGACACCGATAAAGACTCTCCTCCTCCCTGTATACAGATTATTTAAGAAAGATGCCTTAAAGCTTATACAGACACCATATTTCATCCCTCCCCTTCACAGGAGGATGGACAAAAAGTATCAGTTGGATAGGGAGGGAGCTGACTTTATCTTCTCCCATCCTGACCACAAGGGGGTCTGTCTGATAAAATTGGGGTCCCACTGTCCTCACACCCTCTGGACAAGGACGCCAGGAAAGTCGACAGCATGGACAAAAAAGGGTACTTGTCAGCCTCTTTGGCCATGCACCAAGCTACCTTCCAGGCCTACGCTGCCCAGTATCAGTAATCACTGTGGCAGTCAGTTTGGGCTATGTCCCAGAAAGCCTCCTCAACCTTGTCAGATGACCTGGCTGAAACTGCCAGGTTTGGGTTAGAGGCGGCTAAGTATCTGTTTCAGATGGCTGCTGACACAAATGACACTGCAGCCAGATGAATGGCAAATACAATGGCACAGAGGAGATTTGCTTGGCTCAGAGCCACAAATCTTACACAGGATACTGAGTCCAAGGCACTGGATTTTCCCCGTAGAAGGTAACTTCCTTTTTGGGGAGTCCACTGTTGCCTACATGAAGAAGGTGGATGAGTATAAGGACACTTATAGAAGCAACTCTGCTAAGGAGAAAGCTTCTCCATCCACCAGGCCTTATGGAAGGGAGGGCCGGGGTAGGTCCTTTAATACCAGGCCCTTCCTCCAGCCAGTGGCCTTACCCCAATGCCAGCAGTATCCACAGCAGGGATACTCCAGGGGCAGGGGTAGAAGTAGCTCCAGGCGAGGGTTCCAGACTCTGCCTCAGCCTCAAGCCAAACAGACCCCATGAGGCACAGGCCGCCTCCTCCCTTCCTGAGGCAGACTGTCCCACTTCCTCCAGGCTTGGTTGAACATCACCACAGACAAGTGGGTCCTGGAGGTGGTGGGTCATGGTCTGTCTTTAGACTTCAAATCCCTTCCTTCTCAAAAGATCAGGGTTTTCAGCTCACCCTCTCTAGCAGAAAAGACACTGCTAGAAGCAGAGGTTCGAAACCTGCTACAGATAAGAGCAGTAGAACCATTTCCAACCCCCCTGAGAGGAAGGGGTTTCTATTCCAGATACTTTCTAACTACAAAGAAAAGTGGGGAGTGGCGGCCTGTATTGGATCTCAGAGCTCTAAACAAGCACCTGAAGAAACCAAAGTTCAAAATGGTAACTTTGGCCCTGATTCTGTCAATGCTCCAAAAGGGACAGTGGTTGGCATCACTGGATTTGAAAGATGCCTATTTTCACATCCCCATAAGGGAGTCTTACAGACAGTATCTCAGATTCAGACTCCAGTCAGGCCATTACCATTTTTCAACCCTGCCTTTTGGCCTTTCTTTGGCCCCAAGGGTGTTCACGGAGTGCTTAGCAGCTGTAGTGGCACACCCTCGAAGGCAGAGAGTTGCTGTCTTTTCATATCTGGATGACTGACTGGTGGTAGGGAAATCACCAGACCAGGTCAAGCAAGACTTACAGGTCACCCAGGACCTCTTGGAGTCTCTGGGATTCTTAATCACAAAAAGTCAGTCCTCATTCCTGCACAAATACTGCAGTTCATAGGGGCAGAGATCAATACCTTGCAGGGCAGAGCCTTCCTGACTCTGGACAGGGTAAAAAGTCTCCAGTTGATTGCAGACTCATTCAGATTGCACAAACCAAAAACTGCAAGACAGTTTCTGCAGCTATTGGGCCACATGGCTGCCTCCACAGGCACTGTGCTGGGTTCCGGGTTCCAGGTTTCAGATGAGAGATATCCAGTCCAATCTCAGGGCTCACTGGAGTCAAAGAAAAGATTCTTTTTCAAAACTCATTACAGTAACAAGGACTTTGTTACAGGCCTCCAGTGGGGGAAAAAGGAATCCAACCTAAGACAGGGGATTCCCTTTCAGAAAGAACATCCCTCAGTTGTTCTTAAAACAGATTCATCCCTCCTGGGCTGAGGTGCCCATTTTGGGGATCACACAACCCAAGGCACCTGGTCAGCTTCGGAGTCCCTTCAGCACATAAACTAGCTGGAACTCAGAGCTGCGCTGCTAGCTGTAAAAGCTTTCTCTTCTCTAATACAGGGCAAGGTGGTGCAAGTCAGAACAGACAACACCACCACAATGTACTACATAAACGAGCAGGGAGGCACCAGGTCAGGCTTTCTCTACACAAAAGCCATGAAAATGTGGTCCCTGGCTTACTCCTTGGGAGTATCCCTGCAGGCAATCCACTTGCCAAGGAAAGACTATACCCTGGTAGATGCCTTGAGTTGAATCAGTCAGGCCCATCATGAATGGACTCTGAACAGGCAGGTGATTTTCAGAAAGTGGGGCACAGAGGTAGATTCGTTCGCATCCCACCAGAACCACCACCTGCCACAATACTGTTGCAGACCACCAGATCAGGGCACACTTCCTCTGGATGCTCTGGATTGATCAGGGAGGTACCTGTATGCTTTTCCTCCTTTCCCTGTGGTTTTCAGGATGTTACTCAAGCTCAGATCCCACTCAGCATCTCTGATGTTGATAGCTCCAGATTGGCCCAGGCAGCCATGGTACTCTTTTCTGTTCTCCATGTCTGTCGCCAAACCAGTACACCTCCCTGGGAGGCACAATCTACTGACCTCCAATCAGGGAACCTTGTTGTACCTGAATCTCAAGTCCCCCAATCTCAAGGCTTGGCTTTCGAGGAACTAGAATATACTAATTTAAACCTATCTGAAGTTGTGTTAAACATACTAAGAGTTTGTGCAGTTTTGGAGACCACATTTAAAAAGGGACGTTACACTCCTAGAGAGGGTCCAAAGGAGGGCAACCAAAATTATCTGGGGCCTGGGGGAGAGAACCTAAGAGGAGAGGCTCAAGGAGCTCGACATGTACACCCTGGAGGAGAGGAGGGACAGGGGGACATGATAGAGGTGTTTAAGTACATGAAAGGGATCAATAAGGGAGGCCCAGTCAGGGTGCTCCAAAGGAAGGGGGGGCAATGAGAGGTCACGGGTGTAAGCTGAAAGGGGGCAGGCTCAGAGGGGAGAGGAGGAGGAGGTGTTTCACTGAAAGGGTGGTGGAGCCATGGAATGTGCTGCCTAGGGAGCTGGTAGAGGCGGAGACTGTGGACAGGTTTAAGAGGGGATGGGACAGGTACAGGGGAGGGTAAATCTGACCAGGCCCAATACAGGTGGAACATCTGGGACTGGGGACAGTATAACCCAAGGGGGGGGGGAGACACCAAAATCGGCCCTCAGTGCAGGTGCTGAAAATCGAGCAGACTTGAAAGACCATTAGGCCTATTCTGCTGGCATTTTAGTATGTTAGGTTACAGAAAACCTTCCGCTAAGAAAGCCTTTTCTTCCAAATGGAAGAGGTTTTCTATCTGGTGTTCAGCTAGAAATTTGGTACCAGCTCAGGCTGGAGTGCCAGCTGTCCTGAACTGTCTTTCTCATTTACATTTTCTGGGTTTGCAACCCATTTCCCTGAAGGTTCATCTTGCGGCAGTGTCTGCTTACCTCTCTGCTAGAACAAAGGTAACTCTAGCCTCAGAACCTATTTTTAAAAGGTTCTTTAAAGGTTTGAACCATTTGCATCCCCCTCACAGGGCACCAGTGCCAGCATGGGATCTCGATGTGTGTATAGCTAAGCTCATGGGCCCCCCTTTGAACCCCTGGCTACAGCCCATTTGAAATATGTCACATGGAAAACAGTTTTTCTAGTGGCAGTGACTTCTGCAGGAAGAATCTGCGAGCTCCAGGCTCTCTGTATTGACCAGGACTTTATCTCTCTTCACAGAGATAAGGTAGTCCTCAGAACAGATGGAAAATTCCTCACCAGGGTAGTTTCGGATTTTCATCTGAACCAATCTGTCACTCTTCCTGTCTTTTTCACCAACCATGCCAGTTCTGGTGAAAGAAGACTTCACAGTCTGGATGTAAAAAGGGCTCTCAGCTATTACATGACAGCCACTAACTACCATAGACAGGAGAGAAAGCAACTGTTCCTGACTTATTGGGATGTAGGAAAAGGTAATCCAGCCTCCAAAAGGTCAGTTTCTAGATAGATAGTCCAGTGTATCCAGTTCTGCTACAATAAAGCTGGTAGGGAGCCTCCAACAGGGTTGAGGGCTCATTATACAAGGGGAGTAGCTGCTACCTTAGCAGCTACCAGAGATGTTCTATTAGTGGACATTTGTAAAGCAGCTGCTTGGGAAACAGTACACACCTTTGCAAAGCATTACAACCTGGATATTCTGTCTAGGAGTGATGCTAGGTTTGGCACAGTAATCCTGCAAAGTCTGTTTCCAAAATAAGTTCTGTGCCCACCTCCAGTGGTACTGCTCTGTAGTTTGCTTAAAGTTTGGAATATCTGAGCATTACTGGGGTTAGAAGAAAAAATTACTTACCATAGTAATCGTGTTTCTTCCCAGTGATGCTCAGATATTCATAACTTCCCTCCCTACCTCCCCTTCCAGAACTTCTCTGCATTCCGCATGCTAGTGCCACCGTATCACACTATACCCTTGCAGTGCATATTCTCTGCATCTGACAACAGTTTCAGTGTTAGAAAGACTCTCACACAAAGTGTTCCATCATTTGCATGTATTCTATCTCTCCAGGCAGTGCAACCCCACCGGCTTACTGCTTAAAGTTATGAACATCTAAGCATCACTGGGAAGAAATAAGATTACTATGGTAAGTAACTGTTCTTACTGTACTGGATTGTACCTGTTATTTCTTTCATGGTAGTACAGCAGTGTAGGGAGATGCACTGAAGCCAGAATTCTGTGTTGTTTTCACACACTATTTTCACATGGGCAGGAGGAGTTAAACAGTGCAGACAGAAGTTTTATTTATCTTGGTTCCTCTCTTATTTTTTCTGGCAGTTACTTATGATGGACATTGTGCTTTTAGTTTATTTTTAAATTCAAATTACAGTTTTTCACGGGGGAGGGGTTTAGGGAACAGGACATTTCAGTCAAATACGAAGCAGTTGGCAATAAATCTGAATACAGTGCATCATCACAGCTTTGCAGGTTAGCAAAGAAGCTGAAAAACATAACATTTAGTTACTGTGTGTAGTTTTGTGTTCCTATTGTTTTATATACTCCTTGATCCCAGTAGTTTTAGGCTGTTCTGCCATTCCACTTTAACCATTTTCTTGTTCTCTTCATTATTTCATCTGTATCTGCATTCATTTCTCCTTGGTTCTGTTTCTCCAATTTCGTTTTTCTCTTTGCAAGAATACTTCCATTATATATCCATGTTGTAGCAAATGAGGTGTCCCCCACAAAAAAAAAATGAAAATGAGTTGCTCTAGCTCATGATACTGTTTTGGGAGTAAATGGTTTATACTAATACAATGTAAGTAACATGTTATAACTCACATTGACCTGATGAAAAGAATCATTTTGATTTCACTTTTAAGTATCTTAGAAACTGCAACGCTAGTATAAGTCATGCTCTCAGAGTGTGAGGGCTTGCTAGTAATTCCCTCAGGCTGGATGATATAATTTGTTTGTTCATTGAGTTCACTTGTTCCAAAAAACAAAGCTGGAGGATCCTCTTCCATCCAGAGTCTCTTGCAGTTCAGTTTAATGTTCTTCCTTGGTCCTAGTGCCCTTATGTTTACAGTGAGCTGGACAGTTGAAGTGCCCATACTTGCAGTTGCTATTTTTGGAAATTTCTTGGAACATCGTAAGGAATCGTTCTTATGTAGTTGGAGCATAATTTAAGTTTTAACAAATGGATTGTTAGTTTGAGAGGTTCAGTGTTTTTTTTGCCTTGGATGCCTCTCACTGCTGGTGGCGGGTCTCAAAACATTTCTTAGTGCAAATCTGTAACCACACACACACAACACACGTACACACACTTAAAAAGGCCCCCAGAAAACTGTTTTATTGATGATATATAGACAGTGCATACGAGAATGTTAGCTGATCGTAACTTAGGTGAGTGTCCCTCAAGCAATATACTTATGTCAAAATCCATATCTAATTCGAGTTAGCTTATGTTCTGCCATGAGTTAATTAACAGTCTCTGTATTTGAACGAATGCATTTACTTCATGTATAATCTGGTCTTAAAACAAACCAGTGCCTGAACAAAGATAGAACCACATAACACATACTTGTCATACACTGACATTAGTTTGGAGCTGATAAAGCTCTCATTCAGACATGGGGACCTCTCTTTGTGAGCAATGTTGGAATTACACATCACTGTCATTCATTTATAAGGGGGGGGTCTCAGTTTAAACACAGGATCCTAGTAGCTTCTAAAGATGATAAATTGTAACTCCAGCGCTGTAGGCATGTACTAGAACACATTGAAAACATTGAGTACAGCAGCGTGGCAGAACATATATTGCAGCCTACCCTGTAGTCAGTTATTATCTCCCACTGAAGTTTGTTGGGGCTTCTGATACCATAGTTCAGGAATTCTGTTGGATACTTTAAACAGGCTACTAAGAGAAGATAAAATCCATTATTATCTCTAAATGACTGAAACACAACTACTGTAATAGAGTTAAAAAAGACTTTACTGATGCATGAGAAAATGCAGTATACCAGCAGTTGCTTAGTGTTCTGTCAAGACATGCTTTTTTGGTTTTTAAAGGGTTAGTGACGCATGTCTGAAAACAAATGCAGCCGGAATTTGAGACTGATCTTTGCTACTCCAGATCCAAAGGTCACTGTTAGTTTAATATTTAACAGGAGGGTTTGATGCAAGATTTGAAATTAGGTTTAGCAGTCACTAGCACACAGGCTTAATGACTAAGAAAATCCACAGTAACCACTGAATTTTCCACTGGCCCAACTGCTGTACAAATTGAAATGTTACCTTTGCCAGTATAAGCCAGCAGGGCTAGTTAGGAGACATGTACAGTCTAAATACTAAAAATGCCGGTAGCGCTACCGCTCATGATGCTGGCGACCCAGGTTCGGGAATGAGCCTGGGGAGTCGGAGGGCAGATTGGGGGAGGGGAGAGACTTGAGCATCCATGGACTGCTCGCCTTGGGGAAGATACGGGGGGGGGAGGGGAGGAATGGCAGATTCCTGGATAGGTGGCAGAGGAGGCTTTCCCTAACCCCCTGCCACGGAAAGCATGTTTTGATGTTTTTCTTTTTCTGTATTTTATTTAATTATCCCCGGCACCCATCCCTCTGATGATTATTTAGTTTGGGCCCTTTCTCTTTCACCCCACTCCATGGCACCATATTGCTTATTATTATAATATATTTTTACAGTTTATCCAGGGTAGCCAAACTGATGTGCAGTATTTTGTCTTCAGTGAAAGTCCTGCTTTTATCCAGTTAACAGCTGGGAGACGCAGAAGCCCTGGGAGGTCAGGTGACCTGTTCGGGCCAAAGTCATATGTATAATTAGATGTCCTCTGTGATTTCATTCATCTACAGTTAGGGCTGGTTAGGCTGGCCCAGACTTACATATTGTAAGAAATCGGGTATATTCCCAGCACCTGTAAACCAGACCAGTGAATTTAAGTTATACGGTTATAATAAGCAATTTTCAGAGTTTAGATCTGTAACCTTTATGCCCACACTTCCTTCAAACACTTTCCGGTAAAGAAGATGGGAAATATTTCCAATTCATATTTGCTTGGCCCCTGTTCTTTCTGTATGTGTGTTCCTTGCTTGGTGTTCTGCCTTTGTGGTCTTTAAATTCAGCTCAGTGTATAGCACCCCCCATCACCCCCCCCCACACACACACACACACACATACACCCCATATGGGTCTGAGTAGGAGAGGCTCTTATGTTCCAATCTCAGTGCTATTATGGGTAGTCCAAACAGTTACAGCATCGGGTGCAGTCCGTCAGCGGCTCCTGACGCTGATACACTGCTTGTAAATGTTGCCACTATGACGAAACTTGAGCACGTTGAAGAGTTTCTCTGTCATCAGTGTAGCAGCCCCTGCAAGCCACGGTATCAGCACCAGTAGTGTCGGTGAAATGAGAAAGTAAGAAAAAGGAAAAATGTGTTTAGAAAAAGCAGTGAAGGAAACTGTAAGCGAAAGAAACCAAAATGAAGAAAACAAGTAGCAGACAGAAGGGTAGTGGGTCAAGAGTATTAAAGATACAAAAATACACGATAAATGACAAGTAATCAGGATACAGGGTAACTATATGAAGTACAGATAAATTATAAATGAAATCTTGGTTGAAGGGGTTAACATTGGCATTGTATGTTTAGGTGGGCTAAGTTAGCATTTTAGGAATCAAGAGTTTACTCTCTGTGAAACCAGGGCAGTCTTAGGCCCCCAATCCCTACAGCTGGTGGGGACTTCAAGGAGGGAGGTATGGAGCTTACAGGGTGGTGGTGAATGGAGTTTACAATGCAAGTCATCAGTCTTTGAATGTGAATATTTTGATTTCATTTACTTTTCTCATTGTGTCCTGTTGCAGTGGGATACAAGGGGCATCACTGAGCTGTATAGAAACGTATAAAATAGCAGAGTAATATCATAAAAATACTCCCCAAGAGGTAGTTCCACCCATTGGAGATGGAGGCGGGGACTGGCTGGCTGGCTAGAGGCCCATCCTCAAGGATTAATCCTACTGGGGAGGCCTCCACTTTGTGCAACTATAAAACACTGATTTGGAAACCAACCCTCAAGACAAGAAAATATGCTGTGCATTTCGAGCAACTATGTATTCACAGATTAATTTCTCATCCATATGGCACACACAGTCTGTGACAATCAGGTCTGTAAAAATGGCTGAGTTTGCCTGTTATAGTTTCCAAACTCTGTGTTGGCTTGAATGTGAGAGCCGTACTAATTTTGAACAGTTTTCAGGGTCGGGCTGATAACTAGATTTTGCTGAAAACACAATGTGCACTGTTTGGCTTTTTAACTCTTGATCTTCTTCGAGTCGGTCTCTTGCAGCAGTGATATCCAACCATAGGCATCACTTCCTCCGGATGATTTCCCAGCAGTCTCTCCCAGGACCCTCCCCTTCCTGTCACCTGACGTGCTCTTGCACATATATACAGGGGAGGCCCGTGATACTCCTCAGTTCTTTTCCAGCCACGACTGAGTTTACATCAAGTTCTCCTTCAAGAGTACCAGCTTTCTCCAGTACCGTCGACAACGAATTCTACAAGTCAACTAAGAAGCTTCATTCACTGATGTCTTTGGAACCCTTATTTCAGAAGTGTTCCTGTGGTTGGAGAACTGCATTGGAGGACGTCCACAATGTGTGTGTTCTGTGCCTGGGTCCAGAGCACAACTGCAGAGAGTGCATCCTCTGTAGACAGTTCAACAAGGCCACCGAGTGTTGAAGGCTCTAGCAGTTAAGGGAGTACCTCATGGAGCAGAAGGTAGCCCTTTTGGAGCAGCAGCTGCGCTCCTCTGCTGGGGAGTCTTGGATGACCACGGGGCCTTGAAGGGGTGAACCTTCATTGTCAGCAGAGCATGGGGCCGGGCGGACATATTCTTCCAAAGCCAGACATGTTTCCCCCGCACTGCCATCTTCATCGTTGAAGGCCTCAAGCTCCTCAAAAATAAGTAGGAGGGCTTCCACTGATAACACACCGCCTTCCCCACTGGGCCACTCTAAGTCATCGACGGCTTCCCCATTGACAGCTGTAGTTGTGCTGCAGCTTCCATCCCTGCCTCTGCCAACCTGCATTGTCAGCCATTGTCCATCGACGATGGCTGCATCTGCTTTGATGGTACTTCCTTCGATGGAGCAGTCTCTGGTCCTTCCATCGCTGGGGTTTTCTAGCCTCTCCTCGGCTGCTCTGTCGATGACGCATTCTGGCTGTCCCTTGTCGACGGTGGACCCTGTGGCTTCTGTTCCATTCTCGTTGATGGGACCTTTTGGTCTGCCTCCCTTGTCGATGATCATGGCACCACCTCGGACAGCTTGGGACACTTCTTTAAGTGCTTTCCCATCCTCTGTTTTGGCTCCTATGTCCACCCCATGGTACCATTGGGCCAACTGGGTCCTTTACCCTCGGCTGTCTCCTCTGTGGTGCCCATCCAGTCCATGGCTCCTCCCTCTTCGGGGAGGGTTAACTGGCCATGGTGACATCCAGGCTCTAGTTCACTCCATCATGGGCCTTACTAGACCCTCCCATCCTCCTCCTCCTCCTCCTCCTTTGGGGGAGATGGTGGTCCCTGCCTCAGTCCCCTTCAGGCCTTCGGCCATTAGGACAAGGAGTTTCTTTCCTTCCTCCACTGGGTTCCGTACCTAACCTGAGGACCTATCCCTCCCAGACTGGGTTCTGGAGAACAAGGAAGATGCTGAAATTGAACAGTATTATGGCTTGTAAATCTCTTCCTCAGAGACATCTTCTATGCCTGGGGACGCTCCTGAAGTGCTCCCCTGCTCTTCTCCTATCGACACATCCTTTTCGGATATTATGATGCATCTGCAGAAAACCTCTGGTTTCCAGACTACAGAACAGGATGTGTCAAGAAGCAAGTTGGCTGAGTACCTAGGCCTTCTGATGTCCCCTCTCTGGTCGTCCCTCCCCTGGTGGATGCTTTTGAGGAGGCCATGTTGTTTGCCAGGCAACAGTCCTCCCAAGTCCCCTCTCTTCGTGGTCAAGCAGACAGGCTTGATAAGGGCCCCTGTGGACCATCCTTATCTTTCTACACCTCTACAGGCAGACTCTGATTAAGAATGCGGCTCATGATAAATCTGCTCGATCTCAGCACATGTGTGCTCATCCCCCTGATAAGGAATCCAAGAAATTGGATATCATGGGGAAGAGGGTCTATGCTTCGACTACTTTGTCCCTTCGCATTTTGAATGATATGGGCCACCTCCTCAAATATCATAAGGAGATCCTTAAGGCTGCTCATGCATTGGTCCAGTCCTTTCCACGTGGCCAGCCTCAGGTGGACCTTGATGGCCAAACTTTCTACCACTGGGGCTGTTGCCACCTGCTTAGGGCCACCTATTGTGCCGTTTATACTTAGGCCCGGGCCTCCTCGAAGGGTGTTTTGCCTCAGATGCCATGCATGGCTGAGGATTTAAGGATTTTCACAAGACATCTAACAATCCGTTATGAATACTCCCTTTAAAGGAGATAAACTTTTTGGACCACAGACCCAAGACATTGTAAAAGACCTGCAAGACTTGGGTCGTACCCTTCAGTCTGTTCGGACCCTATATTGCCCACAGGTGAAGCCTACTTACAAGGGTACCTTTCATAACCATTCTTCTAAAGGTAAAACTACCACTCAGCGACAGCCTGCTCACAAACGCAAGGCTGTTGGCTCTACTGGACAGACCTGCCCCAGAGAAGTCCTGATATGTCCCTGCTCTCCCTCAGCAGGGTCAGTCTTCGGCCTGAAGGCATGTCTCCAGCTGTGGAGGCAGAGACCCCTTCCCCGGTCATCAGGGGCAGGTTCTCCCTGCACCTCAGAGGTTGACAAAGGATCACATTAGACCAGTGGATCCTTTAGTTGCTCCAGTTTGGTCATACGTTGGACTTGATAAGTCTTCCTCCAAGGGCTCGAGATAAGATTTTTTTGGGTTGAGTATCTGTAATCCTCATTTTTGAAAGTGAGGTGAGTAAAACAAAATATGTGTACAAATGTCTTGCTAGAGTGGACTGAGTAATACATTTATTAAAATGTAGTTGTTTTTTTTGTTCTAGATAAGAATTTCAGGTGCCAACAATGCTCCAAATAATGTTGGCAGGTAGGAATTTTAAAAAATGAGTAAAACAAAAGTGGGATGCATACAGGTGCTGTAAATCTGGCAAAAAACTGTTCCTTTTGAATTACCAGTTATGTTATGAAGCACTGTTCTTTGGCGGATGGAGTATTTACAAATGTTGGGTGAGTACTGGTACTCATTAAAAACATTTCTGAAGAGTATTTCCTAAAATGAGGTGAGTAAAATAGGTCGGTACACACCATATCTGGAGCCTTGCTTCCTCCTTTACCTCTTCAGGTCTCGCACTACCCTCCGGACAATGCTGTAGCACTACAAGCAGAAATACATGCTTTGTTATAAAAACATGTCATAGAACCCAGTTCCTGCCCATCAAAGAGGTTTGAGGGTTTTACTCCTGTTTTTTTTTTTTTTCTGGTTCCCAAATGGACTGAGGACTTGCATCTCATTCTGGATCTCAAGAGGCCTCAACCTCTGTATAAGGTACCAGAAATTCACGAAAAGCCTGGTAGCAGTAGCAGGAGCTCTTTGCAAGGAGGGTCTGTACATCTTTTCATACGAAGACAACTGGCCCCTAAAGGCGTCTACTCGCCCCATGCTGGAATACACCTGGACACGCACCATGGTGATGTTCTTCACGGTGGGCATCACGGTCAGCTATCCAAAGTCTATGCTGATCCCAGTACAGACTCTCCAGTATATTGGAGCAGTACTCGATACCTCCTGAGGCATGGCATTTTCCCCGAATCCAGGGCGGATGCCATCCTGACCCTCATTCTCTGTTTGGAACCTTGTTGATATGTCTCTGCAAGGGATTACCTTCGGCTCGTGAGACATTTGGCAGCCACCATTCCTGTTGTCCCTCATTCCAGACTTCATGTGACGATCTTTCAGTGGAACCTCAGGGTCCAGTGGGATCAGGAATGGGACGACTTCGATGCCCCAGTCCTTTTGTCCTCCCCAGCACTTTGCACACTACAATGATGGAAGTCTGGGGACAGTCTCTTGCAGGGCATGTTATTCTCTGAATTACAGCTACCTATGTGCAAGCCACCTTATTTACAGTTTCATATGGATCAGGTGACCTTACGGACTAACCCCTCCTTTTCTTCCTAAAGTTGTTTCTGAATTTATTCTGAATTGGTCCAATCAGTTGCCAGCATATTTTGCGGAGCCTGAGAATCCAGGGGAAGCCCTGCTTCATACTCTTGATGTGAAAACAACATTGAGAATTTATCTTCGCACTGAACAGTTGCGTAAAACTGAGCAAGTCTTTGTTTCTTTCGTTCTAAGATGATTGGGCGATTGGGTTTCTAAGCAGTGCTTGTCCACATCGTTGACCAATTGCATTACATTCATATATAACAAATATGAAAAACCTCTCACAGGATCTGTGAAACCCCAACTCCACTAGAGGCATGGCTACCTCCACAGTGTGTTTTCGAGGCATCTCTGCTTCAGAGATTTGCAAGGCCACCACCTGGTCATCTATACATACATTCACAACACATTACAGTCTAGACATTGCTTCTAAGAAATTTGCCGCTTTTGGGCAGGCCGTTCTCAACGGCCTCCTGTCCTGATTTGCTGCAGTTCGCTTCCTTCTCCCGTGGGCCTCATAACTGCTTGGGATTCTTCCCATATGTTATGGCCTACTGCAAGGGATTGATTTGAAGAAGATGGTACAGTTGCGTGAGAACTTACTGTAACAGTAGATCTTCGAGAGTATCTCTTGCAGCAGGCCATGCTGCCCTGCCCACCGTCCACCTTGCTCCTGCTTGAGAAGGGTCCCTTGCTCCATCCTCTCGTGGAAGATTTGAGCTATTGCCTTTTGTTACCTATGATTCACTTTTCATATCAGTAGCTAAGATGGAAAATAGAACTGAGGAGTATCAGGGGCCTCCCCTTTATTTGTGCAAGAGCACATCAGATGACAGAAAGGGGAGGTCCCTGGGAGAGACTGCTGGGAAATCATCTGGAGGAAGTGATGCCTACAGCTGGATATTCCATGTGTTAAGGCATGCTGCAAGAGATGCTATCAAAGATCTACTGTTACAGTAAGTTCTTACGCAACTATACTTTCTTCAAGTTTATCCAATACACACATTTGATGAAGTAGTACAGGTGGAGAGGTAGGTAACTTGGCCTATATTTTGCTTATGTAAAATATTCATTGCAAAAAACTTTATTAATGCATCAGTTAGGGTCGATAGTACAGCAACAAAAGTATGGAAATGTGATGTTGGGGTTACCACCCTACCACCCAACCCCCCTTCCACACTCCAGCAGATGTCTGGTTGTGCCCTGGGGTCATCGGCTCCAACTCACACCATTCCATGTGTAAAGAAGCTGGCATGCTGCAGTAGAGGAGAATGGAATGAGAGGCCTGATGACCCCATGGCACACCTTGACATCTGTTGGTGTGTGGAGGGTGGGGAGTGGTAGAGGTGGTAACCCTAACATCACATTTCCATACTTTTATCGCGGTGTTATCAACCCTAACTGATGTATTAACAAAGTTTTTTGTAATGACTGTCCTTTCTTTTTGAGAAAGTATAATGTAACTGGTATGGGTTTGTGGGAGCATAGACCCTACAGATCCTGCGCTCCCTTCACGTTGCCCATTTTTTGCGTAATGGTATGTATATGTGGGCCTGCGCTCCCACTTACACATAAGTATGGAGCCATACATCAGTCCCATAGTACTAAAAAGGAACCCTTGTAACACTCATTTAGCAACATCTCAGTAACCATAACAACCATGAAAGAATTCCACTGCAGTTGTAGTCATGATTTCGAAACCTCCACGTAGGCTTAGTCCTCCTAACTGTAGGTAGCAAAAATTCCGTATCTCTAATTATTTTCGAGATATGGGTGCCGCAGTGTTGGCCTATGGAAATTTCTCAAGTTCGTAGTGCTGTAACTTTGTAATCATTTTAAATTATTTTTTACCAAACCACCAAAAGGGACATCTGTGGGGCCAGGGCATACCACCCTGCAAATTTCAGCCAAAAAGCACTAACCATTTAGGTGCAGTGGCGTGGCAGAAAATGGTATTTTTTTGTGCAGTAGTGTCGCAAATTGCGACAGTGCAGATGTGACAGTGTTGTGATTTGCGAAAGTGTCACAAAATGTACTGTCGTGATTTTTTTTTTTAAATATCTTTATTTCTGCTCCTTCCATACAGCCCCCATCTACCAGCTCCGTCCCCCAGAATTACTGGGGCTTACCTTACGCCCAGTCCAGGAGTGGTGCCTTCGGAGAGTTGGTCACCATTCTGTTGCCAGTTTCCTTTTTCTCTGTTTTTTTCCCCATGTTCTCGATGGCCCCAGGAGAAGGTTGCATGCTTGTGAAGGCACGCATGCGCCTTACAGCCCTGGTAACGACCCTCCTCTGCCTGCCCCATTGGCCTGTCAGTGGCACCCTGCTTGCGCAGCAGCCCTCGGCCTCCACCAGGGGCAGCCGCGTTAGGGATACCATCCCACCTCCCGAGAGGAGAGCTGCCCATCGCCGCCTCCATCCAGCTCTGCCTCACCCCACCCCATGCCGACCTCCGCATCCAGGCTTACTCCCAACCCGGATTGCCGGCGTACACGAGGTGAGACGCCCAGCGCCTCAGCCCTCTGGGCCACAGGGTTGGCATGATGGCACCATTGTGTTCCTCAGGCCCCATTTAGGTAAACACAACTGTCAGTGTTTACCTAAGGGCAGTAGAATTTGAATTAGACATTTTTCTTCACTACTAACTGAAACAAGATGGCAGCAGCACAACAGTAAAAGGGCCATTTGCAACAGTAAAATGTACTGGTGGCAGCTTTAGTGAGGCACATATATTTTTTTCCCATTGACTATAATGGGAAAATTTAAATTTGAATAACTTTTGAACGGATTAATATTTTTTTTTACCACATCTTCAAAAGGCACATCAGCAACACAGACTGATTTCAGACCAGATGGACAAATCATTTGGGCTGTAGCCCTGAGCAAAGAAACGCAAACCCCCCCTTTATATGTTTGTGGTAATCCGCAGCTCTGCAACCACTCATCTGACCATTATGCAACTTGCCAGATTCTGAGACCTGTGGTGCTACACCGTGCATGCAAAATTTCAGGCAAATCCATCATACAGCTGCAAAGTTATTAAAGTGCAAAATTTTAGGTTTAACATAGAAGTAGCCAGGCAACTCTAACTATAGCTGCACTACCATGCAGCTATAATGCATTCTTTTTATGCTTATAAACTGTGATGCCCAGGCACTCCACCTGCCTGACCTCACCCTACCACCAGAGAGCTCGCCCTCCTTTCTGAGCCCCGAGACCTTTTTTTTTTTATTCACTTTATCTTTCCTGGTAATCTGTGCTTTCCTTCTCTCTCTCTTAGTCCATCCTCCAGTTCCCACCCCACCCTGTGATGGGGCTTTTGGCATCATCTTCAGGTTCATCTCAGGTCCAAGGCAGTGGGCAGTTGATTTGTCAGGGCCTAAAGGTGCTAGCATCATTTTGCTTGCTCTAGTGTTTTTCCTCTTCTTTGTTACTACCAGCCCCATGGGACTCTCTCAGCGAGGACTTGATGTGAGCACAGCAGTCGTATACATATGCATGCCTGCACACAGAGCCAGATAATCTCACGAGTTATTGCAGCAAAGCTTGCTACCCTCCCAGGAGAAGAGTGATCGCTGGATAACTTGATTTGCACCCCGCCCCCACCCACACACACACACACACACACACACACACACACACAATCCCTATCCTTCTACCAGCGTTCTGAGCTCATTCCTAAAGCCGGTTTGCTGCTGTGCACACAGACCAACCTGATAGATAATTTTTGAAGTCTAGTGGACATCAACCCCCTGCAGAATTCTCAGAAGTCAGAGTCTGTGACGCAGATTTATAGGAGTTCCAGTCTGCAACACACATTTTTAGGAGTTCTGCTCTAGAACTATATACAGTACCTTTTTTTCATGGTTCTGCCATCTGAACGCGCCCGCGATCTGGCGCCAGGCAATGACGGCGTCAGCCTTCAGTTTCGACAATCTGGACCCTCCAGGACGACTCAGAGGGTTGGCTGTGATATGTGGAGAGGGTAGAGCTCAGGAAGAGGATCGCCGGAAGTGTAGATACTAGGAAGGACCTGAAGGAGAGGTGGGAGCCGGAGCATAGGAGAAGGTAAAAAAGATAACTCAAAAAAAAAAAGAAGTATATCAATAGAACAAAGGCTATCCGTAAAACTTTAAGCTTGTTCATTTTAATTACAGGCCAAAATATGGGTAAAAAAGCTGCAAAAGACTCGATAGGCCGTGATACCTCTGCCTGGCCCAGTCAGAGCTCATTCCACCAGAGCTATGGCCACTTTCTGGGCAGACTTCAGAAAAGCATCTCCAACGGACTTATCCAGGACAGCCACTTGGTCATCCATTCACACATTTACAAAATTTTACAAGCTAGGTGTGATGTCCTCGGCAGAGACATCTTTTGGCTGCCGAGTGCTTCAGGCGGTGGTGGACCCTTAAGGGGAGTTGACATTCTTCCCACCCGGGGCACCTGGGGATGTACTGCTTTTGTATATCCCACGTGTAATGAAGCCCAGAGACCAGTTTAGGGGAGAGAAAACAAAATTTAAATACCTGTAAATTTTCTTTCCCCGAGGGCTGGTCTCGGGGTTTGGAATCCCTCCCAGAATGTACATAGTTGGCTCACCTCAGGGCCATGTTTGCCTTAACTGTCTTGTGTTTTGTTTCCAAGTTCTTGTAGTGTTGCCATATTTGGACTGCTTTCGGAACTATTGAGGGAAATCGGTAATGGAGGGCTGGATGCCCCCTGCTGCAGATTTTTGGTTTCTGCCTTCCAACCAACATCAGGAGGTACAGCCTATGTGTAGTGAAGCCCGGACACCAGCTGTTGGAGAAAGAAGATTTACAGGTATTTAAATTTCGATTTAGTGGATGCTGGGACGATGGGAGGGTTTCAGGGAGGTCAAATCTGCTCAGTCGAATTACAGCACATCTGCATGCTAACCTCTGGCTGTCGAAAGCTGTCTGCCCTTCTTATAGTCAAATGACAGCACATCTGCATGCCCACTTCAGGCTGTCAGAAGCTGAGTCAGCCCTTCTCACTGCTGTCTGTGGTTCTTCAGTGGCTGGAGACCATGCAGCTGACTGCTGGGCCCTGCTTTGTGGGTGCAAGCCATGAATCCCCAGAGGACAGCGGGACCAGAGCCACTTTGAGGCAGTTAGGATAGGAGAGGGAAAGTTGGGAACAGAAATGCCTGAAGGAAGCGGGGTCTGCTTAGATGTGCCATGTAACTCTGGGGATATGTCGGCCATAAAAGATATTGCTACCTCAGTTTTTGATATAAAAACATCCAAACTTTGCCGGCCTGTTTGCACTGAGGGTTGAGGTGCTGGACACCACACCTTGTGCCACGCCGGTGACCTGGGCTCTGGAACTGACTCTGATTGTTCGAGTCAACCCGGGGTGAGGAAGGATTGAGCATCCTACAGCAGGTCTCCTTCCTCGGGGCAGCTTTTGCGCTGTAGACTGACACCCACTGAAGGCTGGGGGTTGGCACAGGCGTGTTGCTCAGAATGGGGTGAACCCACGCACAGGGCATAAGACTGCCTACGCGGAGGCATGGGCAGTTGCCCTGCCCATTAAAAGTGCATGGGTCTGGGGAGAAAACTGGAGGAAAACGCCTCGTGGCGGTAAGATTGCCACTGACCCCCCTCCTCACCGGTGGCCGGGGAGCCGTTCTAAGCCACAGATGGCTATGTTAAGTTCTCAGAGGAGCCGGATGACGGGGCTTGGGGGGATGATAGGATGGGGGCTGCCGCAGGGAGATCAGGGAGTAAAATATAAATAATTAAAAAAAAATCCAAACCTAACTTCAGCAGGTCCTAGGTTAGCATTAGTTTAATTCATTGCCTCTTTGTTGTTTACAGAATAAATATTAGTGTGCCAGGTGTGAATTTGGAGGGCATTCAGAATCTGCATGTTATGGCAGAGAACAGGAAGGCATCTGCTTGTTGCCTTTTGAATACCTGCCTTAATAGAATAAAACAGTTTTGGACAACTGGAGCTGAATTATAATCTGAAAACTCCGTCATACAGCTGTGTAAGGGGAACTAGTAAATCTAAGTGTAGTTAGCTTGGCATAGGGTTCCCACACTTGGCAGAAACATCAGGGCCTTGAACTTCTTTTTCTTTTACAGTTCAAAAATAACTCTGGCAAAGAAATGAATATTGGGTTTGGGAAGGTAACAGTTACAAACAATTGCAAGAATGCAGATGGGTCGAGGTCACCTGGCTTAGCTTGTTCTATGTAGCTGTAAGAGGAGATAAACATTTTAATTTGGTATCTTCTCCTTTATAGAAAATAAATCTCCTGTGTACTTGCCAGGAACTTGTTCTAGCTAATGTAATGTGACCCATTCACATTTTTACGGGTAAAATGAAATCAGAATAATTAAAAGAAAAAAAATAGGGCTGTTCTCAATGTCTCAAAAACCCAGGTTATGCTGTTCAGATCCCAGACCAGATTGAAATCCTGCGTCAACCCCCTGTCCATCCATTGCTCCATTGTGGAGGAATGCAAATACATTGAAGCATAGAATCTGACGGCAGATAAGGAGCGCTTGGCCCACCTAGTCTGCACATTTCCCTAACTAACGGATAAGCTGCAGATCCTAGTTAACCAACAGCCTACTTCCTCCTAACCCCCCCCCACTAAAATTGCCTTATGTCTGTCCCATGCATTCTTGAATTTCCCCCATTGTTTTGACTCTGTGCCCTCCTCAGGAAGGCTGTTCCATGTATCCACAACCCTCTCTGTGAAGAAATACTTCTTCACATTACCTCTGAGCCATCCCCTCCTCTCTCTTCAAATTGTGCCCCCTTGTTTTTGCACATCTCTTTTTCTAGAAAATGCTACCCTCTTGGACTTTGTTGATTCCATTGAGGTATTTGAAAGTTTCTATCATGTCCCTCCTCTCCCTCCTTTCCTCGAGGCTATACATCTTTAGTCTTTCTTCATATGTCTTCTGATGCAGATTCTGCATCATTTTGGTTGCCTTCCTCTGGACAGCCTCCACCCTGTCAATGTCTTTGCGGAGATGAGGTTTCCAGAACTGTACACAGTACTCCAGATGTGGTCTTACCAACTGTCTGTACAGAGGGCCAACAACTTCCTGTTTTCTACTGGTGATGCCTCTCCCCTGTGCATCCCAGTATCCCCCCAGCCCTCCTTACTACCCTCTCGCATTGCTGGCTCACCTTTAGGTTGTCTGATATGACTACCCCCAGGTCCCATTTTTGTTGTTGTCAGTATCTCACCCCCCACTGTGTACTCTTCTCTTGGGTTTTTGTTTCTCAGGTGCATTACTTTGCACTTCTTTGCATTGAATCTAAGCTGCCATACATTTGACCATTCCTCCAACCTTGCCAAGTCCCTTTTCATCCTTTCCACCCCACCTTGTGTATCAACCCTGTTGCAGATCTTTGTGTCATCTGCAAAGAGACATACTTTCCCTTCCAGTCCCTCTGCAATGTCACTTATAAAGACATTAAAAAGGACCGACCCCAGTACTGAACCCTGTGGTACCCCCACTAGTAACCCTCCTTTCTTCACTGTGGACTTCATTTACTATTACTCGCTGTGTCCTGTTGTCCAACCAGTGTTTTACCCAGGCTACCACCTTGGGACCCACTCCCAGGCTGGTTAATTTGTTTGTTAATCTTTTGTGCGGGACTGTGTCAGATGCCTTGCTAAAGACTAGGTAGGCCATGTCCACAGCCCCTCTCTGGTCTACTGCTTTGGTCACCCAGTCAAATAAATCAATTAGATTTGTCTGACATGACCTTCCCACTGTGAATCCATGCTGCCTTGGGTCCTGTGCCCCACTGGCTTCTAGGTACTCAACATTTCTTTCCTTCATAAGTGATTCCATAATTTTCCCTACCACTGAGGTCAAACTGACAGGTCTGTAGTTTCCTGCCTCTGTCTTGCTCCCACTTTTGTGAAGGGGAATCGCATCTGCCCTCCTCCAGTCCTCCGGTACCATCCCATCCTCCCATGATTTGTTAAAGAGAATAGTCAGCGGTGTCACTAGTTCTACCCTTAGTTCTTTTAGAATTCTTGCGTGAATCCCATTAGGCCCCATTGCTTTGTCCACCTTCAATTTTATTAGTTCTTTCAGAACCCTTTCTTTTGTAAATGGATTGGTATCGACCCCCGTCTTCAGAGTGTTTCTCTTGTTTGGTTTAGGTGCCTCCCCTTCCTCTTCCTTTGTAAATACCGAGTAGAAATATTCGTTCAGTATCCCTGCTTTTTCATTGTCACCCTCTGCCCACATTCCCTCCCCTTTATTGAGCCTCAGTATCCCTCCGTTGGGCTTTCTTTACTCCCTAATGTACCTATAAAAGGTCTTATCCCGCTTCTTAGCAGAGTTGGCTAGCCTTTCCTCGGTTTGGGCCTTTGCTATTTTGACTACCTTCCCTGCCTCTCTCTGTTTTAACTGATAAATTTCCCTGTCCTGCTCCTTCTGTGTTTCCTTATATTTCCTCCCATGATTTATTAAAAAGGGTAGTCAGTGGTGTTACTAGTTCTTCTCTTGGTTCTTTTAGAATTCTGGGTGAATCCCATCAGGCCTCATTGCTTTATCCATCTTCAGTTTTAAGAGTTCTTTCAGAACTCTTTCTTCTGTGAAAGGACTAGTATCAGCCCCCTATCCAGAGTGCTTCTATTGACCGGATTAGGTTTTCCCCGCTGCTTTTCCATTGTGAATACTGAGCAGAAGTATTTGTTCAGTATCCCTGCTTTTTCACTATCGCCTTCTGCCCAACCACCTTCCTCTTTGTTCAACCTCAGGATCCCTGCGTGATTCTCTCTTTGCTCCTTAATGTACCTATAAAAGGTTTTATCCCCCTTCTTAACTGAATTGGCTATCTTTTCCTCGGTTTGGGCCTTTGCTATTCTGACTGTCTTACCCGCTTCCTTCTGCTTTAACTGGTACAGTTCTCTGTCCTGCTCCTTCTGTGTTTCCTTATACTTTCTGAATGCTATCTTTCTCCCTTACCTTCCCTGCCGCTTCTTTTGAGAACCATAGTGTTTTTTTCTTTAATTTTGATTTATTTGCTTCACACAAAGGCTTGTTGCCTCTGTGATGGCGTTTTTGATGTTTCCCCATTGTTGCTGCTCCCCACGTTCTTCCCTGTTTGCTAGTGCTTTTCTGAGGTGCACTCCCATTTTGACAAAATCAGCCCTCCTGATGTCCAGTACCTTCACTTTTGTGTGGCTTGACTGTACAGCTAAGTTTATTGTGAACCACACTGTTTGGTGGTCACCTATGCTGTCCAGAAACAATCACCTACAACTCTTACCCTCCACCCCGGGGAGTGCCTTCCTTGATTCAAGGAAGCTGTGGCTGCTTTCTCACTCTCTCTGTGTCAGTCTCAGCAGATACAAAGGCATCACCTTAGACCCAGTTCTAGATTTCTCAGTTCATATCTCCTCATGGGTGGTATGGAACAGAGGAAGATAATGCCACTTGAAGCAGCAGTACTGGATAATCAGGAAGTGATTACTAAAAATGTTTATTGGCCGGAAGTATGCAGCCATAGCTTGGGTTTCCATATCTGTAAATATTTTTTTCTACCGATCTTTAGTTTTTTAGATATTTAAAACTTATTTCCATTGTTGTGGATCCACAATAAATATGGCTGCTGCCTAATTTCCAGCCGAATTCCCCCCCTCACATTGCATCATGTATTTTATTTACTTCCGTGGGACCCTGGGCTGCAAATTCCCGCTTTCCCTGTGTAATGCTACGAGTCATGCGCATGTTTGGTTTGCAGCAGAGGGTTCCAATTCAACATGGCAGGTGGGAGAAATGTAAATGAAAAGGAAAAATTGAGCAAGGGTAATAGCACAGTGAAAACAAGAAAGATTACCAAATAAGTGCTCATAGAGCACAGGAAACGAACTATCGCAAAGTATCCAGTTTTGTTATCTAGTACTGCTGCTTTAAGACAACAGGCCTTGCAGCGTATTTAGACCAAATACAGCTCTTCTATGAAAGATCAGATCCAGACAGTATTCTTAATGCGCATATGGATCTTACACCAGGTAACAGACAAACCAACTTCAAATGCTAAGACCAACCTAAAACAGTGGAAGCCTCCATGCCCCTAGTGATGTGCCCTGTAACAGTACCAGGAAGCTCCTTGCCAGCCTTCTGATAACTCATTGAAATTCAGCAAGATATCCACTTAGAGAGAGACACTGTTTAGATGACGCTTGCACAACATATGCAGGTCAAATGATACCAGCAGCTGAGGAGACTACTAACAGAGTTGATGAGAACAAAATGTTCAGTCTAACAATGACAAAAGAACTATTCTCCACTTGTCCAACGTGCAGTTAGCAGATAAAGAGGAACTGAAGTGGATAGGGCCGCCTACGTTACATAGGCAGCATTAAGGTGTCCTCTGTTGTGGGGCATTGTCATTGTACTGCAACGTGTGTGGCTCCAATTCTGAAAAGTCTCCCGCAGGGTCCTGGCACACTGGGGAAATCCACTAAAATTGCACAGCATGAGCCGACATACTGGGAAGACTAATATTTCCTGCAAGGGCACTTGTGACCACTTTACATCCCCATCATAGTGTGCATATTCCAGTGACTTCTGCAGAATAAAGAGGACTACACGGGGAAAGTGTATGGTTGGGGTGAGTTACAAAAAGCACATAAAAAGAAAGAACCTGAAGTTTATTTATGGGGAAAGAGAAAGGCATGTTCTGGAAGGAATGGGTTCAGTTAAATTCTGGTGACAGTATTGTATTCTTTCCTTTGTACTAGGGACCCTTTGGGTTTTATGTGGGTTGTATCTTGGTTTATGAAATATTCTTTTTAATAAGTCTCTAAAAAGCTTGTTCTATAGTTTACACCTGAGCAGTACTGTTGTCCACATCTTTCAAGTAACATCTTTTCCAGATGACCTCAAATTGTGTGTATCGTGCAGCTGTGGCGTAGAGTGAGGCTGAAAGGCTGGTGTACCAGTATCTTATTTCTGCTTTTACTTAAAAATCTGACAGAAAAAGTTCGCTGGGTTGGCAGCTGCCTTTTTTTCCTAGTGAATTATTTCAGGAAGTTCAAAAGAAGAAAACCTTACCACTGGTTTATTTTACAGGGTTTCAAGCCTTGGAACCTATTCTTGTTTTTTATAGAAGCAAAAAAAAGTTGGAAACTTATAACTTTCAATTACTTTATAGTTTATGGGGTGTGAACATTTAAGCAGTAGAGAAACCAACATTATTTATTTTTTTTTTTTTGCACTGTGCCTACTCACTGCCCCCACCCCAAAAAAAACTCCAAAACAAATCCTGATTCGTCCTTCCCTTTTACTCTGTGTTTTTGGGGAGGGAGGGGGGCAAGGGTGCATTGGTTAGAGTTCTGTTGTTGACTTCTTGCATGTGACCAGGATCGAGTGGAGTGAATGCCATTCCTGTGGTGGTTTGGTTGCCTGCTACCCATCTTTATTATCCCTCACCCACTGCACATCCTTGCAGGGGAACCTTTGCTCTGTGTGAAGTGACGGGAGTTCCTTTTTTATTTTATTTTTGTTAAACTCCGCTTTATTCCATATTTCATTGCTTTACAAGTTAGTTCACAACGTTTGTGACTACTGGCTTGAAATAAATTAATTGCGTCTTCAACATATGTGACATACCCTATGCATACAAGATGATATAAAGTGTGGTTGAACAAACAATAATGTGCTAAACATTAGCTTAACTATACTGACAAGATAGGTAATTTCTGAGTAAAGATCATCCATGAACTATGCTGTGATCTAGGAATTGGAGGTGTCTGCGGGGCGGGGCTTCAGACCATATTTAATATCATCCTTAAATCTTTTTTTTTTAATATATATAATAGTCCCAAGGCCTATAATCCTCTACCCTCCATCAGCTAGTGCATTACCTTTCTCCCATATACCAGTCCTAGCGTGACCATACCTCGCTATGCGTCTCCACAGTCTGAGGGAGGCAGTTATCCCCTCCATTCTGTGTATTTCATTTACTCTGTTCATGAGGCAACTGATGGAGTTGTATTCTGCAGCCATTGGATAGTTATTCCCTTTATAGCTGCTGTGCATAATGTCCACGGCAAACCTTGTAGTTTGAGGTTTTCCACCTCACGGGCCTTAGTACCTAGAGTCCTGTTTTTAAACTCGAAAGGGACAGTGTCTTCCCATAGTCGGATCTGTCACTCCATGTATCTGTTTCAGTATGGTTTAAAGATGAGGCAGGCCCAGAAAATATGAAAATGGGTTCCAGCTGCCCAACAACCTCTCCAACATTGGTTTGAGGAACCTGTTCCCAAGTGTTGTGTGGTAGAATCTTGTTAAACACTTCTATCTAAATTCCCACCGGGCAGGTGACGCCGTCACTCTCCACCATTTCTTCCACACCCACTTCCATTTCTCCTCTGTGATAGAAGTGCCAGACTTCTGTTTTTTCTTCCCAGTAGGTTCTTATGGTCTTGGGTTTGGGTGGTCCTCATGAAGGTGTGGTTTATAAGCTCAGGAGATTATACCAGCCCCCCACCCCACCCCCCGTGTGGCTGCCAAATAGAGAAAGTCCTCCAAGGGAGTAAGTTCTCTACTTATTTTGGGAAGGAGGTTTCCAGAAGTGAAATAATGTCTCACCTGAAGATACCTGTACAAATCCTGTCTAAGCAGGCCATTCTTGTCTTGGAGTTATGTTTTGTTTATTTAAAATCGGGTGAATCCATAGGCTGGTG
Source organism: Neoceratodus forsteri (assembly GCA_016271365.2). NCBI lineage: Eukaryota > Metazoa > Chordata > Ceratodontiformes > Ceratodontidae > Neoceratodus > Neoceratodus forsteri. Next base: position 243,002,204 of record JADMNL010000028.1, on the reverse strand, counting down.
ACCTCTTTTCATGGGCGACCAGAACATAGAATATAACAGACATACAGATGAATATATCGGTCATAACTGTCTACAGACTAGCCATAAACAGTATCTTACCATAATTGGAAAATGGGTAGGGAGATTTCCTGGCCTCTGATTGGCTAAGACCCCTGGCAAGGGGTACATATATGTGCTGATAGAGACAGGGAAAGAAGTGCTACCCTGACCTGCATCAATACCAAATTAGTATCACTGTGCCAGTTTGAATTTCAAAATTTACTAGCCACCATTTTTTTTTTTTTTTGCAAACAAGTCCACCAAACCACATTATTAAAAAAAACATTGTAGCAAAAACAGTACATTTTATTCTTTTTTTTTTTTTTTATTCATGTTAAAGTGCTACCACAGCACGCTGTTCACTTGTCACCATTCACCATTACTTGTGCTCCAACCTCCGGCTACCAGCTTGCTTTACCATTGCAGGTCAGCAGCATGTCCCCATCTGCAGGTGCCGCATCCACAAAAGTGTAGATTCTCATACATGTGGTATGTCACTCATTTCTGTCTGCTGGCTCGCCCCACAGTAGCATCACCAAGAGCCTTCTGCTCGCCTACTGCCACACACTCACCTCATCAGAAGTGTCACTCACTCATCAAATGTTCATCAGAATCAGGCATCCTTTGAGAATTCAGTGGTCACGCTATGGGACTAGCCAGCCTGCTATGGAGGCTGTTGAACTGCTGCCACTTACAGCAACAAAAAAAACCAATCCTTTAAGTTCTGAATAGGGAACTGGGTTTACAGAGAGAAAGGAGGTGGTGGTGGGGGGACCATAAAAACAAATCTTCTGGAGACTATAAAAAAGTGGGCTGCCCTTAAACAAAACATTTCTTGAACCATTTAACTTAATTTAGCCAAAAACCCATTTTAGAAGTGCTTTTTAGAGCATGTTTAAAACTAAAAACAGAAATATTCCTTGTTAATGTGACTGATAGTGAATTGTAAAATAAAGCAATTAATAAAAAAAATTTCTTATGACCAGTAGTGGTTTTCATTTTAGGTATGGAAAATTGTCAATTCATGCGGGTGTGGTGAACGAGTAGAGACAAAATGAGTATAATTCTGAAAAATAGAATGAAAGCCACCACTCGGCTAATACGGCCCTATTAGTGGAGCAGTGGCTTTCATTTTCCTCTGAGGTTGCTTAAACTTATGTAAAAAGCCATTGAAAGAATGCCCCCATAGACTTGTATGGGTCGTGCCCCCAGCGCTGTCCCTGCTTGCACGTCACAAAACGTCTAAGTGCGGGACGGGGCCAGCAGATCGGGAAGTTGGAAGGGATCAGCTGCACTTATGATCCCTTCCCTACCTAACAGGACACACTTAGAAATGTTAATTTTGGCAGCAATCAGCTAACGCTACTATAGGTATTGGGCTATTAAGCCCAGTGCCTTACGGTAATAGGTTGGAAAATCACTTTAAACAGGGAGAAGCTAGTTCCACTTAAGGCAAAAAAAAAATGCAACTGCATCCATGCAAACCATGCAGACAACCAGGTACATCTCCCGGCTGAAATTCACGCTTTTAAATTCTTGGCCTAAATACACATGCTGAGGACGGGTGTCTTCCCATGTTATTTTCTAAAAAGAATCCCAACTTTAGGTAAAGAGTGAGCGTAATAGAATACCTTACATTGGGGAATTTAATAGCAGGAATTTCAGCCAGATGTTCTCAGCTATTTAACTCTACGTTAAAAAATGTGACTGACTTCATTCAATACTGAGTTTAATTATAGGATGAATTTCCATGCTGTAGAGCTGATAACTCTGTTTCTCTGATGTAACATTTGCCAGTTGCCAGTCTCCCTGAGGAAGGAGATTTTATTCTCCATAATGTTGGCATTGTACCTGATTGGTATTTTTTTTTTTTTTGTTGTGTGTGTGTGTTATGCTCTTTTTGCTCCCACCCTGGCCCTAGCCCACCATTCCTTCAGGGTCATGTAAGGCCCCTTATGCCTGCCAGTCCACCCCTGCTGCCTGCCTCCTCCGGTCACGTCCCATGATATGTAGCCGGGGAAGGGGTCCAGCACAGACCCTACTGGAAGGGCCCTTCCCCCCAGTGGGAGGGGATTACTAGTACGGTGCCCCTGGAGCGGATGCGGGGATGAAGGAGGTGCGCTCTGGGGACTGTGGCATGGAGGGGACGAGTGGCCGTCATCTGGCGGGGCTGGACGGTCGATTTTTCCGTTTTTTTGTTTTTGTTTTTGTTTTGTTTTTTTGTCCCCGCTTTCCCATATTGTGTGTGCAATAGCGTGCATCTTGGGAGGGGGTGTTCGGCAGTGCATGGTCACGCACACTGCCAAGGACGTCATACCTAGTCAGCACCAGGAGAAGCTAGGCGAGCGGCAACACACCACCCACCCCTTGGGAGGGAAGCGTCTGAGGGACTCTCTGAACCCCCTCCCTTCTGGCAGCCACTCCTGACCCAGGCTTGGGCACAAACCCAGGTCGCCAGTGTGCCGAGCAGACATCCATTGCTCGGCGCCGGCATATAATTGGTTGTTTTATGTTACCAGACTAAAACACAGTCGTATTCAAATTATACTTATGTGGTGAGCAGGCTGTTTTTCCAACCTCATTTGCCAAAAAAAAAAAAAAATACACCCGAAACTGTTACATCACCAGATTATGTTAAAGCTATGTATTCCATTTGATTTTTATATCCTAAATATAAACCAAAAGAAAAATAAGAGACTTTTTTTTAAATAGGCCATAGCCTCTGCATTTCATGATGACTTCCTATATCCCTTCTATACCAGCCAGTCATCATCAGAATGCCACAGCTGTTCAAACATGTTTCTATGTATTTATATTCATGATCTCTAATTTGCAAAAGTTCTTTCTGTATATATCTAATTAGACAGTGCAAAGGATTAGGTTTTTTTTCTGAAGAACAAACTGGCAACGTGCCTGCCATATCTACCATTTCAGACATGCACAAATTAATGTCAGCATTCTGTTGCCATTTTTTCCATGGGCAGGGGTGTCACTAGCGCTAGGCATTAAGGGCTGGAATTCCGAATCTTTATTCATTAGCCTCGAAAAAGAGTCACAATTACTAAAACTGACCCCCGGCTTATTTTATTTTTTTTTTTTCATTGGACAGTAGGGTTGGGGCTCAAGCCCCTAGTCTTTTCCAACGCTAGAAATGCCCCAACAACAAAGAAAAGATGTTTCATACGTTCTTCAGTTCACACACATCTCAGCTTTACACACACTCTTTCTGAAACTTGTATATGTCTAGCATCACCTTTGACATTCTGTCTACTGAAAGTCAGATGACATCTCAGATGTTTTTTTTTTTTTTTTTTTTTTTTTGAACTCACTGGTCTGCGAGCTGTGTAGTGATTACTTTTTACAGAGACCTCCAAGTTGTGAGGGAAAACTGGAGTTGACGGAAGTGTTTATGAATCACAAGAATAAAGTTTTTTTACCCAAAAGAGAAGACACTATAGAGAATATTTTATGAGCAATCCTAAACAACAAGGCTGTTTTTCAATCAAGAGATTTCCATGGTAACAGGAGACCTTGAGAGTGCAGCTGAAGATGTCTTGTTGCCATGGAAACCTAAAGATTAAAAAAGACGTATTGTGAATGACTACTCATACACTGTCTTTTATAGTGTATGGGCAACCATAAACTCATGACTGTGCCCTTACATTTGTTTTTTCCCCAGCACCACTCTCTTCTGTGGCCAGCTCTCACCGCTGTGGCCATTTCATGAAGATCAGAGGTTTATAGAATGCACATGTGCAAAGACAGTCGAAGTTGTTGTGCTGCAGTAGCTACGTATCTAGTGTAGCACAACCAACAAAATGATGTAGCTACTGCAGTACAACAATGTTCTAGGTATGGATTCCCACATAGAGCAACCATAAACTCATGACTAGAAATTTATATATGTATATGTGTGTATGTATATGTGTGTGTGTATGTATATATGTATATATGTATATATATATATATGTATATATATATATATAGACACACACACACACGTATATAATCTGTCTAAATAATAGTGTATGGTTGCCCATACACAACAGCACTGTTCTTACACCGAGTGGTTACCATGACATCAAACCTCAAGCAAAGCCATGAGGTGTAAGAGGAGCGTTGTTGTGTGTATGGACAACTATACATTATTTTATGTAGTGTATGATAAAATACAGCTGAAATTGCTTACTGTTTTGTTTGTTTCAATCAGCCTTGAAACACCACCACCCACACTTCACTGCACAAGCGTGACTCTTCAGCCGCCCGCAGTCTATTGAACAGCACTGATGGGGTTGCATTGTGATGTAGATACTAACGCAGAACAAAAAGTCATTCTGCATTAGTGTCTGTCATTACTGCAGCAGAATGACTTTTTCAGATACATGGCTCTCCATACACAACTGCGTTCCTGGATCCTGTTTTTATTAGTCCTCTCCTGAGACGGGTCTAATACTAGATTTAGATTGCCTCCAGTGATCAGCTGGTGCCCTGGAAAATTGGCAACTACTCCACCGAGGTCTGCAGATAATTCTGGAGAGTCTGTGCCGTGGTCATAAATGTTAATAAAGGCAACCGAAATGTGTTGGATTTCTCTTGCCACTATTGGGATCCTCTCTGAGTCCTGTCTCCTGGTTGAGTGGTTTGTAAAATCCCAGGTTTTTGTGGCTCAATATAAGTGTGCCGCTCTGTCTGTTACTGAAGCCTGCCCCTTTTGCAAGCCCGACCCTTGGGCAACACATCATCTTTGATTCCTTTAAACGGGTCTTCTGTAGGAATGCGATTTGCACTTTAATTCCTTTGAGGTACTGGAGCACTTGTATTTTAGCCCCCACATTGGGTCATAGGAAACATAGAAACATAGACTTTGACAGCAGATAAGGACCGCTAGGCCCATCCAGTCTGCCCATTTCCCTACCTACAGGATAGGCCGCAGATCCTAGTTAACCAACAGCCTATATCTTCCTGCCCCCCACAAGAATTGCCTTGTGTCTGTCCCATGCATTCTTGAATTCTCCCACAGTTTTAGACCCCTAACTTCCTCGGAAGGCTGTTCCATGCATTCACTACCCTCTCTGTGAAATAATACTTCCCTCACATTGCCCTGAACCGCCCTCCTTCTATCTTTTTAAATTGTGTCCCTTGTTCTTGCAAGTCTCTTTTTCTGAAAGATGCTACCTCTTGGATTTTGTTGATTCCTTTGAGGTACTTGAAAGTTTCTATCATGTCCCCCTCCCTTCTTTCCTCAAGGGTATACATATTAAGCTCCTTTAGTCTCTCCTCATACGGCTTCTCTTGCAGACCCTGCACCATTTTAGTTGCCCTCCTCTGACTGCCTCTATCCTGTCTATGTCCTTCTGGAGATGGGGTCTCCAGAACTGGACACAGTATTCAGATGGGGTCTCACCAACTGTCTGTACAGCGGATAACAACTTCCTGTTTTCTGCTGCTGATGCCTCTCCTATACATCCCAGTATACCCCGGCCCTCCCTACTGCCTTCTCCATTGCTTGCTAACCTTAAGGTCATCTGATATGATTACCCCCAGGTCCCTTTCCTGTTTTGTTGTTGTTACTACCTCCCCACCCATTGTGTATTCTTCCCTGGGTTCTTGTTTCCAGGTGCATTATTTTGCACTTTTTTGCATTGAATCCTAGCTGCCATACGTCTGACCATTTCTCCAACCTTGCCAAGTCCCTTTTCATCCTTTCCATGCCGCCTTGTGTATCAACCCTGTTGCAGATCTTTGTGTCATCTGCAAAAAGGCATACTTTTCCTTCCAGTCCCTCTGCAATGTCACTGATGAAGACATTAAAAAGGACTGGACCCAATACTGAACCCTGCGGTACCCCACTAGTAACCGCCCTTTCTTCAGAGTGGACTCCATTTACAATTACCTTCTGTGTCCTGTTGTCCAGCCAATGTTTTACCAGGCTACCACCCTGGGACCCACTCCCAGGCTGGTTAATTTGACTAATAATCTTTTGTGTGGGACTGTGTCAAATGCCTTGCTAAAGTCTAGGTAGGCCATGTCCACAGCCCTCCCTGGTCTACTACTTTGGTCACCCAGTCAAAGAAATCTATTAGATCTGCTCTGACATGACCTTCCAGCTGTGAACCCATGCTGCCTTGGATCCTGTGCTCCACTAACCTCTAGGTACTCAACTATTCTTTCCTTCAGAAGTGACTCCATCACTTTCCCTACCACAGAGGTCAGACTGACAGGTCTGTAGTTTCCTGCTCTGTCTTGGTCCCACTTTGTGAAGGGGAATCACATCCGCTTCCTCCAGTCCTCGGTACCACACCATCCTCCCATGATTTATTAAAAAGAGTAGCCAGTGGTTTCACTAGTTCCTTCCTTAATTCTTTTAGAATTCTGGGTGAATTCCATCAGGACCCATTGCTTTGTCCACCTTCAGTTTTAGGAGTTCTTGCAGAACCCTTTCTTTTGTGAAAGGACTGGGATCGACTCCCTATCAAGAGTGCTTCTGTTAATTGGATTAGGCACTTCCCTTCCTCTTTTGTGAATACTGAGCTGAAATATTCTGCTCAGTATTCCTGCATTTTCACTGCCCCCTCTGCCCACCCACCGCTCATTCTATTCAGCCTCACTATCCTCCCTTGTCTTTCTCTCGCTCGCTGATGTACCTATAAAAGGTTTTATCCCCTTCTTAACTGAGTTGGCTATCTTTTCCTCAGTTTGGGCCTTTGCTATTCTGACTTCCTCCCTGCTTCTTTCTGCCTTAACTGGTACAGCTCTCGTCCTGCTCCTTCTGTGTTTCCTTATACTTCCGGAATGCTATCTTTTTCTTCCTGACTTTCACAGCCACCTCTCTTGAGAACCATAGTGGCTTTTTCTTTCGTTTTGATTTGTTTATTTGCTTCACACAAAGGCTTGTTGCCTCTGTGATGGCAGTTTTGATAATTCCCCATCGTTGCTCCATACCTCCTTCTAGCCTGTTTGCTAGTGCTTTTCTGGGTCCCTTCGCATCCCACGTTAGCATGGTTATGATATTGTCAGCCATATTCTTTTTGTGTGCCGGATTTCTTCTTCTTAATTGTGCAGCTGTTCATGCTGAGTTTTCTGTTTAGTTGTCCATAGCTGAGGCTTGGGTAACATACAATAGTTTAACAGTGTAGTTGCATATCCATAGTACCCAGCTGCATCTCATGTGCAGGTCCACAATATCAAGAGCATAGCAGCTAGCCTAAGAGCCCGAGACTGGGCACACCTTCTGTGTAAGATAAAACTGGCAGATGAGAGAAATGAAAAACAACGTTGTATTTGCTAACCCTGTGAAATCATGATACAATCACAGTGCAACCTTAGTGATACAGCCCCATCAACTTGTCTGTATTATTTGCATTTTGCTATTTGGTAATAGATGAACCAGAACAAACTTGATGCCTGAACCTATCAAACTTGGCAATAAGTGTGTTGCTCATGAAGTAACCCCCAATCAGAGCAGCAGACACCTGAAAGGTCTGATCATTAGCCTCTGTCAGACAAAATCATTTGCAGTTAATCATTTATCCCCTGCGACACCTCCGTGCCTTCAAACTCTCAGGATCCCTCTTCCTGAAGCGTGTGATCACAGCAGAGGGTGATACAGTATGGCTAGCCAGAGAGGGGGACCGGCCACTGCAAATCACCATAGGCCACAGTTCAGGACAGTACATTGGCTTGTCACTTCCAATAAAAAAAAAATTTTTCCTGTATGTTCTTTATCCTCCTTCTATCCCTTTCTGACTGACCCAGCCCCGTCACCCTGGTATCACCAGGACTTACCTCTGCCTGGTCGCCGGGTGCGGAGCCTGCGGGAGGAAAGTCGTCATCCTGCAGCCACAGGAGTTTTTCCTCGTTTTCTCCCTTCCCCATTGCTGGGGTGTGCACGCAGGACATGCACACGTGGAGGCATGCGCGCGTCCACAGTAGTCCCACAGCACCCTCCCAACGTCTGGCCCCTCTGACCTGCACTACCCTCCAGCCTCCACCTGGGGGTAGTCGGGCGGGAGTGCCGTTCCTCCCTCCCTCCCCAGGAGATGAGAGCTGTCCTCTGGATGCTTGATCCTCTCCCGACCACTGGGCCATGCTCGTTTCCGAACATGGGTCGCTGGCATGGCACGAGATGTGGCATCCAGCTCCTCAACCCTCAACACCACCAGGCCATTCAGTAAAATGTTTTTAACAAGTTGGTGGATTTGTCTGGGTGGTCAGTCCCCCTCCCATCAGCCCCACAACCCTTCCTTGTGTACAGTACTTACTGTGGAGTTTTGTTCTGCAGCCTTAGTCAACAAGGGGATGTATCTCTTTAACAAGTGCCCTGGACGTGTTGTTTGGGGAGCAGGCGTTGCTGCACAGAGGAGCTGTGGTATTAGTTTGTGGAGTCTTACAGATATGCATCTCTGAGGTGCCTGGTGGAGCATGTGCACTTTGAGTTATACGGGTGGCCCCAGACCATTAAACATTCACAAAGGAAGGGGGGATGTCATACGTCTGAGGGGGAGAACTGCTAGGGTTGGTTTCTCAGGCCCAGTATCCTCTGCATCTGCCAAGCACTGTAAGTCTCATAGTGCACTGTGCTGATGGTTCAGGGGGACAATCAGTTCACATGATAGTCTCATAGTGTTCATTTATGTCCCATGAGTTTGTGGGCAGGACGAGCTGGTCTGCAAAATGGAAAAACATTGGTGGATTTTGTCATCAAAGCCTTTTCAGCCATTTCAGGGGTTTGGAATACCTGGGGGGCCGGATTTAAGACAAATCTTGAGGCAGTCTGGATACGTTGAGTAAAACCTCAAATCTGTGTTACAAAGCCCTGCTTTCATATTAAGGAATTTGTTCCTCTGTTCTCAGACCCGCAGGCTCAAGTCGTTAAACAGTCTGATCTGGTTATTGCAGAAGTTTAATAGTTGGTGAGGAGTGTGTTTGCCTCCTCAGAAAATGTTCTTGTGAAAATTTGGGAATCTTATTATGAAGACTCGAGGCTGTTTCGTTGGAGCCGGCTTGGGTATTAAACTGTGGTGTGCCCTCTCAGTGTGGTACCCCTTTCTGTTAGGGGGCAGCCTGAACAGTTCTGTGAGCATATTATTAGAAAATTGTTCTGGATCCTGTGACTCCTTCATTTCAGGTATCTCGAATGCCAAGAGGTTGTTGAGTCTCGAGTAGTTTGCCTGGCATTCTGTGCGGTCTTAAAGTTTCTTTATGCTCCTTGTAGCTCGTTCTCTTTCCTTTCCCTTTCCTGGGTGTCCTCTAAACTCGAAATACAAGCCTCAGGGTTGGAGATTCTCCTGGTGTTGGTGTTTACAGCTCCCTTGATCTTTCTCTTCATTCTGCCATAGCATCCCTTACTGTGGTTTGGAGGACCAAGATTTCCCCCAGTAGCTGAGTTAACAGCTCTGTGATGCCTGGAATGCTGCTTGCTGGTGTGGCCTGTGGGGAGCTGAGCCGCAATGTTTTGGGTGGCTGTTTAACTGAATCCGGGCTGCTAAAATCTTCAGAATCCATACCAGCAGGCTCAGGATCCTTTCCAGTTGTGGTTTGTAAGATAAAGTAACTTCAGTGCTCCCTAGCTATAATGAACAAAACAGGAACCATATCCTGTATTCGTTATAGCCCCGTTTGCTATATCGTGGGTCCATCCTCTGTGCTACTGCGAGACGACTCGCATCTCTCCTGCACACATCAGGCATATTCATTATGTATGTAATTATCAAATAATCAAAAAAGTAAAGAATAACGGGTTACAATTCATTAGTGGAGAATACAGTGGTAGTTAGATGGGCCTTGGTGCTGCTGTTTGCTGATAACAGGATATTGACAGGCTGCACATGCAGGCAAGTAATCTACTGCAGTTCCTAAGTTGTATAGGTAGTAGAAGTGCTTTTGGTAAGTGGCTTAGGTTTCTATTGTTAGATCTTAAAGCAGACCTCATGGAGTCTATCCTGAAGTTTGGAAGGAATCTCCTTAAGTGTCTTTGTCATTTGTTGGAAAAAGGGGTGAGGGGTGGAGCTGGTGATGGGGACAGCCGCCCAGAGACTTTGTCGGGGGTGCCGGAGTGCAGGAGAAGTGCGGGGGTGGGGGTGTTAGGGAGGAGGAACTCATGGCAGACTGCAACTAGTGGTTGCAGCCACACTGGTTGTCTTCTGCCAGAACGGTTAACCGGTCTCTTGTAAAAGGGCCTATTTTTGTGTGTTCCAGCGCAGAAGAGGGCAGTTCATTAAGCCATGTGGGGCCGCGGTAGGAGAGTGACCGCTGAGCAAAGCATGTTCTTTTGAATGGGACATGGAGCACACCCTTTGCCGTTCCTCTGGTGACCTTAGTCGAGTGGTGTCGCTAAAACAGTGTGGCAGTAGAGTTGGGCGTGAAACCAAGTAGGGCTTTTTTTTCCTATTATGCATGCCTGATACTTTGTCCAGAGGTGGAGCTGGAGCCACCCTGTTGAGAAGTAAAGTGAGCATGTATAGGTACGCTGGTTGGCACCGAGGACCAGGCGACACGCCCTGTTGACTAGTCGTTTAACTCTGTTTAAGGCTGAGTCGGTGGCAGCTCCATAAATGACTAGTGCATAGTCAATGATAGATAGGATAGAGCTTTGAGTAACTAGTTTAAGAGCCTTGTGACTCATGGACTGCCTATGTCTATATAGGATGCCTAGCTTAATATTGCCAGTTTTGACTACGTGGTCAATGTGGTGCACAAAGGAGAGTGTGTCATCTATATGTACTCCGAGGTATTTGAAGGTTTAGACTTGCTCTATACTATCCCTTTTTTGGCTAAAGATAGTCAAAGGTTCAACAATCCTTTTGGAATTTGGTATGGTTAGGTGCATTGTTTTTGTTTTTTTTAGTTCAGTAGGAGCTAGTTTTAGGAGAACCACGCCTCTAACAATGCAAAGCTGCACTGTAGGTTTTTAGAGATCTCACAAGCATTGCTGCCTGGGACTGATATTACTGCATCATCTGCACACAGCAGCATTTTAGCAGGGCAGGCTTTAGGAAGGGAATTTATGAAGAGACTGAAGAGAAGTGGTCCTAGGATCGAGCCCCGTGGGACCCCTAGTGTTACCTTTCTGGGATCAGAGGTAGCACCCCCTATCCTCACACACTGCATCCTGTCTGATAAGTAGCTGCTGAACCAGGAGATGGTATCTACTGATAGACCCAGGGTCCATAGGTGTCTTAGCAGGATTTGGTGGTTGACGGTGTCAAAGGCTTTTGTGAGGTCAATAAATATGGACCCCACCAGTTTTCCTGAATCAAGGGCTTCGTAAGCATGGGAGGCATAGTCGATAATGGTGGAGATGGTGCTGTGCTTTTGACGAAAACCATGTTGCTGAGGGCGAAGCAGATTGTACTTGTTTAGATAGTCAGTGAGCTGATCAGTGACAACCCTTTCCAATGCTTTAGAGAGAGGTGCAAGTATCGAGATAGGGCGATAGTTCCCCGTATCAGTTCTGTCCCCGTTTTTAAATACAGGGGTGACCATGGCAGTCTTCCACCTGTCTGGGAAGATTCCAGTTCACAAGGAGGTGTTGAACAGTTTGGTTAGTGGGGTGGCAAGATCTTTCAGGGTGAACGCGAGCAGTTTCATGTCTAGTGAGTCACTACCAATCCTGGTTTTGTTTAGAATCCTTCTGACATATTTCACAGTCTGTTGCGTTGTGATTTGCCTGAAGTAGAAAGGTGGTTGTCCATCTCTACGTGATGGTGAGGGGTTTGTGTCTATGGGATTCATGGTTGGTGAGGACTGGAGAAATTCGGGAGGGGGTGGGTACAGAGCTAAGGTCCATGAAGGCTTTGTTAAATGCATTAGCCAGGTCTAGAGGTTGTTGTAAGGTGCCAGCTGCTGTGACTATCAGATCTGGTGGGGCTCTGGATTCTTTACCAGATAGGGACCCAATGTTTTTCCAAAATTCACTGCCTTTTCCCCATGTTTTTTCCAACTGTTCTTTGTAATAGGAATCGTTGTCCTGCCTCACTATCCTGGTGCAATTATTTCTAGCCATTTTGTAGGCCGTGATGTCTGTTTGCCTGCCTGTCTCTCTGGCAGTATGCCAGAGACTGTCTCATTGTTTCATCTGGGCGATGAGTGGTCCTGTGAGCCAGGGGTTAATGGCTCCTTTGATTTTAACAGTTCTGACCGGGGCAAATAGGTCGCAGGCATTGCTGAATACAGTTATGAAGTAGTTAATAGCTTTTTTGGCATAGCTGCAGCCATCTAAGGGGGACCAGTCCGCATTCGGCAGGTATTTTTTGAAGTTGCTCAATTACCCTTTCTTGTCATACCGTTTTTTAGAGAGCTGCCGGGGTTGATAGGTCCTCTGTCCAGGTGCAGACTACTGGCGTAGTGATCACTTAAGGTGTCGGGCAGGGACAGAAACGCTTTTGATATGCTCAGGGTTGGTAGCAAGAAGTCAGTCAATAGGTGTTTAGTGTTGGAGAGGTGTTCCATCGCCGCTGCTCGCGTAACCATTCATGCGTGAGAGATAGAGGCCATGGATTTTGTCCCTAGTGTTTACAGTATCTTGTGCAAGCCAGTTTGTGTTAAAGTCTCCTACGCTGATCTGCTCCCAGTCTTTGTTTTGCTTGTTACAGTGGTTAAAGAATAAGTCGAGCCCCAAGGCTTGATTACCAGGGGGGTATGTAGACTGTAGTCAAGTACATTGTTTTACCTTGCTGGCCAATTGATAGCTTGATGGTTAACATTTGGGCATCTTTTGTGTTAACACTATTTGGCATAATCTGGCCATTTATTTTGCTACGGAGACAGACCAGACACCTACTCCCTCGCTTGTTTAATCTGTCTTGCCGGAAGGTGGTGTAGCCCTCGAGCGCGATGCAGTAGTTGGGTGTTTTTTGTGAGAGCCACAATTCTGTACGCACGATGATGTCTGGTTGATGGACTGCAACCCAGGCTTGGAATTGGGGAAGTCTTGGCAGAAGACTCCCTGTATTGATTAATGCAATTTTTAGGCATCTATACCACGGTGGGCTATTATTGCCATTGGGTCCAGGGTTGGGATATACGTTCCCCGAGATCAGTAGTAGGATGGTGACTATCCTCGTGAGGTAGTGTCTCCTCCATTTTTTTCTGATCCTGGACTGACTCTGAATTGTGTTGCTGTGATTTTGAGGGTGTCTTTTAGAGGTAGAAGAGTACATAAGTCACCATGCGACCTCTGGCATTGCCGGAGGCCGCTGCGTCAATTGGGAGTGGGAAGTAGACCTCCAGAGGAACCTGGATATAATTGTTGGTTGCTCCACTGTCCCGCATTTGTAATGCAAGGCACTGTTAGGAGGAGGCAAATCTCCAGACGTGTGTTTGGGTATTGTGCCATCTGTGATTCTGGCCAGATGGGGAAGGGCTACTAGAGCTAGTAGAAAAAAGTACCAGGAAACGTTTTTAGATGCTCTCTTAAGATACATCATGGCTTTAGTTTTGTTTTTTTTCTTCTTGCTGCCTCATTAAGAGAGAGAGGGAGAGATTCTCTCTGCTCTCAGCAGATGATGTTAGCTGCCTCTAGTGGTGATTTTCCATAGGCTGCAGATGGAGAACTTGGCTGATTGGTCAGAAAGCCTTCTGTTCCCCTCTCTAAAAGGGCATTCATTCCCAAACCCGGGACATCGATGTCGGAAGCGATCACCTTGCCGCTGCGCCAGGGTTTCCTGCCTTGTTGTAGTTGCTGGTTTCACTCTGATGCAGACTGTTGGTTTACCACTTGTGCCTTGGTCTCCTGTTGTTGGGGCCTCCAGTGTTGGCAGTCCTGCTGTCCCACCCATATGGCCTCTGTTCATGGTATTCTGGTTTCTTCCCTGTAGTTTACATAGCTGTTGACGAAAAGAGTGAGTTCTGGTCATTCTGTTAGCCTCTTTCGCCATTCTGACTATCCTCTGAGACACCAGTGTCTGTTCCTGGCATTTAAGCCTGTCCCTCTAGTATTGCAGGACCCCTGGCTCCTTTTGGCTCCATCGCCTGCCTTGGCCTAATTGAAATCCTTGCTGTTTGGGTCAGCATCATGGTTTGTGGCATCTCCGTTTCTGTTAGTCATTGCTCGGGTCTGCCTCAGTGACGTTCCTGTGCTGTGTGTAGTCCTTTGTTTGTACAGCAATGGTTTCAAGTCTTTACCATCACATTCCCAGTCATAAGTTGCTTTATTCATCGCTTGGCTTTGCCTTGTCAACATTTGAACTCTTTGGCTGGCTTTCTGTTTTTCCACACTGCGCCTGTTCCCATTCTTCGCCATTTCAGGCATTGCCATTTTAGCTGGTGTTCAGACCTCCAGCTTATACAGTGGCTGTTTAGTTTATATTGCCTGGTTCCCCATCACCATTTGTGTCATTCCTTGTTTGGCGTTGCCAAGTTGACGTTTGTTCCATCTGACAGGGCCTCTGCTTCCTATACAGAGCCTCTTCCCAGTCATTGTTATGATTTCAATTGTCATCCAGGTTGGTAGTTCTGTGGTTTTGTCCAGCTATTGACGCTTCTGTTTTCTGCGCTGGCTTCTGTCATTACATTAACTCTGTTGCATCTTCTCGATGTTTACCATTGACTTCTGCCATGGCTGTCACCTGATTTTGTTGGCATTCTGGCTGCTTTCTCTGTGCAGACTCTGCTCTCCATCTTATTCTGTCTCTGGCTCATTGGTGTGGGATTCCTTGCCTGTGGTGCTCATTGGTGGGCTTTGCCTCATTGGCATCCTTCTTTAGAGAACTTCATGCTGCTTTCTTATTGACATTCTCGTCATTTTGCGCAGGTGTCTTCTTCTTCTTGGGCCTCAATGTCTTCCTGTAGTTCTGTGCCATCGCTGTTGTGCTTCGGCCTCTGACCTTGGTTTTCTGCGCTGTCACAGTGTTTCTTGCCTTTTGGCTGTTGCTTTGTTGACACTGATTCTGGCGCTGCTGGCTGCCGCGTTTCTCCCAAGGACTTTTGCCTATACCTTGCCCTGACATGGATGTTGCCCGGTTCTCGAGTCGCTGCTCCTGCTGCGGCTCCTGGCTTGCAGGCCTGCCCTTTTAGGTCTCTTATCTGCCCATGTTTTGGTCCTTTCCCTTGGAAATTGTTGTGCTACTGCTGGAGCCTCATTCTGTAGGTGTGGTTGAATGGACAGAGATGCCCTTGAAGAAGGTACTGCCCAGTAATAGGTCTGTGGCAGAATCTACTCCATTAAGCTGTAGCTCACCCTCCTTCCTCCCCCCTTAACTTGTGGGCAGCAACAGTTTCTGTTTTACTGATTCATCCTTGTTTTTTTTGCCCTTTACATGGCTTATTATCCAGACCTCGCCCATCCTGTCATCACTGTTGTTGATCATTTGTTGATTGGGGGTCCATTCTTCCCATCAGTTTGGCTTGACATAGTGTGCATCTCCAGCGGTCAGAAAGAACTGAGTATGAGGCCACCCACGATATATAGGCACTGACATTGCACATCATTGTGGGTGGCCTCAGCTAGGTAAACATATCTGAGTACATGTGACACCAGCAGCGTGTAAGTTCCATAGGTGAGGCTCAGAGGAGTAGAGTCTTCCGAAGATCTTTTGTTACTGTAAGTAACTGTACTGTTCTGTGGAATAGCATGGATTTAACCCTATTATGATCTGAGTTGGAGAGCCATACAGTGTCATGGTGTGCTTAGGCACTCATGTCTCATCTGCCACCACACCAGTGACCTGTGTTCGGGAATTAACCTTGACCGCTGGGAGGCAGCCAGAGGAGGGAGGATGAGTAACCTAGTGGATGCTCTTCTCATTCGGGAAGGGAAGGCAGACTGCTTCGCTGCAGTACAAACACCTGGGTGATCATGGTTGGCAGTGCGATTAGAGGCAGCAGTTCTGTTTGGGAGATGCTCCCTGACACAAAACATCAGCATGTCCTACAGCATATGAAGGTCAGGCCATCGTCTCCACGGAGCGTCTGTGGGTCAAGAAGTAACCAGAACAAGAAAAACACCGCCAGCAGCAGGATGACTTCCCATGGCACTTCGCAGACACCCCGCCGCCTACTGGGCACAGGGATCACCGAACACAGCAAGGCCATCTGGAGAGGGATTGGAGGAACCCCGATGGCCCTGCCACAGATGGGGAATCTGTGGAGGAACAGGTGGCCCCTCAGGTAAATCCTGGAGACAGCGGGTGATGTGGTTGGGGGAGCCACGAGGGCCAAAGGGGGCTCACCAGGCGAGGAGGGAGGAAGGCAATAAAGATCTGTATTGGATTCATCCTCAGTCTTCTAATACTTTCTGGCCTATAAGTTGGGGGCACCAGTTACTAGCAATTTTAACTGATTGATTTGACATCTTTGTAAGGGACTTTCTCTGGTTTAATCATTTACTTCCAACGATCATAGTAATGGAAAACTCTCTGACAAAAGAAGCACTGTTAGAAGGATTGAACATGGGGGAACAGCAGATGCAGATTTAAGTGGGTTTACATTGCAGTTTGCAGTATGATTATTCAAGAACAGCAATCTTTTCCACTCGTATTAACTGAACACCAGAACTGAGCAGCAGTCTTGAAATTGACCCTCTAGTATGGCAGATTTTACAGACATCAATCCCCACTCCTACCCCCGCATTGTTGGCTAAAGCTGAGTTAAATACAGCCTATGTGAGATACCTGATCTGAAAATAGTTATCATTTTTGACTTCCATGCCTGCAAAATTGGATGTCATCGAATTTTATTTTAGAAGTCCAAGACTTCCAAAATGGCAGTAACAGAAACCCTGGTGTAACCTTTGTATTTTTGCATATTATTCTTTTAATGGCGTGTCACCCTTTTGGAAAGTACCCTTATAAATTCAGGCAGGTTACGTTTTATCCTGCTCTGTCCTAAGATAATGGTCTTATTGTAGTTGGTGCTGTCATTTATGGGGGAGAGGTACCACAGTAACCCAGGTAATATTACTGGATGATCCTTGTAATTCCCCCACACCATTACTACTGTTAATGCATACAGCACTCTAACACTGCACTGCTTACAAACATTGGTCGGGCCACTAGTAGTCCACAGAGCTTCAATATTTTAGTAAGTAGAACTTTGTAAATTAATTTTAATTACATTTTTGCTTGTGTGGTATTTAGGAAATACAAGATTACACGTACCCCTGTAATACAAGGCATCATGGTTAATACTGCAAATCACTATGAAAGCACTACAGCTAGCTATGCCTTAAGTAGGATCGTAAGGTTTGTGGTGTTTAGCTCATCATCAGGCATGTGTAACAAAATGAGTTTGTTTTTTGAGACTCAAATACTACGTACAAACTGGAATTCAAAGCCAGACCCCTGGGGTATTACTTATCAGGGCGACCGGGGAGGTTGGGGGTTGACACCTCTGAAGCACATCACGCATGCGAGTTGCCAGTTACAGTGCCGCCTTTTAAAAAAAAAAAAAAAAAAGATTTCTGCAGTTGGGAACTGCGCTGCCTCCTCCTTTGCCACTAATGCCTGTGATTCCAGTCCTGGGCACAGGTGGCAGTAGGAGGAGGCACACACTGCCTGATTTAGGCTGGAGTGTCAGCCAGGGTCACATGGTGTGCAGACTGCAGAGACACATGATGGAACAATCGGGACTGCAAAGTTACGGTGGGAGAAGTGATAGGAGCTTGCCACTGTCTTGCCCTCAAGTACCATGACTGACAGCGCTCAGTAATGTAAAGCACACTCCAAAGATCTGCGGGCACCAATACCGATTGGTATTCGGTTTTCTCACACTCCAGTCTGTGCCCTCCTCCAGCAACAGATTCAGAGTGCAGCCCGAGAGGAGAATCTTCTGGTCGGTGGGCGAGCGAGCAGCAGTGAGCACTGCATTGTGGAAGAAGGAGAAGGAGTCTCTGTGCATCTAAGAAAAAAAAAAAAGCCTTTGTAAGGGCTCTCTACTACTGTGAAGAGCAAAATCAACTACAAATTTAAATTGGAGACGTCTCCTCCCTCAGTGAAGTCTCAGTGCTGAGACAGTGAGAGGAGAGACAAGCTAAGCTGGTAGCTAGTGTGGAGTGGACTACAGCTGAGCAAAATATATAAATTAGTTCTTATTGAAATCCTGAGTCCACTCCTGACCTTGTAATTTGTAATATTATATTAAAAAAAAAAAAAGAAAAGGAGAGAAAATAGTTGGGCAGCAGCAGGTCAGTCAGGACAAAAAGACTCCGTGTGTGTGCGGCGGGGGGGTAGAGAGAGGCTAGAGAGACTGAGGTTCACAGGGACTGAGGGAGTGTGGTGTGGACTGGATGGACTGTGATGTGACTGTCTCTTTGGCTGCCTGGATCTGGACTGTCAGGGAAGAAGATAAGAACAGAGATTTCAGAGACAGAAGTAGTATAGAGAGCTACAGAAGAAAGAACAAAAGGTGAACTAGTCAAGTCTGCTTTTCAGATTTAGTTTGATTAAACTGTGGGAGGCAGAGCACTGTCTCTGGGCACTGTGCTTACTGCAGAGAAGAGAGACTTCAAGTTCAGAGAGTCGGGGAGATATATATATATATATGTATAGTAATGCATAAAGTGAAGTCTTAACTTAAGTGTAGTGTGGCCTACCAGATTTATTTCTGATTAAACAGGGAGATCAGACTCTCACTTCTGCACTGCGACTGTGTGTGTGTGTGTGTGTGTGTGTGTGTCTATACTTAGTAGACCACCAAGGCCAAGCCCCTGCCCTTGCTAGATTTTTTCTGATTAAACTGAGAGAGATCAGAGCACTATCTGCGCTGCGACGGTCTGTGTGTGTACTAAGCAGAGCACCAAGTCCTTGCTAGATTTTTTCTGATAGAGATCAGAGCACTATCTGTTCTGCACTGCAACAGTCTGTGTCTGTGTATACTAAGTAGTGTGTGCAGACAGTAGCAGTGTAGTGTGTAGAGATACTTCAGAGAGAGTGAGAAAGATACTGTATAGCAGGAAATATTCACTTTCCTTTTATTTGCTATCTTTGCGTTTTTGAAAAATGCGCTAATATAAAAGGATCGCTAATATTTCCTGAAGCCATATTCTTGTATCTTGCTGGTATTGCTCTTTTCCAACCCCATAAAACTTTGGATGTGATGGGGAAAGAAACAAAAACTGAGAAAAAGAAGCCTGTTATGGGGTGGTGGAGGAGATGTGCCGGCGCTCAGAACTGCCCCCGGAGTCTGAGATACTTTGCATTCTTTAGCAGTCCCCCTTTCCTCTTGTTTCCCAAGTGCATAAGATCTATTTGATATATCAGTGGGGGGAAAAATAATGTTTGCAGCCATGCAAAGGTCTGTGGCATAGTCCACAATGTACCTTGGATTTATAGTCCAAAGGTTAAGAGCGAGAGTGGTGGACCTGCTAATTTATGTGGACTCCTGGCAAGTGATAAGCTGTGCGCTGCTCAAACAACATGAAGTCTTGCTATATTATAGACATTAGCAGTTTGTTCCAGCTCTAGAACTGCCGCGGAGTGAAATGGTTAAAACCATTCCAAAATAGAATTTTGGCACGAGAGCAGCTCTATCTGTGTCATTTCAAACTTGAACTGTCAGATTCTTTACTCCGCCTCAGTGAACGATAGCCCGGAGATTTCTCCTTCTGCTCGGTTTATTTCTCGGTTTAAAAGTGTTTTCTCGGTTGGATTTAACCGAGAATAGTTTATTTTAACCATAAAACCGTCGTTCAAGCTCTATCTGTGGTAACCGTAAGTAAATGAAGGTTTTGTCTGTGTGGAACTTGTAAGTTATCGGTTTGGTTTGAACCGATCAGTGGGTTTAAAACTCATTTAAAACTAAAAGTTACTATTTTAGAGTGCGGTTCCGGTTCTTATTGGTTCTTAAAAAACGGATTATTACGTTTTTCCAATACCGTACACGGTTAGGAACCGATAAGGTGTCTTGCCTGGCACTGCCGTTAAAAGGCAAGTTTTTGGTTAGGCTGGCATTATGTCTGAAAACCCAAAGAAAAACCGGCCCACTGGGTTTCAACACTGTGATGTTTGTGGGAAGTCTTTGCCAAGGCGGCCACACACCACATGTGTTTGTGTCTGGGGTTTGACCACCTCCAGTCAGACTGCCAGGTATAGAATTTCCTGCAGCCACCCTGGAAAAAAGATTGGGCAGGCTCAGGGAACGAGAGGCCAAAAAGTCCGCTGACCCGGATGGCCAGCCTGGTTCGGTGCCAACCGAACCAGAGGGAGTGCCCTCTGACCAGGGCCAGACTTCCTCGGCCAAAAGAAAAGCTGGTTCTGAGGAACCAATTCCAGTAAAGAAAACAAGAAAATCAGCATGTCTGGAGTCCAA
Source organism: Neoceratodus forsteri (assembly GCA_016271365.2). NCBI lineage: Eukaryota > Metazoa > Chordata > Ceratodontiformes > Ceratodontidae > Neoceratodus > Neoceratodus forsteri. The sequence goes on along the minus strand of JADMNL010000028.1, from coordinate 242,981,921 downwards.
AATTCCTTCTCCAACTGCTGCAGAGATAGCAAGAGCCATACAAATTGTCCAGTCACTGTCTCAGGGTCCGTCTCGACCACCACTATCTGGTAAAAGTCGGTTCGTCCGGTCCCAGTGGTTCAGGATTATGATATTGAGGAATTTTATGAACCAGAGGAGGGGAGGAGGATTATGAACAGTATGAATGTGGCTGGGAAGGTCTGGTGTGCCCATTGAACCGGACATCTCCCCAGACAGACCTTTAGAATCTCCCCTATGCTGTCTGAGTCCCCATCTCATTTTATGTTTTATAAAAGTTGCTGAAACCCTCCAGCTTCCTTTAGAAGAGGCTGTGGATGAGCAAGAGGAGCCTGATTTTGTAGAAATGATGGATATTCGGAGTCTAGGAGATTGTCTATTCCTTTACATAAGTCTTTTAGGAAACAAACATTAAAATTTTAAAAGCTCCTAATTCTGTGCCTCCTGTAGATAAAAGATGGACAGAAGGTATACATTGTCAGGCCCTGATACAGAATTCCTTTCTCAGCAAATGCAGTCATGTTAGGTAGTTCAGGCTGCTGCCTGTGATAAAGCTAATATTCCTTGGTTTCACATCCTCCTGACAAGGATTCCAGGAAGATTGATGCCAAAAAACAGTATATGGCAGCCTCTCTGGGACTCAGGCAAGCAAATTATATGGCTTATGTAGCTAGGTATCAGAAATCTAGATGGGATACTGTTATGCACTGGCAAGAGGCCCATGGCCAGCTGGCTGGTGAACTAGAACAGGTGGCTGCTGATGGCATTGAAGCCTCTAAGGTTCAGTTTCATGCTGCTGTGGATGTTAATGATGTTTCCTCTAGGGTCATGGCCACATCTGTAGCTTTTCGTAGGTTGGCCTGGCTCAGGTGTATTAGTTTGTCACAGGATACCCAGACTAAGGCTATGGATTTTCCTGTGGTGGGAAATTCTCTGTTTGGAGAGCAGACAGAGAATTACATGAAGAAGATGGATGGATATAGGACTACTTACAAGAGTGCCCAGGCTAAGGAGCGGCAAGCCACTCCTCAAAGGCATGCCCCCAGGGGTAGGGGTAGGCCTTTTCACAGGCCTTTCTACCAGACTCAGGCCTCCTCTGCCTATGCTCAGAGGGGCTTCTTCAGAGGCAGGCAGACGAGGGTGGGCAGACCTGCTCCCACCCCCAGCCTAAAGGTCCTTATGAAACAGGCACCTTGATGGGGTGCCCAGGGCCGTATCTCCTGTACCAGTGGGGGGCAAGCTGGCTTACTTCAGTCAGAATTGGGCTTCTTTAACCTCAGACAAGTGGGTTCTGGAAGTAGTAAGCCAGGGTCTGGTTCTCAGCTTCAAAAAGTTTCCCAAGTTGAGAAGCAGACTTTTTCTACCTGCAAGTGCTTCAGAGACCTCGCTCTGGAAACAGAGGTCTCATCCCTGTTAGCTCTCAGAGCAGTAGAAAGGGTTCCTCCCCTGCATCAGGGCAGGGGTCTGTATTCCAGATACTTCCTTACCCCAAAAAAGACAGGAGAATGGCGCCCATTTTAGATCTTAGATATCTGAACAAGCATCTTTTGAACCAAAGTTCAAAATGGTAATTCTGGCAATGATTTTACTTTCCTAAGGCCAGAGGACTGGCTAGCCTCCTGGACCTCAAGGATGCCTATTTCCATGTCCTAATCAGAAGATCCCATCAAAGTACCTCAGATTCGAACTGCCCTCAGGTCATTACCAGTTCAGAGCAATGCCCTTCGGCCTTACCTCTGCTCCAAGGGTATTCACAAAGTGTCTAGCAGTGGCCCACTTAAGGAGGCAGAGGATTGCTGTTTTTCCCTATCTAGACGACTGGCTCATTGTAGGCCAGTCCCTAGAACAGGTAAAATCTCACCTGCAGGTCACCCAGCAGCTTCTCACCTCTCTGGGTTTTCTGCTAAACCTACCAAAGTCTGTTCTGGAACCAGTCCAGGTACTCACCTTTATGGGGCAGAATTGGACACAAAGCTAGCCAGAGCCTTTCTTCCCCAGAAAGGGTAAGGAATTAGTGGCTCTGGCTCTTCCTTCACTCTGCAGGTCTCGACCAGCAAGACACTTTCTGCAGCTCCTGGGGCACATGGCTGCATCCACAGCTGTTGTGCAGGGAGCCAGATTTCAGATGAGACATTCAGTTTCACTTGAGAACCTTTTGGTCTCAGAGAAGAGACCCCCTTTCCAAGTTGGTCCCAGTGACTCGAACATTGATCCTAGCTCTCCAGTGGTGGCAGGATCAGAGCAATTTAAGAGCGGGGGTCCACCTTCATTTCCCCTTCTCACGACTTGACTCTCACTACAGATGCTTCCCTTCTGGGTTGGGGAGCCCACATGGGCGACCTTTCCACTCAGGGAGTCTGGTCCCCCCAGGATTCTCTGCTCCACATCAATTTGCTGGAACTCAGAGCTGTCTTTTAGCTCTTCAAGCTTTTTCTGCATCTGTCCACGACAAGGTGATACAAGTCAGAACAGACAACACCACAACAATGTGGTACATCAACAAGCAGGGGGCACTCGGTCTTCGGCCTTGTGCACCGAGGCAATGAAGTTGTGGTCTCTGGCCTATTCCTGAACACTTCCTCATAGCAGTTCATCTTCCAGGGAAGGACAATGTCTAGCGGATGCCCTTGTCAGGATTTCCCAGGGCCATCACGAATGGTCCCTGGATCCTCAAGTGCTGGGGATAGTTTTTGCCAGGTGGGGCATCCCTCAGCTAGATCTTTTTGCAGCCCCAGACAATCACAAACTTCCTCCGTTCTGTTGCAGGCCTCCGGTGCTGGGCTCTTCCCCTGGATGCCCTTGTTCTGGATTGGGAGGGGAAGTTCCTCTATGCTTTCCCCCCCTTTCCTCTCCTATTCAAAGTACTAGTCAAAATCAGATCTCAGCCTTGCAGGGTGATTCTGATTGCCCCGGATTGGGCCAGGCAGCCTGGTACCCACTCCTTCTGTCTCTGACAGTCCATCTTCCCTGTGCCTCCCCAGGAATCACAATCTGTTGACTTGTGCCCAGGGAAGGTTTGTATCCGACCTCAACCTCAACCTCAAGGCCTGGCTCTTGAGGAGTTAGAGTTTGCTGATTTACACTCTCTCAGGGTGTTCTTGAGATCCTAAAGGCTTCCAGAAAGCCTTCCACTAGGGCTACTTATAGTTCTAAATGGGAAAAGTTTTCCATTTGGTGTGCTGGGAAAATATTTCCCAGAATCTGCTGAATTGCCCATTTTGTTAGATTACATGGTACATCTTAATTCCTTGGGTCTCAGACCAGCTACCCTGAGAGTTCATTTGGCAGCTGTGTCTGCTTTTGTGTCAGCAGGAAAGTCATCCACTCTTTCCTCTCATCCTGTGTTTTCCATGTTTTTAAGGGATTACTCCATACTAATCCTCCCTTTAGGAACGGCCCTGCTTGGGACCTTAATGTTTGCATTGCCCAGTTAATGCAACCCCCTTTTGAACCTCTGTCTTCTGCAGAGCTTAAGTTCCTAACTTGGAAAACTGTTTTTCTAGTGGCTCTCACTTCTGCCAGACGCATAAGTGAATTGCAAGCCTTGTCAGTGGAGACTGACTTTATTTCTTTCCACAGGGATAAGGTAGTCCTTAGGACTAATAAGTTTTTGCCTAAGGTGGTTTCAGATTTCCATCTTAATCAATCTATCTCCCTTCCAGTATTTTTCACTGATCACTCCTCTTCGGGTGAGAGGAGGTTGCACAGCCTGGATGTTAAGAGAGCTCTTAGTTATTATATAGAGCGTACTAAAGGTCACAGGTTCGAATCCTCCAACTTTTCCTTACCTATGGTGAAGTTGGGAAAGGCAAACCTGCCACTAAGAGATCAATAGCCAGGTGGATTGTCTCTTGTATCCAATTTTGTTATCAGAAAGGGCAGAGCCTCCCCCGGGTTTGAGGGCTCATTCTACCAGGGTACAGCTGCTGCCTCTAGCTGCTGCCAGAGATATCCCTTATTAGAGATTTGCCAGGCTGCTACTTGGAAAGCGGTACACACTTTTACCAAGCATTACTCCCTGGATGTCCAGGCCAGGAGAGGTGCTCGGTTTGGCACAGCTGTTCTTCAGAGCCTATTCCTAAGTAGGTTCTGCCTCCTCCATGGAGGTACTGTTGTGTATTCTGCTAATGGTATAATATAGCAAGACTTCATGTTGTTTGAAGAAAAAATTACTCACCTTAGTAATGTTGTTTCTTCTAATGGAGTCTTGCTATATTATAGACCTCCCAACCTGCCCCTCTCAGAACCTCTACTTGGTGGGTTGCGGGCAGCTTAGTGTAGGGTATTACTTATGTCCTGTTAGCATTTTGTCCCTTTGGGACTTTGGGGGTGTGTAGTGTACGCGGTGTGTGTTTTATTATACTTATGTTCCATTTTCATATTATTAGAATGGTGTTAGTATTTCTGGTCCCCTGACTTGAGTCTTGGGTGTTGGGACCATCAATGGTTGTTATTCTTTAGGTAGCCATTTGGCTAGTGTAGGTTACAACTTCCACACAGACCTTAGTGAGTTTGGCTCGTAAAGATCTGACAGTTCAAGTTTGAAATGACACAGATAGAGCTGCTCTCGTGCCAAAATTCTATTTTGGAATGGTTTTAACCATTTCACTCCGGGGCAGTTCTAGAGCTGGAACAAGCTGCTAATGTCTATAATATAGCAAGACTCCATTAGAAGAAACAACATTACTAAGGTGAGTAATTTTTTCTTACAGTAGATAATGCAGCTTAGGCTATGATCGCTACCTAATATCAGGTTTTTGGAAAATCAAGGCAATAAATGACCCACCACAGTCCTTCTGTACCCATAGCCCTGTGGCTCATTGTACCCCAGATGTATGCACTTCACTTTTCTTTATGTAGAACTGGAGCACGGTTGTCGGTGCCTATCTAGCGGCACACATATTGACGCAGCTGATACGGTTCCGATAACTGGGGTATGTAGAGCAATCAGAGGGGCCCTTGAGAGGATTTAAAAATACCAGAACAAGAAGGGCACTGTTTTTGTCTCATCTAACCTTACTCCCCCTGCTAGAGGTGCTGGGACCATCCGCGAACATTTTCAGCCGCGAACAAGTTCGGCCAGCTGTTGGCGCTAATATTAGCGGGCACGAACATATTCTGCTATACAGTAGTAGGACTACAGTCAAAGTAGAGACTGAGTAAGAGAGTGAGGGGAACTTCAGGGAAGAGAGACCTGTCTGGAATGAAAAATAAGAGTCAGCAGACAAGACAGGAGACATATTACTTTTTTTCACAAAAAAAGTTTATTAAAGATAGAAATTATATAATTCTTCAAACTTGTGGTTAACTGAAGTGTACTTAATGTTAAATCTTGATTATTAGTTAGCTCTGTCCACCCAGTGTCCTGTCCACATTGCCCTAAATGTGTTGCCCTTCTGTATCTGGTTCGTGTTCTTTGAAAGTTTTCTGGTATAAAAAGAAATAGTTACTATTCATGTAAGAAAAACATAATTCTCTCTGATTCCACACTTGAGTTAGTATTATCTTCTTAGCACTGTCACTGGTCTAGTCTGACTGTCATGTCACAGCTGGTGCACACTGTACAAAACAGGATGGACTAAATCTATTATACAATGGGGTATGAAAATCCTGCAACCCCATTGGTCAAAACACATCACATGACCGTGGTATATCCTGTAATAACCCACGGCTGAGAAATGGCATTAATAAAAAACATACTTAAACACATTTAAAATTTATTTTACACATGGGTCCGTTGTATAATAGCAATAAGGCACTCCAGGGTGTGGGTTATTGGGGGATTTACCCACTTCTTGTGTGGTTAAGTCACTCAGCTGCACCTCGTGACACACCACACAAGGCGTGGGTAAATCCCCCAGTAACCCACACCCTGTCATGCCTCATTGCTTAAGTACAGTAGTGTCCATCCAGTGCAAAAGCAAACGTACTAGTAACATAAATCTGTGACCCTGAACCTCACCCAGACGACCGTTAGTCTCTGAGTCTGAGTATTAACGTAAAAAAAATAAAAAATAAATGAAAAGGCAAATGTCTGTGCTTGATATGTTTAATGCAAGTGGAAAGAAAGCTAAGTCCATTACTGAAAGCATGGTCAACGAAGCAGCAGGAGGTGTGGATGTGGAAAGGTCTGTTTCCACAACAGCTGAAACTGAAGCCGTAAATGTAGTACATTCACGTTGTAATTCTAAATCTGCAAGCACTTCTGGCTATGTTGCAGTGCCAGTGACCACTACTGAAGCTTCACTTTCATCCACCGCCACAACCACCACATGCTACAGACCACCGCCACCCAGTCATAAGTGAATACATGGGGATAAGGCTTATTGATGAGGAACGGTTTAAAATAATGAATACATTGCATAAACCTGACAGTGATTACAAGTTTCCTGTAAGTGGCAAGAGAAATCTCCGTTTCCAACACCACTGGTTTTCACAATACAACTGTCTTGCATATTCGTCTGTGACAGACGGTGCTTACAGTAAGATATGTGTCGCTTTTTGCAATGACGAAGCCAGTAAAGGAAGTCATCAGTGTCTTGGACAGCTTGTATGTGAGCCTTTAAGAAACTGGAAAGAGCTAAATAGCTTTTTGACTTTCACTCTCATACTAAGTATCATAAAAACAGTTCATTGAAAGCTGAGAATTTTTGTCGCATCTCAAGAGGTGAATCCGTAACAAATACAGAACAAATAGACACCTATTGAAGAACTCTAGCAATAGAGAATCGTAACAAGATACTTGCGATGATGGATACAATAATTTTATGCGGTCGCCAGGAGATTGCACTCTGTTGAAATGAAGATTCAGGGCCACTGACTCTTGACGACCCAATTTTATATAAAAAAAAAAAGATGGAAATTTCAGAACTCTAATCCGGTATAGAGCAAATCACGGAGGTGAAGCACTCCAAAAACATTAAAAAGTAATTCCAGTAATGCCGCGTATCTTAGCCCTAAAATTCAGAATGAAATCATTGAGATTATTAGAGATATGATGGCTGAGAAAATAGTCACAAGAGTAAAACACTGTGGTCCCTTTGCTGTTTTAGCTGACGAAACGACAGATGTTGGCAGTAGAGAACAGTTGTGTATCTGCGTGCTATATGTTGACACTGAAGGGTCAAAGCCACAAATCAGGGAAGACTTCCTTACTTTCCTCACGGTCACAAACTTGATTGGTGAAAGTCTGGTCAATACCATCATGTCAGGTTTAACAGATTTAGGATTAAATCTTAAGTGATCTCAGGGGGCAGGGCTATGACGGAGCTGCTGCATTTAGTGGTAGGCTAAATGGTGTACAAGCTAAAATTGCCGCTGAATATCCAACAGCTATGTATGTTCACTGTGCAAACCACTCATTGAATCTGGTGGTTTCAAAAATCTGTTCAGTGAACTCCATCAGAAAATGTTTACAACAATATCTGACTGCTGCACATTTTTTAAGGGTTCTGCTAAACGTAACGAAGTCCTTAGGAACAAAATATCAAGCCTATTACCAACTGAGAAAAGAAAACAGCTTGTCGGTCTTTGTGAAACACGATGGGTAGAACGTCATGAAGCAGTGTTCACCTTCATAGATCTGTTCCCTGCAGCACTTGACGAGATATCTTATACTTGGAGAGATGATGCTTCATCTAAGGCTGAGCAGCACCAGAACACACTTGAGAAAGGGTGTTTTCTAGTTGCTTTATTTGTTTCAGAAAAACTCCTCTCTGTTACGTGTGTACTATCAATAAATCTGCAGATGGTTCAGACAGATCTCTCCATGTGTGTTCAGACAGCTGATGATGCTTTGAAACAGATTCTTACCATGCGTCATGACACAGAAACAAAGTTTTTAGAACCTTTTTCAACAGCCAAAGCATTAGCTAAAGAGCTTAATTTTGAAGTTGCACTCTTGAGAAATTCACAAACAGGACCGAGTTTGCAAGAAATTGAACAATACTACAGAAAAACAGTATTCATTCCATGCCTAGATTTCTTTGAACAGCAAATGACTGACAGGTTTCTCACACACAGAAAAATCCTGACTTCCTTTGAAAAAGTCATCCCTGATCGCTCCTTGAATACTGTGGAGGTGGAATTTCTGTCAGAACTAAAAAATTTCTACAGTGATGTTCTCCTTGATAATATTCTCGTTATACAGAGTGAATTCCGTCATGGCATGACTGGTGGATTGATGCAAAAGACAATAAAGAATCCATTCTGATTACAGCTATTGATGGTTTGTCTAACTGTGACCAAAACTTGTATCCAGCATTCACAATTTATTAAAAATTCTTGTGACACTCCCAGTCACTACTTCAGAAGCTGAACGTACCTTTTCTGTGCTTGATCGCATCAAAACCAAGAGGAGAAATCGCACCGGAGAAGATAGACTGAACGGCCTGGCTTTACTTACTGATCATCGCGATGTCCCTTTATCAGCAGATGAGGTCCTGGAGAGATTCACTGTAAAAAGTAGGTGCCTTGATTTCAACCTTCAAGTTCTGCCAGCAGCAGGTGCTGGTAAGTTTAGGTTGTCTGGATTTTATGTACACTACTGACTACTACTGCCTGGCACGGCTGCCTTCAGATTCATTGCTTTGGTTGTCTTGACCATGGTAGGTGGGGCCGGAAGGCACCACCCCGTTATGCAAACAAGTCAGGTGACTAATTTGCATAAGACAAGTGGACCAACCCCAAATGACAGTCTCGGTACATACCTGTTACTTATAGTAGGACGTGATCCTTTTATTCCTACCTTGGACTCCCTGAAGACAAGCATAAGTTGCTCCGGAGCAGGACCGTCACCCCACCTGAGTTGGATTTACTTTTTACTGAATATACTCTAAAATGTGGAGGCAGCGGGGGAGAGGAGGGAAGTGGGAGCTAGAGGATGTGTTGGGTTGGGTTTCTTTATTGAACTTTGGGGGATTGGGTGTGACTGGATGGGGGAGGTGGGAAGAGGCTCATGATTTTGCACATATGCGGGAATTTTTTGTTGTTAATTATAAGGAACCTAACAGTTTTATTATAACAAGAAGAAGAATGTGTTCACTTGGGGGAGGGGAGGAGGCAAGTTGGGGGTTAGAGGGTGGTCTGAATAAGGGGAAATTAACAACATTGTGATTGGGGGCTTGTACAAAGTGGGAGAGGTTTATTTATTTATTTATTTTTTGTTAACTGGTAAACATGTTAGATTCAAAATCAGATTAGATTCTGGTATCTGAATCCAATTTGAAATCTAATATTTAGGATTTTTGGCAGCTTTATCTGAAAATCCTAAAGTTTGGCTAAAATCCAAGAAAACAGATATCTGAGCAACCATACAGTGCAAGACAATGAACAGTTAAGGGCACAATCATGAATACTGCAGTAAAGCTATCCTGAGCAGCTTGGTCAACTAAAGTTGCACAGAAAAAATGTAAAAATAAATAAATAGGTTGCTTGTGTCACAGAAGGAGTTGGACACAAACCAAAGGATTAAATGAACGCTGAAAACAGAAAATTGGGTTAGAATTGGCATTTTGATCATTGAGTGGTCTTCTGGAATGATTGATAATGAAGGTGGTCAGAGTATCGATGAAGCAATGAACTGTCCTTACCATTTTCTTTACAGATCATTCCTGAAGAAGACCTAATGGCCGACATGTCAATTCTAACTTGATTTTCTATTCTCAACGTGCAAGCTATTAGTCTAGTAGCATTTGATAGATGTCTTTGAATTTCTGCATTGCACAATGTCAAGTAGGTTGATGTTTTAAGCATTTTTTTAGGAGGCAGTATAGTCTGGTGTTTGCAGCACCAACTTGAGAACCAGGAGATCAGACTCAAACCCTGCTAGAACCAGATACCCACTGTGTGACCTTGGGCAAGTCACTTCACCTCCCAGTGTTCCAGACTGCCCATCTACAGAAATGGGTCGAAGCAAGACCCTACAGGGAATGAGATGTTGCATCTCAGCTGGGCTGCCCTGGTTAGATGTATTATATAAAAAAAAATATTGCACCATCACAATGAAATCTGCTTAAGTTTGGAGCTGGAGAGTTAGAGGGTGCAGGAAACTGCGTTAGCATTGTTAGGCATAAAATCTCGTAAGGATTCTCAAAAAATCTGAATTTCTGTTATTCCATTCTATTTTATTGAAGATAACTGCCTGAAAACAGTCTCTCTACCCCTTAGACTTCATCTGTCCTTGCATCCGTTCCTGCTTTGAAGCCACAGTCGTCTGCTTGTGATATCAGAATCGTGTGTGGCAACAGGTTGTGATGTCCTAGACAGATGATTATTTATTTATTTATTTATTGAATTTTAACTGGATTAGCCCACTGTGACAAAAAGTCTCTCTTTCAGGGGCAAACCAGAATTACTTACATAGATACTTTGCAGGAATATTCGGAATCATATGTTAAACAGAATACATACGTAATGTATGATTAAGGCTTATTGTACATGGAATTCAAGCAGGTCAGAAACCTTGTGCACATTCTAAAAACCTTATTGTGCACGTTCTGTCATTAACTGCAGCTGCGATTCCCTGGCGCTGACTCCTGTTACCTGGTTTCACTCGTGTGCTCATTGTACTTCAGCGTTACAGTAACCGCGGTTTAAAAAATAAGACATCCTCCTCTTTTTTTTTTTTTTTTTAAACATACACTATAACAAATAAATATGGGTACCCATATACAACTCACCTTGTGTTTCCATCTCGGGGTTGAGATACCAGCATAGACCTCTTGAGGTTTGCTTTCAAGGTCCATACGCTGGTATCTCAACCCCCTCAGTGGAAACAGGCTTGTTGGGTATGGGCGCCCATACATTATTCCATATATGCACAGTATTCACAAGTGATTAGCAACAAGTACAGCAACAAAGCAGGACCAGACTAGTCTCACAACAGGTGTAAGTAACATAAGGAGATGTCTAAAGGGGAAAATACCCCATTTTTTGTTGAAATGATGTGCTTAATAATTGAGTGTACCTTAAATTCAAATGGGTGGGAACATTTCAGATTTGCTGATATAAACTGTGAATTTTATGCTGGAAACTGAAACATCTCTTTAAACTATGAAGGTCTTTGCAGTTTTAATTATCCTCAGTTGTAGAAATTGGTTGCTTTTGGCTGTTTAGACATTATTCCCCATAAGGAACTAATTGCTGTCTGATATGGACGGTTGCATCCCAAGTGTAGCAAGGACACACAATATAAGAAGGTTGTCCTTTCACAGTAACTGTTCAAATGCGAAACAAATTATGGCCATTATAACAAAATTAACATTATGATTTTGTTTGTTTACAGAGGGGGCTGCTGCATTTTGGTTTTCACAGGTTGAGGAGCGAGACTATGCCTCCTCAGCCGTGCAGCCTCAAGGTTGTGGATACTGCTAGTCACAGGAGCCAACATTTGTTTTTCCCGGGGGTGGGACTAATCTGATTAAACAGGGTGGGCTCTGTTTTAACAAGAGAGTAAGGTAGACATTTCAGAGGGGAACCCGTGCCCCACAATTCCCCAAAGTCTGCTTCTAGGCTGCTGGTGGCAGCATTTCCTGGCCAGGGAGAGAGAGAGAGAAGCCATGACTCTTTCTCCTTTGTGACCCCTGTATTGGGTCAGAGGTTGTTCCTACCTCTTTGTCAGGGCCACTGCAGATTCTAGGCATTGCAAGGCGCCATGAGTGCCGCAGGTGAAGCGAGACGAGCAGGATAAAAACTTCAGCCTCACCAGTACTCTCGAGCACTGCACCAAAAGGGCTGTGTTGGGGCTGTTGAGGTTGGAGGTCAGCTGTAGCTCAGATGGGGAGATGATTGTGGGGATATAGATTGGGATTAAAACATTTTTTGTGAAAATTGCTGTAAAAAAGGCAGCTTATCCTAGTGATTAAAACATTGACCTGTGAACCTTGAGTCTTGGTTCAGGTGCCATGTAGTTATTCTATGGCCTTGAGCAATCTCTGTGTTCATGCCCCCCTCCCCCCACACACTTCTGTTTCTCTGCTTAATGTTTCAGAACATTCCATAGCTCGTGTTCCCTCAATCTCACTTGACCATCTCTATGCTTGCATAATGGCTGAAGCGGCTGTTAATGGTTTGTGAAGTGCTATGGGTTTGTTTGCATGAAAGGCACTATGTGAAACCAAATTCCTTTCCTTAAAAAAAAAAAAAAAAAAAAAAATTGTGCTAAAATTAGTAGTCTCAGTCAGAGTCCAGTGTGACAGAAACCAGTATGACATCACAGAGATGTTGTTCTTTTTTCATACCTGCTTGAGGTCATAAGTATGTCACACAAATAAAGAGGAGTTCAAACGTATGCAGTCTTAAAACGTGAAATGAAGATGCTTAGGTTGAGGGAATGAGTGGGCTCATAGGTTTTGTGGGACCTGTCCCTGGTGCCAAACCCTGCTCAAGGGGTCAGGTATCTAAAACCAAATGCAGAGTTGCTGTTTCTGTCCCTCCTGGGTGTCCCCCACCTCCATTTTTGTCCATCTGGGAGCCTAGCACATGAGAACTTAAGCACATGGACTTTCTCTCTCTAAGGCAGCAATTTAATATAGAGGAGTGGACTGGTTCCCCCTTTGTTGTACTTAAGGAGGCCTGACTCCCAGGGGAACTATACTTATGGTGGACTAGTGAGGGTGGGTAACTATATGTGAAATATTATTGGCTTCTTTAATGGATCATAGACTGCACTGCTTGACAGCTGGTACCATGTGTTGTGCAGATACTTAATAATCATTTTATTAACAAAAAGTTGAAAGAAAAACAAAAATGCTGGGGGAAGGGTGCAGTATAGTATTTAAAATCTTTTAAATCTTGCAGTATAAAAAACAGTGGCTTTTGTTGCAAATAAATAACTTTAACTCAAGAGCAAAACAAATGATACCTTAAAAGTGGCTTTCAATTTATTCTTCATTTTCCCTTTGACTCCAGTAACAGCTTGTCTCACAGGTATGCTAATAGCAGCTGATGTAATGTTCTCAGCCTGTTGTCATCCTTCTGTTTGTGTGTTAGGGAACATCCACACCTGGTTACTCCGTGTCATGCATACGGCTGTCGTTTATTTAATATTGATGACAAATGAATAGGAACAGCCGAGATAACACTCCTTTATGTGCTGTGGTATTTAGAATAAAAAAAATTACCATAGGGAAGTCCCAGTTTATGTTACTAAAGGTAGTTTTTGTTACTGTTGCTGCACACTCTCCCGGGAGGTCTCTTGAATCCTCTGGGACAAGGTGCAGCCATTTGCTAGCCATACTGTGATAACGGGTCTCAGGCCTTTCTCGTATGGTAAGCTAGCGCATGAGCCACTTGGCCACTGGGCTGCCAAACTACGTGATAATCTTTTTCTCTGTTGATCATTTTATCCTGGTGCAATCCACAACTGGTTTAGATAGTACCTCAGTGGCAGGACGTAACGTGTGGTGTCTTTTTTTTTTTTTTCCCTCTCAGCACCCATATCTCTGCCATGCGGAGTCCCGGAGGGGTCTGTCTTGTCCCCCATGTTCGTGGTGTATATGCTCCCACTAGGGGACATTATAAGACGGTATGGGCTGAGTTTTCACTGCTATTCAGATGATACTCCGCTTTACATGTCCTTTGCACCCGAGCAGTAGGAGATGGTCTCGGTATTTAACACCTGCCTGACTGAGATCCAGTACTGGATGAGGGCGAACTGGTTGAAGTTGAATCTGGAGAAGATTGAGGTACTGGTGCTGGGATCTGGTTGCCAGGGGGTGAGGATGCAACCTGGTTGAGTCTCAGGGGTTAGACTTGGGGACTCCTAGTTGCTTACCTTCGATCAGGTGAGAAACCTTGGCATTGTCTTGGACTGTGGCCTGATGCTTCGATCTCAGGTGGCGGCCATAGTCCAGACCTCTTTTTACCACCTGAGGAACATCGCCAGGAGTGAAACACCTGATATCCCCGGCTGATCTGCCAGCACTGGTCCATACCTTAGTGACCTCGCACCTGGATTACTACAGTGCCCTGTATCTAGGGCTAATTGGGGGTGGGGGGGAGATCTACACCACCTGCAGCTACAGCAGAATGTGGCGGCCAGGTTGCTGACTGGCCTTCCTAGGTTGTGTCATATTACATCTGTGTTGCGCTGTCTGCACTGGCTGCTGGTTAGGTGGTGGATTTTTTTCAATGTTGGTTTGCTGACTTGTAAGGCCCAGGGGCCCGGTTACCTGAAAGACCTCCTGGTCTCGTACCGGCCTGTCTGCTCCCCTTGTTCCACAGACGTGGGTTTATTGAAAGTTCCCAGGATCCATTTAAAAACATTGTGGGCCCATGCTTTTTTGTATGTGGCCCCAATCCTATGGAACTCCCTCACATGTCATATTCTTGACAGTCCAACAGTATACATTTTTAAACAGGAGTTGAAGACCACTTTGTTTGGTCAAGCTTTTAATGGAAGTTAGGACTATTTTACTGAAATTAATTTTATTTGATTTTTGTGTTTTCTTTATTGTATCTTAAAAACTTTTAAGATGTTGTGAAGTACACTGAGCCGAAATTGGGACATGCACTATACAAATAAAGATTTGATTGATTATTCATTCCTTCCTTTCTCTTTTTTTTTTAAATAAAGTTTATTGAAAGTTTCCACAGAGAACAACATAAACATGCTGCATGTTATAATATACGTTATGTGGTACACATCTCCAAGTGAATTAAGTTTCAGAAAGTTACATGAGTGGTAAAAACAACTTGCCATTTTTGACCATTCATTCCATTTCAGGGGCGAAATAGTTTTGGACATAATATAGCAGACCTATCTACGCCATAATATCTCCATTCCTTCCTTCCTTTCTTTGCTGTATATTTGTTTTGTGCCATCCTTGCTCCCTTAATAGCTACTTACCTGTTTGTTGTCTGAGATTCCCTTTAGATTTCCTTACAGGGCCTGCTGTTAGTGACCACCCCCCCAATCATCAGTTGGCAGCATCGGCATATCCGGTGGCCGAGTGTGGAGTCCCTGTGGGCTACCGAAGGGTGTTTTTGCTCCTGTCTGTGGCATCAGGACATGGGCTTTATCATAAAGCCTGACATCCAAAAACATACTGTGTTTATTCTGCCTGACCCATGGGTTACTAGTCTTTATAAAATGGGGAAGGAAAATACTGCATCTTGATTGGTAGGACCAGTGCATTGAGAGAGCACAGCGCATGGGTAAAAAAAATGCTGGCAGTCAGGGCATAGCACACTAACAATATCAATGTATTTTTTAAATTTCACAATTTTCGACAAACATGGCTTCCTTATTGCTTTCGTAAAAAAAAAAAAAATATATAGACCTAAAAATTAAATTCTCACAAAATAAAAAGAACACACAAACTGATTAAATGTTCTTTTCCTTTATAGTCCCCTCCCTACGTGCCGTACACAAATTAAAATGAAGTACTACTCACAGTTTTATTTTTGTAGAGCTTATTTTCTAGCCAAGGAACCCCAGATCCTTACATGCCTACCATGGAAATCTTTGTTGCTTGCTCTTCCCCAGATACAGCTGAATCCCTGGCTTTCTGGTGTGTGTGTGTGTGTGTGTGTGTGTGTGTGTGTGTGTGTGTGTGTGTGCGCGGCGCTGGGAGAGGAGAGCATTGAGCCAGTAGAATTCTGCAGGAGTTTGAATCCCTGCAGTTCCTGATAAAGGAGCAGTCCAGATCTATTGAATTTATGGATAGACAGACGCTTGACAGCTTGGAAGGGACTTCTTTCTGTCTAGTTACTTTTAACAAAAGGAAACGGCTGTTTCTAATTTAAAAAAAAATTTTTTTATTTTCTAAGTTTACACATTTTATAAATGTAGTAAGACACTTCAGTGGGCCAAAGGCACTCTGCCTGTGGCACTGTGCCACAGTACGCCCCTGGGTGGGCATTGTGCCACACCTCATCGTGTCTTATTGCTTATGTATCATGCATGTGCCCCCTGTTTGTTTTAATAGTGCAGCACTAAAGGCCCAGAGCACCATCCATGAGCCGTTTCACAGCAGCGTATAGCCCTAACATCTCTTGGTCCTGGAAGGGCTGCGGAGAGCAGTGTCCCTGACCTCAGGTCACCCAGCTGCAGGGATCCTGGGTTTCGGAATTGAACATAAGCTGTCTGCATGGTATGAGCCGGGTCCAATGTGCGACATTAATAACCAAGACTAGATAGCACCACCAGCTAGATCTGCTAGTGTCCGTCTGTGGTGTTCTAGCCTATTTTTGTCTTGTATTTTACCAAGCAGCAGAACTCTGTTAGATTAAAAGAACCCAATCTTCCAAGAATCAATCTTCACCATTCATTACTGGTTAGTCTTTATGGAGGCATGAACAGAAGTACTTTCTACTGACTCCCCATGCTTTGAGATACCGCTTGTAGAAGTGAGACAGTAAAGAAGCAGCTGTGTTCCTGTTAAAGAGGCGCTCAGTATTATAAATATGATCTATTGTGTTGCAGCTTAACCAGGAAGCAATTTGATATACCTATAGTTCAGTACTACAGGGAGGGGAACTACAAACTTGCTCACCCAGTTTATTTTAACAGCTGGCAGCTATTTGGAGCACTCTGGTGCGATATTGTGCACCTTAGTGTATTCAGAAACTATTATTTTAATTATTTATAGTGATTTTGGGACTTGGGGGAGCGTGACCCGGTAGAGTACTTCCAGGTCACGTGGTCTATCTGTCTCGCCCTCTGCGAGTGGGGTGAGCGGGCATTACCGCCCGCCAAGGCAAGTGCATCTGCGTGTGTCTGGAGTGTCCAGAGGGTCCAAGGGGCTGAGGGTGTGTCTGTGCACGATTAGCACCAATAAATGGCTATATTTGATACCCAGTAAGTAAAATATACTTATAATATACGCGGTGTATGGTAGGCTGTTTACCTGTTCTACATGCAACTGATCGATTACTTTCAAAATGGCAGCTAGTACTCAACACTATTGTTACATCTACAGGGGTTATTGACGTACAATGCACCATATGTGAAATGTTCTTGCTCGCTCTAGATGAGCCACCTGTCAGATCTTACTCGTGTAGTAAATGTTTGGAAGTCAGTGACTTAAAGTATCTTATTAGCTGCTTTAATTCCCATTTAGCGGAATTAGAAAATAGTTAAGTAGAAATGCAAAAAACGTTTTAATGCTGTAAATACAATGCCACACAATAATCAAGTAATAGTCCCAGAGAAGATCACCATGCCTACTATATCCCAGAATGTAGATCTCACCCCTCAGGCAACTTCTAACTTATTGCAACAACCAGTATGTGCGGTTTCTGAAAACCCCCAAAAAAGAGTAAGGGAAGCTGAAACTGATTCTGACGAAGGGTGCAGCAATGATAACAAATGGTATAAAGCGCAAAGCACCAGAGTTAGTAAAAAGGGAAGAAAAGCTCAGCAGTTTTGCACTCAGCTGTATAATAGATTTCTGTCTAATTCCACTAATGCTGCTGTAGATGCTTAGATACTGACCATGGTGATTTGGAGCGTGCTGCGCCTTCAAGCTCCACCCCTTCATCCCTCTTCATAACAGTTTAGCAACCAGTGATGAACCACTCATTGATTTTAGTTCTGATGTGACCAACAAGGTGTTAGTTTCTAATCCCTGTCCATATGCTGTAACTTGTAAACAGATTTATGTATTAGGAGACTCTATTACTAAACACTGAGGCAGATTTGCAACCATGATAAAATGAATAGGACTAGTTCTAGTTATAGTGGTGCTAGGATATCCAACCTTACCAAAATGATGACAAACATCTTGAAGGATTGTGGCTTGGACCCTATTACAGTTTTACACATGGGAGCTAGCAACATTTTCCATGATTCCATTCAAGAAATTAAAGAACAATTTGTGGGCAATGACCAACAAACTGATTGATCAACGGTGTCACATCTGCTTGTCTGAAATTCTTCCTATTCCCCGTTTTTCACTTTTTCTTAACAATAAAATTTAAATCGTAAATGAATGGCTTCGTAAATGGTGCCTTCAGCAAAACATAACGTTATTACCCATTGGGAATAATTTAATGATAATGACTTGTACTACTCTGATGGTCTACATTTAAGCAGATGTGGAAATGCACTTTTAGGGAAACAATTCCTCTCAGCGATTGATAGTTGTTTAAACTAAGTTTTGGGGGGAGATGGTTGCTAAGTCAACATCTCTAAATTTATTCCAAACTTACTAATCATCATTTGCGCTGTTTAAAGCTTTAATGCCAGGTGCTTGAATCAAAAATTAGACTAACTAAAGTGCAGAATTAGTCTGGATGATATTGATGTTATATCAATATGTGAAACCTGGGGTGATGCTAAGTCCTTATGGGATACTAATATACCCGGTTTTAACTGTTTTAATTTAAATAGGACTAATAAAAAGGGTGATGGGTTGCTTTATTTGTTAATAGTAAATTCAACTCTATAAACGTTACAAATAGTATTAAAACACATGATAAAGGTACAGAGTCAATATGGGTCAAGATATATCTTTCTGCTACTGATGTTCTTGTCTTTGGCAAATATTATCACCCACCCAACTCATCTGTAGATGTATTAGATACTTTATTAATTGACGTGGAACAGGCTTACACCCTAGGGACTGTCATAACTGGCGATTTTAACTTGGGAGATGTAGATTGGTTTAATCTTAGTGCTAGTAATAGTATGGGCAATAAATTATTTGGGTCTTAAACAGTGTGTAGTTGACCCCACCAGAGGCAATAACATTTTGGATTTGGTCCTTTGCAGTGAGGTTCTAATGATTGATCAGATCCATGTTGATGATCCATAGGAAATAGTGATCATAACAGTATCTTTTTTTAAGATTATAATAAACTATGTTTACAACCCTAATCCCGTAATCATGTATTTATGTGACAAGGCAGATGTGATTACCATGAAGCATATTATTAATGAAATCGACTGGGAACAGTTTTTTGTGGTTCCACCTCTGAATATTGTTGGGATAAATTTAGAGATATACTTTGTAATGTAAGAGATCATTACATCCCATGTAAACAGGAAACAGTTAATTCCAAAAAGGCACCCAAGTGGTTAAACAGTTCCATTAAAAGAATGATTAAGCTTAAAGCGAAAACATATAATACGTATCATTGTAACACATCTACACTTAATTGGGACTCTTATTTACAAATCCAAAAGAAATGTAAAAAGATGATTAACCAGTCTAAATCAAGGTGGGAGTACAATCTGGCTACTACTGCAAAGAAAGCTAACTGTAAGCAATTTTTCTCATACATTAATTCTTTGAAGAAACCAATGTGTCAAGTTGGCCAATTGTTGGATAATAGTGAACTTATTTGTGACCCTCAAAGGATGGCCGATTTGTTCAACAGAGGCTTTTGTAACGTTTTTCACAAAAAAGTTTTCAGATCTACCCACTCCTATTATAGTTACTAGTAATCACCAACGGGTATGTTTTTCTGAAGACAGTATTAAAGAAAAGTTGTTGTCTTTTAAAGGCAAATATAGCCCAGGTCCAGATACCATGGCAGGATATCTATTAATTTTATTGACTGATTCCATTATAGTTCCCTTAAAAATAATGTTTGAACGTTTTATTGCTGAAAGCTACATGCCTCAGGATTGGAAGGCAGCTAATGTGATTCCAGTTTATAAGAAGGGACCAAAAATAATTGGGAAAATTATCGACCCATCAGTCTGACCTCCTCATTATGTAAACTTTTGGAAAGTCTTATTAAAGATATGATCGCACCGATGCTAAATCTTCACGACCCAGAACAACATGGTTTTAGGAGTGGTAGAAGTTGTGTAACAAATCTGATTTGTTTTTATGAATGTATCACTCAACTTCCAGATAGGCGTTTACCTTGCGATGTCATTTTTATTGATTTCAGTAAGGCCTTTGATATTATGCCTCATTGGGTCTTAATTAGTAAACTAAGCAAATTTAATATTAATTATTTCCTTATTACATGGATAAAAGCTGGTTGCAAGATCGATCATAGCAGGTCATCATCAATGGATTTAACTCAGTAAGAGGTGATGTGACTAGTGGGGTGCCACAGGGCTCTGTCTTGGGCCCTTGCCTTTTTCCTGCATTTATAGCTGATTTAACAACGGACTGTTCATCCTTTACCACTAAATACGCTGATGATGTCAAGATTGGTGGTCCTTGTGAGTCAGTTGCTCAAGCCAAAGCCATCCAGCATGATTTAGATCACATTTCCTCATGGGTGAATGAATGGGGCATGACCCTTAATGTATCCAAATGCAAGGTGATGCATTTGGGAGCTAACAACTTACAGTTTAAATATTCTTTGGCCGGAGCATTACTGGAAACAACTAATGAAAGGGATTTGGGTGTCATCATTTCTGATGATCTGTCGCATAGCCATCAGGTAAATAGCACCATCAACAAAACCAACAAAGTAATATGGTCCATTCTGCAAAACATTGGGTCCTGGAATTGCGAGGGGCTTTTGCCATTGTATAGAGCATATGCTTGACCACATCTGGAATATGCCTCGCAGCTTTGGTGTCCTTATTAAAAAAAAAAAAAAAACTGAAGGGCACCAGTTAGAAACAGTTCAGAAAACATTTACTAAGAAAATAGCCAAGCTTGAAAATGCATCTTATAATAACAGGTTAAGCACTTTAAAACTTATGCCCCTTTCCACTCTCCGACTTAGGGGTGATTTGATGTTTCTGTGTGTGATTGTTCATGATCCACACCTTATGTGTGAACTGGGTTTCGACTTTAAAACGTGTGTATATATAATATCAGGGGACATCCTCTGCAATTAGAAAGGAAATCATTTATTCATGTCAAAAGGAAATATTTTTTCACCCTTCGAGTCATTGGCCCATGGAATGGGTTGCCCTTACATGTGGTTATAAGTGAGACCAAAAGTATTTTTAAGCACCGATTAGATCAATTAATAAGTACAGTACCCTTTGTCCTATTATTTTGTGGCTTAGCATAAGAGCATTGTAGGCCTCTGGTCTCCTGGCTCTTGAATTGACCGTAGTATGAACCCCGTGGGAGCATATGCCTTTATAAACTTCAGAGGTAGAGGACTGACATCGGGGACTATGCTGCCCTCAAGGCAATTGTATGATGTGACGCTCATGGGCTGGCCAGTAACAGACTTTGGCCCCACTCCCTCCCCAGTTCTGTTCTTCCCGCCATTGAGGTAACACTCCTTGGGAGCGTTCACCATTTTCATTGGCACGACCAGGCCTAATTCTTTTCGTTGCTGCTCGCTCAATGTCATAACACTTATTTCGGCTTTTCATCAGTGCCTTTTTTCTTCTCTGTCCCTTTTACGGCACCAAGCCCTGTTTTTGCTGGTTTTCTTTTATTTCCATAATCAGTCATGTCCAGATCCCAGGGGCCTTGGAAACCTAAAAAGTCGACTAAGAAAATGGAGTCTCCCCATGCGTCGGTGCCCCTTTGGGAGAAACATGTCTGTCCAAGACTGACATGATTGCTGCTAGACCTGCCTTGGAGCAGAACATGATATGGATCATTGCGATGCCTGCTTCTTCATGGACTTCCACTCTTTACAGATCTGTGCAATGAGATGGTCAGTCAACCCCACCTTCAGAGGCAGGAGTCACACTCTGGGCTCCAAGGTAAGATCCCTGGGCTCTGCCCCTGAGCCCTTCCCCGATGCTACACATACTGAGGGAGACCAGGCCTCATCTTGTCCTTGTCTCGCTGAGACGGGAGGCCTGGGGGAGGGGTCTGTGGAACAGCTGGCCCCCTCTCGGGGGTCTGATTGTGCACTCCTCCCAGTCCGGTACCCCCTCAGGGGTCAGGATGCCTCCGGTTGCGGGGTCGCAGCTGTACAATGGGCCTATACCGGTGGGTCCCTTGAGACCACAGCCCAGTGCTACTTCACTCCTGGCACTGAGACAGTGCTGATGAGTGGAGCAGCACTGCCTGCATGGCTGTGTCCCATCCAGCTGTCACATGTGGCACTGGAAGAGGGAAGGTCTCTGGAGCAACTGGCCCATTGGAGATCTTTTGGATCTCGTCCTCCAAGCATTTGGATAATCTGGATGACAAGGAACAGAATGATCCTGACTGGCTTCCGTCCTCTGGTGAGGAAGGAGACCTTTTAGGGCCTAGTCCTAGGCCTGTAGCATCCATGTCATCATGGGATGTTTCTCAGTCCGGTGCTAGCCACGGCACCACCTCTCTTCTGTCTTTCAGCACTGAGGATGTTCCCGGTGCTGATTCCGGCACTGGGGGTTAGTACCAGGCATGGTGCTGGGTTGGGTCCTGGTGCTGCCCTTGGTGCTGGGTCAGGTTACAGCGCCGAATCTAACTACGGTGCTGTTTGCAGAGCCGAGAGGTGGGTTCCGTTGGACCAGCCCCCCCTTGCCTCAGGTACTTGCTGCTGGTGATGTCTTTAGACTTAGCTCAAGGGGCAGGTTCCATTACGGTGAGGCGGGGGCAGGTAGGTCCCAGTCAGTGCCACGCTTCACATTTAGAGTAGCTGGTGGCTGTGGCAGGAGTCGCAGTGTTGAAACTGGTCCCCCGTGCCCCCGAACCATCTGGGCCTGTGGTCGGTGGGGCTAGGGGCCACCCTGTGGAACCACTATAGCTTAGATCTCCCCACCTGGGGGTTTTCCCCCAGGTCACCACCTGGACCGGCCTTCTACAGTTGGGCGTTCACAGGTGGACGAGTTGCACAACACCTCCTCTCGGGTGAGGTCCCCTGTTCACTCTTGATGCCCTGGCAGAGGACCTGGCCTGGTCTGCCATTACCCACCTCCTTCTCCTCCTCTGCCTGCCCCTTCTGGTCTCCTGGGCATTTGGGGTCCTTTGGAGCTATTGACTTAGGAGCAATTCAGGGCTTCAGTGGGTGCCTTCCCCTACTTACCTGAGGGCACCAGATCAGGCTGTCTTCCAGCCTGAGACCTTGGCACCACTGTCCCCTGAGTCCAGCTCCTACTCCTTTTCGTCTTATTCCTCTGAGGAAGAGGACTGTTCCCTCCACCTACTCTGTGACACTGAGTACACCTGCTACCAGCAGTTCCTTTCAGAGATGCTGAGGGAGCTGCGACTGTTGCATTCCTCTGGCCACAGTCCTGCACGTCTGATGCTGTCCTTGGTTGGGGAGTACAGTCATAACTACAGTCATACCTCCGTGGCCCAGGCCTTTTGTGGAGGTGTCGAGAGATGTCTGGCTCCATCCCTCTGCCCCTGCTTCAGCCCTGAGGGACATCCAGCGTAGGTATTGCACACCCCTGGGGTCCCCAGGAGCCATGCCACACCCCACTTCTGGGGTCCTACTCTTGGACACTTTCTGGGCATAGGCACCCATTACATGACCATTCCTCAGAGTCTGACTCAGCCAAGTTTGATGGTTGAGATCAAAGAGTCTTCTTGGCAGCATGCACCATGTTGTGCATTTCTGCACACCAGGTGTTCTGTGGCAGACACCTGTGGTCACGTGCTGGAACCAAGCCTTATGCCTTTCTGCGCAGGGCCTGGAGCTAGCGACACACCAGGCAGTGGCATCCTACGATGCCAACAAAGTAGCCTCCAGGCTAATGGAAACTGCGGTCTGCATTAAGTGGATGGCGTGGCTGCGTCTTTGCTGGTTGTCATCTGTGGCGTAGGGTGATTGCCTCATGTTTACAGGGGACTCACTTCTCCCACAGGGCCTGGCGTGAGCTTGCATGGTGCATTCCTGCTCCCAGGCCATGGGAGTTTCTGCCTGCCCCAGACCAATCTCTGGCCTCACCAGACCCATGAGGGGCCCCCGCTTCTCTGAGGTTTTCCCTCACAGGAGGCTGAAGAAACAACCATTTCCCTCCGGGTTTGCCAGCACTGCCCTTGGAGATGAGCTTGGCACTCAGACTCAACAGTAATGAGTGGTGAAGATTGATTCTTGTAAGATCTGCAAATTACGTACGCACTGTAATTCTTGATCTTCCAGAATATCTTCACCTATCATTACTGCAAACCGCCCATCTTCCCCAGCAGTAACCAGGCTCTGCATAGTCTTTCTTCTTTCTTATGGCCTTCGCCTCCCTTCTTACATACTAACATGCTAACATACTAAAAGCCAGCAATATAGGCCAGATGGTCTGTCTTGTCTGCTCGAAATCCAGCAACCTAATGGCTGCTCGCCTTACCATCCCCCCCAGCCCCCAAGAGGGTCTTCATTTGTTTCAATTTTCCCTTGTACCTATCCCACCCCTTCTTGAAGCCCTCCACTGTACTCTCTTCCACCAGTCTCCCAGGCAGTGCATTCCACAGCTTCACCACCCTCTCAGTGAAAAAATGCTTCCTACGCCCTATAATTTCCCCCCTCCAGTTTCCACTCATGGCCCCTGGTTGTTCCCCACCTTCTTTAACCTAAACAGCTCCTTGGTTCCACTCCTGGTTATTCCCTTTACATACTTGAAAACCTCTATCATGTCTCCCCTATCCCTCCTCTCCTCCAGTGAGTAAAGCCCACGCTCTTACCAGACAAAAAAATAATAGAGCGGATGCACATGCGGGCAAACCACTTCAAGGGACTTTGTTTCCTTCTGATGCCCCCTACTGTACTCTTCTCCCCAAAAAGTTTTTTTTTTTTTTTTTATTAAGGCAATTCTTAAAGGAACTTAAAAAAAAAAAAAAAGGCAGCAGGGGAGAACCGGGGCAGAAAAAGACCCTTTCAAACAACATGAAGTCTTGCTGTATCTGACCTAATGCAGTTAGCCCCAGTACTTGAACTGCCCCGGAGAGGAAAGGATTAACTCCATGCAGAAGCATGGAATGTTGAGCTTGAGCTTGGTTTTCAAAGCTCTGTCTGTGGTACTTCCCAATGTAACTGTCAGATTCTTTACTCTGCCTAACAGTGAAGTCGCTCCGGAGATTTCTTCTGCTCGGTTCGGTAAAAGTGAAGCGTTCGGTTTTAAACCAATTCCTTTATTGTTTTTCGGATTTCCAGCCTCTGGCTACAGTACAGGTAGTGTAGTAGATAGGTAGTGACTGTATTTATTTTAAACAACTTGGGGAAAATTGTTTCTTTTCGGTTGGTCAGGTTAGGAACTGACCTTGTGTTTTCTTCTAATTTTAAGTAAAATTTGTCTGGGATTAGAGTGGTGTTCCAGTACTGATCGGTCTCAAAAGAACCAGGCTTTTTCTCAGTTCTTTCCTAAACCCGTGACATGGTTGTTACCAATTGGTTGGTATTACCTGGCTTGAAAGCTTCTATAGGGCAATATTGGTAGGTTGGCCTTGTCTGAGAAACCCAAAAAGAAAACCGGTCCCACTGGGTTTCAGCACTGTACTGAGTGTGGGGAGGCCTTTGCCAGGGGGACGACGCCCACCTCATCTGTGTTTGTTGTCTGGGGTTTGACCACCTCCAGTCAGACTGCCAAATTTGTAAAAACTTTCCCAAAACCACTCTAGAAATAGATTGAGTAGGTTGAAGGAAAGGGAGGCCGCGAAGTCCATGGATCCGGATGGCCAGCCTGGTTTGGTTGCGGCTGAACCTGAGGAGGTGCCTACTGACCTAGGCAATACCTTCTCTGGCAAAAGGAGAGACGACTCTGAGGGGTCGGTTCCATCAAAAAAGAAACGAAAGTCTGCCGGTTCGGATCCAGTACCGCATACTCCAACTGCAGACGAGATAGCCAAAGCGATTAGTATTGTCCAGTTGCTTCGTCCAGTTGAGACCGAACCGGCACCGTCGGGCGGTTGGTTCGGTCGGAACCGGCTCCTTCGGATTACGATCCGGATGCTTTCTGTGAGAAGTGGGAGGGAGACGAATATTATGACGATGATGACTATGACCAGGTGGGTCTAGATGTGCCCATTGAACCGGACATCTCCCCAGACCGGCCCTCTGGTGACTCCACTCCCAGGCTTTCTGAGTCCCTCTCACACTTCTTGGTTTACAAGAAGGTGGCTGAAACCCTCCAGCTCCCTATGGTTGAAGTTGCTGAGGAGGAAGAAGAGCCTGATTTCGTGGAGATGATGGACATCCCAGAGTCCAAAAGGTTGTCTATCCCTCTTCATAAGTCCTTGGGGAAACAGACACAAAAGATTCTACAGACTCCTAACTCTTTACGTCCTGTAGATAAAAGAATGGACAGGAGATGCATGTCATCAGGCTCAGCTGCGGAGTTCCTTTATTCATATTGCAGCCATGTTGGGGTAATGCATGCTGCAGCTTGTGACAGGGCAAACATTCCTTTGGCTTCACACACCCAAGACAAGGATTTCAGCAGGGTTTAAATTATTGATTAGCAGTTTTTTTTCTTGGGACAATGCTAACTGCACAGAAAGTATTTATATAGGTTTTCTAGAAGTGTTATGTTTGTTAAACACAGTGAGGCAAGAGCTGTGAATTTTGACAATGTTTTAGCACTTTTATGAGCAAAACACTAATCAATTTTTGGAGTTAAATAAAACCCTGACTCCAGGAAGGTTGATGCCATGGCCAAAAAACTATACTTGGCATCCTCTTTGGGTCTCGGCCAGGTACCAGAAGTCCAGGTGGGATACGGTTCTGGAACTGGCTAAAAAGGCCTCACCCCAGCTAGCCAAAGAGCTGGAGGAGGTGGCTGCAGATGGAATTGAGGCATCCAGAGTACAATTTCACGCTGCTGTGTACTCCCAACGATGTGACGTCCAGAGTCATGGCTACATCTGTGTCTCTCAGAAGGCATGCTTGGCTCAGATGTACTAGCCTATCACAGGACACCCAGTTTAAGGCTATGGATTTTCCTGTAGTTGGTAACTCTGGGGAGTAGACAGAGACTTACATGAAGAAAATGGACTAATATAGGACCACTTACAGGAGTGCACAGGCCAAGGAAAGGCAAGCCACTCCTCAAAAGCAGCAATCCAGGGGCAGGAACAGGCCCTTTCACAGGTCTTTTTATCGAGCTAAGGCCTCCTCTTCTTACCCACAAAGGTTTTTCCCCGGGAGGGGTAAAAGGGGGATGAGCAGGGCTGCTTCCTCCTCCCAGTCTAAGACTCCTGCCAAGCAGACACCCTGAGGTGTCAGCCCGGGTCGACTCTCCAATCCCAGTAGGAGGCAGGCTGGCTTACTACTTTCAGGCCTGGAAGTCTCTTACTTCAGACAAGTGGGTCCTGGAAGTAGTAAGCCAGGGACTGGCCCTCAGCTTCAAAAGGTACCCAAAAAGGAGGACTAAGTCTTTTCCACATGCATCAGTTTCAGAAACCCTTGCCCTAGAGGCAGAGGTTTCATCTCTCCTGGCTCTGAGCCGTAGAGAAGGTTCCTACTCAACACAGGGGAAAAGGCCTTTACTCCAGGTACTTCCTTACCCCAAAGAAAACAGGGGAGCGACGACCCATCCTGGATCTAAGGTATTTGAACACACACATATCAAAACCCAAATTCAAAATGGTAACTCTGGGAATAATCCTTCCCTCTTTAAGGCCAGGAGATTGGCTAGCATCACTGGACCTCAAGGATGCCTACTTTCATATCCCTATTGGATGCTCCCACAGAAAATACCTTAGGTTCAATTTGCCTTCAGGCCATGCCTTTTGGCCTAACATCAGCTCCAAGCATGTTCACAGAGTGCCTTGCAGTAGTGGTGGCTTACCTCAGAAGACATGGTATCACCATTTTTCCGTATCTGGATGACTGGCTTCTAGTAGGGCAGTTATCAGACCAGGTTAGGTCAGCTCTGCAAACCACTCAGGACTTGCTCAGTTCTGTGGGGTTTCTTCTCAATCTGCCAAAATCTGTCCTCAAACCAGTACAAACTTCTCACCTTCATAGGGGTGGAATTGGATACTATCCAAGCAAAAACTTTCCCTCCTCTGGCAAGGGTGAAGGCCTTAGTGGACCTTGCTTCTTCCTTTCGGCCTCAGTTTTCTCTCCCAGCGAGACAGTTCCTCCATCTCCTGGGCCACATGGCAGCCTCCACTGCAGTGGTTCAGGGAGCCAGATTTCAGATGCTGGACATTCAGTTCCACCTAAGGTCCGTTTGGTCCCAGAGAAGGGACTGTCTCACCAAACTGATTCCAATGACCCGAATTCTGGTACAAGCTCTCCAGTGGTGGCTGGACCAGGACAACCTCAGACAAGGGATTCCATTTCTCCCTCAAGTTCCATCAGTAGTTCTGACTATGGATGATTCTCTTATAGGCTGGGGAGCCCACCTGGGAGCCCTAACAGCTCAGGGAATCTGGTCCCCCAGGAGTCTCTTCTTCATATCAACCTCCTGGAACTCAGGGCAGTTTTTCTAGCCCTTCAGACCTTCTCAGATTCAGTCAAGGGCAAGGCGGTCCAAATCAGGACGGACAACACTACCACAGTGTGGTGCATCAGCAAGTAGGGAGGCACTCGGTCCACAGCTTTCTGCACAGAGGCCATGAAGATTTGGTCTCTACCTTATTCCCTTCATACTTCCCTTGTAGCAGTTCATCTTCCAGGGAAAGACAATGTGTTAGCAGATGCCCTGAGCAGGATTTCACAGAGACATCACGAATTGTCCCTGAATCCTCACATTCTGAGGGTCACTTTCTCCAGGTGGGGCACTCCAGAGATACCTATTTGCAGCACCAATCATCAACTTTCTCTGTTTTGTTGCAGACCTCTAGTCCTGGGGACAGTTCCCCAGGATGCCCTCATTCTGGACTAGAAGGGCAGGTTTCTCTATGCCTTCTCTCCTTTCCCTCGCCTGTTCAGAGTTCTGATCAAGATAAGAACTCAACCCTGCACAGTGGTACTGATGGCTCCAGATTGGGCCAGACAACTCTGGTATCCTCTACTGCTGTCCTTGGCTGTGTCACGTCCCCTGTCTCTTTCCAGGAGATACAATCTTCTCTCCTCCTCCCAGGGGCGGATCTGGTACCCCAATCTCCAGTCTCTCAACCTCAAGGCCTGGCTCTTGAAGAGTTAATATGCAGCACTACATCTCTCTCAGGGAGTTCTGGATATTCTGAAGGTCTCCAGGAAACCTTCCACTAGAAAAACTTAATTCCAAATGGAAGAGGTTCAGTATTTGGTGCTCTCAGAAAGGTACTGTGCCTGATTCTGCAGACATTTCCACAGCCTTAGATTATCTAGTTCATCTGAATAGTCTAGGCCTTAGGCCTGCCACGTTGAAGGTTCATCTAGCAGCTGTCTCTGCATTCCTCTCAGCAGGGAAGGGCTCTTCCCTAGCATCTCATCCTGTTTTGCTCCCTTTAGGGAGTCTACTCTGCCTTGGGATCTTAATGACTGCATTGCTCAGCTTATGCAGCCACCCTTTGAGCCTATGGCTTCGGCTGAATTGAAGTACTTGACCTGGACAGCTGTGTTCCTGGTAGCTATTACTTCTGCCAGGCGGATTAGTGAATTACAGGCTCTGTCAGTGGAACCTGACTTCATATCCTTCCATAGGGATAAAGTGGTCCTAAGAACTAATAGGAGGTTCTTGCCTAAAGTGGTATCGGATTTTCACCTAAACCAGTCTGCATCTCTTCCTGTGTTTTTCACTGACCATTCTTCTTCAGGGGAAAGAAGATTACACAGTTTGGATGTTAAAAGGGCCCTTAGCTACCACATAGAGCATACTAAGGAACACAGTAAGGACTGTCTTCAATTGTTTCTCACTTATGGTGAAGTGGGGAAAGGTAAGCCTGCCACCAAAAGATCTGTTGCCAGGTGGATTGTTTCTTGTATACAATTCTGCTATAACAAATTGGGTAGAACACCCTCTTCAGGCCTGAGGGCTCACTCCACTAGGGGTACAGCTGCTACTCTAGCTGCGGCCAGAGATATACCCTTGTTAGAGATCTGTAAAGCAGCCACCTGGAAAACAGTACATACATTCACCAAGTATTACTCCCTGGACATCCAGGCTAGGAGTGATGCTAGGTTTGGCACAGCAGTACTGCAGAGCCTGTTCCCGAAGTAGGTACTGCATTCCCTCCTCCATAGGGAACTGCTTGGTAGTCTGCATTACATCTGAATACAGCAAGACTTCATGTCTGAAGAAAAAATTACTCACCATAGTAATGTTGTTTCTTCTAATGGAGTCTTGCTGTATTCAGACCTCCCCCCCGCCTCCCCTCTCAGAACCTGTTTTTGGGAAGTGGGCTGGCAGGTACAGTGTTGCACCTCAGTAGTGTACCTTGTACCCTCCCTTGTGGTAGGGTAGCGGTTATGTTTATCTTTCTTGTGTTGCATAGCTTTATTTGTCACTACCTTGTTTTTTTTTTGGCTTCTCGACTTGAGTCTTTTTTGGACCCCCAAAATATTTTGCCTTTTGGCTGTTTCAAACAATTTCCGTATTTATTTAGTTTTTGTTGACCAGGTAAGTGCACTAGACAAATCCTGCCTATTTTCAGGCACGACCTGGGGAAGGGGGATACAGATGCATGCCAACTGATCTTGAACCAGATGAAACTATTGGTGGTATTTTTAGGGAAATGAGGGAAATTTGGCCAGGACATGGGGGAAATTCCCCTACTCTTTTCGATAAGTACCATGGGATCTTTAACATCCACCTGAACTACCACCAATCTGAGCAGATGGGACCTTGGTTTTAACGTCTCATCCGAAGGACGGCACCTCAGAAGTGCAGCACCCCTCTGATGCTGCACTACAGTGTCAGTACTGGGATATTAACCCAAGTGCCAGATGTGGGAACTGAACCCACAGCCCTCTGATCTCCCGGCCTCCGAGGCGAGTGTGCTACCTACTGCGCCACTGACACATATATTTTGGTGCTAGTTAGTTGCTCGTGAGAATCTGACGGTTACATTGGGAAGTACCACAGACAGAGGTTTGAAAACCGAGCTCGTGCTCAATGTTCCATGCTTCTGCATGGAGTTAACTCTTTCCTCTCCAGGGCAGTTCAAGTGTTGGGGCTAACTGCATTAGGTCTGAATACAGCAAGACTCCATTAGAAGAAACAGCATTACTATGGTGAGTAATTTTTTCTTTCTACCCATCTCTCTTTTTGGGGATGCAGTCTGTGGTTGATTGCTGTTGGATATGCTTCCCTTTTTTTGAAGATGAAGTCTTGCAAGGGAGCAGACATACTAGAGACGAGCAGTATATCTGGAGCTGTGGCTCAACTCCCTTTCCTTATTCAGCTTTCTTTTCCCTTGCAGTTTGCCTCCTGCCTTTTCTTTAGGTGATCTGCTACATCTGTCTTTCTCTCATTTTTCCCATCTTGGTGGTTTCCTCAGTAGGGGAAAGAGAACGTGGAAAAGGAGAATCCTTCAGTTGTTTTTTTGTTTGTTTTTTGTGGATTCCTATGCCTGGCATCTTGCCTTTCTATCGGGGACCCCCTTCTCAGTCATTTTCCCCCTCTTAGGGGTTGCACCTTACCTCTTGACTTCCTGGATGTGTCTCAGGAACCTGAGCTAATGCTGTGCTTCTTGAGCCCTGGCTTTGCCTATTGTCAGGCCTCTTGAGACAAGAGGCTCTCAATATTTCCCCCCATATCATATTTTGGTCATATGGGGCCCTTGAGCCGCTACCTTCAGTAGTTCTCATACCTGCTGGTGGACAACCCTGACTGGCAATGCATTTTTTTTTTTTGTTTGTTTTTTAAATATATCCCTTTATTAAATTAATTCAATAAATAAGACAAACCATACAAGGACAAAACAAAGATCAACAAAGGCATCTCAAGCTAATAATTAAATATACTTTACAGTCCTTAGCTGTCCTGTTAATAGGGATGAGTAGAATAAACAGTTGAGTTCTGTCATGAAACCCAGTTTGTGATCAAGCATGTACAAAACCCATCTCCGTCACAGTGTATCAAAATGTTCAACAGTGTTATTCGGTTTAGCCATCAACTTCTCCATATCATAAACTTGGATCATGCCGTCTTGCCAGTGCAATACTGCAGGGACCATGGAAAAGAACCAGAGTCTGGTTATAACTTTTTTTGCCACCAGTAAGCAGATCCAAGCTAATGTTTTGGTCTGAGTACCTCTATGTCCTTGTGGGGGATAGAGGAATAGCACAGATGTGGCAGCTAGCATTAAGTCTGTACCAGAGATTATCTGGAGGACTACCTGGAGCTGTGCCTAATACGACTGCAACAGTGGGCATGCTTAGAAGATGTGGCCATGTATGACAAAGGCAATGCCACAACCTCTCCAGCAGTCATAGATCTGTGTTGAACTGTTTCTGGCCACAACTTGGGGAGTTCTGAAGAATCTAATGAAGCATTTCCAAGAGAATTGTTCCCAACAGTGGGCAGAAGTTAGTTTATGAATATGCATCAAATATCTGCTCCAATCTGAAGCAGGGATATGAGTCTGTAAGTCTGCCTCCCACTTTGCTTGAATAAATCCACATGAAGTCATTGATACATAGATGTTGTCAGATAAAGGCCTTGTGGCCCATGCAGTCTGCCCTTATCCCTCTTTCTAATGCTTAAGGTACCAGAGATGCTACTACAAGTTCCTCCCCTTTCGCCCTAGCTTGATAATTCCCATATGCCTGTCCCATGCATTCTTGAATCCTTGAACCGTGGCTACCCCCACCACTTCCTGGGGGAGACTGTTCCATCTCTCCACCACCATTTCAGTGAAGTTGAACTTCCTCAAGTTCCCCCTAAGTTTCCCCCTTTTTGTCTCATGCTGTGCCCCCTTGTTCTGCTGTTTCCCTTCATGTGAAAGATGCTCCCCTCTGGTACTCTGTTGATCCCCTTCAGATACTTGAAGGCCTCTATCATGTATCCCCTCTCTCTCCTTTTCTCCAAGGTGTACATGTTGAGAGCTCTGAGTCTCTTCTCATACGACTTGTGCTGCATCCTGGACACCATTTTTGTTGCCCTTCTCTGTACTGTTCCCATCCTGTTTGTCTTTCTGGAGATGGGGCCTCCAGAACTTAACACATACTCTAGATGAGGCCTTACTAGGGAGTTGTACAGTGGTACCACCACTTCCCTCCTTCTACTTGTTCTACCCCTCCCTGTGCACCCTAGTATTCTGTTAGCCTTTCCAACTGCTTTGTCACACTGTTTAGCCACTTTGAGGTCGTCTTCTATGACTACCCCTAGATCCCTTTCCTCTTTAGTGGCCTCCAGCATTACGCCATCTAGTTCATACTCAACCCTAGGATTCCCTTTCCCCAGGTGCATAATCCTACATATTTTTGCATTGAAACCCAACTGCCATTCCTTGGACCAGTTTTCTAGCCTCTTCAGATCGCTCCTTATTTTTTCTGTACCTTCCTGTTTATTTACTCTGTTACATAGTTCTGTATCATCTGCAAACAGGCTAACCCTCCCTCCTAGAACCTCTGCAATATCGCTTATGAAGACATGAAAAGCACTGGTCCCAGCATTGATCCCTGTGGTACGCCACTTATTACCCTTCCCTCCTGTGAGCTAACCCCATTTACCACCACTCTGTGTTCTGTTACTCAGCCAGTTTCTAACACACGTGACTACCTTTGTCCCCACTTCCCAGATTTGCCAGCTTGTGGAATAGTCTCCTGTGTGGGACTGTGTACATAGATACATAGACAGTGTCGGCAGATAAGGGCCTATTGCCCACCCAGTCTGCCCATTGGAGCTTGTAAGTTCAGTTTATGTTTTCGTAGAAGTCTGTTGCCCCTTACCCCTGACCGCCAGGCCTTCCTGAAGTCCAGATAGGCCACATCTACTGCTCTGCCCTGGTCTATTTCCTTCCTCACCAACTCTTAGAAATCAATCAAGTTGGTCTGGCATGACCTCCCTGCTGTGAATCCATGTTGCCTTGGGTCCAGCAACCCCCTTGTCTCCAGGTAGTCCACCAGTCTTTCCTTAAGCAGAGTTTCCATCATTTTACCTACTATTGCGGTCAAACTGACAGGGTGGTAGTTTCCTGCCTCCTCCTTGCTACTACTTTTGTGCAGGGTACCACTTGTTTTCTCCTCTGGAACCACACATATTTCCAGTGATCTACTGAACAGCTTAGCCAGAGGTTTAACCAGTTCCTCCCGGAGCTCCTTTAGGATCCTCGGGTGTATCCCATCTGGTCCCATACTTTAATCCACCCTAAGCCATTCTAGTGCTCTTTTTACTCTGTCCTCTGAAAAAGGTCCTATGTCCTTGAAGTTCAAGGAGCACTTGATATACCTGGGAGTTATGGGAGGAGACCGGGTCTCCGTTTAATATAAAGATTCATATCTGATGGAACAGAGGGGTTCCCAAGGTAGACAGCCATTTATGTAGCTCAGTGTGCAAGTAATGAGAAGCCTGGAGGTACCGAAAATAATCCTGATGCATAATTTAGAAGGATCTGGTGAGTTCCTGGAAGGGAATGAGGTTTCTGCCCCATAGGGAACTTCACAGGAAAGGAGAGTTCTGCATGGTCCCACTGGGTATAACTTAAATCTAGTCGCTCAGGTGTAAAGGAGGAGGCCTGAGAAAAGGGAGTAATTAAAAATTTACTGGTCTGGAGCTGCTTATGAAGGAAAGCTTTCCGCCAGCATAATAAAGTGCTTAAAGTATATGGGTTAGTAGACATTTGAGAGGGTTGTGCTGATGGGGTCAGATAATACTATTTTGCGGATTGAGACAAAGTACTTTTCTGTTAATTCCAAGGTCTTCCAGTGGGGTGTGTATTGGTCTCTTAGCCAGTTGATAGTTGTGCGCATCTGAGTTACTGCATGATAAAGAGATAAATTGGGAAGAGCTAGCCCTCCTTGAGATTAAGGCAGCTGTAAAACAGAATTTTACATGTGGTTTGGCACCCCTCCCCCCAAGTATATAATGGGATATCATTTTGTCCCATCACCGGAAAGCACCCACCGGGGGAAATACTGGAAACATGTTAGTTAAATATAATAATCTGGGTAGAAGAACTATTCAAACACTGTCTATGTGCTGCGACAGGGAAAGAGGCATCATTTTCCATATTTCTAAATCTTTGACCAGTTCTTCTGCAAAAATCTCATGATTTACTCTACTAAACTGAAGCAAGACAATGCAGTTTCAGTGCTCACAGGTCTACTCCTGTCTCTGGGGTTTTGTGGAAGTACTCCTTCTCCTGCAGTCTACCCCCTACTGGGGCTGGTCCTTGCGATATTGTGGACCTTTGTATTTCACTGGAGGGTCATCTAGCCTCTGGAGAGCATAAGCAATCCCTTTTAGCAGTGGGGAGTAAGCCAACTCTAATTACACCACTGTTCTCTTGTTGAGAGCTCAGGGTCCCTGCTGCACGCAGGCGCCACACATACACACACACACACACACACTCAGTCACTCACTCTCTTCACTCCCACCCCCCCCCTCCTTCCTGCCCAGTTGTCCTGGTCACCCTTTCCTCACTATCAAGGCCCTCCTCCCAACCCTCTCTCCTTCTCTAATGGATGGTTTTTATTCCTTTGTTCCTTTATATTCTGTATTCTTTTGCCTGTCCGTTGGACTCCCTTGTCCCAACATTTTTTTCTTACTCTTTCTTTCTTCTCTTTGTGAACAGAACTAGGGAGGAAGGGGGGCGGGTGTCGGTTATTGGCCAGCCCAGGAGCGCCACATCATACATTTGCCTCGTGAGCAGCGCCATCCCTGATATTGGACCCTTACCTCTGAAGCTTTTAAAGGCATCCACTCCCGCGGGGTCCTCATGCCTTTGGCAAAGACACACCAGTAATGAATGAAAATATTTTCGAAGATCAAGAATTTTGGTGGGTACATATTTTACATTTTTTTTTACCTGAGTGCTCTGGGGGCAGCAGCAGTATCACACATATTATACATTCAAACGGGGCGGCCCAAGATTTATTCTGCAGCTTTGGGAAGGCCCACTTTGACAGAGTTTGAATACTAATGGTTTAAAACATTATATGTCTGCATGGAGCAAGAGAAAATCTAGACGTTGCACTTAAGAAGTACAGTATGTTTCTTACTGTTTCACCACTGCTATATGTCACCAGACTGCTGTGGAGTGTCAAAAGTAACAACTCTGGTAGAACTGATATCCTAATAGAGAAGAGATTCACCCTTTTACAGAAAAACTGTTAGACCTTTCTATTTCAGCATCCCATTGTAAACGGGATGTTACAGCACAAGGTGTTTATGCTGATGAGTTTGCTTCACTGAATCAGTTAGTACTTATCTAACATCAAGTACAAACAAAAATTTAAGCATAGTGTTAAGTCGGCGAATATAGTTTTATATCCTCATTCTGCTGTAGCAAATATCGATAGCTTAAAGAGCAGCTGACACTTTCAGGAGAACTTTAACCAAACATAATATTTAAGCAGTTAAGCGTGTATTTCATGTCAGTTCTGTATTTCTCCTCCCCATTATTTATTACTGAGGTCATTTGTATGAAAACATAATCTTTGCTCCAGAAGATTTCCTCTATTCTTGTTGCTTTCTCAATACCTGAGGTTACAATGCACTGCTTGTGACATCAGTTACTCCCACGGCAACAGATTATGATGTCACAATTGAGGATTATGACTTCAAGTGAGGAGTAAGTTATAGAGGCAGATGAATTCTAAGGGATAAAGATCATGTATTCCTGCAAATGTCCTCTGTGATAAGCAGTGGGGAGGAGAAATCTAGAGTATATTTGGAATGCAAGCTGAATTGCACCTATATATTACATTTTTCAGAGTTCTTTGAGGCGTCAGCAGCTCTTTAAAACCACTGGGTCTACGAAAGTTGATCAAATGCTGTAGCATTTTGGAAGTATACTGTGTGACGCAGCAGTACAACACCTTGGGTGAGGTCAGTCGCAAAGCAAGTGAAGTACTAGTACCAGCTTGTTTTATGGACAATCACTAGTCTTTTTAAAATTAGGCTTGGACACAAATAAAAGCAGTAATTTCCCTCAAGTTTTTAAGGACCTGTGACTGAGGTATGTTTGCTTCTGTCTCTTCAGGACCTCTATGGAAATGAGATGCCACATCTCATGGGGTGATCCTGATTGGAACAAAGGTTAAATAATTAAATTTGAATTACAGTTACCGAAACTCCACAGTTCTCATCACTGACGTTTTATTAGAATCTTTATGCCTAATTTTTAGTTTCAGCCGTTAATCGTATTTTTTTCACTTCTGTATTTTCAGATCCGACTGGGTCGAGATTCTTGAACCTCGCTCCCGGGAGCGAATGTATGTCAATTTGGAAACGGGAGAGTGCGGCTGGGAGCCACCAGCAAACGTGAAGATTCGCCAGGCGGATGAGAACCAGTGGTGGGAGCTCTTTGACCAAAATAATAACCGCTTCTACTATTACAATGCGCTCACACGCCAGACTGTATGGCACCGGCCTCAAAACTGTGACATTGTGCCCCTGGCCCAGCTCCAGGCAATGAAAAGAAGCTCCCAGCCAGACCTTAGAGGCTGGATGGGCAGTGAGGGACCCAAGTACCGGGGAAGTACAAGCAGTGACAGCCGTGACAACCCGCTCCAGGTGGCATTCCTTCAAGAAGTCGATAGGGCTAAAGAAGCTGCTAAAGAGATGGGAGATAACCTGGAGATTAGGAAAGACCTGGGAAGGTAGGCCCTTACTTCAAATTTGCTATTTGAAGTATATTTTACAGTATGGGAAAGAACGTTTGTAGCAGTGTTGGTCCATGGAAAACTAAAAGGTCTTGCATAGTTTGATACTTTTGAAGTTACGATATCGCTGCTTTTGCTTGCACTGGCCTAAGGGCATGGAATTCTTGCCTTCTTTTCAAACTGTAAAGCTCTTGCATTTTAAGAAGTTAGTGCTTCCCTGTTCTGCAAGTGTGTTTGTTTCCATTGCAATTGTTTTTTTTTCATTATATTTGTGCTTCTCTGCAGGTCACTGACCACTGAGATGGGGCCACTTTCAGGGCAGATCAGATTCCACTCTGAGCATTGCCTGATGGGCGGATGCAGGGCCAGGGAAACACCAGAGTCATTCTACATCCAGGCCTTGTTTTACCAGAGGACGTTCTCCCGATCTGTTGTCCCTGCTGCACATCCCCCTGTGGTCTCCTAGGGGGTAGTTTGGTAGTGGGGAACTGGAGCTCTTTCACCCACAGAGGAAAGGATTGTTCGCTTGGACACTCAACTTTCCTCTTAAGTCTGGCCTCCAGCAACACAGGTCTGCTTCTGAACCTTGGTTGCTGGCACTATTAGTGGTAGCACTGCTGTTGCGCTGACAGGCTTGCCTTCCATAGCTAATTTTAAAATTTACACGACCTATATTCATGTTTGTGATTGAATGTGTTATCATATCTGATTTAATTTTTTTAAAAGGTTTTATTTATTCTTCAGATGATCAGTACCACAATAATTGTTTTGCAGATTTATTCAAAAAAGGAGGATAATCTTCCAGGGAAAAGCCCTGGAACAGAGTTGATCTATAACTATACAAAATCGCAATTATAACAGTCAGGATAATGAAGTTGACGAGATGCATAACTAGAAATGCATTATATTCAACTAAACTATTAGAATCTGGTACATGGTCGCTTTTCCCAGCAGAATGGAGTACAACTACTTCATCCTGTAGTGCCTCAGGAGCTAGCCAGATAATCTGATGTAGTTGAGCAGTGCAGCAGTTAATAAATTGAGGGAAATGTATGGGCTGCCATACACAGCAAGCTTATGTCTTCATCGAGAGGTTTCTGTGGCAACGAGGAACCTCGAGAGAGAAGCTTGAGAGGTTTCCTGTTTGCCGTAGAAAACTCAAAAAAGACACAGGCTTGTCTGTTTATAGATGTCCATACATTATATTTTATAGTGTATAGTGTATAGGCATCCATGCCAGTTTCAGAGACCCTGCTTTTTTTCTTTTTTTTTTTTTTCAGTTAATTGGGGGCAGGCACTTCAGGGTTGATTGTTGGGCTTTCTGATTCAGTGTGCTGATGCTTTTTCTGTAAGGTCAAGTTAAAAACAAATAAACAAAAATGCTTCCAACTCAATTTGAAGGATTAAAGCAGCTGTGAAGCAGCATTCTGAGTTATTGTGCTATAGTAGTGACATCACTATTGCAACACAACAACATAATGATGTCACTAGTGCAGCTCAACATAGAGGATTGTGTATGACCAAGCATACACAAGGCAGTTGTGATCGAGAGGTTGCCGTGGTAACCAGAGACCTCGAGAGTGGAGCTCAAGAGATCCATTACCACGGAAACCTCTATCTCTCAGCTGCCTTGTTTGTGTATGGTTGCTCATCATACACAATCTTTTATAGTGTATGGGCAACCATATGTGACACTACTTGATCCCCCAAACAGGTCTCTTAGAAAAAAAATGCTTACTTTGGCAGCTGTTTTATTCTGCTCAGTCGTGACGCTTACTTCCTAACCATGCGGCCCGCTCAATTGCGCATGCGTGACCACGTTCGATGTTGTTGTGCTGCACTGGTGACGTACTCGGTGCATCACAACAATATCGTGACGCAGTGAGTGCAGCACAACGCTGTTCCAGGCATGGATTTCCATGCGGAACAGCGTTCCACCATACACTATAAGCATATTTCAGGCATGGAATTCCATGTATAACAGGGTTCCAGCATACACTCTAGTATACTACTTTTATATGTTAATGTGTTCCCTGGAGCCACTTGTTGCTGTATAAGAGTGGTTTCACATGCATTTGGCTGGAGCAAGAACAGCAAAGCGGAGCTGTTATGGCTCAAGCTGAATGCAAGTGAAACCACTCATACAGCAACGAGTGGCTCTGGGGGACATATTAATATATTACTGATCGAAGCTCAATCAATAATGGGGTGTGTGTGTGTATATATTGTGTGTGTGTGTGTATATATATATATATATATATATATTAATATTAGAGGCAAAAACTCCGTTTAATGCATTAGTTAGGGTTGTTCCACACCGACAAAAGCGAGGAATTTGTTAGGTTGAAAGCCTTGGCCCCCCGCCCACACCCCCAACCGGCATCGGGTGCACATTAGAGTTGTCGGTCATAACTCTCACTCCATCACATGTGTAAAGAAGCAGAGGTATAGGGGAATGGGGTGATAGTTAGGACCGACAACCCTAATGCGCACCCCGATGCCGGTTGAGGGTGTGGGCAGGGGGGGGCCAAGGGGAGCTTTCAACCCTAAGTGTAGACAGAAATGTTAAAAACAACGCAAAAGCAAGCGTAAATGAAAACGCAAAGGGTAACGCACATGGTGGCGTACACGTGAATGGTAAGTGAACCGGGAACGGAACCGCAAGCGAAAACGGTAACAGTAATGGAAGCACACAGGCTGGTTTTCCCCAAAACCTGCATAAAGAAAGGCAGTGAGTACAAAGAATGTATGTATAATAATGTTTCTCGGAGCAGAAAATGAGGACTTGGAATACTAAATTGCTTATATCTCAGGAACCGTACGACGTAGAAAATAAATTTAAAAGTCATATGATTTATGAGTTTCCTGGTTAGTGGGGGCTAATCATTTTTCCGACAAAAAGTCTGCATCTTGCACCATTTCAGAGATACAGGCCCTGAAAGGCGCAGCAAATGGGGTAATGTTATCCTATGGGGGGAAAAAAGAGAAGTTCGGAGTGCCATAACTTTGGCTCCCAGTAATATTTTTTCACCAAACCAGAAAAATGCACATCTGTGGGATGTTGGCTGTGTTCCCTCCAAATTTCAGCCCAAAAGACCAAACCGTTATTTTGTAGCAGACCGCCAAAGGATTCCTGTAATGCGTTGGACGCCGTAATGTTATCCTATGGGAAACAGCGTCAACTTTGGAGTGCCGTAACTTTTCCGCCATGTAATGTTTTTTTTCAACGAAACACTGAAAGTCACATCTGTGAGATGTTGTCTGTGTTCCCTCCAAATTTCAGGCCAAAACACCAAACCGTTCTTTTGCAGCAGGGTGCCAAAGAATTGCTGTCATCTTCCCACAGCCTAGAAAAGTACTGTCGCAATTTGCGAAAGCTTTCGCAAAAATTTGCGACACTTTCATGAGTGCGACACTACTTTGCAAAAGTACTTATTCCAGATATTTGAAAAACATTTCTGGGGTGTTTTACCCGAAAATAAAGACATGGCTAGCATCCTCAGGGTCCGACTAGGTGAATACAAAAATAATTAGGTTGCTAGAGGGTCCCAAATTTAAATGCCAAGCATTTTTCTGATTGCTAACTGAAAACAAAATGGTGGATTTGCGACAGTAAAAGGGCCATTTGCGAAAGTAAAAACTGCAGTTGGTGACACTGTCGAACTTTTTGTTAACTTTTCCCATTGACTTATAATGGGAACTTGTTTTTTGAATAACTTTTGAACTGTTTAATATTTTTTTCACAAAATCTTCAGTAGGCACATCGGGGACCCCGGCCGCACGTTCCCTGACGATTTCGGACTGGTCGCGCAAACCGTGCGACCTGTAGGCACTACCGTAGAATTCCAAAAAAGCGTAAACACGTGCGCAGATCACTCTTAATAACTCCGCAGCCATATATCTGACTGGTACGAAACTTGGCAGATCCCAAGGCGTATGGGTCTTGATCGTGTATTCTAAATTTCAGGCAAATCCGTCAAACGGTTGCAAAGTTATTAAGGTGCAAAATTTTGGGTTTAACATGTAAGTGGCTCCTCAGCCCTAACTAGTGGCACTACTGTGCCACTATAATATATATATATATATATGTGTGTGTGTGTGTGTGTGTGTGTGTGTGTGTGTATATATGTATATATATATATATATATATATATATATATATATTTTTTTTTTTAATGTTCTGAAATGTGCCAATTTTCAAGGCATCTGCGCATGACACACTTCATGGAATAAGAGCGTCTCACATGCAGAAGAAAGGATCATTCCGATTGGTTGGTAGTGCTCCCTCGATCTATAATAGTATTAACATACAGTGTTGTCACCTGCATCTCGCTTTTTCTTTCTCATATCACCATGATGGAGGGTATATTTTAAGACTATATTGGCTCTCTATAAAAATGAAGCACCAAACCTAATTTCGTCTACCTTAGTCATGTCAGCAGCTTTTAATAAACTACCCAAAGGCTCCCATGACACAAATATACAATTCTTATAAGTTAGTAGTAAAAGTAACATTTCAGAGACAAGATGTGAGCAAGTAAATAGTTGCACATTTTAAATACTAAGTAAGAAAATAAAATTCAAGAAGCTTCAATTTTAGTTTGAGTATTTTCTCCGAGATCCATTAGGGAAGGGCAGTCATCTGAGGATCCCGTTTTATGCTACTCACAGGTTGAGGAAAGTTATTTTTCCGACTACCTTCTGCTTATATGTATGCAGTCAGCTGGAAAAGTATTTGTTTCCTTGAAATTTTACAAGACATTTCCCAGGTTTCAGTATAGAATAAGTGGCCCCCAGTTTCAGTATGTCAGCTCTAAAATTTAAAAATATTTTTTTCGCAATTTGAGTAACAAACACATCAAGGAAAATCCATCTCTACCACAGCAATAGGTCCAGAAAGAAAAAAATATGCTGTGAGTGAACTGGACTGAAAGACTGCATAACTATAAGCTCCAGCGAAGTTTCTGATTGTAACCTCAAAGAGCAGCTGCCTAATTGCCACCCACTCCAGAGTTGATTGCCATAAATAATTCCTCTTGTTTCTGCACATAGAAGACGTTATAACACTCATAAGTTTTAAAATGGACATTGCAGTAAAAAAAACCGGAGCCACTTCCTTAAGCTGCTGACATGCCCCCACGCAGGCACAGGCAGCCCCATTTTATGATGTCGGAAAACAAAGGCTGCATGTGCACGCCCCATTGATTTAAATGGGGGTGACTTTTCCTCAAATTTTATTAAAATTTTGAGTAGCGATTTTAATCAGAGACCGCTTGACTGACCGGGTCTGTTAGTCGAGCGGTCGCGTTGATTTATTAAAATCGCCCCTCTTCTCCCCCCCTTCCTTGGTCCCAAGGGTTCCCTTTGTATTTGTCCGAGGCCCTCTTGAATGCTCCCACCGTCTTTGCTGGTACCACCTCCTATGGCAGGTCATTCCAGGTGGTCACCACCCTCTCCATATAGAAATGTTTTGTTTACATCCCGTCTTCATCTCCCACCCCCCCCCATCAGTTTTAGGCTGTGCCCCCTAATGGTGGTGGTTTCGCTCATTTTAAAGAGACCCTCTTTTTGCACTCTGTTAATTCCCTTTATGTACTTGAAGGTCTCTATCATATCCCCCCTCTGCCTTCTCTCCTCCAGGGAGTACATCCCCAGGACTCCCAGTCTCTCCTCATAGAACCTATCCTGTAGCCCCTTTTCATCTTGGTTGCTGTTCTCTGGACCCGTTCCAGCATGATGATGTCCTTCTTAAGGTATGGATGCCAGTACCTCGCCCCGTATTCTTAATCTGGTCTCACCAATGACCTGTACAGTGGTAAAATGACCTCACTCCACCTACTACTGAATCCCCAAGCAGTACACCCCACCCTTCTTACACTGGGAGGTATGCTTCAGGTCACTTGTAATCACCACTGCTAGATCCTTTTCCTCTTCAGAAACATTTACCTGAACCTCTCCTATGTAATACTTAGCCATAGGGTTCTTGACCCCTATGCACATCACTTTTGCACGTTTTGGCATTGAAACCAAGTTGCCAGATTCCTGACCAACTCTGTAGTCTGGCAAGGTCCTGTATCTCCCCCACAGAGTTTGGTGTTGTCTGCAAACAGGCATATTTTGCCATTAATGCCTTCCCTGATGTCACTTATGAAGACATTGACCAACACTGGCCCCAACACTGATCCCTGCGGGACCCCTCTGGTGACATCTGTGGTGCTGGAGAAGTCGCCCCAACCACTAGACTCTTGAGCTGTGCCCTTCAACCAATATTCAGTCCATCTTACCATATTCTTCCCCACCCCTTGGTCCCTCAGTTTCATTATTAACCTTTTGTGTGGCACTGAATTGAAGGCCTTACTAAAATCCAGGTATAAGATGTCCACCACCTGGCCTTTGTCTGCCCTTGTGACCCAGTTGGAAAACTCGACCAGGTTCGTGTGACACGATTTGCCTGCCACAAACCCATGCTGTCTGTCATCCTGCAGACCATTCTCCTCCATGTATTTCACCAGCCCCTCCTTTAGTATGGTCTCCATGAGTTTACATACTAGCGATGTAAGGCTGACTGGCGTGTAGTTACCCAGGTCATCCATGGTTCTCATTCATGTGGAGTGGCACCACATGTGCCATTCTCCACTCCTGTGGCACACCCGACTCCAGAGATCTGTTGAAGAGAACAGCCAGCTAGTGGCTCTGCCAGAAAGCCTGCCAACTCTTTCAGCATCCTGGTGTGTTTTTCGTCTGGTCCTGGGGATTTGTCCACCCTCAGTGCCATCAGCTCC
This sequence comes from Neoceratodus forsteri, assembly GCA_016271365.2. Lineage (NCBI taxonomy): Eukaryota > Metazoa > Chordata > Ceratodontiformes > Ceratodontidae > Neoceratodus > Neoceratodus forsteri. Next base: position 242,937,729 of record JADMNL010000028.1, on the reverse strand, counting down.
TCTCTCACTCTTTCAATCCCAATTACACCTACTGCTGCCCTCCCGTTCCCTCGATCCTTCTCCCTATATGTGGCACTGGTCTATCCTTTTCCTTTGTAAAAACACAGCAGAAGTATTTGTTTAATACCTCTGCCTTGCTCTCATCTTCCTCTACCCAACCATCCCCCTTCCTCAGCCTAACAATGTCATCCTTCTTGTCCCTCCTTTCACTTATGTAGTGAAAGAAGGCCTTTTCTCCATTCTTTATTCCCTCGGCTATTTGGAGCTCTTTCTGTGCCTTTGCCTGCTGCTTCTACCTTCTTGCCACCTTTGCCAATCTCTGGTATTCTTCCTCATCCTCTTTCTTTTCTGTTCTTTTGAATTTTCTGTAGGCTGCCCTCTTTTCCCTTACCACTCAGGCCACATTCCCATTGAACCAGCTTGGTGCCCTGGCTTTAAGTTTCTTCCCCCTCAATTTGATGCAGCTGCTCGTGGCCATCTGAATGGCTTCCCCCAATGATGGCCTATAATTGGTAAACCCCCATGCCCTCTTCAGTGCTCTCCAGGTTTTCCCTTAATACCTTTCTCATCTTTTTTTAAATTTGCCATCTTGAAGTCCAGTGCTCTGGTTTTGGTGGGGATGTCATCCTTGCCCATGTCCAAACTGAACCACACTGTACTGTGGTCACTTCCACCCAGTGGTTTCCTAACATCTGTCTACTGTACGTGCTCCCCACTGGTGATATATATCCTTTTATTACCACAATAAAAATTAACAGGTTAAAATAATCTGGATCCTAGTTAAGGGGAAGAATCATTTGGAGCTTCTTTCAGGGCCTGATGGGTATAGTTGAACTAGCTAGGCTTACTCCTCTGTTTCATAATCACCTTCTAAAGATCCAGTTAAGAGGAGCTAGGAGCCCCTTTTGGAGCAATCGATGTTTGGAACAACTGTGCTAGCTGCTGTCGCAATAGTAGCACTACTGCTTGTGGTGCCGGTGACCCATGTTTGTTATTGAACTCAGAGCAACAAAGGATTGGGGGGGGTTCAAGAGTCTGATGGACTGCTCTCCTCCGGGTGGGGGAGGAGAAGGGAAGGGTGCGTCTCCTGGTGCACACCTGCTCCCTAGCGAAGGCTAGAGGTAGGTAGCCCTGGGGCCCCAACATTGGGGGTGGGAGGAATGGCAGCTGCCATTGCCCTCTGCAGCAGGGTGCGCAGGGCTTTATAGGCAGCATTGTACATCCACCGTTCCAGGGACCATAGAGGAGGAAGAAAAATGGATGGCCTGGTCGCAAACTGACCCTCCACAGGCTCAGCACCCAACAACATGGCACGCCTCCCACCAAGGATCCGTTTCACAGCCTCCGTGGCCACCCCTGATATGGTGGGGGAAGCCATGCGGGAGTTGGACGGTAAGTCCATTGGAAGCTGGGGTGTTGGGCGGGGGGGGGGTTGCCGCTGATGGAGGTGGAGGGCCTGCCTGATGGAGAAATAAACATTACTAACTGCAAAAAGAAAAGAAAAATTTTGGAACAGCATGTCTGTTTTTTATTTAAGCAGGGCAGGGAGAGTTAAAGGGGAACATTTTATGAACTTTATCCCAGATACCCACATAATATTAAAACCCAGGAAATAGACTTTTGAGTGAGGTACTGAACTTTCCTGTAGCTTGCAGCATCTCTGAGACATCCATAAGTCTTCCCTGCATTGATACTATGTTGTCACCATTTTTGGAACCTTGTTGTCATGCAGTGTGAAGCTGTGCCACACTAATGTAGTTTAGCACAGCTTCACCCTGCGGTGATATGACAGAGTTCCACAAATGGTGGTAATGTAGTATCAATATACGGTGCACTTAGTCAAGGATTTCTCTGGAGTGCTGCCAGATACAGGTAAGCCCAGTACCTCATTTAGAGAACTTTTCGTGGGTTTTCTGTGAAGGACACTGTTCATAATGTGCTGCTGAGCTCAATCATTTGATTCAGTATTAATCTTTGGGACCATGGAAACCAGAAATGATTTTTAAATTTACTTATGTAGGAAGACATTTCCTTGCAAAGAAGGTAGTAACATTTTGTGATTTTTTAGGCCTGAAATGATAGATTTTTGTAGCATGTTGGCAGATACTACACCTAGGGGCAAAAAATCCAGCTCCTATATACAGCCTTTGTGGTGCAACAGTGGCTAGCACAACGGAAGAGTGGGGTCTAGGAGTAATTATGACCAGTAAGTTGAACCCAGGCAGACAAGCTGCTGCTGCAGTCAAAAGGTTTTAGGACAGTGTTGGTATGCACTAGAAAGGGGGATAAGGAGCATGTCAAGGAAGGGGACCTTCTTCCTGTGCAGCTAAGGAGGGACCTGGGCTCCAAGCTTGGAGAAAATGAAGTTTAAAAAAAATAAAAAAGGGTAATTGTAAGACAAGGGTAACTGGAGATTGCGTTTTTTTTTTGGGGGGGGGGATGTGATACACTCAAGTGAGCAGTAGCAGGGAATATGAGCTCCAACTATCTGTTTTTGAAAGTCCAAAATCTACATAAAAATGACCAAATTTTGTACAGATTATAACAGTCAGAATTTTATTGCCATCAAGTGCATCGTCCAGCAGAAGCCAGGGCAGAAAGAACTGGAATGGAAGGAGCTACAGCCTACAGTCTGTTCTGCACACCTCTGCTAGCATGGTCACAAGTGGCAGAACAGGGGAAGCCGGCTTCATCCCCCAGTTTCTCACTTGTCTCTGCGGACCCGCTGGCCAAATACAAATACATGGAGGAATTCAGTTTTTATTACAAATACTTTAATAGAGATGGTCAGTGATTTCAAGACTATAAAGTCAGCAGTGGAAGCTCTGCTTACTTGAGTAGGGGACATAGTGGCTCTAGTTAGTTCCATTGAAGATTGAAATGAGGAGGAATCAAAGAACTTACAGCTCTAAGAAGGAAGGTCACTCGGCTTGATGACAGAATCGAGGACCAGGAGGAGCGAAGTCATTGCAATGACTTGTCCTTGTTGGGCTGCCAAAAAAAGACAGAAGGCAGATATACAATAAAATTTATGCAGCAGCTTTGTGAGAAAATTGCCAGTTCCTCACCCAGTCACCCAAGTTACATTACTGTACACATTGAAACGTGCCCTCTGCCCACCACCAAAGGAGGGGGAGAGGCTGAGGCTGATTACCTTTAAGTTGTTAAACCTTCTTGATAAGCTCCACATTCAGGCAAGGGTTCGGGAGCTACAAACAGTGGAATGGGAAGGACAGAAGCTTTTAATGTTTAGTGACCTTAGCCCACAAGTTAGGCAGAAGCAGGCTGCCTATAAAGACATCAGAACTCCTTATGCCGCTAGTATCAAGTTCAGGATGAGCTGTCCCTTCAGGCTAAGTTTGATTGTGGCCAGCAAAGAAAGGCAGTGTCAGACAGGAAGAAACTACAGGCAAGGAATTATCTTGGCTACTGCAGAATCTATTCCAGGGAGCATCTTTTGTCTTGAGGGGAAAGGGCAGATCTTTACACGCAGGTGACCAGTCTGAAAAATGGACTGTCCCCAGAGCTATATGAATTATGCAACTGCATTGATAGAGGTGGTTATAGTGGGAATGGGAATATAATAAATTGGATTTGAGAGGAAGTGTTTGCACGTTTTTCAGCTGGGGGTCCATGTTTGTTTGATCACCCGCCCCCCCCTTACTATTCTTTTTTTTTTTTAATTTATTTAGTATGCTTTATCCCTCCTATGGACAAACAGCCCCCATAGATCCTGAACCCCCCCCCGTGCCCAGCCCCATCACTCGCCTTTCCCAGGACTTACCTCGGCTCCCTAACACCCTGGCGTGCCCCCCAGGGCGAGGCTGCTGGAAGGGCCCCTCCCCCCAACAGAGACTTGATCGGTATATTGGGAGCGAGTGCCATAGTCAGCAGTGTGGGGCCTGTGGGGTGGACATTCTCCTGTCATGACTGGACATTTTCAGATTTTCTTTTCCCATTCCCCTTCCTTGCATGCGGAAACATGCGCATGTGCTGGAGTGAATCTGACATCCTCCCACCCTGGTCTGATGGCACTGGTTGCACGACACTTGTGGTCACCCAGGTGGCGGTAGTGCACTGACATCTATGCACCATCCCTCTCCAAAGTGGAAAACGTCCACATAGATGCTTCACTCGCCTACCGTGGCTGGCCCTCTGATGACTCGGGTTTGTTTCCGAACCTTGGTCGACAGCGTCATGAGTGGTAGTTTTACCTCTGTGCTGGCAGGCCAGTCACTGTCATTCTTTCCACCTTCCCCATGGAAAGATACACTGAAATAGGCTTCTTCACTTAAATTCTGCCACATCTTCACTAAAATGGTCCTAAGATGGTGCTTTGTTGGGAATGCTTACCAGAGGGAAGAAGAAGACTCGGTGTGGGAAGCTGAAGCCAGCTACTGCACAGGTTGGGGAATTGGTCGCCATGTCTGACAACTACATTACTATGCATGCCTCATTTCTGGAATCCCAGGTGGTAAACACTGGGTTAAAGAGCAGGTTCCTAGTTCCTGCCCTCTCCCCGACCATATTACATAGCTCACCTGGCCTGTAGTCCAGTACTGTGCATATGATCATTTATTTCTTCAGTGTTATAAAGTTACAGTGCTCAAAAACTCACCTCCGGCCACCACAGCCATAAGCGAACCACTTCCATAAGTGGACAACACCCCCATGTGAGCTGCACGACCCTTTTGTGTGGTCATAAGCAGATACCCCTGTGCCCGCCCCATTCAGTTCAATGGGCGATTTTTATATACATTTAGTAGCATATAGAGTTGAGGTTTTTAAGAATCCAAGCGACCACTGCGACTAACAGGGTCCTTGTTGGTTGAGTGGCCTCATGGGCTAAAATCCCAACTCTAGATGCTACTAAAATGTATAGAAAAAGTCATCCCCTTGAACTGAATTGGGTGCGCACACGGGGCATCCGTTTTATGACCTCACAAAAAGGGTCTGCGTGTTCCTACATAGGGGCTTGTCTTCCACTTACGGAAGTGGTTCCGTTTATGGATGTGGTGGCTGGGCGCGAGTTTGAGTGCTATAACTTTTTAAAACTGAAGAAATGAATGGACCTATGCATGGCAATGGACTATGGACCAGGTGAGCTATGTAATATGGTCGGAGGAGCAGGAACTTTTAAAAGAGGAACCTGCTCTTTAAGATAGCATCAGGAAGTAGCTGGCATACACAATCCTGAATTATGTTGCCATTGGACTTCGTTGCATCTTACGTTCACGTCGACTTCATAACAGCACGACCACGGCTGCACACCAGTTGATCTGAGGGCAAGAGGAGATGTTGTATTTCAGTCTGCCAACACATTGATTGGTTCTTACAGCCTGGGGACTGTGGCTTCGATTAGGAGTGCCTCAGCAAAGTTTGTAGCATTGGATGAGGTCTCCATTCTGCTGCTTTGGACTACTCGCGACAACGCCGGCACTAGTTGGGTATGCAAGTTGCCGGGTCGGTTTTTCATATTCATTTGGTGCATCTCTTGTCAGACACCCACTGGGTTTATCTTGGTTGGTGTGTCGGCTTGGCTGTTCTCCATTTGCCCTTCTTGGTGTCTTGCCAGGAGACTGTTTGATGATCATGATATTAAGAACTATTCTGAGACACAAAAGTGGAGGGTAACTGAATGGGTGGGGGGGAGCATTCAGGGTTGTATAATTCCGGATTGTATAATTCAGATGGACAACACCAAACTGGTTTGATGCAGGCAGTTGTTATAGTCCAAGGTTCCGACTGAGATTAATTCACTGTATAAGTAATTCAAGATTCGGTGATGATTTGTGATGGAGTTTAAAATAGCAATCAGTTAAAAGCTAACAATTCTTTATCTAAACTGGTTAATGCAACAAGTTGGTTTAACTATTTTTAGAAATAAAGATGGGTACCTCTCTGCACCTGTGGCGATGCATTGCTAAGGACCTAAATGGCGTTGAAGATGTGAAGGTCAATTTGTACACCTCAAGAGTGTGGCACTAGAGGTGATATCCATTCACCTGTGTTACCTTCTGGGGGCTAATTAGGGGCATCAGACAGTTAGTAGTTCTAGTTATTGCTTATGGATCTTAACAGAAGTTTGTCTGATACGTTACATGTTCATTCTCTTTAGTGTTATGGTTAAAATGTTTGTGTTTATTCGTGGGTGCCATCAGTATATGACAGTACTATACCAGGTAGGGGCAGAGAGTTTAGACAAGGAATTTTTTAAAGCTAAGAATATCAATTTCACAAACCAGGCTACAATATCAATACCACATTACCATGGGGTTGAATATTAAATTTGTCTGGTGGAATATTAAGGGAGGTCAGTCCCCTAACAAACGTTACCAGGTGGCACACAAGTTTGTTTCCTGCAGGAGATGTACATGCCATTTAACAAGATTAATTTTTCTGCAGGCAGGGGGTGGGGACAAGCTTTTGGAGCTGGGGCAAAAACTAATTAAAAAGGGGTGACCATTTTATTTGCGACGAATGTGAGGTTCCAACTTAAGAAAGAAACAGCAGATCCTGAAGATAGATTTCTCCTTTTACAGGAAATGTTGAACCATAACAGAGTGGTACTGGGCAGTATAAACAGTCCGAATTCAGATTCACCCCTATTTTATCATGGACATACTTAAACTGCTGGGCCGGTTTACTGGAATTGTGATATTATTAGGAGGTGACTGGAATCTTGTTTAGGAAACCAAAATAGATTGTTCTGCTAGGTGTAGATAGGGGCTTACACCAGCTCAGAGAAGTATGAGGGATCTGAAGAATAGTCTGGAATTAATAGTAGACATTTAGAGAATTTTCCACGTACTGGTTAGAGACTACACTTTAAATTCGGCAACCCACAACAGACTCCAACCGTGATTATTTCTTGGTATCAAAGGAATGGCTACAAGGTCTAGGTTACTGTGAGATAAAGGCCAAAGTAATTTCTGACCACGCGCCTGTCTCAGCAGTGCACCAGTTCATTTCTGCCACAGAGCAGGACAGTAAGTAGAGTAATCCAGCACACTTACAGCCTGTAACAAGATAAATCCAGGTCCAAGTCCAAACGCTGTGATAAGCAAAAAAGATTTATTTGATCCCTTAGGACAAAAGGACCAGCAGGTGTGCTGGATTACTTTGGTTCTGTCTGTTTTGGGTTGGCTACCCTTTACTTCTAAGCACCACCCCACTAAGCCTTGGCTCGCAGCACGAGTGTTTTTAGTCTCTCCAGTAAGTAGAGTAAACCTTTATTTAGAAGCTGCCCATTCCCAGGGGCTCAGAGTGATGTTCAAAGTAGGGGAAGAAAGTGAAACATAAACAATGAATACAAATAAATAAAGCTTACACTAACAATATCAGCTAAAATCCTAACTAAAAGTAGCTAAAATTAAATAATAATTATGCTATCCCTAGAATGCAGCCAGTGAGATATTAATTACGGACCAAATGATTTCTTAAAAAGGTGAGATTTCAGACCCCAATTAAAGGCCTCCACGAGGAGGCCTCCCTCAAAGATCTTGGAAGAGAGTTCCACAGGGCTGGCGCCTCAGTAATCAACTCCTGAAAGACAAAATTGTGGCAGATCATAGATTTCTACTCTTGACAGTCTAGGGTCAGTTGAGAATCTAGTTACTCTTTAGGCAGCAGCTACGTGTAATGTTGTGGGGAGTTGATAAGGTTAGCTGCAAATAGGAAATGGAAAAATGAAGAGGAAATTACTGATACCTTTAAGAAAATCAGAGAAAAGGAAAAAAACTGGAAGTCCTACCATGAGTGAGAGGAAGACAGAATAAATCTGAACATTTTGAGGAACAATTATCAGGAACAAAGGGCTGTTCGTAAGACCAAAGCTGAGTACATTGAGCAAGGGGACGAGCTAGGTAACATATGGCTTTAAGATTCCTAAACAAGAAGCAGCTAGGATGATCCTGGATGTAAAACAAGCAGAATCTGGTCAGCTTATAGCAGAAATTATTGGTATAACTGAGGAATTTCAGAAAGTTCTACTGAGCACTGCTTAGTTGAGAAGTTATTCCCGATCTAGAGAGTAAAATAGAAACCTTCAAGGACTAATGCAGATCATGCCTACTCTGAATGGCAGGGCCTTTGCATGCTTGGTCATCTACTATATATCATCAGGGCTACTGGTATTGGCAACTCCTGCCGTGCAAGAGGTACCTCCCCAGGAGGCACTGTAGATGACTTCAGTGGTCTACCTCCAGTCCCCAGCCTAGGTGGCTAGTTGGGGGTGAGTCATTTTGAGGGTGGGTGGTGGTGGGGATTGGGAATATTATTTTAGTTTCATGATATTTTTGTGAACTGTGTTGTGTTGCGTTTGTTTTCTTGTAAAGTGTTTCTGCTTCAGTAAAGTATACTAAATTCAATCAATCACTTTTTATTTGTTTAGCGCCTTTCAAAACCAAGGCGCTGTACAATCATATAAAACATCAAGCATAAATATATAAATTAATCTGGGTAAGCCAGAGAAAATAAATACGTTTTCAGCATAGTTTTAAAACTATTGACTAATTAAAAAAAACTTAATGGGAGGTCACTTTAGCTCAGTTCAATCAGGATCAGAAAGAGTTACTAGAAGCAGCAATTACCCCCCTCTAAAATTCTGAACACCCCAAAGAATTATCAGACAGAAGTCCAGGCTCAGATGGCGTACCCTCTGATTTTTACAAGGCCTACAGTATTTAGCACACTTGTTCAGCTATGCTCATGAAAAAGGTCTCAAAGAAACATCAGTCATGGAGGCAGTGATTACCCTTTTGCCTAAACCAGATTAGGATATCCAACTGGTGGGGAATTACAATACCATCTTGTTTTTAAATTTAGATCTTAAAATTCTAACGAAAGGGGGCGTGGTTAGGACACCAAGAGGAGCGACATGTGGCAAATCGGCTCCTGAGAAGGGCTAACTGTAAAGTAATATTTTCTGATTAAAAGGACATTTTGGCGATGTAAAAATGTGTCTGCAGATGTGGAGCATCGGGTAGCATCCAAATATGGGATGTCCAAAAGGAGTAGTAGCGCAAGCTGTTTTTTTTTTAAACCAAAATTGACCCATCCTTCTACCAGCAAGCAGGGCCTGGATCCTCCATCCTCTACGCAACAGCAGACTGAGGAACCAACTTTGGCAATGGTACATCAAACGCTTCTGCAAATTTGTCTATCGGTACAGGGTATGAATAGAAAAATTGGACAATCTCTCCGGTAAAGTGGTGATGTTAGAGCAATGAGTTGACACAATCCGGGCAACTGCAGAAAAAGTAGACTCTTAACGCGGATGAAGCTCAGGATGCATCAGTAAAACTGATCCAAGAGAATCAAGCACTGCGTCAGAGACTTGAAGTGGTAGAAAACCTCTCAAGTGCTTGCCACGTTCGGCTTATGGGTCTGCCTGAAGGGGTGGAGGTTGGCGGCCCAAAAACCTTTGTAGAAACATGGCTGGGGAAAGCTTTAAGTATTTATGAGACAACTACCCCTCTGCAATATGAAAAAGTGTATCAGATCATCCCTAGAAGAAGGACCACGTGGACGAAGAGCCCTAGAACCCTGCTGGTGGTGTGTTCTGGGGTTGGCATTAAGGAGCTACTTCTGCAAGCAGCCAGGAACCAAATATGAGGAATCCACGGTTTTCCTATACCCGGATTTATCCTATAGTACAAGGCAGAGGAGGAAGCAATTTGATTTCATTCTCAGAGGCTTGAGAGATCTCAGTACACCTGATGCCCCCCCCCCGCCAGACTACTCATCATGGAGGGAGAACGCACCTACGTGTTCTCAGAGCCCAAAGATGCCGCACAATTTTTGGCTGAAAGAATGGCGGAGCATCAGAGTCGTGTGGAAGGGGAGATGGACCATTCAGAGAAGGAAGGTTGACTCAGCTCGGACTAAACACTTTAGTCTGTAAGTACTTTAACAAGGAAGGGTAGGAGAGATTTGGGTTTCAGTCTTGCATCCTGGATACGTGACTTTATACCTAGACTTTTTTTCCATAATTTGCACCATGTATGTATTTATAATCTTTCGTGTCGTGCTGTGCCACAGTATTAAGATGGCGCTGAGAACATGCAAGGCTATCTTCCCGCTGTCCTGCTCATGAGCTCAATGTGCATTCTCAATGGTTCAGTATTTTCCTTCTCAACTTTCCCTATTTCTATCAATTAACCTTCGATGGGAGTAAGTGTTATTGGTAAAGTAAGTTAATACTTTAAACCAGCATTATACAATAGCAAGAACATTTCCTGGTCTCTGATTGGTCAGTCTGGGGCTGGACCCGCGATGTTATCCCAGCACATCACGGGTCTAGTCTCTGCACTGTGAACCAATGTGGATGATCTCCAGTATGATGAGGATCATTTCTTTTTTTCCATCTCCTGTTAAGAAACTAAAATATTTTTCCACACTAATAAAAACATTCTTTAAAATGATTTTTAATTTTATCTATAACAAATGAGCCATTGTATAATAGCAATAATGCCCTCCAGGGTGTGTGTCATTTGGGATAACGTCACGCCTCAGGTATTGGACGCACTCTGCCTATGGCCTCATGCCCATTCACCTGAGGCGGAGTTATCCCAGCATCGACACACGCCCCTGTTGGGCATGATGTTTAAATAAAGATGACGAGGTGGGGTTATAGTCTGATGAGAGCAGGCCCCAGGTGCTATGAGGCACAGGTGCTTGCGCCAAGTGCCTTTTGCACCTGGGAAGTGCTCTTATCAGGCCATAACCCACACCTCGGAGTGTCTTATTGTGCTTATAAAATGGGTCCCCTAAGTAAGTATTTAAGAATAAAAAAAAAAAAGAAAAATAGCAAAAAAATGTTAAACAATGACATTTAATACTGAAACACTAAAAATAGTCCCCTAATGGTAGTTTGTGATGGCCAGTACAGCTCCCCCCTCCCCAAACACACAGATAGATACTGTTGAGCTTGTTACTCCTTCTCCCCGACACTGTATCCCCGACTGACACACACCATTTTAAGTCGTGTGTCCCTGCCATGTCTACTACTGAGCAGAGCGGGCATTTCTTTCAGAGCCAGTGTCACGTTTCTTTGCGAGTGAGCATGTTCCTTGCCAGGCGCCGTACTTGCGACTTTTAAATCATGGTTTCTAACATCGGGCGCTCGTTCTGTAAGTTTAAAATAAATGTGTGTTTAACTGAAGAAACCAGCATATTAAAGAGCAAGCGGGGGGGCACTGATGAGCAGCTATCTGAACAGACGCGGTTCCTGGTCGCTCCACTCGCGCAGCCGCTAATTAATAGTAACATAAACTTAAAATACCTTTTAAGCAGACAAATGACGGTATTTCGCGGTGCTGGAAACCAGTATGGATGAGTACTTAACCCCTAATCCAGCCAAAAATCAACGAGCTGCAGGAAAAGCTGGGAAGAAGTGTGCGCCGGTCCCCGTGGGAGAAAACTCGGACCTGGTGTCTCTCTCTCTGCAGCGGAGGTCACCGTGTTGGGAAAGGAGTTAACTGGCCACATAATCGCGGTGCTCGAGCCACGATTAATAAAGCTCGAAGATACACTGGACAGTCGACTACAAGAAGTGCTAGAGCAACAGGCCCAGCAGAGTTCTAGGGTGGTAGAAGTGGAGGAGAGGTTATCGCGGCTGGAGGATGAAGTACTAACAGTGCCTGGGCAGGTCATGGCACTCCAAAAGGAGCTGGAGGAGTTCAAGGAAGCTTATGACTACCAAGAAAATTACCATAGGCGTTTAAACCTTCGGCTGAGAGGGCTGCTGGAGGGGCGAGAAGGTGGTGACGCTCTTGCTTTCTGCAGTAGAGTTTTGCCGGAGCTGTTGGGCCTACATACTAAGCATGGCAAGGTTAAATTGGAACGGGACCATCGTGCTGTGCTCCCGCGTCCGCTTGCAGATCAACTGCCTCGCCAAATCATTATGAGGTTCCACAATTACCAAGATCGGGAGGCGATCTTGAAGGCTTATAGAGCGAAGGGCACGCTGAGCTATGAGGGTAGTCATTTATTCATCTCACAGGATTATTCTGCAAGGTTGCTGAAGAAGAGGAAAGCGTTTAATGGACTTATGGCCCAGCTGAGAGGCATAAAGATAGAGAATTTTCTGGTATACCCTGCCACATTAAAAATCAAGCAAGAGGGGGCAACCTTCTCATTTTGGGAATTGAAGAAAGCTGAGGAGTTTGTGAAGGCCCTGAAAAGGAAAGTGGGATGAGAGACATGAGGGAAGAGAATCCTTGGGGAAATGGCGAGTTTTTTGTCACGAGGAGATCTCTTGTTATTCTGCTTGTCTCGTGTGTTTTTTTTTTTTTTTTGTGCTCTGTTGGGACATAATAAGTAAAAGTAATGCTCACTTCATTTACTCGCCCTCACATGGAGCTGGAAAAGGAAAATGGGGCAGTTATTGGATTTAGGGATGTTGGACTTGATTGGACTGGGACTCGCCCCTTTGTTGTGACTGGATATAGTAGCCTAATCTACTCCCCTTTGTTTTTGTTTGTTCAGGGAGCCCCCACTGATGATAGCGCTGTGGAGTGGCGGGCCTTGAGCCCTGATACCAGACTTCTGAAAGGTAGGGGCGAGAGTGGGCTTAGCACGTGTGTTAAGAAGGCGCGGCCTAGCTCTTGCAACCTTGCAACCCTCACGCTCATCCTTGTTACTATTCTTGGGTTTGACGAGGTATCAATACTGCCTATCTGGGGGGAATACTTGTAAATGAGAGGGATGGTAGGGAGGGTGAGGGGTCTGATCGTGAGTTTCTTTGTAGGAAATAGAAACCGGGGAGGGGGAGGCCATGAGGAGATTTTGTATTATTATCTTGCTGCCCTTCTCTCTGCGGGGACAAATTAATTACAAGAATCTGCGCAGGGGTTGTGTACAGACCCCCATGTCAGGGGAAGGGAATGGACAAGGATATGATAGAAGGCATTCTTAGAATGGCAGAGAAAGGGGAGATACTGTTGATGGGAGACCTGAATATGCCAGATGTTAACAGGAGCACATTTGCTGCAGCCACATCCAAGAGCAGGGCCATTCTTGATGCCCTACAGGTGGCAGGCATTAGACAGCTAGTTTCGGAACCCACTCGTGAGGAGCAATCTTAGATCTCGTACTCTCAAACAGGGGCAGTGAGAGGATCTCAGATCTAGAAGTGGGTAGCCATCTGGGGACAAGTGACCATCAAACAGTGTGATTCATGTTAAACTCGGCTACAGAGTCAAGCGATACAAAAGTGAGGGTACTGGACTTTAAGAGGACTGACTTTGGCAAGATGAGAGAGTGCCTCAGAAAAGCACTAGCAAACAGGCTAGAAGGAGGTGTGGAGCAACAATGGGGAATCATCAAAACTGCCATCACAGAGGCAACTAGCCTTTGTGTGAAGCAAATAAACAAATCAAAATGAAAGAAAAAGCCACTATGGTTCTCAAAAGAGGTGGCTGTGAAAGTCAGGAAGAAAAAGATAGCATTCTGGAAGTATAAGGAAACACAGAAGGAGCAGGACAGACAGCTGTACCAGTTAAGGCAGAAGGAAGCAGGAGGGAAGTCAGAATAGCAAAGGCCCAAACTGAGAAAGATAGCCAACTCAGTTAAGAAGGATAAAACCTTTTGTAGGTACATCAGTGAGCATAGAGAAGGACAAGGGAGGGATAGTGAGGCTGAATAGAATGAGCAGTGGGTGGGCAGAGGGAACAGTGAAAATCAGGGATACTGAGCGAATATTTCTGCTCAGTACTCACAAAGAGGAGGGAAGTGCTAATCCAATTAACAGAAGCACTCTTGATAGGGGGCTCGATCCCAGTCCTTTCACAGAAGAAAGGGTTCTGCAAGAACTCCTAAAACTGAAGGTGGACAAAGCAATGGGTCCTGATGGAATTCTCCCCAGAATTGTAGAAGAATTAAGGAAGGAACTAGTGAAACCACTGGCTACTCTTTTTAATAAATCATGGGAGGATGGTGTGGTACCCGAGGACTGGAGGAAGGCGGATGTGATTCCCCTTCACAAAAGTGGGACCAAGACAGAGGCAGGAAACTACAGACCTGTCAGCCTGACCTCTGTGGTAGGGAAAGTGATGGAGTCACTTCTGAAGGAAAGAATAGTTGAGTACCTAGAGGCCAGTGGAGCACAGGACCCAAGGCAGCATGGGTTCACAGTGGGAAGGTCATGTCAGGCAATCTAATAGATTTCTTTGACTGGGTGACCAAAGTAGTAGACCAAGGAGGGGCTGTGGACATGGCCTACCTAGACTTTAGCAAGGCATTTGACACAGTCCCACACAAAAGATTAATAATCAAATTAACCAGCCTGGGAGTGAGTCCTAGGGTGGTAGCCTGGGTAAAACATTGGCTGCACAACAGGACACAGAAGGTAATTGTAAATGGAGTCCACTCTGAAGAAAGAGGGGTTACTAGTGGGGTACACAGGAGGTTCAGTATTGGGTCCAGTCCTTTTATAATGTCTTCATCAGTGACATTGCAGAGGACTGGAAGGAAAAGTGTGCCTTTGCAGATGACACAAAGATCTGCAACAGGGTTGATACACAAGGAGGCTGGAAAGGATGAAAAGGGACTTGGCAAGGTTGGAGGGAATGGTCAGAAGTATGGCAGCTAGGATTCAATTGCAAAGAAGTGCAAAATAATGCACCTGGGAAACAAGAACCCAGGGAAGAATACACAATGGGTGGGAGGTAGTAACAACAACAAAAAAGGAAAGGGACCTGGGGGTAATCATATCAGATGACCTTAAGGTTAGCAAGCAATGTGAGAAGGCAGTAGGGAGGGCTGGGGTTATACTGGGATGTATAGGGAGAGGCATCAGCAGCAGAAAACAGGAAGTTGTTATCCCTCTGTATAGACAGTGAGACCCCATCTGGAGTACTGTGTCCAGTTCTGGAGACCCCATCTCCGCAAGGACATAGACAGGATAGAGGTGGTCCAGAGGAGGGCAACTAAAATGGTGCAGGGTCTGCAAGGGAAGCTGTATGAGGAGAGACTAAAGGAGCTTAATATGTATACCCTTGAGGAAAGAAGGGAGAGGGGGGACATGATAGAAACTTTTAAGTACCTCAGTGGAATCAACAAAGTCCAAGAGGGTAGCATCTTTCAGAAAAAGAGACTTGCAAGAACCAGGGGACACAATTTAAAGATAGAAGGAAGGCGGTTCAGGAGCAATGTGAGGAAGTATTATTTCAAAGTGAGGATAGTGGATGCATGGAACGGCCTTCCTGAGGAGGTTGTAGGGTCTAAAACTGTGGGAGAATTCAAGAATGCATGGGGCAGACATAAGGCAGTTCTTGTGGGGGGTAGGAAGAAATAGGCTGTTGGTTAACTAGGATCTGCGGCCTATCCTGTAGGTAGGGAAATGGGCAGACTAGATGGGCCAAGTGGTCCTTATCTGCCATCAAAGTCTATGTTTCTATGACATGGTCCCCTAAAAGGGACAAAGTCGACGGGTATGACATTCTAGGGCCTTTTTTATTTGCTCGCCCTCACATGGAAGGGGGAAGGAATGAGGGGTGGTTATTGGACTTGCAGATGGGGAGCTCGATCGTGCTGGGGTTCGCCCCCTTTGTGGAGAATGGGTCTTGTGGCCTGTTACATCCTTATTGTTTATTTGGGGAGCCCCAGCTGGTGGCGACTTGGAGTGGTGGGTCTTGAGTCCCAGCGCCGGACTCGTGGCGGGCAGGAGCGAGCGCGAGCTTGGCGCGAATGTTGGAAGGCGCAGCCTGGCTCTTGCGCCCATCGTACTCTTTCTCTCTTGTTTCTTTTTGCTGGGGCGGGGTGCCGATTTTGTTTGTCTGTGGGGAATGGTTGCAGGGGAAAGGGATTGTGGGAAGGATGAGGGGTCTGAGCCTATGGCAGCTATGTAGCGAGCGGTAAAAGGGAGATGGGAGAACTGAGTGAAGGCGGGAAGAAGAGACGAAGGAAGATAAGAGGTTACGTGAGCATAGTCTATTTCTGACCTCGGCAGAAGTATAACTGCTGAGGTTGAGCGGACATTGGGGGGCAGTGAGATGGGATCACTATAAGCTGCCCAGGCTAAGTCAGAAAGAAGGGGGCGGGCGGGTAGGAGGAGCTCTGGGCACAAGGAGGAGTGACTCACAATTAAGGGCGGGCTGTGGGACTGAGCAGTCGTGTGAAGATGTGCACTCGGGGGAGAGATTGAGGTAAATGGAGATCTGCATCAGGATAGGTTTTAATGATTTTGAGCTGCTCACAAAAGCTAATACCAGAGGGGGGGAGCGGCTGTGGGGCGGAGCGGTGGGACGCACATTTCAGTTGAGGAGAGGTTATTGCCTTTTTTCTTAGGACACTTGTGCTATATTAGCAATTAGTGTCGGTGGAGGATTAGAGGAGGGGGGTTGTGGGAGGACGGACTGAGATTTTTTGGGGCGGGAAGACTAAAGCAGAAGAGTAAGGGAGGGTATAGGGAGTGCTGAATTTGGGAAATAAGGGTTGTTGGGAAAACATGCTAGGTATAGGAGGAGTGGGGAAATTTGGGGGTGGGGCAGAGGGGAGAGTTCACAAAGTTAAAAACGTTTTTTCTGTTAGAACTGTTAATGTTGTTAAGAAAGTTATGTTAACCATAGATGCAATCGATGATAGGAAATGTAATGTTACGTTGCAAGCCTGTTTAAAATGCTGTTGTTTAAAAGCGAAAAGAGATGGGAAATGAGCCAAGAGAAGCAGGCCAGATCTGGAAGGGTTACATTATGACACATGGCTGACGTCACAGATTTAAATGTTATTTCATGGAATGTAAAAGGCATAGCAAGCCCGGTAAAGAGGACAACACTTTTGACTGCATTAAAAAGGGGGCTCAGGTGGCCCTGTTGCAGAAAACCCACCTGATGGATTTGGAGCATGCAAAATTGGAGCGGAATTGGGTGGGGAAATGTTACACGGCCTCCTTTTCCTCTCATAAGAGAGGTGTTGCGATACTCTTACGCAAGAACCTTCGCTTCGAGGTTAAAAAGGTGGTGCAGGATCCGAGAGAAGGCAGGTATTTTTTTTGTTACGAGTTTGTTACAGGGAGAGAAACTTACGTTTTGCTGTATTTACGCCGCGGCAGCGCATGAGCCGCAGTTTTATTCCTCTTTGCTGGGCTTATTGGTCAGGGAACAGTTCCCTGGGCTTATTATGGGAGGGGATTTTAATTGGACTGTGGATGCACGCATGGACCATTCTGAAGGGAAGGGACGTATACTGTACATCTATTAAAGCACACCAACAGCTCCCTGCAGTATTTAAAGTCTAGTCCCAGAGAGATCTAGGATAGCCAGTGCTTAGAAATCCTAACCTAACAGTTGAGAATAAAATCATTTATTCAGACCCATGGTGCCATTGGAACATTCCTACCATGGAACACCTATTGATGGCAGAACAGCCCATCCCTTATCTAAATCTTTTGTAACCAGACAAGATGTTGGATGGGGGTCAGCTTTTAGATTTCTCCAGTTGATGCATTCTGTGGCTCAGCACTTTGATCCCACACCATGGTCTGCTTCTTGTAGCGTAAAAAATAAACTCATTGATAGCATTAGCTACTAGCCCCAACTCCATATCTAAACTATATGCCTCCATTTCTAAGTTATATTATCCAGAAGGGGCAGACTTAGGCCACTATTGGGTTCACACGATGCTAGCAGAGTGCGATCAGTGGTCATGGAACCATATATGGATTAATATGTACAAATTTATAAAGGTAGAACACCTTCATCTGATTCACTTTAAAATACTGCACAGTTTAAATTATACTCCCATTAAGATGCAGAAAAAGAAATTGGAGATTTAACAATTAGAAATTAGAGACGAACAACTAACTGTACAATGTGCGGGGAGTGGAGGGATCACTACTTTATATTCTCTGGCATTGCATTAAAGTGAAACCATTGTAGGATAGCATTAAAGAGAGGCTTGATTGTCTGCTTAGTCTTGAACAAGCCTTCACCTCAGAAATCTGTATTTTAGGAAACTATGGTAAGTACCTGTTAACAACCCAAAAATATCACATAGCCATGATAGCTAGCATAGTGAAGAAGATAATACTTACACATTGGCTGGATAGCACAACTCCATCATTTGCAGAATGGCACAATGAAATATTAAGTGCTCTGAGAATCAAGAAAATTGTCTGTATGAATAGTAGATTACACCAGTTATCAAAAAAGATAGGAAAAGCCAGAGGCACTGTTAACTATTATGTTGCGTGTCTTCGAATACCATAATTTAAACTCAAATTATAAAATGGGCAGTAACAATCCAGTGTCCTGATTGGTTAATCGCTGTTCAGACCCATGTGGCAATTGACCGATAATCGCACAGGTCAGTAAATGGCTTGCAAAGAGAGATTGTGGCATGCAACTTTCCAGTTACGACATCAAGTATCGGCCAAGAGCACCACAGTGCGCCATCTAACATAATAGAACAACATGGCTTTCAAACACAGCGACACTGAAACCAGCAAAACTCGCATTGTTTGAACCTAACATGAAGAGGTCGGCATGCGGAAGCTCCCACTTGATGAATTATTCATCTTTTTTTTTCTCTCTCTCAAGTTTCCCTCTGTTTTCAAGTAGGACTAATAATCACCATGGAGACCGTGCTACGTCACGGGATCTCCACATGAACGCAATAGTCGGTAATATAATGAATTACATTTTAGAAATCTCAATCTTTTAACAAGTGTGAGTTTTAAACCATTTTATAAAAGAAATGATCCACTCCAGGGTGTGTGGTTACATAGAGGATAATGCCTAAGAAGTGGTTGTTAACCACGCTGTAATCACCTAGAGCGGTTGTCAGGAGAACTAAGTAAACCTCGAGAGCGCAGCTCGAGAGGTTTGCAGTTGCCCTGGCAACCGCGAGAGGTGATTACAGCCGTGGTTAACAATCACTTCTTAGGTATTGTTCTTTATAGTGTATGGAGTGTGCATCTTTTAAAAAAATACCCTGAAATAATTCACAGCGTTCAGACTGACAAAACGTTAAAACTTACCAATGCGTTTATTTCATGGCCTCTCAACAATACAGTCATATCAATGGATGAAAGCGCGACATTTGTTTTTATTTTAAAATTACTAATTACACTGCTAAAGGGTTAACATGAGTCTGAGCTGCATCCAGCACATTTGCGGTTGCCCCTTTTGTGTCATGTGGCTATGCGCGACGTAGTCATCTGCGGCTTCACCTCTTGCTGTGCGGGGTTCAACAGACGTGGAGCTTGTGGGAGCAGCACGAACATTTAGGTAGGCCTGGGGAGATTAAATGAGAGAGCCTGTCTGTCTGACTGTGGGGGGACTTTACTACTATCCATCGCGATGTGTGCTGTGGCAGTTCAGGGACTGAATGAGTGGGGCTGCTGACTTTTTGAACGCTAACAGATTAGCGTTCCATGTTTGGAACTGTCAACGTGTGTGGTGTTCTATTCTGTAATCCCACCGATATGACGTCCCAATGCAAGGTTTACAGCATGCTGACGTCATATTGATGGGATTATCAGGTTGTTAGACTGCAGAAAACACAGGTTAATTGACTGTCTCCATACGTTATAGTGTAATTGCCCCCCCACCCCATTGAAAGGCACTTGGCAGATGCCTCGTGCTTCTAACCGGGGGGGGGGGGGAGTGTGCGGCAATTACACGGTAACTGCATACCCTGTCGTGTTATTTCTTACTTGAGTACGTTTCTTTTTTTCTTCTTTTCACACTGAATTGTGTGGGAGATTTATGGGGCTACTTATCTTTATAAATTGTGGAAATGGGTAATGTCTAAATCCTGAAGTTCAGATACCTATATAAAGCTGTGCATAACTGTCTGCTCACTGTCCGTTGTATCGAGAAAGGAATCGGATAATCAATAACTACTGTCAGTTGGGGGTTGTCGTATTTGTCTCGTGTAGTGGTATTAAGTGTATTTCTGTAAAACAAAAATTTCAATAATCCTATACTAAAAAAAAAACAAAAAACGAGGGGGGGCGGGGGAGAGACTAGAAAGAGTGTGTGCAAGAAAGGGCCTGTGCTTTAGGCTTCAAGAAAAGTCAACAAAAATGGAAATTAATGTTTATATTGCAAATTATGGGGGTAGCAGGCAGGGATCCTGTAGTGTATCTAGTCTGTAAGTTATACTGTTGTTGGTGGCTAGTTCAGGGAGCACTTGGACTAGTGAATTATATTTTTTTTTCCCCAAGAACTAATTGATGCTTGCCTCACATGGTTGGGAGTGTCCCTGGAGTGCTACCTTTTAGATGAGATGGTAAACGAAAGATGCTTCTGTTTGCGCGTCTCTGGTGGCTGTTCAGGTGGAAGCTAAATATCCTATTTCTATTTTTTAAAGAGTAGGGGACTCTCCCATTAGGAGGCAGTATAGCACTGTGGTTTAGGGTACTGAGTTGCAAACCTGGAGTCCTGGGTTTGAATCCCACAGCCCTCACTTGCAGACTGTGACCCTGAGCAAGTCACTTAACTTCCTCATGCTCCCAGGGTGCACCTGGAAAGGAGCTTCAGCTTAGTGTGCTTTTCCTGGTTAAACAATTTCCTCTTTCCTTTCCCTTTTCCCCTGTGCCGTGAAGAACATTCCCACTTTCAGTAATACAGATCCATGTAACCGAGCCACCCAGAGTGCAGCTGGAAACGAGTTGCTACAGCTCAATGTGCCTTTCCTGGCCAAGAATTACAAAAAAATAGAAAAAAACAATACATCAGTTGATTTGGTTTCTTCAGCTGTGTCTTGCTGAAGGGTTGGTAATGGTAAGGTGAGACCAAGCATATGTGTGTCATCAAAGATGGACAAAATACTCCCAAATGAAGTCAGAAACAAGATCAGTCCTTAAGTGGATGGAAACCAACCTGTGATTCATCCCAGTAGTATTTGTGGCGGGATCTTTAACCCACCAGGTGGACTGACTGACAAGGGAATGGATTAATTCATGAGGATGATCACTATGTAAAGTAGTTTTCCAACAGTTCTGCCACAGTCTCCAGTTACCTGTAATAGATACATTTGCATTTTATCAGTTGTGGATATCAAATTACAAAATGAAGATGCTGTCTTTGACAGGTACGGTATTCATCCCAGACCCGTGCTGTCCCTCCAGTGCCTTGTGTCCTGCTTGTTCATAACAAAAAAAATAAATTAAGTCCAAAGACCCAGGGGATTATTTTTAGTTATAGCCCTGATCTGGCCTCATAGGACTTGGCTGTCAGTGTTTCTTAAGACTCATGTTGGAGACCAGACCTTCCTTCTCAGTTCAGGTTCTGCTCCCAGCTCCACAACAGTGGACTGTGGCAGCTGGATCTGCATGTGAGGTGATATTGTTAAGCCATTTTTTTCAGTAAATTTGAAGTGATGGACAGTCATCAGTCAAGAAAATGCTTGGCCAGCTGGCCCAGAGGCGCTGAGAGCTGAGGCATGCTTGCCTTACCTCACGCTTTTCCGGAGACCCGGGTTCAGGAATGACCTTGGGTCGTCGGGGTGCCGGGGGGGGGGGCAGAAAGGGTGGGAGCAGGACTGAGTGTTGGCTCTCCTCTCCAGGGAGGGAGGGTCACCCTTTCGCAGTCCTGGTGTCACCGGATAGAGGTCCAGTAGTAGGCGTAGGCGATAACTGAGTGACTGGTAGGGTGGGGCATCCTGTAGTGCATGACGTGCGCGTACCTCCGCACACATGCATCGGGGACGCGAGGGATTGGGATCGGTGAGAAAACAGAAAAAGCACTTAAAATACCTACAGAAAAAAATGCTTGGCCACTATACTATTCCAGATTCTGGGTGATTTAATTGCTTAACGAAATTGCAACAGTCTTAGTGCTTTAAATTGCTAGGGTACTAGTATTTTGTTGGAGGATTATGTCTGAGTTTAAAAGTGGGCACGCGTAATTTTCACTGAGATAAAGAAGTCTGTTCTTTTATTGGGTCCAGGAAACAGTGTTTCGGATCAAGGATAGGAATTAACTTTTGTTGTTGTTGTTTGTACTTGCACCACTGTGCAGATAGGGCATATAGAGGATAGCGTATAAGCAATCATACTTAGCAAGGCTGTTTTTCAGTCGAGAGGTTTCCATGGGAACAGGAGACCTCAAGAGAGCAGCTGGCGAGGACTCATTACCACGGAAACCTTAAGATAAAAAACTGCCTTGTGTATGATTGCTCATACACTTTTATAGTGTATGGGCAACCATAAATTGAAGTCTGTGTCCTTACTTGTGGGTTTTTAATTTTTTTCTCTGCACCGCTCTCTTCCGGGGCCAGTCTCATCGTCACAGCCGTTTTAAGAAGAGAGGAGGTTACCAGAACATGCATGCGCAACAGCATTCGAAGTTGTCATGCTGCAGTTGCTATGTAGCTACTGCAGCACAACAGTGTTGTTCTAGGTATGGATTTCTACCTAGAACAACGTTCTACCATGCACTGTAAAGTTATTTGTGCCAGAAATCAGGTTCTGAATCAGGTTCTAGGGATGTGGATATGATGTTCTATCCACACTGTCTGGCAGTTGACATTCCCTTTAATTCCTGCCTAAACATGTTCAAGCTGGCTTCTCCCACCCACCTGGGTGGTAAAACCCTTGGCTCCGCCCCTAGATGCCAGATCTTCCTTTCCACTTGGAAGGTTCTGGTTCCCTCCTTACTGCTCCCGCATGTAGTAGGCCCTGGTGCTCAAATCTTCGGATTTGCTTCCTAAACTTACTTTAAAATTCGTACGAGTTACGACTTCAGCAGCTCTTCGATCACTCCCACAATGGAAGACAAGACCGCTCCTGGGTTTCGCCGGTGCCCCTGCAGGCAGAAGATGTTGCGGAC
Source organism: Neoceratodus forsteri (assembly GCA_016271365.2). Lineage (NCBI taxonomy): Eukaryota > Metazoa > Chordata > Ceratodontiformes > Ceratodontidae > Neoceratodus > Neoceratodus forsteri. The sequence goes on along the minus strand of JADMNL010000028.1, from coordinate 242,914,951 downwards.
TGACCCTCACACCACATGCGTGTACTGCCTAGGCCACGATCATGATCTGCAGGCCTGTGAAATTTGTCGGTCCTTTCACCTGACTGTGCTAGATGACCACACTGCCTGACTCCAGCTGGGGTGACCGGAGAAGCGTTACCCACTGGTCAAATCCAAGGACGCCCGTTGGGTGGTCTCCGTGGCTGCGGTGTCCGCCGAGCAGCTTGAACAGCTCCAAGGCCTTCAAGGAGGAGGCGGCCCAGGCCGCAGCTCAATCCACTTTGGCCTTTGTTCCACTCCAGTTGGGCTCCACTTACTTGGCTTCCTTCAAGGAGCTGTGCCAATCCCCCTCAACTAAAGGAGAGGGTCCTTTGGGATCACACGGTTCACGCTGTCACAAGGAGGAGTCGAAGAAAAATGAGAAGACTCAACGTGGATGCTCCTGGGATCAGGAACGTTCCCGTTCTCTGAAGACTTCGGTTTCAACTTCGGTCAAAAGGCTGATTTCACGGTGACCGCGTTGGACCAGTTGGCCAAGATGCCGGTTGACGACGCAGCCGAGATTTTTCTCGACCCTGTTGACCTGTTGTCATCAGTAGAGGCCGATAATTGTCTTTTTAGGATTCCGGTCCTTCAGGTGACCTCTGATGGGTCGGCCCAGCCGGCTGGGTCGAACCTGCTGGTCCCAGGAGGAGCTCAGGGGTTCTCAAGCTCTTCTGAAGCTCCTCATCGGTACCACCGATGGTCGAGATTGAGGTCTCGGTCTTCCTCTTCCAAGTCGGGCAGGTCTCACCGTCATCGGCAGTCTCACTCCCGGCATCACAGAAAGTGGCACCACCGCTATTCTTCTTCATCCTCCTCGGATGAGGAGAGGCTTCGGCACAAGTTGCATTGACGTCACGAAGATTTAATGTGGCAGCAGCTGGTCTTGACCAGACCAAAATAGACATCGGTTTCTATCCTGGCCATTAAGTGGTTGTCGCCCGAATGGCCAACGTCAACTTCCCCGTCCAGGTTGGTCACCACTGTTCCTCCCCCAGCGGAGCAGGTGCAGACCACGTCGGTGCGTCTGAAGCAGGCCTCTCTGCCTATCGTGTTGGAGCCGCCACCTAAGCAGCAGACGACTGGGACTCCCGACTAAGGAGTCTTGGCCAGTCAAGGGACTTCCCCATTGGCTGCCTGTCACCCTCACTCCTGACCATCCTAGGCAGGTTGAGGTCGATGCTGTTGGCCACCCGCTTAACGCGGAGTCCGAGGATTCCTCTGTGCACTCATGTCCCATCAACACTGAGTCGACAGAGCATGTCCCTACTGTTCTATCACTGACTAAAAGCATCCCACCATCGACGGAGCATGCACCGACTTCCCCATTGTCAACGGAGCATGCATTCACTTATCCATCATCAACAAGACATATTACAACATTGACGAGGCATTCTTTTATTCCTCTTCCGTTGACGGGACTGATCCTATCGTCGACGGAGCAGCCCCTGCATCATAGAACAGCACCTTTATCAGCATATAATGCATTTATGGAAGATTCTTATAAAAATTTAACCATGAAAAACCATGAAATATTTTATAAAAATGTATCAAAAGATAATTATGGGGCTGCATCACCACAAAATAAAGGATCATACACTATGGAACGCAGAGGCAAGCCAGCCTCATTTGCACTCATGCATGGTGCTGTGCCACCAGTCCATGATGAACAAAATTTTCAAAGACGTACTGGATCTCATTATCAGGAGGCACAAATCCATCCCCCGACTTCAAGCACACAGGGCTCAGAATCCACTTATATGGCAATTCCATACTCACAAGTGCCAAACACAGTATTGAATTCTATGGGTTTTGATTATATACCCGCTCCATTAAAAAACCCTCAATCACAGACTGTCTCAGCCTCCATCAAAACAGGCATGCACAGAGCTAGAACGCCAGCAATTCCTGCCCTCCTCATGAATATTCTGAGGAATAAATGTCAGATTCTCATATAATTTCGGAACCTTCCAAAGTCACAAATTATGATGGTTCCCCTACTAGAAGAGGGTCTGAGTCCCCAAATTCTGTACCATCATACTGGGACGAAGAAATATTACAACCATTAAAGGTCATTTCCCCACCAGATGACCCCTCATTCCCAGAAATGATGTTACAAATACAAATACAAAAAACAATGGGGTTTACCACAACAGAACAAGATAGATTAAGTAAAGATATGGCTGAATATCTTGATATCCCAGAAGACCCTATCCGGGCAGTGCCTCCTTTTACACCAATGTTCAGAAATGCGATTACTGAAGCATGGAGTCAACCCATAACTGCACAGGAGCTACCTAGGAAGGCACATAGGCTTTATCAGGCCCCTCTTGATTATCAGTATATAACAAATATTCCCACTGCGGATTCTGTGGTTATTGCAGCCGCTCATGAACACACTGGCAAACCTAAACACACAAGTACAGTACCTCCTGAAAAAGACTCTAAACATTTTGATTATATGGGGAAGAAAGTATTTGCTCTAAACACATTAAATATTAGAATATTAACTACATGGGACATACGCTGAAATTCCAGCATACGGTGGGCACCTCTGCTGGGGAAATCGTAAGTAAACTACCTACATCCCCTGAAAAAGAGCAACTCACATCAATGATAAATGCACTTACTTGCATCTCTCGACACTTATTAAGATCAGGATACGACATTGCCGACGCTCCGGCTAGAGCCTCTGCAGTAGGTATTCTTATATGCAGTCAGGCATGACTCTGACTCTCAGGACTAGCACCTGATATTCAAAGGAAAGTGACTAATGCCTGTTTTTCTGGCAACCATCTCTTTGGCCCAGGGGCACAAACAATACTGGACAATCTACAACCCTCAGGCAGACAACTAAAAACAGTACAATATATGTACAGTAAACCATGCCCTCAGTATAATTATTCATACAAAACTGGAAATTACTATAACCAAAGGGGAAACTTCAAAGGCAATCTAAACCGCCCCGTGACCACGGCCGGATGCCTTCCTCTCATTAAAAACTCCAGACTACGCCCCAGTCTCCTCTTCTAGGCCTCGAAGACCTTTTTCTGGGGGCTTCGATTTGAAATTGTACTGAGGCCTTTCCCATGAGGCTTTATACAGCTAGCCACTTTCTGAGGTCTCACTGTTACAGGCCATCATGGTCATTTCATCAGGATGCCTCTCGGCCTGTTGTGCGCCAGACCCTTTTGTCCCTCCTATGAACAGTGCCTACCACTCACATGCTGAGAAAATTGTACTTACTAAAGATGTTGCTAAATGCATCTTTCAGTTGGTCCTTTAGAAGACCACTTTCACAATTATAATTTATATAATAAATGGGCTGTGTACTTGTCAAAATATACAAGGCTAATTATTATTATGGTCCACCCCACTGGCATATAACTGCATGGGAATCTCCCAGAAGTAATGACTTACTGCAAGAGACCATTCCTTGGAAGATAGATCAGTTATGCAAAGACTTTTGCCGTAACAGTAGATCTTCTAGGAATGTATGTTACAGTAAGTAGCTTCCCTCCCTCTGACCCCCTACCATTCTGTAACAGGGAAAACGAGACAAGGGTTGGGAGGCTTTGGTACCTCAGTTCCCCTTGGTCCCTCACCTCTACGAACTGAAACTGGTGGGGAACGGAGACTACCAGGGACCACCCACTCTTATAGGCACAGTCCAGGAAGTGAGGTCGTGTGGATGGTCCCTGGTCTGGAGACTGCTAGAAGAAAACTGCTATGTTAGAGCGCCACCTATCGGGAACTCCCAGAAGTAATGACTTACTGCAAAAGACATTCCTAGAAGATCTTCTGTTACGGCAAAAGTCTTTGTGTAACTGATCTTTCTAGGAGTGGTATATGATGTTCATCCACACAAACCCACCCGAACTCCCCAGGCTCAGGCACACAACCTTGCTTCCAGTGGGCTAAGATCTGGTGTCTAGTTCCGGAGCAGAGGATTTTACCACCTAGGTGGGTGGGAAGAGCTAGCTTGCAGACGTTTCAGCAGGAATTAAAGGGAGAGGCATCTGCCAGATAGTGTGGATGAACAGCATATACCACTCCGGAACTACTGTTACAGGTGAGTAACCTGTGTTTACCTGCACTGTTCATAAATGAAATCTGGTTACTGGTACTAGTCACAAATTAAATCAAATGAAGGAGAAATAAAAGGAAAATATATGCAACAGTACGCTCACATTTTATGTATTTAAATTTGTTGACCAGGAGGGAGCTGTGCCTGAGCTCGTTTCCAGGTGCATCCTGGGAAGGGGTTACAAGGCGGAGAATACATCAAACAGTAGTACCAGAAGTAAGCTGCACATACTAAAACAGTAATAGAGCAGAAATGCAAATAAAATACACACTTTTCAGAGATTTGTGAAATGCACAGCTGACAAAAGCTGCAGATATAATCTGGGATAAATAATTAATTATAACATGGTGCAGGGTACCGGGGTGTGCCAATATAAGGCTAGCTGCAGGTGCATGGTTTTGAGAAGTCTGCAAACAAGAGTTGTTCCAGAGAGTGGCTTGAGGATGCGAGTTGGATAGGAAGTGGGTCAGAGGGAGTTTATTCCATAAGGTTGGAAGGCAGCTAGAAAAGACAGGCTGATCTGATGTGGATTTGCAGCAAAAGATATGGAAGGAGCGAGCAGCAGATGAGCGGTGGGAGGAGGACAGGATGGAGGAATCACTGTCCTGGCCTTTTTCATTGTTAAACTGACCACTCCAGAGTGCTGTTCACCAGTTGTGTTGCCGCTCCTTGTTAGCTGCCCAGTTAAAATTTGCCATATCCCTCTTCAGCACCTACCTCTTGGCCAGGCCAGTGTTGCTGTGCTCCTTTCCCTGCTGGGCACTCTGCCGCAGTAGCCTCTCATACACCAGCTACACTATCTGGTCAGACTGTGCCCCTCGACTCACCACAGCCATCATGTCATGATCACATGAAGACAGTGTCCCATCTGGTTCAGTCTGATAGGTAGCTTGGGACTGGGCCTTCCCTCAGTATAGATAGTTAAAAAGTTAACTGGACTAGGAAATGTCTAGTGGTACTTTTGCAGTCCGCTTCACATGCCTGACTCGCATTCCTGTTCCAGTGGAGTTTGGGGAGTGCTGAAGAGGCTATGCTTTCTGCCTTTGGTGGTGGGGGAGGAGGGGAGGGTTCAGCCTTGAACTACCATACCAGCCCCTCTGTGTTGGATTTTCCCCCCCTCTTCGCAGGTCAGACATGGTGTGGGCTGGTTTAGTGTTGGAGACTGGTGAACCCAACAGGAAAAACGCAGAATGAGCTGATACAGGATGACGCTATTACTGACTTGATTCCCTAACGCTAAGTTGATCTGCCTGGCACTTCTGGAAGCCCCTTCCCCTTGTGTATAGTGGATCTGGAGGACTGAAGGAGCCCCAATGTTGGAATTTGCAGCGGTGCTGCACCATGAGGTGGAAAATTGCTGCAAGACCACCATCTAGGGCGTTCATTGTCTTAGGTGAGAGATGAAGAAAAGCACCGGGGGCTGAAACACAAGATTCACCCTCCGTAATAAAAAAAAATCCCCCATTTCTTAATGTGGGATTACAATTCCTGCTGTTTTCGTGTCACTTTCACGCCTAGAAGGAATGACAGTGTTGTTGACACTTCGTAGACGTTTTAAAAGGTTACTTACAATCAAGGCCAGCTGATTCTACACTGCTGGTTTACTCCAGCCATAAGTGCCCTCCACCCGAAAAAAAACAAAACAGCAGCTGTGTTTCACTAGCATGAGCTGTCATTCCTAACTCTCAGGTCCATCTCTAATCGAACCACTAAATGAAGCTAATATCTCCCTCAAGGGGGTTACAGACCCTCTTACCTTTCACAGCAATACATCTTTCCTATAAGATTAAATTACAATCAAGGAGCAGAACAACTGGGGCGACTGTTGGAAGGAGGGGAAAGTCTGCTGCAAATCCATGGTTTTCTCATTAAGAAGCCATATCCTGCTGCTTTGCACTTTCCATGCTACTTTGTGTCAGATCATGCTTCAGCATTATTGGTGGGAGGAGGCGCCCATTTGTCCTCCCAGAGGGGTGGGTACAAGTCTTTCCTGGCGTGACTGGAGTGTTTTTATAGTTACAGTGTTGGTGACACAGTTAACTTGAAAAAAGGCCTGACTACTCTTTATTATAAAAGAGAACGTAGGTTACTACAAAAAAACCAAAAAAAAAAACGCTGCAGGCTACAGTAGATTGTTTTTGATGACTGTAGCTATGCCATTTGTGCATAGAATACAACTCAAGAATTGCATGATGCTTTTGAATTACTCCACTACATGACTCATCACAGTTAGGCCCTGAATAGCCTGCATTTTATTGTTTTGATTTTATTGTTCATGTTTTTCCATAAAGGTTTCCCCCGATACCAGACTCCAGCAACCAACCCCATTATTCACTAACCTCATCAGCTGTCTGCCACAGTTGTTTTCTCAGTGGCAGGGGTCTTTGAGGGGCTGTCTTCTCCCTGGCAATTCCGTCAGGATCTAATGGTCAGTTAAGGGCTTTGCAAGTTGGGCCGAGTGTATTGGATGTTCCCCTGCATCTTCTCTCCATCTTCTCACTTGACAGGGGCACAGCATTCCGGCAACCTCACACACAAACAGCATGCCCTCCTTGACCCGCCACAGGGGTGACTATGGTGCCGTAGTCCGGCGCTGACCCTCACCAAGCTGAGTTGCACTGCCTTCAACATCTACCTCAGCCCTGACCTGCTTTCCGACTCTAGTGACCAGAGTCCATTCCCAAACCCAGGTCGCCAGTGAGGCAGCGCAGCATGATAACATTGGGTCTTCAGGGTGGCCATCTCATTCTGTTAAAAGCTAAAACTACTGAGGGTGAAGGAGACTCACTTTTTTACTCATTTGTGTTACATTTACCAGCAAGCTTTCATAGTTGAATGGTGGCTTCTTCTGGAGTGGAGGTATTTTTTTTCCCAGACAAGCCTTGGACCCCAGCATACCTCTCAGTCTTGAAGCCAGGTGGGAATCAGGCGAGTAGTGGAGATAAGTCACTTTGTTCTGGGGAAGGGGGGAGGGGACTGGAATCTGCCACCCTGTATTCATACAGCCCCTGCTGTCTGACCTTTGAATGGCATTGTTGTCAACTGTGAAGGCAGCAACTCACCTGCCCCTCTTGGCTGGAGGAAGTGTGTGGGAATGGTGACCCTGTCGTTGGGGTGGGGGACACAAGGCAAAGAATGGAGCAGACTAGGGGAGGATAGAAAATACTTGCTGATCACTGAACAGCAGTTGAATTACTTATTCAAAAACTTTGGTGTGTGTAATGTGGAACAGTACAGTCTCCGTGTGGGAAAGAGTGCTTCTGACAGATAAAATGAAGGTCGTCCTTCATTAATATTGGACGGTTAAAAGGTGTGGTGCCCACTTTATCTGGAACAAAAGTTTGATATAGAGTAGATAGCCTGTTATCTGAAACATGATGTCATTGATGAGCTGGATCTGATTTCCTGATTAAACCAAATAGCTACCTTTGTAAATAATATATTTGCTTTCACTGAAAGGATACATTTATTTATTTAAATTCTGATAACCGGTTGGGTCCACTGGAACCAACAAGGTCCATTTTCAGGGGCCCAGCGACAGGAAAAAATGCTGTCTGCAGGAACATAAAACATGGTTTCAGTATATGTATTGATTCAGATTGCTAAGTTAATCCGCATGCTGACATAGGAATTTTCAATAGTAGATCTTAAAGGGAATTTCCAACATAAACATATATGCTTTACAGCCCATTATATTATCGCTGCGATAGTCGCCCTATATCAAAAACATTTATTATTTTGTGACTGGTTTAAAGGAAGAGGATCGTACTGATGCCGAACATAGACTGGCAAGTGATCCTACCACTTCCCTGTTCGCCTGTCTCACCCGGCTCTGAAATTTTATGACATCTTACCAGGGAGGCGTGGGGATGAGCCCCATTGTAGTCTGTGGTGGGGAATTTTAAATGCATTGTTTTATACGTTATGTGTGTGTGTGTGTGTGTGTGTGTGTATATATATATATATATATATATATATATATATATATATATATATATATATACACTATATGACGTGGAACTCTTGTAAATGAGTCTGTGACTCAAAGGTACTCTCAAATCTGTAATAAATAAATAAAATTGTTTAAGCAGTCTGTGCCGTTGGTGAAAGCTACCACTCAGCTGACAGGAGTCCGCATTAGTTGATAAGCTTTCATTAATGCTGATTCTCAAACAAATAAACATGTATTTAAAATTCCCCACCATAGGCTATAATGGGTCTCGTCCCTGCGCTCTCCCTGGTGAGACATCATAAAACTTAAGAGCGCGGGGGTGGGACATGTGAACAGGGAAGTGGAAGGGAAGCGCTTACCAGTCTGTTCGGCATCAGGTACGATCCCTTCCCTTCCTTAACCCAGTCTCAAAATAATTATTTTTTGGCAAAGGCTGACTGTCGCAGTCATAATGTAAGGGGCTGTGAAGCGTATATGCTAATTTTAAATAAAGTACTTTAAATTTTACTTTAAGCTTTTGAGGCATACAAGTGGCTATCAGTACCCATAAATAAGGGTAAAGGAAACGTTAAGAGAAATTTTCCAAGTACATTTTTATTAGCTTACTTTACTTTACAGTTTAATGCGAATGATTTTCTATTCTCAGTGGGCAAAAATAACTTCTTAACTGCTGACCTACGAGGTAAAAAGCATTTTTGGATTATTTTTTAAGAAGCCAAGAAATAACAAAACAACTGCATTTCAGCAGTAATATGGGTGTATGTAGAATTTAGAAAAAGTTAAAGCAGCATCTGGAGAGACGCTCAGCACGGATACGGAGAGAAGGGGAGTGAAACAGTTTGGTGTGTGTTAAAAGATTACACTGGAAAAGGGGTCATAAGGCTCAGAATGTTAAAACATACTATTTATTGTCATAAGAAACATTCTAGTCTGCATTGTGTTTTATAGTATTTAATTGAAGAAATGTTAAGCCAGGAATAACTTATATGAAACAAGAAGGCAACATGTAAAGGTATACTCTAGTATTTGTATGTAATGAGTACAAGAAACGAGTATTCAGTGCATTTTTGTTTTGTTTTTTTAGAAATACGGAGCAAATTTCCTTGAAAAAGCTTGTAAATATCAGGCAAAATGTTGGGGTGTATGAAACAGACCTTGCAAATCTTCAAGAAAAGTTGTCTGTGTGGCTACTTTAGTTTTATTGAATTTTGTTGACAGAGTAAGCCTGCTGGGCCTACAAGAGTCCCTTTTTCAAGGACGACCTGGAATTATTTACAGAGACTTTTACAATATAGCAGTCCTTATGACACACAAAAGAAACATTGGTTGGACTTGTACAGTACAATGGACAAGTTAAATTACAGAGAAGCATTATCAGAACAATATACATACATAATCTGTACAAGCACCCACACGCCTATAAAAAGCTTGAAGCATATCAGCATACCCTGGAGTATTAATGTACCTTTAGAATGGTTAAAATTGCCTCAAAGGCTTAAGACATTTTAACTGACCTGTACGATTGTACTCTAATATCTGAACTGTTATGTGACTGGACTCCACTAGCAGAGTATAGGATTTCTCTCACCTGTTTTGTAATGTGCAGTAATGATTAGCTCAGCGCGATGGATGCTGGTAGAAAAAGTGCAAAAATGTGCTGTTTTACATTTATAATATTAAAACAGACATTCTGTGGCTAGACAGTCATTAACTCATTCTATCTGATGCCGCCATTTTGGGTCTGGTTAAGCAGTGGATGGTTCTGACGCCATATGGCGCTAATGGGTTTTAATGTCATCAGCGGAGTGGCCATGGGGGACACTGGAATTCCTAGTTCTAGGAGAGTGGATATGTTGTTCATCCACACTCTCTGGCATGTCCCTTCCCCTTTAAATCTGGCCAGAGGTCTTCAAGCTAACTCCTCCCACCCACCCGGGTGGTAAATACCTCGTCTCCATCCCATGACGCCAGATCTTCCTTTCTGCTGGAAGATTCAGGTTCCCTCGTGCTACTTCAGCATTTCATAGCCCCTGGATTCGCAGCGACGGTCTTTACTGCAAATTACCTTGAAACTCATCAGAATTTACGATTCTGATTTCAGCGCATCGGACATGGAGGACAAATCGTCCCCTGGATTTCGCCAGTGTCCCTACGGCCAGAAAATGACGCCAAGACCGATCCTCACCTCTCGCGGTGTCTGTTGCTCAGGTGTCTACATGACACCACGCTCTGGACGACCTAAAGGCATGCCTAAAATTGGAAGACCAGAGCTTAGAAACCAGCTGATGAAATCAAGGAGGCAATAAATCTGGCGAGAGTCTTCAAGCTAGCTCCTCCCACCCACCGCGGTGGTTACCTAGAGCTCCGCCCCATGACGCCAGATCTTAGCCCGCTGGAAGCAAGGTTGTGCGCCTAAAGCCGGGGAGGTCGGGTGGGTGCTGTGGATGAACAACATATACCACTCCTAGAACTACTGTTACAGGTGAGTAACCTGTTCTTTGGTGGCATGGGGCGGGGGTTGTAGGATCAACCAGATAAACGCTAATGCAACAAAACAGTAGATGGCTGAAAAACATGTGATTTATATTCGTTTTGCTTAATTGGAACCTCTAGGTCTCACAGCATTACTGCAGGGGACCTGAGATTTCTCCTTTAATTTGGGCAGTAAGATGCCTTGTGCATTCACCACACGAGCTCTTGGATCAAATTATGTCTGATTCTGTATACGAGGCTTAGCATGGAATTAATGATTGGTTTAAACACCATAGTTACATGAAGTATAAAATCAAGAGTGAGGTCAAAGGTAAACTCCTAAATATTTGAAAGAGTCTACCAATTCAAGCAGAGAGCCATCAAGGCAAGAGATTTGACTTTATTAAAGGGAACGTAATGTTGTTTACTTGTTTTAAATATAATTGTAAAATAGGGAATGTGTGAAGTCTGTCTTATCATCCCGGTATTTTGTTTTGTGCTTTTGTGTTGAAATGGTTCTAATTTTTTCCTTATTGAGGGCCCCATAATAATGCAGCTTTTCCCCTCCCAGTATTTCTTTATTTACTTAGCAGTTTCAGAACCCAAAAGATAACAGTGAAACAGAACACAGTGACATTGGCTGAGCTCATGTCGCTGTGTTCCACTTACACTGTAATTGTCAGCTCGTCTGATGTCATTGGGTTCTTGGATTGCTAAGTAATTAAAAAATGGCATGGGGGGTGGGAATAGAGCAGCATTATTTTGAGGCCCTAAATAAAGAAATAATATGTGTATTTTGGAACAAAAACACAACACAGTATACTGGTGTGGTAAAACGGAACCCATACATGCCCAGATTTATGCTTGTATTAAATAATGTAAACAGTATTGTTTATGTTCTCTTTGAGGCCACTGCGGAGTTTTGGTGCAAACACAAACAACGTGGCCTGAGTTTTGCTAGCATTGTTTTAGTTTGTTTGCTAGTATTGTTTTAGTTTGACTGGTGGTGGAGGCATGCACCTGCTTAGTGATGTCATATTACTCCCCAACTGTCCATAGTCAGTTATACCAACCTACAACATTTCATAAGCTCTGCTATACTAATGCGTAGCAGAGCTAAAGTGGAAATTTTATTTAAAATTCAGTTTTGGCTTATTTTGTATTTATTTCACCTTTAGCCCCAACCCAGTCGAATGTTGGGAGTTCAGTTGTTTAGCCAAGGAGACCACTAAATAAAATGAGTCTGTACCCATCCCCTTTTCCAGGGACACTGGTTTACCGGGATTGAGAAAGGGCATATTCCGTTTTGCACATTGTAAAAAATGGTATTGTCACCGGTGTCTGTTAAGCCAAAATCCAGTTTTACCGGTGTTTGGTTTTGTGTACTTTATTTAGCGATTTTTAACTCTAACATACATTTTAGCAATTTTGACCTCCACTATTACACATCCTTCCATCCTTGTACCAATTTAAAGTTATTTTAGGTACAAGATGTGATGGCAGCAGCAACACTACAGCCCCCATCCCTAAGGTGTGATAGAAGCAGCATTACAACCCCATCCCTCAGGTGCGATGGCAGCACCAACAGCACTACGGCCCCCATCCCTCTGGTGTGATGGCAGCAGTACTACATTCCCCGTCCATCAGTGGTGATGGCAGAAGCACTACAGCCCCCACCCTTTTGGCGTAATGGCAGTAGCAACAATGCAGTCCACATCCCTCTGGGGTGATGGCAGTAGTGACAGCACTATCATCCCCTTTCTTCAAACCCCACACTCGACATGCACAAGTTACAAATGACTTGGTCTCTTTGCTTGTAGAACTCAGATGTGAATTAATTGGAACCATCACCACTAAGGTGGGCTACCTTTGTTTTTTCCTATCTATAATTTAACTGCCTGAATTGGGTTTCTGCCTATGACACCGCTGACCAGATTTAGGGAACAGACTTGGATGTTGGAGGGCCAGCTGGTGGGCTTGAGTGTCCAATGACCACTCACCTTCTCCTGGGAGGGAGGGTGGGTTCACAGCTCAGCATTTGCTGGCCCCTGATAGAGACCAGAGGCATGACAACATGTCAGCCCTCACTGCAGGAGGGAGCGTGATGGACGTCAGCTTGTGCCTTGACATCATGTGGCCTGTCACACTCCCAAGAAAATGGGAAAACACCTGCTGACCAACCGAAGGACAACTGTTGGTCCCTCCATAAGCCGGAAGCCCCAGACATGTGTCTGTTCTGACCCCTGCCATGCCCAGGATACATAGGAAGCTCTTTAGGGCAATTCTCCTCCCCTGGTAGCCTCCCACAGGGGTGGGGGTCCACTCAATGAAGTGTTACTTTGGGTTACCTGGTAGCACAGCAGTAAGGGGCAGTGGATGGTGGTTGGGACTCAGCAGCGGTGGTAGGGGGCCTTGGCAGGCCTGAAGGAGTGAATGGCCAGGGGGTAGGAGGAGGAAAAAAAACCTGCTTGAATTTGCTTTTTTGAAATATAGTGTCTTCACCAAAAAATCCATAAGTGATTAGTGGAGGACGTTCAAATGGATTTATGCATCTCCCAGACATGGATACTTTTTTTTTACTTGGTGTCCATGAAAAGGGTGTCTCCTGGTTTTCATGTCTTTGTTCAGATGTGAATTGAGCACTACTCTGTCCACCAGAATCATACAGCCCCTGGGGTCTTACCTTCTGTACGTCATTGACTGTGCTTTCAAAATCCACTGGTCAAACATAAGTATACTTAACATTTGCTTTTTGTTGAAGCAGTCTATCAGAAAATTTTTTGGTGTCACAAAGACTGAAACAGCAGGTGGGAGAAAAGGTGCAAATTATCCAATTCACCTAAATGGGGTGCTAACTGTGAAGTCTTTTCATAAGTAGTAAGGCAGTTTCTTCTTTGTGAACATACTTTCATTTAGACTAGTTTTCATTCAAACAACTGAGGATTTTGGATGGCCCTACTGATTATAAACTTGAATAAGCTAGTTGGTAACAGTGAGCCTGCGTTTAGCAATCTACAACCTAGATGCTTATATGCAAAGAATACAACAAAAACCTGACTAAAATCTAAAAACAAGCGTATAAAACACATAAAATGTATCTGAACATTTATCTTTACCTATACAAAATCATTGCAGCCCAAGTAAAACTCAGGTAAATTACATGGTACCTTGACTACTTTTCTGTGATGTAGTAAACATATATTGGTATTTGTTTTATATTCTTTGTAAAGCAGGTAAGGCCCACTAGGCAGAACTGTCTGTTTTCAGGAGTGACCTAGAAGCACTGGGGAGGTTAAATGACTTGCTTGAGCTCGCACAGTATGCAAGCGGAGGTTGTGGGAATCAAACCCAGGTCTGCTGGATGTACCCAGCTCATTCACTGTTTGTTACTCTAACCACTAGGCATGGGTGGTTAAACTGAATGGCTGATTACAACAAAGCAGTGCGGGTGATTTCCTTACTGACTCTATATGCAGCAAAGCAGAAAGAATGCAAAGCACAGCAGCATTCATTTTAAGATGCTGAAATATGGGCCAGCCCGCTGGCTCTGTGGTAGCACTATTGCTTGCAATGCCAGCGACCCAGGGCCAGAAGTGAACTCGAGTTGCTGGAAGTCTGGCCAGGGTAGTAGAATCGAGCACCTAGGAGATTGCCCTCCTCCTCCAGGGAGGGTGGGCTGCAGGTCCTGCTGCTTTACCACCACCTGTGTGATCACGGGTGGTGATGCAATGGTGCTGCAGAGTGATCAGAAGGGGACGACGCTAGCCAGGATCTGGAGCAGTGGCATGTTTCTATGTGACCTACCTCCTTGGATCTCCTGTAGTGCCAGTACTCTCAGGGACAAAGACCAGAAAACCAGGAACAATCACCCCACTTCGGCCACTGGCAGAAGGGACTCAGGTGCTCTAGACTTCATAACCAGGCTCCATGAGGGACCCACTGAGCTGCCCGACACACACTAAGGGAGTGTGGAGGGGTGACCTGGGGTCCCCTCCCTTCCCACCTGGGGGGGGGTACAATCCAGGCATGATAGGGGCAAGACCACAGGAGCTCCTAAGCATTAGCTGGGGGTGAAGCTAAGGGATAGCCAGCCTAGGGATCTCTGAAAAGTGGAGACATGCTGTGAGAAGGGGACACAGAAAGAGAAAATAAAAAAAAATTTAAAAAGATGCTGAAATCTTAGAGATTCTGTGCAGTGACATGCAATTTCCGTGAAGCACCGGTACAAGAATTCAAAATCCGCAAATCAAGGAGGATTCCGTGTTTGTTACCGGTGTTACCGTTAAAAATGGAAAACCAGGGTCCCTGCCCTTTTCTTTTGTTGCAAAATTAGACATTTGAATCTGAGAATTTCAGAATTGTTTACAGGAGTGCTTGAGTGCTGACATGCCTCCCTCAATGAGGGAACTCAGATATGAAGTAGTAAATGAGGCAGTGCTGGCTACCGTCAGCACAGTCTTTCTCTGTGCAGCATGCAGTGTTGAGGCAGGCCGCAGGGAGTCTGTTCTGCTCAGATGCTGCCGACCCGAATCCGGGGGTCTGGTGAAGTTGCCCATGTTACAGCAAAATTGAGTTAGTAACCTATTCAGGACAGCTGTCCCACCTCATACAGTGACGTGCAATTTTTATCTTTCAAAACTCAAGTCGGTATTCTAAGACAGACGACAAAGCATTGCTTGTAAAACACCTTCTCCCCTCCTAAAAAAAAAAAAAATAAATTTTTGACTTCCTTGCCTAAAAAAATGTATGTCACCTAGTTTTCTTTTTTTCTCTTTTGCTGAGTCAAAAACTTCTTCCTTATAACTGGCCTGCCGGTGCAGTGGTAGTGCTACTGCTTATGCTGCCACTACCTAGGTTCAGGAACGAGTCCGGGCCGCCGGTGGACCGACCGGGGGAAGGTTGGTAGAGCGTCCCAGTAGACACTCTCTTTCTCCGAGGGGGGGGTGCTGCATCCTGCTGCTTTACCACAGCTGGGTGCACACAGGTGGAGGTGCAGGGGGTCTGCGGCTTGTGGGCTGGGTCGAGGTAGGGTGGTTATGGATTGACTGCGTCAGGGTCCAGTGGTGGCCTATCCCCATGCACGCTCTCGGCCATGGGGCGGGATGACCGAAAACAGGAAAATGGATGCGCAAGATTGGAGGATGAAACCTCTGCCAGACCACCACCTCCACTGTCTGGTCAGGCCACCAGTAGCCAGGAGGGAGTACCACCAGTGTTCACCTCCACCATGGGTGGCCAGATGCCTGCATTGGGGAAAACGGGGGGTGGAGTGGGGGTCAGCACAGTGGTGTGTCGCGGGTGGTCCCAATGACTGACTAGCTGATCTCAACTGGAGGATATACAGGCAAGGCAGTAGGTGAAAGAATTAGAGGCGCATAAAATATATAAAAAAAAAAAAACCTTCCTTTTGTTTTTGGAGGCTTTCACCTTATTTTTAATGCGCAGCAATTATTATTCTTTTTTTTTAATAATCCCTAACCACACACACTTTGCTTACCTACAAAGGACTTTACCAGTCTTTATTTCACAGTTTTGGTTTGCATACTTCTTCTATGGAGAAGGGATCATTAATCTGGTTGCCAGATTCCTTCCTCTTCCTGTTGTACTTTTGGCTACAGCTGCACTCAGACGTTCTGAAATGTAATAGTTTGTAAAGTACTGGGGCACATTCTGTTGATAGTAATGGGAGAGGGATTTCCAGGGATTTTTTTTTTTTGTTAAATTGTATTGGTCAATAATGCGCACCCTGTTGTACTCATCACTCAGTTGCATGGGAAAGCTGCTGAAGCCGAGGACACACACCTGCTGTAGACTGCAGCTTTTCCGCCCTGCAGGCTGCGACTTTAGTGAATCACCTGTAGTCAGCTGGCTTCAGAGAAAAACACATTAGCGGGGCAGTGCAGTGAAAGATCAGTGTACAGTGACCAACCTCCCAGAAGGGAGCAGGGGATATACCAGGTCTTTCTATAATTAAGTTTATGAAGGAAAAGGAGATTTATAGTCAGTCTTTCAGAGTGTGGCAAGTTGCTTTAAAGAGGAAGGGGGAAGCATTGCTACATTAATATTTGTGTACTTCTTTCTTTTTCTGCATATGTTTTTTTTTTTTATTTTCTGTCCCCGGTCCACCTTTGTACCTAGCCCACCTTTCCCATTGCACCATTATGGCACTTCAACCAGCGACATCTCTGTTGCAATCGCCGAGTGACTTCTAACACTGATGCCACTGTTTTTATGGGCTGCTGTAGTGAGGAAAACTGGGCAGATTCTCAGTATGCTTTCAGTTTCTGCAACTCTGGGTCGCCCCTGAAAAAGGGACCATCGGGGCTCAGTGGACCTCCCTGGTCATCAAAATGTAATAAATAAATAAGTAGTGATATCAGGAGCCACTAACTGTTTGCAACCAGTGATAACAGTTGTATAAGAAAATACCAACTGAGAATGCTGCAGTGCTTCCCATCTCCTTTAAGAAGATACAAACTTTCAAAAAAAGAAAAAAAGCTAAATTGGAAGTGTTGTGAAGTGGAATTTCTAAATTGAATGCTGTAGTGTTATTGATAATAAAACTGCATTGTCTCTTTAAAAAAAAAAGGCATGTTTTGACTGTATTTGTTCCAGTTGGCAGGTTGCGGCTTGCTGTTATTGGATGTCGAAGGCCTGTCAGCTCACAGTGACCCCAGGAAGAGAGAGTTAGAGAGGTTTAGATTTCAGTGCTGTCATTCCCTGTGGACAGGTGTGTGTGAGATGGGAGGGACACAGACTTTGTTAAACAAATCAGTGTATGGGGAAGGGGGTTACAAATGCCAGTCTCTTTTATAACAATTCTGAAAGGAGAGCATGTCATACATAGTGTACAAATGAGGACAATTTACTCTGAATGCCGAGTATGTTGGAATGTATATAGCTTCAGGGCGTATATTTAAAAAAAATAAATAAAAAAGCAAATAAAACTTTGTCACACAAGTAAACTGCACTGGAGAACTTTCTAGGTGGGATTGAATAAAGGTTCACAAAAGATTCAAACTGTGTAAAACATCCTGGGTTTGAATCCTTCCAGCAGAAACCATCTTTGGTTCGAGAAACTCAGATGTTTGAACCAGTACCCCCGTCTCCCAGCCTATAAAACATTACAATACATTAAGTAACCCCCAGGCTTTTTACTAAGTCAGTAAGTAAGTAACATTTTATTTTAGCTCCCATTCCCTGGGACTCAGGACACTATACATCAGTCATAGAACAAACCAGGTAACATAAGACACACATCATACTAAACTCTCATTTAACATTATACATATCTGAAATGAATAAAACATAAATTAAATTTAATAAACAAAATAAAATCAAATAGCCAGTGTGCCAGGGGTCCTAACTATGACCCAAGGAGAGACATCGGGCCCCTCTTAAAGGCATCCAGTGAGGGGGGGCCTCCCTCAGAGATCTTGGGAGCAAGTTCCACAGGGCTGGGCCCGCAACCTCAAAGGCCCGATCACTAGGTGATTTAAGTGGGGCCCTGGGAATTGCTAGGAGGGCCACCTCGGAGGAGCAGAGATTGCGATGGTTATGGTAGGGAGTCTGGTTACTCAGATAGCCTTGGCCCAGTCTGTATAGGGCTTTATAGGTCTGTAAACCGACCTTGAAGGTGATTCACCACCTCACCAGCATCATGCAGGGCTGGTGTCATGTGACAGGACCTTGGAAGATCCATCAGCAACTGCGTTCTGCACCAGCTGCGTTCTGCATCAGCTGCAGGTAACCTAGGACCCCTCCAGTAGGCCCAAGATAAAGAGCATTATGGTCATTGAATGTGGAAGTCACAAAAGGGTACACTAGTGATGGCAAGTCATCAGGTGGGATTATGACTTTAATCATATCTTTGCTGGACCTGGAAGTAGTGACACCATCCTTACAGGATTGTGTAGGTGTTACTGAAAGGGGAAGGGGATTAAAGCGTGCACAAATCTAGCCTGATGAGCATAAGGATCGTTGGGGCAGGTAGGAATTTGTGCAGACGACTTGGTTTGTTTGTTTTTTTTCTTCCCAACCCACATTAACTGTCAACCTCAATCCCTGTCCTCAGTGTTGCATCCCAATTCAAAAAGGCAGTCATCATGCCCCTTCAGCTTACATGCGTGTCTGTGTGCATTTGTGTATGTTTTCAGCCCGTTAGGCTCCAGAGCAGAGGCTTGAGTCCTAGAGGACTTTGTTGAGGCAAGGGTGGGTAGGACTTCATATTGCCTGGCCTTTGGGACATTTTTACTCCCATTTTCTTCCTTTTACCTGCCTTTGTCTAGAACTGCCATTCTTGCCATGCCATGGGGAGGATAGAACATTGTCCAGTCACCCATCACCTCCAGCATGACTCCTAGTCCACCTAAGAAGGCATTTGAAGTGTGGTACAACTGCAGCCCTGCCCAGGAGTCCAAGACTATTCCAGTCATAGACTGAAAGTCAGCATTGTGTCTCCCATATGGAAGCACAGCATGCTACCACAAGTGTTATGGTGCTGGGTGGTACTTTTTTTTTTTTTTTTTTTTTTTTTTTTTTAAGCACACCTTTCTCCAGAGTGGATCTTTCTCTGCCAGGTGACCTTCCAATCCCATCCCACCTTCTCTGTCACTTAACTCCTCACGACCTTTAACCACAAACTTACATCTCTGTGGTTGGGTCTTTGGGGGCCCGACAAGACCACCACACATCAACCAAGTTCTGGATGGTGGGGTGGGCAGTTGGCTTTGTGGGGCCCAAGAGTGCCAGTATCGTGCTGCCTTGCTCTGTGGGTGTTTTCCTGCTTAGTGTCCATATCTCCACCACGCTTACAAAATGGCTCAGTGGCAGATGCGTTCACGCAGAGCGCGAATTGCATGCCACAGCTTGTCTGCATCCCCCTCCCCTCTTGCACAGTTCTAGCTGCACTGCCACCTGTGGTCTGCCAAGTGGTAGAGGAGTAGCAAATACTGGTTACCTTCTGCTCTGGAGAAGGATTGCAGTCCCTGGGAAATTCTGTCCTCTGAACTTGGGTTGCAGGTGTTGTGAGTGATGGCCCTTTCGCTGCACTGTCTGTCCCTGTTCGTTTTTTTAATGCAGTAAACAAGTCTATTGCTAGAACCCTATCCCAGTGCCCCCAGCTTATCTTCCTTGACCCCTAGGTTCATGCCTTCATGTTGTAGTGTCTTGAATTACCTTGAATTACTAGCTGCTGTTAGTGAGTCAGAGTGTTCTTTGAACCCAGAATACTGGTTAATGCATAATATTTACAAGTGCTTAATTTGATTCATGTCAAAGTCTATGATGGCCACTTGTCAGTGACCAGTTGTTACTGCCCATTATCCACTTTCCCTGTGGTTAATGTGGGTTTTCTTCTCCATCACTTGATGCATACTGACTCTAACTGGTATGTGGCCACGCAGATCATTCCTACTGCTCCCCTCATACAAACATTTTTTGATGACTTACTTGTATGCTGCAGTCTGATTGGTCAATTAGGATTCCAGCAACTGGTGATATCCCGGTGTGGAATCTCAATTCAATATGAAGGAATATTTTTCTGCTTCGAGAGATCTGTATATGTCTGTAAGGCTATTTACAGTGGATTCTGGATGTATGCACAAGCTTAGGACAAGTCGTTTTTGTGCATATATCCAAAATTGCATACAGCCGAAATCCCATAGGAAATAATGTCTCCCATAGAAAACAATGGTAAATAGCGTACGTGAATTTCACAATCTCCTGGGTACCCTTGAACGGGCCACCGTGCTGCTCCACGTGGCTGCCTAACCTCATTGAGACCCTGCCAGCCGACCCCAAAGCCAGAAAGCTACTGAAGCCAGCAAGGCTCCTGGGTGCCCCTGAACGGGCCACCATACAGCTACACGTTGCTCCCGGACCTCATTGAGACCCTGCATGCCCACTCCAAAGCCAGCAAGGTACCGTTCAAGTCCTCGGGTAACCCTGCTTTGAATTCTGGTGCCATTTTTAGCGGCTCCCAGCTCCACGCTGCAACTGAATTTCTATTTGAACTTTGCTCTGCATTTGCAGACAAGAGGAGGCTTCTTAAATCCTTCTGCAGACTTTGATAATCTGCTACTAACCTGTAAAAAAAAAAAAAAAAAAAAAAATATATATATATATATATATATATATATATATATATATATATATATATATATATATATATATATATATATATATATATATATATATATATATATATATATATATATATATATATATATATATATATATATATATATATATATATATATATATATATATATATATATATAAATATAAAATTTGGCCTTGCACTGCAGCTCCTTGGTCTGATTTTCGGCCAGCCTGCAATTTTAATCTGAGGATTTAATTTTAATTCTGGAGAGAGAGAGGGGATATGATAGAGACATACAAGTATCTTACAGGGAGGAACAGGGTGCAGGAAAACACTATTTTTAAGCGAAAAAGATGTTCCAGGACTAGAGGGCATGGGATGAAGTTGGAGGGAGGATGATTCAGAGGAAACATGAGAGAGAATTTCTTCACAGAACGGGTGATGGACAAGTGGAACACCCTGCCAGAGGAAGTGGTGGGGGCTGAAACAATCACGGGATTTAAGAATGCATGGGATAGACATAAAGGAATTCTGGAGGTCAGGGGTAAGGTGCAACAGACTTCTAGGAAAACAAACTCAACTTACAAGCTCAAATGGGCAGACTGGGTGGGCCATAGGCCCTTATCTGCCGACACTGTCTATGTATCTATGATTTTATGTGTGCACTGCAGTTTTGCGCTTTCTGATTTCAGGCAGTCTGTTAATCTTTAACTAAATTGACTGCTTTTCAGCCCGCATTCTGAGAAAGAGACTGACTCAAATTTTCTCCCGCCCACCCCTGCCCCCACGGCTTTTTAAATGCTTGTTCCTTGGCAGCGGTAATTCTTTGTCCCTCCGTGATTGGACCATCTTCTGGGGGTGAAGCCAGGGCAGCAAAATTGTGAAATCGTTTTGTCTTGTCCCAGAGAGCTGATACTGCCTCCACATTTAGTTCAAGCCTAGCTAGTGTCATTTTTCTGGTTACATACTTGCCAGTATTTCTAAAGATTGCCTCTTGGAACGTTTTTGTCCTCAATCTTAGAAACTCTCACCCTTCTGCAGTAAACTGCACATCCACTTATTAGTCTCCTCTCTTTTTTATCATTCAAAATTTTTTGTCCCTCCCCGTCCCATCACCCGGAATTACCGGGGCTTACCTTATGCCCGGCCCGGGAGCAGAGCCTTCGGGGAGTCAGTCACCATCCTGCCGCCGACTTTTTCCTCTGTTTTTACCCCAGGGGCCCCAGAGTAGGTACGCATGTGTGTGGAGGCATGCATTAGTCCCACGGCCCTGGTAACTGACCCTTCAAACACCATGAAGTCTTGCTATATTATGACTATATGCAGTCAGCCACTGCAGCTGAACTGCCCCGGAGAGGAAAGAGTTAACTCCAGAGAGTCTGGAGTTCCACAGCGCGAGGGCGCTATACCAAAGCTCTATCTGGCCAGTTTCAAATGAAACTGTCAGATTCTTTACTCCGCTTCACTGAACAGTCGCTCCGGAGATCAGCTCCTTCACATCGGTTCATTTCTCGGTTCAAGCGAGTATTTTCGGTTCATTTGAACCGGCAAAAAATATTTATTTTACCGCATTTTGGTTAAAAGCTCTATCTGGTAAACCGTAAGTAGAAAATTTAAAGTCTGTGTGGAAATTCAATTATCGGTTCGGTTTTGAACCGATCGGTTTGCTTAATTTAACGTTTTAAAGTGTGGTTGGGCTTTTAGAGTGCGGTTCCCGGTTCTTATCGGTTCTAAAAAAACCTTGCTTTTAAAATAGGTTTTTTCAAATACCCGTGACACGGTTAGGAACCAATAAGGGTGTCTTGCCTGGCACTGCCATCAAAAGGGCAAGTTTTTGGTTAGGCTGGCATTATGTCTGAGAAACCCAAAAGAAAAACCGGGCCACTGGGTTTCAACACTGTGATGTCTGTGGGGAAGCCTTTGCGAGGCTGACCCACACACCACTTGTGTTGTGTCTGGGGGCTGACCACCTCCTGTCAGACTGCCAGGTGTGTAAAATTTCCCTGCAGCCACCCTGGAAAGAGATTGGGCGGCTCAGGAGGCGAGAGGCCAAGAGTCCGCTGACCGGATGGCCAGCCGGTCCAGTACCCACTGGACCAGAGGGAGTGCCCTCTGACCAGGGCGAGACTTCCTCGGGCAAAAGGAAGGCTGGTTCAGGGGAACCAGTCTCAGTGAAAAGGACAAAGAAATTAGTAGGTTTGGAGTCCAAAATTGTCTCTCCAACTGCTGCAGAAATAGTTAAAGCCATACAGATTGTCCAGTCACTGTCTCAGGGTCCTGCGAACCACCTACAGTTGGTAAAAGGTTGGTTCGTTTCAGTGCCAGTGGTTCAGGAGTATGATGTTGAGGAATTTTATGAACCACAGGAGGGAGGGCCAATTTGATCATTACATGTGTGGCTAGGAGGGTCTGGATGTGCCCATTGAACGGACATTTCTCCAGACAGACCTTTAGAATCTCCTCCTATTCTGTCTGAGTCCCTTCTCATTTTATGTTTTACAAAAGGTTGCAGAAACCCTCCAGCTTCCTTTAGAGGAAGCTGTGGATGAGCAAGAGGAGCCTGATTATGTAGAAATGATGGATATACCAGAGTCTAGGAGGTTGTCTATTCCTTTGCATAAGTCATTTAGGAAGCAAACAACAAAGATTTTAAAAAATCCTCATTCTGTCCCTCCTGTAGATAAAAAATGGACAGAAGATGTACCTTGTCAGGCTCTGATACAGACTTCCTCACTGAGCAGTGTAGTCATGTAGGTGTGGTACAAGCTGCAGCCTGTGACAAGGCTAATATTCCTCTGGTCTCACATCCTCCTGATAAGGATTCCAGGAAGATTGATGCCATGGCGAAAAAACAGTATATGGCAGCTTCTTTGGGACTCAGGCAGGCAAATTATATGGCTTATGTGGTTAGATATCAGAAATCTAGGTGGGACACAGTATTGAAGTTAGCCAAGCAGGCCCATGGCCAGCTGGCTAGTGAGTTGGAACAGGTGGCTGCTGATGGCATTGAAGCCTCTAAAGTTCAATTTCATACTGCTGTTGATGTTAATGATGTTTCCTCTAGGGTCATGGCCACTTCTGTAGCTTTCCGTAGGTTGGCATGGCTCAGATGCACTAATCTGTCCCAAGATACTCAGTCAAAGGCTATGGATTTTCCTGTTGTGGGTAATTCTCTGTTTGGGGAACAGACAGAAAACTATATGAAAAGATTGATGAATACAGAACTACCTACAAAAGTGCCCAGGCTAAGGAGAGGCATGCCACTCCACAGAGGCACGCTCCCAGAGGTAGGGGCAGGCCTTTCCACAGGCCTTTTTACCAATTACAGGCCTCCTCTGCATTTGCACAGAGGGGGTTCTTTAGAGGCAGAGGTAGACGGGGCACAAGTAAACCGTCCCCTTCCCCTCAGCCTAAGGCTACTGCCAAGCAGGCACCCTGATGGGGTGCCCAGGGCCGATTCTCCTGTACCAGTGGGGGGCAGGTTGGTTTATTTCAGCCAGAACTGGGTGTCCCTAACCTCGGACAGGTGGGTTCTGGAGGTAATAGGCCAGGGTCTGGTTCTCAGCTTCAAACAGTTTCCGAAGATGAGAGCCAGACATTTCCACCTGCAAATCCTTCAGAGGCCCTTGCTTTGGAAGCAGAGGTTTCTTCTCTTTTGGACTGCAAAGCAGTAGAAGGGTCCCTCCTTGCCATCAGGGCAAGGGGCTGTACTCAAGATACTTTCTTACCCCAAAAGACAGGAGAATGGTGGCCCATTTTAGATTTAAGGTACCTGAACAAGCATCTTTGAACCAAAGTTCAAAATGTTAACTCTGACAATGATTTTGCCTCCCTGAGGCCAGGGGACTGGTTAGCTTCCCTGGACCTCAAGGATGTCTATTTTCATGTTCTGATCAGGCCTTCTCACAGAAAGTACCTCAGGTTGAACTACCCTCATGCCACTACCAGTTCAGGGGCAATGCCCATGGGGCCTTACCTCTCCGCCAAGGGTATTCACAAAATGTCTAGCTGTGGTAGTGGCTCATTTAGAAGGCAAGGGATTGCTGTGTTTCCTACCTGGACAACTGGCTCATAGTGGGTCAGTCCCCAGATCAGGTAAAATCCCACTTGCAAGTCACCCAGCAGCTTCTCACTTCCCTAGGATTCCTGCTGAAGTTTACCAAAGTCAGTTCTCGAACCAGTTCAGGTACTAACTTTCATAGGTGCAGAATTGAACACAAAGTTAGCCAGGGGCATTCTCCCCTCGGAAAGGGTAGACAGACTCATTGCCCTGGCATCCTCCTTTCCTATGAGTCTCTCGACCAGCAAGGCATTTTCTGCAACTCCTAGGGCACATGGCTGCTTCCACAGCTGTAGTGCAAGGAGCAAGATTCCAGATGAGGGACATTCAGTTCCATTTGAGGGCCTATTGGTCTCAAAGGAGGACCCCTTTCAAATTGGTTCAGTGACCCAAACCCTGATCCTGGCCTTA
This sequence comes from Neoceratodus forsteri, assembly GCA_016271365.2. Lineage (NCBI taxonomy): Eukaryota > Metazoa > Chordata > Ceratodontiformes > Ceratodontidae > Neoceratodus > Neoceratodus forsteri. The sequence goes on along the minus strand of JADMNL010000028.1, from coordinate 242,889,846 downwards.
CACTGGTGGCAGGATCAAAGCAATCTAAAACAGGGGTTCCTTTCATTCCGTTTCACTCCCTACCCTCACCATGGATGCTTCCCTGTTAGGGGCGGGGAGCTCACTGGGCGACCTGTCCACTCAGGAGTGTGGTCTCCCAGATCTCTGCTCCACATCAATCTTTTGGAACTCAGAGCTGTCCTTTTAGCTCTTCAGGCGTTTTCAGCTTCTGTCCAGAACAAAGTAGTTCAAGTCAGGACAGACAACACCACAACAATGTGGTACATCAACAAGCAAGGGGGCACTCGGTCATCAGCCTTGTGCACCGAAGCAATGAAGTTGTGGTCTCTGGCTTACTCCTGAACACCTCCCTGATAGCAGTTCACCTTCCAGGGAAGGACAATGTCCTGGCGGATGCCTCAGCAGGATTTCTCAGGGCCATCAGAATGGGCTCTGAATCCTCAGGTGCTGGGGTCAGTCTTTGCCAGATGGGGCACCCCTCAGATAGATCTTTTCGCAGCCCCAGACAACCATCAACTTCCTCTGTTTTGTTGCAGGCCTCCAGTGCTGGGATCAGTCCCCCTGGACGCCTTTCAGTTGGATTGGAAAGGCAAGTTCCTGTATGCCTTTCCCCCCTTTCCCCTTCTTTTCAGGGTACTAGTAAAAATCAGATCTCAGCCCTGCAAGGTGATTCTGATTGCTCCAGATTGGGCCAGACAGCCCTGGTACCCACTGCTTCTGTCCTTGACAGTCCACCCTGCCATGAGCTTGCCCAGAGTCCACGACTTACTGGCCTGTGCACAGGGGAGAGTGTGTATCCGGACCTCAAATCCCTCCATCTCAAGGCATGGCTCTTGAGGAGTTAAATTTGCTGACTTACCTTTCTCAAGGTGTTTTGGATATTTCAAAGGCTTCAAGAAAGCCTTCCACTAGAACCACTTACAATTCTAAGTGGAAAAGGTTTTCCATCTGGTGCTCTGAGAAGCAGATTATCCCAGAATCTGCTGATCTGCCCATTTACTGGACTATTTGGTACATTTAAATTCCTTAGGCCTTAGGCCAGCTACCTTAAAGGTTCATCTGGCAGCTGTCTCTGCTTTTCTGTCAGCAGGGAAGCCTGCTTCCTTTTCTTCTCACCCTGTGCTTTCCAAGTTTTTTAAAGGGTTACTTCACACCAACCCTCCTTTGAGAACCAGCTCCGGCAGGACCTGAATGTTTGCATCGCTCAGTTAATGCAACCCCCTTTGAGCCTCTGTCCTCAGCAGAGCTCAAGTTTCTGACTTGGAAAACTGTTTTCCTAGTGGCTATCACTTCTGCCAGACGCATAAGTGAACTACAGGCCCTGTCAGTGGAAGAAGATTTTCTCTTTCCACAGAGATAAGGTAGTCCTCAGGACTAACAGAAAGTTTTTGCCTAAAGTGGTTTCAGATTTCCACCTGAACCAATCCATCTCTCTTCCAGTATTTTTCAATGAGCATTCTTCCTCAGGTGAGAGGAGTCTGCACAGCTTGGGCGTCAAAAGAGCCTTAAGCTACTATTTGGGAGCAGCACCAAGGGTCACAAGTTCGAATCCTCAACTCTTCCTTACCTATGGCTGAGGTTGGCAAGGGAAACCTGCCACTAAGAGGACAATTGCAAGGTGGATTGTCTTTTGTATCCAATTTTGTTATCAAAAACTAGGTAGAGAACCCCCTCAGGACTGAGGGCTCACTCCCTAGGGGTACAGCTGCATCTCTAGCGGCTGCTAGAGATATTCCCATTCTGGAAATCTGTCAAGCTACTACTTGGAAAACAGTTCACACTTTCCAACATTATTCCCTGGATATTCAGTCCAGGAGAGATGCTCGTTTTGGCACAGCTGTGATTCAGAGCCTATTTCTAAGTAGGTTCTGACCCTCCTCCATGGAGGTACTGCTGTGTAATCTGCATATAGTCATAATATAGCAAGACTTCATGGTGTTTGAAGAAAAAATTACTCACCTTAGTAATTGTTTTCTTCTCATGGAGTCTTGCTATATTACACACCCTCCTCCTGCCCTCTCAGAACTTCTACTTGGGTAGGGGTGGCAAATTAGTGCAAGCACTGTGTCATGCCATTTTAGTTCTTCCCTTCACCCCTTTATTTAGGGTTGGGAATTAGGTATTTCTGTTTTAAGTAATATGTTGGCCCTTCCTGGACTTGAGTCTTGGGGGAAGGGGGTCTAATAGTCTTGTTAGGAGAAGCTAATAATACTATTATTCATTGTTGTTATTATTATTATTGCTGTTTATATTGTTGTTATTCCTACTAGTAGGTAGCCACTTGGCTAGTGTAGAGCTTTCCACACAGACTTGTTGCTTAGTGTTAGCTTAAGTAAAGATCTGACAGTTTCATTTGAAACTGGCCAGATAAACTTTGGTATGCGCCTCGCTGTGGAACTCCAGACTCTCTGAGTTAACTCTTTCCTCTCCGGGCAGTTCAGCTGCAGTGGCTGACTGCATATAGTCATAATATAGCAAGACTCCATGAGAAGAAAAGCAATTACTAAGGTGAGTAATTTTTTCTTTCCTCCCACCCCAGGCTTAGCGCCGTGGTGCCCCCAGCCTCCACCAGGTGGCAGCCATCAGCCGGAGGAAGCCACTTGCACCAGAAGGAGAGCTTGCCTGTTGGCAGCTCCATCCAGCCCCTCCCCCCGGCCCAGGCTCGTTCCTGAACCCGGGTCGCTGGCGTGCCGCAAGGTAAGGCATCCAGTTCCTCGGCCCTCAGTGCCACTGGGCCGGCCATTCGTCTCCTCTCTGACCCTGAATCACTGCATTTTCTCTTTTTTCCCTAGCTCTGCCTGTTATTCTTTTCTCCATCAGTGTACACTATGGGGGTAAACTCGCTTCACTGCTGCTCCGTAGGATTTGTTTCCCTAGTGCTAGCCCTCCACTTCTTGGCAGATCTCCTCAGCCAGCCATCTACTGACTACTTACATAACTCAGAGGGCTGGAGCTGTTGTTTCTCAAACCTAATTATCAGGGGTGATACCTCCATCCCCGAAACCTGGATCCTAAAGCTTATCCCATTTGCTAGTAAAGCTGACTACCTAAGCCGCTCCCCTTTTTATGTGCCACTAGGGGGAAAACTCTGAACCTCTCTCATTGAAACCTGGGTACCCCATGTCATCTCTCTCTCTCTCTCTCTCTCTGGTGACATTGAACCTAACTCAGGCCGAGGAATTCCGGTGACATCACGCTTCCAATGGCAGTACAGTCTAACAGGCTGTCATCAGGCCCCGAGTAAATCCTCCTAATCCATCGTTTTAATCAGAACGGTTTTAGATTCCAGCTATGGAAGAGTGCAGGAATGCTGAAGAGAGGTGATTTATCAATTGCAAAGCTGGATGAGGATAAAGATGAAGGCAGATTATCGGAGGGGGATCCCGGCAGTGAGGGCTTGCAGGCCTCTGTCTCCTCGCACTGCGGCAGGTCCCAGACAAAACATCTCCCCTAACCACAATACAGCGGCAAATGTCCCTGGTAGTCATCGAATTAAGGGACTTTAGGAAAGAAATGAGATCAACCGCTACAGCGCTGCGTACAGATGTCTCAAAATTGGAAAAGCAGCACGAAGCCCTTGAACTCCAGGCCACGGAGGTAGACCGGCACGTGGATGGCACGGAGCGTGCCATCCTGCTGTTGCACCAGAACATCCAGGGACTGCAGGCGAGGGCAGAGGACGCCGAAAGCCGCAATCTGCGCAACAAAATATGTATCTCAGGGGTCCTGGAAGGTGTGGAGGACCTGGACATGCTCCACTTCATCAGGCAGCTCCTGTTAGAGGGGATAAGCACACCGGAGCCACTCTCACTGGAAATAGAGAGGGCATACCGCATGTTAGGCCCAAGGCCAGCTGCAGGAGCACGCCCCAGGATGATCTTGGTGTGCTTCCTTCGGTTCCAAGAGAAGGAAACGGTACTCCATTCAGTGTGGAAGCAAGGGACTGTTATGTACAAGTCGAACAGGCTCTATCTTGAGAATGATTATGCCTCTCAAATCATGCTCTGTCACAAACAATACATCCCAGTGCTGAGGGCCCTAAAGACAGCGGGCCTCCGTTTTAGAACTCCATACCCTGCAAAGCTGACAGTGCACTTTCCTGAGGGGGTCTAGGCATTGGAGAGTGCGGCAGAGGCATCTGAGCTTAAAAAATTAAACATCGATGTGACACAAGGGCAAGATTTTCAGAAACCATCGATCGCCTCCAAACTGGCCCAGCAAATATGGAGCAGTGGGCAGCAGGGCTCATGCAGACGCCAGGGGAAAGAAGCCATTCAGCAGATAGCCAACACTCTACGCGGCAAGAGCCAACTGACCCCCACTAAGAAGTACTCACGACGGAGCCCAGCCTCAGAAAACCCCGTTGAAGACTGCATGGCGAGCTGGGCATTCTGCCCATAGGACATTTCAGGCAGTTAGAGATCGATTAAAACAGACTCAACGGGAAATGAGGGAAGAGGTTCCTGATTGAACACTTGAGGACATTTTCTCTCCCAGCTGGCTTCCATCGAAGATCTTATCAATTGACCATCACAACGCTGTTTGCGCAGATAAGTCCCAGTCTTTACTAACATAATAATTTTACCCTTTATTTTTTTTCTCTCCTTTTTCTCCCCTCCTCCTCCTTTTAGCAGGATTGTTCCAGCTCTGCTTCTGGAGTCACCCTCCCTGCGCTTACCTATTAACTCTGCAGAGAATGAGGATCCTGCTAATTATCAGGTCCTAACCTCTTCCTAACACAACCCCTTGCCCTCCACTAGGGAAGCTTTACTAAACATTTCTTTTCAGGATCCCAGATGCAGCTGTTGGGCTTGGTACTTAACCCAAACGGAAGTCCTCACTGGTGAAGGAGCCACAAAACCTTTTCTCTATCAGACTGGGATACTCTTCATTAACAATATCTGCTAATGCCTAACTAGTGAGGGGAATGCTGACGGAGGCTGGGGGGGGGAGGAGTTGAACTATAGATTAATACCGCTAAACTATCTCCTCATTCGCAGCTCCTGTCAGAGCTGTGGAGGGCCGGGGGACCGCACACTACTGCCCTCCTTGCAAGGGGGGGAGGGGGAACGATGGATGCGGATCCTTTGCAGGCCCTCCTCCCATCACATCGAACTGCTGGATAACAGGCCACAGCAACTTAATCCCCCCAGTCACTCTCACATAACACATAGCTGATTAATGGGGTCGATTGTGAGAGCTGTGGACGTCCCATAACCCCTTTTTCCCTTTTCCCATAGACACTAAAAGTGTCACGAAGCTTCCGGATCTCACGGGGGATACAGAAAGTAGGTCTAGAACCTCTTCGGGTCATGAGACATGACCAAGCTGTTTGAAGTTCTTTAGTTGGGTTGTGGATTCGGCTGATTCTGGTAGCCCTGTTGGCCCAAGGACATACCTGTAACCACCAAAGGTTAGGGGAGATCCCCCACCTAAGTTTTTTAGTTGGTTATTTTGTCTTAATGGAAGTTAATGTTGTAAAGGTAGATTTTGTTCGCCTCAAGGATTTTATTTAGGGATTGCACATTCTTTAGGTTCCTCTCCTGTTTTTACCCAGAGGACTTGCACCTTAGGAAGATAATAAACAGTCACAAGGTTCTAGCAATACTGACAGTGGTAATGGCAGAGCGGACACGAGCCAGGCGGAATAAATTGCTATGTATGTATATGTTGATAAATGGCTAGTAAGCATTTCACAGTGTACTCTGTGAATGTGAATGGCTTGGGTAACCCGATAAAGAGGTCTAGGATTATTTCCCTAATAAAGAAGTCCACAGCAGAAATTGTATGTATGCAGGAGACTCGCATGACACCTGTGGAGCATGGGAAGCTTAAGGGTAGGGGCTTCTCCCAGGTCTGTTCCTCAGCGATTGGGGGGGTAGGAAAAGAGGGGTCACCATACTCACTGCAGACCAGACCCACTTCGGAATAGTGAGGGATTGGGTGGACTCGGAGGGTCGGCTGATGATAGTTCAAGGGGTACTACAAGAGCGGGAAGTTACACTCGCTAATTTGTACTTCCCACCGGCCTCAAGTTCACAAACAATCCGTTTCCTGCTCAATAAGGTGGTCAAGATGACCAAGGGGACCCTGATTTTGGCAGGGGATTTCAATATTGTCCCAAGCCCTTCATTAGACACTACCAGGGCCGTAAAATGCAAGCAGCCAACTCCACACAAGTTTCTTAAACAATTTGTTCGGAAGGTGGGCTGGATGAACGTAGGGCGATCCCTACACCTGAGGGGCAGAGGGTATTCATATTCTCAAACAACATGAAGTCTTGCTGTATTCTGACATTATGCAGTTAGCCCCAGCACTTGAACTGCTTTGGAGAGGAAAGAGTTAACTCTATGCCAGAGCATAGAACGTTGAGTTCGCGCTCGGTTCAGACCTCTGTCTGCTGCACTTTGAAGTGTAACCATCAGATTCTTTACTCCGCCTAACTGAACAGTTGCTCCGGAGATTTCTCCTTTGCCAACGGTCCGGTTAAAAACGTCGGTTTGTACCGCTATTTTTTTTTTCTTTATTTCAGTTCAGATCCCTGTCTGCGGTACAGTAAGTACATAGGTAGTGGACTAATGAAAGAAGTTTTTGTGAAAATCGTAAAAACTGTATTTCAACGGTCCGGTTGTCTGTATTTTTCTTTTAGTTGAATTTAGTGAGGTACCTATCAGTTAAAAAAAAAAAAAAAAAAACGGTTTCATCAATCTTCCCCCAAACACCTGTATAGGAACCAATAATGGGGTCTTACCTGGCTGTTGCCATAAAAAAGGTAATTGATAGGATGGCTTCGTCTGAGAAGCCCAAGAGCAAAACAGTGCCCACTGGGTTTCAACACTGCAGAGAGTGCGGGGAGGGCTTTGCTAAGGCCGATTCCCCACACCATCTGTGTTTATTGTCTGGGTTTTGACCACCTGGTGTCAGACTGCCAGATATGTAAAAATTTCCCTAAAGCCACCCTGGATAAAAGATTTGGCAAGCTTAGGGAAAAGGAGGCCGAGAAGTCTGCTGACCTGGATGGCCAGCCCGGTTCAGTTCCGACCAAACCTGAGGGAGTGCCCACTGACCTGGGCGAGACTTCCTTGGACTAACAGAGAACTGATCCTGAGGGGTCGGTTCTGGCAAAAAGAGAAAAGAAAGAGAAATCGGCCAGTTTGGATCCAGAACCGCATTGTCCAACTGCTGAAGAAATTGCCAGGGTGATTAGTATAGTTGAATCGCTCCGTTCGGTTCCGACTGATCCAACGCCTCCCGGTAGGCGTCCGGTTCGGGGATTATTCCCCTGAAGACTATTATGAACTGGATTTGGAGGGGTGATGATGATGATGATGATGATGATGATGATGATGATGATGATGATGATGATGATGATGATGGTGTGAAAGGTCTGGATGAACCCATAGAACCAGACATCTCCCCAGACAGGCCTTCTGGTGTTTCCCCTCCTAGGCTTTCTGAGTCCCCTTCCCACTTTGTTCTACAAAAAAGTGGCAGAAACCCTCCAGCTCCGTTTGGATGAAGCTGTCGTGGAGCAAGAGGAGCCTGACTACGTGGAGATGATGGACATCCCAGAGTCTAAGAGATTGTCTACTCCCCTTCACAAATCCTTTGGGAAACGGACACAGAAGTTACTTAAAACTCCAAATCCTTTACCTCCTGTGGACAGTCGAATGGACAAGAGGTATATGTTGTCAGGCCCAGGTGCGGAGTGCTTGTACCAGCAATGCAGCCATGTTGGGTTGTGCATGCTGCAGCCTGTGATAAGGCTAACATACCCTTGGCTTCACACCACCCAGATAAAGACTCCAGGAAGCTGGATGCCATGGCAAAGAAACAGTACATGGCATCTTCTTTGGGACTCAGGCAGGCTAATTATATGGCCTACACAGCCAGATACCAGAAGTCCAGATGGGATACTGTTCTGGAACTGGCTAATCAGGCTCCCCCCCCCCCCCAAGCTTGCCAAGGAGCTGGGGGAGGTGGCTGCTGATGGGATTGAGGTATCAAAAATCCAGTTTCATGCTGCTGTGGACTCCAGTGATGTGTCGTCAAGAGGCATGGCTACATCTGTGGCTCTTCGGAGGCTGGCTTGGCTCAGATGTACTAGCCTATCACAGGACACCCAGGCTAAGGCCATGGATTTCCCTGTTGTCAAGAGTTCTCTGTTTGGGGAGCAGACGGAGAATTATATGAAAAAGATGAATGAGTACAGGATCACCTACAGGACTGGACAGGCCAAGGAAAGGCAGGCAACTCCTCAGAAGCAGCAGGCTATGGCCAGGCCTTTTCACAGGCCTTTATACCAGGCACAGGTCTCCTCTCCTTTTTCCCAGAGGGGGTTCTTCAGAGGGAGAGGCAGAAGGGGAATGAGCAGGGCTTCATCCTTCTCTCAGCCTAAGGCTTCTGCCAAGCAGACACCCTGATGTGTCAGCCCTGGTCGACTCCCCAATTCCTGTAGGAGGCAGACTGGCTTACTACTTCCAGGACTGGAGGTCTGTTACCTCAGACAAGTGTGTCCTGGAGGTAGTAGGCCAGGGGCTGGCCCTCGGCTCCAAAAAATTTCCAAAGCTGAGGGTCAGGTCCTATCCGCCTGCAAACCTATCCGAAACCATTGCCCTAGAGGTAGAGGTTTCATCTCTGCTGGCTCCCAGAGCCATAAAGAAAGTTCCTACACTTCACAGGGGCAAAGGTCTGTATTCCAGATACTTCCTTACTCCGAAAAAAAACAGGGCAGTGGCGGCCCATCCTAAACTTAAGATCACCTAAACAAGCACCTACTAAAGCCAAAATTCAAAATGGTGACTCTGGGAATAATTCTTCCCTCTCTTAGGCCAGGGGACTGGCTAGCCTCCCTGGACCTAAAGGATGCCTACTTTCACATTCCCATCAGGTGCTCCCACAGAAAGTACCTCAGGTTCGAACTGCCTTCAGGCCATTACCAGTTCAAAGCAATGCCCTTCGGCCTAACATCAGCTCCAAGGGTGTTTACAAAATGCCTAGCAGTAGTAGTGGCTTTTCCAAGGAGACAAAACATCTCCATATTCCCATACCTGGATGACTGGCTCATAGTGGGTCAGTCTCCAGACCAAGTCAAGTCAGATTTACAAGTGACCCAACAAATGCTCACTTCTCTAGGATTCCTCCTCAATCTTCCCAAATCAGTTCTTGAGCCAGTAAAACTCTCAACCTTCATAGGGGTAGAATTGAATAATGTCAAAGCAAGAGCCCTTCTCTCTCTGTCAAGGGTAAAGGCCATTATAAAGCTGGCTTCTTCTTTTCACCTACTGGTGTCTCGACCAGCAAGGCATTTCCTTCAACTCCTGGGCCACATGGCAGCTTCCACTGCTTGGGATCTTAATGTTTGCATAGCTCAGCTTATGCAACCCCTTTTGAGCCTTTGTCCTCAGCAGAGCTTAAGTACTTGACCTGGAAAACTGTGTTCCTGGTAGCAATTACCTCTGCCTGGCATATCAGTGAATTGCAAGCTCTGTTAGTGGAGCCTGATTTTTATCTCATTTCATAGAGATAAGGTGGTCCTTGGAACCAACAGTAGGTGTTTACCCAAAGTGGTTTCAAATTTTCATCTGAACCAATCCATGTCTCTTCCTGTATTCTTCACTGATCATTCTTCTTCAGGAGAGAGAAGATTACACAGTTTGGATGTTAAAAGGGCTCTTAGCTACTACATTGAGCGTACTAAGGCTCTTAGGTTTGACTCCCTCCAGTTGTTCCTCACTTATGGTGAAGTGGGGAAGGGCAAACCTGCAACTAAAAGAACTGTTGCCAGGTGGACTGTCTTTTGTATACAATTCTGCAATGAAAAGCTAGGCAAAGTGCACCCCTCAGGCTTGAGGGCTCATTCGACTAGAGGTACAGCTGCTTCTCTGTCTGCTGCCAGACATATACCCTTAATAGAGATATGCAAAGCAGCCACCTGGAAAACAGTCCATACTTTCACCAAGCATTACTCTCTGGATATCCAGGCTAGGAGTGATACTAGGTTTGGCACAGCAGTACTGCAGAACCTATTCCCAAAATAGGTTCGATACCGTCCTCCATGGAGGTACTGCTTGGTAGTCTGCATAATGTCAGAATACAGCAAGACTTCATGTTGTTTGAAGAAAAAATTACTCACCTTAGTAATTGTGTTTCTTCTCATGGAATCTGGCTGTATTCTGACCTGCCTCCCCTCTCGGAACCTGTTTTTTAGGAAGTGGGCTGGTAGGTGCAGTGTTGCACCTCGGGTGTACTTGGCACTCTCCCTTCTTAGACAGTGGGAGTGGGTTGTTTATATGTTTTGATAATTATTTTGTTCACTACCTAGTTTTTTGTTTTGGATTTCTCGACTTAAGTCTTTTGGGGATCCAAAATATTTGGTTGCCTTTTTGGCTAGTAAAAATTTTACAATTTCCACATAGTGGGGTAGTTAGTGTTAGCTTGTAAGAATCTGGCAGTTACACTTCAAAGTGCAGCTGACAGAGATTTGAACCGAGCTTGAGCTCAACGTTCTATGCTCTGGCATAGAGTTAACTCTTTCCTCTCCAGAGCAGTTCAAGTGCTGGGGCTAACTGCATAATGTCAGAATAATGTCTGAATACAGCAAGACTCCATTAGAAGAAACACAATTACTAAGGTGAGTAATTTTTTCTTTCGGCTGTCCATGGAACCTGCACACGCATAGATCATTGCTATACACAGAATGAGAGTCCAAGTTCACTGGTCAGTGCCACTATGGGTGCAATAGCGCACTCCGACCATGCCCTGGTAACAACCTCATGGGACCTAGGCATAGAGAGGCGTAATACTAGGTGGAGATTTATCCCAGCCCACATGAAGAGTGAACAATTTAGAGAATTTCTTAAAGAGAAAATTGGGGAGATTATCCAGGAAAATTCAGATCCGGAAATCTCTGCAGCTATCCGATGGGACATCTGAAGGTGGTCCTTGGAGGTCACCTGATAAAACACGCAGTTCAACTAACTAAAGCAAGGAGAGAGAAGCAGACACAGCTAGAACAGACACTACAGTTTTTACAATTAGCACACCAGCAAGGTGACTACTCTGTACTAGTGCAGATTAAACAGACTAAGAAGGACTTTAGATGCACTGTGCACCCATCAGACGGAGGTAGCATTGGCATATTTGAGGCAGAGATATAGCGAAATTGGCCCACGGGCCTCTCGCCTCCTAGCATACTGACTACACCAACAATGTAAAATGTCCACTGTAGTGGCAATAAGGGACCCTAAGACGGGAACTCACCACACTAAATTGGACAATATAACCAAAGCTTTTTGTCAGTACTATAGGAATCTCTACACCTCAGACCATAGGGCAGACCCAGTATCCACCAACACCTTTCTGGCATCCTTAGACCTACCCAGACTCACCCCGGACCAGCAAAATAATCTGCCGGCTCCTGTAACCCCAGAGGAATCGATGCTGGCCTTCTCCAGATCTAAAACGTAGAAGGCTCCCGGCCCCGACGGGTATGAGGCGGAATTTTATAAAGGTATGGCACAACTGATAAGCCAACTGCAGCTCTGTACCCTTAATGAAGTGCTACTGGGAGAGGCTCCCCCCCCGCCCCAGTTGGTCTTATGCAGCAGTCTCGCTCATCCCAAAACCAGACAAGGACTCCTTACAATGTGGCTCATATAGGCCAATCTCGATGCTTAATATGGACTACAAATACCTTATGTCCATTGTTTTTTTGTTTTCCAACTCTCTGTCGCCCCCAGAACCAGAACTCCCTCAGACCTCTCCACTGGCCAGTGTCGCTCTACCGCCAACTGTGAGCCCTGCCATCCTCAAGGACATTACTTTCTTCCCGAATCCCCGGAGGGACATAGGGCCCGAGGAGATCAAAGGGGTGGTGGAAGGGCTCCAGTGTTGGGCGTGTAGTGGCACAGCTCTGGGAGGGCCGTCGCCTATCCGGACCAGAGGTTTTTTTTCCTTGTTTACGCCCCTGATGTGGGACGTGCATTGCTGCGCAGCCTGAGACGTGGGTGCTCCCACCCATGCCAAGAACGCAGCTGCCCGTCTACCCCTTGCTAGCGAGCCCATATGCGCAGCAGTGCCACCAGTTCCCACCGGGGACCGCTGCTGCACCGGGCTACCCCTGGATCCCTCCCCGAGAGAGGAGAGCAGTCCTGCGGACGCTTGATCCTCTCTCTCTCCTGCCGACCCCTGGCGGTCCGGGCTCGTTCCCGAAGCCCGGGTCGCCGGCGTAGCACGAGGTGTGGTGTCCGGTGCCTCAACCTTCAGCACCACCAGGCCAGACTCCTTATGTTCATCTTGGCCTGAAGAATGGACGCTGTCCTCCCAGCACTGATTAATCTGGATCAGATGAGCTTTGTAAGCTCCAGATCCACTACGGACAACACACGTAGAGTCCTATATCTAGGCCACGAAATGCAGACCCAGAAAGATCCATCAGTCCTTCTCAGCCTAGATGCTGAGAAGGCCTTTGACCGCATGTCATGGCCCTTCCTCTTCGCCACCACGGCCACAATGGGCTTCCCGGACCCCTTCATAAATAACATTGTCACTATATGCCTCTCCTCAGGCATGTGTCAAAGTGTCAGGACATCACTCTATTTCCCCCTTTTTAGGGGAACATGTCAGGGCTGCCCCTTATCCACCGGCCTGTTTGCTATTTTTATTGAGCTCCTGGCTCAGGCAGTAAGGTAGGCCCCGGGAATCTCCGGGATAATAATGGAGGAAGTTGAGCACCGCATAGCTCTCTATGCAGTTGATGTTTTGATGTTCTGTTATTCATCTCTGCGCCCCCCACCCTGCAATCCATTCTAGTGGTTTTCTGTATCTTGGAGGAATTTGGAGCCTACTCAGGTTACGGACTCAACACCAGCAAGACAGATGCCCTGACCTTCCACTTCAACCCTCCTGAGACACTTAAGAAAAGATACCCATTCCAGTGGGGGCTGGATAGGCTGAAGTATTTGGGTGTCTGTCTGTCACATAAGGCAGAGGTTGCCATGCGCAATAATTATTAGCCGTTTTCCACACAAATGAAGCAAGATCTCGAAAGATGGAGTATAATCCCTCTGAACTTGAGCCAGAGAATTGAAGTGGTGAGGATGGTGATCCTCCCTAGGGGGCTCTGTCTCTTTCAGAATGTCCCACTTAACCTTCCGAACAAATTGTTCCATTCATGGAATAAGGCCATCTCTGGGTTCATCTGGGCGGGTAAGCGTCCCAGAATTAAACTCAAAACTCTTTTTTTTTTTTTACCCAAAACTCATGGAGGCCTTACACTTCTTAATCTTAAATTATATTATTGGGCCTCACATCTATCCTTCAGAACCCAACGCCTTATGGGGGTCACCTCGGCTCACTGGAGAGAGATGGAGCCTTGCCCCAATCGGACTTTAGGAGGTTCATCTTTCACCTGAACTCCTCTTTGTGGGGGAGACTGACCCTGAGCCCCTGGATCGCACACCAAATCCAGGCCTGGCACTTCGCTTGTAAATCCCTAAGGCTCACTTCATTCCTGGTTCTATTATGCCTGATAGATTTGCTGGAGAATTTCTCCCCAGCTCTAAATGAGCACACCTTCGATTAATGGAGGCACATGCAACTTACAGAATTTACACAGTTCCTGAGGGGCCCCATTTCATGTCGTTTGGGGAGATCCGGCAGGAGTTCCACTTATGACCATTAGATTTCTTCCGATACTTACAGATACCGACACTACTATGACACCTTCCCTCTGGCAGTATGTAGCCCAGAGGAACACCCACACCTAGTGAAGTTTCTTCAACAAACAGAGCATGCCAGGGTGCTGCCCGACGCCATTTCAGTCCTTTATAAATCCCTGATGGAAACAATTGGCAGGAATACAGGATTAACAAGGGAAAAGTGGAGTGTTGAGCTAGATATCCAAACAGGGCATGAAATTCGTGTAAAAAAAAAAAAAAAAAATAAAAAATAAAATAAAAAGTACATGCCCACTGGGGCATGTAAGCAGTACAAGTACATGCCAAGGAAACTTTTTACATGCCACCTGTTTTTTTCCACATAATTTTGGTTTCATCGTCCTGGTTTGTCAGCTTGTAAATAAACAGAAATATAAAGAAATTAAACTGGCTTTGTGTGATTTATTTCAGTAACACTACCTGTGCATGCCCCAACAAGCACTGATTGCAACTAACAAGGTTTTTTTTTTTTATTTAAGAGGACAAATCAAAATGCAGTGTAGTGTGGACTAGTACAGCAGTCCAAAAGAAAGGGTTTTCATTTACAGTGTTTGTTTTCCCTTCTATCTAGTCACTCCCTTGCTAGTGCCCTCAGGCCCAAACATACAAAGGGTGACAAAGTAATTTATTTTTAAGAGGAGATGACAATCACTCAGTCACCATACAAATTCAACACACAAAGGGACTGGACTTTCACATTTATTGTTGTTTTCCCCTGCCCTGCCAGTAGCCACTGACTAACCTCTGGGGCTCCCTCCCAATCAGTCCTCAAGAGGACAAATCAGTAGGCAGGCTACAAGCCCAGCAGTCACAAAGGTTTTTAATCTGGTGCTTTAAATTAGTTCGCAGTATAGATCAGTTCTCTTCCCAAACCTTTTATTTACTCAAGCTGACTTCCTTAGCTGTGCAGCTCCCTGTAATTCTCAATTTAGATGTTTGAGGGCTTAGTTTAGTTGGTTAAACCCCACTAATGTAAACCAGGCAGCTTTTTATCACACTGAATGCAAGGACTTTTTTTTTTACTTTTTATTTTCTGTTCCCAACAGCAAGTGTGACTAGTAGTCTGCTATTATTTAATTAGTTCACTCTGTGGCAACTGGGTTAACACTTTTTTATATTTATATAAACTCAAGCAGCTGAGTTCCCTAACTATAGGTAGAGGTTCCACAAAAAAAGCCTGTTGCATCCTAGAGTTTAGACTCCGAGAATGGTCCCTTGTAAGCTGTTTTAATTCACTCTATGGCAACTAGGTTTACCCTCCAAGTCTAATTACATCAGGCAGCTGAGTCCTAAGGTAGAGCTTCTACAAGTCTCTGTCACCTCACTACCAAATTTAGTTATGCTGTACAATGCTCCAGTTTTTTTTTTTTCCACCCCAAACAGAAGTTGAATCTTGTCAGGCTGTAATTTTGGGTGCGAGTGACTGACTAGAGTTCTTCACTTTGGTCTCACTGTAGTCTCCTCCCACTATCACTTTTGCAGATTGCAGTCAGATCTGATTAGGCACTGCATTAACTCAAGAATAGCTCTTATAAGAGCGTTTATTTATTTTTATTTGTTTATTTCCTCCCAAGTTGTGACCAAGTCCGTCCCTTCATGATCTCCCTCCTCCCCCTTAATCACTTGCAAGCACTTTTCACTGCAATATTTAAAAAAAAAAATAGTTCAGTATTTGATGTTGGAGCTGATGGACAACAGCTCTTGAAAGAGCTTTTCTATGAACTATTTGATCGCCGATCACGATCGCAACCAAATGGATGTAATGGGCAAGCTGAAAGCACGCTACTCACCATGTCTTGCTTTCCTAATAAAAGAAGATCAAGTGTCACGCTTTACACAGACGGCAAGACACACTGTGTGAGGGGGCGGGCGAACCGTGCAGACTGACTGTCCCAATTGGTGTCAGTCTCCTGCAGCCCGCCTCCACCAACAATGTTCCAACCCCTTGTATGTACAGCTGGTTGATAGCCATGCCAGTCAAATGTCAGCCCGTTGTTCTCAGCATGTCAGCTGGTCTCTGAAGGGCTCGTCTTGGGACTTGGCAGTGGCATCAACTCAGGCTGCTCAGCACTCCTCAAATGGCCACCCGCCCAAAGGAAAATGATGCTTGCGCTCCTCAGCGGCCCCCTGCCCACAGGAAAATGAGCGTGAGTTTAAAAAAAAAAAAAAAGGACATGCCGACGTGGGGGTAAGCAAAGCTGCTCAGCAGTGAGAAAAGAAACTGGGACTTGGTTAAATACTTTAGGTGCCCCACTGGGCAGGTACTAAACTGCATTAGGTGTCCTGAGACAAAAATGCATGCCCTGGGGCACCTAAGGTATAGGAATTTCGCACCCTGGACAAATGTAAAGTAATGCACTTAGGAAGTAGAAATCGTCAGTCTTGCTACATGCTGTGTGGTTAAAAACTTGTCCCAGACAAGTATTGAAAAGGATTTGGGTATAGTTATTGATGGCAAATTCGATCTAAAGTCCCAGTCATCGCTTGTGATCACTTGTGCCAGTAGAGTGCTGTCGGCAATAAAGAGGCATATAAGATCAAGGGACAAAACGGTAGTCTTCCTTCTTCATAGAGTATATGTGAATCCGCGTCTTGATTATGATCCCCAGGTTTGGTGTCCTTCTAAACCTAGGGATATTGTCTGAACTGAAAGAGTCCAGCAGAAAGCTACTAAAACCTTCTACTAGCAACTGCATTCATAACTTAACATATAAATCCTGACTGAAGTATTTAAATTTAATGACATTAGAACAGTGCCGCCTAAGAGTGGACTTGCTCACTACATAACACATAATGCAGGACCCATATCTTTTGACAGAACTAATTTTTAGCTTTAAACAAATATCCAAAAATACTAGAAGTCACCCACTACAGTTAACAGGACAAGTCTTTAAACCACTAAAAGGAAACACTTTTTTACTCTGTGTATTATCAATCCATGGAATTCGTTGCCTTATGATATATCAAGTAAAACGAAAGAATTCAAACATAGACTGGATCATTTCAAATTGAATGGAGGTGTACTACAGTTTTATTAGTAAGGAATAATTGCTTTCTGTAATTTTTGAACCTGTATTCTATGTATCTTATCTTGTATTGTTTTATTGTCTTCTCCAATGTAACCCCTTCCCCGGGTCGCACCTGGAATCGAGCCTCTGCTCAGTGTGCCTTTCTTGGTTACCAAATTTTAAATAAAAATAAAATAAACATTGGCAGTCAAGCCTTATCGCTCCTTTTCTACCTCACTGTGAACCTCAGTATGTCTATCTCTCTCTCTCTCTATCTATTTAAGGAGGGGTGAGCATTAGGGTCGATAGCCCCAAGGAAGACCCCACCACTGATTTGTTAAAACTCCAGAGACCCCAGGGGGGCGCTGCTGAGCCCGAGCTGAGAAGCAGCAAAATTTACCAGCTCTTGCAGAAAAATATATAAAAAGTATAAAATCGAGAGTTTAGAGCAGTTATCTATAGGAAACAGCAGTAAATTTGGAAAGAAGATCTGAAATTACATAATAATGGGTAATCCGAAAAAGGATCGTGGAGGTGGAACGGGAGGAAAGTCTACT
This sequence comes from Neoceratodus forsteri, assembly GCA_016271365.2. Lineage (NCBI taxonomy): Eukaryota > Metazoa > Chordata > Ceratodontiformes > Ceratodontidae > Neoceratodus > Neoceratodus forsteri. Next base: position 242,872,563 of record JADMNL010000028.1, on the reverse strand, counting down.
AATTCCTTGCAACCCTTGCGACTGGAGCAAACGGAGCAAACCGCTACAGCATTGGACTCGGGAGAGACCCTTACATCATTAGGCCACAAGCTACAGAGATTGGTTTCTTCAGTCACCGACTTAAATGCAGTAATAGACACTCTTGGGGTACATGTAACAACGATGGAGACAGCTGTGGATTCCTTAAAAACAGAATTCTGCAGTGTTAAAAAGCAAACAGTCTACCTCTTCGTCCACTACACTGTCAATTAAAGAAAATGTGCATTTTCGGGCCCGACTCGAAACGCTAGAGAACCAGGCCCGAGTCTCCCACATACGTATATTGGGCCTTCCGGAGGGAATAGAAGGCGACCACCCCATACTCTTTTTACAAGAATGGCTCACAGAAAAGATTGTACCTGGAGACCAGCAAGTGGATTTTGGCCTGCAGAAATCTTATCATTACCCGAGAGGCTATCATGAGGACTCTGCTAATCCACGCATGTTACTGGTGGTGACGGACGGAGTTGGGTCAAGAGATAAAATCCTGCGGATGGCCAGGCGGGCAAGCCCCATCTCCCAAGATAGCCACGCAGTGTATCTGTTCCTAGACATTAGTTATGTGACCAGGATGCATCGCAAGAAGTTCGATGGCATTCGCCAGAAATTGAGGGCTTCGTCTATACCACATGCCATGATTTACCCAGCAAAGCTCCAAATAGTTAATGAGGGGAAGGTTTGGATTTTTACAGATCCAATGGAAGCGGGAAAATGGGCCTCTAGATTCCACCTTGGGCAACAGAAGCAAAACGTCACGAGGGAGGGAGAGAGCTCTGACTCAGATGAAGACACTGCTGGTTGAATCGAGCTAAGTATAGCTCCATTTTTATTTCTGGATAGACCAGACCTTTAGTGAAGCGACTCTAAAGGGACAATGTAAAAGATTTATTCAAACATACAATTTAAGTTTTAGTGCTATTTTGGGACCTCCAGTATGTTACAGGGTAATAAAGCCTGAAGAGTTCAAAGCTGTTTCTAATGTTTACACATAAACAAAGTTTCTTATCTTTGGGCATGTAATTAAAAAAAAAAAAATGAGAACATGCTGAGTTAAAGTGAAAAAGGAAAATATGCTTTTTGAAACAGTTTTTTCATAATGTGGTAATTTGCTGCCAAATACTTATAAATGTTATTTACAACTTTAGGTAGACAGTATGACACCAATAGCCCTTTAAATAGGGCGTGCTATATTGGACTGTTTTTTGGACTTTAAGACTTTGTTTACTCATACTGCTCTTCTGCTTACAAATGTAGCCATAATCGATAATTATTTCATTCTTAAGTGCTTTTCTTTTAATTAACACCCCCAGATGTGTTATCACAATGTTTCTGATACATAAATCCTATGATTAAAGAGGCTGTGACCTCCATTTGTTTTAATCAAAGTATCCGGCTTCTCGGAGATATGAAACTGTTATCCTGTATTAACAGATGGATAAATAATAAAAATAGTTTAAAAAAAAAAAAAAAAAAATCCAGAGATCCAAAACCCTTACTTTTTTCCCTTTGCTGCTTGAGGGGTGGGGGTGGGAAGTTAGGGTTGGAAACTCTAATGCCACAATTCACTTCTTCTGAGATGTTAATGTGAACCCTAACTGGTGCAGTAATGCAGTTTTTTATATATATATATATACACACACACACACGCACACAAAATGTGTGTGTGTGTGTGTATATACACACATACATAGCAAAAACAAGCACTTGACTTTGTGTGTATGAGATATCTCTACTTACCCAAGGCGTTACTATATCCCACAATAACAAATATCCTGTTTGCCTTACTGTGGAAAAATCATTTAGTCTGCAGTAGTCAAAAAAAGGCATAGCTGAGGTGATGCATCTTGGAAGTCACCCGCATGATCCAGGTTCAGAAAAAGAGTAAAAATGTGCAGGATTGAGATGGGGAAGGGAGTCTGTTTCCTCCTGCTGTAGTCCTGAATCACCACTACGGGTGGTCATGTTATTGATAGGTGGAAGGGGAGCACACACTTTGGATACTGCGTCTACCAAAAATGTTAACAAAAACAAATGAAATTTCCTTGTTCTTTTGTTTTTGGTAAAAAAAATCACTAGCTGATCCAAGTTTGTAAGAAATGTCTGTCTCCATGGAGACGGGGGGGTGGGGATTGCAGTTACCTAGTTGTAGCTGTGATTGACACCAGCTTGGGCCAATAAAGTTTGTCCACATTACCACAGTTATATCCTCCCTCTGACAGGAACGGTGGGTGCCTACTTTTACAGCCTGCCCAATGGCAATGCCACTGGTGGGTCAGCTGGTAGAAGTGCAACCCATGCTGATGCTGCCCACGACACTAGGTTGGCAGGCCTTTTTAGAAAATACTTTCTGCTTGCTGTAGCTTGGTGTGCTGCTCTGCAGAAGTCCCAGGTTAATGACTCTAGCTTTTCTCCCTTCATCAGGTGTACAGAGTCATGGGGCAGCATGCTTGAACTCAAGGTAGGGGGATGCTATAGCAGGCAGCAATAGTGCCTGTTATGGCAGCTGACCTGGCAGCAAAGTTGTGTGTGACCTCATGGCATCAGCAATGCTCTGCCCTCGATGAATGACATGGAGGAGTCCACTGACATAGCAGTGGCTTGGACATGGGGAGAAAATGGAAATGTTGCCTACTCTGATGACTCTGAAGACTGCCACTATACTCCCCTACAGCACCTGACCTGATGATGGCTCGAGTTGACACTCTTTTCCCTCTGCCATTGCTTGAGTGCCACAGTGTTTCTTCGGTTTTTGGTTGCAGAGAAAAGATAGATCAGCACTCCAATGGTGAAAGCTCTGGGGGTGTCTGGTGGCAGACTGTGGCGTCCTGTAGCGTGAACGTTGTGGGCATTGGAGATTAGATGACCTACTGGAGTATGGTAACAGGAGCAGAGGAGTACAAAAAAAATCATTTTGAGAAGTCAAGTAAATACAACAATCAATACTGTACAAGGACGCTAGAGAGCCAAGCCCGAGACTGGACATGTTTTCGAACAGTTCCAGCAGAGCTCTGAAAGCGATCCTAAAATTGACTGTTTCAGAGTGAAAACGAGACATTTTTATTGATATCCATGGAAAGATCTCTCTCCTGAGCATTTTGGCATCAGATTTGACAATGGGGAGGCCACAAGAAGCGACGGGTGACCAAGGGCACAAACAGGTACTGCCCCCACAATAGGACCAGAAAACTGCATTGGACATCGCTAGTTCACCTAGCTCAAGCGGAACGGAAAAATCCCCGCCCTGGGAATCGGTCTTGCAGGTGGTAAGATCGATGGATTAAAAAAAAAAACACATGGGAGCACAAGATGCCAAGATCGGAGAGGCAGTGGCCACGGCAAAAAAAGGCAGATCTTTCTCTCCGTACCCAGGCACCTTTTAGTAAAATGACTACTGAGACTCTGCACCTTAGATCTCATTTAAAGAACTTGGGGAATGTCCAGAGGGCAGTGAACATTCGTCTCATAGGCTTACCAGAGGGCTCTGAAGGGGGAAGATCTGCTCTCATACATACATGCATACGTAGTTAATCTCAGATCTACCAGAGGAGTTAGCTGTTGACCCTGAATCTATAAAGAAAATCTACAGAGTAAATTTCCATGAAGCACAGGGCTCAAGGGGAAACTCCTCGGACTACCCTGATCATAAAAACTGGCTCAGTTGTATGGGACTTAATCTTGGCCTGGGCCCATTTTTTGATTTCCTAGGACAGTCATTCCATTAAATTGTTTCCTGATTGGTCCTTTGCCACCCAGACCTGTCATACGCTATATTTGACCCACTCCATCTACAGCTGCAAAGTCTTAAGTGTTCTACATACCCTCCTTGTGCCAGCTTGCCTCCGAATTACTTATGACAACAAGACTTTTCAATTGAATGATTTAGTTGAAGCTCGAAAATGGGTGGATAGGATTGCCTAGGAGTTTCAGTGAAAAGAGTCCGTTTGTGCAGAGGGACAAGACGTATCTAGCTAAGGTTTTTGAGCGAATTCAATCTGTGGCCTGCAGCACCGACTTTCTGTTCTGTCTCTCTCAGATATTCTTTTTTATTATTGTTTTCCCCTTTTGTTTAGTGTGGGCACTGCGGGCTTAAAGTGGCGCCAACCACGTGAAGCTTAATCCAACGTGGTGGCATGGTTTATCTAACTTTCCCAGGGTCTTTAGTTTCAGTGCTTACTTGAGCCTTATTACTGACTGCTTTTTGACTTTTCCCCCCAGGGATTTGTTATGATAAACTACTACTTGCACCCTAATATTGTAAATACACTTGCCTAGGCAGTTTTGTTTGGGGGAAGTAGACTGTTGAATTATTGATCTTACTTCGAGAGGGCTCTTGCAGTAGGTATTTATATATAGGACTGACCCGGCAGGCGTCGGGACCCCACGAAAACATTTCTAGCTAGCTGTCTTTGGCGGGGGACCGCCCCCACATCAGGTGACTGATGTCATTTATAAAGGGACGGTCCCCCATGCCCGCCTTCCAGTTCTTTCCCGCCGTCGACTTGTGAAACTTCCTTCCGATACAGGTCCATCACTTATCAGTCTTCTGTCGGTTAGTTTTACCGAACTTTGACCGATTGTTTTTTTTTTTTTTTTTTTTTTCCACTTTTTGTATCAAACGTCCATGTATGTCGGCCCTGATGCCTTCTGAATTGCATAAAATAAGTGTGACTCATGCGGTTCTCAACTACCACATAAAGACAGACACTCCCTGTGCCTCTTCTGCTTAGGCCCGGACCACCCTGTGGAGAAGTGCCAGCACTGCCAAATGTTCAGTTCAGCCACCAGAAAATGGAGGCAGCAGTCCCTGGAGGCCCATATTCTCAAGAAAAAGATGGCTTTCATGGAGAAGGAACTGAAGAAGTTGAGCCAGGCTTCCACTTCCCCTGAAGGCCATAAGAAAAAGGACAAGCACCGGGACTCTACCTCCACGGCCTCCGCGACCCTGGTTGGAGTTGTGGTTCTTAAGGTAATGTCCACTCCAGGGGGACCACTTCACTCCTCAGCGACCGTCTTGGCGGTGCCCAAGACAGGGTTGCCCCTCCCATCGGGCTCGCACTCTGGCCCCTCGGGTGCCTCCAGACTAAAGGAGGCATCCACTCCCAGGAAGGCCGCTACCAAGCAGCCCTCTGGGTCAAGCGGGTCCGCTAAGTCAGACGACTGTGCCGCCAATGTCTGCCCGGACAAGACTGTAAGATGCCAGCTCCTTCCGGAGGGCCCATGGTCCCTCTTATGCCCACCAAGGTCAAATCCCCAGCGTGACATGCGTCGGGTCAGGGTTCTGATAAGTCAGACACCAGCTCCTCTGACACCCGCCCAGATCCAGCTGATAAGCCGTACGTCGGCCCTTCCGATGACTGCCCAGCAAAAGAGCCTACGTCAGACCCCTTCGACCAGTCCAATGTCCCAAGCTCACCGCAGCGCTTGCCGTTGCCCTCTGAGGCTCCTGTGTCTCCTGTGTCTCCTCTGCTGGACCCCAGGGATTCCAACCCTCCATCCTCGGTCGACATGCAGGAGCTGGGTACGCTGACGTCAGAGGTCCTTCCTACAGGGCAGGACCCTCTGACGCTGGATCCTCAGACGCCGGCTCTGACACTGGCCTACCCAATGCCAGACACCGTTCCTCTTCCAGACGCCGCTCCAACGCCGGGCCTGACGCCTGTGCGGCCAACCTTACCTGGCCCACCTGCTGGGCCTTTCCCAGGGTCTTCTGCTCCGTGTGAGCCCCTGGCACTCGGGTATCTGACACCGCTTAATCCGATGCCGCCCTACCTGGTACCTCAGTATCCGGCGCCGCAGTACCCGATGCCATTTTAGCAGCCACCGCAGTACCCGGCGCCGGACTTCCCTCCATCGGGTTATGGATACTCACCATACGGATACCCCCAGTATCCGTATCCCCCTCCTCCTCTGCCGCCCTTACCACAGCCGCCAGCAGACTTGGAGACTCTGGCTGCCTGGTGGGCTGAGGCCAAGGCTCAGCCCACCAGGAAGGTAGAGAGCCATCTTCTGGCGCTGGACCCTGCACAGGATCCCCTACGCCGTTGAAGGGAGACTCCCTCCCCCTTACCCGACACCAGTGGGGAACCCTCTGGCACTAGGGGTGGGGAGGATACGCTTCCCAGAGGTACCATTCCTCACCCGCGTTGGGAGGAGTCTTGCTCCTCTACATCGGAGACCTCTAACTGAGACTGGGGGATGCTCCGATCCGGATGATGAGCCTCGTACTCCAGAACATCCCAGGTCAAGGACTCCTCCAAAGTCTCCTCCGGAGGATCCTTCTTTTTTGGAGTTATTGAGAAAGATCCAGGAATTTCATCATTGGCAATCTCTGGAGCCAGATCCACAGCATAAGAAGCTCGCCACCCACTTGGATCTGCCCGAGACCGCTCTGACATTGATTCCACCCTGGATAGAGCCTCACGCAAACCTTGTTTCCACTATTTGGAAAAAAAAGTCCGCTTTTTTCCCCTCCGAGGAAGGCAGATCGGCTATATCAGGCTCGTGAGGGAGTAGATACTTTGAATATACACCCCAAGGCGGACTCTGTCGTGATTAGCACCTTCACGGCCGTTCCGCCAACCCCAAACATCTCGGCTCGTCTCCACCTGTCAAGGAGTCCTGGCTTCTGGACCAGTATGGGAAGAAGGTTTATGCATCTTCTACCCTGGGTATTAGGGCCCTGAACTATGTAGAACATATGGGGGACTACCAGAAGACCATCCTGAGTCAGGTGGAATCTAAATTGGACTCCCTTCCTGAGTCTCAGATGAAACAGGAAGTGGCTGACTGTCTGTTTTGCCAGTTGGCACATGCTTCATGCCACCTATGATGCAGTGGATGCAGCTGGATGGAGATTGGCTATTGCCATAGGTTTTCGGTGTCATGCCTTGCTCCTGGTGTCAGGTTTGGTCCCTGAAGTGCAGTCCGCCATTCAGGATGCGCCCTTCAGGGGTTCAGTGCTGTTCGGCGGTGATGTCAAGGACATCATCACTGACATGCAGGAGAAGGGCACTGCACTCAAGTCCGTGGAGACTCTGTACAGACCCCCTCAGGGACGGCATTGCCCTTTTCGTCAACGTACTCAAACAGAGGCGAAACCACAGGGCAAGCGGGCCAACAACTGTTGGGCCCTCCAGCAGCTAAGACTCCCCCACCCAAAAAAAGCCTCGGCCGCTGCGCTGCCCCACACCTCTTGACACTCCAGAGGAACCAGTTGGAGAGAGGTTCTCCTTCCATCTACCGGGTTGGGAGAGGATTACATCAGATGCTTGGGTGCTCCAACTGATCGTAGCAGGACACTCAATCGAGTTTCTTCAGAAACCACCCCGATTCGACCCCCATCTTCCTCTGGTCCTGGAAGGAATCCCCTCCCTTCTTTCGAAGGTGGCGATAGAACTGGTTCCCGCCCATCTTTGGGGGACATGTTACTATTCCCATTTCTTCCTAGTTCCAAAGAAGATGGGAGACATGAGGCCTATTTTAGACCTCAGTACCCTGAACATGTTTGTGGAGTTCAAGCACTTCAGAATGCTCTCCTTGCAGAGCCTTCTGCTGCTTCTTCGGCAGGGACAGTGGCTGTGCAGTTTGGATATGCAGGATGCCTACCTGCACATCTCCATCCGCCCTTCCCACCTCAAATTTCTTTAGTTTTGTTTTCAGGGGGACCACTACCAAGTCAAGGCCCTCCCATTTGTTCTTTCCTCTGCCTCGCGAGTATTTACCAAATGTCTTTCTGTGGTAGCAGCCCACCTGCGTACCCAGGGAGTGCAGGTATTCCCATACTTGGACGATTGGCCCCTGGCGGCCCCGTCCAGGGAGGAACTTCTGCACTCTTTCCTTCACTCTGCAGTTTTTTTACCAGCCTGGGTATCACCATCAGCCATGCCAAGTCCCATTTGGTCCCTTTCCAAAGACTCCAGTTTATCGGGGTGATCCTGGACATGACCATCGGCAAGGCCTTTTTGCCTCCGGACAGGATGGACACCCTCCAGACTCTGGCAAGTCTGCTTTCAGTCGCAGAAGGGTCAGTGCCAGGTCAGTCTTTCGCCTCCTCGGGCTCATGGTGGCTGCTATTCTGACAGCCCCTAGCACTCGGCTCCATAATAGGATCCCTCAATGGACGCTTCGGTCTCAATACGAACAAACACTGGATGACCTAGACCAGGAGGTTCTAGTCTCCGATCCCATGGTTAAGGACTTACAATGGTAGATGGTGCAAGAGAACCTTTGTCGGGGAGTTCACTTCAGTTTCAACCCCCCCTCCCAGACATTGACAACAGATGCCTCAGGTCTTTACGCAACACTCCAACCAGGGGGAGTACCTCTTGCATACTCTGGATGTTCATAGAATACTGAGATACTATACCACTAGGACTGAGGATCTCAGGAAATCTGATAAGCTTTTTGTCTCTCTTGCTCGCAAAAGAGAGGGCAATGCAGTTTCCAAGCAATGCCTATCTAAATGGTTGGCTCACTGTATCACTTTCTGTTACGACAAGTACAACTAGACCTTGCTGGGTCAAGTCAGAGGCCATTCCACCAGAGGAGTAGCTGCCTCTGTGGCTTGTTTCAAGAATGTGTCAGCGGTGGACTTCTGCGCAGCTGCAACATGGACTTCTGTCCATACCTTTATGAAACATTACAGTTTGGATATTGCCTCTCGCCGTAGAGCAGGCTTTGGGTTGCCTGTACTTCAAGGTCTTCTTTCATAAGACTCATTCAGCCAGAAGTTCCATTTGTTGGATCGTTTTCCTCCTCCCAAGTGCTTTTCCTTTTTTCAGACTGCTTGAGATTCAGTCCTGTATGTAATTACCTACTGCAAGAGACCTCTCGAAGTAAGATAGTACAGTTACGTAAGAACTTACCGTAACAGTAGATCTTTGAGAGAGGCTCTTGCAGTAGGTAATGCTTTCCTGCCCTCCATCCCCCTTGGCTTTTTAAGCTCCTTTTCCAGGAAGGGAAGTATTCGATTCTCTCTTGTCTTGCCTTTTTTGGCCCTCGTCGGGAAAGAACTAGAAGGCGGGCGTGGGGGACCGCCCCTTTATACTGATGTTGCATGACGTGGGAGCGGTCCACCACCAGAGACTGCTAGCTAGAAATGTTTCCGTGGAGTCCTGACGCCTGCCGGGTCAGTCCTATATGTAATTACCTACTGCAAGAGCCTCTCTCAAAGATGTACTGTTATAGTAAGTTCTTGCATAACTGTACTTTCTTCACTTGGCTTCAGCACTCAGATGAGTTCTGGGGTGGGACTGTTCTTTACACTACATTTTTCCCTGTTAAAGATTATATAGTAGTTTGTGGGCATAATGTCTAGTTGTAAGTCCTATCTAGATATGTTGCTCTTTTGTTTTGTTTTTATTTGCAGGCTGTTCCACAGTCATGGCTTGGCTAAGCTTATAAACTTTTGTGGACAGTTTCTTGGAAATTATTAGTCTTTTTTTTTTTTTTTTTGGTGGTGCCCCATATATGATATCAAATCTTAATGTCTTAAATATTCCTGATGCTAACATGTGTGATCAACTATTGGAATGTAATGGTGCTATTTCTTTATTAATATCATGAAGTGCATGATTTACTGGCTTGTTCAGTTGTATAACTTAGAAAGTAAAAAAAAAAAAATTAGTATTGTACAGAGTTGAATATAAAGCATGTACTGCATACATCTAGTGACAAAGTCTCTCTAGGTTGACTGCCTTACTATCCTTCTGTACCCTCGACGGGTCCAAGATCGAGGATGTTGCCTCCTTCAAATACCTTGGGCTCTGGCTAGATCGGCACCTCGACTTTCCTGGGGATGTGGATGCCATCCACAGGAAACTATACCCTAAACTTGGTGCTCTGTTCAGACATCATGGTTGCATCCCTTACCTGCTCGCCGGGAAATTGTCCAGAAAATTATTCTCCCAATTTTTGACTATGGTGACAGTCTGTTGTGCTGCCCCGAAATCCACCCTAACCAGACTGAATACCCTTTTCCACTCCTTCTGCCAGTTTGTACTGGACTGTCCGCTCCACACTCAACACTGTGACCTCTATACCTCCCTCTCCTTCCCATCTCTTGATGCCGGATGCCTCGTTCACTGCTCCTCCTCTGTTGGGAATTACTGGCTTGGCTCCTTCCCATTGTACCTCTCCTCGATCCTCTCCACACCCACTCCTCTCTCCTATTCCCTCCATAACTATGACTACCGAACCTTGCCTCTCCCTGCTAGGACTTCTGCCTGAGGGCAGTTTGCCTTCTCTTACTGCTTCCCTAAACTCTGGAACTCCCTTCGTTTAGCCATCTGATCTGCCCCGTACCTTCGTTCGTTTTCCTCCCTTCTTCATAGCTTCATTTCCCCCACCTTTAACTGCACCTGACCCACTCTCCCATAATCTTTAAATGCTGCTTCCATTGCCATTTCTTCTAACTCGTCTCCACATCCTACCTGCCACTTCCTGTCTCCAGTATCAAAAATGATTTCATATGAGTCGGTCATGTGCACAAAATGCTCCTGTATTTATCTGTGCATATTTATTGTAAGCACTGTATGTTATGTGTCTTTGTAGCCATTATTTTACTATTTCAGCATTTATACGTTCCCTTTCCCCAGAAACAACCAACTGTTAGCTCAGTATACCTTTTCTGGTGAAACTCTTTTAATGCATAAGATATTTCTGTGTTCCAGCAGTGTTCTCTAAATTGAACCCCTCAGTACCGCCCACCTATTGGAGGAGTTGTGGGGAGGAAAGGGCTTCACAGGCTCGTATTTTTTGGTCCTGCCCTCATTTACAACCCAACTGGGCAGAGATTCAGGGACATCTGGAGGGTATTTTTGGCTTGTCCTCTCCTTCTGGCCCAGAGAATGTTCTTTTAGGTCTTTTACCTAGGGAATTGGTGGGTAAAGAAGTGAGGTATTTGTGGGATATTTTACTTGCTGCGGCTATCAAAACAATTACCAGAATGTGGTTGCTCCCTGATTCCCCCACGAATACTAGACTAGAAGGACACAGTTAATTCGATTTTACAAGTCTGAAAGAATCATATATTCCTTACAACAGAGGATTCTTCAGTTACAAAATAGATGGACCAGGTGAGAGCTTTATGAGGGCTTGGAATCCTGTTAATCCATCAGTCTTTGGGTTTGTCCTTTCATGTGGTACTTATTTTCTGTTCTTCTCTCCCCCTTGGTGTGTATCGCCAGGCTTTGACACATTTCTGAATAACTAAAAGATTTTAGGGGAGGTGATTATTCTAACACTAGACTGAACTGACCACTTAGACTAGTTACTCTTTCTTGTATTGAATTGTACTTTTTCCTCAGGATCAATTTTTTCACTAAAATGTAACATTTGGTTGAGTCATGAGGACCCCATTCTTGTTCTTGTTATTGGCTATAAATTTAATTCCTTTTCTTTCAATGTAGTTCTGATAAAGTATTTCATATCTGATATTTAATTTATTACAAGGTGATTTTGTATTTGCTGGTATTCGTCTTCTACCCTTTTTTGTAAAAAAAAAAAAAAAAAGCTGAATTCTGCAAATATTAAATAAAGCCTGAGTATAAAAAAGGAAACTCTCTTAAATAAATAAGTTCTGTCTGTATACACAGTAAAAGGTCAAAAGATATGTCAGTTGTAATTACCCAGCTTGTTACTTTACTCTTTGTCCAGCAGGTAGGGGAGATAATGCTGCAAAAGGCAAGCTAAAATGTTGAGGTGAAAAGCATGATGCATTGTTGGCCCCATTGTTCTTCTGATCATGAGTCTCGAGCAAAAATCAGTGGTCCACCTGTCCAGGCACTGTTTACTGTGGGGTTAACAGAAACTCGGGCATGTTGTTTTGGAAAAAAAACAAAACACCTGATGGCAGTATCAAGCTCCAGTAAGAGCAGAGGGTGCAGTTTTCTTGAACATGTCAGCTTCCTTTAACAAAAAAAAAGCTTCAAACATCCATGCATTCCATTGCTATAGGATTCCTTTAAATAATTATAGAACAACAGATCAACTGTTGTTGCAACAGAAAGCTGTTTGAAACTGAAGTAATCTGAAGTAATGCTACGTAGAAAGATGTGACCTAGTTATTGACCTGATGTAATATTACCTTTAACCCTATAAGTGTGGAAGCACAGTATATTCTGCTTATTACACTGATTTTTGGTGTAGATTGGCAGCCAGCACTGAAAAGGCTGAACTCTAGCTCTTTATATTCCTGCCTGAAGTTATCTGGGGATCTGACATTTATCATTTTATCTATGCACTGTTTGTCTTCTCATTAAATGTCCCTTGACTTTGTTCTGTCGTGACCATGGCTGCAGGTTGTGGGCTGGAGCAACTTTAAGACTCCCATGTAATTAACTACTACTAACTGTGCATAAGCCAAATGGACCTTTTTTTCCTTCCCCACCAAACAGGATTCCCTTTATTACATGTTATGACATGCCCATTAACATTTACATTTTTCTGTGACTATAGAATTTCCAGGCCATAGTCTTTAAAGGTCAACACTTATGAACAGTATCTCTCATAATCTGGAAGCCCATTAGATGCTGTTTTATATGCGTTGCTGGGTTTACCTGTAGCGGGCAGCAGTCCAGAGAGATTGGTGGTCAAGTCTGCCCTTATGTTGATATTACATTGCCACCATTTTTAAGAAACTTGAGGGGTCATGCAGGGTGAAGCTATGTCTAACTGTAACGTTGGTTAGGAATGTCTTCACTTTGTATAATGTAACAAGACTTTAAAAATGGTGGCTGTGTAGTATCACTGTAAAGCAGGCTTAGTTATCAGTATCTCAGGACTACTGCTAAAAAGATTCTTTTCTCTCTCCTTGCTGGTCTGTGGGCTTCATAACTACTTGTGGGGGTTATCTCCTCTTGTCACATAACAGGCAGGAACACAAAGCTCTGCAGCCTAGACATCCTCCATCCCATTTCCTGTGACCACCAGTTTAAATCAAATCAAAATCAAATCAGATTTTATTTATAATGCGCTTTTCGAGTATCAGAGCGTAAGTACATGACAAAATAATAATCATCACAATAAATAAAAATATAAAACAGTTAAAAGGCAACAAGGTGACCTATTCAAAGGCTTGTTCAAATAAATAACTCTTTAAAGATGCCTTGAATGACTCTGTGGACAGGCACTCTCAAATCCGATGAGGTAGAGAATTCCACAGGGTTGGGGCCACAAAAGAAAAACTCTGGCCCCAGATGACTGCAAAAAGCAGGTACTCTGCAGCAGAGCTCTGTCACTGTGGTGACAGGGATGAAGACTTCAGGACTGTAAGTTTGGATATTTTTTCTTACTGGACATCCACAGAGAGCAGGAATGGGTGGATCAAGAGGCAAAGCGCTGTGTCTCTCTCTCTCTCTCTCTCTCTTAGCGGGTCCCAGTCTCAGTCATGCATGCTGGACAGACTGGCCCCTCTCAGTTGCCCATAATAATGCTCTCTCTGCATTTAGGGGTACCGGTCTCAGCCGTGCTTGCTGGACAGACTGGCCTTTCTCAGCGTTTCTCCTGCGCCACCACAGGTTCGGCACGCATTCCGAGCAGACTGGCACACCATTTTCTTTCTCCCACGCTAAAAGCTTCCTGTGCTAACGGACTTAGTGGTGCTGCCCTCCCCCCCGACACACAAGTTGGGCCAGAGGTTAAAACGGAATTATAAGCATAAAAGGGGTCTTGCAGGCAGCGGAGGGGATGCTACATTTGGAGTGCCGCCCGCAATTGTAACCAGCCGCAATTGAATCCAGGGCACAGTAGCACTTTCCTGGTGGCAGTATCGAGGCCCTTGGGCTCCCAGCAGCTGGCGACGCTACTAGCAGGCAGGCGCATAGTTTGTTGACGAGCACCCGGGGTGACTTAAGGTTCGTCAACGGAGGCCATTAATGCTGCTCAGGCCATCAGATCCACTACTCTGGTGGAAGTGTGCTCAGACCATCGACAAGCTCCTGGAGTTCTCAAATCGTCTACGGAGGCCTCATTAAGTTAGCATCTTGGCTTTCAGGCCACCCAGATGCACAGTTTAGTTCCAGTTTTTCTACCAGGGGCAAAGGCACATTTAGGGAGCATTTTTTCCCTGTCGAGCACTTCGGAGGGATCAGCTTGTCGACAGAGGCCGCGTAGAACACAGCTAGTATGGCGGCAGTCTGCCCAGGCCATCAACAAGCTCCTTGGGCTCTTAGCTCATCGATGGGGACCTCATTCAACTCGCGTCTCTACTAACAGGTCCCTTAGAGGCACAGCCTGTCAATGAGCACTGGTGTCAAAGGCTCATCCACAGAGACCACTACCAGGAGTGAATGGGGGAGGCTTCCACAGGCAATTAATGGCATGCACTCTCTGCATTTTCAGTGGCAATTGCTGCGGGATAGAACCTTGAGGGTTCCCCTCCCCCAAATAAAGGAACCACCATCTTGGGCAATATGGCTTACAAAGGCCTGCAAGCTAGAAGTCCTGGTAACCTCACACTGGAGTTTAATTTTCTGCTCCCAACCCTTTTTTTGGATCTGAGAACCAGAGCACAAGTGAAAATCAGTTTTGAGATGCGGGCCCTATCCCCCAGCACATGGATTACTGGATCTCGTGGATTATGGGACTGGCATGGGGTGCACGGCTGTACCCGCCAGCAACAGGGGATGACATACCCCCTCCGTGTATCCTAGGATGATAAGCCTGGCAGCATTCTCCCTATACCCACCTCAGTTGCCCTCCTGCGCTGCTCTCTATGTTTATAATCTAGAAGGCATGCCTCGAGGTTCACCAGAGTTCAACAAAAACATTCAGAAACTGGGCTAGGCTACCACAGAAAGGGCTCTCTGGTTTTGAACCCAGAGCCCCTCGGGACCCAATGGTCAGGCAAGTAGAGGTATCTCTAACACAGACCGTTCAGGCGTCCGCAACATCACTCATGGCTGTGACGGCCGGTCTTTTCGTATTTACCCCTATGACCAGTACTTTCAAGTTCCATTTAAAAAAAAAAATAAAAAGTTGGCCTGGCAGCTGCTTCAGCTCTTGCGTCTGGCCTATGCTTGCTTTGTCGTCATGCCACAGTACAGCAGCCAGCTGCTCAGCAAATTCCAGGTCTTACCAATCCTCAGCCCCGTGCACCTCAGCAAGCCGACGTGCCTTCAGAAATTCACCTGGCTAATGCACCATATGAAGGAAACCTACAGTGAGGAGTCACCCTCAGAGGTGATAACGGAATTCGAGGAAACAGAGAAAGGTACACATGCTGCTTCATGGGACAGAAGCAAATCCTGGTTACCAGGCTCCTGAAAGCATTTTCGTGCCCACGGCTACAGCAAGGCAGAATGAGACTTCTTCAGGAAAACTCGCATGGTTCTCCTTCCGTAACCAGTGTAACTGCAGGGGAGGATGTGGTGGCACTTGAGGGGGCGGCAACAAAAAGCCGCAGTGAAGATCTCTGTCCCATCCTCGAGTGAAGGGCAAATGGGTCCTTACCAAGACACACAGGGAGATTCGGAGCATAGTACATCACCGATTCCCAAAAAAATTCAACTCAGAGCCGCCATTGGCCTCACGTGGTACCCTTGCCAATTTCTACCAGTAGATCGCCAATGCCCCAAGCAATTACTAGTCTCCTTCCAGCAGGGGCTAACTAACAGTTACTCTTTTTCATAATCCTCGAAGGCATGGCAGGATTCAGACCACTCTTGGACCTAAAATTTTGGCACCGCTTCATGTGCAACAGCTCCATCAAGATGAAAATGCTATCACCCGCCATCAGGAAACTCTACCTGGGGGATGGTCCTGGCATCAATAGATTGACAAGAATCCTATCTACTTATACCCATCCTGGAGTAGTACATTATATCAGGTCCAAGGTAGGGGAAACTCACTTTCCATTCACAACACTTCCCTTTGGGCCCATCGGGTTGGACAAGGCCATATCATAGGGGCGGTATTGGCTCCTAGGGATGGAATCGCTCACCTCTCTCAACTAGGATACAGCTCTCCCTCTACCTGGTCAGCATCGATCAGGCAACGTCAACATCCTCCAAGGCCCCTTAGTTCGATCAGGCAATGCCAGCAGTAGCAGAGGTCGTCCATTGCCTCCCTAGGCATGGATTCATCTTGAACCAGAACAAGGGCCTTTTATTTCTGCCCCAGTCCCTTCCCTATGTGGAAGCAGACCTCACAAATCAGGTGCTTCACACACATGGGAAATCCATGGACCTCCAGAGCTGCTTCAGCATTTTCAATCTGCTCACCAAACGGCTCACCGTTACATAAAGCTAATAGGGGACATGCTCTCCCTTGTAGACATAGTCTCCTGGACACGGACATGTTCTCCTTCATAGACATGCTCTCCTGGACACTAATTCACAGGCAGCCCATCCAGGCAAGCACTCTCAATCTGTGATCTCAATCTAGAAATCCAGGGAAGGCAAGAAACAAAGTTCCCAATTCCTCGCCAGGGGGCGCATTTCTTCATTGGTGGGCTCAGAGAACCAATATTATGAGAGTTCACAATTTGGGGCTTCCTCACAGAGCAAGAATTTCTAACGTTGACTGCCTAGGGGGCTGAGGAGATCTAGGTTAGGTCTCCACACCAGACAAGCGGCCTCTGGCAGAGTCCAGATCCAGCATAACAGACAACCGAGCAACGATAACTTATATTGACACCGGGGTTGAACAAGGAGCTCATGGATACACAAGGATTCCTTCTGCTCTTTCAGTGGGCTGTACAGTGCCTGCCAAGCCCGCTGGCAGTATACCTTCCAGCTCTGATTAACATCCTGGCAGACTAAGTTGCAAGGACTTCCTTTCAGGGGAAGGGGAGCTGAAGGTCGAGGCCTTCAGCACTCCTCAGGTGGATCTCTTCGCCTGTCGACTAACCTCCCATATACCTTTTTCCCAATTCTGCTACTCTGCCAGGGTCCTGCACAAGAGGTAACCGCGGATCTGACAGAACTGTTTTTGACCTGCCCAGGGGTCCATGGTTCACATATCTGATTTGTATGTCAAGGCAACCACCAACAAGATCCAACTCAGCCTGGACCTTCTACACAGGCCCCGGTACTGCATTTTAATCTGTGCAGGCTTTCTCTCTCGCAGAGAGATCGATCAGGAGTCTTTCAAGGAGCTAGAATTTTTCCCTTCCAGCATCGCAATGATGCTTCCTTTTTATCTTATGTTTAATACAGACTATGGCGCAGATTACCTTTCTGGCCTCAGTTGCATCAAATGTTGACTAGATGGTACCCTACTCCTCATTCTTCAGCCCCTCCAAAGAATTTGAGAAAGAGCTACAACCAGCCTCCTGATGGGTCCAAATTCCGCATTGGGAGCAATCTTGTTGATAGATGCAGGAGAGTCCTTGTGGTCTCATCCCCATGTGAGATGATTCCTGAGGGCGGTAACTTAAAACGCCCTTCAGTCCATCTGGAGACCCAACTTGGTCAAAGAGGCATCCCTCATACACCTGACGATGAAAGTTGCCTTTTCTCATAGCTACCTCTTTAGCCAGTCGCATCAGTGCACTAGGAGATATCTTCCATAAGGATCCTCGTATAGTACTTTTATATAGTTATTCATAAGACTCGATGGTCCTATGATTAGATCCAGATTCCATTTTCCAAAGGTAATGGTTCCTTTTTTCGGCAACCAGGGGCTGAGCCCTCCTTTCTGCTACCTTTCCCCCAGATATGACAAGGAGAAAGAATTTCATGCTCTGGATCCTAAAAGAGTAATGAAGCACTGCCTTAAAAGTGCCGAGTCCATTCGTAAAGCTTCCAGCTTATTTGTCCTTCCAAGGATCAAACCATTAAAGGAGAGGCTTCTAAACTGTATCCCAGATAGAGACACATAGACACACAGAATTTGACGGCAGATAAGGACTGCTTGGCCCACCTAGCCTGCCCATTTCCCTATCTAACGGATAAGCTGCAGATCCTAGTTAACCAACAGCCTACTTCCTCCTACCCCCACTAGAATTGCCTTATGTCTGTCCCATGCATTCTTGAATTCCCCCACTGTTTTTGACTCGACAACCTCCTCAGGAAGGCTGTTCCATGCATCCACAACTCTCTCTCTGTGACGAAATACTTCCTCACATTACCCTGAGCCGTCCCCCTCTGTCTTCAAATTGTGCCCCCTTGTTCTTGCACATCTCTTTTTCTGAAAGACGCTACCCTCTTGAACTTTGTCGATTCCCTTGAGGTATTTGAAAGTTTCTATCATGTCCCCCCCTCCCTCCTTTCCTCGAGGCTATACATCTTAAGCTCCTTTAGTCTTTCTTCATATGTCTTCTGGTGCAGACTCTGCGCCATTTTGTTTGCCCTCCTCTGGACAGCCTCCACCCTGTCTGTCTTTGCAGAGATGGGGTCTCCAGAACTGTACACAGTACTCCAGATGTGGTCTTACCAACTGTCTGTACAGAGGGCCAACAACCTCCTGTTTTCTACTGGTGATGCCTCTCCCTATGCATCCCAGTATCCCCCAACCCTTCTTACTGCCTTCTCACATTGCTGGCCCATCTTTAGGTCGTCTGATATGACTACCCCCAGGTCCCTTTCCATTGTTGTCAGTATCTCACCCCCCACTGTGTACTCTTCCCCTGGGTTTTTCTTTCCCTGATGCATTACTTTGCACTTCTTTGTGTTGAATCTAAGCTGCCATACATTTGACCATTCCTCCAACCTTGCCAAGTCCCTTTTCATCCTTTCCACCCCACCTTGCGTATCAACCCTGTTGCAGATCTTTGTGTCATCTGCAAAGAGACATACTTTCCCTTCCAGTCCCTCTGCAATGTCACTTATAAAGACATTAAAAAGGACTGGCCCCAGTACTGAACCCTGCGGTACCCCACTAGTAATCCTCCTTTCTTCACTGTGGACTCCATTTACTATTACCCACTGTGTCCTATTGTCCAGCCAGTGTTTTATCCAGGCTACCACCCTGGGACCCACTCCCAGGCTGGCTAATTTGTTTATTAATCTTTTGTGTGGGACTGTGTCAAATGACTTGCTAAAGTCTAGGTAGGTCATGTCCACAGTCCCTCCCTGGTCTACTACTTTGGTCACCCAGTCAAAGAAATCAATCATTTGTCTGACATGACCTTCCCGCTGTGTCTCCATGCTGCCTTGGGTCCTGTGCCCCACTGGCCTCTAGGTAACTCAACAATTCTTTCCTTCAGAAGTGATTCCATCATTTTCCCTACCACGGAGGTCAAACGGACAGGTCTGTAGTTTCCTGCCTCTGTTTTGCTCCCACTTTTGTGAAGGGGAAATCACATCCGCCCTCATCCAGTCCTCAGGTACCACACCATCCTCCCATGATTTATTAAAAAGGGTAGCAAGTGGTGTTACTAGTTCTTCTCTTAGTTCTTTTCTTTTTAACTTAGTTTTATTGGTTTTCATATTCCATTTCAAGTTACATTAAACTTCATTACTAGAATAAATGGGAAAGACATACATCTGTATTAAAGTTAATGCTGTAGTTACAGGACATTATATTAAACCAGACTGCTCTGTATACAATCCTTGTTACTGTTTTTATTTATAAAACGTATTACTTATTTTTTGTTTTTTTCTGTTTTTGCAGGCTGGACCGAATAGTGGTACCTCTTCCAATGGAGCGTCCTACCACTAACCCTCTCATACTGTCCGCCCCCAGAAGATACTCCCTTCTACTCCTATCTCCTCCTGTCCAACTGCTCTTGTCATTCCTTTAACCAGCGCTGTCCCAATAAACTAATGTGTAAATGTAAAATAGTTCATTGTCCTGTGTCTTTCCTAGTTCCAATCCATTTCTTCTATATATGTTATTACAATGTACATGTAAGCCTATCATCATTTTCCTAATAACAATCCTAAGGAAAAGAGAGAGAGAAAAAAAAAAAAAGGGGGGATTTTCTGGTAAAAATGTTGGGGATTTAATCAGATCTAGTATTATTCAGACAATTTATATCTGAAGTTAAAATAAAATGGAGTCTTACAGGCTGGAGGCGGGAACTCCAAGGGTTGTCCCTTGCCCAGCTAGATCAATCGGCCTCTCAAGCCTACTTTAACAGAAATTGATCCAGTACTGGAGTGCCTTTTTTAGTTTCTATGTATTCACAGAATGGGAGCCACCTTGAATTAAACTGGTCTGTTTGGAGTCTGAGTATGGCTGTGAGAGCCTACATATTTTTAATTTTAATTACATTTGTCCACCACCCGGAATATGAGACCCTGTCTGAGGAGAGCCATCTTTGTGTAATAGCCTTAGAGGCTGCTGCTATTAATATATAGAATAAATACCTTTGGGCTTTGGTTTTAACACCAAAGAGGGGGAGCCCTAGGTTCATATGTGGAAACCCTGGTAGGCTTTCCAGTTGCAAAATTTCTTTGGTAACAGTGGTTATCTCTGCCCAAAAGTCCCCAAACCTAGGGCAACTCCAAAGGATGTGGAACTGGGAGCCTTTATCTCGGCAGCCCCTCCAACATTTGTTAGTTTGGGAAGCTCCATATTTTGAGGAAATATCTGGGGTGATAAAATACCTTGTTGAAATTTTCCAACTGAACTCTCCATACTGGAGAGTTAGTTGTTTTATGTATTCCCTGCCAGATAAGAGACCATTCCTTGTCTGAAATTTGGCCTTCATATTCCGCTTGCCATTTATTTTCCACCACTTGAACATGTGATGCACCCGAACCTTCTTGTAGGGTTTGTTGTATATATGAGATGAGTTTCTTACACTTTTGATGCATATACATCAATGGTGGGGCTAGGTCACTTTGTATTGCACCAGTCCCAACTGTATTAGTTGTAAAGTGTCTACACTGAAGGTATCTAAAAAAAACTCTGTGGGAAAGCCCAAATTCCTCTTGAAGAAGTGCAAAGGTTTTAACCCCTTCATTAGTAACCATTTGATGCAGGTATCTGAGCCCTTTGTGTGACCATCTGCTCCAGCAGGGGTCTTTGTGCATGGCTGGAAATTGCGGTAAATATTTCAGTGGAATATATTTCCAGGTAGGGGGAGAATATCTCCCACCATTGTCTGACCCTGAGCCAAGTTTTGAAAGTGTTTCTTGTCCAAGTATTACTCAGGATTTTCAGGTCTGAAAACATGATTGTCCAGGGTAGAAACTGCAAGGGGATCCAGGGATGAGCTTTCTCCTCCAGCATGTACCAACCTCCCTCTTTTTCAGGTTTCAACATTTTTAATACTGGGGCTGTCTGTGCTGCCAGATAGTATTTTAGGAGGTCAGGAACACCTAATCCTCCTTTGTTTTTAGCTTCAATTAGGATGCCCCATTTCTTACGCGGACAACGCCCTGCCCATATAAATTTAGATAATTTTCTTCTCAGTTCCAGCCACTCCCTTCCATCTATCAGTATAGGCAGAGTCGAGAATGAAAATAAGAATCTGGGCAAGATATTCATCTTGATAGCCTCCACTCTATTCATAAAGCTAATGGGTGTGTTTTGCCATCTCTGTAGATCTTCGAAAACTTTTTCTTTTAATACTTGATAGTTATAAAGGTGCAATTTAGTTAGGTCTGTTGGTATTGATACCCCTAAATATTTAATTTTGTCCCTAACCCATTTGAAAGGCAGAGGGCTTTGTAGGTTCTTATGCGGGGGTCCATCCAAACTTAGAATTTCGGTGTTTCCAATATTTACTTTAAAGCCCAAAATCTGACCAAATCTATCTAGTAATTGGAGCATTTAGGAACTGAAGCTTTGGGATCTTCTAAGTATATTTCTGTATCGTCTGCGTATAGTTCTGTATTATTATCCCCTTTATGTGTGGATTTTCGCAAATGGCCTGCGCTAGCGGTTCCATGGTTAGAGCAAACAGTAGTGGGGATAGCGGGCATCCCTGTCTTGTTCCTCTATTTATAGCAAAGAATTCCGAATTTGTGCCATTTACTCTGACTCTGGCTGTTGGGTTCTGGTAGCACATGTTTACCCATTGTCTTTATTCATCCATAACCACTACCTTCCAACAAGCGGGGATACCTTTACCTGGACCACTTAAGGCACCCTCAGCCAGGGCCATGGCCATCTTGGAGGTGGACTTTAATGAACCTTCTCCAGCTGATTTAGGCAGGGCGGCTATTTGGCCACCTATTCTCACCATATCCAGTCTCTGTTAGCTGGATTTGTCCACCTCGACCGAGGCTTCTTGGTTCCTCAGATGGTGGTGGTGATCCCTTAAAGGCATTTGCATTCTTCCCACCTGGGAAGCCAGGGGATGTACTGCTTTACTATGTCCCAGTAGTTATGAAGCCTGGAGACCAGCAAGGAGAGAGAAATTGAAATTTAAATGCCTGTAAATTTTCTTTCTCCGACTGCTGGTCTCCAGGCTTATTCCCTTCCGGAATGTAAAAAGCTGGTGCCCAGCTGGTGGATTGTTTGAGATGATGATGTCTCTTTCTGTTTCCTACTTTATAAAATACTACCAGGTTGGATATGCTTTGGGAAGAACTGGTGGTCACAGGAAGCGGGAGGGAGGATGTCCAGGTTGCAGAGCTTTGTGTTCCTGCCTGTCACATGACAAGAGGAGGTACCTCCTAGTAGTTATGAAGCCCGGAGATCAGCAGTCAGAGAAAGAAAATGTACAGGTATTTAAATTTCAATGTATGGCCTTTCAAACTGTTACTGGCACTGCCCATAAATGTTCCCCTTTAACAGAGTTATCAAAACAACAAATCACAAGCCACAAGGTAGGGGTGTGTGTGTGTGTTTCTGTCTTTGGCAAACTATGTGAATTTTATGTGACGGTCACCCTTCCAATAGTCAATTAAATCTGCACTGTGTGGCAGATCAGATACAGGTGGTATTTCATACATTGCCAGAACTTTGCAGTATCCAGCTTCCCAAATGCTTAGTAACAGCTACGGTTACTTATTTTTACATTGTTACACCTTTATAGTAGCGAGATTGGGAGGAGGATGAGGGGACTATCAGAGATCTGGATTTGGGGTGACCGGTTTTCTTGTCTTTTGCCAAAACCCCATTTTCATATGCCAGGTCTTAGCACAAGTATTGGAAGGAACAAGCTGTTTTAGCACTAACAAAAATCGTAGGTTTTCAAGAGAAAATAACAGTTTATTCTCTTTCCAACACCTGCTTCCTCACTCATTCATTCCTGTGGACTCCCTTTACCAATTATCATCGGGCTCACAGTCCATTCTACCAGCTACCAGCTTTTGCCTTCTCAGCCAGTGCAGCCCATGAGAAACGCCCTTCCTGGCATAACCCACTAAACTAAGAAAGAGAACTTGTTCAGCACTGCCATGGGCAGGAGCCATTGGGGTGGACATGTGCAGCGCCCTTCATCAGTTATGAACAAGTAGAAATATAATAGGTGAAATATTTCAGTGTTCACTCATAACTTTGCTGACTTTAAATATTTTTTCACAAAATATTCCACATGGCCGTTTTGGGACCCCCACCTCATGAACAACACAGATGAAATTTTTCACATTTGTGCTGAAAGATGATTTCACAATCACGTGGAATCACGTTTTGGCTAGGATTTGAAAATGTTTCTCCTACCAGGTTCATGAGGTGGGGTTATAAGAAGACTATATTGAACATTTGATGTAAAACAAATATATAGTAAAATTACCAAGTTATGAATGAATATTGAAACACTTCAATGTTCACTCATAACTTTGCTAATGTTTAGTACATGGCTCCAAACTGTCAACATAGCCATTTGTTACACCAGCTCATAAATGTAACAGGTGTCAGTTTTCAAATCCTGGCCAAAATGTTTTTTCACAGTTGTGGAGTAAAATTATGTTTTGGCCAGTATTCTATAAATGCCACATGTTATGTTTATAAGGAGTCATCATAAAATGGCTATCTTTCAAAATTTGGGGTAAAAAAAAAATGAAATGTTGTGTATAGTGCCAGCCTTTGCCCCAGCGAGTAGTGCTTTGTGATCCTGTGCCAGTGAGCTGAGTTAGGAGGTGAGCTCAGTGAACCAGCTGGATTGGCCAAGGCTTGGAGGTGGGGCTGTCATGTGGCATGACAACCCTAGCCCTGGAAGGGAAGGTATAGGGTTGCCTGCAAGGGCTCAAGTACCATATAGTGAAGATGAAACTTATCTTTCCATAGAGCTTTTTCTCCCTAGGCTGATGTCCAGTAGGCTATTCAACCTTGTCCCTTCTCTCTCTCCACCTGGCATCACCTGCCTGACTCCCCATGCCCTGTAGATACCTCCACAGATTGCCACCCTACGGTGGGATAAGGAAGGGGGATGGCCATCTTTTCCCCACCTGAAAACTCGCATCCAGAACTGTGGTCAGGCGGCAATGCGGGAATGGGGGTTAGGCAGGCAGGGCTTTACTAAGTTGATGCCAGCCTTTTCTCCCTTGTCCCCAGCTGTGGTGGCATGTAAGCGCGTGCACGTGGAGGCACTAATGCTATGGAACCGTGGCCCCTCCCTTCCATGCTGCTCGTACTGTGGCACTGGCACCCAACCTCCTTCAGGTGGCACCCAAGGAGTGAGATGGCGTACCTCCCCACCCCAGGACAGGAAAGCTGCCCATTGGATGCCCACCCCCCCCAGCCAACTCTCGGTGACCTGAGTTAATTCCTGAACCCAGGTCACCTGGTGTGTGGGAAGAGGTAAGGCGTGCTAGGCGCCTCAGCCCTCTTAATCATTGGGATGGTGATTAAACTTCTCTTGGCATTGGGCCCTGCACCTCTGTGCGGCAGTGAACTGTGTGTTTTGGCTGAGAGAAGTCACTTTGCCCTATGCTTCTGTAGCTGCAGCCACATTGAAGTGCAGCCTATTAGACAGCCCCATGAATTCTTGATATCCGTTGTTGCACGGAAGTGCAGGGCCCATAGACAGATGGAGTTTTCTGGCCTGCATGTCTGCATTTTTCTCACAGGTCCTGAAGGGACGTGTGTGAATGAGGATATGATTCCAATATATGAAAAGAAAGGAAATTCTTGAAAAAAAAAACTGTTAATGCACCAGTTAGGATTCAGCTTAACACCACAAAAGTAGGGAAATGTGGTGTTAGGGTTCCTAACCCTAACTCCATCCCCACGCAGCAAAGGAAAAAAAAAAAAACATTAGGGTTTTAGGTCTCTGGAGTCTTGGCAAATCAGTGGTGGTTGAGGT
Source organism: Neoceratodus forsteri (assembly GCA_016271365.2). Taxonomy (NCBI): domain Eukaryota; kingdom Metazoa; phylum Chordata; order Ceratodontiformes; family Ceratodontidae; genus Neoceratodus; species Neoceratodus forsteri. Next base: position 242,847,440 of record JADMNL010000028.1, on the reverse strand, counting down.
TGTCAGCCCTAATGCCATGCCTCCTTCCTTGAGCAGACAAGGTCAGATATAATCTCTTTTTGTGTGAAGAACTCTACAACAGAGTCTGTTGACATGTGGTGAGACATACTTTTCTACCTTGATGAGTGTATAAGTATGAGGCACTGTGACTGTACCTTGTGCTGTGGGCAGGGGGGGAGCATTACTGTTGACAACTCCAAGGAAGATCCCACCACTGATTCAGGAAGCAGAAACCCATGGTGTCAAAGGGCCTCTCACACAGTTCTCAGAGGGTGAGAACAGAAGACACAGACATGTGTTTCGTTCTACACAGGACTCATAAGTGTATCTCTTCTTGAAATCGTTATATTCTTTTTTCAAATATAATTAAGGCTAGCGTTGTTAGTATTAATAGGTGTATTTTAAACATTTCTGTTACTCTGACTCTACATAATGTGCCTTATGTGATTCTTTTTGTAGTTTCATATTGTGAATATCCTTTTCTAGGGACATGGATATGTTGTTCATCCACACTATCTGGCAGGTTCCTTGCCGCTTTAAATCTTGCCGGAAGGTCTTCAAGCTAGCTCCTCCCACCCACCCGGGTGGTAAAACTCTCGGCTCCGCCCCATGACGCCAGATCTTCCTTACCGCTTGGAAGCTCAGGTTCCCTCCTTAACGCTCTGCGTTTAAGCTTTGGGCCCAAAAATCTTCGGTTTGAAATTTTCAAAATATTAAAACTTTTACCTCTTGGTCTTCTTCCTCATGGCTCGCGATGGACAAATCAACTCGGTTCGGAGATGTCCCTGTAGACAGAAGATGTCTCGGGGACGGACCCGCACTCCACGTCACGTGTACTGCCTGGCCAGGAGCACGACCCGCAGGCTTCGATCTGTGTTTCTCCTTTCGGTCTATGTCCTCGAGGAATGCGCCATGCGTCTCCAACTAGGGCGCGCCGAAAGGAGATTTCCTCCGGTTAAATCCAAGGAGGCTCGACTGGCGGTTTCCGCGGCTGCGGGATCCGCTGAACAACTAGAACAGTTGGTTGCCCTCGAGGAAGAGGCGGCTCAGGCCGCGACTTCATCTACTGCGGCTTTCGTTCCGCTTTCTCTTGGGGCCTCCTACTCAGCTTCGTTTAAGGAGCTTTGCCTGACCCTCTCAACTAAGGGCGAGGGTCCAACTTCTTCGGGACCGTTTCATCGGTCGAAGAAAAGTAAGGGTAAGTCCCATCGTCGACGCTCCTGGGAGCGGGAAAGATCTCCTTCCCCTTGTCGACAGTCGACTTTGATCGAATTTTCGGCTTTGGCCACTGGCTTCATGGTGCCCCCGTCAGGCCAGGTGACGGGACACCCGCCGACGTGGTCGAGATTTTTCCGACCCGTTGAGACAGGTTGTCGGCTGGAGAAGCAGAAGAATCCTCCTCCCGGTTCCCCGGCGAGGACTGTGGATACCGTCGGCTCATCTGCGCCTCCGACCCTAGAGCCATCGGTTTTGTCGACCGAGCCGAGGGGATTGCCGATCCTCGGCTCCCCGCCTCACCGACCTCGGCCTGGCCGAGATTTTCGGTCTTGGACATCTTCGCGGTCCAGCCGCTCCCGTCGACAAAGACGGTCTCTGTCTCGGTCTCGGCACCGCGGTAAGCGGCGTCGCCGCTCTTCCTCATCTTCCTCCTCCTCGGATGAGGGGAGGCTTCGCCGTAAGTTGCGCCAAAAATATGAGGATCTCATGTGGCAACAACTTTCACTGGCCGGCAGTAAGCCGGCTCAGGCCTCTTCCCCGGCCATTAAATGGTTGCCACCGGACCAGTCGAATCAACCCCTTGTGGTGGTCGAGGAGCCTGTTTCCAGGCCGGTTGTTCGACCTATTCCAGCTGCCCCACCAATTTTGGTGGAACTGCCTCCGCCTCAGCTGACAGTTGGGGCACCGTCGAAAGATTCACGGTTGGCCCATGGCCTTCCCCGCAGGCTGTCGGTCACTCTCACGCCCGATAAGCCTCGGCAAGTGGAGAGTGGCTCAGGCTCCAACGCCCGATAAGCCTCGGCAAGTGGAGAGTGGCTCAGGCTCCAGGCAGCTCTTTGACAATTCGTCGGAATCGGATGACTCCTCCCTATTCTCCAAGCGTCTGGACTTGGAGTCCTCTGGGGGGCAGTCAGCAGACGATAGCCCTTCGTCCTTCCTCGGGCTTCTTAGGCTCATCTCAGAATCCACTGGGATGAAGCTTGAACCCGTATCCAAACGGGCTAGATATCCCCTCACTGAGATTCTGGACCGAGGGGATTCTCCTACGGAGGCCTTTCCGGTGGCCGAAGCCATTGTCGGCCCGGCCCTGGAATTATGGCAGCGTCCGGCTTCCTGTCCTGCGCCTTCGGCCAGGATGGCCAGGAAGTATGCGGTCCCTATGGGCTCTCTGTCCGGCTTTTCCGAACACCCTTCGGCTGAAGGGTTGGTTACGGACAGCGTTTTCCGGCGTGCCAGCAATGCCAGGGACGTGGACAAACCGCCCGACAAAGAGTCCAAGAAGTTGGACTATGCGGGGCGGAAAGTGTATGCTGCCTCCTCACTTGGTCTTCGTCAGGCCAGTTCGGCCGTCCTCATGGCGCACTTCTCCCATGCCCTGTTGGGCTCCCTGGATGAGGTTGTCCCTCATCTTCCCGCCGACCTGCAGACCACGGTCAAGCAGGTGCGGGACCAGGGCAGGGCAGTAGCCAAGCAGCAGCTCCAGACTGCCTTGGATATCGGGGATTCTTGCGCCCGGTCAGTGGCGGCCGCTGTGGCCATGCGTCGGCGGGCGTGGCTGAGGATATCCACTTTCACCTCGGATACCCAGCACAAGTTTGCGGACGTTCCCTTCTTGGGAACAGACCTCTTCGGCCCTGGAGTGGAAGGCCACCTCCAGAGGATCGAGAAGTCCAATGCCACCTTGGACTCGGTCTCGCGCCAGCAGAGAGACAAGGTCGTAAGCCTCAGCCTAAACCCTTTCGCCCCTCTGCTCCCGCTATATGTCGGCCCAACATCAAGCGTCCAGGGCCAGCAGGCTAGACCTTGGTATTCAAGCCCAAGCCACCAGCTCCCTCAAGTAGGAAGCAAGGAGGAAAGGCCCTGGTGGTCCCTCGGCGGTCCTTCCTCCAAGCCTGCAAAGTGACGGGCTGAGGGTGTAGTCCCCATCCCGTCACCTGGCCCCTGGTTCCCCGTGGAGAGGGACAAACACTTCCTTTCCGCCCCTGATCCGCTGTTACCACGGACAGGTGGGTTTTGAGGTGGTGGAAGAGGCCTGCCTCTCGGGTCAGCGAGCTCCGCCCTTCAGGGCCGTCGCCCCTCGGGGGCTCAGGGGTCCCCAGAATCTCTACAGGCTCGTCGAGCCGACATCGCCCTACTCCTTCTAAAGGGGTATTAAGGAGATGGGGGACCCACCATCAGAACAGGGGTTCGGTCCAGGTACTTCCTGGTCCCGAAACGGACGGGGGGCTGGCGCCCATCCTGGACCTACGACCCTGAACAAGTTCCTAGGTCTCGAACCTTCAGAATGGTCACTCTGGCTCAGATACTACCATCTCTGGAACACGTGTGGTTCTGTTCTCTGGACTTCCAGGGCGTTCTTTCACGTCCCTATCCGTCCGTCTCATCAGAGATTCCTCCGCTTCAGGGTGGAGGATCCCTCTTCAAGTTCAGGCCATGCCCTTCAGCCTTTCTTCAGCTCCCAGGGTCTTCACCAAATGCATTGCAGCGGTGACAGCTTTCCTCTTGGCGCCGAGGGTCAGGTGCCCTTACCTGGACGATTGGCTGATAGCAGCCCCTCCAGGTTGGAGGTGGAGCGGTCCAGAGATCTGGCCCTCCGGGTTTGCTCTCAACTTGGCCTCCTGGTCAACGAGGCCAAGTCGGAACTCGAGCCGAAGCAGGTGATATCTTTCATCGGGGCAGAGCTCGACTCTCTTCGAGCCAGAGCATGGCTCCCGGCGGACAGGGCCGAGGTTCTTACCTCCTTTGCCCAATCATTTCTGGTTGGGCAATCGCGCCCTGCCCGGGACTTCCTGCGACTCCTGGGTCTCATGGCGGCCTGTACCAGCGTAGTCCGCTGGGCACGCTGGCACATCGCGCCTCCTCAGTGGGGACTGGCCAGTCAGTGGTCACAGCGTTGCGATCCTCTGGACCAGCGTGTGTGGACAACCCAGGAGATGTGGAACGCTCTCCAGTGGTGGACCGTTCCGTCTCATCTGCAGGAGGGTATCCCGTTTGTCCGCCCGAGCGGCGGTCTCTCTAACGACCGGCCCTCTTTGATGGGTTGGGGTGCCCATCTGGGGGAACACCGAGTGCATGGCCTCTGGTCCCCGCGGGAGTCCCGATGCCATATCAACCTGCTGGAGCTCCGTGCGGTCCGCCTAGCTCTCACCGCCTTTGCTCCGTTTCTCCGGAGTCAAGTGGTCCGAGTCCAGGCGGACAATACCACGACCATGTACTATCTAAACCGCCAGAGGCGGGCGCGCTCCTTGCCTCTATGCAAGGCTCTCCGCATCTGGTCACTAGTGCGCAGCCTGGGCGGATCTCCTGGCCATTCATGTGGCAGGCCTCCAACACCCTGGCTGATGCCCTGGGCGGATAGGGCTGCATCGCAGCAGTGGTCTCTCCTGCGGAGATAGTACAAGACCTGTTCTCCGGCTGGGGCACACCTCTGGTGGATCTGTTTGCCTCCAGGGAGAATGCAAGCTGAGGGCTGTTTCATGCCCGTCCCCTCAGCAGGGCTCGCTGCGGGATGCCTTCTCGAGGCCGTGGACCCGGGCCTCTTTACGCCTTTCCCCCATTCCCCTGATTCACAGGGTCCTGCTGAAAGCGAGGGAGGAACAAGGCGCAGGTGATTCTGATGGCCCAGACTGGCCTCGCCAGTTCTGGTACCAGATCTCCTCAGTCTCAGCTCCAGGACTCCGGCAGCTTCCAGCGCCTGCCGGACCTGCTCTCAGTCAATCAGGGAAGGTGTTCCATCGGACCTTCAATCCCTGCACCTGGCCCCTGGTTCCTGAGCGCTAGAGTTCCAGGCCTTGGGTCTTTCCGACGAGGTCCTCAACGCTCATTGAGGCGTCCCAGGAAGTCGACCAGAAAATGCTATGCCTTCAAATGGAAGAGGTTCTCCATTTGGTGTCGGGAAAAAGGGTTGGACCCTTCTCGTGTCCTGTGGCAAGCATTTTGGACTATCTATAGTCCCTATCTAGTCAAGGGCTTAGGTCGGCGACCATAAGGTGCACCTGGCAGCCATTTCTGCTTACGGGCTGGGCGGTCAGCAGTCAGTGGATAGGAAAAAAGTGGCAGGCGCTTTCAAAGGCCTTGATCACATTTCCCCCTCCAGTACGGGAACCCCACTCGTCGGGATTTACTGCTGGTACTGGCAAGCTCATGGGCAAGCCATTCGAACCAATGCACAGGTGTGGTCTCCCCACCTGTCGTGGAAGACCGCCTTCTTGGTGGCTATTACGTCAGCCAGAAGGATGGGAGAACTCCAGGCGCTTAGCATGAGTCTCCTTACCTGGTCTTCCACAGGGACAAGTTGTCCTCACCTCACCGAAATTCCTTCCGAAGGTGGTGTCGGAGTTTCACCTTAATCAGGTGTTGACTCTGCCGGTGTTCTACCCCAATCACACCTCGGAGGCCGAATATAGGCTCCATACTCTGGACCCTAGAAGGGCACTCGCTTATTATAAGGAGCGCACAGCTGAAATTCGGGGAGAGGTTCGCCAGCTGTTTGTCACCTACGCTGAAGCCGCACCTGGCAGACCTGCAGCCAAGCGGATGATAGGCAGATGGGTCACCTCCTGCATAAATCTCTGCTTAGGTTGGCGGGCATGGAGCCTCCCAGAGGGATAAGAGCTCATTCTACCCGCCATACAGCTGCATCGGTGGCTGCTTCCAGGGATGTCCCTATCCAGGAAATCTGCAGGGCTGCTACCTGGAAGTCAGCACACACCTTTATTTCCCACTACCACATCGACCTTGAGTCACGCCGGGATGCTGGTTTTGGGGCCTCGGTTCTCCAATCTTTGTTCCCCAAGTAAGTATTTAGGGGGTGTGCGCCTTGCCTCCCTCCTCCCGGAGAACTGCTAGGAGTCTGCCAGATAGTGTGGATGAACAACATATCCATGTCCCTAGAAATACAGGTTACTCACCTGTAACAGGAGTTCTAGAATGGTATATGTTGTTCATCCACCACCAATTCCCACCCGACCTCCCGGCCTCGGCGCACAACCTCAGGCTTCCAGCGGCCAGATCTGGCGTGTGGGCGGAGCCGAGAGTTTTACCACCCGGGTGGGTGGGAGGAGCTAGCTTGAAGACCTTCCGGCAAGATTTAAAGCGGCAAGGAACCTGCCAGATAGTGTGGATGAACAACATATACCATTCCTAGAACTCCTGTTACAGGTGAATAACCTGTATTTACTGTATACACTTGAGTGCCTTCATATATATACTTCAATAAAAAGATTAGGTACGGAAGTGTGTCTCTTCTATAGCTCACTCTGTGGGAAAATGAACCAGCCCTAATGTGGTCCTACGGGTTTAGGTCATGGTGAGCACAAAGTAAAAAGGCAAGCTAAAAAGACAAAAGAACCTCAGCACAAAAGCACCGAGGCAGTGTTACCCGTTTTCCCCTGGGGTGAGATATACAAATGAAGTACACTGATGCGTCTTCTGTAGGACGAAACACTTGTTTGTGTCTTCTGTTTTCATGCTTCACAGATTGCGTGAGAGGCCCTCTGGCACCATGCATTCCTGCTTAAAGCAGAACCAGCCTAAATTTTCATAGTGATTACATATATATCCCATGATGCTTTGCATTATGTAGGTATGTATAATTTTGTATTTCCTTAAGAAAAAAAAAAAAAAATCTCAAGGGATTTTAAAAAATTACTAGTGGTGCCCTCTGTAATGACTTGTTATAAATTATAAAATGTGTAATAAAAGCTGTTTAAAATATTAGACAAAAATATAGTGATGAATTTTATGTCAGAAATATATTAATGTTAACAGAAATATGAAATTTTTTGCTAACAAATGCTGCTGCTTTTGTCTGTATAAGTAATAAGCTACAATGGGGTGTGCACTATAGGATTTTGATGCACACTCCAGGGGTATATAGTAATGCACAAGGCCGAATGCAGTGTGTGTCCTTACAACTCTGGGAAATGTATTAAAATCCTATGATGCACACCCTGGAATGCCTTATGACACGTATAAAATGGGTGTAAGTAGGCTTTTGGGGGGGAGGAAAGTGAGATTTGGCACCTGATCATGAGTTTATAGAAATTTAATGCATTGTCAGATGACATCTCTCGGCCAGTGAAATTTCTAGCTTTTTTTTTTGCCCTTAGGGTTTATGGCCTTATAACCCTAACTAGCTCTCCCCTCAATAGGTATACAGCCTTGTATACACCCTTATTCATTATATAATTACTGGCCACAATTTTTTCCAATGCAAAAACCGAGTTATAATTTGCCGTTATAACTGCCTCAGCCAGTTATAACAGCAAACACGCGCCACGCTTCTCTAGACAAGCGCGAGACACAAACAGCTGCAGAGCGAAGAAAACAACTCACTCACGCTCTCGCAGCTCTGGATGTCCTGTCAGATCCAGCGTTGAAGCAAATGAAAATGAGCGCCAAGACCTCCTGGAGCCAGACTACGTAACAAAATTAACGGTTTTAATTCTTAGTTTAAAAGTTTGAAGCGTTTTTTATCGTTAAGACTTTACAAGCTTTCACGGTTCCTCCACATTAATGAAGCCATCTAAAACGAACGTAATTTCATTCACCAACTGTAAGTTCAAACATTTAAAGATGCTGACAAATGTATTAATGTTAAAAACTGTTGTTTCTTTTCCAAACATTAAAAAGGCGTTTTAAAAACACAAACCATTAAAAACTGCAGTGTAATACAACACCACAAATACATTTTTCATTATAGCACAACTGTCTTACTCATTTCATTGCAAATAGAATAGATTACTGCTGAAAAAATTGTGACCAGCAATTATAAAAAATAAAGTAATGGACAGGTGGTTATTCATGAGAATTTTACACACACCCTCGGTGTGGGATGCCTAAATAAACCCCTCGGGCTTCGCCCTCGGGGTTTATGGGGCATCCCACACCTCGGGTGTGTAAAATTCTCACAATAACCACCTCCCCATACGTTATTCTCTATTTATTATATACACTAGGTTTAAGCTGCATGCTTACTTCCTCTCTGTCGGCAATTCAAGCACTTACAGATGTTTCTTGTTGCCAGCTCTAATTCTTGAAGAGCACCTTGGCAGTGGTCACAAATCCATGTAGGAGGTATGCCTCGTGACACAACTAGCTGCTAATTTCCCATCCCATTTTGGGCAGTATTTTGAGAACAACTTATTCAATTATAATCAGAGTTGTTATGGATGTACTTAGCCACATCTTGACACTGTCTGCATTTCAGCCATAGTGATCTAGTTATGAGTGCACTGTGAAGCATTGTGGTCTAGTGGTTAGAGTACTGTCTTGTGAACTGAGAGAGCACAGGTTCAAACCCCTCTGGAGCCAGACTCTTGCGGTGTGACTTTGAGCAGGTCACGTAACCATCCAGTACTCCAGCTCACCCACATGTGGAAATGGTTGGTAGCAGGAAAACACTGAAGATGAGATGTAGCATCTCAGCTGGGCAATCCTGCATAAATAAGTTGTAAAATAAAAATGATGGCTTGTATGATTAGTTTTATTTTTCAGCTCTGTTTTGAGCTATTTTGATTGAGAGTGATTTATCCAATTGTGATAAAACTTGGTATTGATATGCTTTGCTACCAGTACTCAAACCTGTCATTGTCATAGTTTCAACTAGGGGAACGTTATCTACTGTCGGGGATTTGACTGGCACTGGTCCTGCCTTAGAGTACTAGAGTTTGTCAGATGACATTGCAGTATATAACTTGATAAAGTTAAAGCAATTTTAATACAGAGAGGTTTAGAAAGCTAAGCATTTCTGACCTGTGCTGGTGTGACGCAAGGCGTGGTCATACTCATGCAGTCCCATTTAATCAATCTCATCTCTTGGTTTTCTCACGCCTCTTTTATAGTATTGTACCATTTATACTGACTGTTGCCTTCAAGCTTGCCAGCTGTGGCCAGGCTTCATCACTGTCGAGACCTGATCTGGTCTTAGGTTGCAGTAGTTTATTAAAAATAGAGCAGTGTCTGAAGTAACACCTCAAGCAGTAGCAGGATTGCTGTTCTAGTGTTGCAGTTTTTCATGTGCCAGACTGCCTAGTGAGAAACCATTTGAGGCAGGAAGTGACAGCTGTGGGTGCAAAGGGAATCTTTCTTCACACCCTGTTGAGGAGTCATGTGCACTGATCGTAGCACTGACTTTCTGCACCTGAAAGGTGTGAACAGAAAAAGTGCTGATAACTTTTATAGTACTTTAAAACCTGAGTGTACTGACAGCAGTACGAAACACATGTATCTGTACTGTCTGCAGGCAGTGCTGTAGTAAGTCATTTGACCTCTCTGAGCTTATCCCCTCTTGCTCTTTGCTTAACCATCCTGAGCTTTCATTAACCTATGTCTGTCTTAGCCACCCATTGTTCACCTAATGGCAGATTAAACAGTTCATACATTTTTAAGTATTTTGGGATAAAGTGCGAAAAGAAAGGTGCTTACATAAAACCAGGTCCCTTAAACATGCATAATTTAACGTATGTTAAGAGAAAAGGAGGCAGTTCCTATCAAGTCTGTCCCACTTGTCTCTCAATGGTTATAGCCAAGGATTTCCACTTCACCAAGTATATATCCAGTCCCACTCTGAAGGCTGCAGTATCTTTAATATTTATAGTGGTCTCTGGCAGGGACTTCTGGAGCCCTATTAGGCCCCGTTCGCACTAGGGCATTTGAAACGGTTCTCAGCGCTTGAACCGTTTCAAAAGCGTGCTGGCCCGGATCGCGTTCGCACATAACCCGCTTTTAGATCGGAATTTTGGAAGCGTGCTCAAACCCTGATGAGACCTGGCTTGAGCACGCTTCCAGAAATCCGTTTTCAAAGTAAAGCGGTTTACCTAAAGTGCGAACGCCGCCAGCTCGCTTCCTTTAATGCACTTCAAGCAAGAGCACAAAGCATCACAGTAAGCAGCTTTTCCATGCTGCTGAATTCGATTTATAGTTAGCACGGATCTCTCTGCATGATACGAACCCTGTAAAATGCATTGCCTAATGTGGATCACGAGGAGCAGGGGTTGCAATCTGAGCAGCTTTCTGTACGGTAAGTATTAATCCACTTTTAAAACGTTTTGCCCAACCGTGCTGTAGTGCGAACGGGGCCTTACTGATAAAGGTTTCCTGCTCATTAATGAACCCTGCCATTTTTAGTATTACCCTGTGACCTCAAGTGCTACTATGCTCTGGATCAGTTCCAAAATTCCCCTTTCATGATCTCGTATACTACAGTCTTGCGCCTCCTCAGTCATGTGTGTGCCAGTAGAAACATCCTGTATTCCCCTAAGCTTTCTTGGTACCCATCTCATATAGCCCTGTAATCATTTAAGAGTTTATAAGGGGGCGCTATTGAGCACGTTTGCTAAATAGACGTGCTTCACCTCGTCTCTGCAAATTCCCACCTGTAAAGCTCAAAAAACTTAAAATATTTTAACAGATCAGAACTTTGTACTGCAGAATTAGACGAAGCAAATTGAGAGGAATCGAACAGTACTAAATACCACCATGGGTTGTACAACTAAAGGAGGAGCAAGTGATACTAAAAATGCACAAGCTACAGAGCCACAGGCCCCAGTCGTCCCGGAGGATCCTCAGACTCAAGTACACAGCCATGGAACTCCTTAGCCTTATCGATGAAGACTGTTGATGGAAAAGTGGAGGAAATCCTTCGCCGGATGGGAGGACAGGATTTGAAAATAAACTCCACTACAAAAACAGCTGTACAGGCAGAGGTGCAAGCAACTAAGGGCATTCATGTAACCACAAAGCTGGTGCAAGAGAACAGCCAGCTTAGATACCACATGGAAGCCATGGAGAATGCTCAAAGAGCAGTGAATTTACATCTAGTTGGTCTGTCGGAAGGTAGCGAAGGCTCTGACCTTGCATCTTTCATTCAAAATTGGCTACCAGACGTACTGGGCTTAGAGGCACGGAACATGCCAGTCCAGCAAATCTTCATGGCCTACTGCATTTCTCTCCCGAGCCGCCCCTCTGCAAGCAGATCCTCCTCGGGCCATCCTGCTTATTCCCGCAGGGATTGTGGTTAGGGACCAATAGCTTCAAGCTGCCCGGGAATCACAGGGCTTTAACTTTGCAGGGACTACTCTGCATCTCTTCCCCCATCTCTCCTTTGCAGCATGCTCAAGGAGGAAGAAATTTGATGCAGTGAGAGCACGTCTTAGAAGACTTGAATTGTGCGCTCACTGTTGATGCCTGCCCACCTACGCATTCATCATGGAGGACTTACTTATATTTTCACAGATCCACATGAGGCTGGCAAGAAAGTGGAGGTGGAGGTGTTTGAGCGCGAGTTTGGAGCTACCTGTTCGCCAAGAGAAGATTAATCTGATGAAGACTCTTGAAAGGACTATTCAGTAAAAACTTCATTATTTTGTTACTGATGGTGCCATAATGTTGTACTAGAGGCAGTTTTAGGCCTAAAACTGAAATGGGGTGGGAACAGCGTGGTCACCTACATACGCAGTGAAATGTTAAATGTTTTGAATGGTTCTCTATTGCTTAGTTTGGGAGGCTGCTTAAATTGTGTACCTAAAAGATTACAGGTTGATTGCCTCATTTTATGTTAAATGGAGTTGAAAATTTTTCTTCATAGTGAAAAAAAACTTATTTTAATAAAAGTTTTTTACTAAAAGGCAATTTAAGTTCTTTAATGCCCATAGCTAATGTAGCACTGTGAAGAGGGTTCTTCAAAGTCCTTCAGAGGAGGGGATTCTGATACACTGTCTGTGATAGTATTGCTAGGTTTCTTGTTTTGGATGTGGAATATTTTTACTTAAAAAACGGAGTGGGCCTGTCAGTGCAGCGGTTGGATTTCCGCTTGCAATGCTGGCAACTTGGGTTCGGAAATGGACTCATGGTGCTGGAGGGCTAGCTGGGGAGAGGGCTCAAATGTCCAGTGACTGCTTGCCTTCTCTTAGGAGGGTGAGGGTGAGGAGATGACCTGCCACGTGCTGACTCCTGGCAGAGGCCGGGGGCACAGCAATGCATTGGGTCACACTGACTAACAGGGTGTGGTAAATGTAGGCATATGCCTTGACGTTAGTGGCACTCCACACCCCCGGGGAGCAAATGGGGAAAAAAGCGCCCCATGGTCGACTGGATGACGGTTACCGGCTACCACTGCCACAGAAGCCTTAAAGGACAGCCCGGGACCACCTCTGAAGCACCCAGGCCAAGGAAATTAGTGTGCTGGCTGACCAGGAGCCAGGGAGGCGCCAAAAAAAAAAAAATTAAACGCTGAATGAAGTATTGTATGCAGAGTGGAGTTTTTTAGCGTCGGGAGGGAGAGTAGTAAACATTTTTATTGCTTGTCACATGTTTGGTATGGTATCACATCAGCCTAATGGTTGAATATAAAATATGATGGAATATAACATTAAGATATGATTGCCTCACTACTGCAAGGTGTAGCTATGCAGGAATCTGTTACATACGGAGTTTGTAGAAATACCCCCATATTCTTACACCAGCCTATTAAGGCTTTATACCCTACCTTCCATTGTGTGGCTGCTTGAAAAATAGATTGTATGCCTAGTAGGAGGTGTCAACTGTATGTAGTTGTTTTCTATAAAACAATAAAATATAAGTTTGAGTTTATAAAACCAAATATTTATTTAATTCATTTAGAAATTGGTTAATGGGCAAGGCACACTGAGCTAAGGCTTGTTTCTAGGGGCGTCACAGGAGAGGAGTAACACTGGGGAGAGTAAAAGCAAAACTTGGTACAGTAATGAAGTTCAGTGACCACTGGAGCGTAAGTAAGTCTGTTAAATCCAAAATGCTGCAAATATACATCAGTGAGATGCAAACAAAATACAGAAATGATGCAAGGGTACAAAATATGCCCCACATTATTTTAAATTGGCATCTATATCATCAAACTTGATTACAGTATTACTCTTCTCTTTTCCTTTCAATATTCTGAGTGTATATTAATACAGCAAGATACAAGGTGATCCTCCCTCTGTATAATGCCTTGGTCAGGCCGCAGCTAGAGTACTGTGTACTGTTCTGGAGACCTCATCTGAAGAAGCACATAGCGGTGCTGGAGAGGGTCCAAAGGAGAGTGACCAGGATGATTAAGGGCATGGAGGGGAAGCCTTATGAGAAGAGACTGGAAGAGCTTGGGCTTTGCTCACTGGAGGAGAGGAGGGACGGGGGACATATGATAGAGGTTTTCAGTTGTGTAAGAGGAATAACCAGGAGTGGAACCAAGGCGCTTCTTAGGCTAAAGAAGGGGGGAATCCTCCCTACAGGGTCACCCATTTCCCAGCGGGGCTCCAAGATGCACCCTCCCTCTATACCTATCCCAGCCTTTCTTGAACCCCTCCACAGTAGTAGCAGCCACCAACTCCCTGGGCAGCGCATTCCAGGGCTCCACCACCCTCTCAGTCAAGTAGCGTCTGTTTCTCCCTCAGCCCCCCCCCCGGTCCAGCTTCATTGAGTGTCCCCCGGTGGCCCTCACCTCCCTCAGCTGAAAGACCCCCCTCAGGGCTTCCCCTATTCTTTCCTTAGAGGTCTTCAAATATCAAAGTTATATCCCCCTTTCCCTTCTTTCCTCCAGTGAGTACAGGTCGAGTTGTCCCAGTGTCTCCTTGTAGGGCCTTTCCCCTAGTCCCAGTACCATCCTAGTTGCTGTTCTCTGCACACTCTCCAGTAATGCAGTGTCCCTCTTTAAGTAGGGACGCCAAAACTGCACGCAGTGTTCACGGTGTGGTCTAACCAGGCAGTTGTACAGCGAAAGGAGCACCTCTCGACTCCTTGAGGTTATCCCCTTGGCTCTGCACCCCACCACTTTATTTGCTTGGACCGCAGCCCTTCTACACTGCTATGAGTTATTCATTTTGGCATCCACCACCACCCTGAGTTCCTTCTCCCCCTAGAAACCTGCAGTGCCTCTCCCCACCCCAAGGTGTATACATGAGTTGGATTTTTGTCCCCCAGGTGCAGAACCTTGCATTTCCCAGCATTAAACTTTAGCTTCCAGGCTCATGACCATCTCCCCAGAGTCTGCAGGTCCTCCTGGAGATCCAGCTTTCCCTCCTCCCCATCCACCACCGTCCACAGTTTCGAGTCATCTGCAAAGAGGCTCATCCTGCTCCTGATACCACTTCTGATGTCTGAGATATAGGCATTAAACAGGAGTGGGCACAGTACCGACCCCTGTGGGATCCCGCTAGTGACTGTCCTGGAGGATGAGACCCCCCCCCCCAAACTCTCACCCTCTGTACACGTCCTGCTAGCCAGTTTCCTGTCCACCTGACCATCTGCCCCATATCCTCCAGCTTCCCTAGTAGCCCAGGATGTGGCACAGAGTCAAATGCCCTGCTGAAGTCCAGAAAGAGGACAGCCAATGATTATCTTCTAAACCACACTGTTTGTTTATTTAGTTTTTATTGACTGGGTAGGTACCCTAGATAAACAAATTATCTATTTTCAGGCACAACCCAGGAGATATACAGAGTATAACAAAATAAAGGTAAAAACATGACCGCACATATTAAAGCATGATCGGATAAGAGTAGGACTAAAACATAGTACACAATGAGAAACTATACAAAATACAGCAACCAAAGAGGAGGATGAGAACAAGACTATGTTGCATCAGCCAAGTTTTGAGGTTTTTGCCTGATATAGTTCAGGCACATAATGCGCACCTGCATACACTCTCAAAGGACTAAGCATGACCCTGTGCACAAGCCTAGCCCATTTTCTGCTAGCTGGTGCTCACGCATCACCTAATGTTTTCTCAGGTTGCTTTGCGTCCTTTGCCCTCCAGGTTTTGACGTCTCTTATCATTTGACAAACAAATATGACTAACAGCAAGCTTTTTTAAACATTCACTCCTTTTTAAAGGCACAGTACCTGCACGCATTCATGTTTTTTTGTTTGTGGTATTTATTCTTAGGTGCTAATGATAATATAAACAAAGTACATTTAATGTTGTTATTGTAAGAAATGTATGATTATCTCGTTTACAAAAGGCTATGAAGAAATGTAGTTGAGCAAGTTCAGAGGTCAAAATTTGCATCAGCCCACAAGCCAAATGGTGGTAGATTTTGTATCGAGGTAGTAAACGTTTCCTTTTAACTAACTCTTCTGGTTTGTATTTGAGAAGGTAACATTTTAACAGGTGCACCAGTTGTGCCAGTGGAAAAGTTTGTGGGACCAGTGGATTTTCCCCAATCACAAACCCTGCTGGCTAGTGGCTGCAAAACTTAATTTCGACCCCTGAATTTATTAATTATTGTGTTTTGCGCCTTTTAATTTTTACTTTACCTAAATTAAATGGAAACGAATTATGAAAATGGCAGTTGCTATGTGAAATGGCTAATGTTTTGGATAATCCACTAGCTCCACAACACAGATTCCACTGGTCCAGCTGGTGTACTTACTGAAACGTTACCTCCTTTAGTTCAAGTCCACAAAGGCTAAGTAACGGAAAATGTTACTGGCCTTCTAAAAATCTACAAACACATCCGCTGGTGCCACTGTTGGGCCCTGTAGTTGGTTGGATCAGAACATAATTTTCACTGCTTTTTTGATATCAGAGATGCTTGCAAACTTGGAAACTGGGCAGGCTGTGTGGTCTATTGGTTAATGTACAGAACCGTGAACCAGGAAATCCCAGGTTTGAGTCTTGTCAGAGTCACTCCCTCTCTCTAGGAATTAACTTGACCATTTAGTGCGTCATTCTTTCCTGACTGTAAGATTGGATAGGAGCAAGACCTACCCCACACTGTAAATAAGACGTTGCATCTCATTTAAAGTGCTATAGGTCCTGGTAACTCATAGTATTTGTCTGAGTTTGGGGGATTGGGGAGGCAGTATAGCGCAGTGGTTTAAGGCTCTGAGCTGCAAATCTGGTGACATCCAGCAGACCAGACCTGGGTTTGAATCCCATAGCTTTCACTTACATACTGTGTGACCCTGAGCAAGTCACTTAACTTCCCTGTGCTCCCAGGATGCACCTGTAAAAAAGCTTTCAGCTTAGTGTGCTACTCTTGGATAAATGACTAAAAAAAAAAAGTGACTCTCTGTCTTCACTGCTCAAACATGAGTAGTAAGGCACTCAAACTAACTCTTCTCAATCCAAGAAAGAAGTTTAAAAAAACAAGGACTGCAGAAGTAACCCTTCTAAAAACAAACTGACTAGTAAGGAAAAAAAGCGATTCAAACAACATGAAGTCTTGCTGTATTCTGACAATCTGCAGTTGGCTTCAGCCTTTGAACTGCCCCGGAGAGTAAAGGGTTAATTTTCTATGCAGTGCATAGAACGTTGAGCTCAAGCTCGGTTGAGGTCTCTGCAGCACTTTGAAACCCAACCGTCAGATTTTTTTACTCCGCCTCACTGAACAGTCGCTCCGGAGGTTTCTCCTTCTGCTCAGTTCAAAGTCGGTTAAAGTGTCGTCTTTTCCGCTTAACTTCCGTAGTATTACGGTTCAGGGCTCTGTCTGCAGTACAGTAAGTACTTTAGGTAATAATTCTGGTTTATTTGTGGAAATTGTAAAAACGTTTCTTGATCGGTTCGGCTGAACCGATCCAACATATTTGAAATCTGTATGTTTTCCTTTAGTGTGTGGTTGCGGGTCCTTATCGATATTAAAAAAAAAAAAAAAAAAGTGTTTTAACGCCTTTTTCCAATACCCATAACACGGTTAGAAACCGATATGGGAGTCTTGCCTGGCAGTTGCCGAAAAAAGAGTAAGTTTGGTTAGGTTGGCCATATCTGAGAAACCCAAGGAAAAAACCTGGCCCACTGGGTTTCAACACTGCAGTGAGTGTGGGGAGGTCTTTGCTAAGGCGGATCCCCACACCACCTGTGTTAATTGTCTGGGGTTTGACCACCTCGATACAGGCTGCCAAATATGTAAAAACTTTCCTAAGTCTACCCTGGAAAAAAGATTAGGTAGACTTAGGGAAAAGGAGGCCGAGAAGTCCGCTGACCCGGATGGCCAGCCCGGTTTGATTCCGAATGAACCAGAAGGAGTGCCCTCTGACCAGGGCGATACTTCTTCGGGCAAGAGGAGAGCCGATCCTGAGGGATCGGTTCCTACAAAAAGGGAACGTAAAGACAAATCAGCCGGTTCGCATCCAAAGGTTCATGTTCCGACCGCTGATGAGATTGCTCGAGCGATTCGGATTGTTGAATCGCTTCGTCCAGTTCCTTCCGATCCGGCTCCGTTAGCTAGGGGTTCGGTTCAGTCGGTTCCTCCGGTTCAGGGTTATGCTCCTGTAGATTTTTATGAACCGGAATTTGAGGAGGAGGGGGATTATGAGCAAGATGATGACTATGATGGAGCAGAAAGTCTGGATGTGCCCATCGAACCGGACATCTCCCCAGACAGACCTTCTGGTGTTTCCCTTCCTAGGCTCTCTAAGTCCCCTCCCCACTGTCTGTTCTACAGAAAAGTGGTTGAAACCCTCCAGCTCCCTATGGAAGAGGCTATAGAGGATCAAGAGGAGCCTGATTTTGTTGAAATGATGGACATCCCAGAGTCCAGGAGGCTGTCTATTCCCCTACAGAAATCTTTTGGGAAACAGACACAAAAAATTTTGAAGTCTCCAAATTCTGTACCTCCTGTTGATAAAAGAATGGACAAGAGGTATACCTTACCAGGCTCAGACACAGAGTTTTTCTATCAACGATGCAGCCATGTTGGGGTCGTGCAGGCTGCAGCCTGTGACAGGGCTAATGTTCCCTTGGCTTCACAGCCCTCAGATAAAGACTCCAGGAGGATGGATGCCTTGGCAAAGAAACAGTACATGGCATCCTCTTTGGGACTCAGGCAGGCTAATTATATGGCCTATACAGCCAGGTACCAGAAGTCCAGGTGGGACACTGTATTGGCACTGGCTAAACAGGCCTCCCCCCAGCTGGCCAGGGAGCTGGAGGAGGTGGCTTCTGATGGGATTCAGGCATCTAAGGTACAATTTCATGCTGCTGTGGACTCCAGTAATGTGTCATCAAGAGTCATGTCTACATCTGGTGCTCTTCAGAGAATGGCTTGGCTCAGATGTACTAGCCTCTCACAGTACACCCAGGCTAAAACCATGGATTTCCCTGTGGAAGGTAATTCTCTGTTTGGGGAGCAGACAGAGAATTACATGAAAAACATGGAGGAATATAGGACCACTTACAGGAGTGCACAGGCCAAGGAGAGGCAGGCAACTCCTCAAAGGCAGCAATCTAGGGGCAGGCCTTTTCATAGGCATTTCTTCCAAGCACAGGCCTCTTCTCCCTTTTCACAGTGGGTTCTTCAGAGGTAGAGGCAGAAGGGGGATGAGCAGGGCTGCATCCACTCCTCAGCCTAAGGCCCCTGCCAAGCAGACACCCTGATGGGTCTGCCCAGGTCATAGAAACATAGAATGTGACGGCAGATAAGGACCGCTTGGCCCACCTAGTCTGCCCATTTTCCTACCTAACAGATAAGCTGCAGATCCTAGTTAACCAACAGCTTACTTCCTCCTACCCCTCACTAGGACTGCCTTATGTCTGTCCCATGCATTCTTGAATTCCCCCACTGTTCTTGACTCCATGACCTCCTCAGGGAGGCTGTTCCATCATCCACAACCCTCTCTGTGAAAAATACTTCCGCACATTACCTCTGAGCCGTCCCCCCTCTATCTTCAAACTGTGCCCCCTTGTTCTTGCACATCTTTTTCTGAAAGATGCTACCCTCTTGGACTTTGTTGATTCCCTTGAGGTACTTTAAAGTTTCTATCATGTCCCCTCTCTCCTTTCTTTCCTCAAGGGTATACATATTAAGCTCCTTTAGTCTTAAGGTAGACTCTCCTATCCCTGTAGGGGGCAGGCTGGCTTACTTTGTCCAGGACTGGATGTCTGTTACTTAAGACAAAAGTGGGTCCTGGAAGTAAGCCAGGGACTGATTCTCAGCTTCAAAAATTTCAAAGATGAGAGCCAGATCTTTTCCACCTGCAAGTTTCTCCTAAACCCTTGCCCTAGAGGCAGAGGTTTCATCTCTTCTGGCCTTAAGAGCCATAGAGAGTTCCTGCCCTACACTGGGGCAAAGGTTTGTACTCCAGGTACTTCCGTACCCCAAAAAAGACGGGATTGGTGACCCATCCTAGATCTAAGATACCTGAACAAACATCTTTTAAAACCAAGGTTCAAGATGGTGACTCTAGGAATAATTCTTCTCTCCCTAAGGTCAGGGGACTGGCTAGCCTCCCTGGACCTCAAAGATGCCTACTTTCACATCCCCATCAGGTGCTCCCACAGAAAGTACCTCAGGTTCAAGTTGCCCTCAGGCCATTATCAGTTCAAAGCAATGCCCTTTGGTCCAACATCAGCTCCAAGGGTTTTCACAAAGTGCCCAGCAGTAGTAGTTGCCTTTCTAAGAAGGCAAAAGATTTCCATTTTTCCATATCTGGACGACTGGCTCAGTGGGTCAGTCTCCAGACCAAGTCAAGTCAGACCTGCAAGTCACTCAGCAAGTGCTCACTTCCCTGGGATTTTGTCTCAGCCTCCCCAAGTCAGTTCTCGAACAGGTGCAGCTTCTTACCTTTATAGGGGCAGAGCTAGATATTGTCAAAGCAAGAGCCTTTCTTCCCCTGGAAAGGGTAAGAGTTCTTATAGAACTGGCTTCTTCCTTCAGCCTTCAGGTGTCCCGACCAGCAAGGCACTTCCTTCAGCTCTTGGGCCACATGGCAGCTTCTACAGCGGTGGTCCAAGGGGCAGGATTTCAGATGAGGGATATGCAGTTCCATCTGAGGGCCTTTTGGTCCCAAAGGAAGGATCCTCTTACCAAACTGATTCCAGTGACTCGGACACTGATCCAAGCTCTTCAGTGGTGGCAGGATCAGGACAATTTAAGGCAAGGGGTCCCTTTTGTCATTCAGTCTCATTCGGTGGTCCTTACCACAGATGCCTCCCTTTTGGGGTGGGGAGCCCATCTGGGGCTCTCACAACCCAGTACTGTGGTCCCATCAGGAATCCCTTCTTCATATCAATCTCCTGGAACTCAGTGCAGTTTTTCTGGCCCTGCAAGCTTTCTCACAGTCTGTGCAGAACAAGGTGGTTCAGGTCAGAACAGACAATACCACCACCATGTGGTACATCAACAAGCAGGGAGGCACCAGGACCATGGCCTTGTGCATGGAAGCCATGAAATTGTGGTCCCTGGCTTATTCTCTGCAGACCTTTCTGATAGCAGTCCACCTTCCAGGGAAGGACAGTGTGCTGCCAGATGCACTGAGCAGGATCTCCCAGGGCCACCACGAATGGTCCCTGGACCCTCTGGTGTTGAAAGTGATTTTTTTCAAGGTGGGGCACTCCAGAGATAGATCTCTTTGCAGCCCCAGGCAATCACCAAATTCCTCTGTTTTGTTGCAGACCCCCAGTCTTGGTCTCAGTCCCTCTGGATGCTCTGGTGTTGAACTGGGAAGGGACATTTCTCTATGCCTTCCCTCTCTTTCCTCTTCTGTTCAAGGTAAGGTCACAACCCTGCAAAGTGATTCTGATTGCTCCAGATTGGGCCAGGCAGCCCTGGTATCCCCTCTTACTGTCCCTAGCAGTCCATCTTCCCCTGTCTCTTCCCAGGAATTACAACCTGTTAACCTCCTCTCAGGGGAGGATTTGGTACCCAATTTTGGTCTCAATCTCAAGACATGGCTCTTTAAGAGTTAGAGTTTGCAGATTTGCATCTATCCCAAGGGGTTCTGGATATTCTCAAAGCCTCTTGAAAGCCTGCCACCAGAAAGACTTATGACTTCAAATGGAAAAGATTCGGCATTTGGTGTTCCAAGAAGCATATATCTCCCAGTCACTGCTGAATTGCCTACAGTTCTGGATTATATGGTCCATCTTAATGGCCTAGGCCTCAGACCAGCTACTTTCAAGGTACACTTGTCAGCTGTTTCTGCTTTTCTCTCAGTGGGAAAGCCTTCCTCGCTGTCATCTCACCCTGTATTCTGTAAATTTTTCAAGGGATTGCTTCATACCAGTCCTCCCTTTAGGGATCCTGCCCCTGCCTGGGACTTAAATGTTTGCATTGCTCAACTTATGCAACCCCCATTTGAGCCTATGTCCTCAGCAGAGCTTAAGTACTTGACTTGGAAAACTGTGTTTTTGGTAGCCATTACCTCTGCCAGACGTATCAGTGAATTGCAAGCCCTGTCAGTGGAACCTGTTTTATCTCCTTTCGTAGAGATAAAGTGGTCCTTAGAACCAATAGGAGGTTCCTGCCCAAAGTGGTTTCAGACTTCCATTTGAATCAGTCTGTGTCTCCTGTTTTCTTCCCTGATCATTCTTCCTCAGGAGAGAGGAGGCTACACAGTTTAGATGTTAAAAGTGCCCTTAGCTACTATATACAGCGTACAAAGGGTCATAGGTTTGACCAGTGCCCACGTTTCCTCACGAAATTGCCATTATAATGTAAAAAAAAACGATCGGAATAGTGCCACCCATAGAGTATAATGGAGCGTGTCCTCAAGCTCTCCCTAGCATCATGTCATAACTTGGCAGAGCGCGGGGGTGGAGCTTGGGCTGCACCAGAAACCGGGAAGTCCTTGGGACCCAGTTTTCTGGATTTCACAAGGGTTACAACTTTTTTACTACTGGATTATTTGGGGCAATGTTCCCATGAGGAGGTTTCCTATGAGGTAATGCACCCATGTATCGGGAGCAGGGGCCCAGGCTGGCAAGTCTCTTTAAATTTATGAATGGATTTGATTGCCTTGCTACCATGATGTTTGACCAGCATCTCATTAAAAATCATATCCCAGTTCTTAGCCAGTAAGGATTGTTTATATCTTTTTGAGTATCTCTCCCTCCATTGAGCCACATCATAGAACTGTAAGCCGTTGGCGTTCGGACCACTGGAAACTTTTGCTAGCTGGGACCACCCACGGGGCTAGAAATTAATTTTAAAAAGTGGTGTTCTCCACAGAATGCCATTTCCCAAATGTTGGTATTTGGTGTTGAAAACTGATATACCAGCCCTTATTTTGTATACCATTATTTTTTGCTTGTCCCAGTTGTGTTTAGAATGAATCACTTTGCTTTACCAAAAAAGTAATCATTTTCTTAGGTTGGTCACACACTTTAGTTACTGCAGCTTTTAATTTTGCCTGCCCTATTGGCAGATTTTTGTAAAGAGGCTATTTTGCTACATTGAAAAAGTGAAGTAATTCGATTTAAAGAGCCCAGACGCAGTCTAGCATTCTCCCTGAATCCTGCTCCTTAAATTATGCTTTATGTTGTTGTGTAATGTTTTTTTTATAAGCGCTCTCTTCATTCATTTCTGTCTACCTGCCTTGACACATTACCGATACTGTGTCCTTTTCCCGCCATTTGTTATCCGTTAGCTGACCAGTGGCAGCATTACATCATATGTAGTGGTTTGCCTACATGCCAAGTGCCGTTCTTCCCTCAGCGCGCTACCACAGGCTCTGTTGTTTAGTAGCTGTACTGTTTTTTCCTTTCTGTAGCATGAACAGCTGAGTAGAAACTGATTTAGCTTACTGCTTGTAACACTTATAAGTGAGTTACTGTATGCATTTGTGAAATTGACTGTCCATGTACACGGACCCAGGTTCCCTAAAAGAAGAAAAAAAAAACCTTTGTTTTTGTTGCTGTTTTAAGTCGGTTGAGTAACTTCCGCCAGCCCCGCCTTTTTGAACAAGTTTGTCCTGTTCTCAGAATAATTTGGAGATGGAGGGAGTGAAAATAAATGCAGTGCATCTCTTTGCGTGGGTCTGATTTGTGTTCATTTATGAAGTTAGTACAAATCATCAAGCAGTAGTGCAACAGCAGCGTGGACACAACTTGGAGAATTAACATACATACCTTTAAAAATAACTTCATAAATGAACACAAATCAGACCCACACAAAGAGATGCACTGCATTTATTTTCACTCCCTCCATCTCCAAATTATTCTGAGAACAGGACAAACTTGTTCAAAAAGGCGGGGCTAGTGAAAGTTACTCAAGTGGCTGAAAACGGCAGCAAAAACAAAGTTTTTTTTTTCCTTCTTTTGGGGAACTTGGGTCCGTGTACACGGACAGTCAGTTTTACAAATACATACAGTAACTCACTGATAAGTATTACAAGCAGTAAACCAAAACAGTTTCTACTCAGCTGTTCACGCTACATAAAGGAAAAAAAACGGCAGTACAGCTACTAAACAGAGCCTGTGGGAGCGCGCTGAGGGAAGAACGGCACTTGGCATGCAGGCAAACCACTACATATGATGTAATTCTGCCACTGGTCAGCAAAGGGATAACAAATGGTGGGAAAAGGACACAGTATCGGGAATGTGTCAAAGCAGGTGGACAGAAATGAATGAAGAGAGTGCTTATAAAAAAACTCTACACAACAACATAAAGCATAATTTAAGGAGCAGGATTCAGGGAGAATGCTAGACTGCGTTGGGGCTCTTTAACTACAGAGAAGCTATGATTTTCTGTGCCTGTCCTGTGTGCTGGACGTGAAAAGTGAGACCTGGTACATCTGACAGTTGATTGTGCTGTGATGGGGTCTAAGCGTGGGTGCATTGTTTAATGTTTAGTCATTTGGAGATTTAATCTCCAAATGACTAAACATTTTAAATCTCCAAATGACTAAACATTAAACAATGCACCCACACTTAGACCCAGCATATTTTTTTTAAATAATCGTGGCTCACATCAACTGTTAGTTGTACCCAGTCTCACTTTTCATGTACAGGACACAGGACAAGGAAAGAAAAATCATAGCTTCTCTGTAGTTAAATCAACTGACTTTTCGTTTTCACTATAGCAAAATAGCCTCTTTACTGCTGTGACTAAAGCAGGCAAAATAAAAAGCTGAAATAATCGGATCGCTTCCCCCTTTGTTTTACCTCATACTGGAAGAAAAATCATTGCCCAAACTGCAAAATCCTGCCTATTTTTGTAGCTTTTCACTTGGGTTGAAAACCTGTACAGTCAGTTCAAATTAAAACTTTCAGACTTGTGTCTGATCAGGCTCACCTGTCCTTCAATGCCATCCTCCACGAAAATGGGAAAACTTACGCCCCTTGAACATTATCAGCCTCTATGCTGTTTTTTCTGTTTCAAATGCCAGTGACCAAAAACATTAAGGGGCAGCAGTGATGACTGGTAGAATGGCAGTCACCATGCGGAGGTCCTCGAGGTCCTTCTTGCTTTAACGTGGTTGGCGCCTTGTAAGACCGCGCAGTGCACACAGCACCGATTGAGCCCCAGACTGTGAGCTCACGTTTGTGATATGATATTTCCAACACAGTCTTCAGCAGAATGCACTGTAAATGGTGCAGAAATTGGCTGGGGAAGGGGGAGGAAAAAAAACTCCAAAATGGTCTGCAGGTCACTTGGCTTGATACAAGGGGGCACATAGTGGTATACAACGTGGATTACCGGCTTGCAGTATTTGATGTTCCATGCATGATTTTTGGTATGCACGGAACACTAAATAGTGGTGATTTTCTAGCCTTGGCCCATGTCGATGTGCATCATTGCCATCTTTATAATGTGGTCGGCCCCATCTTGCCTTCATTCTTTCTCCCACCGTCAACCACTCATCAGTCTACCGCTGCTAAAAAACACTGTTGAACTTTTCAGGTATTTCTAATGCTTCTGTTTCTTTGTTCTCTTTTCTTTTTTGTTTGTTTGTTTTAATTTGATTAACCTTTATGCTGCCGACCAAAGATACGGAAACGCTGTTCCACTGTTGCCGTTGCAGTCAAGATTTATAAGGACAGTGTTTACAACATGTGCATCCACTGCCTAGGCCTCTCTCATGATGGGAAGGCATGCAGCATTTGCCAGGGTTTTAACCAGGCAGCATATATGTCACAAGAAGGCTTTAGAAGTTCATTTAAAACTTACAGCAGTGGAGGACAAACAGCATATGCCCAGACTGCTTCACTGTCGTAACCTGCTCCTTCTCCCGAAAGCTTGCCTAAGACCCACCGCTCCTTGCGGTTGACAGCACCACCTGTAGACTCATCAAAGAAGGACAAGGAAGAGATCCCATAACTTCTGCTTGCATACTGTATGACTCTGAGCAAGTCACTTAACCTCCCCAGTGCTTCCGGGTTGCCCTTGATAACAGACATGATGTGCTGAGTGGGCCTTACCTGATTACCAAAGACTAAGGAAAAAGTTGCTAAATTGGTGGAAAAACATCATCATGTTGCTGATGTCACCCTCCCCTGATGGCTCCAGCTGCACCACCACCCATGGTCACCCTGGTGGTAGTGTTGCATCGGGAGACCATACTCCCTCCCTCCACCCACCACCCCATGAGGAGGTGAACATCCTTGGAGCAGCTCAGCCACCCTCCCTCAGCGGCTCTCTGACCTAGGGTCATTACTGAACCTGGGTTGTCTCGTCACTTGTCAGTAGGTTGGATCTTGCTCTCCTCTTAAAAGACATAAGTCTGCTGAAAAAGACAGATTCCAGACTAAGTCCCCAGGTTCTGCTGCCTCCTCAGCTGTCTCAGACACCAAGGTCTGAATCTCACACTGGCTTTCATTCCCCACAGGGGGATTCACAGCCATTTCTGCCTTTGGGCACTGTCCTGTAGACAAGTCAGTCGTGTCTGACCTGGCCAGGGCCCATCGATATGCAGATGCTGTTTTATACTATATTTGACCTGTTTCAAAGGTTTCTGCCCAGAGCTTTGCTGTTGATGCTAACCCCGTCGCTGCCACCAGGTCCAGTGCTGTCGACTTGGTTGACACTGCTTGCACTTTCTATGCAGGTTACTAAACCTAGCTAGGACCTCCCCCTCCTAAGCCTCCCTAGCTACTCATACGGCAGCTCTGCTGCACCCTACTTCTCTGTACAGCTAGTGTCTGCTCTACGTAGTAGCCACTCTTCCCCTCCCTTTGGTACTCTGCCCCTCCTACACCTTGCCCCCTGAATTGACACTAGGCATCCACTCTGTTTCTCCCCCCCCGGGTCCCTCATGCCCCCGAATCTTTTCTGACATGCCTAGGGCCAACCCCACCCCATGTGGCTTTCAGCATGCCACTCCTGCTGTTCCTCCTGAGTACCTCCCTTCATTATAACTCCATCCCTGCAACACTTCCCTCCCCATTTCCCGTGTATGACCATTTAGTCAAGCACTTTCCCTCTCTGGTGCCACCTCCCCCGGCACCCCCAGCGACTATTTCGCCCTCCTATTTTTGACAAAGCCCCAGCACAAGGCTGCTTATCCTTTCTTAGTCTTCCGTTAACGTGAAAGGGGGTCCTCCCCTGCTTTCCCCACATGGCTCACCACTGCTTTTCTGTATCCTTTACTGATGCTGTACTAATTCCATGGTACTAGTGATAACACTGTAATACTGTAACCTGTGTATGTTCTATACCTGCTTGATGTAATACATCTGTTGTCTGTCAGCCTGACGTGGAACCTTTGTAAAAGAGCTTGTGCTCAAAGGTCTTCTCCGAATCCTTCAATAAATAAATAAATAAGGACCTTCTTTTGTTGATGCCTAGACTATTGACAATACTACCAGTGCTGTCTCCTCGTGTCGCCTACCCACTGCCTATTACCATCGATGAAGAGAAAGAGCTGATATATAATCTAGACCTAATGAAGGAGGAGAATGGAAGTGAGGAGAAAGGCTTAACCCCACCTGATGTGGTGGGCTCCAGTTCCACTTTATCATCCTGTAATGAGGACGTCCACATTGTACTCCTAGGTCTCCTCCTGAGGATGCCTCTTTTCAGACTTTACTACCGCAGTTACAGGCGAAGCTGGGCTTTACTGCTGAGGTAGAGGATTCTTCCAAGAAATCCTCTGTGAATTTCTAAAGGTTTCTGCACTGCCTACAGTTATAGTTCTTCCTATCCATTAAGCTTTGGGGGATGCTACTGTGACTATTTGGTACATGCCCAGTGCTCTGGCTGTCGTGCTTTGCAAGGATAAACAATATCCTGCTCCTTGAGACAAGCCTTATTATTTCATACAACCTGAAATGGACTCTGTGGTTATAATGGCTGCACATGACTATTATAAAGCTCCAAAACAAGAGTTCTCTTCCTCCTAATAAAGAATGGAAGAAGTCTGATGGCATGGGCAAGAGGACTTGTGCTTCAGTGTCTCTTGGCCTCAGGATTGCCAATTACCAGGCTTTTCTGATTAAATATCAGAATAGCCTGTGAAAGCCTATGGCTGCCATGTCCAGCAAGCTGCCTGACGGACCAGACAAAACTAAAGTCTAGCAGACTGTTGCCCATGGTGTGGAGACAGACAAGCACCTATTAAGGTTGTCTTATGATCTCAGTCCACTGCTCATCCACTGCTCATGCGGCTGCTTCTGGAATTTGCCTACACTGGTACTCATGGTTGTGCGTGACTGGCTTTGCCATTGATGTCCAGCAATCTGTCCTTAATGCTCCGTTTAGAGGTAAGTGATTTTTTGGTTTCGATATTGAGTCTGTTTTGAAGGACCTGAAGATATCTAAAATTACCTTTGAGGTCCCTTCATACCCTTAATCCAAAACCTAAGGGTTAGGACAAGGGTTAGTTTTGTAGGCCTTACGCTCACCCTGGTAGATGCTATTCCAGGTGACCCAGACATGGCTTCCAGCGGATACAGGTCTCCCTTCCCCCTCTGCCTCTTGGTTCCCATGCCAGGATCACCAAAAGTGCAGGTATTGGTGGTGCCAGGCACCCCCAGAGCTTTCAGACTCCCCTAAGAACTCCCCTAGCCCCTGCAGATCAAGGTGTCTTTGTGGAAGGTCACATTTTCTTCTTCCTTCCAAAATGGGGGGAGATTTTTCATTTTATTTTTTGTACTTGTAAGCAAGATGAGCAATTCTGCCCATTTCACAAGTGACAAGTCTTACAAAAATCATCAAGTATAAATACACACAAGCAGATTAATAACAAGGATGTTCAAAAACAGTACAAAGTAAATAAGGCTGGGTAATACATAATTTATATTGATGAACAAGTACATTCATTTTGAACATCTAGCCATGATCTAAATCTTGTTTTAAAAAATTTTGAACTGTCTAACTCGTCGATCAAAACAGATGCTTGGGTGTTGGAAGTGGTTAAGTGCGGACACGCCCTAGAACTCCTCTCGCTTCCTCCTGTGTTTCCTCCGTTTCCAAATTATTACCAAACAGGATATATCACCCTCCTTCTAGAGGAGGTTCAGCCCCTCTTCTGCAAGGGGGCAGTAGAGCTCGTCCCAGCTTCAGAAATGAATCAGGCCTGCTATTCTAGGTATTTCCGTGTGCCAAAGTGGATAGGACGTTTACGTTCTGTCCTGGACTTTCGGGTCCTCAACCTGTTTATGGAATACAAATGGTTCCGCATGGTCTCTTCTACAGTCCCTGCTCTCTCTGTTGCTGCAAGGGGATTGGCTCTGTGCCCTAGATATGAACAGTGCTCCAGATAACTTTTTTAGGCCAGGAAGTAAAAACTTATTAGTTATACAAGATGGTAGTATTTTGACATGCCAGGTAGTATTTTGTGATGTGGTCACACTGTTCTGGTGAACTGAAGTGCGAATGTGCAAAGTCCGTGGAAACACCTGGTAGTGATGATACTACCCAGGACTCAACACAGGGTGCAAAAAGAGCAAAACTGGGTGTAAAATACTCCGATACACCCTTTCACTGGACCACTGGATATGAATGACGCTTACAGTCCCACAGGAAGTACCTGCGAGTTATGCTCTAGGGCTGTCACTATCAATATTATGTATTGCCCTTTTGTTTGTTCTTTGTACCACGTCTTTACCAAATGTTTTGCTGTGGTTAAGCTTCCCTCAGAAGAGAGGGTCTTTATGTTTCAAACAACATGAAGTCTTGCTGTATTCTGACAATTGCAGTTAGGTCCTGCCTTTCAACTGCCCCGGAGAACATAGGGTTAACTTTTCTATACATGGCATAGAATGTTCATCTCGAGCTCGGTTGAAGCCTCTGCCTGTTATTCGAACTGCAACCGTCAGATCCTTTACTCCGCCTCACTGAACAGTTGCTCCGGAGATTTCTCCTGCTGCTAGGTTCAAAGTCGGTTGAAGTGTCGGTTTTCGGTCAGTTTTCTTCCGAATTGTTGTTACCACATAGTCGGTTCAAGTCTCTGTCTGTGGTACCGTGAGTACTAGATAGGTTTTTTTTCTGTTTTCTGTGTGGAACTTGTAATTTTGAGGTAAAATTTGTACTTTACTTTAGTGTGTGGTTACCGGTCCGTATCGGTTCTAAAAAAAACTGGTTTTAGTACATTTTTTTCCAAGACCAGTGCCATGGTCAGTAAACGATAGGGGAGTCTTGCCTGGCAGATTGCTGAAAAAAGGGTAAGTTTGGTTAGGTTGGCCATGTTTGAGAAACCCAAGAAGAAACCAGGTCCACCGAGTTTCAACACTGCAGTGTGGGTGTGGGGAGGTCTTTGCTAAGGCTGATCCCCACACCACCTGCGTTTATTATCTGGGGTTTGACCACCTCAATTCAGACTGCCAAATTTGCAAAAATTTTCCCAAATCTACCCTGGAGAAGAGATTAGGTAGACTGAGGAAAAGGGAGGCCGAGAAGTCCGCTGACCCGGATGGCCAGCCCGGTTTGGTTCCAATCGAACCAGAAGGTTGGGAATCACTGCATCTGTCAGAGTACAGCAAGACTGCATTAGAAGAAACACAATTACTAAGGTGAGTAATTTTTTCTTCTCGCCAGTCGGGCTCCCACGAGGCCCCCAACGCTGGCCAGAGTGTGCTGTAGAGAGACCCTACATCCCTTCGGGTCCTGCACCCTGGGAATTCGCCACCTGATCTTGCTTTGTCCCTGTTGACAGGATCGTTGTTTGACCTTTTGTTGGTGTCACTTCCGGAACTCCCCCTTCGCCAGGTCTGTTGCCACCTCCGGAGAAGTGTCCACTGCCGGCTAAGGATCCTGTAATGGAGCCCCCCTCCCCTCAGGACCTTCGGGGGCCCTCCCGGATCGCACGCCACCCTGTGACCTTACGGCACCTCCCCTGGTAGGTCCAATTGAACCTCCTGGCGATCTTCCACAGCCAGACCCCCAGGCACCACAACAGGGTGGCCCGCCGTCGGCTCCTCAGTATCTGATGCCAGGCCACATGCCTCAGACACCTGGATACCCTGGGTATAACCCTTATGGCTATTCTCCTGGATTGCCAGGTTTTCAATACCCTTTCCTGGCAATACCCGCAGTACCCAGGCTACCCGGGTTACCAGCCTCCTCCTCCTCCTCCAGTGCCAGATCGGGAGATGATCCCCTCATGGTGGCAGAATGCCAGGACCCAGCTCATTACGGTGCTTAGGCAGTCTGTGGGAGACATCCCTCTTCCGAGGGCCCCATCCACACAGATACCCTTCGGCCGAGCAGCGGGTGCTGTACCTGTAGGCTCATCTGGGGCAGACCCTTTCATCCCCAGTGGTTCTGAGCCTTGTGACACAGACTCTGATTCCAAGCCTGCAGACCCTCGGTCCCCGGTAGAGGTACCACCCAAGGAATCACCAAACTCTCCTCCAGAGGATAATTCCTTTGGGGACCTTTTGCGCGCTATTCAGGCCACAGGAGGATGGCATTCCAAAGAAGTGGACCCCCAACGTAAAAGGCTGGCAGAACACTTGGATCTAGCCACTACAGATCCTCTTACCCCCCCCCGGATGGGTCCTCACGAGGATCTGATGACTACTATCTGGCAGCAGATGTCCTCCATGCTGGCTGTATCCAGAAAGGCAGATCATATCTACTATCCCCCGGAAGGGATTCAACATCTCATGACTCATCCCAAAGGTGACTCTATTTTGATCACTGCCTCCCACGACCGGTCAGCGCAACCAAAGCATTTTAATTCCTTGTCTCCTGACAAGGACTCTCGGCAGCTGGATCAGTTTGGCCAGAAAGTTTATTCCTCTTCCTCTTGTGCCATCCAGTCCCTCAACTATATTTCACATATGGTGGCATTCCAGAAGGCCTCTCTGTCTCCAAGCTGGAGAGGGATCTTCAGGAGGTCCAGCATGAGTCACTCCGTAATAAATTGCTGGACAAAGTCAGAATGGGCAAGTCTTCTTGTCGTCATGCTTTGCATGTAATGTATGACTCAGTGGCTAGGGCGGCAGTCACGGGGATATTTATCAGTCACCTTTCCTGGCTTCGGATTGCAGGTTTGGCACAAGACGTCCAGTTCTCCTTTCTGGACACCCCATTTAAGGGTTCCGTCCTTTTTGGTGGTGACGCCAAAGATATCATTACCGGGCTGCAAGAGCGAACGCTCCCTTTGGGACATACGCTCAATGTGCCGGACAGGGCAGAAGAAACAGCCTTTTCGTCGCCAAAGGAGATGGAATAAAAACCAGGGTAAATGTCAGGGCAAATGATGAGCCCCTGGTTCGGGAGCCCAAACTCCCCGGGGTAAAAGCTCCCCTCTTCTTGGCATCCTGACTACTTTCCCCTCCTTCCAATACCTCCAGCAGTTATGGAGGAACTGACAGGAGGGAGGTTTGGCCTCCATCTGGAGGGGTGGAGGTTCGTCACCGCAGAAGCATGGGTGATTCAACTCATCCAGCGAGGTCACTCGATAGTTTTCCGAGATCCCTGCCCCTCATCCTCCAGGACTGTCTTTTTATACAAGGGATCAGATTTCCATAGTCTTCCAGGAGGTACAGGCCCCTCCTGTTAAAAGTGGCAATAGAACCCGTCCCTCAAAACC
Organism: Neoceratodus forsteri; assembly: GCA_016271365.2. Classification (NCBI taxonomy): domain Eukaryota; kingdom Metazoa; phylum Chordata; order Ceratodontiformes; family Ceratodontidae; genus Neoceratodus; species Neoceratodus forsteri. The sequence goes on along the minus strand of JADMNL010000028.1, from coordinate 242,815,568 downwards.
AGCTAGGAAGTGGATTTTACTTCCACTTCTTCCTAGTTCCAAAGAAGACGGGTGATCCCAGACCGATCCTGGACCTCAGCATGCTCAACCTCTTCGTAGAGTACAAGAAGTTTTGCATGCTGACCATTCAGGGGCTTCTGCCACTTGCTCCAAACAAATTCTTGGCTGTGCTCTCTGGACATGGTAGGATGCCTACCTGCATATCCCTATTCTCCTGGCCCACCGCCACTTCCTCCGTTTTACTTTTCAGGAGAACCATTTTCCATTCCCAGCACTCCCCTTTGGCCTTTCCTCAGCGCCCCCCGGGCATTCACCAAGTGTTTAGTGGTGGTTGCGGCTTTTCTTCGCTGCCAGGGCATTTATGTGTTCCCGTGCCTGGATGACTGGCTCCTCTCAGCTCCCTCTCCAAACAGCCTGAATGAGTTTCTTTCTTTCACTCTGAGCTTGTTTGCTCTTCTGGGTATCACGGTCAATTTGCCCAAGTCCCAGCTAGTACCATCTCAACGGCTCCAATTCATTAGAGCAGTACTAGACACAGTTCAGAGCAAGGCTTTTCTGCTGTCTGATCGAGCCGCGACCCTAGTTTCTCAAGCCACTTTCATGGCCCAGGCTCCGTGGATCCCGGCACATGCTGTGTTTTGTCTTTTGGGACTGATGGCAGTGGCCATTCCTACAGTCCCCTTGGCCAGACTTGACATGAGGGTCACCCAGTGGTCTCTTCGAGTCCAATGTGACCAGAGGACAGACGACATGAACCAGATGGTCATTATCTCCAACAGCCTTCAGAGAGATCTTTGCTGGTGGCAAGATCTTTCCAACCTGTTACAGGGAGCCCCTTTCCATTCCCCTATCCCAACCCAGACCCTTACCATGGACGCCTCAGACCTGGGCTGGGGAGACCATCTTGGGGTTCACAAGACACAAGGGTCTTGGTCTGACCAGGAGCTTCTGTTCCGTATCAACGTTCTGGAGAGCAGAGCAGTTCTGTATGCCCTCCAGGTGTTCCAGTCCCTTCTATTACTGGGATCACTTCTTGTCCAGATGGGCAACATGTCCACAGTCTGGTACATCAATAAACAGGGAAGAACTCGCTCGTACCCTCTCTGCAGAGAAGCAATGAGGGTTTGGTACTGGGCGATTCAGCACAGCCTTTTCTTGACAGCAGTCCATGTTCCAGGCATAAGCAACATCTTGGTGGACAGTCTGTCGATCAGTGGCCAGGGCTCACAAGTGGGAGTTAAAGCTAGAGGTAGTCGAAGATCTTTTTCTTCGATGGGATCGGCCAGAGATCTGTTTGCCTCCCCATTCAACTCAAAACTACCCAACTATTGCTCGCTCGTTCCCGGGCATGGTGCTTTTTGGCAAGACACACTCTCTCTCTTAGACAGGGAGGTTTCTTTATGCTTTTCCTCCCTTTTCTCTCATTCAGAAGGTTCTGTTGAAACTTCAGGAGGAAGGAGCACATTTGATTCTGATCGCTCCTCTCTGGCCCCACCAGATTTGGTTCCCTCTGTTGCAGCATCTGGCGTTAGAACCTCCGGTTCCCCTGCCGTTATCCCACGATCTTCTGACTCAGGAGCAGGGTATCCTGGTGCATTCGAGCCTTCAGTCTCTCTGTCTTCATGCGTGGCACCTGTGGACATAGCAGCCTTCTGCTATGGTGTTTCTTCACAGGTTGCTCATATCTTGGTTCAAGTCAGAAAACCTTCTACCAGATCCACCTACGCCATGAAGTGGAAAAGATTCTTGATTTGGGCCCTAGTCAGAAACTGGGATCCCTTTTCGTGCTCAGCTGCTCAGGTGTTGGAGTACCTCGTACATTTATCAGAGACTGACTTGAGTTATTCCTCTGTTAAGGTTTGTCTCTCTGTGGTGTCGGCCTACCACTTCACGGTGGAGGGCAAAACCTTGGCTCAACTGGAGTTTGCCAAAACCTTTCTGAAAGGCATCCTCCACTTAAAACCTCCAATCCGGAATCCTTGTCCCCCTGGGACCTGAATTTTATGCTAGAAAAGCTGACCTTGCCTCCTTTTGAACCAGCCTCTAGCTGTGACATGCGCATCCTTTCTTGGAAGACTTTGTTTCTAGTTGCAGTCACTTCCACCAGAAGGGTTTCAGAACTTCAGGTGTTTGTCTGTATGGAACCCTATTTGATTTTTCATAGGGACAGAGTAGTCCTTCGGACTAACCCTACTTTTCTCCCAAGGTAGTTTCAGAAACCACTCTCAATCAGAGTGTTGAACTGCCAGTCTACTATCCACAGCATTCTAACAGGGAAATACCTTCTGCACACACTTGATGTGCACAGGATCTTGAGGTATTACACAAACAGGACTAAAGAGGTTTGTAAATCCAGTCAGCTCTTTGTGGCCTTTGCTCCCCAGTGCTAGGGCAAGGGCATTTCCAAACAGACCATTTCTAGGTGGTTGGCTAACTGCATCCACTTCACTTACCAAAAACACGGGAAGTCTCTTCCGGGGGTGGTTAAGGGTCACTCCACTAGGAGTGTTGCTACTTCTACAGCTTTTTCAAGAATGTGTCCACTGCAGAAATCTGCACAGCAGCCATGTGGTCGTCTGTCCACACCTTCGCTAAGCATTACGGTATGGACATTGCCTCTAGGCGCAGAACTGGCTTTGGTCTTGCAGTTCTGCAAGGCCGCCTGTCGTAACTACCAGTTGGCGACTTCTCCTCCTCCCTGATGTACCTCTATTTTATTTATTTTGGACTGCTTGGTATTCAGTCCTGTATGTGAAGACCTACTGCAGGAACCTCTCTCGAAGATCTACTGTTACGGGAAGTTCTTACGTAACTGCAGTTTACCAGGGTAGAGATATAAGAAACCCCCTGTTGTGTTATTTAAAATTCATGTAAATTACATATTGTTTGAAATGCCCTTTGGTACCATGCATTCCTGCTTTAAGCTGAACCAGCCTAAAATGTCATGGTGATTTGCATATACATTCCATGATGCTTTGTATTATGGGGGTATGTGTGATTTTGTATTTCTTTGAAACTTGGCTTTATTGCCAATGCCCTTTGGGGTAACCCTTTTTTTCAGTGCTTCTGCACTGAGGTTCTTTGTCTTTAGCTTTTTTTTTTTGTCTCCCCATCACCCAAACACACACGATCAACATAGGGATTGAAATAATTTTCGCTAACGAGTTAGATCAGTGTGTCAGTAGGTGCTAAGTGCAGAGGAAGGACATGCTTAGTCTGTTGCTGTAAACTGATGTATTGAAGAAGGGATATGCCATTGCTTAAAGTTATCCCCTGTGTTTTAAATAAACATCACACAGAGATTGTGTGTTGAACCTGATGTTTTGTGTCTGGTCCATCTATTATCCCACAACCGCTCCACATGGGGTCACTAGTTTTTGTTCCTTACAAACAACATATTGGTGATGTACCACATCAACTGCCTAGGCAGAATCCTGCAAAGAGTTGGTGAGAGTCTGGCACTGGACTGTGGAATGACATAGTCCTTTCGGACATCTTTCTGTGCAGTACTCTCAGTGCCCTTGTGGATTGTTTCGGCTAATCCCAGGCGTGCTGCCACAAATGGCAGTTGTTTGACTGTGTTGTGGGCAACCTCTTCGTAAAGTAGGGTCGCCAGGATATTGACCTTTATGCCTCCCCCATACCGTTAAAAGCTGTCACTTATCTACTTGCCAGCTCTCGTGCCTGGTGATTTTTGGAATGCATTGTCTCTTTCTTGGAAAGGGAGGTTCATGTATGCATTTCCTCTGTTCCTTCTGGTACAGAGGGTTCTGGTCAAGTTACAGGTGGAGTCTGCTACCTTGATTCTGGTGGCTCCATACTGGACCTTACAAATCTGGTTCCTTCTGTTGCAGCAGCTGGTAGTGGAATCCCATGCAGTGTCAGTGTGGGTGACGGTGTTTTCAGCAAATGTAGCCAGGGTGACAGAGTCTTGGGTTAGTTCTCTGTACCCAGCATTGGACAAAAGGAAATGAAAGAAGTTGAATTTAGGCGTAAATCTGAATTGTGCCAGCCATGTTCCTGGCCATCACAGGTAGCCAGTAATCGCATAGTTGCTAGCTTCATTGCCTGAAGGATGGTCTGGCTGAAGCCTTGGGCTGTAGATCAGATTTCAAAACCCCAGCCAATTCAGATCCCCTTTGATAGATTTTTCCTTTTCAGAGATGCATTAGGCAAATGCTTCAAGGACCTGGGAGGTCCAGCAATGGTGCAAAAGAACCTGGTTCCTGGGTTTTGCAAAGGTCAGGGAGCATTTAAGAAGAAGTATTTCAGATCGGGGCAGTCCTTTCTGTGGAGGCAAATTTGGAGAAAAAACAGACAGTTGCTCCTGGAGTTTCCGTGGAGAAAATGGCAGAAGCTTAGACTCCTCCTGTGGGGAGGCCAGCAGAGCAAGCAGTCTAGTTTCTGAAGGTGTTCTGGCCCACACGAACAGCAGCCTGATGGGTGGGTGGTTTGCAGAATTTTGCATTGGGTCGAGTGCTTCCTGTTCAGACAGGTGGGTTAGGGAGATGGTGACTAAAGGGTACTCTGTCACCGCTGCACAGTGCCATTGCATGAGCAGGGCTTGCCGCAGTTCACTAATATATATTCAGTACAAGTGAGCTGTGGTGAGCCATATTCACACTCGAACTGGTGCTGCACAACATGGTCTTGTTTACATACCGACGTTTTACAAGCTGAAATAAAGATGCTGAAAGGTAATTAGTAATTAAAAATTATTTTTTCAAGTGGAACCCCTTACTGGGGTTTATGCATTGGGTGCTGGTTCATTTCAGTAAAGAGTGTTTTCCTTTAACAGAGTATCGGTGCAGCACATCATAATCACTGATAAGATTTTTGCAATCCGCTTCCATTTAATGGACCAGGAACATGGTACCTAAATGGGACCTTAATTTATGGCTTTAGACAGGCTTACAGAAGCACTGTTCAAACCCTTAATTCAAGTAGACTTCCATCATTTAGCCATAAAGGTGGTTTTCTTGGTAGTCATCATCTTAGCTACACGAGTCAGGGAGCTGGCAGCACTCAACTGCAGCGAACCGTACTGCAGATTTTTTCCAGAGAAAGTAGTCTTACAAATGGTGATGGACTTCATACCCAAAGTGACCTCACTTTTCCACAGTAGCCAATAGTCACTTGTTTTGATCTTGTGTTCCATCCTCAAGTATTCCCAAGTATCATGCCATGCATGCATGGGTGGGAGGACGCCTGTTGGCTCTGCGATGTGTGCCATTGCATGCACGTGCCCTGGAACTCCTGCTGTCAGCATGTCATAGGACTGGGAGGAACTGAAAAAAGCACTTATCTGGCATACTTAACTAGGGGTCTTGCACTCTCTGGCTATGCAACCTCACTGGCAGTGTTAAATGGTTTTATTTATTTATTATTTTTCCGGAATACATCTTTGAGCTACAAGCTCATTTGCAAAGGTTCCACGTCAACAGAAATTGTACAGTCATCAAAGCACAGCAGGAGAAACTGGAAAAGTTACGAACTACCAAACAGGAGAAGCAGGGAAATATGTACAGAGTTTACAACAATTGTAAGTCTTTGCCACACGGCAGTGCTTTGTCAGCACCATGCAATGAACAGAACAGAGCTATACACAGTATTTACACTGTTAGCAAGCCATTTCAGTACGCTTTTGTATCGCATAAGGCCACTGTTGTAATTGTTAACCAGAAGGCTGTATATTGGTATGGTAAACTCAGTATTCGGTGCTGTTACTAATAGATGATGTAACCAGTAGGGGAGACAGAAAGGTGAATAGCAGCAAAAGAGCCTTGTTCTTCAGAGGCCCTGCTATGAGGGGTAAGTCACGGAGATCGCTGGATATGGGACTGTTGGAGCTGCAAGGTGGCCATGACCAGTAGCAGAGACTGCAGAAAACAGAATAATAATAAATAAAATGTTTGTGTGGACAAATGGTGCATCTTTGGTCCCCTTACTTCTCTTGTCAGGAGTCAAAAGCCAAATCTGGTGATCCTGGGACCAGCATGAGGGTAACAGAAACCGTCTGTATATCCTTGTTTGTGAACTGAATTTTTAATTTAATGGCAGAGTTAAAACACTCTGTTGCGGCTGACTCCGTAGTGCAGCAGTGGTTTGTGGGCTGCTTGCCGTGCTGACTGTCTGGGTTTGCACCTCAAGCCAGGGACATTGTGGAATGTGTACTGGAAGAGAATAAAACATCCTAGAGGATGCTCTCCTGCTCTGGGTAGGTGGCCATTGATCCCCCTCTCAGCGCCACGTGAGTAGCCACGCATGGCAGTGCAGCTGGGAGTTCTTGACGAGAGGGTGGGTGGAGTCAGATGGCGTTGTAATGCACCAGTTTATACCATCGGTGCACCATCGATAGGAAGGGATGGGGAATACTCGGTAGAAAAAGAGAGGGTTGTGAGTATACGACGCCTTAGGCTCCCACACATTCACTGAGGCTTCTCAGCATTCTCTTGAAAGCTCCGCTGACTTCTTCATCCGATCCAGTTTCGTTATTTAGGGTAGGTTGCTCCCCACTGTGGGGTGGGGTGTGGGTGGCAAGCTTTGAGGCTTAAACAAGAAAGGTTATTGCCTTTTAGAAGGAACGTGGAATAGTTAACCTTGGACAAGATAAGAACCAGTTGGTAGCCTAAAGAAGTCTTGGAAGTATTTAAGAATAAAGAGTTAAAAAAAAAAAACTGTTGCAGGCTGGCCCAGTAGCAACCTGCTAATCCTCTAGTTAGAGTCCTGGGTTTGGGGCAGCCTCAATTATCACACATGAACTGGGCCAGTAGAGGATAGAAGTTTTGCTGAGATGAACAGCTTACCTCGACAACTTGCTCAGCCCACAGCCACCTCAGAGTGTGGTACTCCCAGGTGGAAGCACAGTGTGATGCTGCACCTCTGGGCCAGCTGAGTCTCCTGGTTACATAGGGATCTTTCCTGAATGAGAGTATATGTACATTTGCTGAGCTATATAGTTGTACGAGTTATATGTTCATATAGCTCAGTACATGTATGTGCATTTGCTGAGCTAGATAAATATTAATTTCCCTGATGCATCTGTCGCAGCTTCTGCCCTGTGCTTGACTGCAGGGTCATGGAGTGCTACTTGCAGAATAAATGAATAAAAGCAAAGCTGTATCTCACCATTCAAGCCTGACTCAGTCATATCTGCTTATTAACCTAAGGTTATGAACAAACAATATGTTGACTCTGAGGATTTGCCTTTTTTTTTGGTTAATTACCCAGCCTCGAATTTGTAAAAAGAAAAGGTTTAGCACTGCCCCCAACCCCCACCACACACACACACACTCTACTGATTATGACATGGGGTGGTGTCCCATCTCGCCTTCCCCCACAAAACACTAAGTAATTATCTTAATGAAGATGGATCTGTTCTGGAAAGGAGTCTAGCTGTCATTCTAAAGTTATTCAGAAAGTTCAAGGGTCAGACCAGACAGAAAAAGCTAGGTCTCCCGATCATTCTCGTGATAGAGGAATTTGTAAAGCGGACACATGGTACTTTGAGCCCTTTCTCTCACTACCAAAAATGGTCTTTTTTACTCACAAAACTGTCTGCCTGACCTTGCAGTGACACAGATGACTGGAGTGTTAGCCACCCTGTTTCAGCTTGCACTAAGATAGTGATTTGGCAAACAGTGATACCAGAGAGATACAGTTCTTTGCTGTGTGACTGTTACAAAAATGTGAAAAAAAAAAAAAAAAGGTCATGCATAAGACCAGGAAATGAGGATATCCGGATATCCATAGCTAAGGTTGAGTCTGAAATAGTGTGGTCCATTGGTTCAAGCTCAGACTTGTGAACCAGCAGATCCTAGGTTCAAATCCAACCACTGCCTCACTGTGTGACTTGGAGCAAAACATTTGATCAGGTCCTTCACAACTGAAGAAGCAGGACCTTGTGGAAAATGCGATGGACCTCAGTTGGACTGTTCTGAGTAGGGGGGCTTCCACTGAAAAAAATCATCCTCCAATTTATAGCTTCACCCATACATGTAATACACTTCTAGTTACTGCACGTCTCACAAATATGTCAGCTGACTCCTGATAGCACTTGTCAGGTCTTGTTATATGAGCATGTTCTGCTTTCCACAGTGTTTCTGAAGTACCCCATTAATCCTTCTGATTCTTCACTTGATAGTAGGGGCAGCAATTACAAGGCTATCTCACTAAAATTCATGTTTGTAACACGCCAGGCAGGAGCCAAAGAGGGTGGATCTGACTGAAAGGCAAAGGCAGTGCAAGGGAGGAAATGCAGTTGAGATTAATGCTGTTGACCTCAAGAGACTATCCAGCCTTTATTGTTCCAAGACAATGAGGCCAAGTTACAGTTACAGTGTTTCCTATGCAGTATGTTTAGAAAAAAGGTTAGAAATCTGATATTTCTGAGTTAAGGCTAGATTTATTAAGAAAGTACATTAGTACTTTTAGTACTAAGAGCAGAGCCATGGTCACATGATGCAGCTGAGGCAGGAGGAAGTGGTGGGATAGAGCTCTGCCAAAAAACTTCCAGAATTTTTTACTACAAGTATGATCTTATCTGTCTTCCAGTGTGCAAAAAGTAATTGGCTTGCCTCTTGGAACCACTTCAAATGTCCGATTTAGAAGAATCTTTAGATACAAGTCCTACAACCAGTGACAAATTGCCAGAAGGACAGAAGACTGGGATGCAGAATGACGGCAAACATGGCATCAGTAATACTGTGGCCCAAATAACTCCACTGCTATTGGAGATGTTGGTCATTTGGAGCACAGTAACAGAAGTCTTCTGAGATCAAATCTCTGAAAGAAGATGTGACCATAGTGACCGGGAGGGTATCTGTTGCAGATGGTGGGATTTGAAGCCTAGAAAACTTCAGGCCATCAAGCAGCAGGAATGGATACGAGACACGAGGAGGATTAAAAAAACTTGAGTGGTCACAGGACGGCCTAATGGCGTAGAGAGGTGTCTCTGACGCGCTCCGGTCCTTGGTCTATCAATAAATTGTAATCCAGGCTGGAAAGAGATTAAATTCCCCTAGCGACTGCGTGCTGATGTAATGGACGAGTTTATAGTCATGGCAGGTGGAAAATCGCAGTGCTCGGGGACCAAAAATCATAAGTGGCAGACAGTGGCGCTTCAGGGTGGTGCACCTGGGCCCATATCCATTTCGGCTGCAGAAATGACTGCGATCGGCCGAGAACTGGGAGAACAATTAGTGGATGTTCCGACTCTGCAATTGGATAGGGTGGAAGAGAAAATAGATCAGAGATTGGCGGCAATGGATGCACACTCACCCAGTACCAAGAGAGGCTTGGAGGTGGAGGAGCGCCTCTCTGCTGTGGAGGATTCATTGGCCCATCTCCCCAAACGCATCGGGGAATTGGAGAAGGAGGTGTCGGAGCTTCGGGAGGCCCTAGACTACCAGGAAAATTATCATAGGTGCTCCAATTTGCATCTCAGGGGCCTTCCGCAGGGGAAAGAACGGCAGAGCATCATGGAGTTTTGCGCTATAAAATTGCTGGTCTTGCTGGGCCTCAAGCCAAAAGGGGGGTAGTATAAATTAGAGCGAGCACATCGAGCGGTGTTGCCACAGCCGCCCCATCAAGTAATCTTCCGCTTCCATAACTGCCAGGATAGGCAAGAAGTCTGGAATGCCTATCGCAGGGTGACGGAGCTGAAATGTGAGGAAACTAAATTGTACATTTCTTAAGATCACTCCTCAAGAATCGGGAAGAAGAGACGGGCATTTAACAAGGTGATTGCTGAATGCCAGCACCTGAAAGTGGAGTGGTGTATGATCTTCCCTGCAACACTCCGGATCCGGTATGAAGGTGCTTCCTACAGCTTCTGGGAGGTGGACAAGGAGACCTCCTTTGTAGCGGAATTGAAAAAGAAAATAGGGTGAACATGCCTGGATGAATACAACCTGCTCTGAAAGGAAACTGAGGAGCTGGTTAGTCTCTAATCTTTAAGTGGACCTCCTCTGACTGCCCACACGAGGTTGAACTACAGCGTGTGAGAAAAATGAAGACCTGTCTGCAGTGAGATTTGCTTGCCTTTGTGCCCGAAGATCCAGTGCCCCCTGATGAGAGATGCTGTTCTGTGTGCAGACTTGCCTGCAACTCCCCTGGTGTGCCTGGCAGTGGAGCTGTGACCAGGTATGTCTTAGCGCATAGATCCCAAGAATATTGCCAAGACTAGAGACTCTTGATGATCGCTGAGATGCCCAGACATTTGGACATGGCCATGGGGATTAAATGTGTTTGCCTTGAGGGCGCTTTGCAGTGAAACATGGAGATGCCGCAGTGGAGCCCGAGGCCTGTAAGCAGCATGTGGTGGGCCCGTGCATTGGATTTCAGTTGCGGGGCCTACCATGTGGCTGTTCCCCTACATCTTGATGTGGACCGGTTAGCTGGTGCAAGGGATGTATTGGGGAAGGGGGGGGTGGATGTAAGATATATAAATGGGAGTGTTTGACATATAAACATGGAGGGTGGGTGGGTCTCGATGGGGAATGTTTTCGGCCTGCTTGGGGAGGGCTAACAGGCTCACTCACTGCTGGTAAGATGGGTTTTACGTGGGCAGACTCGTGTGGGAGGATGGTGGGGATATGAAAAATATTACCGGGAAACTGCACTTGAGGTATGATAGACGGGGGGGGAGGCAGAGATTGGTTATTTTAAACCAAACCTTCGGTAAAAAATTTTGTGAAGTGGGGCATACCTATTCTGTACTAGAATGTTGTATGTTACTGAGTGGATGTGGGATGAGAGAGGAGTTGGTATACATAGTTCATTGTTTACTGGTTTAATTAGATATATGTTCTATGTTTATCTAAACTGTTACTGTTATAATGAAGGGTCCGCAACATACTACAAAATGTACAGAGAGGGTGTGAGTGGTCCTGCTAAGGGAGGGGATGATGCGGATGAGGGAGAGGGATTGCTAAGGAAGGGTTACTATAGTGATGGCTAATAAAGAGAAAGTGAATATTGTGTCTTGGAAAGTGAGGGGCTTTTCCTCTCCGATTAAGAGGACCTCTGTTCTGGCAGCCTTGAGAAAGAGCACATATCCATGTTGCGCTGCTTCAGGAGATTCACTTGACTCCAACAGAAAACCAGAAACAGTTGCAGAACTGGGTGGGAGCCTGCTATGCTGCCTCTTTTTCTTCCCATAAAAGAGGGGTGACTATTTTGCTGCACAAGAGACTTTCCTTTAAGTTATCTAGAATAGTACAGGATGGGAAGAAAGGGAGGTATGTATTTGTAGAGGGCACGCTATATGGAGTGCCCGTTACATTTGGGAACGTCTGTGGAACTGCTGTATTCAACCCGGCCTTCTACCGCAGCATCTTGGACTTGTTGATTAAGGAACAGTTTAAGGGCTTGGTGATGGGGCAGATTTTAACTGCACCCCAGATGTATATTTGGATCACTCAGAAGGGAAAGGATGAGGGGAGGGTGTATGAGGAAATGGAAAGAGGGCCTGGTGGATTTAGACATGTTGGATGCATGGAGAGTGGCACACCCCAAAGACTGGGAGTATACTTTTTTCTCCAACCCACACAAGATGTGGTCTAGATTAGACCATATATATATGGGGGGCTATCCTAAATTGGCTGTCATCAAGCATGGCCCCATTTCCATCTCCAGCCATGCAGTGGTGATTGCTACGCTGGAAATGGACATTCAGCGGTCACAGGGAACTTCATGGCGTTTCCCCTCTTATTTACTGGGCTCCCAAGAATTTAAAACCTTCCTTCAGGACCAGATAGCCCTATATACTACATTAAATAAGGACACAGTGCTTTCTGTGCACATGTTCTGGGACGCAGGGAAGGTATATATCAAAGAAACCATCATTGGGTATGTGACACGGTATAAGAAGGGGAAGCTGCAGAAACAGGAGGAGTTGCATTTGCAAGTAAGGAATCGTGAATGTAAGGCAGCCAGAGGGGGAGGGGAGGAGACTTTGCGCCTGCTGGCAGCTAGTAAGAGAGGCCTTGAACAATATGTTAGCGGAGGAGGCACGTGCATAGTTCTTCTGTAAACATAAGTTCTATGAATGGGGCAGTAAACCGGGACCGTTGATGGTGAACCTGATTAAAGGAAGGTGAGGGTGTGCAAGAATACATGAGATTAGGGATCAACAGGGGACTTTGCATAAGGACCCTCAGCTTATTAGGCAGTGCTTTAACCAATTCTGCCGGGCCCTGTACTGTGCAGAATGTGATGGCATGTTGGGTAGGGCAAAAGCATTTTTGGATGGGGTTGAAATACCACGCATAACTGAGCCACTAAAGGAAATGCTCAATAAGGAGATTTCCAAGGTGGAAATCAGCAGAGCCTTTCACGGTATGAAATCAGGGAAGGCAAGTGGCCTTGATGGGCTACCTGCTGAATTCTACAAAGTGGTGGGACGAGGTATAGTGGATCATTTATGGGAGGTTTTCAGGGAGGTCAGAGAGGGGAACCCCTTGCCTCCCACAACTGGGGAGGTGGCTGGTTGTGTCATCCTGAAGCCTGGGAGGGATCCACAGAGCTGTGCATCGTATAGGCCTATTTCAGTCCTGAATGCTGATGCAGAAATCTATGCTAAGCTCCTGGCGTCCTGGTTGGATGGACTTCTCCCGACCCCGATTTGCCCGGACCAGACAGGTTTTATCCTGGGGCAGTACTCGTAACATAATGTAAGGAAAGCCCTTAACGTGATACAGTGCTCCTCACGATTGCCAGGATTCTCAGCTATTATACCTTTGGATGCCGAGAAGGCATTTGATCACATTGAGTGGGGGTACTTATTTGAGGTACTGGACAGATTTGGATTGGTGAAGGAATTTTTGGGAATGGTAAAGGCTTTATATGCCTCCCCCCAGGCTTCGTTATTGATTGATGGCAGGACATCTGAAAGGTTCTCTCTGCATAGGAGTACGAGGCAGGGTTGTCCACTGTCACCCCTCCTATTTGCCCTAGCGATTGAACCACTGGTCATAACTATTAGGCAACATCCCAGTATCGGGGAAGTAAAGGGAAGGGGAGATGCTTGGCATAAGCTGTCACTATACGCGGATGATAGGATCTTGTACCAGAGGAATCGGTACCACCCTGCTGGGACTTATCTCGAGATTTGCTAAATTCTCAGGATATAAGATTAATTTAGATGAATCAGAGGTTCTCTACGTGGGTAATGGAGGGATGAGACCTGGACGGGGTGATTGGGGATTGCGGTTAGTAACCACCTCCTTTAAATAGCATGGCCTGAATATAGGAAAAAGGATAGCGGATCTGTATCGGCTGAGTTGCATGCCCATGATTAAGACCCTGATAGAGGAGCTGAGGAGATGGTTGTCTTTGCCCTGTCGTGGATAGGACGCATAAACCTAATCAAGATGAATATATTACCGAGGATCCTCTATTTGCTCCAGATGCTTCCTATGGGCCTTAACAAAAAGGACATAAAAAAATTGGAGAAGGGTTCACGGAGTTCCTGTGGCAAGGAAAAAGGGCGCGTGCCACTCTGATGAGACTAAAGGCGAATAATAAAGGGGGGGGGGGGTTGAACTTCCCGGATTTGAAGCAGCACTTCCTGGCATCACAGGCATGTATAATAAAGGACTGGGTGTCTGGTGCAGGTATGGCCAGTTGGCTGGACCTGGAAGAGGTGGGGGCATGTGGCAGGCTGACAGCCTACCTGGCTAGTGGAGGCCAGAAGGTGTACGCCTCCCTGGGGCAGCCTAACCCACTCGTCTTATGGGTACTAGATAGTTGGGCACATATCAAGTGGGCGCTGAGGAGCAGAGAGTAGGAGACCTTGCTGCTACCCATTGCTAGAAACCCCCTTTTTTAGGCAGAGTATAAAGGATCCAGCTTTTCTGGAGTGGGAGGAGAAAGTGGTGCAATGCATAGGGGATATGTATAACGGGGGTTATGGCCACCTTTCAGGAGAGTAGGGATAAGGTGGGGGTTCCGGGCAGTCACCTGTTTAGGTTTTTTCAGGTAAGAAATTATTGTAGGAGATAAGGAGGTAGGGTAGTGGAGCTTTACCTCTGGAGCAGGTGGAGGGGCTTATATGTATGGCTAGGAATGGTCCCAGAGGGATGCTTAGGAATGTTACATGCCTCCTGAGAGAGAACCTGTGAGATACGACTAGCAAGACATGCAGCCTGTGGGAAAGAGACATGGGTGTTTTCATATCGGAGGGCAACTGGGGCTTCATACTGGAGTCACATATGGGTTTAATGCCTTGTAATGTAAGGAAACTGCCTATAAATCTGTGCATAGGTAGTATTGCCCTCCAGTCGTGACTCACAGATTCCATGCTGAAGTGTCGGAGATGTGTGGAAGGTGCAAAGAGCACAGAGGCGCGTACTTTCACTGCTTCTGGGCCTGCCCATATCTGCGGGGAGTATTAGGGGGCGATAGGGCAGCCGCTGAGTGCCATGTTAGGCCTGTTGATCCTGGTCTCGCCCCTCAGCCTGTTATTTCGTGTAGCAGATGAGGAGGCTGAGGAGTGGACCATGTATCAAAGGTGGTTCAGGATATTGTTGGTACAGGCCAGACAGACTATTTTGAACACCTGGGCATCGGGAGAATCCAACTGCTGCACAGTGACGCACCCTGTCTGTGAGGGCTCTTGCCCTGGAGCAGAGAACGTACCAGCTGCGGCACCTGGTGGATAGCTTCATGATCCAGTGGGGCCTTTTATGAGCATACTAACAGCTGGAGAAGTGATGACTATGAACGTAGGATGATGACTTCTTAGCTTAAAGCATATGTTAATTTGGGGTGATGAACTTGTATTTAAATGAGAATAGATCACAGATGTAAAGTTAAACTTGAAGTAGTATGTATTACGTAGGGACCTATGTATATAGTTCCTATGAGCTTTACTCTTATTTTAATTTTTGTTTATATTTTTGTTACGGAAATGAGGTATGGATGGTGTCTGTATGTTGATGTAATGTTTGGATAATTGTTCCTTAAGAAATATCACTAAAGAGCATTAAACAAAAAACTCTAGTATTAAATATTTGGAATTATAAGTCTAATTATTCATGAGGCAAACACGCACTCTGATTTGTTGATGTACCAGGCATTAATCCCTTTCAGAGTGGCATGTGTATTTGTAAACTTCATTTAAAAAAGCAATTTTCCCCATTACTACTGCAATTGGACTTATAATCGCAGTAATGACCTTGCAGCCTATCATTTCCTGAGGATTAATGACCAGCTAGAGGAGGTTGGTTGGCCCTCAGCTGCGCCACTGGCCACCTTTCTCTCCAAAAAAAAACTGGTCATTACTCCCAAGGAAACTACCTGCTGTTTGGTCTTTATTGCTTAAAACTACTATACTCTTAATGGAAAAAAAAAAAGGTCTGCTACTGTTTAGCCTACTGGAAGGGAGCTGAGGGAACAGCTATGAAGTTCCATAATAAATTCTTGATAGATTTTTTTGGCCTACTGCTGGGCCAGCAGGTGTACACATGATGGAGAGCTCTCCAGTGCCTGTGGGGAAAAACAGCTGCAAATGAGAAACCACAAGTGATGATTAAAGGGACACTGTCAGCTTTTCCCCTTTGTTGTATGAGTAAAGTGAACAGTGTGCCTCTTGGCACTCATCTATCCTAAATGCACCCCTCAATGCCCCTACATGTACAAACATACAGCCTTGTGGCTGGTTTTTAAGATTTGTGCAAAAATATGTGGACACTCAGGTCGACTAAAACTCACCCTGCGTGCGGAAGCACAGTGTGGTAGAAACCTCTCTTGCAGGCGCTGTCCCCAAGCGGTGATTTTTTCGGAACAAACCTGAGATAGAATAATAAGCCTGCTGCTCGTGAAAGCGTTGCTGGTATCTCCGTGGAAAACCGAAGCGCTCTACAGTGCACAATTCTGAATTTCTAGTAGCTGCGAAATCTGCACCTGCACTTCAGAAGCGTGCTCTTGCGCATGCGCAGGATCTGTGTTCATGTCTCTGAAGCGCATGCGCGTGATTTCAGCAACTACGAGAAATTAAAAATTGTGCACTGTAGAGCGCTCAATTTTTTCCACGGAGATACCAGCAACATTTTATTTCTACACGAGGAGCAGGCTTATTTTTCTATCTTGGTTTAGTTCTGAAAAAAAATTACTGTTTGGGACAGCGCTCGTGCGGGGAGCGTCCTGACCTCATTGTGCTTCCGGGACACGGGTGAGTTTTTCTCCGACCAAGTGTGCAAATATTTTTGCACATATTTCAAAAAACAGCCAAAAGGCTGTAAGTTTGTACATGTAGGCGCATTCTGGGGTGCATCTAGGATAGATGGGTGCCAAGAGGCACACTGCTCATTTTACTCATAAAACGAAGGGGCAAAGCTGACCGTGCCCCTTTAAAGAGCTAGCGTACTTCCTGGAATTAATGGTAATTTTTAGATGTAGTCGGCTATCCTTTCTTATTTCTGAAGTTTTTTTTTTCTTTTCTGTTTGCTTTTCGGTGTGCTAATTAGATTTTCCACCTGGCAGTACTGGGTTGATGTGTGGAGCAGCACTCTGTTTTGAGGCTAAAAAAAGTGAGTTCTGATCCTCTCAGTACATCATCAGAAATGTAGTCAAACACATAGAGGCACCACAACCCTTGCAGCCTGAGCAGGGACTTTCACAAGTTAACAATCAAAATGCACGAAACTTCAGGTGAAAGAGAATACTATACAGCAGGTTGAATTCACGTCTGGCATATTTTGCATGATTAAACCTGCAGCACATATTCCTGTCCGGTAGAATTAGTGTCTCGGGGGATGAGAGAAGGCGAAGCAGTGGCGGACATCTAGTCATTGTGAATCTGCAAGGAATTCATACATTTTTTTTTTATACTATATAAGGATTGCATTTTCATTTGCAAAATCATAGGACAGTTTTTACAGTGTATAAGTTAAGACAGTACATAATTACATCAGTCAGATACGTAGCAATACATTAGTCAAGGGTCTCAGGACAACTTACATATTTTACAAAGCAATTCATATAATGAGCACTGAGACATTTACGTAAACCATCATCAGAGTCGATATGTTTCTAAGGTACAAAAGTAGGATCTAAAGATGAAATATATAGAATCCATTTCCTCCATTTAAGCTCAAATGCAGACCATTTATCTGTGCTTTTAGCTATTACGCTCTCTAATACATACATTTCTCCCATTATTCCCTGCCAGTTCTGTATGTTTGGAGACATCTTCTTCCCCCAGTTTCTAGTAATTGCTTTTTTATGTAAGCCTCTGACCCCTGCCTTTTTGCAAATGACAGGTGGTTTGCTGTTGAAGCTGACAGCAGTACCAGGTGGGGGACTGGGTTCAGGGAGGACTAGGTTACTCGGCACAAGGGCTAGGTTTGGCTACTCTGCACAGGGGCACCCAAGTAAATCCGAACACAGGAAGCAATAACTGTAATGTCCTATACCAGGAATGGGATTCCAAAGTGTGGCTTCTATTCACATCCAAACTGAACAAACAAAGCATAGACGGACCCCCACAGGGCTACATTCCTGGTACTGCAGATAAGAGAAACAGAACACTTCCTCAACACTTCAGCCCTCAGGCTCTGGACCCACCAGGCACACAGCCCGGACTTGCACGCTGCTTTGGGTACACAGCCCGACTTGTACACTATTTGGGATTTCCCTGGCTCGGCTCCCCTGCTGGTCACTCGAACACCTTCCATGTAACATGGACACATTCTCCAGTAGCTCCCTAAACCACCTTAGAGCCTTCGACTCCTTAAGGGAAATTTCCTTTCAATCCCACATCTGGGTACTTCCCTCAGCACTGGCCAAGTGCCTGAGGCAAAGTAAAAGGGCCACAGAGCAAATCCGTAGAGGTGAATCTGGTTACTAATGATGGGGGGTCTCCCACCACTAGCTTCCACAATTCATACCTGGCCATTTCTCTGGACATTAAACATTTCTTTCTGAAAAGCTTGGCAGTGTAGATTAAAGGGTAAATGCATAGCACATTTTCTCTGCATGTCTTGACTTTCCCCTTGTGCTGGACCTGAACATACTTTTACTTTGGCTCAGCCTGTTCCTCTAGGCCTCCCACTGATTAAGCAGTCCAATCCCCACTTTACAACTGTTCGGGTGAAACATAGGCCCCATGTAAGAGCAGAACTCACCCTTTGGTTGCAGGTGCCCCACAGGCGATTCTTGACAGCTTCTGGTGCCGCAGCACAACTTAGAAAAATAAGGCAGCTTCTTCCCCAGCCGGATCCAGGAAGTTGCCCCTGGAATAACAGGCAAACCTTTTACCCCCCATCCCCTCAGGGATGGGGCACAGAGACCAGTAACAGCGGCCTCCACCACTTCACGAACAGCTTAGTGTGTTCCTCTTTTGGCGGAAACACACACCTCTCCCTTAGAGTAGCTCTATATCAGAGCTTTAGGCTCCAGGAGCCTGTGCACAGACTGCTGTGCTGCTCGCACACAACTGCTGCTCACTGTTCAAAAACTCCCAACATTCTAACCTAACTCCCAACTGCAGATTCCAATGTGGCTCATGCAGCTGCGATAGTTCTGTGGTGATGTCATCCCTCAGTCTCAGCTGAGACTGAGAACAGAGTGAAACAGTGTGAAATCCATTTAACTGGAGTTTCACAAGCTGCCTTCCCTGCCTACCACTAGGTCTTACTGGGATTCTAGTAACCCCGGGTAACAGGGGCGGTTTCATTTAGCTGCCAGCATATAAGTGATTAACAGTGATCCTCTGGGTATTGGGAGACCCTCTGGCAGAATTGAGAGTAATACTAGCTCAGGGGTCAATACAGCTTCCGCATCTACCAGGTCTTTTAATGCCTCTAAAATATCTCTCTAGTAACCTACTAACTGCGGGCAGGCCCAAAAAACATGAACCTGATCCGCAGATATTTCTCCACAATCTCTCCAGCAATTGCTTAGTGTCCCTGATGAAAACCTGGCCAGTCTTGCTGGAATATAGAAAAATCTGTTTCTAACTTTCCAGGCAAATTCTCGCCAGTAGGGGACTCCCAAAAGTCCCATTGAGAATTTAGTATACTTTCCCCAATCTTCCTTTGATACCTGGAGTGGAAGCTCTTTATTTCAGGCATTTAGAATTCCCTGAGTTGAATTTTTTGATAATGCCCTCAAACCCCCTATATATTAGTCCCACAAAGTGGGTCCACAACTGTCCTCTCCCTGTGGACATGGCTAAAGTAAGCAATAAAGGGGGTGGGGATCTGGGAGTCTACTAAAGGCTGGTCCTTTACGTTCAACGCCCTCTCTTAAGCTTGTATAAATTGGAAAATCTTGTTGTGGAAGATTGTATGTTCCCTGAAGTTTAGTAAACGAGAGGACCCCCCCTGGCATCTACCAAGTGGAACATAAATTTTAAACATTTTTGTTTCCATTGAGCCAAAGTACTCTCCTGTTCCAAAGTAAGAGTTTGGATTCCGAAATTTAATAGATTAAAATAGGGTCCTACTGGTTCCAGCTGTCTTAGATGGATGAGTCTCCTCCAAGTCTCCATAGTAGAATTTGTACTCTAAATAAGTCTAGGTCTTTTGTTTACTGGGGCATATTGCAGTTGTAAAAGTTCACTCCTCTCCCTTACCCCATTAAGGGTGAATTCTGAGTTCTTCCATGGTATGTCATGTTTTGGATTATTCCAATTGAAAACTCGAGCTATCACTGTAACGTATGCATACATCTGAAGATCAGGCAAACTTAAGCCTCCCTTATTTTTTGGTAACATTAATGTGGGCCACTTGATTCTGGGTTTTTTTTCCTGGCCCAGACAAATCTCGCCAAAGACTTATTCCAGGAGGGAAAGTACATTCCATCTGGCATTATCAGTATGGTCTGAAAAAGGTATAGCAGCCTTGGAAGAATATTCATCCCAATAAGATCCACCTTAGAATACAGTGATAAATGAAGTTGGGACCATTGATGTAGATCAGACTCTATTTTTTGTGTTAAAGGTTCATAGCTTACCATAGTGAGATGCATTAACTGGTTTGGTAACTGTATACCTAGATATTTTATCATGATGCTTTTCCAGCGCAGAGGCAAAGTACCCTTCAGTGTCTGTGAGGGGGAGAAATGAAAGGGAAGAACCTCTGTCTTAGAAGAATTTATTTTATATCCAGAGAATTGAGCAAATTGCTCAAGTACCTCCCATATTGCTGGAATAGAGGACTCTGGATCCGCTACTGACAATAAAATGTCATCTGCATATAAAGCCAACTTCCACGATTGGTTGCCAGGAATTCATATTCTTCTAGAGTTTCTCATCTACTCCCTTTTTATTAAACAAGTTAACCTGCAGAAGGTGTAGTGTAGAGTGCTGGAGGGAGGTAACAGAGACGGGAGGGAGGGGGCGAGGTTAATGCAACATGAGTGTGTGTAGAGTGCTGGAGTGATGGAACAATGAGACATGAGGGAGGAAGATGAACACAAATGCTGCAGTCTTGCAGTGAGCACGTATCCTCGTATCTCTCTAAAGTTTCAGTGAACCCTCGCTTTTTCATTTACCCACTTTTTTGCTGCTTTACATTTTAAAATTGCCATGGTGCAGGGTTTTAAATAATTAATTAGCAGTTTTTTCCTTGGGACAATACTAACTGTATAGAAAGCATTCATATAGGTTTTCTAGAAGTGTTATGTTTGTTAAACACAGTGAGGCAAGTGTTGTGCATTTTCACAGTGTTTTAGCACTTTTATGAGCAAAACGCTAATCAATTTTTAGAGTTAAATAAAACCATGTGGTGACAATGGGCAGATGATTTTATGGATAGACAGATGGTGGGAGAAGGGGAGCGGCAGACAATTCTGTCATCATCTGGAACAGCACGTTGTCAATGAGAGAATCCTGTCTCTATTTCCAAAGGCTTCACCTTCCATTCCCTCTGTTAGTGATGGGACTACCGAAGCAATGACACGCCATGGATTGGGAGCTTTGGACTTTGTAGTTTGCGGATATGGTGTCCCCCCCACCACCACCCCCCCAGAGGTGCTGGCGCTGTTGTTGCTGCTTTGCTCACAGATGGGGGGGGGCTCGGACTACATGATGCCTGAGGAGCAGGAACATGGCACTTTTGTGGGAAATATCACAGAGGACCTGGGATTGTACATAATATAATTTTAACTTTCCAGTTATTTTCGTTGATTTTTCTCAATAGTGAAAATAAACTGAACATGAATGTAAGCTTCTGTCCAGTAATCGGGCAGTGAGAAGTGGTTCTCCTTGGTTGCTAGTGATGTCACAGTCCATGTGGTCTCAGTGTTGATGATGTAGTGAGAGGAATAAAACTGGCTTTTTTTCTTTTCTTTTCTTTTTTTTTTTAGCCTCCAGACAAAGTGCTACTACTCCACACATCAGTCTAGTACTGCCAGGTGGAAAATCTTCTAATTAGCAAACAGAAAAGAAAAAATACTTTAGGTGTAAGAAGCAATAGCTGACTGCTTCTAAAAATAACTAATAATTCCAGGCAGTTCACTAGACCTTTAAAGAAGAGGTGCTCTTATAGTGCCAAGCCTTAGGAAATCCTCACTGTTATCTAGTAACTAGATCAAACTGTGTAACTAAGTACTGAAGATCTGTAGAGCTCCACAAGATTGGCTTGACACAATCTACCTGGCACAAACCCATGTTGTGTACAGTCCAGCCCACCTCCTCCTCCTCCAGGAACACCCCCAGTCGTTCCTTCAGTATACTGTCCATTACTTTTCCCACTACTGAGGTCAAACTGATAGGGCTGTAGTTACCTGGTACTTCCCTTGTTCCCCTCGTTATGGATTGGCAACACATGCAGCTCACGCCAATCTCTAGGTACCGTCCCTGTGTCAAGCAACCTGCTGAAGAGCCCCGCCAGTGGTGCAGCCAGTATGTCCGCCAACTCCCGTAGTACCTTCGGATGAATGCCATCTGGGTCAGGAGATTTATCTTTCTTCATGACTTTCCACACCCATTCGGTGGAGATAGCTTCATCCCCCCCCTCCCCTTTTCTGGCCTTTCTATCCTTGTCCTGATGTGAAACCCTAGGGGTGCCTCTCCCTCCCTTATGCTCCCTTTCTGTTACTCCTCCGATCCCACTCAATTTTGCTTCTATCCCCTTTGTGCCTTGATTGTAGATATCCCATCCCTCATACCACCGTGAACACCGGGCGGTAGCTTTTAAATACCTCCGCCTGCTCCCTCAACTCTTCCTCCCACCCACCATCTGATCTCAGTCTGCCAAGCTTGCCCTTAGTTTTTCTCTGCTCCCCGATGTACCATAAAAAACCCTTTTCCCCTCCCCGAATCCCCTGTGCCAGCTGCTGCTCTTTACTGTACTTTGCCACCTCACCATCTGGGTGACTTTTCTAGATGTAAGACTGTACGTTTCGCTTCCCCTCTCGATGTTTTGTAGTTTTTGTAGGCAGCCTTCTTCTCCCTGACTGCTCCCTGAATTTCACTGGTCCACCAGCAATGTTTATGTGACCTTGCTCTCTTGCGCTTCACCTTAGCACAGGTCCTGACTGCCTCATGAAGTCCCCATTTTTTGACTTCCCATCTCTTTTCCATGTCCGTCATTGTTGTAATCCCTTTCATGTGCCCATAAAGTCTGCTCCCCTGAAATCCACTGCCAGCATCCTAGATCTCTCCCCCTCCCTCATGTTAATTTGAAACCAGACAGTGTCGTGGTCGCTCCCAGTTAGGGGATCCTTTACAGCCAGGTCCCTTACCAAATCCTCATTCGCCAAAACCATGTCCAGAGCATGGCTGTCCTTCATGGACTCCCTCATATGCTGTGTTAAGAACACATCCTGGAAACAGTCTAGCAGCCTCTGCTCCTTGGCTGCCTTAGAGGACATGGTTCCCCAGTTTGTCCCTGGCATATTAAGAGCCCCCATCAGCACTACTCTCTCCTGTTTTGGTTCGCACTGGGCACTAATGTTGTCCAGCAAACCATCCTTGAGAACATCACCCATCCCGGGGGGGCCAGCCTGTATACTACACCCAGCTTGACCTTAACTCCTGTCCGGGGTTTGTAACGTGGCCCATAATGCCTCCACGTTTCCCTCTGCCTGTTCTACCCTAGCAATTTCTATGCCTTCTCTAATGTACATAGCCACTCCTCCCCCTCTGCCCTCCTTTCTGTCCTTCCTGAGCAAAAGTATCCCTTCACGTTTAGGTCCCAGTCATGATTGTTGTTGGCCCACGTTGCTCTGAGTCCTCCCACATCCATCCCCCCCTCGAATAGCATGGCCTGGATCTCTGATAACTTGTTACCCAAGCTCCTGGCATTTACTAACACCACCCCCACCCCTTGTCCCTGATCCCCTTTGTTGAACCACACCTGGGTTCCTTGTGCCTCCTGCCACCATCTGCTCCTCCTGGAACCTCCTCCCCCTGACTGTTTTTCCCCGCCTCCCCTTGGGTTTGACGGCTACTCCCCTCATCTGGAGGAGGGGGGGCTTCAGGCCAGCCCCTCCCATGTCCCTTCCCCCCCTCACAAGTTTAAACCCCATGTTTCTTGTATGTAGTCCACCACCCTCTGTTTAAGGATTTCCTTCCCTAACAGGGTAAGGTAAAGCCTGTCCTTGGCATACAGTCCCTTATCCTCCCAAACCCCCTCCCAGTTACCTAACACCCCTGTCCCCCCTTCTTCATCCCACTTACTGAGCCAGTCATTTACCTCTGTGATCTTCCTTTTGTTCTCCACTGAGGCCCTAGGTACCAGCAATATTTCTGAAAAGGAAATGTTGCATCCATTATCCTGACAGACTCTAGCAAGTTCTTGGAACATGGCTTAGATTTCCAAGACACTGTGCCCCTCTATATCGTTAGCCCCCAAGTGCACCAGGGAATCTGGTTTTCCTCCGCAGTCTCTTACCAGCTCATACACCATGAAGTTAGCTCTGTGCACCATCAGCCCAGACATACTCACTACCTTCACCCGGTTCTGGCATTCCACCCCCTGTCCCTCCCATTGGACTCCCTTTATCATTGAGTCACCCAGTAACAGAACCTTAACACCTCCATCATGCTTATGGTTACTTCCACTGCCTCTCTGCACTACCCTTCCCTCTTTATCCAAGATCCCAGTGTCATGGGAGTCTTCCTGCCACCTTATGAGAGGACCCCCTTGCCACCCTCCCCTTTTTGTCTCCCTTAACATTTTGCCCTCTTGGCTCAGACCCCACCCCCGTATAGGTGCCCCCTTAATCCCACTCACTTCTGGGCCATTTATCCTGGCCTTGATCATATCCCCTTCCCCCCACCGTCATCCTCACCCATTATAATGATACCCCTACCTCCAGAGGCCCCCTGAGGGACCCGTTCACCTAGGTCTCTATCCTTGGGACAGACCCCCCTCTTGAGGGGGAATCCTTCCCCCACCTCCTTGTCTACTAGATTCTCTCCAGTCCTGCTTTCCTCCCTTGTTTCTGCTATATATTGCATCTCCCCTCTCTGCTTCACATTGAGGTTTCCCCTTCTCCCCTTGGGACTATTTATATCCTTTCCTTTTCCGACCCGTGATGCCCTATGGGAATCCGATTCCCTCCCCATGGCCTTTGTCCCAGTTTCCTCATTTCCATTAACCACTTCCTCCCCCACTTGATTACTAAGCAGCTCAAATTTATTATGACACTCTATGCCAGCCTCCATTACCTGCCCTGAGTGTCCACTGACTGGCCCTCTAGGCTGCCCCTGTTTCTCCCCTCTTGCCCTATCCACCTTTGGAGCTCCTTTCCCACTGTTTGCTCTTCTAGTCCCTCCCCCAACAACAGCCTCTCCTGACTCTTCCCCCTCCACTCTCTTTATTTTTGGAGTGTTTGCCCCATAGGTTTTCCCTTTTGCCTCAACATCCTTATCCAGGGGTCCTCTGTCCCTAATATCCCCCTCTTTACTTGCTGTAACGTGTCTGACTCTTGGTTCTGGACATTGCCCCACCTCCCTTCATCTCCACCCCTCTGCCGCCCATACCCCCGCCCCTTGTCTCTGGTTGCCCCCCAAGTCTCCCAGCTTACTCCTTAACCTACAAACTTCACTCCTAATCCGAGATAGCTGCCTACAGAGTGGGCAGCCTCCCTCTCCTCAGGCCCACTTCAGAATTATTGCCGCCCCACAGCCTGTGCATCCTACAACCCCTCCGCAGAAGCCTGCTGTGGCAGAAAGCGGCCACCCGGTTTGTCCTTCTCTGTTCCTTATAGGCACTTCCTTTTCCCATTCCATTCCCCCTGGATTACTACCCCCTCCTTCCCCTTCAAGTGGCCATACTGGGGTATCCCAGGTCAGCCATATTCATTTCAACATACAACCCAGCTCAAGGCTGTCACTTAAACTCTGTCTGATAATACAGGAAAAACAGGCTTTTAAACGAGACACTTAATCATTAACTAAAGATACAGAATAGATCAGTCATGTTCTCGTTCAGCAAACAGCCCTACCCTAAATAGACACTTAAACTCTAACTGATGGGACAGGGTAAACAGGCTCTAAATAGACTGTTAAATTCTAACTGAAGATACAGAAGAAACAGTATAATAATGTAGTATGTGTTAGCTCTGTTTCACAACCCAGTTGCCTGTAATAACACAGCCCCACTTGTATCTCCATGCCTTTTCTTTACTCGCCCCAGAATGATACAGTTCTATTAATATAGAAGTCCTGATTTGTCCACCTCCTGAGAACCCTTCCCCTTAGCAGCCCATAAAGTCTATTTAAGAGGGTGGCGATGTGGGGTGGATAGGAGGGAGGAAATTTCAGTCCGGTCCCTCTTTCACTCTCCGGCACTGCTGTAGGCCACCCGTTAAATAAGGCAGCAAGCCTGCAGCGTTTTGGTGCCGAAAATTAAATTCAAAAGTTCAGTCCCAGTCCCTGAGCTCCCTCTCGATGGTCAGTCCCCCTCTCGCTAACATCTGTATTTTATGTATGTTATCCGTGAACTATTTATGGATGCGATTGTTTATATAGTCTTTTAACGTTCATTATGTACTCCACTTGATGTATGTAATGGGTATTGCAAGTGAAATGCAGATATGTGATAGTCGTTCCTGTTTGATGTCACACCATATAGATATATATATATATAGATATATATATAGATATATAGATATATAGATATGTAGATAGTAGATATATATATATATATATATATATAGATATATATAGATATATATATATAGAACCCAAAATATTTGTTCTGCGCTTTTGAAAAAGGAATTACTTTTGAAATCTGTCGGGCATAAGCATGGGCAGGTCTTCCTGTTTGGCACGGACTGTAACTGCACTTTTTGCACATCAGTTTGTTTTGAAGCTGCATTATTCTTTCCAGAGGAAGGGGGCGAGTGCCTGATGTTTAGAACTGTTTATGTATATTGGTTGTTGTAAGCACCCCAGGCATGGTACGGCTTTTGTTGTGCAAGACTGACTAATTTTGCACTGTATCAGTACTAGGAGGTCAAAACGGCTGGCAGTATAGCCTAGAGGTTAAGTAGCAAGCTGTGAATGAACTTGGTCCATCCAGCAGCCCAGACCTGGGTTTGATTCTCACAACCTGCACTTGCATACTGTGACTCTGAGCAAATCACTTAACTGCCCAGTGCGCCCTGGTCACCCCTGAATACAGGCAGTTGTGCCTAGTGGGCCTTACCCGGTTACCAAAAACAAAAATAAAATAAAAAGGTGTTTTGAATGTTTGTTGGTATAGGTTTGTGTTGTCTGATGTTGCCAGTCTAACTGAATGTAACTGTGTATAAAATGGAAAACAAAATAAAAAAGTTTGATTAAAAAAAAAAAAAAAAAAAAGCAGAGTGACAGGAATCTCACACACAGAGTACACTGCAGAATTACCCAGTAGGGAGGCTGATGGGGTGGAGGAAATTGGAATTGAATGAACCAAATTGTACTGTACATAAATGCGGGAACTCTCAGTGAGTTAAAGAGCTACTATTGACACTTCTTGGTAATCTTTTGTAGTCCGCAACCATTCAACTTGAGTCGCTTTTCTTCTCTGTATTTATCTCCCCTTTATGCTGTATTACTAAGGACATTTATCTGAAAACAGAACTCTTTGTCTCTTGGATTTCATCTGCTGCCTGTCTGCATGTGACTTCTCAGTCTTCTGCATGTGACCTCATGATTATTGTCCCAGAAATATTTGATTAATGCAGTCAGGACCTCACAGAAACTCTGCTCTCCTGTTAAAAAATTGTATGAGTTCCAGGTTCCTGATCATCTCTTAACTTTTCTCTGTTGAATACAGTCATAGAGTCCTACCACAGAGTGCACATCAGATCCAAGCATTAAAAAGCTCCTAGATGCATTATGGATTATCAGACTGCCCATGTCTGCAACCATTTGCTGTTGTAAGATGCAGGAGATACTGGGATCTTTTGGAGCGTTACAGAATATCAGGATGGGGGGGGGTGGCAGGAGAAACTAGATATGTCAATATTTCATAAGCCGCAGTAAAAAAAAAAAAATGAATTGGGCACAAGTAATGTCCAAATTGGGGCAGCAGCCCCAAATTTAGATGTGTGGCTTATACATATGGACATTCACTTATACCGGACAGCTATGTTGGAGAACTAAGTGACTTCTTGGCATCCTGGGTGGCTTACTAGGATTCACAATCAATATTTATGTCCATCCCAGTTGGGCAGGCTAGTAGTGCCCTGCACTTCCACACAGTAGACCCGAATCTTGAGTTTTACTTGTTCTGTCCAGTTAGGTGGTGCTTAGGATACAATATGGTGACATTACCTACTGGCCCTAGTGGAAGGGTGCAGCGCTGTCCACAACAGCAGTACTTCCTCTGGCAAGTATGATGGTGGATTAATGTCATGGGTGATCACACATTATCTCTCCCCCTCCGCCCAGCACGTAGGCCGTTATCTATGATTGGCTGGTGGAAGGCTTAAACAAGGGTTAAACGGCCAGCAATGCTGCATGCGACACCAGCGGTGCCCTTCCACCATCAAGTTGCCAAAACCACAGAGCATCTCTTCTGTTTGTTCTGCAACTTTACCTCTGGTGGGTTGGTAAACACTCACTGAGTTACCTAGTTAGCTGGGACCCCTCCAGGGGGCGTGGGGTTGGGGTGCTGCTGGAGATTAAGGATGGTACGGCAGGTCTTTTGGAGACTGTCAAAGGAAGTAAGCTTGTGCAAGCGCCAACTAGGGCATTGATGCAGACTGAAATGCATCTAAAAGCTAATAAAACTCAATAAACTGTGACTTATAAAAAAAAAAATTAAAACCTTTTTTCTCCATTATGAAGTAGTGCTATGACGTTTTCTCCTGCTGACCCAAAGCCTGGTTTGCTACTTTACCATGATGTGTACCGCATCAGCACATTGGTAATCCATGGTGCATACTCTTGGTACCTAAGGATATGTAAGCATTAATCCACGATGAAGGTGGCATCTAATGGAGAGTTAATGCATGGTTGGGACCGTTGTGGCCTGAGGCCGCAGGCCAAGTGCCTAGAACGGACCAACCATCATGGCCCAAATCAGATGCCACCTTTGAAATGGATTAATGTGCTTGTAACATGATCTACTTATGGATCTATTTCTCCTAAATATGTTTCTGGTGATACAATACACAATCACGCTAATAAAGTTTCTCACTTATTTTTACTGTTACTTTGAAAATTCTGAATGAATTTCTCTTTCATACATATGTGTGTTTTTTTTCTCTCTTTTATAGTGGTACAATTATATATTTTTTAACGATTGGGATACATTTTATTGATTTCTTGGTAACTGTTCATTTGATATTCTTGCTAGGCTGACCACAATGTTGCTCGTTTTCTAGTTTGCCGTCTATCTGTCTCTCTCATTTGCATACAGAAATCGTGCTTTACTTCTCTTTCGTTCTATTCTTTGGGTACTCACACTTTCTTTCTACAGCTCGGTTCCTTTCTGTAGTCAGATTTCTCCAGTCTCTCTGCTATGTTCTGAGTCTGTGTTCTGAGTCTGAGTCTGTGTTTGCGCCTGCATAATTACAATTACCAGTTCCATAGTCTGTAAAACTGTGAAACTGAAATGCGTTTCTGCATGTTCCCTGTCCTGCTCGCTGTTCCCGTCCGTTGGATCCTCTCTCCCTTAGTACTTCTGGTCCAGCTTGCTGTATTCTGTCTGTCTCACCTGCTCTGTGGTCGCCATTTTGCAATATTTCAATTTCTCTCTCTCTACTGCCTCTTTCTCCATCTGACATCAGTATCTCGTCATCCTTAACCTAAACATTGTTCACATATTCTCCATATCTAACTTTCCCAGTTCCCTCATTCTACCTTTCACCTAGTCCCTCTCTGATATTTCTCCCACTGCTCCTCTACTGTGCATACTTGCCATTTACAAACTTGATGACTTCTATTTCTTGTCTTCTCATATTTGTCATACTGCTCGTTTTCCTCCTGTGGCTGTTTTATGTATTTCACAAGCAGCACGGCATTATTGTCTCATAATGCCATGTTGCTCGTGTACAACCTAGCTACTACTCTCATCGACTTTCTTTCCTTGGCTGCTGCTGTTTTCCCATGTTACAAGTAAGCATTAAACCCGCGATGAGGAGGGCTTCTACTGGGGAATTAATGCAAGATTCGGGTCGAGGGCGAATGCTAAGTGACTATAACAGCAACCATTCATTAATTCCACAGTAGAAGCCTCCTTTGGCATGGCTTAATGTGCTTGTAACATGACAAGCACTGTTAAAGACTGGATATTTCTGTTGTTTTTGTTTTACAATACATACAGTGAAAGCATAAGTAGTTTAAGTATTTTTACTGTTCAAATAGGCACAACCTCAAAAAGACAGGAACATTTATTATGATACTTGTGCTGTTAAACTTATACAGCGATAAACAACATCTGAAGTGTCCTATAACACATTTTAAGTATTTTTGTAAATTTCTACACAATACTTTTACCGCTGTATCCTTTGATATTTCGTTAATTGACAGTTGCGCTCACTGCTCAGTACTGGCACATAGTATGCTGGGAAATGTTCCTATCTGTCGGAAGTTTTTGTACTTGTCCGGTGTCGACTGCTGATTAAAATTTATGGAGCTGTGCACTGCATTGGTTATAATAAAAGGTGACATGCTGTTTAACGGAGATATTGAAGGCATGGTTGCATTCTCCTGCTCAGCGGTAAATACAGGTTACTCACCTGTAACAGGAGTTCTAGGAATGGTATATGTTGTTCATCCACACTCATTGGCAGGTATCCTTGCCGCTTTAAATCTTGCCGGAAGGTCTTCAAGCTTGCTTCTCCCACCCACCCGGGTGGTATAACTCTCGGCTCCGCCCCATGACGCGAATCTGGCCGCTGGAGAGCTCAGGTTGTGTGTCAAGCCGAGGAGGGTGGAGAGTGTGGATGAACAACATATACCATTCCTAGAACTCCTGTTACAGGTGAGTAACCTGTATTCTAGGACATGGATATGTTGTTCATCCACACTCATTGGCAGACTCCTAGCAGTTCTCCGGGAGGAGGGAGGCAAGACGCACACCCCAATACTTACTTGGGAAAGAGACTGGAGGACCGAGGCCCCAAAACCAGCATCCCGGCGTGACTCAAGGTCGATGTGGTAATGGGTAATGAAGGTGTTTGCTGACTTCCAGGTAGCAGCCCTGCAGATTTCCTGGATAGGGACGTCCCTGGAAGCAGCCACCGTTGCAGCAGTATGGCGGGTAGAATGAGCTCTTATCCCTCTGGGAGGCTCCATGCCCGCCAACTTATAGCAGAGATCTATGCAGGAGGTTTCCCACCTGCTTATAAATCCCGCTTGGCTGCAGGTCTGCCAGATGCGGCTTCAGCGTAGGTGACAAACAGCTGGCGAACCTCTCCCAATTTCAGCCGTCGCTCCTTATAATAAGCGGCGCCTTCTAGGGTCCAGAGTATGGAGCCTATATTCGGCCTCCGAGGTGTGATTGGGGTAGAACACCGCAGAGTCAACACCTGGTCAAGGTGAAACTTGACACCACCTTCGGAAGGAATTTCGGTTGGGGGCGCAGGACAACCTTGTCCCTGTGGAAGACCAGGTAAGGAGACTCGATGGAAAGCGCCTGGAGCTCTCCCATCCTTCTGGCTGACGTGATAGCCACCAAGAAGGCGGTCTTCCACGACAGGTGAGAGAGAGCACACCTGTGCATAGGTTCGAATGGCTTGCCCATGAGCTTTGCCAGTACCAGAAGTAGATCCCACGGAGGTGGGGGTTCCCGCACTGGAGGGGAAATGTGATCAAGGCCTTTGAAAAAGCGCCAGACCACCTTCTCCTGCGCCACCGACTGCTTCCCGGCCCGCGCCCGGTAAGCAGAGATGGCTGCCAGGTGCACCCTTAGGGTCGTCGACCTAAGCCCTTGACTGGAAAGGGACCATAAATAGTCCAAGATGCTTGCCAAGGAACAGGAGGAAGGGTCCAAGCCCTTGCCTGACACCAAATGGAAAACCTTTTCCATTTGAAGGCATAGATTTTCTTGGTCGACTCCTCACGGGACGCCTCAACTACATTGAGGACCTCGTCGGAAAGACCCAAGGCCTGGAACTCTGGCAGCTCAGGAACCAGGCCGTCAGGTGCAGGGATTGAAGGTCCGGATGGAACACCTTCCCTGATTGACTGAGAGCAGGTCCGGCGAGCTGGAAGCTGCCAGCGAATCCTGGAGCTGAGACTGAGGAGATCTGGGTACCAGAACTGGCGAGGCCAGTCTGGGGCTATCAGAATCACCTGCGCCTTGTCCCTCCTCGCCTTGAGAAGCACCTTGTGGATCAAGGGAAATGGGGAAAGGCGTAAAGAGGCCGGGGTCCACTGCCTCGAGAAGGCATCCCCTGCAGCGAGCCCTGCTGAGGGCGGGCATGGAACAGACTCAACCCGGCGTTCTCCTGAGGCAAACAGGTCCACCTGAGGTGTGCCCCAGTGGGAGAACAGATGCTGTACTACCTCCGCAGGAGAGACCACTCGTGGGATGCAGCCCCTATCCGGCTCAGGGCATCGGCCAGGGTGTTGGAGGCTCACCACGTGAATGGCTAGGAGATCCGCCTCCAGGCTGCGCGCGAGTGACCAAATGCGGAGAGCTTCCTTGCATAGAAGCATGGAGCGCGTCCCGCCCTGGCGGTTTAGATAGTACATGGTCGTGGTATTGTCCGTCTGGACTCGGACCACTTGACCCCGGAGGAACGGAGCAAAGGCGGTGAGAGCTAGGCGGACCGCTCGGAGCTCCAGCAGGTTGATGTGGCATCGGGACTCCCGCGGGGACCAGAGGCCATGAGCCCGGTGTTCCCCCAGATGGGCACCCCAACCCATCAGAGAGGCATCGGTCGATAGAGAGACCGTCGGCTCGGGGCGGACGAACGGGATGCCCTCCTGCAAATGATCTGGAACGTCCACCACTGGAGAGCGTTCACATCCCCTGTCACCGACCAAGCTGGTCCAAAGGATCGCAGCGTTGTGACCACTGGCTGGCCAGTCCCCACTGAAGGGGACGATGTTCCAGCGGCCCAACGGACCACGCTGGTGCAGGCCGCCATGAGACCCAGGAGGCGAGGAAGTCCCGGCAGGCGCAATGCCCAACCAGAAATGATCGGGCAAAGGAGGAAAGAACCTCGGCCCTGTCCGCCGGAGCCGCGCCTGGCTCCGAAGAGTCGAGCTGCGCCCGATGAATAGAATCACCTGCTTCGCCTCGAGTCCGACTTGGCCTGCTGATAAGGAGGCCCAGTTGAGAGCAGACCTGGAGGGCCAGATCTCTGGACCACTCCGCCTCCTTCCTGGAGGAGCTGCTATCAGCCAGTCGTCCAGGTAAGGGTACACCCGGACCCTCGGCGCCGCAGGGAATGCTGTCACCACTGCCACATGCATTTGGTGAAGACCCTGGGAGCTGGAGACAAGCCGAAGGGCATGGCTTGAACTCGAAGAGGATCCTTCCTCGAAGCGAAGGAATCTCTGGTGAGACGGACGATAGGGACGGAAAAACGCGGCCTGCAAGTCCAGAGAGCAGAACCACCGCGCGCTCCAAGGATGGTATTATCTGAGCCAGAGTGACCATCCTGAAGGTTCGAGACCTAGGAACTTGTTTAGGTCGTGTAGGTCGAGAATGGGGCGCCAGCCCCCCGTCCGCTTCGGAACCAGGAAGTACCTGGACACAAACCCTGGGTCTGAAGGAGGTTCCACCACCTCTCTTATCACCTCCTTCTGGAGGAGGAGAGCGATGTGCGCTCGGACGAGCTGCCAGTGAGGCTGGGATCCCGAAGCCCCGAGGCGGCGGCTCTGAAGGTGGTGCCTGCTCGATCAGAGGCAGGCCTCTTCCCACCACCTCCAAGAC
The DNA here is from genome assembly GCA_016271365.2 of Neoceratodus forsteri. NCBI lineage: Eukaryota > Metazoa > Chordata > Ceratodontiformes > Ceratodontidae > Neoceratodus > Neoceratodus forsteri. The sequence continues at coordinate 242,782,290 of JADMNL010000028.1, read as the reverse complement.
CCACCTGTCCCGTGGAAACAGCGGACCAGGCGGAACGGAAGTGCGGAGCCGTCCCCACGGGGACCCAGGGTAAGGTGGACGGGAATGGGGCGACACCCTCAGCCCGTCACTGGGCAGGCTTGGAGGAGGGACTGGCCGAGGACCTCCTGGGCCTTTTCCTCCCTGCCTCCTGTTAGAGGAAGCCGGCTTGGGTTTGGGATGCCAAGGTCGAGCCTGCTGGCCCTGACGTTGCTGGGCCGGGCGCGCCGGGGCGCAGAAGGATGAAAGGGCTTAGGCTGTGGTTTGCGGCCTTTGTCCTTCTGAGCGGAAGAGACTGAGTCCAAGGTAGCATTGGACTTCTCGATCCTCTGCAGGTGACCTTCCACCCCAGGGCCGAAGAGGTCAGTCCCCAAAAAGGGAACATCCGCCAACTTGTGCTGGGTATCCAGTAAAGGTGGATATCCTCAGCCAAGCCCACGGCGACACTTAGCCACTCTGGCCGCCACCGATCTGGCACATGAGTCCCTATATCCAAAGCAGTCTGGAGCTGCTGTTTGGCCACTGCCCTGCCCTGGTCCCGCACCTGCTTAACCGTAGTCTGCAGATCGGCGGGAAGATGAGGGATGACCTCATCCAGGGAGCCCAACAGGGCATGAGAAAAATGTGCCATGAGGACGGCCGAACTGGCCTGACGAAGGCCGAGAGAGGACGCAGCGTAGACTTTTCGCCCGACATAGTCCAATTTCTTGGACTCCTTGTCAGGAGGTTTGTCCACATCCCTGGCGTTGCCGGCGCGCCGGAAAACGCTGTCGGTAACCAACCCCTCAGCAGAGGGGTGTTCCGAAAAACCGGACAAGGAACCGGTAGGGACCGCATACTTCCTGGCCATCCTGGCCGAAGGCGCAGGGCAGGAAGCAGGGCGCTGCCAAAGCTCCAGTGCCGGACTCACTATGGCCTTGGCCACCGGAAAGGCCTCCGTCGGAGAATCCCCTCGGTCCAGAATCTCCGTGAGGGGATACCTGGCCCGTTTGGAAACGGGTTCGAGCTCCATCCCGGTGGACTCCGAGATGAGCCGAAGTAGTCCTAGGAAGGACGGCGGGCTATCGTCCATTGACTGACCTCCTGAAGACTCCCAAGTCCAGTCGCTTGGAGAAAAGGAGGAATCATCTTCGGACTCGGAAGAGTCCTCAAGAGCTGCCTCTGGCCTGAGGCACCCTTCACCTGCCGAGGTCGGTCGGGAGTGAGGGTAACTGACAGCCGATGGGGTAGACCCTTAGCCGACCGAGAATCCTTGGTCGGAGCCCCAATTGGTGGCTGTGGAGGTGGAGGTGGAGGTTCCACCGGAATCGGTGGAGCAGCTGGTTTTGGCCGAACAACCGGCCTGGGTATAGGCTCCTCGGATAAGTCGAGGGGTTGTGTCGGCCGCTCCGGTGACAGCCACTTAATGGCCGGGGAAGGCGACGGGGTCGGCTTACTCCTGGCCAGGAGGAGCTGTTGCAACATAAGGTCCTCGTACCGTCGACGTAATTTACGCGAAGCCTCCTCATCCGAGGAGGAGGGACGAGGCGAGCCGGCGACGCCGCCACTGTGATGCCGAGACCGAGACCGCCTATGACGGTGGGATCGGCTGGACCGCGACGAGGTCCAGACCGAGACCGAGAGTCCCGAATTTCCGAGGTCGGTGCGGAGGTGTCGGCCGAACCGCACTCCTTCGGCTCGATGGTGCATCCGAGGCCCGAACCGAGGCACAAGGCGAGCCCCACGGGATCTCAACTCCTCCCGCGGGAACCGGGAGAGGGAATCTCGGCTGCTAAAGCGACAGCCCGTCCAATGGGTCGAGAAAAATCTCGACTTCATCGGTGGAGTCTCGGTCAACTGACCTGCACGGGACACCGTGAGGCCAGTGGTCGAAGCCGAGCGTCGACTGCCGACGGTCGACGGTCCGGGAGAGGGACCTTTCCCGCTCCCAAGAGCGCGACGGAGGACTTACCCTGTCCCTCTTTTTGGACCGAGAATAAGGTCCATAAGCGTGAGCCCTTCTCCTTTAGTGGAGAGGGACAGACAAAGCTCCTTAAAAGAAGCCGTGTAAGAAGAGCCCAGAGGCGGGATAAATGCAGCCGAGGAAGTATCGGCCCGCGCCGCCTCCTCTTCGAGGCGACCATCCGCTCGAGCTGATCCGCCGAAAGCGGCTGCCGCGGACACCGCCAACCGGGCCTCCTTGACTTTCAATGAGGGAACGCCGGGACGTGCCCAGTTGCAATCGGGCAGCGGGTTCGAGGACGAGGCCGAGAAGATGAGCACAGGTCGCAAGCCCGCGGGTGCGTGCTCAAGGCCTAAGCAGTAACACACGTGGAGTGTGGATCCGTCCGAGACATCTTCTGCCCGCATGGGCATCTCCGAACCGAGTCGATTTGTCCATCGCAGTCATGAGGGATAGAAGACTGAAGTCTTTTCGCAAAATTTATTTTAAATCCATAAGCGGAGAAATAGGAACCAGTCTCAAACGCAGAGCGTTAAGGAGGGAACCTGAGCTTCCAAGCGGTAAGGAAGATCTGGCGTCATGGGGCGGAGCCGAGAGTTATACCACCCGGGTGGGTGGGAGGAGCAAGCTTGAAGACCTTCCGGCAAGATTTAAAGCGGCAAGGATACCTGCCAATGAGTGTGGATGAACAACATATCCATGTCCCTAGAATTTCACTTTTCATTTCTTGCTCTGTGTTACCACATGACTTTTCAGTGGCTGTGGAACCAGCTTGTAGTACATTTATAGCTGTCCGTGTTTCTTTGTCACTAGTACAGGATGGGATTTTTGCCACATTTATAGGTTTGTGGTTTAGCTGCTTTTAATTAATTTGTGATTTGAGGTGTACTGCTGTATTGCTTGTAGCTTTGGGGCTGCTTTTATGCATAAAGGGAGACCTGTCGGCAAAAGGGGCTTTTAACTGGGGATTTGCTGGGATGGTATCGCTCTACTGGGTGCATCATTGGTTCTAACCGAGCACATGATACAAGTTGGACACGGCATTATAGAAGTTGGAGCGGGCATTACTTGGGAATTAATGCTGTGTTCAATGTGTATCATGTGGTCGGTTTCAGCCAGTCAATTTACTAGTTCTGGCCCTCGTTAATATTGCCACGTTACAATATGGTTTTGTTGAATTGCATCTGTAATGCTCACTAAGGGGGATTTAGTGTTAAATGGGTGGCTGTCCAGTGAAATAGCGAGTTAGAAGTAGAAAGAAAAACTGAAGTACCGTACATGAAAACCTTTTAAGTTTTGTAACCATATATTCGCAGATGTGACTACCTATCACTGCTTTTCTTTCTGTTGCAACCCTCACTTTGAAACCACGTGCAAATGCGGTCTGTAGATGCCTGTATGTCTCATGACCTCAACCCTGAGGTCGGTGCATATAATACTAGCACTGTGTTCTCTACACTGGCTGACAGTTAAGTGACACATTGATCTGCTCAGACCTATTGGTCAGACACATGGACACTAGAAGTCTTCACTCCCTGATCCAGCAACTTGCACATTTTCCCAGTGCATGACTGAAATCTATTGGAGACGGAACCTTTATAGTTGAGCTCTTAGGTTGTGAAACACTGTACCACCCTATATCAAAAAACGGGCTATTTTGTTTTATTTTGCAATCTGTTTTGCATGTTATCCTTTGGAAAGTCGCCTGTTTTGGCAAATGGTTAAATATTTTAGGAATGCACTTTCACGCCATAAATGTGTACTTTGTGTTTATCATACTACATTTATACTTTTTATATGTTGATACTGGATTTAATTTTATTTGTATAATTAAATTGTTTAATTTTTTTCAGTGCCCTGAGGTTTGTAGTCTCATTTTCAAATAATCTTTGTCTGTGTCTTTTAACATAATGATTAACATGGTTTTAACCAACTCACCAGCAGTAATGACCATTATGTAAAATGGTGGGAGTTGGGGTGGGGGATAAGCCAGAAACTTACAGCGAGTGACATTTTTCCAGGAATAGTGAACGACTTTTTCTATGTACAATGCACCAAATGAGGTGTAAAATTGCAGCATCCCCATACACCCCACTGGAGATGTTCCAATCTTCTGCTATCTCCCCCGTGACATTTTAGCATTAACAACGCTGAATATACAGTTTAATTTGAAGAAGAGAAATCAGACCTTGCCCCAACAGGCATCTCACAGACCTTGAGCATATTTATCTTGTCTTGCATATTCTGGTGTGAAATACTGGATTTTCTTTTGAGAATTTGGGAAAAGCTTAGGGACTCTGCCATATCGCTTCAAGGGACAGGTCCAGAAAACAAACCCTGCTTTTTTTTTTTTAAATGAAGTTCTTCAAACAACATGAAGTCTTGCTGTATTCAGACATAATGCAGTTAGCCCCAGCACTTGAACTGCCCCGGAGAGGAAAGAGTTAACTCTGTGCAGAAGCATAGAACATTGAGCTCGAGCTCGGTTTTCAAACCTCTGTCTGTGGTACTTCCCAGTGTAACCATCAGATTCTTTACTCCGCCTAACCGTGAAATCGCTACGGAGATTTCCTCTGCTCGGTTCGGTAAAAGTAAAGCGTTCAGTTTAAACCGTATAATTTTTTGTTATTTTTGGATTTCCAGCCTCTGTCTATGGTACAGGTAGTGTGTAGATAGGTAGTGACTGTGTTTTATTCTGTGAAAAAGTTGGAAATTATTCTTTTCTTTGGTTTCTTTCCGGCTGGTCCGGTTTGGAACTGACCCGTTCTGTTTAAATTTATTTCTTGGATTAGAGTGGTGCTCCAGTACCAATCGGTTTCAAAAGAACCGGGTTTTTTTGCTGGTTCTTTTAAAAAAAGCCCGTGACATGGTTTGTAACCGATCGGTTATTGTATTATCTGGCTTGAAAGCTGCAATAGGGTAATTTGTTAGGTTGGCCATGTCTGAGAAACGCAAGAAGAAAACTGGTCCCACTGGGTTTCAACACTGTACTGAGTGCGGGGAGGCCTTTGCTAAGGCTGACCCCCACCTCATCTGTGTTTGTCTGGGGTTTGACCACCTCAAGTCAGACTGCCAAATCTGTAAAAACTTTCCTAAATCCACTCTAGATAAAAGACTGAGTAGGCTGAAGGAAAGGGAGGCAGAGAAGTCTGTAGATCCGGATGGCCAGCCCGGTTCGGTTGCAGCCGAACCTGAGGAGGTACCTGCTGACCTAGGCGATACCTCCTCGGGCAAAAGGAGAGCAGACCCCGAGGGGTCAGTTCCATCAAAAAGGAAGCGTAAGTTTGCCGGTTTGGATCCGGTATCGCACTCTCCAACTGCGGATGAAATAGCCAAAGCAATAAGTTTTGTTCAGTTGCTTAGACTGGTTCTGTCCGAACCGGTACCGCCGGTTAGGCGGTCGGTTTGGTCAGATCCGTCTCCTCCGGATTATGATTCAGACACTTATTATGAGGAGTGGGAAGGAGACGAAGACTATCCCGAGGATGATGATGATGACAGTGACCAGGGGGGTCTGGATGTGCCCATTGAACCAGACATCTCCCCAGACAGGCTCTCGGGTGTCTCTCCTCCCAGGCTCTTTGAGTCCCCTTCACATTTTTTGTTCTGCAAAAGGGTGGCAGAAACCCTGCAGCTTCCCTTGGTTGAAGCTGCAGAGGAGGATGAAGAGCTTGAATTTGTGGAAATGATGGACATCCCAGAGTCCTCAAAACTGTCTATCCCTCTTCATAAATCCTTGGGGAAACGCACAAAAAAATTTACAAATCCCTAATTCAGTACCTCCTGAGGATAAGAGAATGGACAAGGAGGTATTTGTTATAAGGCTCAGCTGCGGAGTTCCTTTATAGTCATTGCAGACATGTTGGGGTAGTGCAGGCTGCAGCCTGTGACAGGGCTAACATTCCATTGGCTTCACCCCCCCCCCCCCATGATAAGGACTCCAGGAAAGTGGATGACATGGCCAAAAAACAGTATTTGGTATCCTCTTTGGGACTCAGGCAGGCTACTTATATGGCCTACACAGCCAGGTACCAGAAATCCAGATGGGATGCGGTTCCGGAACTGGCTAAACAGGCCTCTCCCCAGCTAGCCAAGGAGCTGGAGGAGGTGGCTGCTGATGGAATTGAGGCATTCAAAATGGAATTTCAGTTGCTGTAGACTCCAATGATGTGACATGTAGAGTCATAGCTACATCTGTCTCTCTCAGAAGACATGCTTGGCTCAGATGTACTAGCCTTTCACAGGATACCCAGACTAAGGCTATGGATTTTCCTGTAGTAGGTAACTGTCTGTTTGGGGAGCAGACAGAGGCTTACATGAAGAAAATGGATGAATACAGGACCACATACATGAGTGCACAGGCCAAAGAAAGGCAAGCCACTCCGCACAAGCAGCAGTCTAGGGGCAGGGGCAGGCCCTTTCAAAGGCATTTTTACCAAGCCCAGGCCTCCTGTCCCTTCCTACAGAGGTGGTTCTTCAGAAGGAGGGGCAGGAGGGGGATGAGCAGAGCTGCTCCCTCCTCTCAGTCTAAGGCTTCTGCCAAGCAGACACCCTGATGTGTCAGCCCGGGTCGACTCCCCATTTCCAGTAGGAGGCAGGCTGGCTTACTACTTCCAGGCCTGGAAGTCTGTGACCTCAGACAAGTGGGTCCTGGAAGTAGTAAGCCAGGGACTAGCCCTCAGCTTCAAAAAATTTCCAAAAAAAGAGGGCCAAGTCCTTTCCACCTGCATCACTCTCACAAATCATTGCCCTAGAGGCAGAGGTTTCCTCTCTCCTAGCTCTCAGAGCTATAGAGACAGTTCCTACTCAGCACAGGGGAAAAGGACTGTACTCCAGGTACTTCCTTACTCCACAGAAAACAGGGGAGTGGCGACCCACCTAGACCTAAGGTATTTAAACAAACACTTTTCAAAGCCCAAATTCAAAATGGTAACTCTGGGAATAATCTTTCCCTCTCTAAGGCCAGGGGATTGGCTAGCATCTCTGGACCTCAAGGATGCCTACTTCCATATTCCTATCAGGTGCTCCCACAAAAAACACCTCGGGTTCAAGTTGCCTTCAGGCCATTACCATTTCAGAGCTATGCCATTCGGCCTAACTTCAGCTCCAAGGGTGTTAGCAAAGTGCCTTGCAGTAGTGGTGGCTTAACTCAGAAGACAGGGTATCACCATCTTCCCGTATCTGGACGATGGGCTGTTAGTGGGTCAGTCACCTGTACAGGTCAAGTCAGCTCTTCAGACTACCCAGGACCTACTCAGCTCCTTGGGGTTTCTTCTCAATCTTCCAAAGTCTGTCCTCGAACCAGTTCAGCTTCTCACCTTTATAGGCATAGAGTTGGACACTGTACAAGCAAAAGCCTTCCTTCCCCTGGCAAAGGTGAAGACCCTAGTGGATCTCACTTCCTCCTTTTGACCTCAGGTCTCCCGCCCAGCCAGACAGTTCCTCCAGCTCCTGGGCCACATGGCAGCTTCTGCGGCAGTGGTGCAGGGAGCAAGGTTCCAGATGAGGGACATTCAGTTTCATCTAAGGTCTTTTTGGTCTCAAAAGAAGGATTCACTTACCAAACTGATCCCAGTGACTCAGACTCTGGTCCAAGCTCTCCAGTGGTGGCAGGACCAGGACAACCTCAGACAAGGAGTTCCATTTCTCCCTCAAGTCCCATCAATAGTTCTAACTATGGGTGCTTCTCTCCTAGGGTGGGGAGCCCACCTGGGAGCCCTAACAGCTCAAGGGGTCTGGTCCCCACAAGAGTCTCTCTTTCATATTAATCTCCTGGAACTCATGGCAGTTTTCCTAGCCCTGCAGAGCTTCTCGGATTCATTCAAGGCAAGGTGGTCCGAGTCACCACAGACACCACCACCACAATGTGATACATCAACAAACAGTGAGGCACTCGGTCATTGGCCTTGTGCACAGAGGCTGTGAAGCTGTGGTCTTTGGCCTATTCTCTTCAGACTTCTCTGGTAGCAGTTCAGTTTCCAGGGAAGGACAACATACTAGCAGATGCTCTGAGCAGAATTTCACAGGGACATCACGAATGGTCCCTGGATCCTCACATACCGGAAGGTCATCTTCTCCAGGTGGGTACTCCAGAGATAAATCTCTTTGCAGCACCTGGACAATCATCAACTTCCTCTGTTTTGTTGCAGACCTCCAGTCCTGGGGACGGTTCCCCAGGATACTCTCTTTTTGGACTGGAAGGGCAGGTTTCTCTATGCCTTCCCTCTGCTGTTCAGAGTTCTGATCAAGATCAGGACTCAACTCTGCACAGTGATACTGGTGGCTCCAGATCGGGCCAGACAGCCATGGTATCCACTACTGCTGTCCTTGTCAGTGTCACGTCCCCTGTCTCTGCCCAGGACATACAATCTCCTGTCCTCCTCCTAGGGGCGGATCTGGTACCCCAATCTCCAGTCTCTCAATCTCAAAGCCTGGCTCTTGAAGAGTTAGAATATGCAGCACTGCAACACATCTTTCTCAGGGAGTTCTGGATATTCTGAAGGTCTCCAGGAAGCCTTCCACTAGAAAAACTTACAACTCCAGATGGAAAAGGTTCAGTATTTGGTGCCCCTCAGAAAGGCATCCTGCCTGATTCTGCAGACATTTCCACAACCTTAGACTATCTAGTTAATCTGAATGGTCTAGGCCTTAGGCCTGCCACTCTGAAGGTTCATCTAGCATCTGTTTCTGCATTCCTCTCAGCAGGGAAGGGCTCTTCCCTGGCATCTCATCCTGCATTCAGAAAGTTTTTCAAAGGTCTGGTTCACATTAACCCTCCCTTTAGGGAGCCCACTCCACCTTGGGATCTTAATGTCTGCATAGCTCAGCTTATGTAGCCACCCTTTGAACCTCTGGCTTCGGCCAGATTGAAGTACTTGACCTGGGAAAACTGTGTTCCTGGTAGCTTTTACTTCTGCCAGGCGGATTAGTGAGTTACAGACTCTGTCTGTTGAACCTGACTTCATCTCCTTCCATAGGGACAAAGTGGTCCTAAGAACCAATAGGAGGTTCTTGCCCAAAGTGGTATCAGATTTTCATCTGAACCAGTCTATATCTCTCCCCCTGTGTTTTTCACTGATCATTCTTCTTCAGGTGAAAGAAGGTTGCACAGTCTGGATGTTAAGAGGGCCCTTAGTTACTACATTGAGCATACTAAGGCACATAGAAATGACTGTCTCTTCAGTTGTTTCTCCCTTATGGTGAAGTGGGGAAAGGTAAGCCTGCCATTAAAAGAACTATTGCCAGGTGGATTGTTTCATGTATACAATTCTGTTATGACAAGTTGGGTAGAACGCCCCCTTCAGGCCTGAGGGCTGATTCGACTAGGGGTACACCTGCTTCTCTAGCTGCAGCCAGAGATATACCTTTGTTAGAGACCTATAAAGCAACCACCTGGAAAACAGTACGTACTTTTACTAAGCATTACTCCCTGGACATCCAAGCTAGGAGTGATGCTAGGTTTGGCACAGCAGTACTGCAGAGCCTCTTCCCAAAGTAGGTTCTGCATTCCTTCCTCCATAGGGAACTGCTTGGTAGTCTGCATTAGGTCTGAATACAGCAAGACTTAATGTTGTTTGAAGAAAAAATTACTCACCGTGGTAATGTTGTTTCTTCTAATGGAGTCTTGCTGTATTCAGACCTCCCTCCACCTCCCCTCTCAGAACCTGGTTTTTGGGAAGTGGGCTGGCAGGTACAGTGTTGCATCTCAGGGGTGTACCTTGGGTGGGGTGGATGATGATGTTATTTTTCTGGTGTTTTATACTTAAATATTGTCACTACCTTTCCTTCTTGGGTTCTCGACTTGAGTCTTTTCGGCCCAAGAAGAATATTTTGGCCTTTGGCTATATGTTGAACAATTTCCATACTATAGTATGTTGGTTAGTGTGCTCGTAAGAATCTGACAGTTACACTGGGAAGTACCACAGACAGAGGTTTGAAAACCGAGCTCCAGCTCAACATTCTATGCTTCTGCATAGAGTTAACTCTTTTCTCTCCAGGGCATTTCAAGTGCTGGGGCTAACTGCATTATGTCTGAATACAGCAAGACTCCATTAGAAGAAACAACATTACTATGGTGAATAATTTTTTCTTTTATACCTCAGATTTTTTGAGGTGGTTTTAACAATGCCTGGTAGGTGCAGTGGAACACAAGAAGCACTCTCTCACTGTGATTGAGAGATAATTTGGTGTCAGCACCATTATTTGTTTGTTGATTTCCATGAAAGACATCAGCAAGTTTGCATGTATGCAAAATGGCCCGTGAGGTTTCATTATTGCAGGATGCAGCAACATGTGCAGATTCATTATCTCGCTGGGAAGGGTTATAGTGTGGCATCTGAATTTACAACAAAGTATCAATGGTTAGCTGCAATCAAAGAAGCACTGTGATTTTGATAATTACGTATCCAGTAGAGCAAACGTAGAATAGAAAACACTAGAAACCATGCACATTTTTATCACTGGTGTACCTATAAAAATTCTCAGATGCTATGGCCTGTGTCACTGGCAAGTACTGTAAATGATTAACTATAGGTAATTGCCCTCTGTTTGAACTTGCATGCACTTAATCGATAAACCACTAAGTAAACGGGCAAAGCATATAAGAAGCAGTACTCTGCAAAAAACGTATTTGAAAAAGCTACACATAATCAGAATTGTTAGTCTGTTCAGTAATGGAACTCCCAACAGAGGCGTCCATATTCATAGAACTACGTAAGAGTGTGTCCCACATTTGTTTATTTTTATATATTTTTTTTATATCAGGTAAGATACACTAGGCATAATGCATATTTTTAGGCACAACCTGAGAGAATTAGTCTTATATCAACAGTACACCAGTAGTAACATAGTAGGAAAAACATCAGCAATTGCCGGCCTGGTGGTACTGAGGGTTGAGGCGCTGGGGGCCTTACATCGTGCCACACTGGCGACCTGGGTTCGGGAATGACCTCAGGTCATTGGAGATTAAGCAGCTCTCCTGTCCTGGGGTGGTATCAGCAAAGTGTCACAAGTAATCAGACCTCATAAAAAGGGCCACAGTCATGCATAAGGGAAAAAAAAAAAAAAAGGTGCGTCTCCCAGACAAGGGGACTTCAGCACTGGTAAGAACATTTCAATAAAACATGCTTAGCTCATGGGCAAACTGCTGCCTCCACCCATCTTCTTTCTCAACCATCCAAGCAGTGGATGTCATTTTAATGCATTTTGAAGCTTTGCATTAAAATTATACTAATACTCCAAACTGTGACTTTTGTAACTGCTGTGAAACGTGTAAAAGCACAAGTTAAAGGCACCACACACGTCAGCTGGGGGTGGTGGTGGTGGTGGGGTTCTGAATCAATGGAGACAAAAAAAATGACTCCACGGTTCATACCTTACATGCTGGATCCCTTGTCAGGAACCTCCATTCTGTTAAGGCTCACCTGACTTCCAGCCTTGCCAACAGTTTGTTGGGAGGCTTGCAGGCTGTTGAAAATGTCGATCCTGCCAGATGGCTAGTGCACCTGTAGTGCTGCTGCTTGCCATCCAGACAGCTGGGGTTTGAGCACCAAGCACAGGATGTCTGGTGCCACCCACGAGGTGGGGTTATGGCATCCTACCCCAGAGGGAGGGCACATCCTTCCATTACAGGACTGCCCTCTAGTGGTCAAGGGGAAGGACTAGTCATGTGGGTAGAAATAAGTGGTCCCTGTGGAGCAGCCTTATGTTGGTATGCACCCATTCACTTAGTAGGAGAGTTTCAAAGATAAGGTGGGACTTTCCCTAATAGGCATTATGACAGGTTGCTTTACAGGACTACACCCTAGGCAAGGCATAATGGAGGTCTCAATGAGGAAAAAAATACCCCAGCAGTCCCGGGTAGATAAAACCACCCCATGCCACAAAAGGGCTCTTCTGGGCTTGAAGGATCAGACCTCAGGATGGGAACATTGGAAAATTAATCGTGTTTTACATAGTAAAGATTTCTTGGATTCTGCAGGCTGAAATTACTAAATTTTGAGAGTTTAATGCTACTCCTCAGTCGTCAAAGGAAATTCGGGACTCCTTAAACACATTTTTTGAGAAGTAGGGCCCTGAGTTGTTATGCTAGTCACTTAAAATTCAGTTGGTACATCAACATAAAGTATCCCTCTCAGGAGTACTGTTTAACAAAATGTTGAAAGTGAGAGCTTAGTATAATGAGCTAACCTCTGTAGCCTAACACACTACTGAGCTAAATATGATGACTGTGGCAAAAAGGGTAGTAAGCTGCTGGCTTGGCAACTTAAAAAGGCTGAAAAAGATAGATTTATTGGTGAAGTTAAACAACCAGATTTAAATTTCTTCTGATTTGGCTATTAATGCAGCATTTCTTTACTATTTTCTGCAGTTACATATGAAAGGGGATGGGAATCCTTCTTGTGATGATGAGTTGATGGATACCTTTTTAGTGCATATAAACCTTCCTTGAGTCAGCTGGCCGGTTGAGGCATCGGACGCCACACTTTGTGCCACGCCAGCGACCAGGGTTCGGGATGGACTCTGGTTGCTGGGGGTTGGCATGGGGAGGAGAGGATTGAGCATCCGGAGGACTGCTCTCCTCTCCTGGGCTGGGTTTATGGGGATGCCTTGCTCTGCTGTGACATCCAGTGGAACTTGGTAGATACTGCACGGAGTGGGCTTTTTCAGGGGAGGTGCCGGCAGATGTCAGGGCATGCCCCTCACGCAGACGTCATTGCACGTCCGGTGTCTCGGGGGCAACACACACACACACACAGTGGAAAAATCCCGGTTGGTGGGGAGGCAATGGTGGCCGCTCCCACATGCTCCAGTGCTGGCTCTGACTTCCAGCTTGAATCTCTGTGGCCTCTTCATCTGGGGTCCATGGGGGACAACGACGACCCAGCACCCAATCCTCGGGAGGGAGGGTTCAGGTGGGAGGGTAGAGGAGCGGCTGAGTGGGCCCTGAATCCACACCACTGGTGACCAGGCGAAGAGAATTTTTTTTGGGGGGGGAGACAACCTTCCTTGAGTTTCTGATAGCTTCAGGAGGCCTCTCTAGAGGAAGTTTATTCAACCCTTTTATTCTCTGCTTTCCGTGAAAGTGCCAGCACCAGATGGAACGTGTGGATTTTTTTTTTAATTGTACAACCCAAATTTTTGTTTCAAGTGCTTCCCATTGCTATTCCGCAAGATGGCTGTGGTCTGAGAAAGTTCCAAGAATAACATTTTTCACTTTAAAATTATTTTCCAAGATATTCCCATCACTCACATATTGTAGTAGCAAATGTCTGCCGTAGTTACCCCAGCTGCTTTTAATGATGTTATTGTAAGTCCATTTATTTGTGGAGGGGATCATAATTTGTCTCAAAGCTGTTGGCCAGCTGAACCTTTCCACTTCCCGATAGTGCTGACATACTCGACTAAGGTGCTTGTTAATCGAGCGGTGGCCTTCATTAATCTCCAGCTGGCCATTCTTAAGCATAAAACTGGCATGGAAATGGAGTCCCATTCACTTCAGTGGGGCACGCCCCTGCGCTGTCCCTGGTCACACGTTAGTTACGTGCCTGAGTGTGGGGGGTGGGGTCAGCGCTATCGGGAAGTGGAAGGGATCAACTAGCCATCGCCTTCGACACAAATTTCAATCCCTGCCATTAATAAATGGACTTACAGTAACATCCTGCCCAGAATAGGAGCTGTAATTGTTTGGAGCTGCAGTGGGAAGTGCTGTGGAGGAGCTGAGGTGGTTGCTAGCTGCATTGGTAGTGGAGAGCACACCGGGGGCCGTATCAGAGGCAGGAGGAGCCGGAGCTGCATTGGCAGCTGGCTGCATCGGCAGCGGGAGGAACCAGAGCTGCATCGGCAGCAGGAAGGGCACCAGAGCAGACTTTCCTGGTGGCTGCAGTTGGCGGCGGGCCAGGGCTGGAGGGAGCAGAGCTGGTTTTGCTAGGAGGGCTGTGGACCAGTCGACATACAGGACACCAAGTTTGAACTCGCGGCTGGGCTATAAAGGACAGGCCCACCCGCTTTCACTTAACCTGGCCAGAAAGGAGCTGTAATTGTTGCCTGACACCACCCACCCCAGCCACGACCTCTATTAAATGGTCAGTGGGGGCGGAGCCTTGGAGGAGGATACGGGGAGATTGGGTGAGCTGGAACACTAGGAAGCTCGGACTTGTTGCTGGCTGGCAGGTAAAAGGGTCATGTACACTGCTTGCTTGGGCATTGCTGACTTAATACTGGGGAGGGGCAAACCGATGCTGTTTATACAATTTTGAATATGTATGCTATCTGCTGTTGGGGAAGTAGGCAAATTGCGTTGGTTCTAACTACTGCTGGGGCTTGTGAACTGGCTACTGCTGGGAAGTGGGCAAATTTGCTTGTGAACTGACTACTGCTAGGACTTGAAAACTGGCTACTGTTGGGAAAGAGAGCAAATTGCTATAAACTGAGTATTGCTGGGGAGGGGCAAACTGCTGGGTATTGGTTGTGTAATAACTGGTGGTAGAGGGCTTGTGTAAGATTGACAGTGTATTATTGCTGGAAGGAGGCCATATTGCTGACACCCAAAATGAGGGTAGACTTGGGGGTTTCCAGAGCGGGCATCTTCGATTGGGTGTACAGGGTGCAGTGTGGCCATAATATTAAATTGGGCATGGAGGTTTGGAGGGTGCCAAGTGTGTTTTCAGCTGTCAGGTCTTAGGGAGGAGGTCAAGGGGAACAGAAGGCAGCTAGAAGGGTGGAGGGTTGGGGAGGTAAGGTGGGAAAGGACCATATGAGGGTAGATGAGGCCAAAATGGCATACCCAGGGGACAGGTGGACAAGGACCATATGATTACTCTGGAGGGGTGGGGCGCGAAACAAGCACCGTACGGAAATCACTCCGTAGGGAGGGGGCTGCCCAGAAGGAACCAAGGAGGGGGGGACAGGAGAGAGCAAATCAGGGGCAAGCATCACACTTACTGATCGATTCACTCTGCTATTTCCAGGAGATGAAGTGGAGGTGGCTGGTGGGAGTGGGGGAGCAGGTGGACAGAGTGGGTTCGGTCAGTAAGCTGAGGGAGGAGACAGAGAGGAGCCAGATGCAAAGGAAGGGATGGAGGGAGGAGGACATGAGCCCAGGTTGGGGGAGGTACGTAGATGGGGACGCAGAGAGAGGCCAGGGTGGAAGGGGCAGGACTCTGGTCAGGCCAGTGTCCAGGCTGGGGAGTCAACCAAGGAGGGGGCAGTAGGGAGTCTCTAGATAGGCCAGTTTGAGACAGGATAAATCGGATGAAGTGGGGAGTGGGGGGCAGGAGAAATACAGCAGATGGGGTGGAATGCTCAGGTCCAGGGGAGGGAGGCAAGAAGGAATGTAGTAGAAGGATGCCTCAGTGGGGTATCTGAGGATAACAGCTCAGCAAGGAGACCGGGTAGATCGGGGGCAACTTGAGCCACCCAGGAGGTTGGGGGGTGAGGAGCAAGCTGGGAGTCACAGGCAGAAGAAAGAGCATGGTAAGGCATGCTGCAGGCATGTGGCTGGGGGTGGAACAAGCAGGGTCGACGACAGAAGGAGGAGCCTGGAAGGAATCAAACGGACTAGTAAAGTGGGGTTGGGGTGAAGGTGATTCTGCTGGGTGACTCCATGACCAGGGGTATCCAGTGGGAGGGGGCAGGGGAGGGTAAAAGCAGCCCAGTCAAGGCTAAATGTATCCCAGGACTATCCGTACACAAGGCCAGAATCCAGCTATACTCAGTAGCACTGGAATACGGGGGATCCCCAGACTTTCTAGTACGTCTGGGAACAAACGACTTGGAAAGGAACAGTGAACTAGAAATACAGGCGAGATTCCAGAACTGGCCAGGGTTTGCCACTCTATAGGAAGCGCGGTTTCCTTCTCTGAGGTTCTGCTG
This sequence comes from Neoceratodus forsteri, assembly GCA_016271365.2. Taxonomy (NCBI): domain Eukaryota; kingdom Metazoa; phylum Chordata; order Ceratodontiformes; family Ceratodontidae; genus Neoceratodus; species Neoceratodus forsteri. The sequence continues at coordinate 242,766,458 of JADMNL010000028.1, read as the reverse complement.
GTACCAAGGGCAACCGGGGAGAACAAGCAAAAACTTAGAGTGGTGAACCAGTGGCTCAGGGACTGGTGCAAGGCAAAAGGGTATGGGCTAGTGGGGGACTGGGGGGATACATGGGAGGATAAGGGGCTATATGCCAGGGATAGGATACACCTCAACCTGGAGGGGAGGGAGATCTTGAAACTAAAGATTGCTTGATTCATAGGTGAGAGGTGGGGTTTAAACTTGTAAAGGGGGGGAGGTTAAGTAAAAGAAAGACTCCAGGAGGGTTGCTCAAGGGACCAGGTCTAGGGCACAAAATGTGGGTGTGGGACTGCATTGCAAATCCATGGAGAACTGTGCAGGATAGGGACTGCGCGGGGCCAAGAGGACAATGGAGAACTGTGCAGGATAGGGACTGCGTAGGGCTGAGAGGACAGGAGAGGGGTTGGGTTGGAGGACGGTCCTGATCAATGCCAGGAGCATGGGCAATAAAATGCCTGAGCTCCAGGCTATGCTGGCTGAGGGAGCAGCGGATGCAGGAGCAATTACTGAGATATGGGCCACCCAAAGAAATGAGTGGGACCTAAACTTGGAGGGCTACAAAATATTCAGGAAAGATAGGAGTGGGAAGAGGGGGGGAGGTGTAGCGCTGGTAGTCAGAAATGACATAGTGGTTAGTGGACTGGAGGAGGCTGTAGGGGGTGTGGTGGTGATTTGGGTAACCCTGCAAACGAGGGGAGGTAAAGATTGGAAACGGGTGGTATACAGGCCCCTCGCACTAGAGGAGGCTCTGGAGGATAAACTGGTTGAGAACATCAAGGGTCAGGTGGTGGTCATGGGTGACCTTAGTATGCCGGGGGCAGCCTGGGACACTGACATCCTCTGTGGCCAGGGAACAGAGACTGATGGACGTCTTTCAGGATGCCTTCCTGGTCCAACAGTTGGGGGAACCTACTAGGGAGGAGCGGATATTGAATGTTGTCCTAGCAGACAGTGACCAGATAAGGGGCCTGGAAGTGTGCAGTTCACTGGCAGGTGGTGACCGCACCACGGTCTGGTTTCTGCTGTAGCTGGGGGGGAGGGATAACCACACTAATACAGTGGTAGTAGACTTCAGGGGAGTGGACTTCGTGGGCATGGGTAGGATTCTACGGGGGAACTTGGACAAGATTAGACCGGACATGGATGCTGGAAGCTTGTAGGAGACCATTAAGAAAGGGGTGCAGGAGACCACTAGGTCCTGTACAGAAGGGCAAGCATGGTAGAGCCAAGCCATGTTGGTGGACCAGGAGGTGCAGGAGGCAGTGACGGGGAGGCTGCCTACGCACATTTTAAGTGTTCAAGGGGATAGGGAGCAGGAGAGTACGAACTGATGGTCATGAGGGTCACCAGGTGGTGAGGGGAGCCAAGGTGAGGATGGAGCAAAACCTGGCTAAGGATATCTGGATGGGAGAAAGGGTTCTATAGATACATAGGGAGAAGAGAAGTGAGGACACAGATCAGCAGGATTAGGACTCCGGAGAATGGGCTCAGGAAGCGAGTGAATAGGCAGAGGTGCTAAATGAGTACTTTGCTTAGATGTTTACAGAGGAGGCAGGGGATGCCTCAGCCTGACAGCAGGGAAGGGGAGCCAACAAAATCGAGGGGTCAGATGGAGTCTGGAGAACTGAAAGAGGCTAGGGTACAGGCTGGGCCAAATCTAAAGGGGATGGGGATTGCATCGGGGGCTGGGAGGGAGAAATCACAGTAGATAGAGTGAGGGAGGCCCTTCAAAAGCTAAAAACTGGTAAGGCACTGGGGCCGGATGGGCTACATCCGAGGGTTATGAAGGAACTGGCGGATGAGCTGGCAGCTCCACTGACTGCACTCTTTAACACCTCTCTGCAGACAGGATGGGTGCCTCAAGACTGGAGAGTGACTCATGTGGTGCCTATCCACAAAGGGGGTGGGTCTAGAGAGGAGATGGGGAATTATAGGCCTGTCAGCCTAACGTCCGTGGTAGGCAAAGTAATGGAGGGCATTATCAAAGAGAGGCTTGGGGGGCAGCTGGAAAGGTTGGGGCACCTGGATGGCAAACAGTATGGTTTCGTCCCAGGGAGGTTGTGTTTGACCAACCTTGTGGAGTTTTATGACTGGGTGATGGGGGCCATGGACCGACATAGGCCGGTGGACGTCCTCTACCAGGATTTCAGCAAGGCGTTTGATTCGGTACCCCACAGTGGTCTTCTGACTAAGCTGGGGGGTTGGGGGTGGGAGGGCAGTTGCTCAAGTGGGTAGAAAATTTGCTTATGGGGCAAATAGAGGGTAGTGGTCGGAGGGATGATCTCCTCCCCTAGGAAGGTCATCAGTGGGGTCCCCCAAGGTTCAGTATTGGGGCCACTCCTGTTCAATGCCTATGTTTCGGATATAGGGAGGGGGGGTTAGGAGTAGGCTGAGTCTCTTTGCAGATGACTCAAAACTGGGAACGCTACCGGATGGGGAGGAAGCAAGAGAGACAGTCCGGGGGGACCTGGATACCCTGGAGGGGTGGTCAAGGAGGTGGGGATTGAAGTTTAATGCAGGGAAATGTAAGCTGCTTCTGGGGTCAAAAACCTGGGTCATGTATACCGGGGAGGGTTTACACTGCAAGCCACATCGGGCGAGAGAGATCTAGGGGTGGTGGAGATGTCAAAATGTATAACATTGAAAATTATAGAAGAACCGCAGGAAAAGCAAACAGGATACTGGGCTGCATAGCCAAAGGGATTACGTCCTGGAGGGGGGAGGTGATCCTCCCTCTGTATAATGCCTTGGTCAAGCCACATCTTGAGTACTGTGTGCAGTTCTGGAGACCTCGTCTTAAGAAGGACATAGCATTGCTGGAGAGGTTCCAGAGGAGGGTGACCAGGATGATTCAGGGCATGGGGAGCAGGCCCTATGAGCAGAGACTGGAAGAGCTCGGGCTGTACACACTGGAGGAGAGACGGGGGGACATGATAGGGGTCTTCAGATATGTAAAAGGAATAACCAAGGGCGGAACCAAGGAGATATTCAGGCCAAAGAAGGGGGGGAACAACTAGGGGGTGCGAGTGGAAGCTGGAGGAGAGAAATTACGTGGGGGAACATGGAGACATTACTTCATTGAGAGGGTGGTGGAGCCATGGAATGCACTGCCCGGGAGTCTGGTGGAGGAGGGCACAGTGGATGGCTTCAAGAAGGGGGGGGAACAGGTACAAGGGGAAACTGAAGCCAAAGAAGACCCTCCCAGGAGCTGGGGGGGGTGGGAAAGTGAGCACCCAATAGGTGGCTGGCTGCCGAGCAGACATGACAGACCATTAGGCCTATTCTGTTGGTTTTTAGTATGTTAGTATCATTAAAAGCAGCTGGGGTGACAATCGCCGACATCAGCTACCAGAATACGTGAGTGGTAGCTCATGTCAAGAAAGCTGGAAATCAGTATAATGTTACCCACCACAAGGGGAGGTTCAGGGGTTCCTTACTCTAAACTATAGTATTGGGCAGCCCAAGTGACAGCACTTTGAGTGGTTTGAGAACACTCCAGCTGGTTTGAGTATTTTTTTAGAAAAAGCTACAGTGGCATGTGGTGAGACTAGAGATGTGTTTTATGACACCTCTCTACACCTACTGTAGATGGCCAGTACTAACAAGGTTACGGTATTCCTATGTAGTATTGGCATCGTGCCCGTGTTATTTTTGGGCTGAGTGGGTAAATTATCTACATTTATACATTTGTGGAATGATTCTCATCTTCTACTCATTTAAAAAGACCTCAGTTTTGCTCTTTGGAGGGAACGTGGGATCTTTCTTGAGGATGTCTGTTACAGCAGGTCACACCCTAGGAATTATAGCCATCAGGCACCAGGACCACATGGAAATATTTTTGCTAGCAGTTTGTCTGGGGCCGCCCATGGTAATGTCATCTCACCAACATCCTCCTTTTATAGCCGTGTGTGGCCTCGTGCCCTCCTCAGTTCTTTCACCGCTGACAACCATCACACTTCAGACTCCACAGAGCACCATTGCGCCAGTCGACCGCTATCTTGTTTTAGAACCTACTGTTTTTATTTATTTTTTCTCATCCTGGTTATTCAGTCATTTTATTCCCTAAAATGATTCCTCCACTTATTTTTGATTATGCCGACTGGCTCTGACAACCTTTTCCATCGCTGCAGCTGTGGACAGAAGATGTGCGATAAAGACAAACACGGGGCCTGCATCCGCTGCCTCAGCACTCACCACGATGTTCAAGCCTGTGAGATCTGTCGCAGATTCAGTCCGGTTACCCAGCGTAGTCACTAGAAAGGACTGAAATCCCTTTCTTTGGTTGACTTTATTTGTACACCTTTACCACATTAGACACACTCCAGCGTGGCCCCTCACTAACTGGCTGTTCCCGTCCTCCTGAAGCTTGTCCACTCCTCCTGCAGGGCTACTCCTCTCTCGTCGCATCATTGAACCCCCGGATCTGCATCCCCGGGAGCAAGGACCACCACCACTTCTTGGCGCTCTTATCTACAGTGTCAGGTGGGACCGATGAGAGGGAGCCAGGAGGGCTTCCAAGCCCGGAATTGGAAGTGGTGCCAGCACACTTGACCCGTCTTTGCCAACCAGTGGGAAGGGGTTTTTCTTGGCTACTCCCCCCCAATGGCCCAGATGTGCAGTGCGCTCCAGCGCGATGCGTGGGCACCTACGCCCACAGGTGTGCCACCGCGGTCATACTCCTGCTCTGCCAGGACTCGACTGCTGCTGGACCCCCAGCCAATGCTAGGAGTCACCAGACGACAAGACCTTCATCTTTTCCCCCCCCCCGCCCCCCGGAAAGGAGAGCTTCTAGGGACATGGATATGTTGTTCAGTCCACACTGTCTGGCAGGTTCCTTGCCGCTTTAAATCTTGCCGGGAGGTCTTCAAGCTGGCTCCTCCCACCCACCTGGGTGATAAAACCCTCGGCTCTGCCCCATGACTCCATATATTCCTTACTGCTTGGAAGCTCAGGTTCCCTCCTTAGCGCTCTGTGTTTTAGGCCTGGATCCACACTCTTTGGAATTTCCTAAACTAATTTTAAAATTTACAAGACTTCAGTCTTCATCTTCCCTCACGGCTGCGATGGACAAATAGACTCCTGGCTTCCGTCGGTGCGCGTGTGGGCAGAAGATGTCCCATACCGATCCGCACTCTACGAGCGTCTACTGCCTGGGGCTTGACCATGATTCGCAGGCTTGCGATTTGTGCAAGTCCTTTTCGGCTTTGATCTTGGAGGACTGCGCTGCCAGACTTCTTCTTGGGCACCCTGAAAAACGGTATCCGCCGGTCAAGTCTAAGGAGGCCCGCTGGGTGGTGTCTGCGGCGGTGGGCTCCGCGAAACAACTGGAGCAGTTGATCGCTGTCGAGGAGGTGGCCCAGGACACTTCTTCTTCCTCCTCGGCTGCGGCATTTATCCCGCTGTCTTTGGGCTCCTCCTACACTGCTTCGTTTAAGGAGCTTTGTCACTCCCTCTCCACCAAGGGAGAAGGGCCACTGGGACATTCTGGTCGGTCCAAGAAGAAGGACTCTAAGGGTAAGTCCCACCGTCGACGTTCGTGGAAGCAAAAGAGATCCCCTTCACCGGACCATTGACTCTCGACTTCGGTCGAGGTTGCGGCTGCGGCCGCTGGCTTCACGGGTGTCCCCGTCAGGTCAGCTGGCCGAGACATTCATCGCGGTTGAGATTTTCTCGAACCGTCGGACAGTTTGTCGACTGGAGATGCCAACAGCCCTTCTTCACGGTTCCCCTGGTGGTTACCGAGACTTGCCTGTGCCTCCCTTGACAAAGTCCCTGGTCAGCGTCACTGAAACCGTTGAGGGCTGCAGCTTCGCCCCTCTCTGACCCACTCAGAATCCCCGAAGGTCTCGGGTCCTGTTCCAGGTCCAACCGGTCCCGCTGACGTCGGCAGTCTTGGTCTCGGCACCATGGAAAGCAGCATCACCACTCATCCTTGTCTTCCTCTTCAGAGGATAGGCTCCGGCACAGGTTACGTCAGCCCTACGAGGATTTGATGTGGCAGCAACTTCTATTGACCGGTAACAAGCTGACTCCATCACCTTCTCCGGGCATTAAGTGGCTGTCACTGGAGCGGCCGAAGCAACCCCTCGTGGTAATTGAGCCGACCCCGGCACTGGTTGTTAGGTCAAAACCAGCTGCTCCACCTATTGTGGTGGAACCTCCGCCTCCACAACCGAAGAGAAGAAGGGAAATCCGAGCCTCCTCCGACAAAACATGGTGATTAGTGAGGTAAACACCAAGGTACAGAAGTTATTAGGGAGCAGAACAGATTTAAATGTAAAAAAAGGCAAAGGCAGTAAGGACAGAAATGGGGCTAAAAGGGGGTAAGGCTATCAAAAAGTGGAGGGTGATGAGTACCAATGCCCGTAGTCTGTGTAACAAGCTCCCTGAACTAGTGGCCTTGATGGAAGAGGGTTGCCTGGATATTGTGGCAGTCACAGAAACATGGTACACAGAGAACCATGACTGGGATGTCAACATACCAGGATACACAATCTACAGGAGGGACAGGGAGGAGTAGCTCTCTAAGTAAAGGAAGGGATCAAAGCAACAGAACTAAAGAGTAAACAGGGAGCAGATGAGGCACTTTGGGTCACCCTGGAGACAGGAAATGGCACCACAATCCACATGGGGGTTGTATACAGACCCCCATCTCAGGGGGAGGGAATGGACAAGGAAATGATAGAAGGCTTTCTTAGAATGGCAGAAAAAGGGGAGATACTGTTGATGGGGGACCTGAATATGCCAGATGTTAACTGAGCACCTTGCTGCAGGCACATCCAAGAGCAGGGTCATTCTTGATGCCCTACAGGGGCATGCCTCAGACAGCTAGTATCGGAACCCACTCGGGAGGGAGCAGTCTTAGACCTGGTACTTTCAAATGGGGATGGAGAAAGAATCTCAGATTTAGAAGTGGTAGCCATCTGGGAACAAGTGACCACCAAACAGTGTGGTTCACGATAAACACAGCCATACAATCAAGCCATACAAAAGCAAGAGTACTAGACTTTAGGAGGGCTGACTTTGGGAAAATGAGAGAGTGCCTCAGAAAAGCACTAGCAAACAGGCAAGAAGGAGGGTGGAGGAACAATGGGAGTGATCAAAACAGCCATCACAGAGGCAACAAGCTTCTGTGTAAAGCAAATCAATAAAACACAACAAAGGAAAAAACCCTATGGTTCACAAAAGAGGTGGCAGGGAAGGTTAAGGAGAAAAGGACAGCATTCAGGAAATATAAGGAAACACAGAAGGAGCAGCACAGAGAACTTTATCAGTTAAAGCAGAAAAAGGCTGGGAAGGCAGTCAGAATAGCAAAGGCCCAAACTGAGGAAAGGATAGCCAATTCTGTTAAGAAGGGGGATAAGACATTTTATAGGTACATTAGGGAGCGAAGAAAGACCAAAGGAGAGATACTGAAGCTTAATAAAGGGGAGGGAATGTGGGTAGAGGGTGACAGTGAAAAAGCAGGGATACTGAACAAATATTTCTGCTCAGTATTCACAAAGGAAGAGGAGGGGGAGTTACCTAAACCAAACAAGAGAAACACTCTGAAGACGGGGATCGATACCAGTCCATTTACAGAAGAAAGGGTTCTGAAAGAACTAATAAAATTGAAGGTGGACAAAGCAATGGGGCCTGATGGGATTCACCCAAGAATTCTAAAAGAACTAAGGGTAGAACTAGTGACATCGCTGACTACTCTCTTTAACAAATCATGGGAGGATGGGGTGGTACCCGAGGACTGGAGGAGGGCAGATGTGATTCCTCTTCACAAAAGTGGGAGCAGGACAGAGGCAGGAAACTACAGACCAGTTAGTTTGACCTCAGTGGTAGGGAAAATGATGGAATCACTTCTGAAGGAAAGAATTGTTGAGTACCTAGAGGCCAGTGGGGCACAGGACCCAAGGCAGCATGGATTCACGATGGAAGGTCGTGTCAGACTTAATCTAATAGATTTCTTTTGACTGGGTGACCAAAGTAGTAGACCAGGGAGGGCTGTGGACATGGCCTACCAAGATTTTAGCAAGGCATTTGATACAGTCCCACACAAAAGATTAATACACAAGATAGCCAGCCTTGGAATGGGTCCCAAGATGGTAGCCTGGATAAAAGTTGGCTAGACAACAGGATGCAAAGGTAGTAGTAAATGGAGTACACAGTGAAGAAAGGAGGTTACTGGCGAGGGTACCATGGGGTTCAGTACTGGGACGGTCCTTTTAATGTCTTTATAAGTGACATTGCAGAGGAACTGGAAGGAAAATGTCTCTTTGCAGATGACACAAAGATCTGCAACAGGGTTGATACACAAGATGGAGTGGAAAGGATGAGAAGGACTTGGCAAGGTTGGAGGAATGGTCAAATGTATGGCAGCTCGGATTCAATGCAAAGAAGTGCAAGCTAATGCACGTGGGAAACAAAACCCAGGGAAGCGTATACAATGGGGGCTGAGATACTGACAACAGTAAAATAGAAAGGACCTGGGGGTAATTATATCAGATGACCTAAAGGTGGGCAAGCAATGTGAGAAGGCATTAAGGAAGGCTGGGGGGATACTGGGATGCATAGGAAGAGGCATCAATAGTAGAAAACAGGAAGTTGTTATGCCTCTGTACAGACAGTTGGTGAGACCCCATCTGAGTACTGTGTGCAGTTCTGGAGACCCCATCTCCATAAAGACATAGACAGAGTGGAGGCTGTCCAAAGGAGGGCAATCAAAATGGTGCAGGGTCTGCACCAGAAGACATACTGAAGAAAGACTAAAGGAGCTAATATGTATACCTTGAGGAAAGAAGGAGAGAGGGTCATGATAGAAACTTTCAAGTACCTCAAGGAATTAACAAAGTCCAAGAGGGTAGCATCTTCCAGAAAAGAGATGTGCAAGAACAAGGGGCACAATTTGAAGATAGAGGGGACGGCTCAGGGTAATGTGAGGATATTTTTTCACTGAGAGGGTTGTGGATTTATGGAACAGCCTCCCTGAGGAGGTCGTGGAGTCAAGAACAGTGGGGGACTTCAAGAATGCATGGGACAGGCATAAGGCAGTCCTAGGGGCGGGTAAGAGGAAGTAAGCTGTTGGTTAACTAGGATCTGCAGCTTATCTGTTAGGTAGGAAAATGGGCAGACTAGGTGGGCCAAGCGGTCCTTATCTGCCGTCAAATTCTATGTTTCTATGAAGACTGGGGCCCCAACCAAGGATTCTCGGTCAGGTCAGGGCTTGCCCCATAGGTTGTCTGTCACCTTCACTCCCGATTGTCCTCTGCAGGTGGAGGGTGGCTCAGGCGCTCGGCAGCTGTTCACAGACTCCTCCGAGTCTGACGACCACTCCTCCCTGTTCTCCAGGCCGCTTGACCTGGAGTCTGCAGGGGGCCAGTCGGTGGATGAGAGCCCATCCTCGTTTTTAGGTTTGCTTCGACTCATCTCAGAGTCCACTGGGATGCAGCTCGAACCCATTTCAAAGTGGGCCAAGTATCCCCTCATAGAGATACTGGACCAAGGGGATTCCCCTACAGAGGCCTTTCCGGTGGCTGAAGCCATTGTTGGCCCGGCCCTGGAGTTGTGGCAGCGGCCAGCATCTTGTCCTGCGCCTTCAGCCAGGATGGCTCGCAAGTACGCAGTCCCCACCGGCTCGCTCTCTGGTTTCTCGGAGCACCCCTCTGTGGAGGGGCTAGTGACCGATAGCATTTTCCGGCGTTCCGGGAACTCTCGAGACATGGACAAACTGCCCGATAAGGAATCCAGAAAGCTGGATTACACGGGGCGGAAGGTTTACGCTGCTTCCTTCCTAGGCTTTCGTTAGGCTAACTCGGCCCTTCTGATGGCGCATTTCTCACACGCTGTTATGGGTTCCCTGGATGAGGTGATTCCTCATCTCCTGGCTGACCTTCAGGGAATGGTCAAGCAAGTAAGGGATCAGGGAAGGGCGGTGGCAAAGCAACAGCTCCAAACTTCGTTGGACATTAGTGATTCTTGTGCCTGATCAGTAGCGGCCGCAGTGGCCATGCGCCGCAGAGCTTGTCTGCAGATCTCCACCTTCACAGCAGACACCCAGCATAAGCTGGCAGACGTTCCCTTTCTGGGCACCGACTTGTTCGGGCCAGGGGTGGAAAGCCATCTCCAGAGAATCGAGAAGACCAGTACCACCTTGGACTCGGTCACGTCTGCCCAGAAGGACAAAGGCACCAGCAGCAGCATAAGCCCTTTCGCCCTTCCTCCCCGCGGCACGTCCGGCCCAGCAACACCAGCACCAGGGCCAGCAGACTCATATTTGCCGCCCTAAGGCTAAGTCTGCTGCTTCCTTAAGTAGGAAGTCTGGAGGCAAGGGTCCAGGGGGTCCCTCAGCCTGCCCTTCCTCCAAGCCTTCCCAGTGACTGGTTGAGGGGTGTCGCCCCCAACCTCGTCACTTCCCCCCGGGTTCCCCCCGTGGGGGGACGGCTCCGCCACTTCTTTTCCGCCTGGGCCACTATCACCACGGACCGCTGGGTGCTAGAAGTGGTAGGCAGGGGTCTACCTCTGGAATTCGAGCAGTTCCCTCCCTATCGAGCAGTCGCCCTACGGGGGTGGGGGGCAACGGGTTCCGCAGCCTCTCTGTCTGCTCATCGAGCCAACATTGCCTTGCTCCCCCCAGAAGGAGGTGATCAAAGAGGTAGCGGACCCTCCTCCAGACCCAGGGTTTATGTCCAGGTACTTCCTGGTCCCAAAACGGACAGGGTGCTGACGCCCTGTTCTCGACCTGCATGACCTGAACAAGTTCCTAAGGCCGCGCACCTTCAGGATGGTCACTCTGGCTCAGATCATTCCATCCTTGGAACTCGGCGTGTGGTTCTGTTCTCTGGACCTTCAGGACACGTTCTTTCACGTCCCAATCCGTCCTTCACATCAGCGATTCCTCTGCTTCATAGCAGAGGGATTGCTTCACGAGTTCCAGGCAATGCCCTTCGGCCTCTCTCCAGTTCCCAGGGTCTTCACCAAATGCATGGCAGTGGTGACAGCATTCCTGCGGCGCCGAGGAGTCTGGTTCTACTCTTACCTGGACGACTGGCTGATTGCAGCCCCCTCCTGGTTGGAGGTGGAGCGGTCCAGGGATCTGGCCCTCCAAGTCTGCTCTCAGATTGGCCTCCTCATCAACAAGGCCAAGTCGGAACTCGTGCCTTCGCAGGTGATTCAGTTCATTGGGGCAGAGCTCAACTCTCTTTGAGCCAGAGCCCGGCTCCTGGCATACAGGGCCGAGGTCCTTTCCTCCTTTGCCCAGTCATTTCTGGTTGGACAATTGTGCCCTACCTGGGACTTCCTGCGCCTTCTGGGCCTCATGGCAGCCAGCACCAGCGTGGTCCATTGGGCCCGCTGGCGTATGCGTCCCCTGCAATGGGGACTGACCCGCCAATGGTCAAAGCGCTCCGGTCCTCTGGACCAGCCAGTGACGGTGACCCAGGAGATGTGGGATGGCCTACAGTGGTGGCTCGTCCCAGCTCATCTGCAGGAGGATATCCCATTTGTCCGCCCGAGCCGAAGGTCACTCTAATGACCGACGCCTTTCTGATGGGTTGGAGTGCCCATCCTGGGGAGCTCAGGGCCCATGGCCTCTGGTCCCCTTAGGAGTCTCGATGCTACATCAACCTGCTGGAGCTTCGAGCGGTGCATCTAGCCGTCACTGCCTTCACTCCATTTGTACGGGGTCAAGTGGTTCAGGTCCAGACGGACAACACCATGACCATATACTACCTCAACCATCTGGGCGGGATGCACTCCTGGCCTCTGTGCAAGGAGGCTCTCTGCACTTGGTCTCTTGTGATCAGCCTGGAGGCAGATCTCCTAGCCATCCATGTGGCAGGAGCCTCCAACAGTCTGGCCGATGCCCTCAGCCAGAGAGGCGCTGCATCTCATGAGTGGTCTCTCCTGCCGGAGGTAGTACAAGATCTCTTCTCCCATTGGGGCACCCCTCAGGTGGACCTGTTCGCCTCCAGGGAGAATGGGAAGCTGAGACTGTTTCATGCCTGCCCCCCTCAGCAGGGCTCGCTGCAGGGAGATGCCTTCTCGAGACCGTGGACCCCAGGCCTCTTCTACGCCCCTCCATTTCCCTTGGTCCACAAGGTGCTTCTCAAGGTGAAGAGGGACAAGGTGCAGGTGATTCTGGTAGCCCCAGACTGGCCTTGCCAGTTCTGGTATTCAGATCTCCTCAGCCTCAGCTCCAGGCTTCCGAGGTGGCTTCCAGATCGCCCGGACCTGATCTCGGTCAACAAGGGGGAAGGTACTCCATCCGGACCTTCAATCCCTGCACCTGACGGCCTGGTTCCTGAGTGGCTAGAGTTCCAGTCCTTGGGTCTTTCCAACGAGGTCCTCAGTGTCGTTGAGGCGTCCCGTAAGGAGTCGACCAGAAAATGCTATGCCTTTAAATGGAAGAGATTCTCCATTTGGTGTCAGGACAAGGGGTTGGACCCTTCTTCCTGTACATTGGCTAGCATTTTAGACTACCTGTGGTCCCTTTCTCAGCTAGGGCTTTGGTCGACGACCCTTAAGGTGCACCTGGCAGCCATCTCTGCTTACCAGGCGCAGGCCAGCAAGCAGTCAGTGGCGCAGGAGAAGGTGGTTGGGCGCTTTTTCAAAGGCCTTGATCACATATCCTGTCCAGTGCGAGAACCTCCACCTCCTTGGGTCTACTGCTGGTATTGGCTAAGCTCATGGGCAAGCCATTTGAACCGATGCACAGGTGCGATATCTCCCACCTGTCGTGGAAGACCACCTTTCTTTGTGGCTATTATTACGTCAGCCAGAAGGATGGGAGAGCTCCAGGCACTTTCCATCGAGTCTCCCTATCTGGTCTTCCACAGGGACAAGGTTGCCCTGCGCCCCCACCCGAAATTCCTTCCGAAGGTGGTGTAAGTTTCACCTTAACCAGGTGTTGACTCTGCCGGTGTTCTACCCCAGTCACACCTCGGAGGCCGAATATAGGCTCCATACTCTGGACCCTAGAAGAGCGCTTGCTTATTGTGAGGAGCAAACGTCTGAAGTTCAGAGAGAGGTTCGCCAGCTGTTTGTCACCTACGCTGAAGCCGCACCTGGCTGACCTGCAGCCAAGCAGACGATAGGCAGGTGGGTCACCTCCTGCATAGATCTCTGCTACAGGTTGGTGGGCATGGAGCCTCCCAAAGGGATAAGAGCTCATTCTACCTGCCATACCGCTGCTTCGGTGGCTGCCTCCAGGGACGTTCCTATCCAGGAAATCTGCAGGGCTGCTACCTGGAAGTCGGCACACACCTTCATTATCCATTACCACATCGACCTTGTGTCACGCCGGGATGCTGGTTTTAGGACCTCGGTTCTCCAGTCCTTGTTTCCTAAGTAGGGGGTGTGCACCTTGCCTCCCTCCTCCTGGAGACCTGCTAGGAGTCTGCCAGATAGTGTGGATGAACAACATATCCATGTCTCTAGAAATACTGGTTTCTCACCTGTAACAGGAGTTCTAGGAATGGTATATGTTGTTCATCCACACGACCCACCCGGCCTCCCCGGCTTTGACGCACAACCTGGCTTCCAGCGGGCTAGATCTGGCGTCATGGGGAGGAGCTGAGAGTTTTACCACCCGGGTGGGTGGGAGGAGCCAGCTTGAAGACCTTCCGGCAAGATTTAAAGTGGCAAGGAACCTGCCAGACAGTGTGGATGAACAACATATACCATTCCTAGAACTCCTGTTACAGGTGAGTAACCTGTATATTTCACACACTTGATCTAAGGAGAGCTCTCAAGATTTACGTAGAGAGATCCGATTCAGTCCGTAAGACTTCAAGTCTATTCATCCTTACATGAGGCCTGAATATGGGTAAGAAAGCATCAAAGGACACTCCTGCTAGGTGGATTAGTTCCACCATCACCATGGCTTACCAGAAGGCTGGGATCGACCTGCTGGGACCAATGAGGGCTCAGTCATCCCGAGCGATGGCTAAGTCCTGGGCAGACTTCAGAGAAGCTTATCCGGCAGACCTATGTAGTGCGGCTACATGGTCATCCATTCATACCTTTGCAAAGTTCTACAAGTTTGATGTTTCCGTCTCAACTAAGGCATCCTTTGGCCGCAGGGTCCTCCAGGCAGTGGTGGACCCATAAGGGACTATGGACATTCTTCCCACCCAGGAAATGGAGGGATGTACTGCTTTAGTATATCCCAGAAGTGATGAGCCTGGAGACCAGCTTTAGGGGAGAGAGAGAGAGAAATAGAAATTTAAATACCTGTAAATTATCTTTCTCAGACTGCTAGCCTTCGGGCTCCGTCCCTCTCAGAATGCTGAGTCGGCCTCCGGCCACAAGTTACAGTAACCTTTTTTTGTTTGTTTCTTTCCAAGTTATGCGTTTCCTCAGGGAACAAATGCTATAGAAGTACTGACGTCTGGAGGAAACGAGTGGGAGGGTATCGCCATCCTGCAGAAGTCTGTTTGCTTCCTGCCTGTCACGTGGTTCCAGGAAGGACCTCCCAGAAGTGATGAGCCCGGAGACCAGCAGTCGGAGAAAGAAAATTTACAGTAATTAAATTTCTATTTTCAGCCACCAGACTGTGTGTAAAATTAAACCCATAGTCAGATAAAGTATCTTTCATTAGCATTAGAGAAAGTTTAAACCAGGGTGCATAGGCATTCTTGGAGTACACAACAGAGAACATTTTTTATGGAGCAGTAGTTGATTTCAGTCAGCTGTCCTCTTGTTCTTTGAGGTCACTATCATTGGCTCCAGAATCTCGAGTTAAACTCCGACGGCGAGAGGCCCATTTTCCTGTCTCGGTGGGATCAGAGAAAACCCAGACTTTACCATCATGCACGATTCTCAGTCGAGCTTGAAATACCATTGCATGGGGAATAGACTTTTCTCTGAGCTGTTTTTCGGATGGCGTCAGATTTTTTCCGATGCATCCGAGTGGCGTAGCTAATATCCAGGAAAATATACACAGCATTCTCATTCTGGATAAGAGAACCCACTTGCTGAGCCACTCTCAAAATTGTATCCCTGGTGCCTACACCATCCGTTACAAACAGCAGAGTGCGAGATGTAGCTGAGTTCTCCTGGTAGCCCCGTGGAGTAATTCGATAGGCTTTCTATAGCCCAAATTGTATAGATTGACCCACGGGCACAAGCTTTTCCACCAACCAGTCTTGTAGAAATATCAAGAGGTGATCTCCGGCAATTCTCTCTGGCATGCAAAGGATCCGAAGGTGAGAAGAACAGGCTTGGTTTTCTAGTGTCTACAGTCGTGCCTGTGAGTATTTTCTTCTACAAGCACCGTAGTGGCAGCGGAGGAAGTTTCACATTGTTGTTTAAAATCATGCATATCCGTTTTTAAAACGTCTACATCTTTCTCGACCACAGTCACTCTGGCAGCAAAAGTATCCATTTTAGTGTTTAAGTCGGAGACCAATGTTATTAAACGTTGCAGTTTCAATCCAGTCGATGCCATAGTCTCTTCAGACTCTTGCGTTGAAGCTGCCTGCGCTTCTAGGCCAGACCTTGTGGGCTGAGAAGCCCCTGCTGATTTTCCTCCTGCACCGCCGCCTCTGTCTTTTCAAAGGTTGCCCATAATAGGATTCTTTATACACAGCATCCTCATTCTAGATAAGAGAACCCAAGGGAATCAGCAAAGTCCAAGAGGGTAGCATCTTTCAAAAAAAAAAGGTGTGCAAGAACAAGGGGGCACAATTTGAAGACAGAAGAGGCGGCTCAGAGGGTACTTTTAAGGAAGTATTTTTCACAGAGAGGTAGTGGATGCATGGACGGCCTTCCGGAGGAGTTGTGGAGTCAAAAACAGTGGTGGAATTCAAGCATGCATGGGACAGTCATAAGGCAATTCTAGGGGTTGGGGGTAGGAAGAAGTAGGCTGCTGGTTAACTAGGATCTGCAGCTTATCCATTAGGTAGGGAAATGGGCAGACTGGGTGGGCCAAGCGGTCCTTATCTGCCATCAAAATCTATGTTTAACTCCTCCTCCTAATGATACCAAAATTATTTCTGTATTTCCACTTCAAAAGGTCTATTTTAAGAAATATTAATTCAAGTGAAGAGCTGCTAAAAAGTGCTGCCACTCAGCTCGAGCTCCAGGCCCCCATACTTTTCTAAGAGGCATCCTGCACTTAAAGTCCCCCATCTGTAACCCTGTCCTTGCTTGGGACTTGAATTTTGTTTTGCTCAAGCTTATTTTGGCTCCTTTTGAACCTGCTACAACTTGCAAGCTACGCTTTCTGTCATAGGCAGCATTATTTTAGTTGCTATTACTTCTGCTCATAGGATTTCCGAGCTACAGGTGCTCATGTGTGAGCAGCTGTATTTGATTTTCCACAAAGACCAGAGTGTCTTTGCGCACTAACTCTTAAGTTTTTGCCAAAGGTGGTGTCTGAGTTTACTTTGAACCAACCCGTCCACCTACTTGTTTATTACCTGAAGCATGCCAATCCAGAGGAAGCATTGCTCCATACTTTAGATGTGCATAGAATTCTCAGATAGTATGTTCATCACACAAGGGCCTGCAGGAAGTCCTCCCAGCTGTTTGTTTCTTTCACCCCTGGGAAAGAGGGCTTGCCAGTCTCTAAACAGTGCCTGTCCAAATGGTTGCCTAATCTTGGTATTTGTGTGTCAGTTGGGGACTGGCAGTCCCATTAGAGCACCCTGTGCAACAAAGCAGGTATAGTGCACTGTCACCTTTCTGGAACAGTTCATATAGTAGTTTGGGGGCAGATAAAGGGGCCTGGGGCACTTGCATGACTGATGCAGGAATAAGAGGTTGTTGGAGGACAGATACTTCAGTGAGTGGAAGGTGTGGGGCAGATACCAGGGCATGGGCAGTGGTGGAGACAGGTCCTGGGGTATGGATGGTTGTGGTAAGGAACTTTCTGGGTCTGTTATGGGCCATTCTGCCAGGGGCATGGCCACCTCCGTTGCCTGTTTCAGAGGGGTTTCAGCCACTGAGATTTGTGCTGCTGCAACTTGGAGTACTGTCCACACTTTCTCTAGGCAATACTGTGTGGACATTGCCTCTAGAAGGAGGGTGGATTTTGGCCTAGCTGTGTTACAGGGCCTTCTTTTCTTAGACCTCTGCCTTTCAGCCACCCAGACTGTTGTCCTCTGCAGTACTGCTTGGGACTTGTTCCTAAGGTGTAACCTGCTGCAAGAGATATTCTTGAAGAAATTAGAACAGTTACGTAAGAACTTACCATAACCGTAATTCTTGGAGAGAATCTTTTGCAGCAGGTTGTGCCATCCTACCCTCATTCCCCCTTGACTTCTGAGTTCCTCCTTTCCAGGATGGTCAGCCTTCTGTTTTCCATGCTCCGTCTGGCAGGTATTTCTATCTCTCCCTCAGGAGCACGCCATTGGTGGATGGTCTCCGTCGGGGAACTGGGGAGGGCATCGGTGTGATGACGTCACTGTGGGTGGCCCCAGATAGACTGCTAGCAAAAAAGTTTCCATGTGGTCCTGTTGCCTGACAGCTATAGTTCCTAAGGTGTGATGTGCTGCAAGAGATTCTCTTGAAGGTCTACAGTTAGGGTAAGTTCCTACCTAAGTGTTCTATTCATTACATTGACCACTTACAAGAAGAGGGAAAATTCTTATCCTTCCCAGACCTTTGCACTAAACTGAGGATCCCTGCAACACTTCTTTAAATGTTACCAGGTCTGTCATGTGTGCTTGCTATCTGTCTCTTTCTTTTTCTTTTTAAACTCAGCTTTTTTTATTTTTAAGGTGAAGTGAGGCATTACAAGTACAGACATGCAAACCTGGAGACTTGGGTTTGAATCCCACAGCCCCCACTTGCATACTGTGACCCTGAGCAAGTCACTTTATCTTCCTTGTGCTCCTAGGTCGCACCTGTAAACAAGCTTTCAGCTTAGTGTGTCTCTTCTGGTTAACAAAAAAATATATGTATATATATTGCGTAAGATAGAACTGTGTGTATACATCCCTGTTGAAAAAGTTACTTGCAGTGCATCCCTGCAATATATTATTTTCTTATTCCAGAGATTCTCCTGTTACATTTATCATCAGTCGTAAAACCATTTACAGAAAAAAAAAAAAAAAAAAGAACCATTATCATAAGGAAACAACCATGACATAGCCAACTGTGGCTGTAACAATATGACAGTTTACCTTGATCTTTATACGGGAATAACAACGGCCAGATCATTTTGTCAGAAATATTACCTAGTAATAGCAGGCACAGTATAGAAGAGAGAGGACTAAACAGTTTTGTCCGTCATTGGGTGCCAGTACAGTTCCACTTGGAATCAAGTGGTTGATCCATTACTGTCAGCTGTATGACCTAGTGGCTGTACATTCCTATTATCCCACCTAGACCAGAGTTCTGTGTCTCTTTCTGATGTTAGCCTTAGGGTGACTGTGATATGTTCCATTCTGCTGATTTAATCTATTCTGTTGCTTCACGAGGCAAAGGAAGAGCTGTTGCCCGAAGCTAATTAGAAGTGATTTCCTTCAGTGCCACTGTGCATAGCGTCCTGAGGAGGCCTTGTTTTTTGAGGTTCCCTAGTTCTGTGGTTTTGATTCCCAGAACTAGGTCTTGAATTCGAAAGTAATGGGGAATCCCCAGATCCTACTCGGTTCGCCATGCACTTGCAGCCAAACTGGCTTAACTTTGGGGTAGGCCCAGAAAATGTGAAATTGCAAGCCTATGTCCCAAAACCTCCGTCAGCATCAATTGGAAGCACCAGCACTCTAAAGTGTCGTGTGATATTCTGTGTGTGGAATAATCTGACAAGGCATTTCCACCTGTATTCTCTCCAGCCTGAGATTTTTGCTGAATTTCCAGACGCCAGAACCGTCAGGCATAGAGAGTTTTCTTCTGGTAAAAAACTTGAATAAGAGGCTAGTGTTTTTTTTTTTTCTTAACCAGGAGAGAGACAGTAAGCTGAAAGCTTGTTTACAGGTGCGACCTGGGAGCACAAGGAAGTTAGTGACTTGCTCAGGGTCACACAGTATGCAAGTGGGGGCTGTGTGATTCAAACCCAGGTCTCCAGGTTTGCAGCTTAGAGCTTTAAATCACTGCGCTATACTGCCTCCACTCTCGTCATTGTCTTCACAGTCTCTTCATTGCTTAAATTGCTGGTCAGTGGACAAGGTGATATATATATATATATATTTTTTTTTTATTTACAATTTTTGCGTTTTCTCCCCTGCCCGGGACCCTGGCAGACACGCGCGTGCATGTGGAGATGCTCACCGGGTACCGGCTTGGCCCTTTCAGCCCCGCCCCTGGCAGTTGCCTGCTGCCCCATACGCTTCCCATTGAACCTCCACCTGATGAGAACAGAACTACGGGGGGGGAGGGGAGCAAGCAACCTCCCGTGGGCAAGGAGAGCTGCCTTTCAGCTGCTCAGTCCTGGGTGCCCCCCCCATATGCTGGCTCCCCGATAACCCAAGATCATTCCTGAACCTGGGTCGCTGGTGCGACAGAAGGTAAGGCGTCCAGTGTCTCAGCCTTCCGCACCACCAGGCCAGCCAGACAAGGTGATAATTTATTCTTATCTTATGGTTCTCTTGGGGAACTTATGGGTAGATGACAAAACATTGGAGGATTGGGAACAAATCTTGTATATGTTTCATACTCCCATTCAAATAAACCGAAGACAAATGCGATATGAGATCTTTTCACAAACCTACTATACACTAATGAAGTTGGCAGAGTTTCAAAGATAAGGAGGGTCCCAGCTGTCTGAGAACCCAGAAGAGAGGGTAAATATAATGCACCGTGGTCCTTGATTGCCCTGTGCTTTTTGCTTACTGGCAGGGAGTTTAGAAAATATTGGGAGATATTCTGCTAAAATTTACCATAAAAGTTAAACAAAATGTTTTGTGTGGATTATGAGACTCATTTTGAAGCACAGCCCTTGACATCAGAGGAGAACAAGTTTTTATACGTAGTCATTCTTAAAGCAAAGCAGATAATGTTTAGCAGTTGAAGAAAATGGGCCTTCCCAAGACAGCTCAGTGGATGGTGACTGTGGCAGTTTGCGCTGGTTTGGGGAAAATTATCTATCATGCTAGAGGGAATTATGCTTATGAAAACAAATTGGGTACATGGAATGAAAATCTACAGTCTGTATCTCCACCATAAACCAGTAAAAATATGATTTGGGAAATAACATTTCTGACAACTTGTTTGCTGTTGTAGGTTACTTACTAGTGTTAGTGTGTGAACTTAAATGCTCACTAGATATTAATGTAGTGACAACACAGGAACCACATCAGGAATTGTTTATATATTTCATGGTATATGATTTACAGTGTATAAAGTTTTTAAATTAGGTACTGCATATTAGATTTTCATATGGATCGGCACACAGTTTGTAAAGAGTTTTTTTTTTATATATATCTGCTAACTGTGGTTGACATCTGCTTCCCAGCTGGCAGGTCCAGCTTCTCTGCTCCTCCCACTGCCTGCTTCAGCTTTAAAACGTTGTCTGAGGTTATCTGCTGGTTCCTGGACTTCCCTAGCTAAACACGTATCAAAAATAATGAGAGTTTCAGATTGTTTTTATTGAGGTAAATTTCAAAGATTTGGTAGTGGGATTCATAGCCTGTTACCTCCAGCAAGTAGTTTTAGTGAAGGAAAGGATTGTAAATAAAATAGAAGCCTTGGGCCTAGTGGCGTAGACTGCAGAGGCACTGGTGTCTCATCTCTCCCACGCCGGCAACCCGTGTTCGGGAACAAGCTCAAGTCGCCAGGGCTTTTTTTTTGGGGGGGGGTCTGTGAGTGGATTGAGCAGCCATCAGACCACTCTCCTCTCCTCTCCTGGATTGGGGAGATAAGCCTTCCCAGCCCTTGACTGCCACTGAGTGGAGGTTTGATGGTAGTGCCAGGCAAATGGAGGGCCTGTCACTAGGCCGAGTGGGTGGATCGAGGTTGGTTCCCAATCCAGCGTGCATACATGCCTCCACAGGCATGCATGACTGTGTCGCTAGGGTCCTCTGGGAGTAAGTGGAGAAAACTGAGGAAAAACACTCCTGGAGACAGGATGATGACCAGCTCCCCCGCAGGCACCATGTCGGGTGGATAGGCACACGGCCACAGTGGAAAGGTGAGTCCCGGAGGTGACAGGGCTGGGGTCAGTCAGAACGCGAGAGTCTACAGGGGCGAACAGGAGCAGAAAGAATATGAAAGAGAAAAAAAAAATTGAAGTCACGGCCAGACGATCCCTTCCACTTCCTGGTCTGCCTGCTCTGCCCCGGCTCTCTGACATTTTGTGACGTCTAACCAGGGAGAGCACAGGGGTGCACCCCATTGAAGTTTATGGAGCTAGTTTTCAAAACGTTTTTACAAAAGTTTATGCATCCTTTGATAAAAATGAAAGCCACAGCTCAACTAATAGGGGCTCTTTTAGTTGAGTGGTGGCTTTCATTTTTATGAAAGGTTGCATAAACTTCTGTAAAAAACCTTTTTAAAACGAGCCCCATAGTCTTCAATGGAGCATGCCCCTGCGCTTTCCCTGGTTAGCCATCATGAAACGTCTGAGTGCGAGGGTGGAGCAGGTGGACCGGGAAGTGGAAGGGATTGGCTGGCCTTGGCTTTGATTTTATTTCTGATCCCTTCCTTCCTGAAAAGTACTTGCCGAAAAATCAAAATTCTTACAGAAATTAGGTATCGCTGCCATAAGGTGTAATGGGCTGTGAAGCCCAAATACTTATAAAAAAAAAAAAAAAAAAAAATCTTGGAAGTTTGCTTTAAAAATAAAAATTGCTGCCTGGAGTGAGAGCAAATGGAACCACATCTGTTCAAACAACATGAAGTTTTGCTGTATTCTGACAATTGCAGTTAGCTCCAGCCTTTGAACTGCCCCAGAGAGTATAGGGTTAAATTTCTATGCAGGGCATAGAACATTGAGCTTGAGCTCTGTTGAAGACTCTGTCTGCAGTACTTTGAATCCAAACCGTCAGATTCTTTACTCTGCTTCGGAGATTTCTCCTGTTGCTCGGTTCAAAGACTGTGTTAAAGAGTCGGTTAAAGAGTCGGTTAAAGTCTCGGTTTTCCGAATTATTTTACTGCGATTCGGTTCACTCTGTGTGCGGTACAATAAGTACTTAGTGTTTTTGGATTGTGGAAATTGTAAAAGTTCCGATCGGTTCGGCTGAACCGATCCTTTAGGTCTTTTGATTTAATCATTTTAGTGTGTGGTTACCGGTTCTTATCGGTTTAAAAAAAAAACGTGTTTTTAGCGGGTTTTCAAACACTGGTGAATAATGTTAGAAACCCATAAGAGAGTCTTGCCTGGCTGTTGTCAAAAAAGGCACGCTTTGGTTAGGATGGCCATGTCTGAGAAACCCAAGAAAAAACTAGGCCCACTGGGTTTCAACACTGCACTGAGTGTGGGGAGGTCTTTGCTAAGGCCGATCCCCACACCACCTGTGTTTACTGTCTGGGGTTTGACCACCTCGATTCAGACTGCCAAATATGTAAGAATTTTCCCAAGTCTACCCTGGATAAGAGATTAGGTAGACTTAGGGAGAAGGAGGCCAAGAAATCCGCTAACCCGGAAGGCCAGCCCAGTTCGGTTACCACTGAACCAGAAGGAGTGCCCTCTGACCAGGGCGATACTTCTTCGGGCAAGAGGAGAGCTGATCCTGAGGGGTCAGTTCCTACAAAAAGGAAAAGAAAGGAAAAATCTGCTGGTTCAGATCCAGAACGCCATGTTCCGACCGTGGAAGAAATTGCCTGAGCGATTCGGATTGTGGAATTGTTTCGTCCGGTTCCGACCGATCCGGTCCTGGTTGGTAGGGGTTCGGTCGGTTCCTCCGGTTCAGGATTATGCCCCTGAAGATTTTTATGAACCGGATTTTGAGGAGGGGGACTGTGAACAATGTGAGGATTATGATGATGAGTGCTTAGAAAGCCTGGATGTGCCTATAGAACCGGACATCTCCCCAGACAGACCTTCTGGTGTTTCCCCTCCTAGGCTCTCTGAGTCCCCTCCCCACTTTCTGTTTTACAGGAAAGTGGCAGAAACCCTCCGGCTTCCTATGGAGGAGGCTGTGCAGGACCAAAAAGAGCCTGACTTTGTTGAAATGATGGATATCCCAGAGTCTAAGAGACTGTCTGTTCCTCTTCATAAGTCTTTTGGGAAGCAGACTCAAAACATTCTAAAGTCTCCTAACTCTCTACTTCCTGTGGACAGAAGGATGGACAAGAGGTATACTCTGTCAGGCTCGGATACGGAGTTTCTAGGGACATGGATATGTTGTTCATCCACGCTGTCTGGCAGGTTCCTTGCCGCTTTAAATCTTGCCGGAAGGTCTTCAAGCTGGCTCCTCCCACCCACCCGGGTGGTAAAACTCTCGGCTCCGCCCCATGACGTCAGATCTTCCTTACCGCTTGGAAGCTCAGGTTCCCTCCTTAACACTCTGCGTATAAGACTGGTTCCTAACTCTTCGAATCTTCGAAATTAAAAGTTTTTTGCTAAAAAGACTTCGGTCTTCTCTCCCTTGCGGCTGCGATGGACAAATCAACTCCCGGTTTCCGGAGATGCCCTTACGGGCAGAAGATGTCTCGGACGGATCCGCACTCCACGTGCGTCTACTGCTTAGGCCTTGAGCACGACCCGCAGGCTTGCGACCTGTGCTCTTCTTTTTCGGCTTACGTCCTGGAAGACCGTGCTGCCCGTTTACAGCTGGGGCGTACCGAGAAAATAATTCCTCCGGTTAAGTCTAAAGAGGCCCGGTTGGCGGTGTCCGCGGCGGCGGGCTCAGCGGATCAGCTCGAGCAGATGATCGCCCTCGAAGAGGAGGCGGCGCGGGCTGCTTCTACCTCGGCTGCGGCATTTGTCCCGCTCTCTCTCGGTGCCTCGTACTCGGCTTCTTTTAAGGAGCTTTGTCTGACCCTCTCGACGAAAGGTGAGGGTCCAACTTCTTCTGGACCTTTTTCTTGGTCCAAAAAGAGCAAAAGTACGTCTCACCATCGACGCTCTTGGGAGCGGGAAAGATCCCCTTCCCCCAGTAGTCGACAGTCGACTTCAGTCGACCCCTCGGCTTTGGCCACTGGCTTCACAGTGTCCCTGTCAGGCCAGTTGACCGAGACTCCCGTCGTAGCGGTCGAGATTTTTCGACCGTTAGGCAGAGTTGTCGAATGGAGAAGCTGAAATCCCTCTCCCCGGTTCCCCGGTGGGAGTTGAGGTCCCGTCGGCTCGTCTGTGCCTCGGTTCCGGAGCCTTCGTGGAATCGCCCAGCCGGGAGTGCCGATTCCCCGACACCTCCTCGCACCGCCCCTCGGCCTAGCCGAGGTTCTGGTCTCGGATGTCTTCGCGTCCAGCCGATCCCGCCGCCATAGGCGGTCTCGGTCTCGGCACCGCAGCAGCAGTCGGTGCCGCCTTCCTCTTCCTCCTCCTCAGACGAGGGAGACTTCGCAAGTTGCGTCGGAGGTATGAGGAATTCATGTGGCAACAGTTTTCTTCGATCGGGAATAAGCGACCCTGTCGTCTTCCCCGGCCATTAAGTGGCTGTCACTGGAGCGGCCGAAACAAACCCTCATTGTAGCCGAGGAGCCTGTTCCCAGGCCGGTTGTTCGGCAAATTCCAGCTGCCCCACCGATTCTGGTGGAACCTCCGCCTCCACAGCCGTTATTTGGGGCTCCGACCAAAAATTCTCGGTCGGCTCAGGGACTGACCCATAGGCTGTCTGTCACCCTCACTCCCGATAAGCCTCGGCAGGTGGAGGGTGGCTTAGGCCCGAGGCAGCTCTTTGAGGACTCTTCCGAGTCCGAGGACGATTCCTCCCTTTTCTCCAAGCGAATGGACTTGGAGTCCTCAGGAGGACAGTCGGTGGACGATGGCCCTTCGTCCTTCCTAGGATTACTTCGCTCATCTCGGAGTCCACGGGATGAAGCTCGAACCCGTTTCTAAGCGGGCTAGGTATCCCCTCACGGAGATTCTGGACCGAGGGGACTCCCCTACGGAGGCCTTTCCGGTGGCCGAGGCCATAGTGGGCCCGGCCTTGGAGCTTTGGCAGCGCCCTGCTTCCTGCCCTGCGCCTTGCCAGGATGGCCAGGAAGTATGCCAGTCCCCGGTTCCCTCTCCGGTTTCGGTATACCCCTCTGCTGAGGGTTGGTTACCGACAGCGTTTTGCACGCCGGGAGCGCCAGGGATGTGGACAAACCTCCGACAAGGAATCCAAGAAATTGGATTATGCCGGGCGAAAAGTCTATGTTGGCCCCTCTCTCGGCCTTCGCCAGGCCAGTGTCGCCGTCCCTCATGGCACATTTTTCATGCCCTGTTGGGCTCCCTGGATGAGGTCGTCCCTCATCTTCCCGCGGATCTGCAGACTACGGTCAGGCAGGTGCGGGACCAGGGCAGGGCAGTGGCAAAACAGCAGCTCCAGACTACTTTAGACATCGGGGACTCGTGTGCCAGGTCTGTGGCGGCCGCAGTGGCCATGCGTCGTCGGGCTTGGCTGAGGATATCCACCTTTACTTCAGATACCCAGCACAAGTTGGCGGACGTTCCCTTTTTGGGGACTGACCTCTTCGGCCCTGGGATGGAAGGTCACCTGCAGAGGATCGAGAAGTCCAGTGCTACCTTGGACTCAGTCTCTTCTGCCCAGAAGGACAAAGGCCACAAGCCTCAGCCTAAGCCCTTTTGTCCTTCTGCGCCCCTGGTGCGCCCGGCCCAGCAACATCAGGGCCAGCAGGCTCGGGCTTGGCATCCCAAACCCAAGCCGTCGGCTTCCTCCAACAGGAAGTAGGGAGGAAAAGGCCCAGGAGGTCCCTCGGCCGGTCCCTCCTCCAAGCCTGCCCAGTGACGGGCTGAGGGGTGTCGCCCCATCCCCATCACCTCAGCCCTGGTTCCCTCCGTGGGGGGACGGCTCCGACACTTCCTTTCCGCCTGGTCCGTTATTACCATGGACAGGTGGGTACTGGAGGTGGTGGGAAAAGGCCTGCCTCTAGAATTCGAGCAGGCCCCGCCCTTCAGAGCCGTCGCACCTCGGGGGGCCTGGGGGTCCGCAGCCTCACTGTCGGCTCGTCGGGCCGACATCGCTCTCCTCCTCCAAAAGGAGGTGATCAGGGAGGTAGCGGATCCCCCCTCAGACCCGGGGTTTGTGTCCAGGTACTTCCTGGTTCCGAAACGGATGGGGCTGGCGCCCCATTCTGACCTACACGACCTCAACAAGTTCCTAAGGTCTCGAACCTTCAGGATGGTCACCTGGCACAGATAATACCATCTCTGGAACACGGCGTGTGGTTCTGCTCTCTGACCTGCAGGTCGCGCTTTTCACGTCCCTATCCGTCCGTCACATCGAGATCCTTCGCTCGAGCAGAGGGATCCTCTTGATTCGAGCCATGCCCTTTGGCCTGTCTTCAGCTCCCAGGGTCTTCACCAAATGCATTGCAGTGGTGACAGCTTTCCTGCGGCGCCGGGGGGTCCGGGTGTACCCTTACCTGGACGATTGGCTGATAGCAGCCCCCTCCAGACAGGAGGTGGAGCGGTCCAGAGATCTGGCCCTCCAGGTTTGCTCTCAAGTTGGCCTCCTCATCAACGAGGCCAAGTCGGAACTCGAGCTGAAGCAGGTGATTCTGTTGATCGGGACAGAGCTCGACTCTCATCGAGCCAGAGCACGGCTCCCGGTGGACAGGGCCGAGGTTCTTACCTCCTTTGCCCAATCATTTCTGGTTGGGCAATCGTGCCCTGCCCGGGACTTCCTGTGCCTCCTGGGTCTCATGGCGGCCTGTACCAGCATGGTCCATTGGGCACGCTGGCACATGCGCCCCTTTCAGTGGGTCTGGCCAGCCAGTGGTCACAGCACTGCGATCCATTGGACCAGCTAGTGATGGTGACCCAGGAGATGTGGAACACTCTCCGGTGGTGGACCGTTCCATCTCATCTGCAGGAGGGCATCCCGTTTGTCCGCCCCGAGCCGACGGTCTCTCTATCGACCGATGCCTCTCTGATGGGTTGGGGTGCCCATCTGGGGGAACACCGGCGCCACGGCCTCTGGTCCCCGCGGGAGTCCCGATGCCACATCAACCTGCTGGAGCTCCAAGCGGTCCGCCTAGCTCTCACCGCCTTTGCTCCGTTTCTCCGGGGTCAAGTGGTCCGAGTCCAGACGGACAATACCACGACCTTGTACTACCTAAACCGCCAGGGTGGGACGCATTCCATGCTTCTATACAAGGAAGCTCTCCGCATTTGGTCACTCGACGCAGCCTGGAGGCCGATCTCCTAGCCATTCATGTGGCAGGAGCCTCAACACCCTGGCGTGGCGACCTGAGCCGGATAGGGCTGCATCTCACGAGTGGTCTCTCCTGCCGAGGTAGTACAAGATCTGTTCTCCCACTGGGGCACACCTCAGGTGGGACCTGTTTTCCTCCAGGAGAACGCGGGCTGAGGCTGTTTCATGCCTGCCCTCAGCAGGGCTCGCTGCAGGGATGCCTTCTTGAGGCTGTGGACCCCGGCTCTTTGCCTTTTCCCCATTTCCTTGATCCACAAGGTGCTTCTCAAGGCAAGGAGGGACAAGGCGCAGGTGATTCTGATAGCCCCAGACTGGCCCCGCCAGTTCTGGAACCCAGATCTCCTCAGCCTCAGCTCCAGGCTCCCGAGGCAGCTTCCAGCTCGCCCGGACCTGCTCTCCGTCAATCAGGGGAAGGTGTTCCATCCGGACCTTCAATCCCTGTACCTGACGGCCTGGTTCCTGTGCGGCTAGAGTTCCAGGCCTTGGGTCTTTCCGACGAGGTTCTCAATGTTGTTGAGGCGTCCCGTAAGGAGTCGACCAGGAAATGCTATGCCTTCAAATGGAAGAGATTTTCCATCTGGTGTCAGGGCAAGGGCTTGGACCCTTCCTCCTGTTCCTTGGCAAGCATTTTGGACTATTTATGGTCCCTTTCTAGTCAAGGGCTTAGGTCGACGACCCTAAAGGTGCACCTGGCAGCCATCTCTGCTTACCGGGCGCGGGCCAGGGAGCAGTCAGTGGCACAGGAGAAGGTGGTCTGGCGCTTTTTCAAAGGCCTTGCTCACATTTCCCCTCCAGTGCGAGAACCTCCACCTCCGTGGGATTTACTGCTGGTACTGGGAAAGCTCATGGGCAAGCCATTCGAACCAATGCACAGGTGTGAACTCTCTCACCTGTCGTGGAAGACCGCCTTCTTGGTGGCTATCACATCAGCCAGAAGGATGGGAGAACTCCAGGCGCTCTGCATCGAGTCTCCTTACCTGGTCTTCCACAGGGCCAAGGTTGTCCTGCGCCCCCACCCGAAATTCCTTCCGAAGGTGGTGTCGGAGTTTCACCTTAACCAGGTGTTGACTCTGCCGGTGTTCTACCCCAATCACACCTCGGAGGCCGAATATAGGCTCCATACTTTAGACCCTAGAAGGCGTGCACGCTGAAATCAGGGAGAGGTTCACCAGCTGTTTGTCACCCTACGCTGAAGCCGCACTTGGCAGACCTGCAGCCAAGCGGACGATAAGCAGGTGGGTCACCTCCTGCATAGATCTCTGCTATAAGTTGGCGGGCATGGAGCCTCCCAGAGGATAAGAGCTCATTCTACCTGTCATACTGCTGCATCGGTGGCTGCTTCCAGGGACGCCCCTATCCAGGAAATCTGCAGGCTGCTACCTGGAAGTCAGCACACACCTTCGTTACCATTACCACATCGACCTTGAGTCACCGGGATGCTGGTTTGGGGCCTCGTTCTCCAGTCTTTATTCCCTAAGTAGGGTGTGCGCTTGCCTCCCTACTCCCGGAGAACTGCTAGGAGTCTGCCAGACAGTGTGGATGAACAACATATCCATGTCCCTAGAAATACAGGTTACTCACCTGTAACAGGAGTTCTAGGAATGGTATATATTGTTCATCCCTATCTCCAAACCTCCCAGCTTGACGCACAACCTGAGCTTCCAGCGGGCCAGATCTGGCGTCATGGGGCGGAGCCGAGAGTTTTACCACCCGGGTGGGTGGGAGGAGCCAGCTTGAAGACCTTCCGGCAAGATTTAAAGCGGCAAGGAACCTGCCAGACAGTGTGGATGAACAACATATACCATTCCTAGAACTCCTGTTACAGGTGAGTAACCTGTATTTCTTTACTAGCAATGCAGCCATGTTAGTAGTGCAGGCTGCAGCCTGTGACAGGGCAGGCATTCCCTTGACTTCACCCCCAGATAAAGACTCCAGGAAGTTGGATGCCATGGCAAAGAAACAGTACATGGCATCCTCTCCGGGACTCAGGCAGGCTAATTATATGGCCTATACAGCCAGGTACCAGAAGTCCAGATGGGACACTGTACTGGCACTGGCTAAGCAGGCTTCCCCCCAGCTGGCCAAGGAGCTGGATGGGGTGGCTGCTGATGGGATCAAGGCATCCAGGGTTCAGTTTCATGCTGCTGTGGACTCCAGTGATGTCATCAAGAGTCATGGCTAAATCTGTGGCTCTTCGGAGAATGGCTTGGCTCAGATGTACTAGCCTTTCACAGGACACCCAGGCTAAGGCCATGGATTTCCCTGTGGTGGGTAATTCTTTGTTTGGGGAGCAGACAGAGAATTACATGAAGAAAATGGACGAATACAGGACCACTTACAGGAGTGCACAGGCCAAGGAAAGGCAGGCAACTCCTCAAAGGCAGCAAGGCAGGGGCAGGCCTTTCACAGGCCTTTCTACCAAGCACAGGCCTCTTCTTCCTTTTCTCAGAGGGGGTTCTTTAGAGGGAGAGGCAGAAGGGAGATGAGCAGGGCTGCATCCACCCCTCAGCCTAAGGCTCCTGCCAAGCAGACACCCTGAGGTGTCGGCCCAGGTCGACTCCCCCATACCAGTAGGAGGCAGGCTGGCTTACTTCATCCAGGACTGGAAGTCTGTTACTTCAGACAAATGGGTCCTGGAAGTGGTAAGCCAGGGACTGGTCCTCAGCTTGAAAAGATTTCCAAAGCTGAGGCCCAGATCTTTTCCACCTGCAAGCACCTCCAAATCCCTTGCCTTGCAAGCAGAGGTTTCATCTATGTTTGCTCTTAAGGGCCATAGAGAAGGTGCCTTGCCTACAGAGGGGCAAAGGTCCCTACTCCAGGTACTTTCTTACCCCAAAAAAGACAGGGGAGTGGTGACCCATCCTGGATTTAAGATATCTGAACAAGCATCTGTTAAAACTAAAGTTCAAAATGGTGACTCTGGGAATAATTCTTCCCTCTCTAAGGCCAGGGGACTGGCTAGCCTCCCTGGACATCAAGGATGCCTATATTCACATTCCCATCAGGTGCTCCCACAGAAAGTACCTCAGGTTCGAATTGTCTTCAGGACATTATCAGTTCAGAGCAATGCCCTTTGGCCTAACATCAGCTCCAAGGGTGTTCACAAAGTGCCTGGCAGTAGTGGTGGCCTTTTATGAAGGAAGAAGATTGCAGTGTTTCCATATCTGGACGACTGGCTCATTGTGGGACAGTCCCAGACCAAGTCAAGTCAGACCTCCAAGTGACCCAGCAAGTGCTCACTTCCTTGGGGTTTCTTCTCAACCTTTCCAAGTCAGTTCTCGAACCTGTACAGCTTCTCATTTTATAGGAGCAGAGCTGTATACAGTCAAGGCAAGAGCTTTTCTTCCCATGCAGAGGGTTACAGCCATTTCAGAGCTGGCCTCCTCTTTCCACCTTCTGGTCTCTCGACCAGCAAGGCATTTCCTTCAGCTTCTGGGTCACATGGCAGCTTCTACAGCAGTGATCCAAGGAGCCAGGTTTCAAATGAGGGATATTCAGTTCCATCTAAGGTCCTTCTGGTCCCAAAAGAAGGATCCTCTTACCAAACTAGTTCCAGTGACTCAGACTCTGATCCAGGCACTTCTGTGGTGGCAGGATCAGGACAATCTCAGGCAAAGGGTTCCTTTTGTTGATCAGCCCCACTCTGTGGTCCCCACAGATGCTTCTCTGGGGTGGGGAGCCCTTCTCGGCGCTCTCACAGCCCATGGACAGTGGTCCCATCAAGAGTCCCTCCTGTATATCAATCTTTTGGAGCTCAGGGCAGTGTTCCTGGTTCTGCAAGCCTTCTCTGTCAGTGCAGAACAAGGTGGTACAGGTCAGGACAGACAACACCACTACCATGTGGTACATCAACAAGCAGGGAGGCACTCGGTCCACAGCCTTGTGCATGGAAGCCTTGAAACTGTGGTCTCTGGCTTACTCTCTGCAGACATCCTTAGTTGCAGTCCACCTTCCGGGAAAGGACAATGTGATAGCAGATGCACTGAGCAGAATCTCCCAGGGCCATCACGAATGGTCTCTGGATTCCCTGGTGCTAGAAGTGATTTTTTTCCAGGTGGGGCGCTCCAGAGAGAGAGAGATCTTTTTGCAGTCCCAGACAATCACCGATTTTCTCTGTTTGGTTGCAGACCTCCAGTACTGGGCTCAGTCCCTCTGGATGCTGTGGTTCTGAACTGGGAAGGGAAATTCCTCTATGCCTTCCCTCCTTTTCCTCTGTTGTTCAAAGTTCTGATCAAAATGAGGTCACAATCCTGCAAACTAATTCTGAATGCTCCATACTGGGCCAGGCAGCCATGGTGTCCCCCTGCTGCTGTCCCTAGCAGTCCATCTTCCCCTGTCTCTCCCCAGGAAGTGCAATCTGTTAACCTCATCTCCGGGGAGGATTTGGTACCCCAATCTTCGGTCCCTCAATCTCAAGGCATGGCTCTTGAAGAGTGAGAATATGCAGATTTGCATCTGTCCCAAGGGATTCTGGACATTCTCAAAGCCTCTTGAAAGCCTGCCAGCAGAAAAACTTACAACTCCAAATGGAAAAGATTCAGCATTTGGTGTTCCAAGAAGCATATATTCTCAGATACTGCTGAATTGTCTACAGTTCTGGATTATATGGTTCATTTTAATGGTCTAGCCCTCAGACCAGCTACTCTCAAGGTACATTTGTTAGCTGTTTCTGCTTTTCTGTCGGTGGGAAAGCCGTCCTCTCTGTCATCTCATCCTGTATTCTGTAAATTTTTCAAAGGATTGCTTCATACCAGTCCTCCTTTTAGGGATCCTGCTCCTGCCTGGGATTTGAATGTCTGCATTGCTCAGCTTATGCAACCCCTTTTGAGCCTATGTTCTCAGCAGAGCTCAAGTACTTGACTTGGAAAGATGTGTTTTTGGTTGCTGTTACCTCTGCCAGACTTAACCGGACTTCATCTCATTCCATAGGGACAAGGTGGTCCTTAGAACCAATAGGAGGTTCCTACCCATAGTGGTTTCTGATTTCCACTTGAACCAATCCATGTCTCTTCCTGTGTTCTTCACTGATCATGCTTCCTCGGGAGAGTGAAGGTTACACACAGTAGATGTTAAAAGAGCCCTTAGTTACTACATGGAATGTACAAAGGGTCACAGGTTTGACTCCCTCCAGTTGTTCCTCACTTATGGAGAAGTAGGTAAGGGCAAACCTGTCACCAAGAGAACTTTTGCCAGGTGGATTGTGTCCTGTATCCAATTCTGTAATGAGAAACTGGGACAAATTCTTCCCTCAGGCCTGAGGGCTCATTCCACTAGAGGTACAGCTGCATCTCTGGCTGTGGCCAGGGATATTCCCTTGTTAGAAATTTGCCAAGCAGCCACCTGGAAAACAGTTCATACCTTCACCAAGCCAAGCATTACTCCCTGGATATCCAGGCTCAGAGTGATGCTAGATTTGGCGCAGCACTGCTTCAGAGCCTATTCCCAAAGTAGGTTCTGTCCCTCCTTCTTGGAGGTACTGCTTGGTAGTCTGCAATTGTCAGAATACAGCAAGACTTCATGTTGTTTGAAGAAAAAATTACTCACCTTAGTAATTGTGTTTCTTCTAATGGAGTCTTGCTCTATTCTGACCTCCCTCCCTGCCTCCCCTCTCAGAACCTGTTTTTGGGAAGTGGGTGGGCAGGTGCAGTGTTGCACCCCAGGGGTGTCTTCAGCACACTTCCTGTTTGGTTATTAAGAATTTGTTATGCTTTATTACCTGGTTTTTGCTTGTTTTTTGGGTTTCCTGACTTGAGTCTTCCTTTGGGAACCTAGACCATTAGTTGCCAGTTGGCTAGTAGAAATATTACAATTTCCACATTCTGATAGGCCAGTGAGTTTTTAGCTCGTAAGAATCTGACGGTTTGGATTCAAAGTACTGCAGACAGAGTCTTCAACCGAGCTCGAGCTCAACGTTCTATGCCCTGCACAGAAATTTAACCCTATACTCTCCGGGGCAGTTCAAAGGCTGGAGCAGCTAACTGCAATTGTCAGAATACAGCAAGACTCCATTAGAAGAAACACAACTACTAAGGTGAGTAATTTTTTCTTCGCGTTGACAACTAGCTCCATCCAATCCCATGTTGGGAAGTTTTGAGCAGATTTTTTTCAAGTGCCCTACAGAAGATTTCAGGAGCCCTTCCTATTCCAAGAAAACACCTCTTTCTGTGAAAATACTGTAACCAGTGGAAACTGAAAGGGAATGGAGAAAACCGTGGTGCATCATTGTACCCTCAGCTCAACAAATCTGCGCCTCAGTGGCAAACAAGTCCTGACCGATATCCTTTATTTATTCTGCACATCCTTGTTCTGTCCAATGTAGTCCCCAGCGCCCCAAAAAAAATAGTATGATTACGGATTTACTGTTCAAGTCAGCAAAACAACTGAGTGGATTTCCACAACACTACTTATTTTTGCTTAGAATACTGGAGTCTATTAGCATATTATATCACAAGCTGCTAATTCATTCGATCAGTGCCGAGATTTACTTACATGTGAGGACCTTCTGAAACCCCAGGGGGTCCTCAGGCATACTTTTTTTTTATAAAGGATTGTTGCATGTTTTGAAGAGTGTATGTTTGCTTTGATTTCAAAATCTATTTTTTTGTTTGTTTTTACATTTACTAATACTTTTTAAATGAGAGAATTTCTAAACATTAAAATGGATGTTCGGGTGTTGCTACACTCCTCACTGGCTTTTCCTTTTGCATCCTTTGGGTGTCTTTACTGTTTACTGGGAGACTTCTGTGATGTCTGTTATCATAGTTATTACATTACATGTTAGCATTCCATCAGTTATTTCACTTTTCTCGTTTCTCTGAGGATCAAGATGTGAGGGGATTTGACCTCTATTTTGTTTTCAGTTCCTGCTGCACATTTTTTGACCTGTTAGAATGCAAGGTGTGAAGTCACCAGTCGTTTTGGTGTCAGTAGGGGCATTCACAAGCATGCCATCCATTGCACGAGGTGGTCAGCTATGCCCATTAGTTGGAAAAAACCCCGTCAACCTGATTGTTTGATCGGGCATTGTGGTGACAGTTTGGTGTGGTTTTGCCAGCCAGCTTCACATCATGCTGTACATGCATGAAAGCCCCTATACTGTGACTATGATGCTGTCACTAATGTAATTTCATTCAGAATAAAATGACAGTTGCAAGTTGTTTTGTGGGATAAACTGCAAATTCAACTGTTTCTTGATTGGTGGAACCCCCTCTGCATGTAGTGTAATATTTGAGAAGTAGGAGGAGAGGATGCTTGTTGGTTACAAAAAAAAAAAAAAAACAGCCTATTGTAATTGAATGAAACCTTCTCTTCCAGCTTGATCTTTTATTAGTTGGCTTCCTGTTGTATATCCCAGCCTGATACCTCATGTGTCTCCTCTGTTCTGTGTTTTCTTAATCCTTTCGCACTGCTTTGCTGCCTGTGTGGATTTTCACAGAATGCCAGTTGTCAGTTCTTTTCACCTCTTACTGTGAACCCCCCCCAACACCACAGGCTTCTCAGTTTGTGAAGTGGACATGATGTATCCCTCGCACTTCATATAATCCAGTTAAAAAAGAAATCTGTTTGTCTGGATAAAGCATGATGTCTTGGCTCTATAGTACTCTTCCTCATTACAATCTTTTTCCAGTCGTTGTGATCTCACAGGCCTTTCTGATGCATGTCATGGGGGGTGGTGGAGGAGGGAGGCTATGCTTCGTCAGGATACTTGGATCAAGATCTGATGAGCTGGGTGGGGGGGTGATATCTTTTGTTTGTCGTTTGTTATAGTATTATCTACCTAGATTATCCCAGCTGAGATGTAACATCTCGTTTCTAATGGGTTCCTGCCTCTACCCATTTCTGCAGCTGGGTAAACTGTAGCACTGGGAGGTTCAGTGGTTCTTTCGCCAGTTCTGCAGCACCAGGCCAGCTTGAGAGTGGGAGGCAGACCAGACACAACCAGCTGTCACTTGGCAGTATGCTATGGGAGGGTTGACAGTGAGCACTGGTGATGGAGCAACACCTGCAGCGATCTAGTCGAACTCTCATCCCCGGCAGGATGTACGCTGTGTGAAGCCTAGGCCGCCAGGAAGGCTCTGCCCATTCCAGGGGAGGGAGGGAGCAAGAAAGGAAGTATACATGATGGTTTCAGGTCCTGAGAAACCTTGATCTTATTTCGGCCAGGGCCCACCACCAGGTCCTGTCCACATATAACTGCATCAGGGAAGGTGGGAGGCCCCCCCCACTCCCCGAGCCCTGTCTGAGTGAAAGCTGTGGGACAGGCATGGATTTGAAGAAAAAGCTCTGTGGGGCATAAACAAAATAAATATATTTTTTAAGCAAAAATTAGGCCTTTTTTCCCATGCTGGTGACCTGAGTTCACACTCTGAACCCAGGTCTCCATTACTGAATGTCAGGAGTTTGGGAAAGCATCTGCCCAGAAGCTCCCAGCCTCTACGGAATTCTGTGTGTGTGTGTGTGTCGCTGTGGCCTCTCCACAGTGTCTCTAGCAGACTGAATTAGTGCCTGCCTCATACCTGGCTGTAATCACTGGGGTGCGAAAGTACGCACCAGTAGTTTCCACTGATATTCCCTCCAGATGTGGAATGTGGCCACCCAGCCTGCCTCAAAACAACCTCATTCCCATGTTTTGGGGTTTGTATCCTGCCCCCATTTCCCCGTTCCTTTTGGCTGCCACATATAGGGTGGAGTGAGGTTGAGTGCCTTGCATAGAATGAGATGTGATTTGAAATTCGGTGACTGGTAATATGGGAAGCAAGTTATGCTGGCAATGTTGCTAGCAGTTGTGGCTGCTATATGGCATCCCACACCATAGTAGGGTGGGCCTCTATTAAGTGCTGAACCTGTAGGTACCAACCGAAATCACTGGCTCCAATCTGTATTGTGTCTGCATTTCTGCAAATTACTCAATCTGTAGACCAGTGCAGAGTTGCAACAAGTAAATTAAATTCAGTGTCTGCCACTGTCAGAACATGGGGGTCCTGGGCAGCTGGGAGGAAGTCTCTTAGCTGTGCCAGTGGGCAGATCCAAATGAGTACAGGAGAAAGAGATCCAAGGAGCTCATCAGTGCCCTCCATCCCCTGCCTACCTCCGTTCTCCACAGGTTCTGAAGTGGCCAGTCCAGTTCCTTCTGTTATGATCCATAGAGGTAACCCAGAAGAGGAGCCATGTCCCCCTCTGCAAGTCCAGCCACTGTGGGCTGGGGCCCTCTGTTTGCCACTGAAACGAAATTCGCAGTTGTGTGGCTGTGTAGTATGCCCATGAGTCGGGTAAAGCCAAGCCTCCATGGGCCTTAGGTAACATCAAAGTGTGGAAATGGATTTTCTGGCATTTTGCAGCCCAAATGCACTGGGAGAAATCCTTTTTTTGTGTGTGTGTGTGTGTGTGTGTTTGCTAAAGGAAATAAAGGCCAGCACAAATTATAGGACTGAAAGAAAGAAAACAATGAATAATTTGGCTGTGCAAATATTTTCAGTAGTTTTCTGTCACCTTTAAGACTGCTCCTTGGTATAAGCCCTTAGAGATGATGCATCTCATTTGTTAGGAGGGCCCTCGGGGCACCATGTATCAGTTAAAGTAAACTACAAGGGGAGGATGCGCAAAATAAGTAAAATTTCTTACCCCAGGAGTCCTTTAGCATCAGTAACTTTTTTGCACTTAGCTGGTTAGGTGCAACTGCCCCAGAGGTGTGCCTTTAAGAGAGATTTAAAAGAGCTTAGGGCCAAGCCAATCAAAAGATAGGAGGGGATATGAGCGAGTTAGAGCTGTGGAAGGCTTCAGAATTTTTTCTCCGCTGGACTGAGCAATATTGCCTCTGAAGTGTCTCCCAACTTTCCTTGTTGACAAGCCTCCTAGCGCTTATCTGGGTAAAGTTTACCTCATAAATCATTTCCTTTAGTGTGAAAGTTCTACTTTTTCATTAGCGCCGCGCACATTTTTTTTTATTTTTTAGCATGACCGTGTTATTTTCCCTTTATTTTTACTGCGTCTATTTAGTTGAAAGCCTGATTTTATCGTGGGTGCTTATTTTCTACGGTTTTCTTCATTTTTTGGGAAAATTCTTGTGGGAACCATCAAATTAGGGACAGTTGCCTTGTTTTTTACCTCAGACCTCGCAGGGTTTACTGTGAGGCACCTGCAGTTCAAATTTAAACAGTGCCTGGGGGTTTTCTCTCTAGCTTGGCAGCTACGAGGAAACCTTTTTTGTTATATTACTGGACTTTGGTATCATCTGTGTCAGTACTGTCCATAAGGGTCCAGCAGCCACCTGTACGCAGTTGAGTATTACTGGGTTTCTATTAAGATTGCCACTGGTATAGATTCCAGTTCTACAACCAAAAAAAAAAAAAAGGCACTAGTAATAGACAGAGTTTATTAACTGGGGCAGGACTGGCTAGTGGCATTTTCACAGAAACCTGCATTCAGTTTGTAGGTCCAGGACTGATTTGCTTTGCTTAAATTGGTAAACATAGCAGACACACCTTTGATTATTATGGCTGAGGATAAATCAAAGGCTTCCGACGTGGGGCCATTCAAAAGTATCAATGTCAAAAGCAGAGGTGCTGAGGAATCCTCACAAATTGAAAAATAATAAGAGTGACGAGAAAAGGAAGCTTGATCAAGCCTGTGGTGAAGTGGCTAAAAAGAAACTCTGTCAAGACCAGTATGCATCTGTTGCTCCTGGAAAAGCCAGTAGCGAGACAACAGGCAGCTTAAAACATACAGAAAAAACAAAACACAAACTGGGCAGGTTCTTCCATCCATGTAAGTTATGGAAAAAGCATGGCAACTGTTTCAGACCCTTCAAAAGATGGGTTCTCGATTTACTGGGGCTGATGAGCACTCTTCCACAGTTCCCTCTTCTGTAGACTGTGAGGGTGACACAGATGATGATCAATTTTATGGTGCCCCTGACATGAATTTTGAGGGCCTTGAGCCCCAGGAGTCCCCGGACCCTCATCTTGGTGATCTCCCGGGTGACCATGAGGATCCTTCCTCTGTGTTAACATTAATACAAAATGTGTTGGACACCCTGGACCTCCCTATGCAGAAGCCCAACCAGGATGTTGATGAAGACGAAGATTATAGGGAGATGAAGGGTCTTTCATCCTCAAAGACCCTGGTCGTCCCTATCATGCATTTAGAAAAAATGCCATGAAGGTGCTTCAGCACCCCACTTCAGTATTTGGGGTTAAGTGACTTGAGAAAAAATATTAATTGTCCAACAGTGGTACAGAGTTCCTGTCTACACACCGTAGCCACGAGAGTATAGTGCAGCAGGCAGCTTATGAGAAAGCTGGAGCCTCCTTGTCTCCCTCTCCCCCTGACAAGGATTCCAAGAAAACTGACTTTATAGCAAAGCAAATGTATGCCACAGCTTCCCTACTTCTCAGACTTTCTTCTTACATGGCATTCATAGCCAAATATCAGAAAGCCCTTTGGAAATCTGTCCAGGCTATCGCCTGCAGTGGATCAGATTCTGTGGTTCAGGAGCTGGTGGATATGTCAAAAACTGCCCTGGAAGCTACTGTGTACCAATTCCACGTGGCAGTTGATAACAGTGATGCAGCCTCTAGGGCGATGGCTCATGCCATCTCTCTGAGATGCTTCGCCTAACTTAGAACAACCAGTCTGATCACAGACACTCTGAACAAGGCCATGGATTTTCCTTGTGATCAAAATATGTTGTTTGATTACAGAACCACTAACTACATGAAAAAAGTCGATGAGTACAAGGCCTCCTGGCAGAGCCACTCATCCAAGCCTGAGCCCGCCACCCCTCAGAGATCCCATCCCGGGGCAGTCGGAGCAGAAGTTTTGTTCCAAGGCCTTACAGTCCCCATCCCCAATCTGACTTTAGCCAGTACAGGGGGTCTTTCAGAGGCATGGGCAGAAGGGGCCAAAGAAGAGCCACCTCTACCCAGCCCATCTGCCTCTCAGTCTAAGTCCTGATATGAGTGTCCAGGTCGCCTCCCCGCTTCCGGTTGGAGGCAGACTCTCCCACTGTCTTCAGCACTGGTCCCTCATCACATCAAACAAGTGGGTGCTGGAGATAGTGGAGAAGGGTCTGTCATTACAGTTCAAGCAGCCTCCAGCCCTTAAACGTACCGAAGTGTCAAGGCCTCTGTCCCCAACACAGATACTGCTGGCAGAAATGGAGGTACAAAACCTTCTGGCTTTACGAACAGTGGAGAGGGTTCCCACCCACTAGAAGGGCAAGAGCCTCTACTCCAGGTATTTTCTGATGCAAAAGAAAACTGGAGCGTGGCGACCTGTCTTAGTTCTCAGATATTTAAACATACAACTGAAAAAACCCAAATTCAGAATGGTCACTCTGTCACTGGTCATACAGTCCTTACAGCAGGGAGACTGGTTAGCCTCCCTAGACATAAAGGACGCGTACTTCCACATACACATAAGAAGATCTCACAGGAAGTTTCTCAGGTTCAAACTTCCTTCGGGTCACTATCAGTTCACCGCAATGCCCTTCGGTCTGTCCTTGGCCCCAAGAGTCTTTACCAAGTATGTCGCAGTGGTAGCAGCACATCCCAGGAGACTGGGTGTCACTGTCTACCCCTCTCTAGACGACTGGCTGTTAGTAGCAAAGTCTCTTTGCCAGGCCAAGGAATCCTTCCTTCACAGAACGCACTGTGGAGTCTCTGGGTTTCCTGGTAAATCTAAAGTAATCTCACCCAGAACCCACCCAACTGCTCACCTTCATAGGGGCCCAGCTGGACACTCAGAAGGGATATGCTTTCCTCCAGCAGGAACGAATTCAGAGTTTCCTTTCAGTGACAAGATTCTTTCACCCAGGGACAGCCAAGACCAGCCAGACATTTCCTCAAACTTCTGGGACATATGGCCTCTATGACTGCAGTAGTCCCAGGGTTCAGATACAGGATGAGACTCCTGCAAGCCTACCTCAGAGTTCGCTGGTCTCAGAGAAGCAACAAATTTTCAAAGTAGATAGCTGTGTTGGAGCAGCTGCTCCAAAACTTGCTGTGGTGGAAGAACCCTGCAAATTTGCAGGCAGGGGTTCCCTTTCAAGGTCCTTTTCCCACACAGGTCATCTCCACAGATGCCTCCCTTTTGGGCTGGGGAGCTCATCTGGACATTGCCTCAGTAAGCGGCAGCTGGACTGCCAAAGAGTCACAGTTGCACATAAATCTTTTGGAACTCTGAGCAGTCTTACTAGCTCTCAAAGCTTTCGCTCCCAGCATAGAAGGGCAGGCAGTTCAAATTCGAATGGACAACACCACTGCAATGTTCTACATAAACAAGCAGGGTGGTACCAGATCAGGAATACTGTTTGGAAGCTCTGAAACGCTGGTCTCTAGTATTCTCCCTGGGAGTCAGCCTCTCAGCTATTCGCCTCCCAGGCAAACGCAGTACTCTGGCGGATGCTCTAAGCCGCATCAGCCAAGGCCAGAGTGAATGGACACTGAACAAGCAAGTACTAGCCACAGTGTTCAGGCAGTGGGCACACCACATGTGGATCTGTTTGCTTCTCCTCTCAATTTTCAGCTTCCTCAGTACTGTTGCAGGCCCATAGTTCTGGGAACACTTCATCTGGATGCCCTGATCCTGGACTGGTCAAGGAGGTTCCTATACGCATTTCCTCCCTTTCCGCTGATATTCAGAGTTTTGCTGAAACTCTGACAGAAACATAGACTTCAACGGCAGATAATGACCACTTGGCCCATCTAGTCTGCCCATTTCCCTACATACAGGATAAGCTGCAGATCCTAGTTAACCAGCAGCCTATTTCTTCCTGCCCCCCACAAGAATTGCCTTATGTCTGTCCCATGCATTCTTGAATTCTCCCACAGTTTTAGACCCCACAACCTCCTCAGGAAGGCTGTTCCATGCATCCACTACCCTTTCTGTGAAAAAGACTTCCTCACATTGCCCCTGGGCTGTCCCCGTCTATCTTCAGATTGTGTCCCCTTGTTCTTGCACATCTCTTTTTCTGAAAGATGTTACCCTGTTGGACTTTGTTGATTCCACTGAGGTACTTAAAAGTTTCTGTCATGTTCCCCCCCGGTATACATATTAAGCTGCTTTAGTCTCTCCTCATATGGCTTGTGTTGCAGACCCTGCACCATTTTAGTTGCCCTCCTCTGGACAGCAGCTTGCATCGGTGATCTTAGTGGCTCCGGACTGGCCCAGGCAAGCCTGGTACCCTCTCCTTCTCTCAATGTCCTGCAACAGGCCCATTCGCCTGCCTCCAACTCACTCCCTGCTGACCCTTCCTCAGACGGGAGTGCAGTACCCAGACATACACTCTCTTCACCTCAAGGCCTGGTTCTTGAGGAGTTAGTTTCCATCCTCACAATACTCTGAACAGGTCCTTAAGTTATTGAGGATGGCTAAAAAACTGAACACTAAGAAAACTTATGCAGCCAAATAGAAAAGATTTCCCTCAGGTGCAAGAGCGAAAAGGTCAAACCCCTATCAGCTTCAGACCCTCAGCTACTAGACTACCTGGTACACCTACAGGCGTCAGGCTTGAAACCATCTTCACTGAGGCCACAGGCTGGCGGCAATTTCGGCCTACCTTTCGGTGGGAAAGAAATCATAATTTTTTTCCCACATTTTTAAACAGCTTTTCAAAGGCCTCTTGCACCTCCAACCAGGGAGCCCATTCCTCCTCCTTGGAGCCTGAACCTTTGCATAGATGGGCTCATGAATCCACCCTTCAAGCCTACGTCCACGGCCCACATGAAGTTTGTAACTTGGAAGACTGTCTTCCTGGTAGCCAATTACGTCTGCCAGGAGGATTTCAGAGCTACAGGCCCTGTGCACTGAGCCGAATTACATCATCCCTCACAACGATAAAGTTGAGCTCAGGACAAATAGGAAATTTCTGCCAAAGGTGGTTTCAGAGTTTCACTTTAACCAGTCCATTACTGTGCCTGTCTTCTTTACTGAGCCATCCACTCCTGGCGAGCAAAAGCTCCACAGCTTGGATGTCAAAAGAGCCATCTTTCACTACCTAGAGCATACTAGACAGTCCAGAGTTGTTCCACTCAGTTGTTCCTCACCTACGGGGATGTAGGCAGAGGAAGACCAGCTACAAAGAGAACTATTTCTCATTGGTTGGTCTCTTGTATTAGATTCTGCTATGAGAAAGCTGGTCAGCAACCTCCAGTGGGGCTCAGGGCCTACTCCACCAGGGGCACTGCAGCCTCGCTTGCAGCAGCAAGAGACATTTCCCTGCCTGATGTCTGCAAAGCAGCTACCTGGAAATCTGTGCATACCTTTGTGAAACACTACAGTTTGGATATGCAGACCAGTTCTGATGCCAAATTTGGCAGGACGGTTCTGCAGAGCCTCTTAAGTAGGTTCTCTGCCCACCTCCCACTTGGTACTGCTTGGTAGTCTGCAAAAAAGTTACTGATGCTAAAGGATTCTTGGGGTAAGAAGAAAAAATTACTCACCGCAGTAATCTTCTTTCTTCCAAGGGTCCTAACATCAGTAAACTCCAACCCGGTGGCGCTGAGGTTGAGGCCGCAAGGCGCCACACCTTGCGCTCGCTGGCCCGGGTTCAGGAACGGACTCGGCAGCCGGGGTCGGTGGGGAGGAGGATCGGCGTCCCAACGGATGCTCTCTCCTCAGGGTGGGTGACCAAGAACGCTCTGCGTTCTGCATCCCTTCCATAGCCGGTGGAAGCACCGACAGTAGGAAGGGATGGAGGCGGCTTCACTCGTCGGAGCCGGGGAGGGGGGACGTCGCGGCACATGAGGGCTGGCATGCGTCACAGAGCCACTCGGGACATGTCCCAAGCGCACGGCGCCCAGGGGCGGGGCGAGGGGAGAAAACTCGAAACACCTCCGGCTGCCCCTAGATGAAGTCCGCCTCAAGCCTACCTGACCACCTACAAGGACAGACCCCAATGTGCCAGGGAGAGGAGGAAGGGCACTCTAGGGGCAGATCCCTAAGGTGGATAACAGGGGGACATGAGCGGACGGAAGGAGGGGGCACCGGAGGTAGGAAGGAGGATAAAGATGAAAATAAAAAAAAAAAAAAAAAACATCAGTAAGCTCCCACCCTTCCTCCCCGGTGCACCTGTCGGAGAAGGGCTCTTTATGTCACCTTTTACCAAATTTGGAGTTTCTTATTGATGAGTTTTTAGCTTGTGTTGCTGTTGTTTGTTTCCACTTGTGGACATTTGCATTTTTTTTTAATCCTGTTGATTCTTTTTTGGGGCATTTGCCCTTGTTTTTCCTTGAAAAAATTGTGAAACCTTCAACAGCTCTCACTCAGCTCACACACCCCTCCTGTCTTTTGATTGGCTTGGCCCTAAGCTCTTTTAAATATCTCTTAAAGGCACACCTCCGGGGCAGTTGCATCTAGCCAGCTAAGTGCAAAAAAGTTATTGATGCTAAAGGACCCCTTAGAAGAAAGAAGATTACTGCGGTGAGTAATTTTTTCATCCTGCATACAGATAAAGCTATAATTAGCTATTAAAATTCATATTCAGTAGTTCACTGATATACCATGTAGATGTATAACAAGACAGGGCCCTTGAGAGGTTGGGGGAGCCGGGGATAATTCCCGGGGCCCGGCACCAAAGAGGGACCCAGGCCACCTGGCATGCTACTGTACGCAGCTGCATTGGGGCCCCAGAGTCTGACCTTTTCCCAGGGTCCTGAATTCCTCTCACAGGGCCTGTGACGGGATACTTTCATCATGGTATTGAAAATCAAAAATGGATGCATGTAGACTTACTGTACTCTTCTCTCCTGCTGTGCCATATTTTACTCTTGTGTGCTACTCTGTGGCAGTCTTGCTTTAGCTTAACAGCCTCAACTTGAAATTTAAATTGATTTTATTCTTTGCTGTATATCCTTGCCTTTACCATCCTCTGTATATTTATGCCTATCTCATTCTTTGTTTATATTTGAACTCAATAGACTCCAGCTCATACTAAACAAAGCCTGCCATCTTGTCCTCGGATGTGATCACTTCACTCACACCTGCTCCCTCTACAGTACCTCAAACTGGCTAAACTTAGACAACAGAATCAGGTATCACACCTGCTTAATGACCAAAAAAGATAGTTCTAGGCCTCACCCCCCCTTTGACACAATTATTCATCCAGCATCTCCAGTCAGAGCCACCATATTTCGGACAAACCTTTGCTATGGGTACCTGCTGCTAGACCTCCCAATTCCAAAGATCTTTCAGTTACAGAGCCCCTTACTGGACAAACTCACTACCAAGCCTAATAACTAACGAAATAAGGCTTGGCCCTTTTAAAACCAGGCTAAGGGAACACCTCCAGGCCTCAAACCTATGTGATTGCCCTTGACACCTTCCCCGACTTGATGACTGAGATCTCTTTGAACCAAATATTTTCGGGTCTCCATACCTAAACTAACTTATACTACTGTATGACTATTAGCTTTCTGCAGAACCTCTCTGCAACTTTATGACTATGCTAAAGTACTGACACTTCTGTTATCCTTGACTGATATCCGCTTACAGAACAATTATGTAAACCAGTGCCTGTTATGTAATGTAATGTACTGTACTCTGTAACAAATGTTGTCTCTGTATCTTCTATGTGTGATGTGGAACCTTTGTA
Organism: Neoceratodus forsteri; assembly: GCA_016271365.2. Lineage (NCBI taxonomy): Eukaryota > Metazoa > Chordata > Ceratodontiformes > Ceratodontidae > Neoceratodus > Neoceratodus forsteri. The sequence goes on along the minus strand of JADMNL010000028.1, from coordinate 242,721,653 downwards.
AACGAGTCTTTGACTCAAAGGTTTTTCTGAATATCTCAATAAAATCAAAAAATAAAAATAAAACATTGTCATTCCTGCAGCCCTTCCCTCAGTTCGCACCTGAAAATGAGCTTGACTCAGTGTATCTTTGCCGGTTACCAGTTTTTGACAAATTGCAGGCTCCAAAACCTTGTGTATTGCAGAATAACTTTAAAAGCACATTAGCACTTCCACATTCAAGGAGAACTGCCCTTAACCAGTGACAGTTTTATTTTCTGTAGAAACTCATGTTCATATTCTGACTTTATTGGCCTTTTGGTAAATTCATTTGAGGGTTTCTGGCTTCCACTGTGGTGCCAAAGAACCGTATGACGCAGTTTACGTTCTTGTTAAGTTCTTAGTTTGCACAGTGTATCCGTGTTCTACTGTAGCTTTGTGATCAAAAGGGGCATAAACTGACATCTGCCCATCAGTGCAGTAGCATGGTCGCCGCTCTCAACCCCAGGTTTTAAGGGGGAAAAAAAGATGAGTTCCAGAATGGTACATAACACCACTGTGTAAGTTAGAAAACTGCGCACTGTTTACTAAGAGACCAGTAGACTGAAATGTTACATGGAACTAGTATTTAAAAAAAAAAAAAAAAAAAACAGCTGCTTCAGGGAAAAAAAGACCATTGTGAACTAATTGTTCCTTTAATTAAGGCTTGAAGAGTATTTCATAGTCATTTAGCCACAGACAGGACCACTGGTACTTAAACAACTGTTCTGCTGTCTGACTGACATTACTTGGTTTAACTCAGCTGTTTCTGTTCATCACGCTGTGATACAGAAATACACTACACTTTGTATTAATTAAATAACAGCTTACAATTGGAGTTCTTTCTTTGCCATCTCCCCAACACAGCAGAAGGTATTTTGTAACCTGGCACTGTCTACTGCCTTTATATTTGTTTAAGCCAACGTGAAGTTAAAAAATGAAGTGGACTGGGCCAGCCAGAAGCATGGCAGCACTGTCACCTGTAACACCAAGTGTGCCTGTAAGTTCCAGAGCTGGCTGGCAGGAAAATTTATCTCAAAGGTTGGGTACTAGGTTGTTTGGGTGGGGTGGGGTATAGGTTATTAGTGTGCGTGCACCGCACCTTCCACCCCACCAAGGAAAGGTATTGGCATCTGTAAGCTAGCTGTTTGTTGGCCCAGCTGGCCACAGTAAGGGTGCTGCTAATGGGGCCAAATAGGGCAGAAGAGATGATAAAAACTGAATAAACTAGTGTATCTTTACTTTTGTTTTTCCACATTGCGTCGTCTTCAGTTTTGGGGGCATGCTTTATGGCAGCAACCCCAGCCGCAACTGCCACTAGCGTACCACAAGTCACATCAATGAGGATCCATGGGGCAGAACCTAAGAGTCTCACCGTTGTCATCCTGGTGCCATAGCACCCCCCACCCAGATTTCTCCACCCCCCCCCCAAACTCCTCTTGGCGAGGGCACAGTCATTGCAAGCCTCTGGCATGTGCAGTGTATGCTCCTAGAGAGAGAGAGAGAAACTCCCTGATCCAGTCATAGAGATTGGCTGTGGTGCAGAGCTCTGCTGACAGCACCACAGCTGGAAACGGCACTGCTGATGCCCAGCTGCATCAGCCTGGTCTGCTTCCTGACCCAGATGACCACGTTCGCTTCCAGACCTGAGTTATTGGAATGTTCGATTGCTGAACCATCGGGACAGTCATTTTTATTTTCTGCATTGACAGAAATGCTCAGCCTCAGTGCTGTCACTTTTCTCAGAGTCCTCATTAACAGCACAGTTAGTGCCAACCCAGTGGTTGTGGTGCTGCGGCTCTCTGCACTGCCACCTGGCAGAATGGGGGTTCGCATGTTATCACGTGCTGGCGCTAGGGGTGGGAGCATTGCAGAGTGAGATTCTCTGCTTCCGCAGAGAGTGAGGGCATTTGTTCACTCCCTGCCAGCCAATCAGGGAGTGACATTCGCTGTGAAATCAACTTTTGGCTGCCGCGCTGGTCAGAGGAAGGGTACAGCAGTGGTGACCCAATGGTTGGGATAGGGGACAAGGAGTAAAACGTGGAAAATGGAGGAACTAATAAAAAGCAAACAATACTTTTACAGTTTTTAAAAATATTTCTTTTCAACACCGTCTTTTTTTATTTTTTTAAACCAAGGTTAACATTAAGATTAGGGGCCAGATATTCAGAATATATACATATATACATCTTCCATTTGATTGCACCTGCACATTTTAAAACAGAATTATTTTTTGGTGTGGGGGACAAAAATTGTCTGTGCTGAATTTATGAATTATGGTTACATCCCTGAGTCCAAATAACCATTTTTATCCCACTCCCCCAAAGAAAGATGTTTGAAAATTTGCAGGAGCAACCAAATTGCAGGTGCTCAAAATTTTAATTTGTTTAGAATGTTTTGTAATTTGCTGATTCCAACTGAGATTTTTTTTTTTTTTTTTTTTTTTGTTTTGCTTGTGACTGGATCCCCCTCTGTAATAGCTTTTAACTCCAGTACTTATGTTAGCAATAATACTCAACAGGGTGGGGGGTATTGGGCTATACCAGACCACCCAGGGGCATAATGAGGCCCGACGCAGCAGGCAGAGGGCCTTATAGCTCCTGGAAGGTCCGATATAGCTCATACCGCCCACCCTAGAGGGTATTATTGCACTTAGAATATGGGTCACTGTATTATATATATTTGGAAAAAAAAATTGAAGTTTAAATGTTAAAACTCTCAGTTTTTTCATTTATTTTGTATTAAAATTGTTCCTCCGCTTGCATTGTCCTACTGTGGCATCTGCAGTTGTGACTTTAACACGTCTCCTGGCTAGTCATTTCTTCCACATTTGCTGCAGGATGTTGAAGTTATTGGGGATACTGTGACATATGTCTTTCCTTAGGGCTCAACTGAAGACAAAAAGGTGTTTGAAGTTTTTTTAAGTGAAGGAGACAGTTTAGCGACAGCGTGATGGCTCCGCGTCACTGTCACCCCACTCCCACCCCGAAAAATGGAACATGGCACCCATTCTGCGCTTTATGTAGTGAACCTCGGAAAACTTTTATGATTTACAGGCTCAGTATTTATTTTTTAGTTGTATTTTTTTTGGGGGGGGGGTGTATCGCTTGTTAATGGGAAACTTGTTATTGATAGCTAGATCCCAGTCGCAATGGGGAATTCACTGAAATCGCACATTCGGAGCCAAATTTATGTAAATAGCCACAGACATTTCTTTATAGTGCTATTTGTCAAATTGTGAAGTTTTCCTCCTATTTTACAGCAATGGCCCATCTGAACTTGAACCCCACAACAGAGTGCACCAGTATCCCACAGTGTTTTGCTGACTGCAAGGCTGTTAAATAGGGAGAAACCAGACAGGACAGTAGCCGACAGTCACGAGAGGTTTCATAACTCGGAAGCTGAGAGTGAATCAGTTCACTGAGAATAACTTGAAGTAGTCAGGTAGTGTTCTGATTTGTTTTTTATTTCCTCATCAGATACAGTGTTGTGGGAGTCGCGCTACTAGCTAGCGGATTTTATGAAAGCAAAAAAGAATCAGTGGTCGGGACGGGAGTTGGTGGTATCGCTGGAGTTTGGGGGGGGGTTCTGTTAAAAAAAAAAAAAAAAAGGTAGTCTTAATGATCACTGTGGTGGTGTGAAGTGGAAAAGTTGTGAGTGTTTGTTTTTTATGTCCACAAACAGTATATATGCTGCCGAACTCCTGAAGCAGTGCAGGCTGTGTAAGTTAAGATACAGCATGAGAAAGAATAAATAAATAAATAAATGGGGTCAAGAAAAGAGTGGGGACTCCACTGTATTCTACAGTTTTTGGTTTTTTTTTTGTTTTGTTTTTTTGCATACTGCTGTAGGTGTGGTGTCTGGACTAAGGACGGGGGTGCGGCTCTTGCTCGCTGTCTGGTAAGCGAGTGGAGAAAATGTCAGCTACTGACTTTTTCAGCAAGGGGAAGCGAATTGGTTAGGGAGCGGAGCTTGGATGAGTCGGGAAGCTGTCTCTATTTGTGCTATGTACGCTTAGTGCTTTTAGTATGAAATACAAAGTGTTTAAATTTTAAATGTGACCTAAAACACGGATAGTATGTACCAGAGTATTAGTATTTTGTGTGTGTGTGTTACATACTAACATACTAAAAGCCAGCAGACTCGGCCAAATGGCCTGTCTTATCTGATCAAAAGCCAGCAACCTAATTGCTGCTCGCCTTCCCAGCCCCCCAAAGTGTCTTCTTTGGTTTCAGTTACCCCTTGTACCTGACCCACCCCTTCTTGAAGCCCTCCACTGTGCCCTCCTCCACCAGTCTCCCGGGCAGTGCATTCCACGGCTCCACCACCCTCTCAGTGAAATAATGCTTCCTACACTCCCCCCCCTGTAGCTTCCACTATGGTCCCTGGTTCCCCCACTCCCCTTTAGCCTAAACAGCTCCTTGGTTCCACTCCTGGTTATTCCTTTTACATACTTGAAAACCTCTGTCATGTCTCCCCTGTCCCTCTTCTCCTCCAGTGTGTAAAGCCCAGGCTCTTCCAGTCTCTTCTCATAAGGCCTCCCCTCCATACCCTGAATCATCCTGATCGCTCTCCTCTGGACTCTCTCCAGCAGCGCTATGTCCTTTTTCACATGAGGTCTCCAGAACTGTACACAGTACCAGTGTTCCCACTGGAGGCACATAACAGGGGGTACAGTGTACCCTCCTGCAAATGTTTCAGGGTTACAAATCATATTTTGAGAGTATGCCACACCCCTTGTGGAAAATCATGGAGGTATGCATTGTTTTAAAGGGGATACTGCACAGCCGCAGTGACTCAACATAAGCAGAACACCATGTTATACTTGTATATATACTTTACTGTATTTGTCATTTAAAAAAAGATAGCAATTACATATTTTATATCTGCCGGGCTGTTTAATGATTTGTTCTCATTTATAGATAAGATAGGAATAAGCAGGATATACAAATACATACACGAACTATACATTTTGTAAATTATTCCAAATCTGTTATTTCCAGTCCCCATCTGTAACGATCAGACTGACACGCTGACTGACGGTGCAACACACACAGTTTATTAATTTAATTCAATCAAATCACAACAAAATATGAATAAATTTCTTATAGCACAGCAGTTGCCAGCTGCAGAAAGCTGTAATCAAACAGACCATGTCACACACAGGCACACTGTTTTGACGAGTAATTGAGTACTTAACTGTAGTAGCAGGAGTAATATTTTATATAATTAATAGCTCATATACTAAGCTAGAGCTAATCACCGAATACTACAGTAACAGTTACAGTAGTAGTATGAGATAAATAATTATGCACAACAGTACACAATATTGTAAATAAACAGAGAGCTAAGAGCAGAGTGCACACACCTGGCAATACACAGTGAATGAGTTACATGATGGGGAAGGATTGGATGAATGAAACTAGGATGATGCATGTATTGCAGTCATATACACACACACACACACACACACACTCACTCACTCACTCACTCACTCACTCTCTGTCAGTCAAATCTGGTTCAAGGCAGGCAGCAAAATGTACTTTTACTGTACTGTATGTACATAGTGTGGCAGGCTGCAGCAGAATTATGACAAGTCCAGACTAGTAGAGTAGACCACAGTCAGACAGACCAACAGAGCAGTCAGTGAGTATCACAGTCACACACACAGACAGACACAGCTACATTGGGAGACTGACTTAAGTTGGAGAAAACCCATTACAACTGCAAGACTAGTGGTGTTTTTTCACTCCTCTTCACCCCCTCCTCCTCTCGACTGAGACAGAGAGAGAGAGAGAGAGACCTCCCAACCCCCAGTCCCTCCAACACTTCCCGAGACCCCGACAGGCATTTAAAGCGGAGGGACAGACAGCGGGAGTCAAGACTCGAGTCTGAGTTTCCATTGTCACAGACTGCACTGCACATCATCATGAATTCATTTAAGCCGACGACCGACTCCTGCTCTGCAAATGTAAAGTAACTTTTACTTGCTTATACTTGAGTCTGCTCATGATGGGATGGCCTGGGCAGCAGGAGGACCTAACTGAGCGTCGCATCGCACTAGGAATCACTTGGGATAGGAGACTGGAGAGGCCTTGGCTCAGTGATTGGTCACTCAGCAAAATGCAAGAGGTGTCCTGTCGTCCAACTGAGGAGCCTACAGCATGTGGGTGACAGCTGTGGGTGGGTACTGCTGTTCCTCCTAAATTCTCGAATAGGACTCTGAGATGGTCCTGTCCCAGCCTGGGGATGGGCTGGGGAGAGGCCAGGGACTGGGAGGGACTCGGAACTGTGAGGGAGGTAAGAGAGACTCACTCGTTGGGACTCAGCAGGCCAAGTGTTGGAGCAGGCCATCAGCACTCTCACTCTGGCAGACAGGAGGAGAACGGACCACTTCAGGTCCAGGATGGGGTCGGTGACACATGGGGAGACGAGACTGGAGCCTGCAGGCTGCAACATACATCACCCACCCCGCCTGCCAGGACAGAGTCAGTTTATTTGGTGGAAACCGTAGAAGACAACCACTTCAATTTCTGAAAACAAAATCCACAAATAATATTACCAACCTAATACAGGCATGCATGGGATGGTTCCTCTTCAGGAATCTGCACTCCAGCCCAGGTTAGTCTGTCTTGTTTCTCTGGACTCGAGTGGAGCGTCTGTCGGGTGGGCAGGCCAGGCTTGTACGTCGTGGGATGCGTAGTCTCCTCCAGCGCACACTTCTCCTCCTCCTCTCTCTCAATCTCTCTCATCGCACATGAAGCCCGCGGCATGGTTCCAGTCCCTCCTATATAGATGCATGCCCACATTACACCTGGTGAATGGGGATAGGGTAGATTTTCATACCAGTGCAGAGGGCACCAATCACAGTGGATTTGGAAAAAAAAAAATTACGACAGGGCACCAGACCAATCGGCTGTTTGGGGGGGAAGGATCTTTCCAATGGCACAGCCTTAGTGTCTGCACGTAAAGATACACACGTCTGCATTCACAAAATTTGGGCAGGCTTCTTTACGTGCAGGTGGACCTCCTGCTCACATAGATGTACGTGAATTTTGATTTCTTTAAGTGATTCACGTACATCTATGTGTGAATGGGAACACTGCACAGTACTCAAGCTGGGGCCTGACCAAGGCATTATATAGAGGGAGGATCATCTCCCTCCTTCTGGACGTAATTCCCCTGGATATGCAGCCCAGTATCCTGTTTGCTTTGGCTGCAGTTCTTCTACAATTTTCAGAGTTCTTCATTTTAATGTCTACCACCACCACACCCCCAAATCCCTTCTCCCAATGTGACTCGCAGTGTGACCCCCCCCCGGGTGTATACATGGCCCGGGTTTTTGACCCCTAAATGAAGTACCTTACATTTCCTGGCACTAAATTTCAGTCCCCACCTCCTTGACCACCCCTCCAGGGTATCCAGATCCCCCTGGACTGTCTCCCTCACTTCCTCCCAATCCACCAGTGCTCCCAATTTTGAATCATCCGCAAAGAGACTCACCCTATTCCTAACCCCCTTCCCTATATCCGAGATGTAGGCATTGAACAAGAGTGGCCCCAGTACTGAACCTTGAGGGACCTCACTGATTACCTTCCTGGGGGAGGAGAGTATCCCACCCACCATTACCCTCTGTAAACGCCCCGAAAGCCAAGTTTCGGCCCAGTTGAGCTCCTGTCCTCCCACCCCCATCTCTGCTATTAGTCCATTATGTGGCACTGAATCAAACGCCTTGCTGAAATCTATGTATAGGACATCCACCGGCCTATGTCTGTGCTAGACCCCCCCCTCACCCAGTTATAAAACTCTACGAGGTTGGACTGACACGATCTCCCCGGGGATGAATCCATACTGTTTATCATCCTGCTGTCCTAACCTTTCCAATTACCTCCCAAGCCTCTCCTTGATAAATCCCTCCATTACGTTGCCTACCACAGACGTCAGACTGACAGGCCTGTAATTCCTCATCTCCTCTCTAGATCCCCCCCCCCTTTATGTATAGCCTAGGCACTACATAAGCCACCCTCCAATCCTGTGGCACACATCCTGTCTGTGTTAAAAGAGAGATCGAGAGAACGGCTAGAGGACTGGGTCTCTGCTGTCACTAAACAAGACAAAAAAATGGCAGGATTTTAAATTCAGAATTCCACTGGCACCATCATAGCGGTAATCAGGTCAGTTGGGACTGACACTTTTTTTTTTTTAAACCCGGGCTCTGTTGCCTGATAGACATCCACCTTACCAGGGGTATCAGCCAGTCAGAGCATGACGATTTCTTGGCCCATTTTCTAAACAATGGATATAAAGCTCCAGTAACCTGATTGGTCAGCTAAGATCTAAACCTGTGGGTAAATCCTACAAGAACCCATGGCTGAGGAAGGGCATTTATAAAACACATAAACACAATTTTAAATTTATTCAGGGTTTTAAATAAGCTGAAAAAACTGATTAGCAGTTTAACGCGTAAAAGTGCTAATAAGTTGTCAGAATGCATAGCACTTGGCACGGATTGATTAGCAAAATGTTAAAAAATTATATAGTTTTATTAATGTTGTATACTTTGTCATGGACGTACTCAAAAAATGTTTAGCATTACCCCCTGTTTTGCTTAGCCTTTTGAAATGCTATACCAGTTATTTAATAACCTGTTCATTTATACATGAGTCCATTGTATAGTTGTAGTAAGGCACTCAAGGACATGGGTAATTGACTGCCCCTTGTGACACACAACACAAGGCATGAGTGAGTCCGCCAATAACTTATGCCCTATCATGCCTTAACGCTTAGAGTACCTGCCTTTGTTTTGTAAAAGTGTTTATAAGAGATTGAGTGATGAAAGGAATAAAAATAAACCTGAGAGATATGATGCATCCAGAAGTGTCCGTTTTCTTTTCATTTTTTACTTTCCTCACATTTTATGCCCCCTTCGGTCTTTGGTCCTCATTCTTTTGGGGAGTCCATGGCACAGGATGGCTTTTCCTTGTTTCAGCATTATCCCTGCTCCTCCATGGAGCTGTGGTTCTGTCCTGGGGTTCAGACGGGAGGGGTTGTAACCCCAAATCCTATCAGATTTTCATCAGGCAGTGGCCCCTACGGACACACAAGGGCATAGATGTACAGGAGGGTCCTGTTACCTTGGGAGGCAGGGTCATGTCTCGTTCCTCTATTTTCACCCATTAGTCGTTGTGCTTAGACTGCAGCGTGCACATGCCCAGCAGTGTGCTGCATGTGAGCCCAGCTAACAGCTGTTCCTAACCAGCCTACTCCTGCTGTCACCCAAGGTCACGTGGGTGGCAGCACTGCAGCGGAGGCCGGTACCCCTCCCTCCCTGGAACTGGATCGGTGCAGGCCCCCCCTGCTGTGCACCTACAGGCATTGAGGGTATAGTTGATAGCACAGGGCCCCAAATGTACTGGGCGTCACACTGCAGGTCATGGCATTTATCCCCCTTCCCTGTGGATGTCTGCACACTACTGCTCTAGTGCTTGCAGAAAAAGTAGTGCATCATTTGGGATGCATGATCCCCCGATGATCCAGGATCAGGCGTGAACCTAGTTCGCTAGCATTACAAGCGGTAACCCTGCCACTACAGTAATGGGCCACATATTGACTGTTTTATCTGCCTTCTGTTCCACACTGCCTGGTTGATAGGTATGAGCAGAAACTCTCTACATAGGGCTGGTCTAGCAGTGCAACAATAGTGCTTCTGCTCGCAACACTGACTTAACCTGGGTTCAGAAGCAAGCCTAAATCACCGGGGGGTAGTTGAGAATCTCCCAGAACTCTCTCCTCCTCCGTGGAGGGAAGTCCGTACACTCTGCTGCACTAATGCCACCTGGGTGACCACAGGTGGCAGTACAGTCTGGAGCCGCTGATGGGAGGGCAGGTGCATCCTGACTGCAACATCTCTGGCAGTCCTTGCCCACAAAGTGGTCGGTGTTGGGGAGAACAAAAGTAAAAAAGATGCTTCCAGGTGAAGCAGAATGAAGCAGAGTCCTCCTACAGGCCCTGCAGTGCCTACTGGGCTTCCTGCCACAACCAGGCCAAACACCCCTCAGCACTTCGGGAACCCAGAGGGACTCCACCACAGGGGGCAAACTGTGGGATTCTGAATAGCAGGTAAATAAGTCCCAGAAACAGTAGGGGAGTGCTGGTGATGGGGGTACTTGGCACAGTTGCTGTTTGTCTGTATTTTAGCTACACTGTGCTTTCAGTATAAAAAGCTGCAGATTCCTGTTTGAGACACTACGTCAGTAATATATGAAAATAACACAAAATGTCTTTTCAGCATGAGTTACATATGTGGCTTACAGTACATATGGATGCAATTGAAGGCCTACATGCAAATTCTGTGTGAATATCTGTTAATAATCTGCCGACACTGTGTATTTTTCGATCATTACTGTTTATGTTCCCTTCCCCCAATTTTCCGTCCCCCCCATATTTTCACTTACTAGCTTCTTGCGGCAGGCTGGGTGGCTGTATCAGCTCTGTCCCAGTTACACCGCGGCCATCCTGTGTCTCTGTCTGTCTCTCCTAGACCTGGCAGTCCACCAGAGCTTATGGAGAGGGCTTCATGAAGCCCAACCTCCGTTTCTTTCCCCTGATTTTCTTCCTGAGGCATGGTGTACATGCAGTGTGGCATAAGCGCACTCCGAGGAAGCACTCCAAGCACGCTGTACGCCACCTTCTACGGGCAGTCAAATGCCAGTCATGAGATCCTCTCGAGGGGAAGAGAGCTGTCCTATGGACACTCAGTCTTCCCTCCATGGACCCCTGAAGGATCAGGGTACATTCCCGAACCCAGGTTGCCAGTGTGGTAGCAGGGAGGCACAGATGCCTCAACCCACCGGGCCGGCCACTTTCCTATTTTCATTGGGCATCTTAATTTATGGTTTTCCAAAATCTCTCAAGGTTCTTACCAGATAGCATCTGATGTTTTGCTTCATGTTGAGTTGCTCTGGGAATCTTTATGACTCTTAGACTTCTGATTGTTTTTTACCCATGTCCTTTCTGCCTAAATAGAAAAATCCTACTACTGCAGTTGATTTTTTTCAACTCAGGAGTACAGATGTAACAGGTTGCAGTGGATAGTTGCATTTTAACTAACAGAAGTCTTATACGTTTCTTTTTTTTTTAATTTTTATTACAAGATTTCATATACAATAGAGTTTCAAATTGCTTAATTTTTTTATAATGCAGGTTGTATGTTTTGAGCCGGCCTGGTGGTGCTGAGGGTTGAGGTGCTGGACGCCACACCTCGCTCCACACTGGTGACCTTGGTTCAGGAGCGGACTCGGGTTGCCTGGGGTCAGCCGGGGAGGAGAGGATTGAGCATCCGGAGGACTGCTCTCCTCTTCTTGGGAGGGACGGTGGTGCACCCTGCAGTACTGGCAGGTCCCAGTGGAGACTGGGAGCATCACAGCTAGCAGGGGCACATAGAAGGGGTAGGGGGGTGTCGGTGGACATCCTGCGCATGGGTGTGGGAGTGCGCCTGTTGCACACTGGATGTCAATGCACATCCGCGCCCTCGGGGAAAACGGAAAGTGGAAAAAAGCCCTGGCATCGAGGTAGGCGAAGGTGGGATCCTGAGGACAGCACTCACGGTCACAGCTGGATCCTTTCGGCCAGCCTACGGCTCTTACCCTCACTTTGGCCACCATCTACATTCTAACTAGAGCACTGGAGGAGTTGGCAGTCCCACCTCGGGGGACTCAGAGCCGGGGGGGTTGGTAGGTCAGGGGTGAGGCCCGAGAGCACCCTGGGACGGAGGTTAGACCAGAGGATTTCAGGCAGAGTGGGAGAATGCCGTGCCCAGTGGTCCACGCTGGAGAGAGAGACCTATGAGGCCAGTAAGTAGGAGGCATAAATAGAGTTGGGGGGAGAAACTGTCCAAATGACGTACAGATAAAGTCCACCAAAAAATGGTGATACCAAAGAAAAGTTATTAATTAAAATCTTTAATATGATAAAACCGTACCAAATTAAAAATATAAGAAATTAAGGTGTCCCAAGCCCCTCAGTATTTTGTCTGTACATTTGGTTATTAAACATATCACAGTAAAACTACCTGTATGCACAGAAGAAAAGCTCCTTATATACGTATGTATTATACCACTAGTGTTGTGTTTCCTTCATTGAATACAAGAAGAAAATAAATTAAATGTTTTTGTTTTTTTTATGTAGTGGAATTGTTGCACAAGCTTACAGAAAGGGTCATCGGTGCACACTTGTGACGCTAAGCAGTTTTCCTGTCCCTCAACCACTCCAAAATGATTGACATTACACCACATCTGGGAGAGACATGGGGCTAGCAATCTCTTTTTAAGACCAGTGCCGGTCTCGCTGTTGAACTAGGGGTTGAGAGTCTGTTCTCCTTCAGTCAGAGAGTGAGTGGCTCGAGGCCCATTCTGAACCCAGATCTTCTGTTGTAGAAGCAGCAGAGGCTGGTGCATAGCTGGCTGCCATTGCTCAGGCACAGGAATCCATGATTGCGCCAAACTCCAAGTTAGTGCTGAGCACAATATTTCGCAGATGCAGAAACAAAATATTGCCAAGTATGCTTCTCTGGTAGACGTTGGGAACATGGACAGGCATTAGATTCTCGAATGTTTTGCTGTGCTCTATTGCTTTTTCAAGGGGTGGTGTGAGCCTGGATTTCCGGCACTGTAGTGAACAAACTATCTCCATGCCACTGGTCTGCCTATTGGGCAGTTTCATTCTTTTCTTCATTTGGTAACATATGAAACAGCTGATCAATCTGAAGACCTAATAGCTTTAGTCTTGAGATTGGAATCTAAGTTGCAGAACCAGCAGGAGGCTTAGTGCAGTCCTGTAGGATAAGCACTGACTCGAGGGAAGGGTTGTGACATATATTGCTGTAGGAGGAGGCAAATTACACAGAGTAATGTGGCTGGTGCCACATCAGCTTTGCATCATGCCCCGACACCCAGTGGCTCCTCTCTGCCATCACTCATACATGGATTTGGATGCAGTCTCCTGCCTGGTGTCTTCTGGGAGTCTGTCACTGATGAGGGAGGAAGACCATGGGAGCAGTATGGCAACAGTGGGAGGTGCTTCCATTAACAAGATAGCAGGTAGGGTGAGCAGAGGGTGGAAACCGCAGTGAAGGAGGAGGAGGATGGATAGAGGTAACGGGGGAAAAAATCATTTGAATTGAAAACTGTCTATTTGACAATGCTAATCCTTGTTTTTTTTTTTTTCTTTAAGGGAAACACATGTCACATGGCAGCCTGCTCCAGGGACTAAAGCAGCCATGTTGGTGAAAGTAAACAGTATACGAAAACAGGTCTCAACGCCAGATAGTGCACCTCAGGTGCAGAACAGCCTTCCAGCAAACCATCCCAGTGCTTTGCTTACAAAACCGACAGGGTACGCTCAGCCACAGCAGGCTGCCCGAATCGCCTTAGCTGATAAACCGGCTTCCTCTCCTGCGGACACCAACCAATCAATGCAGGTTAAAAAGACTGAAAATGGAAGCTTCTGTTCGGTACTGTCCAATGGTTCAAATTATCAGACACCACGAAGAAGTCAAACAGGGACACCACAGCCTTTATCCCCAAGATATGGTTCTCCTCCACCCATTTATGATGAGCCATCTTTGGATTCACCCATCTATGATGAACCACCTCTGGAGATGGATGTGGAAACTGTCCATCGGAGTGAGCCATCATCTCCTCAGATGTCACCGACTCACAGCTTGCAGTCCCAGTCACTGAAGCTCTTACAACACCCAAGCATACATCAACAAGCTTTAAATAAACACAGAAGAACTCCTTCAGCTACAGAGTACAGTCCTGCAGGTAGAGAGTGCATCAAGCACATGGTCAGCGTTGATCAAGTATCCAAGCAGCCTCATTCTCCAAATGGAACAGTCAAGCCACAGCCTGGGCAGCTCCTGTCAAAAGACAGTTTTAAGCAATCTTGGAGGGCCCTAGAGGCTAATGTTCTGAAGAACATTGAAGCCCACCATAGTCGCCAAAACAGCCTTCAGTCTCAGGAGTACCCCACTGTAATAAGCCAACAGGATTCTGGTTATTCAACAGGCCCTTCTCCAAGTATGAGGAAACGGAGGGGGAGGAGACAAGTGGTAGTTCCAGGAAGGCCTGGTTCAATAGGCAGCAGTAGTGAGCTCAATGCATTAAATGATAAGTTGATTGCAGAGATGCGGGTCGTGGTCAACAGATCAACAACCAGTCAGGGAAGCAAGGCGAGTTTGGACACGGAAATGTCAGAGAATTCCATTCCTGCGGACAGTAACAGAGCCAGGTTAATCTCTGAGCATCTGAAGCAATATGGTGGCCGGGGATCAAGAGATGACATCACAGCTAGCAACAGATCTTTGTACAGACCAGGATCCACAGACATCAGGGCAGGTAGCAATAATGATCAGTCAGCACAACAGGATGTTGTAAGGCAGAAAAGGACGTATGAAAAGGTAGATTCTTTGGACAAGAGCACCACCAGTCAGATAAGTTTGGCTTCCCCAGATGCTGTACATACACCATCTCAGGTACAGTAGTTTAAAAAAAAAAAAAAAGTCTGCGAAGCTGGCACAAAACTTGCGCTAGATGTTTATTATTCAGTGTTCTTTACATCACAAAAATGAGACTTCTAGTTTTATCATGCTGAGAAGAGTTACATATATAGTTACGTAGACTGTGACAGCAGATAAGGGCCGCTAGGCCCACCCAATCTGCCCAATTGTTTTTTTTTTATTATTATTATTCTTTTTTATTATTATTACACCCTCTACCATACCCCCATGATTTCCTTGTGCCTGTCCCAGGCATTTCTGAAATTCTGTTTACTGTTTTTGCCCCCTCTACCTCCTCTGGAAAGACTATTCCAGGCATCCACCACCTTTCCTGTGAAAACATACTTCTTTGCATCCCCTCTGAATTTACCTCCTCCAGCTTCATGGTGTGCCCCCTTGTTTTAGAGCAGCTTTTCCTCTAAAAGATACTCTCCTCCTGTACCTTATGAACCCCCGTAAGGTGTTTAAAGTTTTCTATCATATCACCCCTCTCTCCTTTCCTCCAGGGTGTACATCTTTAGCTCTGTAAGTCTTTCCATATAGGGCTTTTAATGCAGATCCTGCACCATTTTGGTATCCCTCCTCTGGACCACCTCCATTCTATCTCTTTTCTGAGATGTGGGTTCCAAAAACTGCACAGTACTCAAGGTGGGGTCTTAGACGTGATTTATATAGAGTCATAATCACCTCTCTCCCTCTGCTGGAGATACCCCTGCCTATGCACCCCAGCATCCCACTGGCTTTCCCGATTGCTTCATCACGTTGGCTGGCCACCTTAAGATCATTTGATATGAGTACCCCTACGTCTCTTTCTGAGAGGTGTGGTAGACGTGGGATACATGGATTTCAGCAAGGCTTTTGACACTGTTTCACACATAAGACTGGTAGGCAAGTTGAGTAACTTGGGGTTAGATAATAAAGGTGGTAACCTGGATTAGAAACTGGTTAGCAGATAGGTCACAGAGAATAGTGGTGAATGGAGTGTGCATAAAGGAAGGGAGGGTGACCAGTGGGGTTCCTCAGGGATTAGTGCTGGGACTGGTCCTCTTCAATATCTTTATAAGTGACATAGCGGAAGAACTGGAATGGAAGGTCTGCCTCTTTGCAGATGACAGCAAGATCTATAACAGAGTGGACACACTGGGGGTGGAGAGGATAGAATGTGCCGGGATCTAAATGGACTGGAAGAAAGGGCATGGCAGCTGGGTTTTAATGGAAAAAAATTGCAAAAATAATGCATCTTGGCCATAGGAACCCGGGAGCAGAGTACAAGATGGGCAGAGTGATACTGACAAAGACCAAGAAGGATCTAGCTCCTTGGTCACCCAGTCAAGGAAGTCTATCAGATTTGTTTGTCATGATCTTCCCGCTGTGAAACCATGCTGCCTTGGGTCCTGTAGTCCACTGAATACAAGATATTCCACAATCCCTTCCTTCAGAAGTGTTTCCATCAACTTACAGACCATCAGTGTCGGGCTAACAGGCCTGTAATTGCTCACCTCTTCCTTGCTACCACGTTTGTGAAGTGGGACTATATTTGCCCTTCTTCAGTCCTGTAGGACCATATCAGTCTCTAGTGATCCGTTAAAAAGGTCTGTCAGGGCCGGCTCAGTGGCGCTGAGGGCTGACATGCTGGACGCCTTACCTCATGCTACGCCGGCGACCTGTGTTCAGGAATGAGCACAGGCGGCCGGGGGTTGACAGGGGAGGAGAAGGATCGAGCATCCGAGGGACTGTTGTCCTTCTCCAGGGAGTGGGGGCGCCAGTGTCAAGATTCGACTGGCCCCTAGCAAAGGCTGGGGGTCAGTGCGCCAACACTCTCAGAAGGGGTGGAGATGGGGCAGACACCTGAGGAGTGGGTAGAAGCAAGGCTTCCTCTGCCTGGTGTCATTGCACTTCATCTCCAGGGAGAAAAATGAGAAAATCATTGCCACGGAGCATGACTGAGGGCACCTGCGGCCTGGCCACACTGGATCCAGTCTCCGGTGGGGGTTGGGTCACCCCACTGACCCTGCGGGGGTAAGCACTGGGGGTAATAGTCAGTGCTGACTGGTAGACGCCGGGGGATGGGGTTGGGGGCTCCTTCCTGAGGTAGGACTGTGGCAACAGGAACAGAAAAGTAGTAGCAAATAAGTCTGTCAGAGGTGCAGCCAGTACCTCCCTAAGTTCCCTCAGTATCCTTGGATGTACCCTGTTCTTCCCCATACCTTAGTCTACTTTTAGGTTGTCTAGTGCTTTCTGGACTCTTCCCCACTGAAAACAGACTACTGTCCATTTCTCTCACCTCTGAGCTTCTGGTGCTTCTTTGTGGTCCCTGCCATTCCCCTTCTGCTGTGAAAACTGAGCAGAAGTATTTGTTCAAGATGTTGTCTTTTCTTGATACTCCTCTATGTAGTTCCCTCATTCTTTAACTGTACAGTCCCTCCCTTTGACTTCCTTTTTTCACTTTTCCAGCCACCTCTCCTATCTGGCATCCTTTGAGATAACGGTGTCGGACTTGATGGCGACTGGGTAGGGGAAAAGGTCTCCCCACTCTTATCCAACGCTGCCTCAAGCCTAGCAACCTTCTCCTGGCTTGAAATCAATGCAGTTTTGAGTATAGAGACCCTTCCCTCCAGCTCATAGAGGTGCGTGCAGATGGGGCAGCATCACAGGCTGCAGAAGGCCTCCTTAAAGGAAGTTTCTGGCATAAGGTATTGGGCTTCTTATTGTAATACGTGTATACTCAAATGTCAGACATTCTTTGTGGAAAGTATTTTTTTTAACTCACTGTATGAAGTTATTGAAGGGATCATATCTGGCTCTGTAGCCACCACCAGTCGATCCCTTCCAGCTTTCTACTTTGTCTGCTCTGCCCCAGCACTCCAAGGTTCTGTGACGTATCAGCAAAGAGAGTGCGGGGGCGTGCCCCATACAAGTCTGTGGGGTGGTTTTACAGTGCTGTTTTTTGAATCTTTTAAGCAGTCTGAGAGGAAAATGAAAGCCACTGCTCTACTAATAGGAACCCTATGGAATGGAGTTGAGGGTGTCTGCAGTGCAACGAGGGTCAGTGGTGATGGAACCATTTATGTTGAGCTGGGATGGGGGAGAATACAGGCTTTCCACTGAGTTCCTTAATGATGTCCCAGAATTTTCAGGCCGAGCCCCAGGAAGAGACAAGGGAGGACCTGTAGTAGTCCGCTTTGGCCTTACGGATGACCCAGGTGCAGTTGTTTCGAGCTGCCCTGTAGGCTTGCCTATCAGCGGGCTTGCCAGAGTCAAGGGCTCTGTGCTAGAAGTTGTCCCTGTGGTGCATTTGCGTGAGTAGGAATTGGGTGACCCAAGGGGTGTCTGGGTTTTTGATAGTGATTTTGGAAAGAGGGGCAAAAGTGTCACAGGCTGAGTTGAAGGAGTGGATAAAGTAATTGAGGGCCGAGTCAATGTCCGGAACTAGTTTAATTGGAGTCCAGTCCCGGCGAGTAAGGTAGTCAAATAGCTGACCTAGCTTGCCGGGTTTGAGGTGCTGCTGAAAGATAGTGCTTGGGGGTGGTTTCTGTACTTTGCAGGACCAGGAGAAGATGACTAGGGAATGGCCGCTGAGTGCATTGGGTAGTACAGTGGTATCAAAGATTTTGAGGGGTCTGTTGGATATGACAACATCCAACAGGGTTGCAGAGCCATTAGCGGGATTGAGCTGGGTGGGTGACCAGTTGGGGAGGGCAAGAGCAGCAATTGCATCTTTTGGAGTGCACTCTGAAGAAAAGGGGGTTACTAGTGGGGTACCGCAGAGTTCAGTATTAGGACCGGTCTTCTTCAATGTCTTTATAGCGACATTGCAGAGGACTGGAAGGAAAATATGTCTCTTTGCAGATGACACAAAGATCTGCAACAGAGTTGATGCACAAGGTGGGGTGGAAAGGATCAGAAGGGACTTAGCAAGGTTAGAGGAATGGTCAAATGTATGGCAGCTTAGATTCAATGCTAAGAAGTGCAAGGTAATGCACCTGGGAAACAAAAACCCAGGGGAAGAGTACACAGTGGGGGGGTAAGATACTAACAACAACAAAAATGGAAAGGGACCCGGGGGTAGTCATATCAGATGACCTAAAGGTGGTCAGGCAATGAGAGAGGGCAGCAAGGAGGGCTTGGGGATACTGGGATGCATAGCGAGAGGCATCACCAGTTGAAAACAGAAAGTTATTATCCCTCTGTACAGACAGCTGGTGAGACTCTATCTGGAGTATTGCATGCAGTTCTGGAGACCCAATCTCTGCAAAGACATGGACAGGATGGAAGCTGTCCAGAGGAGGGCAACTAAAATGGTGCAGGGTCTGCACCGGAAGACATATGAAGAGAGACTTAAGGAGTTTAATATGTATAGCCTCGAGGAAAGGAGGGAGAGGGGGGACATGATAGAAACTTTCAAGTACCTCAAGGGAATCAACAAAGTCCAAGAGGTAGCATCTTTCAAAAAGAGGTGTGCAAGAACAAGGAGGCACAATGTGAAGATGGGGGGTGGTGGGCGGCTCAGAGGTAATTTAAGGAAGTATTTTTCCAGAGGGGTTGTGGATGCATAGAGCGGCCCTCCGGAGAAGGTGTGGAGTCAAAACTGGTGGAATTCAAGCATGCATGGGACAGTCATAAGGCAATTCTAGGGGGTGGGGGTAGGAAGAAGTAGGCTGCTGGTTAACTAGGATCTGCAGCTTATCCATTAGGTAGGAAAATGGGCAGACTGGGTGGGCCAAGCGGTCCTTATCTGCCGTCAAATTGTATGTTTCTAGCCATGAGGGTGTGGTACAGGCAGCAGCCTGTCATAAAGCAGGCATTCCCCTAGCATCACACTCTCCTGACAAAGATTCCAGAAAGCTGGATTCTGTTGCAAAGAAGCAATGTTTGGGTTCCTCCCTGGCAATTAGGCAGGCTTCATATATGGCCTGTTTTGCCAGGTATTAAAGGACACGCTGGGGCACTGCTGGAGATTACAAAATCTGTGCCAGCACCAATGGCAGCAGACCTGGAGAAGCTGCCAAGAGAGGTGTAAAGACCTCCAAGGTTCAATTCAGAAAAGCAGTGGATAGCAATGACACTGCAGCCAGGCAGATGGCTTCGTCAGTGTCTCTAAGGAGATTTGTTTGGCTACGGACAACCAGTCTTACACAAGATACCCAGTCCAAAACCATGGACTTCCCACGTGAGCCTTCGTCTCTGTTCGGACAGCAGACTGAGGCTTATATGAAGAAGATGGATGAATACAAAGCAGCATACCAAAGTGCTGCTACTAAGGATAAGGCTCCTACCCCCCCAAAAGCAGCATGCCAGGGGTCATAGGGGCAGACCTTACAGGCCATTCTTCCAGCCTCAAGCCTACCCTCAATATCAGCAGCAGAGAGGCTACTTCAGGGGCAGGAGAGGCACCAACCGAACTAGCCCCAGCACCCAGTCAGCACCTCAAAATAAGCACACACCCTGAGGGATCTGCTCGAGTCACCTCATCAGGTCCAGTAGGGGGCAGGCTGACCCACTATGTCCAGGAATGGCAATCCATCACCACGGATCGGTGGGTCCTGGAGGTAGTGTGTCAAGGCCTTGCACTCTGTTTCAAACTCAGACCAAAACTGAAGGCAAGAGTTTTTCAACCTTCCTCCCCCACAGAGACACTCTTACTGGAAAAGGAGGTGTTAAACCTGCTTTCATTAGGAGCAGTGGAGCCAGTTCCTCTCTTACAGAAAGGAAAGGGCCTTTACTCAAGATACTTCCTCACAACCAAGAAAACCGGGGAGTGGTGACCCATATTGGATCTCAGACACCTGAACAGGCAGTTACTGAAACCAAAATTCAAAATGGTCACTTTAAAAACGATTTTGCCAACTTTAAGGCAAGGAGACTGGCTGGCATCTCTGGATTTAAAAGATGCCTACTTCCATATCCTAGTAAGGCAGTCTCACAGAAAATTCCTCAGGTTCAGACTTCATCAGGCCACTACCAGTTCAGAGCAGTGCCTTTCAGCCTTACTTCTGCTCCAGGGGGTATTCACAAAATGCTTGGCTGTGATTGTGGCACACCTACAAAGGCAGGTACTGGCAGTTTTTCCATACCTGGGTGACTGGCTCTTAGTGGGGCAGTCTCCTCAGCAGGTCAAGCAGTCTCTGGCCTTAACACAGGAACTGTTACAGTCCCTGGGTTTCTTGATAAACCAGCAGAAGTCAGTGCTGCAGCCAGTACAGCTCCTGGAGTTTATAGGAGCAGAATTGGGATTCAGTCAGAGGAAAGGCCTTTTCTTCCTCAGCTTAGGGCAGACACTCTCAGACAGCTGGTGTGCTCCTTCAAGCCTCACAGCCTCAGGCCGGCCAGGCACTTTCTCCAGTTGTTGGGCCACATGGCACCCTCAACTGCCACAGTGTCAGGAGCAAGATTTCAGATGAGGGATATTCAATACCTCCTCAAGCATTAGTGGCATCAGAAAAAAGACAGGTTATCAAAGCTGGTCCCAGTCTCTCAAACATTCGTGCAGGCACTCCAGTGGTGACAGGATCCGGAAAACCTCAGACAGGGGGTTCCATTCCTCCAAGAGCAACCATCTCTGGAGCTCCCTACAGATGCTTCTCTGCTAGGGTGGGGAGCACACCTAGGGGAGCATACTGTCCACGGTACTTGGCTCAAACAGGAGTCGCTGCACATCAACCTGTTGGAGCTCAGGGCAGTGTTCCTAGCACTTCAGGCATTCGCCAGTATGCTGCAAGGAAAGGTGGTCCAGGTCAGGACAGACAACGTGACTACTATATATTACATCAACAAACAGGGAGGCACAAGATCCACACCCCTGTGCACAGAAACTATGAAAATGTGGACCCTAGCCTATTCCCTGAACATTTTGCTGTCATCAGTCCACCTTCCAGGGAAGGACAATGTGCTGGCAGATGCACTGAGCAGAATAAATCAGAACCATCACGAATGGTCTTTAAACAAGCAAGTACTGCAGCTGGTGTTCAGAAGGTGGGGCATTCCAGAGGTAGGCCTCTCTGCGTCCCCAGACAACTACCAGCTCCCTCTGTACTGTTGCAGACCTCCACTGTAGGGCACAGTACCACTGGCTGCATTGACCCTGGATTGGACAGGGAAGTTCCTGTATGCCTTCCCTCCCTTCTCATTATTGCTGAGCGTCCTGAACAAGCTCAGGTCCCAGCCAGCCACAATGATCCTCATTGCCCCAGATTGGGCCAGATAGCCATGGTATTCTCTAGTTCTGTCCCTCTCAGTAGCCAAGTGAATCAGCCTACCCAGGAGGCACAATTTGCTGACGACCACCCAGGGCAGGATCCCCTACCTTAACCTTCGATCCCTCAGAGTCAGAGCCTGGTCCTTGAGGACCTAGAGTGTGCAAATTTTAATCTCTCAGAAGGGGTAATGGAGGTCCTTAGGGTATCCAGAAAAACCTGTACTTCTATGTGGAAAAGATTTTCTTTCTGGTGCAGGGACGAAAGCTTAGACCATACCCAGGCCGGCTTATCAGTAGTTCTTGACGATCTCATCCATCTTCATTCCCTAGGCCTCAGGACCTCTACTTTGAAGGTGCATTTGGCTGCAATGTCTGCTTGCCTGTCAGCAGGTAAGCCATCCTCTTTGGTCTCTGATACAGTGTTCCAAAAGTTTTTTAAGGGGCTACTGAATTTGCACCTTTCTCATAGAGTCCCTACACCTGTGTGGGACTTAACCATTTGCATAGCACAGCTTATGCAGCCTCCTTTCGAGCCCATGTCATCAGCTGATCTTAAGTATGTGGCTTGGAAGGTTGTGTTTTTAGTGGCCATTACTTCTGCCAGAAGGATTAGTGAGATTCAGGCTTTGTCCATGGAGCCCAGTGATGTGGCCTTCCATAGGGACAAGGTGGTACTCAGGACAAATACATTTCTTCCAAAGGTGGTATCTGACTTTCACACATTAATCAGTCCATCACCCTGCCATTCTTTTTTTTACTGATCATTCCTCCTCAGGTGAGCATAGACTACATAGCTTGGATGTCAAGAGGGCTATTAGTTACTACCTAGAGCACACAAAAGGTCACAGAGGGGATAGAACCCAGCTCTTTCTGACCTATGGAGAGGTTGGCAAGGGTAAACCTGCCACAAAGAGATCCATAACGAGATGGATTGTCTCATGTATCCAGTTCTCTTATGACAAAGTGGGTAAGCAGCCCCCACAAGGGCTTAGAGCCCATTCTGCTGGAGGGACTGCTGCATCTGTAGCAGCTTCCAGAGACATTCCTCTTCTGGAAATCTGTAAGACAGCTACCTGGAAAAGAGTTCACACATTTACCCAAGCACTACTGCCTGGACACCCAGGCCAGGAGTGATGCCAGGTTTGGCACAGCCGTTCTGCAGAGCCTGTTTCCTAAATAGGCACTCTGCCTGCCTCCAAAGGCACTGCTTGGGTGGTCTGCATTTGTCAGAATACAGTAAGATTTCCTGGGGTTTGAAGAAAACCTTACTTACCATAGTAATCTTGTTTCTTCTAAGGGAATCTTACTGTATTCTGAGCTCCCACCCTTCCTTCCCTGCTAGGACCTACAAGACTCTACTTACTCCTGCATCACTGATGTTGGAAACCTGTGGGTACCTATTAGTTTTTTGGGCATCTGTTGACTTGAGTCTTAGAGATGCCTCCTGTTGTTTGGAGTTTCTGCTCCCCTAATGGGGGTATTTAAGGGTAGAAAACTTAGTGTGGATAGTTAGTATTTAGTTTCTGCATGCTTCGTAAGAATCTGTCGGTTGCAGGAAGTGCAACCAGGGACAGTGATTTCAAAACCGAGCTCGAGCCTAACATTCCACTATTAGCATAGGTTCTATTAACCATTTAGGCTCGGGGGCAGTCCTATAGTGAGACCATATTGCATTTATCAGAATACAGTAAGATTTCCTTGGAAGAAACAAGATTTCTATGGTAAGTGATGTTTTTTTACTGTCTGTAATTGGGGATCCAGTTCAAAGTTTTGGACTAAAAACCAACACTTTTCTCGTTTTTTAACGCAGGCGCTGAACCGTCTGCTGCCTAAAACTTTGTCTCTCTTTTTTACCTGGCCTAACTAGGCCACCAGGGGTAAATACAGTTATTTAATTTTCCTTATCCGGGCCTGACTAAGCAATTTCAAATCAAAGTTATTTAACTGGCTGTGCTTAACTGGGCCTAACTAAGCCACTTGGTTAAGCTCTAAATTTTGTGAGGGTTATGTCACTGAAACCCAAGATAAAAACCGGTCCCACTGGGTTTCAACGGTGCACTGAATATGAGAGCAATTTTCTAAGGCTGATCTGCACTTAGTGTTCTGTATTGCTGTGGGTTTGAGCACCTGCAGACAGACTGCAAATTTGTAAAAAAAACCTCAATGTACCCTCGTTAGACGACAGGGTAAACTGAGGGATAGAATGTCAGAGAAATCTTCCAGTGAGGTCCGGTTCTAAAGACAAACCGGTCAAACCGGAGACTAAGCCCTTTGGCCAGGGTGAAACCTCGTTGGGGAAAAAGGGCAGCAGATTCAGCCCCTGATATGAGCCCTGCAAAAAAGACATGGAAAAGCGATTCAGAACTGCATAAGCAGACGGTTGCGACTCCGACCGCTGAGGAAATCACTAAAGCTGTCCATATTGTTCAGTCATTGCAACCTGGTTGGGGTGAACTGGCTCAGCAACTGATAACCCATACCTAGGTTCAAGCACCTGTCTGTTTCGTTCCTTCAGGCTCTGTGGACCCAGAGGAGTTTTATGAGTCAGAGTATAAGGATTGTGGCGAAGAGGATGAGCTGGGTATCCTCAGTATGAGTCTCGCCCTCACCTTTCTAAAGATTCTACTTCCCACTTTACTTTCATGAGGCATGTAGCAGAGACATTACAGTTGTCTGTGCAGGAGAGCAGAGAGGATATGCATGAAAAAGGGCTACCAAAGTGTGACATTAATGTCAATTTTTAAACTCTGTAATATAGCAATTATTATAAGATTTTTTAATGCTGTGACTCACCTTATAAAAATGTAGTATGGTGTAGGATAACTCCAATGTTGGGGCCTGAGACGGAAGCCTCGACAAAGCTGCACGTGTAACAGGGGACATAAAAGCAGGACTGCACGTGTAACAGGGGACATAAAAGCAGGACTGCACATGTAACAAGGGGCATTAAAGTACCACAGGCACACCACTACCTGTCTGCACACACATGGAGGCTCGCCACCACCCATCTGTAGACAACAGGGAGGCACGCCACCACCCATCTGTAGACAACAGGGAGGCACGCCACCACTCATCTGCAGACAGTATGGAGGCATGCAGCTAAACACCTGATGGAATCTTTCAAACAAGTTCATCATTAAAGTATGCATTCTAATCAGGGCATCATCGGTTCATATTACTTGAATAATGGGCTGTCCATGTAAACTGAACACAGACAACACCCGCAGAAAACTGTATAGTTGATTTCCATACTACTTTTCTTTTTGGGGGGTGGGGGGGAGTAGGCAAAGTTCTATAAATTCACCACACACACGTATGATATGGCTGACCAGTATGGCCCAGAGAATAATGTATCCTAGTTAGGGCACCACAACAAGCAGCGTGGGAGAGTGCTTTTTTAACATTAAACTCCACCCCTCCAATAACAGTGACCACATGGTTTTGTGCTATGATTAACAATATGCTCTGGTTGCCCTGCGATGCAACCAGAAAATCCACAAAGGCACAATAATTAACATTTTAAATGTGCAAAAAATAAAATACTGCAGGCAGCGCCAGACAAGTTAGCTAATGCAGCAGCATCACTCAAACACCACCTGAATCACAGCACACAAACTAGCCACCCCACCAACATTAGTTGTTGCCTACTTAGGCGTACAACTCAGTTGTGCATAAACTGGTAATTGGTGTAACGGTGTAGCAAATACATGTGCAATATGCATAACTTTTTTTTTTTTTTTAGGGCAGGTGTTGTGGGCATAGTCACACACAAAATGGGTTTTGCCAAGATCACCAGCCCCAGTACAAGCTATCTGTTTGAATACAATAAGTGCACATCTGGGGTTGTTTGGTGATTTTGAAATTTAAACCAAAATAGCAGGTAGGGTTACCATGGTGGCATCCAAGCTTAAAAAAAACTAAATAAATTAATTTTGTTCATGTTTTTGTTTTCAGATACTAAAATCCTAACCCAGTGTCAAAACAATCACAAACCAACTAACAAAGCTGTTCAAATTATTAAATCACTTCTTAAGTGAAGACAGAAAATGGAGAAAAACGTAATAAGCGCAGTACGAGTCACGCATCATCCCATCTGCCAGAAGAAAAAAAAAAAAAAGTAAAATACTGAACCCAGGCATCCACAGGTCTGCTAACAAAATGGTAGCAAGCATACACCCATCTGGTAACAAAAGGAAGCCATGCATGCACACAGCTGCAGATAAAATGAAGGGATGTAGCCATCTGTCTACAGACAAAATGGAGCCATTCATCCACCAATCTGAAATCAAAATGGAGGCAGTCGTACACATATCTGCAAACAAAATGGAGGCATGCATCCACCCATCTGCAAATCAAAATGGAGGGATGCATACACCCACCTGCAAGCAAAATAGAGGCACGCATCTATCCATCTGCAAACAAAATGTAGGCACGCTTCCAGTCATCTGCCAGCCAAAATGGAGGCACACCACAAAACATACCACAGGAACTCAGTCAACTGTCACCAGACCTGATATACACAGACCAAATAGTGCACTAGCACCCCCCAAGATAATCGGTGACTACATAGTTTGGTATCCAGATTAACAACAGATGCTGTGGGTGCCCTGTGATGCACCAAGACAAAACGTAAGTGCTGCACCCTACTAATAAGCAAGCCAGTAACAAATGCATTACACAATGCAATAGCTCATCACAACTGATGTCAAGATTGTGCCAGGCAAACCTACCACTCCACCTAAATTTGTGGTTGCCACTGGCCCAGTGGTTTGGAGTGCTGAGGCATCTGTGCCTTACCTCCTGTCATGCCAGTGACCGGCCAGTATGCCATGGGCAGAAGCGCGCATGGCACGGCCATTGCCAACATTGCACGCTCTACCTAGGGGGAAACGCAGAATGAGGTAAAATGAGGTCCCAGATCGAGCAAGATGATGGCAGCCACCCGCCGCAGGCCTCAATCAACTCTGAATGGAAATTCCTGGAATCTGGATCCTAGTCAAAGTGATTTTAAGCAAGGGAGGGCTCCTCACTGCCCTGCCATGGAGGGTAAACTGTGGAGGAAGAAGGGGTTAGCTGCCTGATGTCGGGGTGTGGGGCTGGGCAGGTGGCTGAAAGATAGATGCCAGCTGGTGGGGACCTGAAGGAGAATCAAATAAATTAAAAAAATAAACTTTGTGGTTGCCTAATTTGGGCACACCAAACTAACATGCACATCTGATCATGCCACACCTCTCAACTGTACCACCTCATGAGAAAAAGTTCATTTTATTCACAAAAGCCCCCGTTACACATTGAGAAGGTTTCTTCCACATTCAGCAGCAACATTATAAAGCAAAAATGCATAGCAGTTCAAATAAAAAAAATATTATTTAATAGCTGACTTTGTGAACACAAATGCACACATTTTAACAGTGGTCTGAGCTTCTGAGTAATAGATTTGATGAAGTGTTCCACATTCTGAGGGGCAGTGTTTCACATTTGGGGGATGTACTGAGTTACAGTGCTCATACAACTCTTTGATAAGGGGAAGCACATATTCAGGAGTGTTGGTAGATTGTACTGGCAGTGCCCAGGTAAATACAAGAATTATGTTTTTTTTTGTTTTTTTTTTAATACCAAAAACTACAATAAATATCAGACACTGCACTCAATCTTTTTAATAACCCCCAAGAAAAACAATCATTGTAACAGCAGTATGTAAAATACCATCCCAACATATGAAAAGCACATTTAAAATAAAGCATTGAAACCAAAAGCCAAAATAAATAGTATCTCAAAAATAAAGAGCCAAGGATTAAATACAGGTACCAAACCCTCCCTAATAACCAAATAATGCAGTGTGCTAATCCCAGACACTCCACTCAGTCTCCATACCTCTCCAAAATTGTCTATAAGAGCAGCATGTAAAGTACAACCCCAACATAAAAAGAACATTTAAAATAAAGCATAGTAGCCTGGAAAGTTGATCTCTGCAACCTCCTTATCAACTCCTTCAAGAAGACCTCATGATGAACAGGGACATAAAGAAGTTTAAGGTTCCAAATTCACATTTTAATTCAAATGGCACCCCCTTACACCAAATCCAGAAGGCAAAAAGGGAAATCCAGGGTGTGGGTCCATCTGCACTATTAATACCCCCAAACGGCTTGCTTACATTACTAAAATTAGTAAAAAAAATATATATATATATATTTTTTCTTTTTTTGGCAGGCATGATTGGTATTTACCTGATGCAGTGAGGATAGTGATGTAACGAGGGTCTTACAGGAGGACAAGAGCTCTTCAGGACAAGACAGTCGATCACAGGAAAAATCTAGAAACGGAATCATCTTTTAAATCCCCCCATGGCCTGCCCCAATCTTGTGCTGATGTAAGCAGCTAAATGGTTTCACAGGTGGCTCCCCTGGACCCCTGCCGTCACGTGTGAACATCTGGTGGTGTGGGACAAGAAAGGATCAGGTGAGCAAAAGGGAAAGCTTGTGATCTTTAAAGAAACAGGGCAATGTACTGTAGTACCCTAAACAAATAGAGCAAGTAACCTGGGGACAAAAATACAACACAAATAGCATCAAAATGCAGATTATTACAAAAGATCAAAGGTAACACAAGGGGACATTAATGGTTACACGTGAGACCACATGTTTAGGGCCCTCTGCAGGTGGGTGGGAATCAAAGTAGCACAATAAAGAAGTGTGATAAATGAGAGCAGGACACAGAATTAGTTACAAAAATATTTTTATTGCCAGAAAAGTCAAGTTAAATGACGCTGAGAGACTATTTCACACACATGGGTAGTCATGTCACAAATTAGTACACACATTTTCATGCATTTTGAATGAAGAAAGTAAATTTTTTTTCAATAGGGAATCATCTGATTCCATTAATGTTATCTTGTGTATCTCTCTCCACGTAGGCTACATAAAAAGCCTATTTCAGTGACTGTATTATACTGAAAATCCTGCATATGTACTGCATTACAAACTTTAGGATCCATTGGTAACCCCTTTTCATTCATGGAGCCAACAACAAGGAGGTGATGGATCTCCCTGTCTATCAGGGACTTATGATCCCCATTCATAAGTCTCTCAAGAAGCAGACCTCAAGAATCCTTCAGACCCCAAGTTCTGTCCCACCAGTAGACAAGAAAATGGATAGAAAATGTGTTGACTGGCAGTGGCACTGCATTCCTAAGTAGCCACTGCAGTCATGTGGGGGTAGTGCAAGCTGCAGCTTGTGAGAAAGCTGGCACCCCTCTTGCTTCTCACCCTCCTGATAAGGATTCAAGGAAAATTGATTCCATAACAAAGAAAGGGCATCTGGTTGCCTCCCTTGGTATTAGGCAGGCATTTTACATGGCCTGTGTGTCTAGGTACCAGAACTCCCTCTGGGAATCAATGGGACAGTTGGCTAAGAATGCTCCCCTTGAAATGGCAGCAGATATACAGGAGCTTGTCAGTAAGGGGATTCAGTCATCCAAACATCAGTTTCACATGGCAGTGGATGCCAATGATGCAGCCTCCTGTTCAGTGGCTTCGGCCATTTTTCTCAGGAGGTTTTCTTGGCTGAGATGTACAGTTCAAACAACATAAAGTCTTGCTGTGTTCTGACAATATGCAGTTAGCCCCAGCACTTGAACTGCCCCAGAGAGGAAAGAGTTAACTCTATGCAGAAGCATAGAACATTGAGCTTGAGCTAGGTTTTCAAACCTCTGTCTCTGGTACTTACAAGTGTAACCATCAGATTCTTTACTCCGCCTAACAGTGAAGTCGCTCTGGAGATTTCTTCTCTGCTCGGTTCGGTTGAGTTTGAATCAGCGTTTGTTTTTTCTAACAGATTTATTATTTTTCCGATTTCCAGCCTCTGTGTATGGTACAGGTAGTGTGGTAGATAGGTGGTGACTTGTGTTTTATTTAATTTTGTGGAAATTGTTTTTTGTCTGTTTCTCATTGGTCCGGTTAGTAACCAACCTTTCTGATTTTTTCTAATTGTTTTATAATTTTTCTGGGATTTAGTGTGGTTTTCCTGTGCCAGTTGGTTTCAAAAGAACCAGATATTTTCTGGTTCTTTTACAGAACCTGTAACATGGTTTGTAACCGATCGGTTGGTTATTATCTGGCTTAAAATCTTGTAAGGGTAATTGTTTAGGTTGGCCATGTCTGAGAAACCCAAGGAAAAAAAAAAGGTCCCACTGGGTTTCAACACTGTACTGAGTGTGGGGAGGCCTTTGCCAAGGCCGACCCCCACCTCATCTGTGTTTACTGTCTGGGGTTTGACCACCTCAAGACAGACTGCCAGATTTGTAAGAATTTTCCTAAAGCCACTCTGAAAAAAAAGATTGAGTAGGTTGAAGGAAAGGGAGGCCAAGAAGTCCGTAGATCCGGATGGCCAGCCCAGTTCTGTTGCGGCTGAACATGAGGAGGTGCCTACTGACCTGGGCGATACCTCCTTGGGCAAAAGGAGGTCCAACTCCGAGTGGTCCGTTCCGTCGAAATGAAAATGTAAGTTAGCTGGTTCGGATCCAGCACCGCATACTCCAGCCGCTGACGGGATAGTCAAAGCAATTAGCATGGTTCAGTCACTTCGCTTGGTTCCGTCTAATCCGGTACTGCTGGTTAGTCGGTTCGGTCGGATTTGACTCTATTGGATTACGATCCAGATGCTTTTTATGAGGAGTGGGAGGGAGACTAAGAGTATCCCAAGGATGAGGATGAAGATAATGACTTTGAAGATCTGGATGTGACCATTGAAATGGACATCTCCCCAGATGGACCCTCCACTGTCTCCCCTCCCAGGCTTTCTGAGTCCCCATCACACTACTTGTTTTACAAGAAGGTGGCTGAAACCCCTCCAGCTCCCAATGGTTGAAGCTGCTGAGGAAGAGGAAGAGTCTGCTTTTGTCGAGATGATGGACATCCCAGAGTCCAAAAGATTGTCTATCCCTCTTCACAAGTCTTTAGGGAAAAGACAAAAAGATTTTACAGACTCCTAACTCCCTGCCTCCTGTGGATAAGAGAATGGACAGGAGGTACATGCTGTCAGGCTCAGGTACGGAGTTTTTATACAGTCATTGCAGCCATGTTGGGGTAGTGCAGGCTGCAGCCTGTGACAGGGATAACATTCCTATGGCTTCACACCCCCCAGACAGAGACTCCAGGAAGGTCGATGCCGTGGCCAAAAAGCAGTATTTGGCATCTTCTTTGGGACACAGACATGCTAATTATATGGCCTACACAGCCAGGTACCAGAAGTCCAGGTGGGTTACGGTTTTGGAACTAGCTAAACTTGCCCCCCCCCAAGGTAACCAGAGCTAGAGGAGGTAGCTGCCGATGGAATCGAGGTGTCCAAGGTACAATTCCATGCTGCTGTGGACTCCAGTGATGTGGTATCAAGAGTCATGAATACATCTGTGTCTCTCAGGAGACATGCTTGGCTCAGATGTACTAGCCTTTTGCAGGATACCCAGGCTAAGGGTATGGATTTCCCTCTCGTGGGTAACTCTCTGTTTGGGGAGCAGACAGAGGCTTACTTGAAGAAGATGGATGAGTTACAGGACCACCTACAGAAGTGCACAGGCCAAAGAGAGGCAAGCCACTCCTCAGAAGCAGCAGTCTAGGGGCAGGGGTAAGCCTTTCCACAGGCCTTTCTAGCAAGCTCAGTCTTCCTCTCCGTTCCCACAGAGGGGGTTCTTTTGAGGGAGAGGTAGGAGGGGGATGGGCAGGGCTGCATACTCTTCCCAGTCCAAGGCTTCTGCCAAGCAGACACCCTGATGTGTCAGCCTGGGTTGACTCCTCCATTCCAGTAGAGGAAGGCTGGCTTAATACTTCCAGGCCTGGAAGTCTGTTACCTCAGACAAGTGGGTCCTGGAGGTAGTAAGCCAGGGACTGGCCCTCAGCTTCAAAAGGTTTCCAAAACTGAGGGCCAGGTCTTCTCCACCTGCATCCATCTCAGAGACCCTTGCTCTAGAGGCAGAGGTTTCTTTTCTTCTGGCTCTCAGAGCCGTAGAGGTATTTCCTACTCAGCACAGGGGCAAAGGCCTGTACTCCAGGTATTTCCTTACCCCAAAAAAGACGGGAGTGGCGACCCTTTCTAGACCTAAGGTATTTGAACAAACACATCACAAAACCAAAATTCACAATGGTGACTCTGAGAATAATTCCTCCCTCTCTAAGGCCAGGAGATTGGCTAGCATCCCTGGACCTCAAGGATGCCTATTTCCATATTCCTATCAGGTGCTCCCACAGAAGGTACCTCAGGTTCAAGTTGCCTTCAGGTGATTATCAGTTCAGAGCCATGCCCTTAGGCCTAACATCTGCTCCAAGGGTGTTCACAAAGTGCCTTGCAGTAGTGGTTGCCTTTCTCAGAAGGCAGGGTATTTCCATCTTCCCATATCTGGATGACCGGCTAATTGTAGGTCAGTCCTTCTGACCAGGTCAAGTCAGCTCTGCAAATCACTCAAGACTTGCTCAATTCTCTGGGATTTCTTCTCAGTCTCTCAAAGTCTGTTCTTGAACCAGTACAACTTCTTACTTTCATAAGAATAGAGTTGGATACTGTCCAAGCAAAGACTTTCCTCCCTCTGGCAAGGGTAAAGGCTCTCACAGATCTTGCTTCTTCTGTTCGACCTCTGTTCTCTTTTCCGGCAAGGCAGTTTCTTCAACTTCTGGGCCACTTGGCAGCTTCCACTGCAGTGGTGCAAGGAGCCAGTTTTCAGATGAGGGACATTCAGTTCCACATAAGAGCCTTTTGGTCTCAGAAAAGAGACTCGCCAAATTGATTCCAGTGATGGCTGGACCAGGACAACCTCAGACAGGATGTTCCATTTCTTTCTCAAGTCCCCTAAGTAGTCCTAACTACAGATGCTTCTCTCCTAGGCTGGGGAGCCCATTTGGGAGCCCTCACGACTCAGGGGGTCTTGCCCCTCGAGTCTCTCCTTCATATCAATCTTCTGGAACTCAGGCCAGTTTTCCTGGCCCTTCAGGTCTTCTCAGAAACAGTCAGGGGCAAGGTGGTGCAGGTCAGGACAGACAACACCACCATAATGTGGTACATCAACAAGCAGGGAGGCACTCTGTCCATGGTCTTGTGCACAGAGGCCATGAAACTGTGGTCTCTAGCCTATTCCTTTCAGACTTCCCTGGTCACAGTTAATCTCCCAGGAAAGGACAGTGTACTGGCAGATGCTCTGAGCAGAATCTCCCAGGGACATCACGAATGGACCCTGCACCCTCACATCCTACAAGTCATCTTCGCCAGATGGGGCATTCCAGAGATAGATCTCTTTGCAGCCCTGGACAATCACAGACTTTCTCTTTTCTGCTGCAGACCTCCAGTCCTGGGGACTGTTCCTCTGTATGCTCTCATTCTGGACTGGAAGGGCAAGTTTCTTTATGCCTTCCCTCCCTTCCCTCTGTTGTTCAGAGTTCTGATAAAAATCTGATCTCAACCCTGCACAGTAATTCTGGTGGCTCCAGATTGGGCCAGACAGCCTTGGTGTATCCCCTGCTGCTATCTCTGGTAGTGTCACGTCCCCCGTCTCTTCCCAAGAGATACAATCTCCCAGCCTCCTTCAGGGGAGGATCTGGTACCCCAATCTCAAGTCTCTCAACCTCAATGCCTGTCTTTTCAAGAGTTAGAATATGCAGGCCTGCATCTTTCTCAAGGAGTGCTGGATATCTTGAAGGTTTCTAGGAAACACTCTACTAGAAAAACTTACAACTCCAAATGGCAAATATTGGTACAGCTTTAGATTATCTGGTTCACCTTAATAGTCTGGGTCTTAGGCCTGCAACCCTTAAGGTTCACCTAGCAGCTGTCTCTGCATTCCTTTCAGCAGGGAAGGGCTCTTCCTGGCATCTCACCCTGTTTTTAGTAAGTTCTTCAAGGGTCTGGTTCATATCAGCCCTCCCTTTTGAGAGCCTTCTCCGGCTTGGGATCTTAATGTCTTCATTGCTCAGCTTACGCAGCCACCCTTCGAACCTCTGGCTTCAGCTGAGCTTAAGTACTTGACCTGGAAAACTGTGTTCCTGGTAGCTATTACTTCTGCCAGGTGGATTAGTGAATTACAGGCCCTGTCAGTTGAGCCTGACTTCATTTCCTTCCATAAGGATAAGATGGTCCTAAGGACCAACAGGAGGTTCTTACCTAAAATGGTGTCAGATTTTCATCTGAACCAGTCCATGTCTCTTCCTGTGTTTTTCACTGACCATTCTTCTTCAGGAGTAAGAAGGTTACACCGTTTGGATGTAAAAAGGGCTCTTAGCTACTATATAGAGCATACTAAGGCTCACAGGCATGATTCTATTCAGTTGTTTCTCACTTATGGTGAAGTGGGGAAAGGTAAGCCTGCTACTAAAAGGACTATTTCCAGGTGGGATTGTCTCTTGTATACAATTCTGCTATGGCAAATTGGGCAAAACACCCCCTCCAGGCCTGAGGGCTCACTCTACTAGGGGTACAGTTGCAACTCTGGCTGCTGCCAGATATATACCCTTGCTAGAAATCTGTAAAGCAGCCACTTGGGAAACAGTCCATACATTCACCAAGCATTACTCTGGACATCCA
Organism: Neoceratodus forsteri; assembly: GCA_016271365.2. Classification (NCBI taxonomy): domain Eukaryota; kingdom Metazoa; phylum Chordata; order Ceratodontiformes; family Ceratodontidae; genus Neoceratodus; species Neoceratodus forsteri. The sequence continues at coordinate 242,687,325 of JADMNL010000028.1, read as the reverse complement.
GGCTAGGAGTGATGCTAAGTGTGGCACAGCAGTACTGCAGAGCTTGTTCCCAAAATAGGTTCTGCACTTCCTCCTCCTGGGGGAACTGCTTGGTAGTCTGCATATTGTCATAATACAGCAAGACTTCATGTTGTTTGAAGGGAAAATTACCACCATAGTAATGTTGTTTCTTCTAATGGAGTCTTAGCTGTATTCTGACCTGCCTCCCCTCTCAGAAACTAGTTTTTGGGAAGTGGGCTGGCAGGTACAGTGTTGCACCTCAGGGGTGTACCTTGTACCCTCCCTCTTTAGCTCTTTATAGTGGGATAGTTGTTTTATTGCTGTTATTGTTATGTTTATATGAAGATATGTTTAGTCACTACCTTTCTTTCTTGGGTTCTCAACTTGAGTATTTTGGGGCCCAAATTGTTGCCTTTGGCTTTTAGTAAACAATTTCCACTTTGTGTACTAGTTAGTTTGCTCATAAGAATCTGACGGTTACACTGGTAAGTATCAGAGACAGAGGTTTGAAAACCGAGCTAGAGCTCAATGTTCTATGCTTCTGCATAGAGTTAACGCTTCCCTCTCTGGGACAGTTCAAGTACTGGGGCTAACTGCATATTGTCAGACTACAGCAAGACTCCATTAGAAAATACATTACTATTGCGAGTAATTTTTTTCATCTCTCCCAGGACACTCAGAACAGTGCCACTGATTTTCCCCTGGCACTAAATTTCTTGTTTGGGGAACAAACAGGGGCATATATGAAGAAGATGAATGAGTACAGGGTAGCCTACAAGAATGCGTCTGCCACTCCTCAGAAGCAGCAGAGTAGGGGAGGCAGCGGTAGGCCTTACCCAGGCCTGTCTGTCAGGCTCAGTCCTTCCCTTCTTACCAACAGCCTAGGGTTACTTTAGAGCGAGAGGTAGAAGAGGCACTGGCCATGCTAGTTCCACCTTTCAGTCCACTACACCCTCTAAACAGACACCCTGAGATGTCAGTCTGGGCAGCCTCCCCACTACCAGTAGGGGGCAGGCTGACCTATTACCTTCAGGCCTGGCAGTCCATCACTTCAGATAGGTGGGTCCTAGAGGTAATAGGCCAGGGTCTTGCTCTCAGTTTCAAGCTGTTCCCAAAAACAGGAGCAAGATTATTCAAACCTGCCACCCACTCAGAAGCAACCCTGTTGGAGGCAGATGTTTCCACCCTACTTCAAGTCAGGGCAGTGGAGCCTGTTCCTTTTCAGCACAAAGGAAAAAGGTTGTACTCAAGGTACTTCTTAATCCCTGAAGAAAAACGGGGAGTGGTGGTCCATACTAGATATGGGATACCTCAACAAACACCTAACAAAAAGTCAAAGTTCAGAATTGTCACTCTGGCTGTCATTTTACCTACTCTCAGACAAGGGGATTGACTAGCATCCCTAGATCTAAAGGGTGCTTATTTTCACATTCCTAGCTGGCACGCTAAAAATACCTTGGCTTCAGACTGCATTCAGGGCATTATCAGTTCAGGGCCGTGCCCTTCGGACTGACTGCTGCTCCAAGGGCCTTCACACAGTGCATGGCAGTGGTCGTGGCACATCTGAGAAGGCAAGGAGTTACTGTTTATCCCTACCTGGATGATTGGTTGGTAGTGGGTCACTCCCCCCCCAACAGGTAGAGGAAGCCTTGACCCTCACACAGGACACCCTCCAGTCCTTGGGGTTCCTGGTGAACCTCAAGAAATCAGTTCTGAAACCTGTCCAGGTTGTAGACTTCATAGGAGCAGAACTGGACTCAATTCAGGCAAAGACCATCCTGCCTTCAGTCCTGTTGTATTACTTGGTTCATTTGGCAGGGTCCTTCTCTATATAGGTTTCTCACCCAGCAAGGTACTTCCTGCAGCTCCTGGGCCACATGGCTGCTACCACAGCAGTAGTCCCAGGGGCCAGATGTTAGATTAGGGACATCCAAGTCCACCTGAGGTCCTTTTGGTCCCAGAAGAGGGATTCTTTGTCCAAACTAATACCAGTAACTACCACTTTACTGTAAGCACAATAGCGGTGGCAAGACAGGGACAACCTCATGGCAGGAGTCCCCTTTCTGAAACAAGCTCCTTCAGTAGTGCGGACCACAGATGCCTCGCTACTTGGGTGGGGAGATCACCAAGGTGAACACCACTCTCATGGAACATGGCTCCAGCAGGAGTCTCTCCTGCACATTAAATCTGCTGAAGCTCAGAGCAGTGTTCCTAGCACTTCAGTCATTTATCAAGGTGCTACAGGGCAAGGTAGTGCAGATCAAAACAGACAACACCACCACCATGTACCATATCAAACAGGAGGAACAAGGTCCTCAGTGCTGTGTACAGAGGCCATGAAGATGTGGAATCTGGCCTACTCCCTAAACATCTCCCTATCAGCAGTCCACAATGGACAATGTCCTGGCAGATGCTCTCATTAGAATCAACCAGGGTAATCACGAATGGACCCTGAACAGACCGATCTTGTTGACAGTCTTCAGAAGATGGGGCACTCCAGAGATAGATCTTTGTAGCCCAGACAATCAGCTTCCCCAGTTCTGTTGCAGGCCTTCAGTACTGGGCCCATTGCCTCTGGATGCACTGCTTCTGGATCGGTCAGGCAAATTTCTGTATGCCTTTCCTCCATCCTCTCTGATACCCAGAGTTCTAATCAGGCTCTGAGCTCAGCCAGCCACTGTGATTCTAATTGTTCTGTATTGGGCCAGACCGCCATGGTACTCTATGCTGTTGTCCATGTTGGTGGCCAATCCAGCTTGCCTCCCTGGGAGGCACAACCTGCTGACATCCTCCCAAGGGAGGATTCTGTACCCCAGCCTCGAGTCCCTCCGGCTTAAGGCTTGGTTCTTGAAGACTTGAGAGTATGCAAGCCTGAATCTCTCGGAAGGAGTCCTGGACATTCTTAGGGTTTGTAGGAAACCCTCCACCAGGAGGACTTACACTTCCTAATGGAAGAGATTCTCCATCTGGTGTTCCCAGAAGGACATGGACCCCACAGGAGGCCGGTCTGGCAGTCCTGTTGTATTACTTGGTTCACCTTCAATCCCTAGGCCTGCAACCCTCCACCCTGAAGGTGCACCTGGCAGCTGTTTCTGCCTATTTGTCAGCTGGGAAGGGCCCTTCCCTGGCTGCCCATCCTATTTTTAAGAAGTTCTTCAAGGGGTTGCTCCATCTTCACCCTCCTCACAGGGAACCTACCGCTTCTTGGGACCTAAACATCTGCAGAGCTCAGCTTATGCAGCCCCCTTTTGAACCCATGTCCTCAGCAGAACTCAGATTCCTGACTTGGAAGACTGTGTTTTTTGTGGCCATCGCCTCTGCCAGAAGGATCAGTGAGCTTCAGGCCCTGTCAGTAGAACCCAGCTACATTGAGCCATGAGGTTGCTTAGTCTGGATGTAAAAAGGTCCATCAGCTGTTCTACGGACAGAAAAAAAGACCATAGGAAGGACTGTACTCGGTTGTTCCTTACCTATGGTGAGGTGGGTAAAGGTAAGCCAGCCACAAAGAGGACCATTTCCAGAGGGATTGTGGCTTGCATCCAGTTTTGCTATGGTAAACTAGGTAAGGAGCCACCAGTGGGCCTGAGGGCTCACTCTATTAGGGGGACAGCCGCTTCCATAGCAGCTGCCAGAGATATCCCCCTGCTTGACATCTGTAAAGCAGCTACCTGGAAAACTGTTCACACATTCACCAAGCACTTCTGCCAGGGCACCCAGGCCAGGAGTGATGCCAGGTTTGGCATAGCAGTATTGCAGAGCCTATTCCTTAAGTAGGTTCTGTGTCCACCTCCATTGGGCACTGCTTGGTAGTCTACATATTGTCAGCATACAGCAAGATTCCATGTTGTTTGAAGAAAAAAATTACTTACCATAGTAATCTTGTTTATTCTAATGGAGTCTTGCTGTATTCTGACTACCCACCCTGCCTCCTCTCTGGATTCTAGGGAAGTGGGGTCCCTGCACTTTAGTTGTTAAATCCTTTACCTACCAGTAGGTGGATTTTTTTTTTCTAGGCATCAGTGACTCGAGTCGTCCTTAGGCCCTATTGTTGTGTGTATTTACCCCTTGGGGTGTTAGTTATACTTATGGTTTGTATCTTTTGGTGATTTGACATTTCTTATTAGTAGCTACCTAAGAATCTGGTCAGTTACATAGAATGTGCCGAGGACAATGGTTTGAAAACTGAGCTCAAGCTCAGCGTTCTATGCATTTGCATAGGGTTTAACTCTTAACTCTCCGGGGCAGTTGAACTAGTTGGTCATGCTGCATATTGTCAGAATACAGCAAGACTCCATTAGAAGAAACAAGATTACTGTGGTCATTTTTTCTCATCTGGCCTACACAGCTCATTACAAGAGAGCCATATGGACTCCATTCTGGCACTGAGTGAAAAAGTTACTGGAGGCTTGGCACAGCAAAATGAGCCATACCTGCCACAAAACTCCCATTTGATGTGGCACTGTATGCGTAGGAAACTGCATTCAGGATTAGGACCCATGCAGTGTTCCTGGGAAGGGTTGCCTGGCTTAGAACTACAAATCTATCTCGGGACTCTCAGATAAAAGCTACGTTTTTCGCTTTTTCCTTCCGGTGTGAATTCCCTGTTTGATGTCGAGGCAGAGGCTTTCATAAAAGGTGAATGAGTATAAAACCACCTACAGGGTAAAGGATATGACCCTCCTGTTTGTGCCCCTTTCAGTACTCTTCACAAAGGGCCTGTTACAGTTATAGGGGCAGAAGTAGAAGGGGAATTTGGCCTGCTGCTGCAGCACCCAAACCCCAGGCAAACAGAGCCAGTGACAAGCCTGACCAGATTTCCCAACCATTGCCAGTGAGAGGAATTGGTTCACTGTTTCTATCCTAGAAGCAGTGAGACAGGGTTTGACTGTGCAATTCAGATGATTTCCAAAACTACAGGACCCAAACGTTTTTCAGTCTCGGACCCCAGAAAAAAAATTCTGCTGGAGCTGGGGTGAAGAAATTGTTGCAGACCTATGCAGTGGGACAAGTATCCCTGAACCAACACGATTTAATTTGAAATCCTTAAAGGAGCACTGTCAGCTTTGTCCCAACGTTTTTGCTCATTTCTAGTCAGTGTTCCCCGAGGCACGTACTAAACAAATTACTAAAGTAAAATGCCCCTGCATGTGCCAAAAGTAAATATTTTCACTCATTACCTTTTATTTTTCATTATTTTATATCCAAGCAGTCCGAACAAAAGTAAGCTGAGCTCCGGAAGCACATCCATCCTGACTACATGCATTTGTAACACAGCGCAGTTGCGAGGTGCAATTTTTAGCATGCCCCATAAACTAAGCAGTTAGGTTGTGTATTTCTTAAGCCAAAATTGAACTATGCCTTTCGTAACAAAAACCGAGCAGTACTATAACTAAAAAACACAATTGAAAAGTGGAGCTGAAATCCCACGCATGTGCACTAGCGGCTTGGAGCAGACACCAAGCTGATCTTTGGTCAATCAATTGGTCACCTATCTCTGCAGCCAGTAATATAAATTCCAACTCTGGAGAGCAGAGGCTCCAGTCAGTCTGGATTTCAAGAGGATGCATACTTAATACCTGGATCGCACTAAAGTAGCTACCTGGAAGATGGTACATATCGTCACAAGGTACTATTGTCTGGACATACAGTCCGGAAGCGGTACCCGATTTGGCACTGCTGTCTTGCAGAAGCTTTTCCCTAAGTAGGTTCTGTTCCCAGTCCCCCCCAGGTACTGCTTTGTAGTCTACACTAATAAGCATAGTGAGGGATTCCTGGGATTTGAAGAAAAAATTACCACAGTAACATTTTCTTCCAAGGGATTCCTCACTATGCTTAAGAAATCCAGCCTACCTCCCCTTCCAGAACCTGGAAAAGGTTCTACAAGAATCTGTTCTTTTTTTGTCTTTACTTCGCTTGAGCATTCTTTGTGCATTGTCTATAATCGAATTTTGGGGCTTTTGTTGCGGTTTTTGGTCTGTCATGTTTTTGTCCCAGTAGGGAGTAAACATTTTTTTTTCTATTTTTGTTTAGGTTTAGCTTGTTCAATGCTCACTGCTCACCTTGCTGTAGAAATAAATCTGCCATTAGAATGTTAGGGTGAGCATGAGTGCACAGCAGAGTTTTGAATTTTATTCCAAGAATCTCTAATTAAGCTGGCCCAGTGCCGCTGAGAGTTGAAGCATTTGCCTTACCTTGTGCTGTGCCGGCGACCCGGGTTCGGGGATGAGCCTAGGGTGCCGGGGAGGAGAGGATTGAGCGTCCATTGGACTGCTCTCCTGGGAGGGGGAGGGGTTCTGTCCCACGCCATTAGTGACACCCGGTGGTGACTGGGATGCACTGTAGTTGAGGGACCAGCGTAGAGGGACACGTCGGGTGGCCGTTCTACAGACGTGCGCATGAATACACATGTAGCATGCTGTACAGCATTGTGCGTTCAGAGGGGGGGCCCAGAAAAAAGAAAATGCCCTGGTGTTCGGTAGACTAAGGGGGGGGTACAGGGGTACGCCCCCAGCCTGCTTTGGTGCTCCCTCCCCGCCCTGGCCACTCCACTAGATTCTAGATAGAGTGCCAGGCAGGAGTGTGTAGTCCTGCCCTGGGGAGGCTTAGAGCCAGGGGGTCGGGCAGTCTGGTGCAGTGGAGCGAAGCTGGGCCCACCAGGAGTGGAGACTGGAGGCTTCAGACAGGCAGGAGAAGGTCAGTAGCGAGAGGCCACCCCGGAGAGAGTCCAGACACCAGAGAAAAAGGGGACATAAAACAAAGTTTAAAAAAAAAAAAAAAAAATTCTCTAATTAGCATAAAATTTAAAGTTCCAGGGCAGCTCAGGCCTACAGGTGGAATGCACTAGTAAGCATAGTGAGGGGTCCCTTGGAAGAAACAAGATTACTATGGTAAGCATGTTTTTCTTTTAACATCATAGTCTGTTGCTTTGGAATGGATTGTGATGTCATAAATTGAAGATTATGACCAACTCCTGAATAGGTTAGTGCAATGAACTTTTAAAGGCCAGGGTCATGTTTTGACATATATCCCTATTTTTAAAGGAAAACTACATTGAACTTGTAAGTCGTGTTGCACTCCATGTGCCACTCAGCTGCACTGCCACCATTAGTCACCCAGGTGGCAATTTTAAAGCAAGGACGTGTCTCTTCCTCCCTGGAGGATGGGAATGTCCTTTGGGACACTTAATCCTGCTCTACTTGGCCTGCCCCGACAACCCAGGTTCTCTTCCGAACCTGGGGTTGCAGGCATCATGAGCGGTAACCCCACTGCTGTACCAGCGGGTCTGGCCATTTGTCCAACTCTAAACATACATCCCCCCCCCCCCAGAATTGAGTATAAATCAGAATGTTTTGCACAAAAATATGTTGCAAACAGTTTTTTTCTTGTGCTGGAGTAGTTTGAATTGGCACTGAGTGGAGTTTTGCTTGAACAATTTTGTGATGCAGGGAGGGTTTTTTTTTTTGTATGAAAACTAGGCACTAATTGGGGGCTTGTGCAAAACAGTTGGAACAAAGTGGGATTGTTGTGTGAAAAGGTGGCACAATATGGTGAACGCATTGAAAATTGAAATGACATGTTCCATTTCCCTTTAAACATTTTTTAGAGGGTCGCTCTATCACAGCACGGTGGTGCTTCAGTAAACGGTAACATTGGTAATTGAAAAGAAGTAACCATGCACCCACCTCTTTGCGTTATATGCTGACTGAACATTTACCCCGTCCACAACAGGATCCGGTGGTGGTGGTGGTGGGGTAAATTTATAGAATTGAGTATATCAATCTAAAAAAAGGCTGATTGCTTGGAATGCAAAAATGTAAAACAAAGTGCAACGGGATGCTGCTGAGTATGAAGTGCTGAGCATATAAAATTGAATGCATGTAGCTAAGATGCATGTGGTACACAGAACAACTTTAATATATTATTTCAAGCCTTTACATTTGTAAAAATGTTCATATCAAATAGTGTTGTGCTGCTCTTCCAAGAATCGATCTTCACCAATTATTCATACTTGTGAGCCTAGTGCCAGAGGCACTGTGACGCCATGGGAGCTTTTTTCCTGCAGGGAGGGAGCTGATGTTGGCTACTAACATTGCTTGTACACCTCAAACAGCTCACATAGTGCCGCATGTGTTAGCCAGTAACTGTCGTCAACTCCCTCACGCACCTCAGTTCTGTTCTTCCCGCTGTCAAGTACACACCGTGTACACGACAGCATCTTAGTTCGTTGACCATTGCTGTATTTTAAACAATGCAGGGTTTTATTTAACTCTACAAATTGATTAGCATTTTTCTCATAAAAGTTCTGAAACATTGTGAAAATGCATAGCACTTGCCTCACTGTGTTTAACAAACATAACACTTCTAGAAAACATATATAAATGCTTTCTGTACCGTTAGTATTGTCCCAAGAAAAAAACTGCTAATCAGTTATTTAAAACCCTGCTATGTCATCTCTTAAGTTTTTATTTGAAGTGCCTTTTCTCTTTGTTACTTTGTATCTCAATGATGCTGAAACCTAAAAGAAGGTTAGGAGGCTAAGAAGATGAAGAAAGTCCAGCTGCCTCCTATCATATGAAGGACTGGTGTCCTGGCAGCTGTGGTGTTGAGGAAACAGAGGGTCCTCCTTGACCTCGCCCTGCTGAGGCTTGGAGGGGAGGTCTGGTGGGTGGCTGGCTACGACTGCGCCCCCCCCCCTGTATTTCTGTCCTGCACAGCAGACATCCGTGGTGGTGAGGCTGAAGCATATGTGCTCTGGCTTTCCCAGCAGGCACCAAGGTGTCACGGGCTGGCTTCTGGTGCCGTTTTCAGTGCTGGTGAGTGGGGTGGCATCAGCTATGGCGTCAAGTCTGCATCTCTGGTAGTGGGATCGATGCTGTATGCTCGGTCTTCCTAGGTGGACACCCCAGTGTCGTGGCTGGGTGCCACCCCAGCTCTTGTTCTCGATGCCTTTGAGTGGGGTGGTGCCAGCCATGATGTTGGTTCCTCGTTCCTGGTTGTGGGGCCAGTTCTGTATGTTCATTCTTCCTTGGTGGACATCTTGGTGTTATGACCTGGTGCTGCCCCGGCTCCAGGCACAGTTTGCGGTGCCCTTGAATGGGGTAGCAGTGGCTGTAACATCAGGTCCTCTCCTGACACCAATCACGATGTCTGGAGAGGAACTGACACCTGAGCTGTACAGCATCAGGTGGCTGGGGTAATGGTTATCCTTTCATCTGGTGGTCCTCATGGCAATGTGGGGTGAGACATTGTCACCCCCTGGCAATGGAGGCAGCATCAGCCATGATGTCGGTCCGGGGCCTCTGGGACGATCCACAGTTCTGGTATTAGGCCTGATGTTGGGATCAGCATTGGGCCTGATGCCCAGCGTCTGACTTGATGCCAGGCTTGACACCAAAGATGGTGCTGGCCATGGCAGTGTGGGGGGGGACCATCTCTGTTCCAGTCTTCGACCTCAAACTCGTTGCCAGAAATGGTAGTGGCTCGGGGTCAGATGGCAGCCATGGGGTAGAATTATTCCTTGACTCGTGTGCAATATTCATCACTGGTGAGGACCAAGCTCCCTGAGGGGATTGTATGGCTCCCCTCTCCTTACCTGGGGGAATTCCACCCCCCACCCATGGGTACTGACTGGTTTGTTCCTCTTTCATAGGTCGACCTTGTTTGGGTGGTCTTGCCAGACCCTCCTCTCTGGCAAGGTCTTCTGACCATCCCTGCAGCCAGGTATATGCTTTGGAGCCTCTGGCTCCAGCTTAACTCTTGGGCCTATACCACCTCTGCCTGACTTTCCAGGGATCATGGGACCTCTGGGACAGATCACCTGGAGTCAGTATGGAAGTGTGGCTGGTGTCTTGTACCAGTACCATAGACATGTTGACTGTGTCCAGTCCAAAATGACTTCCTGACACCACCCACATCCGTGTTCAGTTCCTCCTCGTCTGAGAGCACAGAATTCTCCTTTCATATATCCTCAGCCTTTGAGTACACCATGTAGCAGAGATTCCTGGTGGACTTGTTGCAGGTGCTGAACACTGGCACTACTGCCACCTGCAATACCATGTCCTTGCAACTGGGACTCTTTAGAGCTTTCAGTGATACCACCTGTGTCATCGCTCCCTTGCCCTGAGCCTTTGAGGAATGGTCAAGGACATTTTGGAGGCATCCCTTTGCACTCCTTCCAGCCCCAAAGGACGTCCAGTAACTATATTGCACACCCATGGGCTCTGCAGGTGCTGTGCCTCACCCCCACTTCAGGAACTGAGGTAATGCAGACCCCAGCAAGGCCTCATTGCCCTATGCATAACCGACCTCACAAAGCTGACTCTGCTCAGGTGCTGGGGCAGATGTTTTGGCAGGAGGGTGTTTGCTGTGGCTTGCACCATGATGTGCATTGCTACACCTCCGGAAGCTTACAACAAGCATCATACAAGAGAAGGGGATGCACACCTCCACCTGTAAAGGTGCCCCAACTGGGAACTGGTACTAAAACGAAAAAATGAAGATGGGCTTACACCAGAAACTGGATGGAGATAGTTTATTCAGGTAGCCAAAGCATGAATGACACTGGGCTAACACCCCTACGTATCGCCTCCAAACTGAGGCTTCATTAGGGGGTCCATGTTGAAGCCAGTATGTAGGGGTGTTAGCCTAGTGTCATTCATGTTTTGGCTACCTGAATAAACTATCTGCATCCGGCTTCTGGTGTGTGCCTATCTTCATTTTTTGTTTTAGCTTACAGTGAGTGCATGTGGGCTCAGTTAGGTCAGCTCTTAGCTGCCATGCCTAACTAACTCTGTTAGTTGGGCAAGCCTTTTGCGTTCTGACAAGAACCTGGAGTTGGCAAGGCACCAGACAAGGGCAGTATACCATGCCTGTGAGGTGGCCTCCAGGCTGGTGGGAACCGAAGTCTGCATTCAGACCTCCCATATCTAGCTACTGTGGCTTGGCAAAAAGTGCTTAACTCCTAATTCCAAGGGGCTCACTTCTTCTCCAGTAGGATCAGGCGGGAGCTATCAGAGCACCCTCGTCTGTCTGACCCTGTCCAGTCTCTAGTCTAACCAGACCTGTAAGGACCCCTGCCCTCAGATGTTCTTCCCCATGCAGAGGGCTGAAGTTATTCGTTACCCTCAGCATGAGCCAGCTTCTGCCTTTTCTGGGAAGCTTAGTGCTCACACCCATGAGTATGAATCAGTGGTGAAGATTGATTCTTGGTATATTTGAAAATGATATACTTAACGTAATTGCTGACCTTCCAAAATATCTTCACCGTTGATTCAGACACCTGCCAACTATCCCCCATTTAGCTGATAGCCAGGGCCTCTGATGGCTCACCCTATGGTCACTGGCAGCAGATCACTCTGCTCGACTCCTCTGCCATCGTCCTGTGGTGGCAGTGCTTGTTGAAAAAAAGAAGAAAGAAAAAAAAGAAATACAAAAGTGAGTAGGGGTGGTCACTCTTGGCCCCCTCCACAACCCCCCATTTTTATTTTATTTTTTTCTGTGCAGCAGGCAAGTGGCCCCTTTCACTCCATTTTCTCATATCCTCCTTCTCCGTTAGGTGCTGTATGCAACATGTGCCCTGGGCGCTGTCTAATCTACTCCACTGAGTAGAAGCTCTGCCTCTGGAGAGGGGGAGTGACCCTTGTTTTTTTGGATCAATGTACTAGATTCTCACAGAGTACTTCCCTGTTGTTGCAGGGAGAAGCAGGGCATGTTCTTAATCATGTTGGGATTTTTGCGGTTTGTATCCCTTATCTCGCTGCTCTGGGCTTTGTTCACTCCGCCTAGAGTATGCCAGAGGAGATAACCTCATCTTGCCTCCCTAGGACTGCTAGTCCTGCAACTCTTATGCTCTGCATCCCTACTTTTCTGCTATCTGTCTTGCAGAAAAGAAGGTTGAGTTTACTCTCTAGTATACAGCCAGTGTCAAGGAGTTATGACCTTTTGGAAATCCAGATGTAATTTTTCCTTTTTTTTTTTTTTTCTCATTTGCAAGGGGAGTCCCAAACTGGACTTCCCCTTTTGCTTCTTCTGCCAGAGCCATTTGCTTAGAGCTGCTATCCTATCTTTACCTATCACTTTCCACATTCTGTCTGGCTAGTGGCAAGAGGCTCTGGCTGTGGAAAGACGCACTATCCTTGTGCCATCTGGTAGGCTCAACCCTTGTTCTCTAAGTTGGTAGTCAGGTAGGCCCAACCCTTAGTCTGTAAGTTGGTAATCAGGCTCTAAATGGTCTGTTTTATTTCCTATATCCTTTTACTATCCCTTTGGGCTAGAAAGTATCTAGTCCTAAATTGTATTTTCTCTCCAGGCGAACAGAACTGAGGTGCACGAGGGAGCCAGCAGCGGTTGCTGCCTAGTGCGTGCAGCAGCACGTGTGCTGCGTGAGGTGCATGAGCGATGTCTGTAGCCAATGTTGACTCCCTCCCTCCCTGTAGGGGGAAAGCTCCCGCTGGCCCGAGACCTATACGTATGAATCAATGGTGATGATCAACAATTACGGTAAGTGCACAATTTTCATTTATACTGCATCTTGCATTTTCAACAAGTAGATAATATACAGTTCGCTTTTGCTGTACACATATATAGATAGATATATCTGTATATTCATGTGAGTGATACTAGTTTAAGAATAAAAAGTATTATGGGTTATGTGCAGCAGTTTGTATCTTGATACATCCAGCTGAATTCCTGGGCCTACTGTGGATCTATTGGGTTTAGATTAATGTTATTAACTTATGTGTTGTGCATTTTGTACAGTATTGTACAGTGTTTTTATTGTTTAATGCATATTTGTCTTTAGAATTTCATATGCTATTTTTAATACATTGTAGTAATCTTTTAATGATCCAACAATAAACTTTGAACTACTACTGTACATTGATGTACCTCCTGCATTTGCCAGTTTAATGTAAATATGCAGGAAGATTTGTTTTTTAAACTCTTTGTTTTAGTTTTTTAATATGGGTGCATACCACTTAAATGTTTAGTATAAAAGTGTGAAGAGAGAGAGAGAGAGAGAGGTAAATCTGATTAAACGCCTACCAGTGGCCGGCTCCATGGCACTGAGCAAAGGGGTTCACTCAGCACGCTAGCAACCCGGGTTCGTGCCCCGAGCCCGGGTACCAGGAGCGGGGACAGGCTGTGAGGGGTCTCTTGGATGCTTCCTTCCCTGGGGGTGGGACGAGCCTGGACTCCTGCAGATGGGTTGGAGGGCGTGAGGCCTCGATACACCCTCCTGCATGTCCCTACCTCAGGATGCTGTCCTTATGGCAAATATATGGGGTAGGCCACAGAAAATTGGGCTCCCTGCCAGCTGGATGATGAGAGCCCGGCCCGCACCACCACGAAACCCCGAACAGCCTGGACTGACCCGGCGGCATTCTCCTGGGGTACGCAGTTCACCTGGTGGCACTTCCCCCTCGGAGCAGAGGGACCCTCCCGACACAGGGAAAGGTTGGGTTACACAGGTAAAGGGCTGCGAGACAGGGTCGGGAGATGATCGTTTGGGGATGTGATGGGGCAATGGCCCTCCAAAGGAGTGGCTGGCAGGGGTGCAAGGGGGAAGAGCATAAAAAAAGAGGGTTTGAAGTGTCTGTTCTTTCACATCTTTATGGCGCACTAACAACTCTGCATGTGCTGCTTTGCGTGCTGTATGCAGCTTAGCTACATGCATTAAATTTGATATGCTCAGCACTTTATATTTAGTAGCATTCAGTAAGTAGCACTTTGTTGTATGTTAGTTAATACTGCCGCTGGGTCCAGTCCTACAGTTGGAAGAAGGGTCTCACGCACATTCTTAGGGTATGAGAACCGCAAAATAAGGGTGAGCAGTTCGGATACCCTAAGAATTTAAGTGAGACCACTTTGACAACTGTAAGAGTGGTCTCGGCACTGGTATTAATGTATAATTATTTGAGCTACAGCAGTAAAATACTACTTTAAAAAAAAAAAGACTTACCAGAACCTAACTGTTTTCAGGGCAGCTGTGCGTGAGACACTCTTCACAGAATAAGAGTGTCACATTCGCAGAGGAAGGGCACACTCAGAGTGGTTGAAAGTGCTCCCTCGATCTGTAGTACAAGTTTTTGAACTCAACATCCAGATGTTTTTTAAAGTGATACGCTCAACTCAAAATCTTTTTTTATACTGGATCCTTGTTGTGAATGGAGTGTGTGTTTAGCCAACATACAGTGCTGAAAGGTGGTGGGTTCATTGTGTTATTCTTTTCAGTCTACATTTCATGTCCCCAAAATGTTCATTATATTTTTTTGGGGGGGGGGGTCATCAAGAATTGAAGGCCCAACTGCCTGGAGTAGATCTCTACACAGCGGAGGGAGTGCAGAAGTCTGCATCTGGGTTAGTAAGGGTTGCTATGCTTAGTGGCTGGTGGCGACCCCTGGCCCCACTCAGTCACAATCTGTTAAGGGACGCAGGGTGCATAACACAGCAGGGTAACAAAGTTGAAACTTGTGTGAAGTGGATACAGTGACCATTTAATGAATAGGGCCCATACAACCTTAGACCACAAAGACCCCCCCCTTATAATTTATGCCTTCTTCCAGTCTCACGGCACTGTCTCCCTCAGAGCTTGCAGTGCAGACCCGACCCCTGTACATCTCTCACCTGCCCTTCACAGAAACTTGGTTTACTTCTCAGGTGGGGTTGGGAACTTACCATTCTTCTGATGTGCCATGAGGCGTTGAGGTGGAAATGTGGGGTCCGGATATATCGGGCTGTATTGTAGTGGGTGCCGGGACCATTTTCCTTGCCTTCTCCTAGTCCTTCAGGGGCATTGGCACACTAGGGGTGCATGCAAAGCGCAGATGAAGGTGCGACGGCCACGCACCTGGCCAGCGTACTCCCATTCTTCCGGAATCTGCGCTACCACCTCTGGTCACCGAGATGGCAGCAGAGTAACAAATGCAGTGACCCTCCCATGGGGAGGAGAGCATCCTTTTCCTATGGGTGCTCAAGCCTTCCTCCCTGGCAGGTGCTCCCAACAACCCAACTCGTTTCTGAACTTGGGTTGCCAGCATTGCAAGTGGTAGACCTGCTGTTGCAGTAAGAGGCCTTACAAAGATATTTTGAGCAATGCCGTATATGAAGTGCATTATAGCTTCAAAATACTTCCCAAGTCCAACTTATCACTAACAAGGTAAGATCTATATGATGGTATCCCAGGATTTTTTTGTGCACTTTATTTGCCCTGGTGGTTGTGTCTGAGGTCTGTAATGTTACCTGCAGTCCGCGCCTAATGCAAACTGAGACACCACAGTTTAGATTAAAAATACTTTGAGGGAATAGGAGAGAGTATTTCTGGTATAATTATAGCTTATAGTACCGTGTTAAGTAAAACCACAAAATCAAAATAGTAAAGGAAGTACACAGATAGTGTGGTTTCTAGCTTGGCATTTGCACCTCAAAGAGCTGTTCTCTGGCTGGCCAGTTGTATGGCTACCTGCAAGATTAGGGGTTCTGTATGTGCCCCAAAATCCCACTGTGAGGCTGTGTGTCAGGCAAGTAAGGTGCTCTGTTCCCAAGGAGGAAACATGGGCTTTCCAGTGCTCCAATACCCTCTGCTAGCTGTTTGTCTACCAGTGCAACCATGCTCATCTCCTCCCCCTCCTCAATTGCTGGGTTGGGGGAGGGGAAAACAAGGCAACTGTTCACACTAGTGTCTTTCAAATAAAACACCATGCTTTAACCTGCATGAAGATCAAACTTTCATGATGTTTTTAAAAACCATTAGCCTGCGGTACATGGAGCAGTGTATCGTGTTGCCATGCAGGAGGTCTGGGTTCAAATTCCAGCAGTTTTAGGAGTGCTGTGGAGACTGTGCATGTAAACCTTGGAGTGAGTGGATTAGACCACATAGGAGCAAAATTTAATGAGGAAAAATGTAATATTAAATCTTATCTGTATGCATAATCCATTTATTTCAGAATGTAACTCGAGCTGTCTTAAAGTCCCAGGGCAATTTTTGAATTAATTGATGTTTCCTGTTGACCAGTGAGGTTAATGAGTGGGTGTAGGGAGTAAATCTGCTGACATTTTGAGTAAGTGCTCAAGCCCAGGAAGCAGTACCTCAGCTACCACAGACAAGGCAGGGCATCCAACAGGACATCTCTTTTCTCGGAGAGAAAGGAAGCCTCCCACTGCTGCACTGTTACCCAGCCCTGAACGGCTTAGTGGGAGGGAGTCATTTGGACAGTAATTCCCTCTGTAGGTTTAGGCCCTGTGTTACAGGATTTACACTGTTTTTTTGTTTTTTTTTTCCTGGGGGGTGGATTTCAGATGGAATCACTATCATGTCTGGGGAACGCAAGGGCAGACTGCTCGATAGGGTCAGGCCGAAGGTCGGTCAGTCTGTCTTTCTTCCTTCTTTCTTCCATTCTTGCTTTCTTTCAAAAGTTTCACCAGGAGACACATACTGAGCTGCTAACAGCTCATTTCTAGATGTTCCTGGGGGTGAGGAGAATTGGAGAATACTCAAGGTGGGGGGGAAAAAACTAAACCGTAATAAACAATTACATTACAAAAAAATAGAAGACACGTACAGCCAAGGACCAAAATAAGGGGGTTCCAGGTGCCGAATTGCACCCCTGTATGCTGATTGAGCACCTGCCTCTCTCTGCTAATCAGAAGCAGAGGCACTACTTATAGCACTGACACTGGGCACTTTACTGTGTGTGTAACTGCTGAGCCATAGTGGGGCGGGGGAGTGGTAAGAATGAGTCGAGGGTGGGGAAAGGGCAAGGAAGAAGAGCCAGAATAATTCTGATGCCTGAGGGGACGGGGAGAAGATGAGAAAGACTGAGGAGCCAGTGGGACCTTAGCGGAAAGGTAGGAAGTGAAGAGCAGAGGAGGAAAGCTGCCAGTTGGAGAGGCGGAACTTGCGTGGCGGTTGAGTTGGGAGAGACAGTGCCATCGTGGCATGATTCTTAATCACAGTGCATCGTTTGGGGGGTGACTCTTGCTCCATCTCTCCTGACAGATGTGCTCCCACTCTCCCACTGTAAGGCACATGCGCTTCTGATTTTGCGTCACAGTGCAGGATCATGTGGCACACTTAGAAGAGGATCATGGAAACACAAGGGCAGGCAGATGAACAAGCAGCGTCCGTAATATCCACGATGCGATAAGCAGAGGAGCTTCAGTCAGCAGATAGAACACTGGTGAGCAGCATGCAACAAGGGAGTGCCTTTGAGGTTAGGATTGCTGATTGGAACTGTAATATTGTGAGAGAAGAGGCCAGCCAGTCATCATCATCATCATCATCATGTGTTGTGTAGTATGGGGGGAGCAAATTCACATTTTGGAGGCTGGCTATCGGATTCCTTTACACTGCCTATGGTTAGGGGGTTTGGATATCAGATTTCTTTACACTGCCTATGGTTAGGGGGTTTGGATATCAGATTTCTTTACACTGACTGGTTTATTTGAAAAATAAATGAGCTTTGTGTCTGTACACAGTTTGTTAGGCATTTCAAATTTAGTTAGCAGCCAGCCCAGCAGGCATGTATTCTGTGTGTGTTTGTGGGGGGGTTATGGTGATGATGAGACAAGCTGCGGGGTGGGGGTGGGGTAAGAGAAATGAGACCACACATGGATGGAAGAGGTTGGGTGTTGGTGCAGCATGTTGGTAGTGGTGGGAGGGGATGGGGTTATGGGGAAGGAGATGACTGATGAATGGGAGAAGCTGGATGCTGCTGCTTGTGTGCATATGTGTGTGTTAGAAAGAGCATGTCTGTGTTTTTGTGTGTTGTGAAGGGGCAAGAAAGAATGGAAGAAAGCTGAGGAGAGAAATATTCAAGTCAGTGTAAGAAAGATTTAAAAAAAACACTGCTAAAAAGGTTTTGTGTGTAAAATGTTGGCACTGAGCAAAGAGCAGTACAACAAAGTAAAAGAAAAGAGACACAAAATCATACTGACTCTGCAAACATTCATTTATTCCATTTTAATCTTTATCCGTGGCTCCTCCAGGTCTCCAGCACAAGAGCATTGGCCTTTGCTTAACATATAAATAATTTATTAAAGCAATACTCCTTTAATGTAAGAAATCTATCACTGGTACAGATCCAGATTTTATGGTACTAAGTGGCTGGAATTCTCTTGTCAGTGTTATAAACAGCAAACTGAAAATTACTAGTTATTAGCTGAAAAATACATCCAGGGCCAGCCCGCTGGCGCAGCGGTTGGATTTACATCTGTGGCCTTGATGACCGGGTTTGGGAGGCGGACTTAGGATGCCAGAAGGGCTGGTGGGGAGTAAGTTGGGCGTCGATGACGGCTTGCCTACTCCGAGAGGGGGAAGCAACTGGCATCGTGACCTCTGGCAGAGGCCAGGAGCTTAGCAAGCATGTTAATCTCCTCGGTGCTTGATTGGCCCCAGGCGAAGGTCTGGAGCTCAGCGAGTTCTGAGGCAACTAGGGAGACTTGCACCTTGACATCAGGGGCACTCGTAACGTCCATACAGAAAACCACCTTCCAGCTCCAAGGAGACAGAGCTCCAGAGCTTGCCCTCGATGTGCTGCCACCTTTCTGGCCACCCTTGGACCGACAAGACTTTAAGTGTTCAGGGTGTACAGGGCCCCACCTCATCCCCGCCGGGGGGGGGGTAAACCGCAGCTCCTTGGGGGATCGGGGACGGACCAGGTAAGGTGGATACCAGAGGGATGACTCGAGGTGCTCCCGAGGATATCTGAGCTGGAAGACACAATTTAAAGATAGAGGGGTGACGGCTCAGGGGCAATGTGAGAAAGTATTTTTTCCACAGAGAGGGTGGTGGACACATGGAACAGCCTTCCTGAGGAGGTTGTGGGGCCTAAAACTGTGGGAGAATTCAAGAATGCATGGGACAGACATAAGGCAATTCTTGTGGGGGGGTAAGGAAGAAATAGGCTGTTGGTTAACTAGAATCTGTAGCTTATCCTGTAGGTAGGGAAATGGGCATACTATGTGGGCCAAGAGGTTCTTATCTGCTGTCAGAGTCTATGTTTCTAGGAGGGGTGTAGGGGAGGAAAAATAGAGATTAAAAAAAAAAAAAAAAGAAAATTACATCCAGCAGGGCAGTGTTCTAGTTTAGTTCTCCCTGCTGAAAGAATACAGCAGGGGCCGAAATAAGGATTTGGTTTCCAAAAGAAACTTAATTTGTAGAACTTGCAGTGTTCTGACTGTTTGTGTACCTTGACAACATGTAACCTGAACACTCAGACTTTTTTCATTGCCAGTTTTAGTATGGCATGAGTATCAAAGTATGTTTAAAAAGTTCACTTTTTCAGATTTGTCAGCTGTTTTTGACATTAGCTCTTAGGTTGGCTTAAGTTGCTCCTGGTTGTCTGGAAAATGTCAATACCCAGGAGCTGTTCTTCACTTTCGATTGCCAAATCTTTATTTCAGTCCCTGACAGCTATACACTGAATCAGAGGAGCATAAATCATAAGTAATGAAAGCAAATCAGTATAATAGGAACATGTAGTAGATAAAATTGAGTTATGACAGGCAGAATGAAACTATTTATGCACAGGTGTTGCTTGAGGATGAGGGAACAAGATGGCCAGGGCAAAACTAATGTGGGGAAGGAAGACAAGAGGTAAAAGATCATGGAGAGAGCTGCATTGTGGGAGAAGAAAATTCACGAAGAACAGACGTTAGGGAGGAAGCAGAAGAGGCTGAACGGATTGTCGGGAAGGAAGAACTGAGTTTAGGAATGCAATATGAGAAAGCAGATTGACCAGCAATAGATTTTCTAGCTGAAACCGAGTGAATGGGAAATCTTACTGCGGAGAGGGTGGAAGGAATGTAAGGTAGGACGGATGGGAACCAAAACGTTGGTACTTAGTACGGGATGAGGAATTGATGGAAAAAGATGGAGATTCCAGATAAGGCCGAGGGGCGGGGGTGTAGTAAGGAGAAAATAGAAAGTAAAGCTAGCTGTGATGTTGGCAGGAGCACATTATACTATCATGTTGGGGACTTAGGGTTGCGTTGAATTACCGCCCCTCCTGGTCCATGGTGCTCTTTGAGTACTGGATTCCTCTACTGTCAACTCCTCCTAAAGCACTTACCGTTACTCAGTGGCGATGGTGGTACGGGGTACTCGCATCACTGACTGAGAGTTTGTCCACTGGATGAGTGGAGTTAGGGAAGACTAAGAGGCAATAGG
The DNA here is from genome assembly GCA_016271365.2 of Neoceratodus forsteri. Lineage (NCBI taxonomy): Eukaryota > Metazoa > Chordata > Ceratodontiformes > Ceratodontidae > Neoceratodus > Neoceratodus forsteri. Next base: position 242,667,161 of record JADMNL010000028.1, on the reverse strand, counting down.
TGGAGCCCGGATGATGACCATAATGGCAAGTGTGAAACCCTAAAAGTGGCCAATCTGGGCAGTGGCTTGATGCATACCTGTGGGCAACAAGGGCAGGAGGAGTAGGCACAGGCTTCCATGGTTGTCCAGGGAATTTCATTGAGAGGTTTTACTGTTGTAGTTTGGTGTTATTTTTTTTACCCTGTGTCTTGAGTCTCTAAATCTTCGTATTGACCTCAGTGGAAGTCAGTATTTGCTTAAAGCTTGTTACAGTATCTAATGTTTATTTGCTTTATTTCTTGTAGGCTGGGACGCTTGAATCCAATACCAAATTTCAGACTAGGGGACAGCCATGCAGTGGGACCATTTCTTTAGGGTACCAGTTTCCCTACACCACACTACGGAAACCCCTACCTGAGAGTAGCATGGCCGACTGGGCCTCCAAGAACCTGAACATGCACACCCAAGGCATCTTTCGGCGGAGGGTCTCAATTTCAAATATGTTGTCCTGGAGTGGGGGCTCCATCAGAAAACCCATGTTGATTACCAGCAACCGCATCCTGAAAAAAGAGGCCTGTGAGATGTTTAAACTGGTACAGATGTACATGGGGGACAGGCAAGCTCGGGCAGATAGAAATGAAATTGCACTAATTACTGTTACAAAGTGCTGGACCATGCAGGGCCTGCGTGACGAGTTGTACATTCAGCTTGTCCGACAGACTACAGGTAATCTGTGCTACAGAAGCTTGGCATCGGGCTGGGAACTTATGGCAATCAGCCTGGCCTTTTTCTCCCCTTCTCCGAAGTTTCAGTCCTATTTAGAAGGCTACATCTATCGGCACCTTGACCCAGTAAATGACAAGAAAAGTAAGTGCCAATGATCAGATCAACTACATGTTTTCATTTGTTATTAATGTTGACTGCAAGGCTGGATTTCAAAGGTATTCTTATGAACACAGTACATTGTAAATGTTGAATGGAGGCACTGTCATTAGCTTGTTGCGCTACCATGTGGGAAACCCAGGTTCGCGTAACTACCAGCCTCCTAGGTCTGGGCTGGAGAAGTTGCAGAAGCAGCACTCTTGGGCTCTGGGGGAGGGCACATTAAGGGGTGGGGGTGTGAGTTGACATTCTTGGTGACTGCATGTGATGCTACCCTTGTCAGAGTGGCATAGTGGGTAGCCCATACTGTGCTGGGGAGGTGGCAGAAACAAAACTAGTAAACACCCCTTAGGGAACGTGGCAGATTGACATCCCCATAGGCCAGTGGCTTGGTGATGCTCTTCAAGAAGGAACCTGTCTCCATGCTGAATCCTGGGGGATGGGTCTAGAGACCCTCTACATTACTGGGTTGAAGCTGCAGGGGCACAACATGAGGTGATAAGTTGAAGGGCCCAGAAGATTTGTTCAGTGTCAGAACAGGAGATTTTTTGGGGGGGGGGCTGAGGTAGACAAATTAGAAACAAACTAGAGGCTGTCCCTGGATGGCAGTGCTAAATGCGCATACAATCAGACTGAGGTGGGCAGCCTCTGGAGGTAGATTACCAAAAGGCTGTTTAAAAAGGGAGAAAGAGTTGCACGTTTACTCCATTTTTTTTTTTTTTTTTGCCTCTCAAGCTTTTGTCCTTTTCCTACTTTATTTCAGGTATGTTGCAGCTGCTGCTCTTCAAGACATAAATTAAGTGGTGCACAGTATTACATTGCCAGTTGCAATGCAAAATTAGATACAGTGTGACTCAGAAATAAATCTGATTTGCTGTTGTGGTGAATCAGCATTCTGCTGGCAGAGAAATTTGCTCAGAAACACATAGGAGGAACAGCTAGCACGTTGGGTTGCCAACACTGAACCTGTTATCGCAGTTTGCAGGGTCAGTGCTGTAGCATCATGCGGACTTGGCTGCAAGTTCCTTGGAGGAGGAAAGATAAGCAGTGTCAGACAATGACAAGCAGAAGTAAGGGCAACAGAGAAAGACATAAAATGAAGGATTGCCAGAGAGAGACACGCACGCATGCGAGCACAAAAATGATAGAGACAGACTACAGGAGAGCCACGAAAAGAAAGAAATACAGGGAGAGAACCATGGAAAAAGGAACAGAGCAGAGAGCCATGAGGGGAAAGTAAAAGAGCAGTGTCTTATAAAAGAAAGTTTATGAACCACTAAGAAAGGGAGTGAGTAAGAGAGAAAAGAGACTTTTTAAAAATGTACTGTACTTTTTCTACTGGTGCTGACTGGCCCCCTTCATCCCTTCTGCCCTGTCCTGTCACCCACCTTCCCTGGGACTTGCGTCCCTCCTGTGCTTCCCCCAGTAATGACACCCCCCACCCCGGAAGGGCCACCCTTATCCCCAAGTGGAACTGAAGTGTTGGTTGAGGAGGAGAGAGAGGGCCACAGTCAGCATTGTGGGACCTGTGGCAAGAATGCCTCCCCTTCCCATGCAGTAACTCTGCGGCACTGCTAGCTGTGGTCACCCAAGTGACAGTGTTGCAGCGGAGACCAGGAACCCTTCCTTCCTCTGAAGAGACGAGCATCTGTGTGATGTGCAACCATCTTCCACTGGTCGAACCTCCAGCAGCCCAGGCTCATTCCTGAACTCTGTTTGCTGGCATCGCAGGCAGTAGCACTGCTGCTGTGCTGGTGGGCCGGCTGAGAGTAAAGCAACTTGAGAGACAAAACAGGACAGAACGTCCAGGAGAGAAGAGATATGGGAAGCTTAGCCTAAGAGTGGTGCAAAAAGCATAATTTTATGAAATATCTAATCAAGATGAATGGATTGATAATCATAAAAAAAAAGTTTGATTGGCCACCTTGCTAGCCATTGCTCAAAACTTAATTTCTGTTTTTGGCCCCTGTGAACAGGGAGAATATTTGGTGTGGCCAGCAGCAGGATGGGGTACTTGAGTGGCTCTTGCATGCCCACTGTGTGCATGCTTGCTTGCATATACTTCCACTGATTATCTCAGAGGAAGGGACAAGAACGGTGGTAAATATCGTCCAGGCAGCAGGATAAAGCCAGATTTCTACAGGCCTCAGACCTTTCGAGCAGATGCAGCTCCACGTAGATTTGGTCACTGCTGGGACCCGGTCCCATCCAGGTGGCCTCACCATGGGGGGGGTGGAGGTTACATCATGGGGCAAAGAAGCTCAGTATGTCATAGGGAAGACTGGGTGACTGAGCTGGGGATTCCAGTGTAGAGGGGCACCGATGGCAGTTGGGGTTAAAAAGAGAGAAAGGAAGGAACGTATGTACATACATATGTATATGCTCTAGGAGACGCAGGCTAAGTGGAGGTCATTGTGGAAAATGGGAATGAGGATTGGGCCCACTGTGCAGCCCTGAGGGACTCCAGAAGTTGGGGAAGGGGGGTGGATATAAGGAATCGCCAACCTGGACCAGCTGGCACTGGGCTGAAAGGTAGGAGTGGAACCAGCTGATTGCACGGTTGGATAGTCCCACGTTTCCTAGCTTATCCAGGAGGATCAAGTCGGCCACATTATCAAAGGCCTTGGCTAAGTCGATGAATACAGAAGCAGTGATCTGTCCCTGGTCAGTACCTTCCAGTATAGAGTCAGTGACCTGAGGGGAAGGAGATGGTAGATTGGTATTTTCAAAATCCATACTGGAAAGGGACTGGGAAAGAAGAGGCATCAAGAAAGCTGGAGGGCTGAGCAAGAACTGACTTCTGCTGTACCTTGGTCTGGGTAGGAAGGAGTGAGATAGGCCAGTAGTTTCATGGGGCCGAGGAGTCGTTCCCCCACACTTGTGAAGGGGAAGAATTTTGGCAACCTACAGGCCCCGGAGACTGATCTGAGATTGAGGAGGATAGTGATAAAAACAAGTGGGGGCTCAGAAATGTAGGCTTTTGGGGTCCAGTCCATCAGGGTTATGAGGAGATGGAGGGAGAGCCGGGTGGTGAGGGGATCCACTGGGAGGACACGGGGAAAGCAAAGGAGTTGGAGGAGGTAGTAGTAGTAGTGGATTTTATTTGTTTGGGACTCACTTCCCGAAGGCTCAGGGTGCCCTTACAGCAGTATTCCAGATACAAAACACATAAATGAATGAGGGACACACATTATCGCATTTTTTGGGCTGTCCCAAAATTCAGGGATACTGGAATGAATTGGGTGATGCAATTAAATCCATACTTAGTTTGGAAGGCACGTTGGTCTTTAAACATCTGGCGTTTGGGATGCCCACGCCAGGTGATACATACTGCCTCGCGGTTATACTTGACTTTTGAGACTCACAATTTCAACTCTTAAAGTTATTACCCAGAACTGGTTGATTCCTAATTTGTTATATAAACATCAGTGGTTCTGCAACCTACAAGCTATCAAAAACTTAGAGGCAATAACAGCCATATTAAGACTACAAGTAGAGAAATACAGTGCCAGGTGGCTTCCTCCGTTTCATTATTTTGAAGAGACAGGGGGGCTATCGGTATTAGAGCAGCTCTTGAGTTGGGGGGAGTAACATGGGAGCACCCTTTAATTTGCATTGGTTATAAACCATATATGGTATAAGGTATTAAACTATATTGTAACATGGCTAAAATAAGAGAAGAGAAATCAAGTAAGATGATTGGTAGAACAGCATCAGGTGGTAGAAGAGCAACACGGCATTATGGCACGATAATGCCGTGTTGCTGTAGAACGTTCATGCCAATAATGCCTTGTTGAGCTCGGGAACGCACTGAGAAAGGGATCGCTGTGATGTGCTGCCTGGGAGCAGGGCGACCAATAGGTGGCACGGCTAAGAAAGAGCACAAAAGGGAACTGATAGAGCCAGGAGAGATAGCGCAGGGAGGACTGTGGTACGGCGTGCTGGAAGGAGCAAGCAGGTGACAGTAATAAAAGAAGGGGGAATTGTGTGTGTGACTGATACACTGAGTAGGAACGGGAGAAGTGGGAGCAGGGAAGAACAGCGCATGAGAAAGGAGAAGGTGGTCGCGGCGGGGCAGAGAGCAGAGTAGAAAGGCATTTAAATATCAGATGGGGTGCTGCCTAGTGTGTACACTGGTAAATGGCTGCAGGAGTGAGGGAAGAGTAGCTCTAACCTGAAAGCTGAGATACTGTTCCGATCTATGGATGCGGGACTGAGTGAGAGAAGTACAGGTAAGGCAGAAAGACAGGACAAGTAATGGTACTGGCTGAAAGCGCCACCTATAGGTCGGATTACAGAGTCAGAGTTGCTCGAAAAGCCAGTGTTCCTGGTAGTGGGCTAATAGAGAAGGTCTCGAGAAATGGCACAGCAGGACAGATGTAGGTGAGGTGAAAGAATGGATTGGACCGGGCAGGGACGCAGGCAAAGCCGACAGTTATAGTGAGCAATAACAGTTCAAAAGAACCTCGGGAGCAAACACAGGAGTGCGCAAAACAGCAGAACTTGCCAAGGTGCTCAGAAAGCACCACCTGTAGGTCAAAAGAGGCAGCGCTGCCGATGAGAGAAATCAGGAAACAGTGGTGTCAGTGTAGCACGCTTGCAAAACACGCAGTGAATAGATTGCTCTCAGAATGCAGCACGGGATGAGTGTCAGATGTAAATGGGCGAAGATGAAGATAGCACCCAAGCAGAACTTGGAAATTTCTTGGGTCCAGGATCAATCTATTCGTAGAATGAGAGTGAGCTAAATCTCAAATCTGCCACGAAGTGGTAGACACAACATAACTGAATGTGTGCCGTCCAACGCGCACGCTTACAGCTAGATACAGACTTGAAAAGTAAGGAACCTGAAGCAGACTTTTCAAAGTGAAATAAGTAGCTGTGATAATTTGTGTTCGATATGAAATAAAACAGGATGTAAGTGATAGTAGCGTTGCACTTGCCATGTTAAAAGCGCATTAATCACCGATGAAGGTGGCATCTAATGGGGAGTTACTGCATGGTTGGACCGTTGTATGCACTCGGCCTCCGGCCTCGCTCCACAACAGTCCCAACCATGTATTAACTCCCCATTAGATGCCACCTTCATCGGTGATTAATGCTTACTCAATATAGCGAACTAAAATAACAGATATAACTAAACACTTATATAACGTTCCAATTGAACTTATTCATCCAGAAGAAAGGGGAAACACTCTTTTATAAAGGCAATGGACTCACAGTGTTTCTTTTTTCTTTATTTACTTGTGTTTTTTTTATGTTATAACAGATTCTTGTTGAATATAAATTTTCCTTTTTTTAAATACCTGCCTTAAAGGAAAAAAAGGTGAAAAACCATTATTCAAATTTTTTTTTTTTGTTATAAGATGCATTTTCTGATGTTGGCACGGTATGGCTTGGATTTTATAAGACAGTCAGTCAGGTGGAATAACATAATGTCCAGAAGAGCTGCCGGATTTCTTCGTTTGTTTTTTTACTTGGACTCATATGTAGAACACTCACTTCTTGGCAGCAGGGACATGAGCCTCTGAAGGTCTTACCTGAAAAGGAAGGACTGGATTATCACCCTTTAAAAATGAACTGAGGCGAAAGATTTTTTTTAGTTTCTATCATATTAATTTGATCTCTCTTAACCCATTATTGTAAAAACTTAATTTCATTTTATGTGGCCAAGGAAATAATCTTTTGGAAAAAGATGTCAATGCTTCTATTGTAATTATTGTATGCGTTGATACTAATAAAAATTTCAAGTTAAAAAAAAAAAAAAAAAAGAGTGTTTGTCTTCTGAGATGGTGTCTTTTGGACCTCAATTAGTTTAGTTGCTAGAGCAGCAGCTGCTTCAGGGTCAGTTAGTAGATGGGTCTTAGCGGTGTGTTTGATCTGGAGCTTCGCGGGAAACAATAGCTGGACTTCAGTGCCATTCTCCGAGAGCAGTTTCTTTGTAGCTTGTAATGCCTTCTTTTTTGTTTGAGACTGCGATGAAACGTCTGGATAAAAGGTGATCCTGTTGCCTTCCCAAACCTTATCTCCCCTCTGTCTTGCAGTGTGCAGCAATGGTATGTGACTCTCCGAGTTAGACAGGGTAATAATGGCAGTTAAAGGTCATGCATTCCCCGGGCCTCCTCTTTTTTTTGTCAAACTTTTTGTCTATTAATTTTACAATAGGTACATAGTAAAAACATCCTGAGGCAGTATATAAGGAATTTAATAGAATATTCCCTCATGAGGGAGCTACCACTCTTAATACATGCAGGTTAAACTTTTTATCATACTGCTTCCATTAGATACGACTGTTCGGGGGGGCAGTAAATAAAACATTTCTCCTCTGTTTTTCAATACATTTGTTTTTATGAGCTGCATGAGTTTAGAATCTGACATTTATGTCAAAAACATATCATCTCTTTTTTCTCAAAGAGAAAGTGAGGATTTCATGCTTACCTAAGCTCATAGGAACCAGATTGGTTTCCTACTAGTAACTGTTCAGTGTTCCAAATCTTGTATACTAGTTAGAAATTATATTAACAAATTAACAACCAAATAGGGTAACTTGTTATGTAGAAGGGCAACCTAGTCTGAAGAACTTTAGTCAGCTATCTCTATCATTATCCTATTTTTTTTATAATTAAGACCCAGTTAAAAGATTAAACAAGAAGCCAGCCCCCCCCAAAAAACCCAACTGAACACTGCCATTTCTGTAACCATCAACAAAAATATAAAGAGCTTATCGTGCTCAAAGATCCAAAATTTAGCCGGCCCAGTGGCGCTGAGGGTTGAGGTGCTGGACGCCACATCTCTCGCTGTACCGGCGACCCGGGTTCATGAACGGACACGGGTCGACGGGGGTCGGCTGGGGGAGGGAGGATTGAGCGTCCCAACGGATGCTCTCCTCCCTCTGGGGAGGGTTACCAGGGGTGCCTTGTGCACCCACATCCCGAGAGAGCCGGTGGAAGCACGGGCTCTCCAGGGTTCTGGCGGCTCCATTCACTGGAGTCGGGGAGGGGGGACGCTGTCAGGTGCTTGGGAGAAGGCGTGCGTCAGCATGTCGCCTCTCTGGACGTACGTCCTTGCGCCGGCGTCCCCAGGGGTCTGGGAACCACTGAAAAATGGAAAAAGCCTCAGTGAGCTAAGATGACGGCAGCTTCAACAGCCATCCAGGTCCAGAACCCACAGGCAGGTGCTCCACGAGTAGGAGGAGGTAAGGAGTAGCCGGGCACTCTAGAGACAGACGCCGTGACAGCGGACCTAGGAGGGACATGAGCTATGCCTGAAAGAGTGGAGCACTGAGGGTGTATAGGAGGGGGTATAAATGGAGCAAGGTGCTCCAAAGTATAACCAAAAAAAAAAAAAAAGATTCAAAATTTACACTTAAGCTGTGTAAAAACAACAGTCAGCACTGTTGTCCACCTTAAAGTTCTTTTAGATAAAAGCAAACCTTGACTCCAGCTCACTGATTGAAAATTCAGGTTTCCCCTTCGGTATCTTCTTCCAAGTCAGACTGGTCTGCATTTTCTCTCTTTCTAGCTGGTGGAACATGACGCTGAGCCCATTTAAGAGCCTCTCTAGGATCTGAAAAGATGAATACTTTCCCTTTATGAAGAATTTGCAGACGTGCCAGAAACAGCGTATTATTGGAAATTTCAGCACCCCTTAGCATAGCCCGGACTCCATCAGAAGCTTTTTTCTGTTCTCTGGTCGCATAGCTGAGGTCCGGATAAAGTCGAACTTGTTCTCCATCCTGCAGCAGTACTTTCTTCTGGTGAGCCAGCGCCAACGCAAGGTCTCTCAACCCCACTCCATCCAGGACAGCTACAACGGCCTGTGGAGCTTCAGGGTTATCAGGATGTCCACGATAGGCCACATGGTAAGCTTTTTGAATAGTGACCTGGCGATCGGAAAAGGGATGCCCCAGCTGCTGTTTCAGCCAATCTTGGAGAAACAGGGCCAAATGATCTCCCTCGCACCGTTCAGGCAAGCCTGCAAATCGTAAATTGGCCGCCCGGGCTTGATTCTCCAGAACTTCAAGCCAGGAGTGGAGGTGCCCATTCTTTTACACTAGTGTGGTTGTGGTGCCCAGGGCCGCCTCCGATCTCTTTCTGGCTTCTGTTGTTTCGGTCTTTACTGCTGTGACCTCCATTTCCAGGATATTGACATGGTTGGTCAGAGAATCGAATTTATCTGCAAGGTCAGACACTGTATAAATTAAATGGTTAATTTTAGCGCATATGGTCTGTAGGGTTTCCTCTTCCCCGGCGGTGTCTTCAGTGGCTGAATGGCCCTGCGCGGACCTCGTGGCAAGAGGCCCCGAAACAGTCTTACTTTTAGTGCTTTCATGATGCATTTTGTCGTCCTTTGGATTGCCTATTCCTGTTCTTGAGACTTTCCGATCTCCTTTTCTGCCAATGCAAGCTATCAAAAGGACCAACTAGGGTATAATAAACTAATAAAGTATACAGACGATATGGATAGCACCAAAACTAAGCCTCCATCTTGCTCGGGCTCAACAGTGCCCCCACCCCCACCCCACCCCAGACCTCTTCTTGATCGTGACAGAAATAGCAAAGGCCTTAATCACTGTGATCCCCGAATCAGCGGGCAATAACACTAGGTCCAAAAAGATAAATCTGTTTACGGCTGGCAAGATTTCAGTAGTGGATGAAAGTCTCGGAGGGAGGCCAACTATATGTACATTTGGTTGCCTCTGGGCATTTTCCAAAGCTTCTGTTTTAGCCCTCAGGAAGGTAAGGTCTTGCACAAACGTGGCATTATTAGTGCGTTGATTTTTTTCTCTCCAATTTAAGATCGTGAATGTCTGTTTAATTAGCTCGCACCTTGTTGTCTAGTTCGTTGAAAAGAGCCTCCACTGCAGCTAATCTGTGATTTGTTTCTTCTCCAATTGCCTGTATTTTTTGAAGGAGTGCCATTATTTGAGGATCTGGGCTTCACTCATCTTTGGTTCATCTGAGGAATATGGCCCTGAACCTGCAGCCCTCAATGCATGTGACAAGGAGAGAAAGGCGTCTGTATTCTGTGCAGCATGCTTATGATCTTTTTTTAGGACCCATAACGAAGTCCAAGTCCTTCCGAACCAGGATACAATTATTCTGGGCTACCAGTCTGCCCATGATATGTGTAATTTAGGCTTTTAAATACCGTCGAGTAAGGAGTCAAAAAATTAAGCAGCCGTTGTGTTGGGTGCTCAGCACCGTCCCCTGGCTTCAGATTTTTTTATTTATTTTTTATCAAGTTGTTTCTTCTTGTAGCAGCTACCCCTTCCCCTTGGTTGCTCACCCCCGTCACCCACTGTTTCAGGGACTTAGGGGGTTAGATCTCGTATGGATATCCCCCCCCCCAATATGGAAGGGTCAGGAGGTGGTCCATTTTTCCCACCATGAAGCACAATTCATATAGCCCCCCCCCCAGGTGGTGCAGGGGCTACATCAACCAAAGAATCATCCTGTGGCTGCTATGTTTTTCTCCCACCCTCCCACTAGGTGGTGTGCAAGGATGCAGCCGTGCGTGGAGGCGCACACGCACTACACACCTGCCATTGGCCAACCCCTGAGTCGCAGCTGCTGCACTGCCACTGTGCCTCCATGAGGTGACAGTACTAGAGAGGTGTAGCACACCCACCCTTCCCTGGGAGAGGGGAACTGGTGTGGCAGCAGGTGTGGCATCCGATGCCTCAACCCGCTGTGCCACTGGGCTGGCTGGGCTTCAGATTTTAATGAGGAAGAGGAGAGGTGGCTAAGATGGATAGACCAGTGGTCCAGATAATATTTTGTACTGGGAAGTATTTACTGCCAGCTTTTTCCACCTGGCAGTATTTTCACCTAAATGGTAGTAATACCATCCATTAACCTGTCAACCCACCCCCAAAACCACCACCTCTAAAAACCAAGTCTCAGACTCACTGGGTGCGTGCAGTCATGGACTCTCTGTCTCATACTGCTGTGGTGTCTTAACATACTGATCTGTTTACTGCCATGTAATGCTGCGCCCCCATTTTGATATTTTAAAGCCTTTGAAGAAGGAGGTAACTCCGAAACATGTCAGGCTGTTAGTTGGCTGTCGTTACAAATAAAACCTTTTTAATTTATGAGGTATTCTGATGTTTTGACTTGTGTGTGCTAGGAACATGGCTTGAAGTTCTCTATTTGGTATTCAACCAGGGAACTGGTACCAACACAAGCTGGGGTCCCAGCCGTACTTGACTATCTTATTTATTTACATTCTCTGGGCTTACAGTCCAGTACCCTCAAGGTCCACCTGGCTGCAGCATCTGCTTACATATCACCTGGACAGAATGTGTCAATGGCTTCAGATCCTATCTTCAAGAGGTTCTTTGAGGGCCTCGCCCATTTGCACCCCTCCCATAGGGACTGGTGCCAGCATGGGACCTGAATGTGTGCATAGTTAAGCTCATGGGGCCTCCCTTTGAGCCCATGTCTTCATCTCATTTGAAATATGTCACATGGAAGACCGTTTTCCTAGTGGCAGTGACTTCTGCAGGAAGAATCTGTGAGCTTCACGGTCTCTGCATTGAACAGGACTACATCTCATTCCACAGGGATAAGGTGGTCCTGAGAACAAACAGGACATTTCTCCCTAAAGTGGTTTCTGATTTCCACTTGAACCAAACCATTACCCTACCTGTCTTTTTCTCTGAGCAGTCTACCTCTGGTGAGAGGAGACTCCACAGTCTGGATGTCAAGAGAGCTCTTGGCTACTATGTGACAACCACCAAGGACCATAGGCAGGGTAGAAACCAGCTGTTCCTGACTTATGGGGATGTGGGAAAGGGTAACCCAGCATCGAAAAGGTCAGTTTCTCACTGGATAGTACATTGTATCCAGTTTTGTTATAATAAAGCTGGAAAGGAACCCCCAACAAGATTGAGGGCCCATTCCACAAGAGGTACAGCTGCTACCATAGCAGCTGCCAGGGATGTTCCATTAGTGGACATCTGTAAAGCAGCTACCTAGAAAACAGTACACACCTTTACAAAGCATTACAATCTGGACATCCAGTCCAGGGGTGATGCTAGGTTCGGCACAGCAGTTCTGCAAAGTCTGTTTCCAAAATAGGTTCTGTGCCCACCTCCAAAGGTACTGCGTCGTAGTCTGCAGAAGTTATGAATACCTAAGTATTACTGGGATTGGAAGAAAAAATTACCACAGTAATCTTGTATCTTCCCAGTAATACTCAGGTATTCAGAACTTCTCACCCTGCCTCCCCTTCTGGAACCAGTAGCCTCTGCATTTCTGAGTACTGTGCGCTCAGGGATATAAGTGCCTCCTCCTGGCACTGTTTTTACTAATGATGTTCGCAGTGTTTTCCCCCATTTTTCAGGTGATTCTGACATTTTTGGGGTACTTTTAAGGTTTTACCCTCCAGTTGGAGGGTTTATTTGGGGATTTATGGGTATAATTGTTGTTGTTATTATTGTTGTTTTTTAATATACTTAGTCCTGGGGGGCTTGCCAGGCGTCCAGAAAATCTGAGGGGTTTAGAACTAAGGCAGTTAGTTCAAGGCATCATTTGAAAAGCTGTCATATGCAAATGGTTCCATCATTTGCATGTGTTCCATTCTCTCTGGGAAGTTCTGTCTTAAAGGGTCACTGCAGAAGTTCTGAATACCTGAGTATTACTGGGAAGAAACAACATTACTGTGGTAAGTAATTTTTTCTTATCTGCTGTCAGTTTCTGTGAGGAGAGAGAATGAGGAGTTTAGGGAACAAAGATGGATGCAGGGAGGTTAGAAAACGGCAAAGCAGCAGAAATAATGGACGAGGGTTCAGTCTAGCCATAGTGGATTTGGACAATGCAGATGCTTGAACCACTAAGTAAATTTCCCATAATTCTATCACATTGATGCACAGCTAGGAAAATTCTACAAACATACGAAGAAGCCAGCAGAAGAAGGCCATTTGGTCTATCAAGTCTGCTCATGTTGCAGGGTCCACAGCATGAGCTACTGTCCCTGCCCTCTCTCCCCACTCCTCCCATCCTCCCTACCCATGACCCTTACCCTCCTCCTATACCTGTCCCAGCCTCTCTTAAAGCTGCTCACTGTCTTCAACGAGATTACCTCTTCAAGCAGCGTATTCCAAGTGTCCACCACCCGCTCTGTGAAGAAGTGCTTCCTGACCTCTCTACTAAACCTCCCACCCTCCAGCTTAAGATTGTGCTCCCTCGTGTTATAGTTGCCACTCAGCTTAAAGAGACTCTCCTTATCAACCTTATTTATCCCTTTCAAGTACATGAAGGTCCCAGTCATGTCCCTTCTCTCGCCTGTCTTCCAAGGAGTACGTTCAGTGCCCTCATCCTCTCCTTGTATACCTTACCCTGCTGACCAGCTGTCATCTTTGTAGCCCTCCTCTGGACCTTCTCCAACAGGTCAGTGTCCTTTTTGAGGTGTGGGCACCAGTTTTGAACTCCATACGCTAGATGCGACCTTACCAGTGACCTGTACAAGAGCCATATAACCTCCTGTCTCCTACTTCTGATCCCCCTAGATATGCATCCAAGCATCTTGTTTGCCTTTGCTGCTGCTTTCTTGCACTGCGTGGAGTGCTTCAAGTCACTAGTGATCATCACTCCCTGGTTCTTCTCCTCCTCTGATGCAGATACTCAGACTCCACCCATGTAGTACTCTGTTCTAGTATTCTTGGCTCCAATATGCATAAGTTTGCATTTCTTGGCATTGAAGCCAAGCTGCCAGATCCTGGACCATCTCCCTAGCTTTTACAGATATTCGTGTATCCCTTCAGCTGTCCACTCTACCACAGAGCTTGGTGTCATCCACGAATAGGTACATTTTGCCCTTAATGCCATCTCCAGTGTCATTGATTAAGACATTGAACAACACCGGCCCCAGCACCGAGCCCTGTGGGACCCCATTGGTTACCTGTCTTGTGCCAGACAACTCTCTCCCTACAACCACCCTCTGGGTTCTGTCCTTCAGCTAGTTCTCCATGCATCTGGCCATCTTTTCCCCTACCCCGAGATCCATCAACTTCCTGATCAACCTTTTGTGGGGCACAGAGTTAAAGGCCCTGCTGAAATAAAGAAAGAGGATGTCTACCGCTTGGCCTCTGTCTGCTGTCTTAGTGAGACAGTCAAATAAGTCAATCAGATTTGTTTGGCATGCTGCCTCGCATCCTGGCGACCATGCTCCTCTAGATATTCCACCAACCTTTCCTTTACTATGGGCTCCATGAGCTTGCCCACAGTGGAGGTCAGACTGGTCTGTAATTCCCTGGGTGATCCTCGGGACCGCATTTGTGGAGCAGCACTACATGTGCTGTTCTCCAGTCCTGCAGTACTATGCCTGACTCTAATGAACTATTAAATAGATCTGCCAATGGACCTGCCAGCTGCTCAGCCAGTTCCTTTAGTAACCTTGGATGTACTCTGTCCAGGCCTGGTGATTTGTCCACCTTCAATGTCAGCAGCCCCTCCCTCACTCTATCCTTGTCTGTCACTACATATGTGTTCCCCTCCCCCCGCCGCTCCTCTTTTCCTTCCTGAAGACACTGGTCTGTCCTCCCTCCTGGTGAAGACGAAACAGAAGTATTCAGTTTAGCAGTCTGATTAACCAGGTGTCACATAAGCATCTGGTTACCACTGCATAACTGGGCACCTCTGATTTTGTGGTGAATTTTGCGTTAAATTTAGTTTGGGCTTTATTTGCAGGATTGTTTTATAAGAGGAACAGCATGCTCCAGGGTGTCCTGGTTGGCTGGCTGTATGGTCATATCTGATGATTGAAAGCATTCAGTTTGCTTCACGCTTCATAGCGGACCAGAAGTGACCATATATCTTGGCATATCCAGACACCATAGCATGCATTATAGTACACACACACCATTTGAGTGAATACGCTTGTTTACAACAAAGCACTTTGCCCATGGGTGGTGGTGGAAAACACACACACCCCATTTGAGTGAACATGCTTGTTTACTACAAAGTACTTTGCCCATGGGTGAAGGTGGAAAATGCACACACACACACACACACACACACACACAACCATTTGAGTGAACATGCTTGTTTACAGCAAAGCGCTATGCCCATGGGTGGAGGTGTAGTTCAGTGTGAGAGAAGAGATTAGAGGACAGGAAATTATTTCTAATTGGCAGCTGTTTGTGATGTTCCTAGTTTCAAAAACTATATTCATGTCCCAAAATGATTCATATTTAACTGTACCTGAATAAATGTTGATGAGATAAACTGTATTTTCGTTTTGGTTTTATAGGCAACCTTCTGTATAGTTTTCACGGAACAAATTATTTAAAGTTCAAGCTATATCATGGTGTGTGTGTACAGAACTATAGACTCTTATTTGGATAGGTCAGTAGCTCATGTTTGGCATTGTCTACACAGACTGTGGCATTGTAAAAACTTCAAACTTCTAGTTCCATGAAAAGAACTGCACAGAATGTTGTCCATAGAAAGAAAACAATACAAAACCATTTTTTCACATGAAAGGGACACAAGTCAGCTTTTTGACAGATATTCATTGTCCCTTTAATAGTTGTGCCTGACCACAGATCTGGAGTCACTAACTGCTGGCATACTACTTTCAGTGCATAAATATTAAATTAATTTACACACACACAAAAAAAATTGACCCAGCCTTATTTGCTGCTGCTTCCTCCTGCGCATCCATGTGGCTGCTGTACCACTGACCCGTGCAAAACTCGCACCTTTGCATGTTCGCCGATTTGGGGGCATGTCAAATAAGTACATGGTCGCATAGTCTGTACTATACTGAGCTTGGCAATACCAGTAGTTTCCCCAAATCTTATAAATATCTTAATTTAAAAGTGAAGCCGTGCTCTGGACATGCACATCAGCACTGGCGCTCGTGCAATTGCCCAGAGTCATGGCTTCTCTTTTAAACAAAGATTTTTATATAATATAATTCGTTTTGAGCTCAGTGCAGTGCATACTCTAAACTTGAAATCTTCACTGTCACACAATTTTAACTTTTTTCGCTGAAGCATTGACTTGCACCGAAATAAATTTTATACTAATTAGTGTTGTTAGCACTTTTTCCAGTACAGTGAATGAGGCGTTAATGGCTTATCACTAAATTTATTTTATGCAATTATAGTTGCATTTGTGTTTGCACTAAAAATTACTTTGCATGAAAATAACTAGCGTTACATACAGTACAATGCGACCATGCACTTACTTGATATGCCTCCAGAATTGCCAAACTCATTCATGTGCGAGTTTTGTACACTAAAAAGGTCCTTGTTAGTTGAGCCGGTGGCCTTCTTTTCTCAAAACTGGCTCTTAAAAAAGCATGTCAAAACTGGCCCCATTATAGTCAACGGAGCATGCCCCCACATTATTCCAGGTCTGACATCACAAAATGTGGGGGCCTGCCTCCAACTTGGGAAGTATGGGCATTTTGGCTGCAGGTCCCGGGATCGGATTTTATGAGTGTTTTCTTTGAAAATTTACTAATTTAAAAATTACGACTCCCAGAAGGATCTTTAAACGGAGGGGTAAGCTATCCAGCCAGTTAAAGGGGAGAGAGGTTAAATAACTAAACACCTGCTCTTTAACAGTGGTTTACCATCCCCGTTATACTTCACAGGAATGGAGTGCTTTTCACTTTCCATTTCTGTTTGTGTCCTTTTACGTTAATTAAAAGGTCCCTATTTCAGGGACCACAATTTGACCTTGGCACAGTTTCCTTTAGTACAAGAACTGTTTTACTATTGTACTCTTGGACTGCATTACTTCTAGCAATCAATTTAGTATTTTTAAGGTTCTCTCTAATTGGTATTTTTGGAGAGACCTTGTGGACCTACAGTTTCTACAAGTTGTAAAAAAATTGTCACCAGCTCTTGGCAAGGGCAGATTGCCACAAGTTTTGTTTTAATTGTCTTGGTCCACAGCACAACATTGAAAATTATAAATCCTTTTCTATTTTTTTTTTTTTTTGCTCAGAAACCTTATTAAAAAAGGTTAAAAAGTTAGAGACATGCCTTCTCAGTCTGCCTCTGTGTCACCAACAATAATACAAAGGCCCTGAGGGAGTTCCCAACAGTGGTGAAAAGCATGCATTTGTGGGTTCTGTCTCCTTATGTTCAACAGCAAATAATGTTAAAGGTGACAAGAACAAAGATAAAGCTGCACAGCCATCAAAAATTATTTGTAGCCAGCCCGCTGGTGCAGCAGTTGGATTTCCGCTCGCGATGCTGATGACCTGGGTTTGGGAATGGACCCAGGTGTTGGAGGGCCAGCCTGGGGAGATGGCTTGAGGGTCCCTTAACAGCTCGCCATCTCTGGCGGGAGGGGGGGCTGCAGCCTGGTGCTTGTCGACCTCTGGCGGAGGCTGGAGGCTTGACAGCATGCCGGGTTAGGTTGCATCAGGAGCGTGGCAGACTGCTCTTGCCTTGATGTCCTGGATGGCGCACTCCCTGAAGGAAAACAAGAAAATGAAATGGCTCCCTGGCTGACCAGATGATGGTTACTGGCCTCCACGAAGCCACGGACCACCTCCGCAGCACCCAGGCCAAGTAAGTAGCTTTGGCCAGCCCAACCGGCACCTTCCCCCTTGGGGCCCGTCTGATGAAGAGATATGTTGGGTTACCCAGGGAGCTGTAATGTGTGGTGGTGGTGGTTGGCGGTGGGGATAGAGTGCCGGCGGGGGTCCTAGGTGATCTAAAGGAGTGGCCAGTCGGGGAGCGTGGTAGGAGGGGGAAGATATTATTTATAAAGATGGTTCAGACATCAGAGTGTCTGAAAGGGGGAACCCTCAGTCCAATGATGGCAAAAATAAAAACAAAAGGGCCTCAGAGCAGATACTGGATACAATGTCTGCAAAAAGAGCTGCCACTCCTCCTGCACAGAGAAAGGAGCAGGCAGATGGCACAGATAACATGTACTCATCAGAGGACATATCAAAAATGTGGCAGTTCTTCCAGACAGTGCAGGTCATGGGAAATTTTCACAAGATACCTGCCACCCTTTACTGGTCTCAGGCTTAAACCCGTTTGCCTGCAGAGAGAGGGGGATTGTGCAGCTAGAGGAAGGTGACCCCACGGAATTGGAGGATGCATGTGGGCAAGATTTTGAACTTCCTCTAAGGCATAATGAGGACTACTCATCTTGTTCCTCATTTGTCAAGCAAATGATCAATACCAACCCCAGCAGAGACAGAAGAAGAGGAAGAAGAAAATACTGATTTAATGGACATGATTGGAGTAACTCTACCAAGAAGAATGCTAGTCCCCATACATAAACCACTTAAGAAGGCCGTATTAAAAATCATGTCTGCACCCACTTCAGCTGCAGCCATAGATAAGAAAATCAAAAGAAAATATAAGGTGGACAAGCAGGGATCGAAATACCTGTGTGCTGGTATTGGTCATCGGGGAGTAGTCCTGGCTGCTGCTTGTGAGAGCAGAAATCACTCTTGTCTGCACAGCCACCTGAAAAAGACAATAAAAATTGGATGCCATGTCCAAAAAGGTTTATGCAACAGCTTCCCTGCTTGTCAGGCAGGCAGCTTATTCTGCAGATATAGCACAGTGCCAGGAAACAGTTTGGAACTCGATTCTGGCATTGGCAGACAGAGCGGATGGTAAACTTGGCACAGGACCTGATTGTCGCAGCAAGATCAACCCTGGATACCACAAATATAATTTCCACACTGTGGTGGACGTTAATGACACTGCTGCTAGAGTTTTAGCTCATGTAGTATCCTTAACAAGGTTTTCCTGACTTAGGGCTACCATCCTTTCTCAGGAGAGTTAGAAGAAAAAAATCACTCACTGTAGTAATGTTTCTTTTTAAGGGTTCCCTCACTGTGTTTACACTCCCTAACCCTACCTCCCCTTCCAGAACCTGAAATAGGTTCATACAAGAATCAGTTCCTTTTCTCACCGAGGTTGCTTGAGCAGTACTGTTGCAGTGCCTACGCTTGTAAGTTTGTTGCTACTGTTTATATGATAACATTTCTCAAGTATGCTTTCAATTTGGCGTTTTTAAATTCCATTAAAATTTTCTAAAAATGTGTTTTTTTGTAGCTTTTTCAGCTAGTTTCACTAGCTGCTGCTCCACTCTGGCTTGGAAGAAAGATGTTTGAGCCATAGCCAGAGTGGAGCACTGATGCAGAGTTTAAACCTACATTCCAGATGATAAAATTTGCATAGGTTCTAATCTTTGGGGCATTACTCTCAGCTGAGGTGGCTGCATAGATTGTAAACTTAGTGAGGGATACCTTAAGAAGAAACCGCATTATTTTAAGTAATTTTCTTCTTTCTTACTGTAACAGTAGATCTTCAAGAGAATCTCCTCCACTGAGCAGCAGCTCTCTCCCTGTCCTTCCCCCTTTTTGGTTGGATGGTGGTTAACCTGCCTGCTCTTGCATGCTGGTTCTCTTCTTGTGCCCGATTCCGGCATTATACTACTCAGCATTTCATATCCTCTCCTGTGTACCTGATTTGGTCCCTTTTGCTTCAGTCCCTGCAGGTCCTGAGATCCTCTGAGCTTGTCTTCAGTGGGGAACTGAGGCATAATTGGGCCACCCATGTTATATAGGTTGTGACAATGGATGTTGATGTGTGCGGCCCCAGCTAGCAAAAGTTTCTGGGTGGTCCTGATGCCGACAGCTTACACTTCAGTGATGTGGCTCAGTGGAAGAGATTCTCTCAAAGATCTGTTGTGGTAAGTAACTGCTCTTTTCCGCAGAAACAGATTGTGATGTCACAAGTTGGAGATTGTGGTGACCGGTGTAGACCAGTAGCTGGAGTTAAATTTATCAGTTTTAGGGGACACAGATCCTGCTTTCATGTTAATGTATTGAAAAATGGAAAGAAAGATGCAAAACGTATTTGAAATACAAGTTGAATGATGGATCCTAAATATGATTTTTAAAGTTTCTTAAGTGTTGTTGTGGCTGTTGCCTTCCTAAAGGAGCAGCGGTCCCACTATGATTTGAATTTCAGATCTCTGGATTCAGAGTCCAGAGTGCTTACCGTTACACCATTGCTTCTTAGATTTTATGCAGTTAATTACATTGTTAATATTGTTGTCTTTTCTAGTAAGAGAGGATTAAAGAACTTATGCAGGTGAAAACCAAGAGAAACTCAATAAAATCGAGTAAAAAGAGGAAGCAGAACTCTGATGAAGAAGGTAATTCTAACTGACAGTTTGGAAGGGTCAGCCCCTGTCTGTAAATTTTTCTTGCTTGTTTTAGTTGTGGCTTCATTTTTTAATTATGACTTTGCCTGTTCAAGATTGGTTGTCTAAGTTATTTGTTCAGACGTAGAGATTATGCCTACTGCCTCTGGTTGCCTTCGGTATCTGGCCCAGAGATTGTCTAGTGCCTCTGGTTGCCTTCCGTAGTCACCTGGTGTAGATTTAGGTAGGGGTATGTGTTCCAGCCCGTTGGCACAGTGGTAGCGCTACTGCCCGTGACATCGTCAACCCAGGTTTGGGATTGAGCCTGGGTCGTCGGGGGCTGACTGGAGAGGTTACCACCGCGGCCTGTGGATGCCCAGGTGGCAGCATGGGACTCGCAATGTGGGGAGGGGAGGACTCAGGTAGGCACTTGGCTGAGACGTGTGCCAGCATGTCTGTAGCCTGGACTTACGTCCTTCATGCCGGTCTCCTCAGGGGCAGAGTTTCAGGGAAACTAAGCAACCCCTCCAAAAAGGTAAAACACTCCCACTCGCAGCATGATCCCCGACAGCTGTAGGGGGAAGCGGGGCACAGATGGTCATTATCACCACCACCGTGCCCCTCCAGCACTGGGAGATTAAAAATATGTTATTTTCAACAACAACAAAGAAAGGTGCGTGTGTCTCTGGGAGTCTTGTTTCATTCATTGATAACTACTCGGTCTTGGCCGTAATTTATTTTTTTTATTTTTTATTGTTTCACTTTTTTACTTCCTCTGTTCCTCTTTGTCTTATCTCTTCATTGTTTACTGCTGATTCTTTATGTAGTTCCTCAGTATTCTGTGATGTCATTCTCACCATTCCACACTGCTGAGTGAACCATGTTGAAAGGCGGAACTGGTGCCATAAAATTTCCAGGAAACCTAGAAACTGACCACAGTCAGTGGTACAGAGGAATAGGGCTGGCCCTATGGTGTATTGTCCTGGGAGGGCAGGGGCTGTGAGAACTCACAAATCTCGGATTGAAAACAACTGAGGGGACAAGCATGTTGGGAGAGGGGGGATGAGGCTCTTAGCTCTGAGGGGGAGGGCACAGGCCACTTGGCATTTGCACACCCAACCCCCTACTGACCAGTCACAGAGTATCATTATAGCATCAGTTATGAAGGTAGCTGCACTCCTGGTTGGATGAAAGATGTCAGAACCTCAGCCCCAGCTGTCAGGACTGGGACAGGGAGAAAGGGAGAAAATATGTAATAAACAAATGAATCAAAATACAAAGCACACCTAGTGGGATTAAGAATGTAATATGAAATATTTCAATAACTAAAACATCCCAAGCATATTCAGATACAATTTGAAGTGGATACAGTTGAAAGGAAATACAGTACAAAGGTACTTAAAGGTACCCACATTGAAAATAGTTTCCAGTCCCCTTACAAGCGCTACTGTGCTCTTGCTCAAAGTGCAGGAACATGTGCAGTGCATTCGAGAAGTTATAAACTGGGTGAGTTGAACCCTGCCAATGGATTATCAAGTCATCATGGTAATACTCGCTCATTATAGGACAAAATAAGCACCCTGAAATTATATAGCACTGTGGGTAAACAATAGTTGTAACTCGGAGCACAGAGCCCACACTGACTACAAGAAAGCTTTGAACTTTACGAGAGGCTTCAGACGTGGCATCGTAGTGGATTATTTTCAGTCCTAGAAGGTGTCCCCCTCCCCCGAAGCTTTAAAAATGGACTGGTACAGTTCAGCCAGCTATTTTTATACAAAAGAATGATGGCTTGGGGAAAGAAAGAGGGGAAAAAAAGGCCCCAGTAATCTATGGTCAGTGAATGCTTATACGACTCTTTGTCCCACAGAAGCCTGCTGGGGATTAGCTACCCATTCTACACTAAAAGGCATTTGTATGCAAATTTCCATGCTCTGCCGTTCCCAGGCATCGGCCTTAAAAAGTGCCAAGAGGAGTTTTATGTAGCTAGACAGAGCAGTAAGCACTATTTGCATGAAGTAACATTCCCAATGGATTCTAACTGTTTCCAAATGAAAGGAAAAGATGTCCCAGTGACTGTATAGCTGCATTCCAGAGAAACGTGGGCACAATTCAAAACATGGTTAATGTGATTAATTTTGGTCTAGGGTGCAACAGATGGTGCTTTCGGTTATTCAGTGTAGTAAAGTGTGTGTGTATGTGTGTGTGTGTGTGTGTGTGTGTGTGTGTGTGTTTTGTGTTAATTAATGCCACAAAGGTTTTCATCCTCCCATAGCAGGCTTGGGTGGCTATCAGCCCTGTCCCCACATTCGGCGGCTATTCCTTGCCTCTTCCGGTCTGAGGCCCCAGTTTCCCATGGGTCCCCCCACCTCCACAGCAGGACAGAGGGAGGGCTGCCTTCCCTTTCCGACACATCCAGATACACTTGGAAACAGGGTGGCTGGGTGGAGTGCTGAGACATGGGCAGGACTATACAAAAGCCCAAACCCCTACATTTTCCCATTTTCTCTCTGTTCCCCGTGCTTGGCACACAAGCCAGTGTGCGTGTATGGAGGCACGAGTGCTTGTCATGGACATCTGCAGCTCCCTACCTTCCTCTGCTGTCCTGTGGGCCCGCACTACCACCAGGCCTTCACCTGGTGGTAATCTGGAGAGAAGAGCAGTCCGTCGGACCCACATCCTCTCCCTGGCCAGCCCCCAGCAACCTAAGACTGCTTCCAATCCCAGGTCACTGGCATGGTGGGTGGTAGCACTAACGCCGCACCACTTGGCTGGCATAAAATGATTTGCAAGAAACAAGCAGGCTTTGCTGTTCTGCGGATATGTGGAGAACTAGCTAGTTCCTTTCTGAAAAGTATATAGTAAAGTGGTTCGGCATTATTTATTTGTTTTTTTCTTTTTGATAAGTACTTTATGCTCCTTCCACAGGGTGACTGCAGGCAGTCACTCCACCATGCTACCATCTGTGACTGTCCACCGCTCCTCTCCCCCCAGGTACTGCCAAGCCCCTGGTCCCACACGGATTTCCCCCTGTGGCGGGGCCAGGAAGGGCAGTCCTCCCCCCAGCAGCAAGACTCTGGTTGGCTTGCAGGGCTTCACAGAGCCTGCAGGCGCCCTTTTTTCTGCCTTTTGTCCCTCCTCTTTGCAGCCGTGAGCACACATGCATGTGCCACGTAGCCACATTCTGTGCTTCCCTAACTCCTGGTGCTGCCACTCTACCTCCACCAGAAGGCAGCCAAGGAGCAGGACAGCCCTCCCTCCCTCTCCTGGGAGAGGAGAGCCATTGTCCGTGCTCAATCATCTTCCTCCCCTGCCAACCGCCGGCAACCCGAACCCATTCTCGAGCCCAAGTCGCTGGCATGGCACAAGGTGTGGTGTCCAGTGCCTCGACCCTCAGTGCCACTGGGCAGGCTGTGGTTCAGCATTATTATAGTGTTCTTTCAAGCTGCAAAATCTGCCATCCCAGCCTCTTATGATTGAGCTGTAGAGAAGAGAGTGTGGTGTACATCAAAAAATATGTTTTGAGTGAGATTGCCAAAAACTTTGGCTTCCAGACATGTAAACATTGAATTTCCACAGTGGGATGTCCCTGAAGCATTCTGGGAATGATTGCCATAGCTCTCGTTTTGCAGTAGCTTTGTATTATGACATAGAATTGGGGAGGGGGGGAGTGTATGTTTGGTCATCTGGGCAGAGAATATCTTTCTTGCCATTATTTTGGTTCAGTGGAGGGAACAACATGAGCATGGCCTAAAATAATACACCTTTTTTTTTTCATAGGGCTCCAGGATTGGTGCATTGTTGATTATAAAATGCAGTGTCTCACTTTGAAAAAATATATCCTTCCGTTAAATTGGTAGGCTTGCCGAAGAAGCAATTAAAGCAAGCCTCTGTTGGTTACTGTGTGCACAGCCTGAATTCCCATGATTCACAAGGCTGTTAGGAATTTCTGCAACTTTTATTGCAGACATAAAGTTGAATTGGAACAAGGAACTGTGGGTTACAGAGGGGTGACCAAAAAAAACATGTGGCAGTTTGCGCTGGGTGATTTCTGCCTGGTCACGGTTCTGTTTGGTTCCAGGCGTGAGAGTGGTCTCATGCATTCTTAAGGTATGAGAACTGCAAACCGAAGAAGAGTGGTTCTGATACCATAGGGATGCAAATGAGACCACTGTTGCAACCAGAAGAGTGGTCTCAGTGGTGGTGGTGGTAATAAATTATTGATCGAGATCAGTCAATGATATTTACAAATTTTAAAAACCTTCCCCAGATGTGCATGTTTCCAGGGCAGCTGTGTGGCAGTATAGCCTAGAGATTAGAGTAACAAGTTATGAATGAGAGTGGTACATCCAACAGATGTGGATTTGATTCCCACAACCTCCACTTGCATGCTGTGCGACTCTGAGCAAGTTACTTAACCTTCCCAGTGCTCCCAGATCACCCCTGAAAACAGTCACTTGCACCTAGTGGACCTCTCCCGATTACCAAAGAATTATAAAAAAAAAAAAAAAAATATTTGAGAACAGGAGTGCTCTGATTGGTCAGGAGCACTCCCTTGCTCTATAATATGTGGCACCGGAATATATAGTGTTTTCTATTTGCAGTCTCAGTTCACTTGTGAGTTGCAGTATTTGGAGTAAACAACACTTCAAGCAAGCTTAGTACACTGCCTGGTGTTAAAGTGGTGCCTGAGAAGAACATGTCAGAGGTCATACACATGCTCAGTGCACTCAGGCTAAGGCATATTCTGGATACTGAGCCTCCTGCATTCGCGTGGCACATTTTTCCTCTAGTATTGGGAATAGGAGCGGAATATCCCCCTTGTGTGATTCCAGATACTAGTATTCGGAATACTGTTGTTTTACATGCTAAAATACTTGTTCAGAATACTGAGTATTTAGAATAAGATTGGAATACTCTCTGCCATGCAGACACACTAATTGACTGTTTTTCTTCAGCCTGCTTCATGCTGCTGTATGATACTGTCTGCAGAAATGATTTACCTTCACTTGTCCATCTGATGGCCCTACTAATGAATTACAGTTGAGAAGCATGTGTTCATAACCATCCAAGGCCTTTTGTCTTATTGGCCCTTCGTCCCTCATGAAGCATGTTCAAGCTGACTTGTGCCATATTTAGAAAGGCCTGGAATAAAAAAAAAAAAGCCATCCAGATCTTCCTTTGGGAGGGTCCCACTAATGCCACTGTCCAGTCGTAAATGTGCTGCCTTGTAGTCGGCAATGCCCACAGCTCAAACTGTTTACAAAAAAATATATATTTCTCATTTAGGTCAGGTCATGGCATCTTGAAATGCGCTGTTGGTCCACTAAACGAGCTCTGTGGGGGGAGTGGTTGGGAAGAGCATTGGGACTGACCAAAGCCCTTAACAAATCTGGGAGGCAGCAACTGTTCCAAGACTGAAAAAGAAAGTGAGCCTTGGTCTGTAGTTGGTACGCTGAACTCACAGATGAATCAACTGAGTCCCCCTTTGTTTGTGTCTGTTTACCTCTGTATAACCCCATGTTTACCTTCTTATTTCAGTTACTGCTTCACTGATGGGTGATTACTGACTTTGATATTAGCCTTTTTACTCATTATGCTAGAAAAGTTTCATAGTGTTCTTACTTCTGAATCTGTCTAACACCAGTGAGTTGGAATCTTGTGTGTGGGAAGAGGACAGAAAGAAACTACTGCCTAAGCTGATCGCGCTATTATTCTTCTGTGTCCTTCTTCCTCAATGGGGAAAAATCAGTGCTGTTTATTTTCTTTTTTGAATCTCCTTATTAATTGCTCTGCCAACATGCTCACCTCTGCTTCACTTTGCTCCCACTGGCTTCACAGTTGCATTAGTACACCCACGGTCCAGGGCTGTTGATTCTGGGATACCCAATTGAGGAGAAAGGCCCCCTGCCCCTCAGCGCTCTTTGGAGGTTCAGGGAACCCTCTAGACTTCCCTCAAGGTTCATCCCAAGAATTGAGCAGCAGCATTAATGGCTTCTGGGCTGAATGGCATATGAAAACGAGGTGCCATCATGCATACAAACAGTAATTATTTTTCTCTTTTCCTCCACCCAGGTGAAGTCTGTGACTGCTCCACATTTACCAGCCTAGGAAGGGGAGGCAGGATGTTGTGTGCTCACTCAGTGTCACAGCACCTCCCTCATTCCTGCACAGGAGGCAGTAGAGTACTGAAACCTCCCTCCCGGATCCAAGAATGTTGCTCTTGCAGTGATCCTAGACCCCTCTGGCCAATGGTGGGCTGACAGATTGTCACAGCAAAGCTAGGTCACCCACATTGTAGCATAACATGCTCCACTGGTGCTACCTGGCCAGCCTGTTAAAGCAGTTTAAGTTGTTTGATTGTCTTTTCCACCTTTCGCTATATCTGGGGGGAGATGCCTACTGTTTGGAAATGTGCAAGAGTTGTCCCCCTCCACAAAGAAGGGGCTAAACAGGATAGGAATCAGTACACCACCATTTCAGTCCTTCCTGCCCCCCCCCCGTGCGTTCACTGACAACTGACTATCTCAGTCTGCACAGTCTGCTTTCTCCCATGCAATCTGGCATCAGGAATGGACATTCCACTATATCTGCATTACTCAAGGTCACCAATGATCTCCACATAGCAGTGGGTAATGGTCTCTTCCCTGGGGCCATCTTCATGGACCTCTCCAAGGCTTTTCACTTGATGGATCATGCAGTACTCCTTCTCAAGCTGAAGACCGTAGCTCTCAGCCAACCAACCATGATACAGTTTGAAAACTACTTGAGTAATCATACCCAGCTAGTGTCCATACAAGGCATAACTTCAGACCTTGCTGTCGGGAATCTTGGGGTTCCTCAAGGCTCAGTCCTTGGCCCTTTGCTGTTCTTCATTTTTTGTTAATGACCACCCAAAGTACAGTGGGACATGTCATCTGCATATGTGTGTGTAGATGACACCATACTCTAGTACAGTGCAACAACAGTGTCTGAGGTTAATTCAGCACTTCAGTCTGATTTCAATGCAATCTAAACATAGAAACATAGAATTTGACGGCAGATAAGGACTGTTTGGCCCACCTAGTCTGCCCATTTCCCTACCCGATGGATAAGCTGCAGATTCTAGTTAATCAACAGCTTACTTCCTCCTACCCCCCACTAGAATTGCCTTATGCCTGTCCCATGCATTCTTGAATTCTCCCACTGTTCCAGACTCCACAACCTTCTCAGGAAGGCTGTTCCATGCATCCACAACCCTCGCTGTGAAAAAATAATTTCTAACATTACTTCTGAGCCGTCCCCCCCCTCTATCTTCAAATTGTGCCCCCTTGTTCTTGCACATCTCTTCTTCTGAAAGATACTACCCTCTTGTACTTTAATTCCCTTGAGATACTTGAAAGTTTCTGTCATGTCCCCCCTCTCCCTCCTTTCCTCAAGGGTATACATATTAAGCTGCTTTAGTCTGTCTTCGTATATCTTCTGGTGCAGACCCTGCACCATTTTGGTTGCCCTCCTCTGAACAGCCTCCACTCTGTCTATGTCTTTGTGGAGATGGGGTCTCCAGAATTGCACGCTGTACTCCAGATGGGATCTCACTAACTGTCTGTACAGAGGGATAACAACTTCCTGCATTCTACTGTTGATGCCTCTCCCTATGCATCCCCGTATCCCCCCCAGCCATCCTTACTGCCTTCTCACATTGCTTGCCTATCTTTAGGTCATCTGATATAATTACTTCTAGGTCTCTTTCGATTTTTGTTGTTGTTATTAACTCACCCCCCACTGTGTACTCTGCCCCTGGGTTTTTGTTTCCCAGGTGCATTACCTAGCACTTCTTTGCATTGAATCTGAGCTGCCACATATTTGACCATTCCTCCAACCTTGCCAAGTCCCTTTTCATTCTTTCCACCCCACCTTTTGTATCAACCCCGTTGCAGATCTTTGTGTCGTCTGCAAAGAGACATACCTTTCCTTTCAGGTGCTCTCCATTGTCACTTGTAAAGACATTAAAGAGGTCCGGTCCCAGTACCAAACCCTGCGGTACCCTGCTAGGTACCCTCCTTTCTTCACTGTGAACACCGTTTACTATTACCCTTTGCGTCCTGTTGTCCAGGCTACCACCTTGGGACCCACTCCAAGGCTGGCTAACTTGTGTATTAATCTTTTGTATGAGACTGTGTCAGATACCTTGCTAAAATCTAGGTAGGCCATATCCACAGCCCCTCCCTGGTCTACTACTTTGGTCACCCAGTCAAAGAAATCTATTAGGTTCGCCTGACATGACCTTCCTGCTGTGAAACCATGCTGCCTTGGATCCTATGCCCCACTGGCCTCTAGGTACTCAACAGTTCTTTCCTTCAAAAGTGATTCCATTATTTTCCCTACCACTGAAGGCAAACTAATTGGTCTGTAGTTTCCTGCCTCTGCCTTGCTCCCACTTTTGTGAAGTGGAATCACATTTGCCCTCCTCCAGTACCACCCCATCCTCCCATGATTTGTTAGAGAGTAGTCAGTGGTGTTACTAGTTCTGCCCTTAGTTCTTTTAGAATTCTTGGATGAATCCCATCAGGCCCCATTGCTTTGTCCAACCTCAGTTTCAAGAGTTCTTTCAAAACCCTTTCTTCTGTGAATGGACTGGTATCGACCCCCCTATTCAGAGTTTCTCCCTTGTTTGGTTTAGGTACCTCCCCCTCCTCTTCCATTATGAATACTGAGCAGAAATATTCGTTCGGTATCCCTGCTTTTTCACTGTCACCCTCTACCCACATTCGCTCCCCTTTATTAAGTCTTTGTATCCCTCCCTTGGTCTTTCTTTGCTCCCTAATATACCTATAAAAGGTTTTATCCACCTTCTTAAGAGTTGGCTATCTTTTCCTCAGTTTGTGCCTTTGCTATTCTGACTGCCTTCCCTGCCTCCTTCTGCTTTAACTGATAAAGTTCTCTGTCCTGCTCCTTCCGGCCGGGTATTCGGTGATTCACCGTCCGAGAATGGACAGCAGGGGTGGGGGGGTTGCGGTCTGTTTCAAGACCGAATTGGGTCTTACTAGTGTGCCAGTTGAGGAGACCAGATCATTCGAATGTGTCGTTGTGGCAGGTGGGGGCTATACACTGGCCCTCGTCTACCGTCCACCCGGAGATGAGAAGCCATTCCTTAAGGAAGTGGCGGACTTTGTCGTTGACCTGGTATTGGAGTCCCCCAGGTTGATGGTGCTGGGCGACTTCAGTGCCTTGATCAACGATGAACTCTCGCAGTTTGGACAGCACTTCCTCCAATTGATGAATTCATTGGGCCTCTCACAGGTGGTTACCTCTGCCACTCATAAATGCGGCCATTCCCTTGATCTGGTCTTCCTCCTGGGGATGGAGGCCTCCGGCGTGGGAGTGGAACCCGTCGGATGGTCTGACCATCACACTGTGAGATTCAATTTTGGCACCCGCCTGCGTAGACCTACCCCTGTGGAGATGGTCAAGTACCGCCCTTTACAGGATGTGACTCCCAATGGTCTAACTGCAGCACTTGACCTATCAGAATTCTCTGTGATGTGCTCGGATCCAGAGGTTTTGTTTCTGGCCTATAGTAAGGCCATTACCTCTGCTCTGGATTCCATTGCACCATTCCGTGTGTGTCCTCTCTCCCTTCGCCCTTGGTCCCCATGGTTCGATGGGGACCTGAGGGAGATGCGACATTTAGGATGCAGGTTAGAGAGATGTTGGCGGAAATCCCGCTCGAATGTCGACCATCTTAGACTGCTAGAGCGTTATCAACTCTATCAGTCAGCAATTACCCGTCATGGATCCTGGTCGCCGGATGGGAGGGTGGGGGACAAACCATCCCTCACGTTTATTCCTTGGGGGATGTTGAGCTCCCTATCTCTGAACAGGTGCGCGACCTAGGGGTAATTCTTGACGACTGGCTGACACTGCATGCGCAAGTGTCAGCTGTCATTAAGTTATCCTTTTATCATCTTAGGAATATCGCTAGGATCAAGCACCTTGTTCCGTCTGGAGACCTACCTACTCTGATCCACGCCTTTGTGACCTCGCGCTTGGACTACTGCAATTCCCTTTACTTTGGGCTTCCAGGGGTTGATATCTGCCGCTTGCAGCTGGTGCGAACTCGCAGCCCGGTTGTAACTAGGACGCCTCGTTCCTCCCATATTACTCCGGTGCTGCGGGGCCTGCACTGGCTGCTGGTTCAGTGGGTCTCCTTTAAAGTTGGTTTGCTGACTTACAAAGCCCTGCACGGTTTGGGCCCTGACTACCTGAAAGAGCTTCTGGTCCCTTACATCCTGGAGCGACCGCTCCGCTCAGCCAACGAGGGGTTGCTAGAGATTCCGAGGGTAGTTTTGAAATCTTCTGGTGCCCGGGCCTTCATGTTCGTGGCACTGACCCTCTGGAATTCTCTACCCTGTTGGATTAGAGAGTGCATGACGGTGGGGGGGGCTTTAAACAAGCATTGAAATCCTTTTTGTGGAGGAAAGCGTTTGGGGATGATGCTGAATTAATCTGATTTTAGTATTTATTATGATGCTGATATTTTTTATTCTATAAATTTTTATTATGATGTGTTATCTGGATGTATTTTATAAACTGTTCTGCGCCTTGATTTTTTGAAAGGCGCATTAAAAATAAAGATTATTATTATTATTATTATTCTGTGTTTCCTTATTTCCTGAATGCTATCCTTTTCTCCTTAACCATCCCTGCCACCTCTTTTGAGAACCATAGTGTTTTTTCCATTCGTTTTGTTTATTTGCTTCACACAAAGGCTTGTTGCCTCTGTGATGGCTGTTTTGACTATTCCCCGTTGTTCCTCCACCCCTCCTCCTTGCCTGTTTGCTAGTGTTTTTCTGAGGCACTCTCTCATTTTCCCAAAGTCAGCCTTCCTAAAGTACAATACTCTTGTTTTTGTATGGCTTGACTCTATGGCTGTGTTTATTGTGAACCACACTGTTTGGTGGTCACTTGTTCTCAGATGGCTACCCACTTCTAAATCTGAGATCCTTTCTCCTTCCCCATTTGAGAGTACCAGGTCTAAGATTGCTCCCTCCCAAGTGGGTTCCAACACTAGCTGTCTGAGGCAT
This sequence comes from Neoceratodus forsteri, assembly GCA_016271365.2. Classification (NCBI taxonomy): domain Eukaryota; kingdom Metazoa; phylum Chordata; order Ceratodontiformes; family Ceratodontidae; genus Neoceratodus; species Neoceratodus forsteri. The sequence goes on along the minus strand of JADMNL010000028.1, from coordinate 242,636,089 downwards.
GTCCCCTGTAGGGCATCAAGAATGACCCTGCTCTTGGATGTGCCTGCAGCAAAGGTACTCCAGTTAACATCTGGCATATTCAGGTCCTCCATCAACAGTATGTCCCCTTTTTCTGCCCTTTTATGGATGCCTTCTATCATTTCCTTGTCCATTTCTTCCCCCTGAGATGGGGAGTCTGTACACAACCCCTGTGCGGATTGTGGTGACATTTCCTGTCTCCAAGGTGACCCATAGTAACTCATTAACTTCCTGTTTACTCTTTAGTTGTGTTGCTTCAATCCCTTCCCTTATATAGAGAGCTACTCCTCCTCCTCTTTCACCCACTCTGTCCCTCCTGTAGACTGTGTATCCTGGTATGTTGACATCCCAGTCATGGTTCTCTGTGTACCATGTTTCAGTGACTGCCACAATATCCAGGCATCCCTCTTCCATCAAGGCCACTAGTTCAGGGAGCTTGTTGCACAGACTGCGGGCATTGATACTCATCACCTTCCATTTATTTTTTATGGCATTACCCCTTTTAGCCCCATCCCTGTCCTTACTGCTTTTTTTCTGCATTTATTCCTGTCCTGCTCCCTACTGATTTCTGTACGTTGGTGTTTACCTCTCTAACTACTGTGTTTTGTAGGGGGAGGCTGGGATTTCCCTGCTCCTTTTCAGTACCTCCCCCTTGGCTAGTTTAAATACTTGCCAATGAAGCATTTAAACCTGTCACCTAGGATCCTGGTCCCCCTCCCCCTGGACAGATGCAGACCATCGCGCCAGTATAAGCCTGCACCCCTCCAGGTGGCATCCCAGTCCCCAGTGAAGCCAAAACCCTGAGCTCCACACCAGTTTTTCAACCATTCATTGAATCCCATGGTGCGGAGTACCCTAGCAACATCCTTGCCATAGACAGGCAGCACCTCCGAGAAGGTTACCCTACATGCTACTTGTCTAAGGCCCCTCCCCAACTCCACAAACTCCTCTTGCACTGCTCTGATCCCATTCACAGCCAGGTCATTTGTCCCTAGGTGGACAATGACATCCAGCTCCCTCCCTAGTGCAGCTGCTCCCACGATCCTGAGGATTCGGTTCCTGTCCTTCCGAGCCGTGGCACCAGGCAGGCACCTTACCTCCCTATCCCCTTCCTCCCCCACTTCTACCACTCTAATGATAGAGTCCCTCACCAGGAGTTGTTTCCTTCCCCTGTGGGGTCTCGTGCCACGCTCCTGTGGGTCTCCTTTGTGGAGGTTCCCAGCATCCTCCTTGGTCTCCACTGCAGGTGCCTCCATAGAAAAAACACTCTTTGCCAGAACAACATATGAATTGTGGAGAGGTACAGCTGTAGGGATGCACCTCTGTTTCACCACCCTCTCCCTCCCTGAGTCCACCTTGGTCCAACCGCTCTTCTTTCTTGGCAACCTCTGAGGTAACGGTGGTGGCCCTGGTGGTCCCTGGGTGGGGGAAGAGGTTTCTCGAATCCTAGCCAAGTCAGCCTAGAGACGGGCAACCTCCTTCCTCAAACCAGAGGTGCCTGCAAACAGAGCAAGCATCGCAGCCTCCAGAATGTCTCCCGGAACACTGCTGCCCCACAGCCATTGCACTGCACCACTCCCATCTTGACTTATTTTGTGTCCCCTCTCCTGTTGCTTTGTATGCTTACTGTCTCCTCCCTCTATGTATCTTTACACTTACTTTCCTACTGCCTATGTGCCCTTACAACTCTCGCCCTTTCTGTTCTGGGACAGGAACTTCCTGTAGTCTTCAGTAGTCTCCTTCTTCTGTGCTTGGATTCAGACCTCCAGCAGCCAAGGGGGGAGAAAGTTATTTTTTTAAGTTCCTTTAAGGTTAATGAAACTAATGCGTCTCAGTGATCCTTCCCTTCCTACTGCCAAACAGGAAGTTCCTGTTTCCAGTCTCCTTCTGGTTCGTCAATAACCACCTGATTCTTAATGCAACCAAAGGCGCCTTTACATGCCAGGCTCTGTAACACACTGACGGGTGCCGATCAGTTGCAGCATTGCCTTTTTTGTGTGTGAAGGCAACCTTCCATAGCAAGCGTTCGCTGAAACGGCGTTCCCTGTTTTTCTGAGTTCACCGTTCCGGCGCATTGTTGTGAAGCGCATCTAGTGGCCATGTAATCGGGTGACAGCGCTCACACCTTGGGTCGTGAAAGTCTAGCAGATTCCTCCGGGATCCTTGTGGTCTCTAACTGTCACTGCCTCCCGATGCTCGTACGAGCAGTACTGTGCCAGAGTTCAGCTACTTACATTTTCTGATGGCACAAAGAAAGCTGAACTGAGGCAAGTCATCAGTTTTGTGTAACATTTAGTAAACATGCTTTCAAATGACTCGGAAAGTGGGGCTTATACTGAGCATGCACTTGTGATTATTCATAAGCGCATACCCAGTATAAGCCCCACTTTCCGAGTCATTTGAAAGCATTTTTACTAAACGTTACACAAAAACTGATTACTTGGCCTGAGTGGTGGCGCTGAGGGTTGAGGTATTGGATGCCACACCGGCGACCCAGGTTCAGGAACGAGCTTGGGCTGTTGGGGATTGGCGGGGAGGAGAGTATAGAGCGTCCTGAGGACTGCTCTCCTCTCCTGGGCAGGGTGGGTGAATGACACCCTAGCATGAGAGACTCCCACCAGAGGCTGGGAACGCAACAGCCAGAGGATCACATTAGTACAGGGTGGAGCCTCAGTGGACGTCCGCGGGAAGGGTGCAGGAGCGCGCCTGGTCGCACTGGACGTCATTGCACATCCAGGCTCCTGAAGGGGAAATCTTGCTCATGAACACAGGAAAACCCCTGTTGGCTGACAGCAAGATGTCGTCTGCTCCCACCTCCAATACCGGACCTTGCCCACCGGGACCTCGTCTCACCAATCATCTCCGCCCAAGCAGTACTGGAAGAAAGTGCCAAGGAGCAGTAGGTGGCCCCACTTCAGGGGGTACATTCCGGGGGTTACTTCATGGATGCGTCGCGGGTGAAGGGAGACAGAGGATACAGCTGGGAGGATCTCGGGTAGGAGGGGAACAGGCAAGTCGACCAATGGGGCCCCAGCCAGTGGTGACGGGAGGGAAACATAATTAAAAAAAATTGATTATGTGCCAGAGTCCAGCTTTCTTTATGTATGCTGTCAGAAAATGTATGTAGCTGAACTCTGGCACAGTACTGCTCATACTAGCATTGGGAGGCAGTGATAGAGACCACGGGGATCCTGGAGGGTCATGCGAGACTCTCTCCGGGATCGATTTCAAGAGTGCTGTGTAAAAGTACACAGACCTGAGGTGTAAAAATGCAAAACAGACCGCAACAAATAATTGCGGTGCAGAGGGGCGCCATGTAAAAGCGCCTCAAAACTAAGTCTGTGGTGTTTGGATCCCGAAACTTGCTAACTCATTCAGCTGATCCACTTGAATTCCTAACATCAGATGGCAACACTGCTGAGCAAGTCACATGTTCAAATATCTAGGAATCTGGCTTGATGGGTTACTTACATACAGTAGGCATGCTGATAACATCTGATGAACTCTAGGGCCCAAGCTCACCTTTCTCCACAAGTCTAAATGCTGCCTCAGAGCTGATGTAAGGAAGCAGGTGGTCTCCCATTTCTAACCCCAGGAATCACTCATTATGATTAAACTTAATGCAGTCAGCCTCCTGTGTTGAACTGCCTGGAGAGATGGAATTTTATGTAAATTATGGAACTCTCAGTTGGCTCATGCCACTTTCAAACTGCTGCCCTAGCAACTGCTGCACTCTGAGTGCTTCAGATTCTTTACTCTGCCTGCCTAGTAAGGACGTCCTGGAGAGCTCTCCTTGAACTGTCTCTGACTAAAGTTTATCTGTAGATAAGTACTCAGTTTCAGTTTAACTTTAAATTGCTGCCTTAGAAACATTGTTTAGTATAGTAAATTAGTGTTTTAGTAGTTTATTCGCGGTTCCCTCATGGTTCCTTGGAACCGAGGGTTCTGCGTCTATTTTAAAGGTTTTTATCTCAATTTATTACTATTTAGAGATATTTAGGGGTCAGTTCCTTGAACTGCTTTAGTTTTGTCTAAATTTAGTAATTTTCTCGTTTCTTTTTCTTCAGGAACCGAATAGCGCGCGGTTCCAGGAACCGCTGTTGGTAGTTATTTTAAAGTAATCTCCGGTTCCGAGTTACTTTAAATAACGTTTTTTTGAAGTAATCTTTTTTGCCTAGCTTAAATGTCAGAGGTCCGTTTGGATAAACCTAAAAAACTCACAGGACCCACAGGTTTTAAATGTTGTGAGTCTTGTGGGCAACTTATAGCAAAAGCAGATAGACATTCTCTCTGTATTTCTTGTTTGGGTATAAGTCACATATTTGCCAGTTGTGATATTTGTAAGACCTTTTGCCCAAAAACATTAAAGAAAAGGTCTAACATTTTGGAAGAGATGGCTTCTGCTTCTGGGGCTCTTCCTCCTTCCACAAAAAGGATGGAGGTAAAGCCAAGGATCCTGACAGGAGTTCAGATACATCTGAACAAGGTAAAACAAAAAGGGCTGTGGAAACAGGCACTGAACCTGTTCCATTAAAGAAAAAGTGTAAAGAAAAACATGTCGCTGCGCCTCCGGCCGAGAAGGCTATGGAGCTCCCAGCAGACAAGCATATTATGCCCTCGGCAAAGGACATTGCTAAGGTACTACAAGTGTTACAAGCCCTACAGGGTGCAATCCTGGTTCCTGCACCGACTGCCCCGGTTCGTCCCCTACAGCCCTAGCAAGGTATGAAGTGCTGGAAGTGTTTGGTGAGGAGGAGGAGGAGGAGGATGACTTTGAAGGGGAACCTATAGATCCAGAGGTCTCTCCTGAGCAAGAGTTTGGATCTCCTCCTAGGGTCCTGAGGATACTCCTCCCACTGTGCTTTTGTTAAGAACATGGTGGAAACCCTGAACCTTCCTGTTCAAGAAACAGAGGAGGATGTGGAGGAGGCAGACTTTCTAGAAATGATGGGGTTAACCCCCACAGAACGTCTACTTCTGCCCATGCATAAATCTTTAAAGAAGGCTGCAGTGCAGATTTTTAAAACTCCAACCTCTATTCCTGGTGTGGATAAGAAAGCTGACAAGAAATACCAGCTGAACAGAACTACAGCTGATTTTCTATTTACGCATCCTGATCCTGAGGGAGTAGTCCAAGCTGCTGCCTGTGACAAGGCCAGGATCCCATTGGCTACCCATCCACCAGACAAAGGTTCAAGAAAAATGGATGCTATGGGAAAGAAAGGGTACATGGCTGCCTCTTTATTAGTTAGGCAGGCCAATTACATGGCATATTCAGTCCAGTACCAAAAAGCTCTATGGAACACTGTTCTAGCTTTGGCTGATAGGGTCCCAGAGGAAGTGGCTGTAGACTTGCAAGATACAGCAAGGGCTGCACTTGATGCTACCAGGTACCAATTTCATATGGCAGTGGATGCCAATGATACTGCATCCAGGTTAATGGCTTTGTTAGTTTCACTCAGGAGGTTTGCATGGCTTAGAGCCACCAACCTAACTTTAGACACCCAGGCCAAAGCAATGGATTTCCCCCTGGAGAACAACAACTTGTTTGGGGATAAAACTGAGGCATACATGAAGAAGGTGGAGGAATATAAATCCACCTATTGGAGCAATTCCAAGGATAGGCCCTTCACCTCTCATAGATCCCAGAGTAGGGGAGGTAGGGGTAGGGGTTTTTACCCCAGACCTTACTTTCAGGCGCAAGCCTCCCAGCCTCAGCAGCAAGTTAGAGGTTATTTAAGAGGAAGGGGCAGGAGAGCCATGAGAAGAGTAGCTCCTGCACCACAGGTTCAGGCACAGCCCGCACAGAATCCCTGACTGGCTAGTGCAGGTCGCATCACCTATTACAGGTCCACCAGTAGGTGGCAGACTGGCTTATTACCTTCACGCTTAGCATTCCATCACCACAGACAAGTGGGTGTTGGAGGTAGTGAGCCAGGGCCTGGCACTCAGCTTCAAATCATTCCCAAAGCTGAGAACAAGAACCTTTGCTCCGGTAACAACTGCACACAGGATTCTGTTGGAAGCAGAGGTAAAACATCTGCTAGCAATCAAAGCAGTAGAGGTAGTGCCTCTAATAAACAGGGGAAAAGGTTTTTATTCCAGGTACTTCCTCATAAGGAAGAAAAACGGGGATTGGCGGCCTATTTTGGATCTAAGACTTCTGAACAAGCACATTTTGAAACCAAAGTCCAAAATGGTCACTCTTACCATAATCATTCCTTCATTGCAAAAGGGAGACTGGCTAGCCTCACTAGATCTAAGGGATGCTTATTTCCATATTCCCATCAGACCATCTCACAGAAAATTCTTGAGATTCAGGCTGGCTTCAGGCCATTATCAGTTTGCAGCTCTCCCTTTTGGGCTAACTTCGGCACCAAGGGTTTTTACAAAGTGCCTATCAGTGGTGGTAGAGTTTTTGAGAAAACAAGTTATAACAGTCTTCCCCTACCTGGACAACTGGTTAATAGTAGGACAGTCTCTGCAGCATGCAGTATAGTCGCTGACGCTCACAAAATCCACACTACAGTCCCTGGGATTTCTGATAAACGAAGAAGAATCTCAACAGGTACCACTCCAGGTGCTGGAGTTTACTGGAGCAGAACTAAACACCAGACAGGGCAGAGCCCTCCTGCCACAGGACAGGGTGACAAGCATTCTGCAGATTGCAAAATCCTTTGTGTCTGGGAGACCCAGAACAGCCAGAGAATTTCTCAGGCTACTAGGCCACATGGCATCTGCCACGGCAGTGGTAATGGACTTCAGGTTTCAAATGAGAGATATTCAGTTCCATCTCAGACAGTATTGATCTCAGAGGACGGATCCTATGTCCAAACTGGTTCCAGTCACAGAAAGTTTAGTCCAGGCCTTACAGTGGTGGCTGGATGAGCACAACCTCAGGCTGGGTGTGCCTTTTATAAGGGAACAACCTTCAGTAATCCTCACAACAGATGCCTCTCTTCTAGGCTGGGGCACACATGTTACAGCACACAGCAAGTGACACATGGTCCCCCAAGAGTCTCTGTTGCACATAAATCTCTTGGAGCTCAGGGCTGTTTACCTGGCTTTGAAAACATTCGCTCCTTACCTGCAAAACAAGGTGGTGCAAGTCAGAACAAACACCACCACAACCATGTATTACATCAACAAGCAAGGAGGTACCAGGTCACATCTACTGTGCACAGAAGCAATGAGACACTGGTCCCTGGTATACTCCATGGGAGTATCCCTGTCAGCCATACACCTTCCAGGGAAGGACAATGAGCTGGCAGACTCTCTAAGCAGGATAAGTCAGGACCACCATGAGTGGTGCCTGAATACTCAGGTACTCTGTACAATTTTCAGAAAATGGGGCACTCCAGGGTGGATCTCTTGCCTCCCAGAAAACCACCAGCTTCAAAGTACTGTTGCAGGCCTCCTCTAAGGGGCACAATCCCCTGGATGCCTTTGGCTTGGATTGGACCGGGAAATTTCTGTATGCATTCCCTCCTTTTCCTATGATATTCAGCACCCTACTGAAATTGAGGTCCCAACCAGCAAAAATGATACTGGTGGCTCCGGATTAGGCAAGACAGCACTGGTACTCTCTTCTGCTGTCTCTGTCAGTGGTTTCCCCAATCCATCTGTCCAGGAGGCACAACCTGTTAACCTCCTCTCAGGGCAGGATCCTGTACCCCAATCTCAAATCACTGAGGCTCAAGGAGTGGCTCTTGAGGACTTAGAGTTTGCTAACCTTAATCTATCAGAACAGGTGTTGACAGTGCTTAGGGGTTCCAGGAAGCCTTCTACTAAGAAGACATATGCCTCTAAGTGGAAAAGATTTACAATATGATGTACAGGTAAAGGTTTGAGCCCTTTCCAGGCTGATTTGGCTATTCTTCTAGATTACTTTACACATTTACATTCCTTAGGTCTGAAACCTTCCACCCTCAAGGTTCACTTAGCTTCAGTCTCTGTTTACCTGTCAGTTGGTAAGGAGAGATCTATGGGTTCTCATCCAGTATTTAGAAAATATTTTAAAGGTCTTAATCTTCTGCACCCTCCCCTAAGGGAACCGGTTCGGCCTGGAATCTAAATATTTGCATTGCTAAACTCATAGATGCACCATTCGAACCTATGGCAACCGCATATTTGAAGTATGTCACTTGGAAAACTGTTTTCCTGGTTGCCATTACTTCAGCCAGAAGGATCAGTGAATTACAAGCCCTGTGCACAGATGTGGACTACATCTCATTCCACAGGGACAAGGTGGTCCTTAGGACTAATAGAAAATTCCTTCCCAAGGTGGTATCTGATTTTCACCTGAATCAGTCCATCACTCTGCCTGTCTTCTTTACAGACAACTCCAGTTCTCCAGAAAGGAGACTTCACTCCCTTGATGTCAAAAGGGCTCTTAGCCACTACATTGACAGAACCAAGTCTTACAGGACAAGTCAGTCACAGCTCTTTCTCACTTATGGTGAAGTTGGTAAGGGCAGAGCTGCAACAAAACGTACAATTGCTCACTGAATAGTGGCATGTATACAGTTTTGTTATAGTAAGGTGGGTAAACAGATACCTCTGGGCCTGAGAGCACACTCCACCAGGGGCACAGCTGCTTCAGTGGCAGCTTCAAGAAAAATTCCGCTACTGGAAATCTGTAAAGCAGCTACATGGAAAACAGTACACACCTTCACAAAGCATTACAGCCTGGACTTGCAATCCAGAGGTGATGCTAGGTTTGGTACAGCAGTACTGCAGAGCCTGTTTCTGAAATAGGTTCTCTGCCCAACCTCCAAAGGTACTGCTTGGTAGTTTGCATTAAGTTTAATCATAATGAGTGATTCCTGGGGTTAGAAGAAAATTACTCACCATAGTAATCTTGTTTCTTCAAAGGATCACTCATTATGATTAAAGACCCTCCCTACCTCCCCTACTAGAACCTATAGAAGTTGCTCTGCATCCCTGCATTATGTTTTTTTCTTTTCTCCTATATAGGTTAAGATAGAGACTCACTTTGTTTAACCAGTTGGTGTCCACGTGGTCTCAAGTTTCTTAGGTTTGTTGGTTAAGGATGTTTTGACCTGAAAGGGCAAAAAATAATTTTTAAAGTTGTTAATTTTAGCAAGTGGGTCTTTTACCCAGTTAGGCTCCGTAAGAATCTGAAGCACTCAGAGTGCAGCAGTTGCTAGGGCAGCAGTTTGAAAGTGACATGAGCCAACTGAGAGTTCCATAATTTGCATAAAATTTCCAACTCTCCGGGCAGTTCAACACAGGAGGCTGACTGCATTAAGTTTAATCATAATGAGTGATCCCTTTGAAGAAACAAGATTACTATGGTGAGTAATTTTTTCTTCCTGCTCCATTGTATTTGCTGTGAAGATATCACGTAACACTGCAAACAAAACCACTCTGCTTCTCCTGGATCATTTGTACAACAGGATGTGCAGGTTCATCATCTCCTGTAACTGGCCTACCCATCATTGTCTGCCATTATGAGCAGCTTAACTGGACAAGTCCCTGAAATAGACATGACTACCATTGGCTTTCTTTGTTGTACAACTGTGCACGAGAGAAAGCCCCCGAGTTATCTCCGAAGTCTCCTCACATAGTCCAGCAGTTCCTATTTACATTGTTCAACAGTAGCTCTTTTTATTTATTTAGTTTTTGTTGACCGGGTAAGTGCACTAGACAAATCCTGCCTAATTTCAGGCACGACCCGGGGGAGGGGGGTACAGATGAATGCCAACTGATCTTGAACCAGATTAAGCTGTTGGTGGTATTTTTAGTGAATGAGGGAAATTTGGCCAGGACACCAGGGAAATTCCTCTACTGTTTTCGATAAGTGCCATTGGATCTTTAACATCCACCTGAACTACCACAAATCCAGGCAGATGGGACCTCGGTTTAACATCTCATCCGAGAGACGGTACCTCAGAAGTGCAGCACCCCTCTCATGCTGCACTACAGTGTCAGTACTGGGATATTAATCCAAGTGCCAGATGTGGGAACTGAACCCACAGCCCTCTGATCTCTCGGCCTCAGAGACGAGTGTGCTACTTGCTGAGCCACTGACACTGCTATACTTACCTTCTCAGTGCCAGGGATGAAGCATGAATTTGGTAGAAAGGCCTTTGCATTTGCATCATCGGACACCTAAGAGAGACTCCCTCTCTAGCTGAGGAATGCTCCCAGTTTGCAAGTGTTCAAGTCCAGTCTTTCCAGCCACTTTAGAACTCCATGTATTTGTTTTGGTCCAGAATCCCCATCTATCTGACCATGATCATGTTACGTAACGATTTTCATGCTCTTTGTTTGCAGTGAATCCGCTTTGTTAGCCTGTTTTGGTTACTGTTAGGATGTACTTCTCTTTAGGTCTTGTTTATTTTTCCTGTGTATATTTTAGTCTGTATGTAACTATTCCTGCTGGACTGTTACCTTGCTGGCTGCTGCTCTCCTCCCTGGGACCCTGTGAAAAGGAGATGCTGCATCTCATGGGGCTGTCCCAGTTGGAGTAATTTCAAATAAAAATAAATATTCCCTGGATCTGTCTCCGCACTGCTGAATGCTAACTAGTTGGCATTCATACCAGGTCTCACTGTTGACAGGGGCACAGCACTGTCCCATGTTCCAGTAACTGTGCTTTAAATCCAGCTAGGGTCATCTCAGCACAGCTGAGGTGAATTTTATTCTCTGTTATTAAAATGGCTTGGAGAAATGGAGTTACCTGATTGACAACTAGTATGTACAAATTTCTCATGACCATACAGTTGGAACCAGAAACATCTTTTTTTAGCTTTTTTTTTTTTTCCTGTTAGTTTTGTTTTGTTAGAAGTGTAAGTGCAGTCATGCATTCCAGGGTGTGCATTTATTCCCCAGCGACTGCTCACCCAGCCATGTGCATTACTGATTACTTGATTTACTGTAGTTTGCTATGCCCCACAGCCCTTTATGTTCACTGCACATTGAGCTTCTGTTCTTCAGACTGGGGGAAGAATAGCAAGCTTTGCATTCTGTATCCCACACTGCGTATTTGTGTTTACTTCGACCTCTGACTGAATGTCTTTGTTTTGTGTGACACCAACGACACACCAGGCCTCCTGCACTGTGTCATGAGTGAGAGCCCTGGCAGCAGGCCCAGTGTGGTCAGGGTGTTTCCAGGGTTAGTAGACTAGAAAGTGTGTGTTTTTTTTGGGGGTGTCCAAGCTTTGTTTTTGTCCATTTCACTCACAAGATGCTGGCTGTTGGCTTCAAAACCAAAACAGCAGGATCGTACAGCTTAAGAAACTGCTTGCCAGGCCCACCCAGTGACCCAGAGGCAGCATGTTGCCCACTTGGGAGAGTAGTGTTCGTATTTGATCCATGGAATCCCATGCAGGATTTGACTACAGGCCGCGTGCATTGTGGATGTGAGGTGCTTGGCGGCCAGGGACAGAGGGCACAATGCCTCATACAGCCCTTGCTGGCTAATCGTGGCGAAGCATTGGCAATGGCTGTGAAGGCACTCACTCACTCACTCTCCCAGCTGGAGGAAAGGTGTAGTTATGGTGGTCCCCAATATCAGGTTGGGGACAGGGTTCAGTGCTGAGGAACAAACAAGAACTGCTTGTCTGCTGGGCCTTGTTTTACCTTTCGGGTAGAATTGCTCACAGTTGCCGGCCCAGTGGCACTGAGGGCTGAGAAGCTGGACGTCACACCTTGCGCTACGCCGGCGACCAGGGTTCGGGAACAGACTCGGGCTGCCAGGGGTTGGATGAGCGAAGGAGGATTGAGCGTCCCAATGGATGCTCTTCTCCTCCTGGGGTGGGTTACCGGGTAGCATACAGCACACGTAGCTTCTCTGGCTGTGGAAGCAAGGCCAGCAGGGGCACATGACTCTCTGAAATCGGGGAGGGGAGGACGCTGTCTGGCACTTGACGAAAGTGTGCATCAGCACATTGTTCATCTGGACATACATCCTCTGCGCTGGCATCCTCAGAGGTATCGGGAGGAAATGGGGGGGAAAAATACATACGCCCCTGGTCCAACGTGCAACATGAAACGGGGGGGGGGGGCCTTGGTAGGACCTGGCGGATGGAGTAGGAGGGGGTACGAGGCCCCCTCTGAAGCCAAGGAGCCGGGCAAGTGAAAAAAAAAATTGCTCACAGTTGAAGCATGTTTGGCTTTGTGCTTTCAGTAGTAACAGCTGCTGGTATTGCCCCAGTTTGCTAAAAGCCACAGAAAAACATGCAGCCTAGATTTAGATGAATAGCAATCTTTAGTGACTGGGTAGAATATTAAAACTGCCGTCAGCCTGGCCCATAGAGGCACTGGCAGTAGCAAGTTCCACTACCATGTAGGGGACCCAGCTTCTTCTTTCACACCTCACCCCTTTATCTAAGCTGGTGGAATCTGGGGCATGCTGAGGAAGTAACGCATTTTGACCCTGGGGGAGGGAAGAGAGCTGCCCACTATTACCATGCCTCATATGACAGCTTGGCATTATGGCCTTGGCTATGTGGGTGACCAGAGGCAACCAGCCAGACTACACATACAGGTTCATTGCTGGATGCATTTTCTGTTAGTGGAGGGAGGTGGGGGGAAGGGAATCGTGGTGAGGGGGATAGGGTTGGATAGATCATGTGGTCACTGCTGCTGTGCTCAGAAGGGGGTCATCCTGGCCACACTCCCGACCCACTGGGGGGAGGGGGAGATGCTTCTCCCTTAGTCATCTGCCTATTCTCAGAGGAACACTCCCAGCTCCTTGGGGAGGGAGGGAGGGCAAGTTCTCTGATAGCATTCCCTTGTGTTGAGCTCACCTGACACATGCTATGTTGTTCTGTAGGGTGAGTACAAGCAGAAGGTGGAGCCTAGACTGGTGGTAGGAAGGGGGAGTAAATCCACCCATGGTAGGTGTCTGTGAGCAAATCATCCAAGTGGGAAGGGTACAATGGGTGAGCATGGCTTGTGGAACACAGAAGGTGGTCGTGGTCCTAGCTAAAAAGGAAAATTCCAGGTAAAAAAAAAAAAATGCATAGATTATTTGTTTAACGGGTAAGCGCACTGGTTCAATGGACCATTTTTTTAGGCGCAACTCGGGCCATTCAGATGGCACATACAATGGGATAGTCAAAACATTACAATTTCAGTTACATAGGACAAGTACCATAGGGTACAGGTTTGAAATACAGTTACAGATAATGATGAGGCACATTTATATAATGAAATTGTTTCAGTGCTGCAGTGGTTGAGCAGTAATGCAAGAAGCAGCAGTCATACAGGTAGAGTCACCCCGGGGGGGGCAAGCGCATTTTGCTGCTTCCTCTAAGAAGACTTTATAGTGTGTCTGGAAAGACATGTTCAAGTCAAAGGAGCAGAGGGTAACAGGGAGGCCATTTCATAATTGGGTGCTACGATGGAGAAAGCTCTTCCTCCCTGTTTTATTGATATTCTGGGGACTTCCAGTGGAGGGATGCTAGAGCTTTGAAGAGGGCGAGGGCACTGTCTGTTGTTGAGAAGGGAGGAGTAGGGGGATATGTCACTGTCTCTGATGGCGTTATCTGCTGTACATCCAAGAGAGTAGTTCCAGCATGCCTGAAGGGGGAGCCATCCCAGTGCCTTGTAAAGGGAGCAATGATGGGTGGTACGGGAGTCAGTTGGGCGAATCTGCAGATACTGTTGTAGGTAGTGGGAAGTCTGGCAAGTAGTTTAGAGTAGGTGTGGGAGTAAATGGGGGCTCAGTAGTCAAGGAGAGGTAAGAGGTTTCCTTGAGCTGTGGCAAGTCTGGCTTCTGGAGTCAGGTGATGTCAAAGCCGGTAACCCATTGCCAATTTCTGATTTATTCGTTGAATAGTGGGGTTAATGAAGAAGAAGAAGAATCAGTATTTATATAGCGCTTTTCATACATCCAAAGCGCTTTACAAGCAATGCTAGACTGGTAGTGAAGTGACTGATGTGTACCGAGTATGTCAGGAAGGGGTCCAGGGTGACACCCAGGTGGTTGAAACTAGGCACGTTCTCGAATGGCGTGCCGTCTGGGGCTAGGATAGTTAGGGGAGATGGGTTGTTTGCCAGGGTGTTTAACTTTGGTTTCGATCCCAGGAGCATGGCTTCCATTTTTCTGGTATTTACCAGCAGTCTGTTTTCCAGGAACCAGGTGTGCGCTGCTTAATAGTTGTGTGTTAGCTTGGGGGAGAGGTTTATTATGGAAAAAGACTAGGTCATCTACGTAGAGGATGGCCTTGCACATGAGGCTTTCCTCTGGTAGTGCGTTTTATAAACAGGGAGAAGAGCAGAGGGCCCAGTATAGATCAGTGGGGTACTCTAGTGGTTACTGCCTTAGCTTCAGATATTGCACGACTAAGAGTGACTGTCTAGTGGCGGTTCTGGAGGTAATTTCTGAACCAGGTTGTCGTCCTCTCTGAACACCCTAAGCCCACTAATCTGTTATGTAGCAGTTGATGGTCGACAAGGTCGAAAGCCTTGGTGAGATCAACGAAGACGGCACCTGTGAGATTTCCTGCATCCATGTTTCTAGTAATGTGGTTGGTTATAGACCAGGGCCAATGCTATACTATGGTGTTTTCTGAAACCATGCTGGTTATGGCAAAGGAGGTTATATTTGTTTATGTGCTCCGTGAGTTGGTTGATGGATGATTTTTTCCAGTAGCTTACTCAGATGTGGTAATATTGAGATGGGTCTATAATTATCTATGGAACGGGGATCTCTGGCTTTGAAAATAGGTACTACTCTAGCCAATTTCCATATGGATGGCACAGATGAAGTGGTTAGAGCTAGGTTAAATATCATGGTTAGAGGTTTGGCAACGTAAGGAGCTATGAGTTTCTGAAAACGGGGGCAGAGCCCATTGGTACCAGTGCTACCTATATTTGGGAGGCTCCTCAGCAGCTTTATTGTGTCTTTGGAAGAGATTATCTTGAAGTGAAAAGAAGGTGTGGAAGAGCCCGACTTGGATGTTTGTGCATCTGGGTGGGAGTTTTTTTGAGCTATGAATGAGGGTAGCTTATTTAGGTGGGCCGATAGGTCAGTGAATTTATCATTCAGGGCATTTGCCACTTCAGCTGGGTCAGTGAGAAGACCTGCTGTGGTTTGGAGATGGGTAGGATGGTGAGGTTTGAGTGACATCATGGAGCTAATTGTTGACCAGAATCTATGAAGGTTACCACGATTATCAGATTGCAGTTTTGGTAGTAGCTCATCTTACTGGTTTTGATTTGTATACATTTGTTTCTCAACCTCCTGTACTCATTCCAAGCTGCTGGAGATGGGGATGCTTTATAGGCGGCACATAGAGTGTCTCTATTCTTCATAAGTGAGAGGATGTTTTTGGTGATCCAGCGAGTACAGCCACCACGCACCCTGCGCATAGTGGAAAGTTCTTGTCCTGTATACGTGCAAGGGCATCGGTGAGGTAGCCTACAGCTGACTCTGTGTTGGAGAGGAGTAGATGTGTGTGTGTGTGTGTATATGTGTGTGTGTGTGTGTGTGTGTGTGTGTGTGTGTGTGTGTGTGTGTGTGTGTATATATGTGTATATATATATATATATATATATATATTATATATATTTGCTTTTAATATATTCAGTACGCCCACGCCCCCACACACACACACAAAAAAAAGTAGATCCATCCCTGGATAAGTGTGATTGCAACCCCTGAAATGAGACCCTGACAGGAGCATCCAGGGGAAGGGGGCAGCACTTATCCAAACCTAGTGCCTTTCACTCCTTCATCAACACTCCAAATTATTACATTCTGTCTGAGCAGAGGCATGTGGGCTCTGAGTGGTACAAGCTGGTTTTATCCTTACATCAGCTGGGACCCTCAGGACCGAGGAAGATGATGATCTTCCAAAAATCAATCTTCACCATTGATTCCCACTTATGGATCTGGGTCAGGGACTTAGACCCTGGGATGGCAAAGCTTTTGCCAGAGGGACGGCCACGACAACTAGGTGTGGCGCCTGCACACGCCCACTTGGTGCTGTGTGCCGGCCAGTAACCACTGCTGGCTCTCTTGCTAACCTCCGTTCTTTTTTTCCTCTGCCATTGAGTGTACACTGTGGGGGCACAGTACCTCAGTTCAACTCATTGATGCTGTTTCTGTCTGTGTCACTGCTAATTTCTCAAATTTGCAGTGTGGCTTGTGTTGTTTACTTCACCTCTGTGCTAAAGTCCGATAAGAAAGGGGCAAAATCAAAAAAGAGTCTGACAGCTGTCCATTATGCTTTGTTGTTCTTGTTGGCTGTTCCGGACTGGTATCAGATCTGTGTGCCCTGTCTTGGACTGGAGCACGTCATGGATGCATGCAGTGCTTGCTTCTCCATGGGCTGCCATATCTTTGAGAACTACACATTGAAGTGGGGTCGCCCGATCCCCACCTTCAGAGGCAGGTGTCACATATGTGCTTCAGGATCAGGTCATTGGACTATTCCCCTCTTCCTCTTCCAGGGACCTCTAGTTCCGTGGAAGTACAAAGTTCTCTCTGACCTCACTGAGCTGAGGCATCGTTGAATCTGGTGAATAGATCTGGAGGACAGTCAACTCCTTCTGGGCAGTTGACTGTAAACCGTCCACAGTCTGCCTGTCCTGAGCAACAGACATCCCCAGTGGTGAGGCTGCAGCTATACGCTTGGTCTACATTGGTGGACTCCTCAACATCCTCTGACATCGCCTATGCTGTTGTCACCATTCGCAGTAATGAACCAGGGACGATGCAGGGTCTCCTCCAGTTGTGACGCTGTTGTTGGTGTCAGGAGAGGGACCGCCAATAAGGCTGTAGTCTGCATTGTTGCCAGTTTGGATGTTGTCACAGTCCATGATGTTGCTAGGTGGCACCGAGGAGGGTGATGCCTCTGGACACGGCAGTGGAGACAGTGACAGTCATGGTGTGGGTTCTGGATCCGACTCCGGGCTAGATGCTGACAATGTTGTCCTGGAGGTCATCCATGACTGGTGTCATTTGTGATGCCAAGGAGGGTGGTGGCTTCAGGCACGATATGTAAGTTCGCGCCAGACACAGTGTCAAGGGCAGTACCGGCCATGTTGACGGGGATGACCCTTTTTCGGAGGCTGTCTCCAAACCTGAGCCCAGTGCTGGAGTCTGCCCCCTACTCCAGGTTGGATGGCGGCCTGGAGATGGAGTTTTCTTCGGAGCCGCTGGACATCACCGCAGAAGGTGAGGACTGGAGTTGCCCATTGTGACCTGTATGACTCCACTGTCCTCAGCTGGGGGTCCTCCCCATTTATACCTTTCGGGCACTCCTCAGGTTTAAGAGGACACTCTTTGGGCAAATCTGCTAGGCCCTTACCCTGGGTGAGGCCCTCTACTCAGTTCAGCATCAGGGGCTGAGGCCGGTGACACCAAAAGGCTCTTTCCTCCTCTGAACTGGGTTAGGGATGCATTCTAAGCTATATCCTTTAATGTTACTTACCTTCTTTCTTTTAATATAAATGCACCCTTTAAGCAACTATAATAGAAGGGGTTGGTGAAGGCATTTACGTTGAAATGGCACCAACCATGAGGTGCCTGGTTCATGCAGCATGCAGTGAGCAATGTAAACCAAGTGCTGGCTGGAGAAAAGTTTTCATTTGGGACTTAACCCTTGCTGTGCCATGTACTGATATATCAGTCCAGAATTCCTGTAAGTTCTAATTCTTTTGGCAGCCTAAGGGTTAATACTATTGAACACTGGACTTTATTAATATTCCCTTGTGTTGCAAATTTTATTTATTTACTTCAAAGCCTCAATATGCCAATAACATAAGGTCTTCAGGGATATCCCTTTCATCAGGTCACACCTATGGAACTCATCGCGGCACTTGGATCACATGGAAACTTTTCCAGCGGTCTAGCAGGGTTCGCCCACGCTAATAACATACACTGATGTCCCTGCATATATAAGCATGGGTGGCTCCATTCCCTTCTCAGTTCCTTGCCACCGTTGACCATCCTCGCACGAACTCTGCAGAAGCTTCATCGTTCGGTCAACTACCGAATTTTACATGCCTTTTTCTTTCCATTTGGTGTCAAATCACTTTAATTTAAAGTGATTCCTTTTATTTTGTATGTCGAGAACACAAGATTCCTCCAGCCTTTTCCGTCACGGACACTGTTGCTGTGGAAAGAAGATTTTCTCCAAAGACAAGCATAATCTCTGCATGTGCTGCCTCAGGCCTAGCCATGACACCCTCACCAAAGTTCAACCTCGCCACCCGGCGACACAGCCAAAAAGCCCTTCGGGCTTTTCTTTTGGAGCAACAACTAGCCAGGATGGAGCAGGGCTGTTCGGGGACTACCCCCTCTCAGTCACCGGCTCACTCTTCAGGCTCTCAGGCCACCAAGGCCCAGGACAAATCCTTGGGGAAACACTCACCGGGACAGGGAACATAGCAAAGATCAACCCCCCGGCACTCCCGGTCCCCAATGGCTACTGCCTCTTCTTCCTCTGGGATAGCACCATTGACCTCTCCTGCACCCCAGCTCCCTCCAGTCCTTCCCTGGCAGTGAGTTCCACCAGTCTTTCTATGGCAGGTGAAGGGCCATCAACTTCTGGCTTGCCCGGGTTGCGGATGCCAGCCCCGCCACTGCAATCTCCATAACCCAGTCTCTTTCGACCCATCACCACACAAATGATTAAAAATTCGATATTGCACAAGGGGATGGCTGGCTTCAATCTGAGATATGGTCAAAAGTCCAAAAAAAAGAGGAAACATGGAGCAAGTTTCTAACTCTGAACAAAGTGTGACACCAGAGCCCTGTGTAGAGGAGTGTACCCCACTGGCTGCAATCCGCCCCAAGCCAGCATCAGTTTTGTGGCAGAGTGGCTGTGGTAGAATTGGTTCACATTTGTGGTGGCTTTTGTCTCTGGCCATTGGCTGTTACTAGCGTGCCATGGAATGTCATTGCTTAACATTAAAAGCTTAGCAAGGAGAGGGGCTTTTAAGATAAAGAAAGCAGGGGAAGAGTGCCAAGAATTGAAAGCCAGTTATTTTTTTTTTTTTTATTTTTTTTAACAGAAATCACCAAAAATAGTTGTTTTTAACAATAAATGAGTCATGTGACAGGATGCAGATCCTGCAGACATTTCAACAGCCAAAAAAACGCTGAGTTCCCGAGGGCCTGATCTGCAGATACTTATACAAAGAGACAATTCACTTGGGCACCACAGCAATAGGTTAATACTACTGATATACACAGTTTTTTGGGAAATCCTCTCCTGGCTTCTGATGTACATGTATGAGGAGTCAGTGGAAGGTCATAGTACCAGGTGCCTTCAAAGAGGATTCTTTAAGTACAGTCACCATCCCCGTGACTCCCTTTAAAGTATTCAGAATATTTAACTTGGTTTGCTTGGTTGGATCTGAAATACAGTCTAACATTTGGACATTTAGATTATCAGATCCTGTTGTTTTGTTCTGTTTTGGATTCATAGTTTGAAGGGTAACTGCTACCCACTTGGACCAGACACTCACTTTCTTTATTTCCATTTGGTTTTTAAAGGAAAACTGTCATTATCATAACCTTCCCACCTCCTGAAGCTCTACCCCCGATTAAGCTTTTGGCATAGTAAGAAACTTTTTTTTGCCAGTTTACTTACTTTAGTTTAACTTTCTAAAGTTCACAATCACCAAACATGGCAGACGCTACGCAGTTCCATTTCATTTGCTAGTGCACCACCGCACTGCTCTGCCCCAATACATATCCACTTATCCTCCTGTGACCCCCCCAGGATGTCAGCAATGAGGTTGCATAAGTACGCCCACACGCATGGTGCAGCACCAGCTGACGTCCTTCCACCTGTGAGCTGCTCCCAACTGCATTGCTACTTGTGGTCACCCAGATGACAGTTTAGCAGTGGAGCTAGCTGCCTCCTTCCCTGAATGAGGAGAGTATCCCCTGGGACATTCAATCCTTCTTCCCCTTCCCGCCCCAATAGCCTGAGCTCGTTCCCAAACCCAGGTCGTCAGCATCATGAGTGGCAGTGCTACCGCTGTGCCAGCGGGTCAGCCCCCTTAGTACTTAAGCAATAACACACAACGGGGTGTAGTTTAGTCTGGATAAATGCACACCTAAGGGAGTATTGAGTCATGAGGCCACGGGCAGTGGACTTCTCAGGTGTGATGACTGTGTGTGGGTCTATATTGGAGGAAGCGGTGATAGCCTATAATAAGGCTATTACCATGCCCTCGATTCAGTTGCACCAGTTCGTGTACAACCCAGGTCTTCTTGCTTAAGATCCAGTCTCCTGTAAGAAGGCAGTATTCCTGTCTCAGGAGATTGTAGCGGGGAGGAAAAACAGACCGGCTTATCTCTTCCAGATGGTGGACAGTCTGTTACATCCTGCCTGTCTCCAACCACTAGAGGTACTTTCATCTGCACAGTGTGAAGAGTTTGTTCAGTTCTTCTCTGACAGGGTGTTTTCCATCAGGTCCAGGATAACCCCAACTGTGAGCTAGTGTGGCCCAGCAGTGTTGGCCGGGTTGTCTTAGTGAGCACTTGCCATGTCTGGTGTGAGTTCAGGCTAGTTTTAGTGGAGGACGTGTGTGATGATTTCTGAGCTTATTATGAACTGCACTCAGATCTGATGCACCTCCTTGTGAAGTGTGTCAGACTCCTGGGTCCAGTGTTTGCTGAGATAGTCCGGTGCTCCCTTTCGGAGGGGTCTTTTCTGAGCACATTGAAAGATGCACTGGTGAGACCCCTTCTGAAAAAAAATCTTTGGACCTGGACTGTTTGGCAAATTTTAGACAGGTCTCTAACCTTCTATTTTTAGAAAAGGTTATTGAGAAGGTAGTGGCTTTGCAGCTCGAGGCCCACCCTGAAGCCTTTAACATCTATAAGCCACTTCAGTCCAGTTTTAGATCCAGAAATAGTACTGAGACTGAATTGGTCAGGGTGCATAATGACCTCCTCAGGGCTAGAAATAGAGGAGAATGGTCAATTCTCTTTCTACTTATCTCGTCAGAATTTGATACTGTGGATCATTGGTGGCTGTTGGATTGTCTCAGGGAGTGCTATGGACTCGCTGGCAGGTTCATCAGCTAATTTGAGTCCTTCATCAAAGGCAGGATGCAGTGGTGATGGGAAATTTTTCCTCGCTCCCAAATCTCCTGCTCTGTGTAGTATACCCCAGGGTTTCATTCTCTCACCTATGCTGTTCGCAGTATATGCACTGTCCCTGGTGATATCAGACGGCATGGCTTGGGTTTTCATTGCTGTGCAAATGATACCTAGTTACACCTGTCATTTGCACCTGGGGTGCCCACTGTAGTCGATGCACTAAATTCATGTCTGGTCGAGATACAGCACTGGATGTCCTCTAGGTAACCATGGTTCAACGTGGACAAGACTGAGGTACCAGTGATTGAGCGTCATTGGCAGAAGGGTGTGGGGGCAGTGGGTGGGGGCAATGGCAGAGAGGACTGGTTTGGTTCTCAGCCCCTCTAGTCTGGTGGCTTGTACCAAGGTGAAGAATCTGGGTGTCATTCTGGATGAAGGACTGACATTGGAGGCTCAGGTGTTGTCTGTAGTTTGGAATGACTTGTACCATCTTTATAACATCTCCCAGATAAAAGCCTTGTTCCGCCGGAAGATCTGCTCTCACTGATGCATGCCTATGTGACCTCCAGGCTCCACTGCTGTAACACTCTGTATCTGAGGGTAGGTGGAGGGGGGTCCTATGATGCCTGCAGCTAGTGCAGAATGCAGTGGCCAGGTTATTGGTAGGCCCCGGTCCTGAGTGATCTGCACTGGCTGCCTCCAGTCTCCCTTTTAGTTTCCCAGTCCCCATCCCAGCGTTGCCATGGCTGCACCTTTCCTCTAGCCAGAAGGGTGGGCAAACAACTCCCTTCACTGCCATTGCGAATCTGTAATGGCTGGTAGAGGTTACATTAACAGTGGTGACTGTGTCTGTCTCCATGGGAGGTGAACTGCTCACCTCTTGATACGCTTGACTCTCATACAACAGAGTGGGTCCTGACATTTTTTCCAGTTTATCTTTCATTGAATTAACAAAAACAAGGATTTAAATCCTGTTTATATTATACTTTGTTGAGATATGGTAACTGTTCTTTGGCAGAACCCTAAAATATTTACCCATGCCTTTTCCCAAAAATAATTCTATGCAGAGGTAAACAGAAATGGGAGCCTTCAGTTCCGCATACCTTTGAACTGCTCATTGTCACCACTGACCCATCGGACTCTCCTCACACTATCATTCTTCACCTCCAGGCTTCGTGGGTTATTCCTTGTCCCACTGCTCCAGCATATCCTGCCTGGGTGCCCCTCAAACTCAGCTGGGGGTGGGGTGGTGAGAGATGGCCTTTCCTACATTGGGACCACAGCTGAGGGGACTGTGGGTGGAGTTAGTGTGTGGAGGGTTCTGGTAGTGTGAGAGGAGCCTAAGGGGTGCCATCGGGCACACTTGAATGAAGCCTTTTTCCATTTGCTTCTTTGCCCACCACCCTCAGGAGCATGCAAACCATGACTTCCATGGGTTCACAGCAGCATATGTTCATCCATGCTGTCAAGCATACAATCACCAAGACACCAGTAGGAACTGCTGTAAGAGTGGTGCATTGATCAAACTTCCCCTTGAAGAAGAGTGTCCATGTGAACACTGTCACAACTCCCTGCCATACTTCGCTCCTGTTAATCCCAGCTCAGGGAGTGAACCATGGTCACCAGAGTGCTAAGTGGATGCCCCATTTCACTAGGAGTTAGTGCACTGATAAAATAAATTCTTGTTTTCAGGAAGATCAGGAGCAGCAAACCAGATATATCAAGCCATACTAAAATGCATTAATTATCATGACAGACCATCCTCGCTCATGTTTCAGGTGGTCTTTCAACAAATTCATTTTCCCATATACTGTAGGTTTTTATTTCTCGTGTACATCAATCACCCTTCTCAGGTACCCCAATGACCTCCTATCTCTAACAGCCACTGTCATGTTTCAATTTTTGGGTGTTGCGGGACCCAGTATTGACAACTCATGTTGGGATTTGTTTTTCCCATTTTCTAACCCCATGTATTCTTCTCATATTCATAACTCTCTGCAGTTAGCCTGCTCAGTAGAACTTCCCGGAGAATGGAACTATATGCTAATGATGGAATCATTGGCATGTGTCAGCTATTCAAACTGCTGCCCTCATCTGCTGCACATTCTATCAACGGCTCAGATTTCTTACTCTGCCTCATAAGTCTAGACGCCCAGGAGATCCCTCAGGTTGTTGTTTGCTTATTGTGAAGTATAATTCTCTAATTAGACATAATTTTCTTTCTGCTGCCTTTATTTATTAATTTTTAGTTTAGTTAGATTTAGCATTTATTTCTCTTCCTCCTGGTTCGGTATAACCGTTGGAGAACTGAGTAGTTTTATTATAGTTGTGGATTTTTTCTGCTTTATTTTCTGTATTTTAGATAACTTTTTTTTTTTTCGTTTAAAGGTTTATTTGTCTTGTTGAAGCCGCTAACCCAATTTCTTTTCTAACCGCTAACCTGGTTGCTGTGAACCGTTGTCTCGGTTCTGAGAACCGCTGACCCGGTTCCAATTAAAAAATGTCATTGGTTCTTTTGGGGTCTAATTGGTTCCTGAACCGACCTAAAAATAAATAAATAAATAAAATCTTTTGCGGTTGAGGTTTTTCTGGGGAGTATGAGATACCAGAGGATGATGATGGTGAGCCCATTGAACTGGAAATTTTTCCTCTCACTTTTCCTTTGTGAAGAAAATAGTAGATGCCCTTGACCTGGCTACCGCTGAGGTCATAGAAGACGAGAAGGAGGCAGAATATATGGAAATGATGGGGTTAACACCCACTAAAAAGATTTTTCTGCATATCAATAAATTCTTTAAGAAGGATTTATTCACAGTCCTGCAGAACCCTAACTCTGTCATGCCTCTGGATAAGAAGGCTGACAAGAAGTACCAGCTGGACAGGAAAGGGGCTGAATTCCTCTCTTCTCACACTTATCAGGGTATAGTCCAGCAGGCAGCCTGTGAGAAGGCGAGTGTTCCTTTATCTTCTCATCCACCCGAGAAGGATTCAAGAAAAATGGACAGTATGTCAAAAAAAGGGTATTTAGCTGCCTCTCTGGGGGTCAGACAAGCTAATTACTAGGCCTACGCTGCACAGTATCAGAAGACACTGTGGCAGTCTGTTTTGGCCATGTCAGAGAAGGTTCCCTCTCCTATCTCTGACGACCTAGCTGAAACAGCCAGGTTTGGACTGCAAGCATCCAAATACCAGTTCCAGATGGCAACAGATGCCAGTGACAATGCTGCTAGGATTATGGCTTTGACTGTAGCCCTGATAAGGTTTGCTTGGCTAAGGGCTACAAATTTAACACAGGACGCCAGGCTAAGGCTATGGACTTTCCTGTACAAGATCATTCCCTCTTTGGCAAACAGACCGAAGAATATATGAAAAAGGTGGATGACTACAAAACCACCTATAAGAGTAATTCATCCAAAGACAGGCCTTCTACTTCTTATAGGCCTTATGGAAGGGGAGGTAGAGGAAGGTCCTATGGTAGGCCCTTATCAGCCTCAGGCTGTTTCACAGCTGCAGCCTTGCCCACAGCAGACTGGATATTATAGGGCCAGAGGTAGGAGGGGCTCTAGGAGGGGGTTCCCAATCCGCCCGGGCTCAGGCCCCACCAGAACAAAATCCCAGACTCCTTTGCCAAGGCCACCTCCCTAATACCAGTAGGGGAGCAGACTGGCTCACTTCTTTCTGGCCTGGTAGGCCATAACCACAGACAAGTGGGTATTGGAATTAGTGAGCCAGGGACTCTCTCTGAGTTTCAAATCCTTCCCTCCTCTGAAGTCAAGGCTATTCAAACCAGCCTCCATTCTCGAAGAACAGCTCCTGGAAAAGGAGGTTCAAACCCTGCTCAGCATAAAAGCAATGGAGCAGGTGCCAGCCCTTCAAAGGGGCAGAGGGTTTTACTCCCGATATTTTCTTACCAAAAGGAAAAATGGGGAGTGGCGGCCTATTCTGGACCTAAGGCATCTAAACAAATACCTGGCAAGCCAAAGTTCAGGATGATGACCTTACCTATAATTTTACCTGTCATCCAGTAGGGAGACTGGCTGGCATCTCTAGATTTAAAAGATGCCTATTTCCACATCCTATAAAGGAGTCTCACAAAAAATATCTCCGGTTCAGACTTCTTTCAGGTCATTACCAGTACTCAGCCCTGCCCTTTGGTCTCACCTCAGCACCAAGGGTATATACAAAATGCCTGGCAGTGGTAGTAGCATTCCTACAAAAACTAGGAATGACAGTTTTTCCTTATCTCGACGACTGGCTAATCGTGGGAAAGTCATTTCAGCAAGTGCAAACACACCTGGAAATAAAAAATCTGTTACATTCTCTGGGCTTCCTGCTAAACCACGAAAAGTCCATACTCGCACTGGTTCAGGTTCTGCATTTCATTGAAGGAGAACTGAATACTTTAAAAGGAAGAGCTTTTCTTCCAGAGAACAGAGTTCAGTCTATACTGCAACTGATTGCCTCATTCGCGTTGGGAAAGCTATGTCCTGCAAGAAGATACTTGCAAATACTGGGACACATGGCTCCAGCAACAGGAGTGGTCTTGGGAGCAAGTCTTCGAATGAGAGACCTCCAGTTTCATCTACAGACACACTGGTGTCAAAGAAAAGACCATATGTCAAAATTGGTTCCTGTAACAAAATCTGTGATCCAGTCCCTACAGTGATGGACAGATTTCCACAATCTGAGGGCAGGAGTTCCCTTTCAGAGGGAAAATCCCTCAGTCATTCTTACAACAGATGCTTTTCTGTTAGGATGGGGTGCTCATATAAGAGAGCATACTACCCATGGCATTTGGTCAAGTGTGGAGTCTCTCCTCCACATAAATCTGGTAGAGCTCCGAGCAGTATTTCTGGCTCTAAAAAGTTTTTCCCAGCTAATACAGGGCAAGGTGGTGCAGGTCAGAACAGACAAAACCACTACAGTGTTTTACATAAACAAGCAAGGGGGAACAAGGTCAGATCCCCTGTGCACAGAGGTCATGAAAATATGGGAACTGGCTTACTCTCTAAAAGCCTTCCTTGCAAGCCATTCATGTACCAGGCAAGGACAATACCCTGGCAGATGCCTTAAGCAGGATCACCAGGCACATCATGAATGGTCTCTGAACAGACAGGTACTGGACTCAGTGTTCAGACGATGGGGCACTCCAGAGGTAGATCTCTTTGCCTCTTATGAGAATCACATGTTGCCCCTATTCTGCTGCATGCCACCAGTCAGGGGTACAGTCCCCCCAGATGCCCTGGTCTGGTCAGGAAAGCATCTGTATGCCTTCCCTCTCATCTTCAGGGTGCTACTCAACTCAGGTCACAGCCTGCGTCCATGATACTGGTAGCACTAGACTCGGCCAGACAGCCATGGTACCCCCTTCTGCTGTCAGTGTCAGTGTCCACACCAATCCTCCTACCCAGGAGGCGCAATCTTTTGGCTTCCCACCAAGGGAAGATCCTGTATCCGAAACTCAGGTTTCTCAGGCTCAAAGCCTGGCTCTTGAGGACTTAGAGTTTGCAAACTTACAACTTCCCCAAGCTGTTCTGGATATCCTAAAATGATATAGAAAACCATCTACTAAGAAAACGTACAATGAAAAATGGAAAAGGTTTTCTATTTAGTGTGATGCCAAACATATTTCTCCCTCCCTGGCAGAAATCCCCGGGCTGTTAGAATATCTTACTGATTTGCACTCACAAGGTTTGAAACATACATCTCTGAAGGTGCATTTGGCATCAATTTCAGCATTTATTTTTGCAGAGAAAACTGTTTCCCTTGCTTCTAATCCCATTTTCAAAAAGTTGTTTAAAGGGTTATGTCACTTGTACTCTCCTATTAAGGAACCAGTTCCAGTATGGGATCTGAACATTTGCATTGCTCAGCTCATGAAACCTCCATTCGAGCCAATGTCTTCTCCACACTTACAGTTTATCACATGGTAAACTGTGTTTTTGGTAGTAATCACTTCTGCTAGGAGAATAAGTGAATTGCAAGCATTATGTGTGGAAAAGTATCATTTATCTTTCCATAATGATAAAGTAGTACTTCGAACTAATAGGAGGTTTCTCCCTAAGGTGGTTTCTGATTTCCACTTGAATCAGTCCATGACACTGCCAGTCTTCTTCGCAGAACATGCCCATTCAGGAGAGCGCTGATTCCATAGTCTGGATGTGAAAAGGACATTGAGTTACTAGCTGACCCACACCAAGCTTGGATCACAGAAGTGATAAACAACTTTTTCTCACGGATTTGGAAAAGGGCACCCCAGCCTCCAAGAGATCAGTCCCTTGCTGGATAGTACAGTGCATTCAGTTTTGTTACACGAAAAATGGAAAGCAGGCTCCAGCAGGCCTCAGGGCCCACTCTACTAGGGGCACAGTTGCTTCTATAGCAGCTTCTAGAGATACCCCTTTAACGGAGATCTGTAAAGCAGCTAACTGGAGAACAGTACACACCTTTACTAAACATTATAGTTTGGACTTGCAGTCCAGGAGTAATGCCAGGTTTGGCACATCAGTTCTGCCGAGCCTCTTTCCTAAATAGGTTCTCTCCCCACCTCCAAAGGTACTGCTTTGAAGTCTGCAGAGAGTTATTAATATGAGAAGAATACATGGGGTTAGAAGAAAAAATTACTTACCTTAGTAATCTTGTTTCTTCCAATGTATTCTTCCATATTCATAAATCTCCCTCCCTACCTCCCCTTCCAGAACCAGAGCCTCTGAATGGTCTTCTTACCTGACAGTCCCAAACACAGGCACACTTACCTTAGTCCTGTAGGGTTTTTATTTTACCTTTCTTTTTCCCCCAGGTGAGTCTGGTCATTTTGAGGTAGGTCTGATACCATAAACATTAGTATCAACTGTAGTGTGTAGGTACAGACTATAGTTGTTTGTATCAAGCAGAGTGTTTGCTTGAGTATTTTAATAGGTTGCCGTGTGGGCTTCCTCGAAATCTGAGAAGTTGATAGAATGGACAGCAGTTTGAATAATTGGCACGTGCCAATGATTCCATCATTAGCATATAGTTCCATTTTCTGGGTAGTTCTACTGAGCAGGCTTACTGCAGAGAGTAATGAATATGGAAGAATACATTGGAAGAAACAAGATTACTAAGGTGAGTTATTGTTTCTTTTCTCCCATGCCCTACCACCTTCCTGAGGGTCATGCAGTGCCAGTGACTGGACCGTGAGATCATGGCATCTTCCTGCAAAGGGGGAAAACTTTCTTGACTCAACACAGGGGGTTGCCTTGGTTGTGGAAGTGCTGTAGCTGACAGCATACCATGGCTGTCACTGTCTCACCATACCTGGTCATCTGCATGGTAGAGTAATACACTACTACTGGACCAATGAATGGTGCCTTTGAACAACTTTTCTTCCTCATACAGCTGTTTGCGCTCAGACTACCATCTATGCCTGCTGTCAGGCCCTTATGCTGACAACCTTCCAGACTCATGTGCTCCCCCCCCTCCACACTGTCGAGGCTTGTGGGGGGGGAGACATGGTGTGGGGCAAGTTTTTAAGTATTTCAGTTAATTTCACTATACTCTGCGTTAGTTATGGTGTTATTTAAATTGTTTATTTTTCAATTATTTCTCTAGTTCCTATCAGTTTCCAGGAACCGGAGAGGGACAATTCTTGGCGCAGTTCCTGCTTTTAGGGAACTGCAATATTTTGCTTTAAAATCTAATTAAAAATTATTTTGAGTTGACAGTTTTGC
Source organism: Neoceratodus forsteri (assembly GCA_016271365.2). Lineage (NCBI taxonomy): Eukaryota > Metazoa > Chordata > Ceratodontiformes > Ceratodontidae > Neoceratodus > Neoceratodus forsteri. The sequence goes on along the minus strand of JADMNL010000028.1, from coordinate 242,607,322 downwards.
TTTTATAACCTAACTTACTCTAGGTTCCTTTTTTGGGAACCGAGACAATAAATTGATCAATTCTTTAGTTTGCTACCAAACCAGAGTTGCCTGTGTTGGGAGGACACATACTGTCGCTGAGCCATGAGGCGTCCCCATTCAACTATTTTTTTTTAAAGAGAACCATCAGTCTGTATTAGTTATTGCATTACAGAACTGTGTAGGAAAATGCTGAATCGCAAGATAGGTAGATGGTGTCCTTTATATGGTATCAGACTGGGAGGAGGGGTTTAGTCTTGTATAACACTTTGCTAAAATATCTCATAAAACATGGAGGCAGACTGAAACCAGAGACCTGACTCAGGAAGGATGCAAGACACTAAACACTTCATTGATTCCCCTTGTACATTTTCCAGCTTGTTTGTGCTCCCTTCCCCCAGTTTCAGCTAACTTTAAACATCAATAGCCACACGCAAACACTAAATGACATCTCAAATACAAGTGCTACAAAGCTGCAGGAGAATTGATTTATATAGAGATGTTACTGCTGCTGATTACTGAACCTTTGCTATAAATCCTTCATAACTCCTGTCTCTCTGCCTTCTTCACCAGCCCTACCGATAAGCACATATGCGAAGTACTGCTACCGCAAGCTGCAGAAAGTGGCCATCACAGGAGGCAAGAAGGTATGGAAATGTGTCCCATAATAAAAAAACATGAGTCATTATAATAAAGCACACATACCAGGGTTTTAAATAATTGATGAGCAGTTTTTTTCTTGGGACAATGCTGACTGTACAGAAAGTATTTATACAGGTTTTCTAGAAGTGTTATGTTTGTTAAACACAGTGAAGCAAGTGCTATGCATTTTCACAATGTTTTAGCACTTTTGTGAGTAAAATGCAAATCAATTTTTGGAGGTAAATAAATCCCTGCATACCACTGTTGAATCTTTTCTAGGCAAACACATTATTTCCAGGGTTTGTACTCTTTCATCTGAGATGCAGGTTGCTGTTTTATGTCATGAGTTGAGTTTCTGCTGTTAAAGAGCAATTCGTACTTTGGCATGTGCTTTCATACATAAATTCAGGAAATGACAGACCTGTCAGCTTGACTTCGGTAGCGAGCAAAGTAATGGAAGCACTACTGAAGGAAAGGATAGTGGAATACTTTGTCACCAGTGAATTACAGGATCCAAGGCTACATGGTTTCACGGGTGGGGGTGGGGGGTGTCTTGCCAAACAGACCTTATCAAGTTCTTCGACTGGGTGACCAGGGTAGTGGATCGGGGAGGAGCAGTGGATGTGGCCTACCTGTATTTCGGTTAGGCCTTCAGCGCTGTTCCGTATAGAAGACTGGTGAACAAGCTGGCCAGTCTGGGAGTGGGTCAAAAAGTTATAAACAGGATAAGAAGTTGGTTAAGGTACATGAGTCAGAGGGTGGTGGTAAATGGTGCCCATTCTGTAGAAGGCAAAGTGACCAGCAAGGGTGCCTCAGGGCCCAGTACTAGGCCTGGTCCTCTTCACTGTCTTTATTAGCGACATTGCGGAAGGGCTAGAAGGGAGAGTATGCCTGTTCACAGATGACACAAAAATCTGCACTACGGTAGACATATGGGGGGGTGGAGGAATGAGGGATGACTTCAAAAAGTTGGAAGAATGTGGTGTTTGGCAGCTGGGTTTCAGTGCAAAAAAGTGCAAAATCATGCACTTGGGAAACACAAACACGGGGGCTATGTACCAGTTGGGAGGGGAAGTGCTGGCAGCCACCAAACAGGAAAGGGATGTGGGGGTAATCATTTCTGATGACCTGAAGATAGCCAGGCAGTGTGATAAGGCAGTGGGGAAGGCCAGCAGGATGATCAGGTGCATAGGGAGGGGTGTCACCAGTAGGAAGAAGGAGGTTATATTACCCCATTACAGATCACTGGTAAGACCCCACTTCAAGTACTATGTCCACTTCTGAAGGACCTACCTCTAGAAGGACATTGATAAGGTGGAGGTGCTACAAAAGAGGGCTACCACAATGGTGCAGGGCCTGCATCAGAAGGCCTACCAGGAATGACTTAAAGAACTGTATTTGTACTCTGTGGAGGAGAGGAGGGAAAGGGGGATATGACAGAAACATTCAAATACTTAACAGTTAATAAGGTATAGGAATGTAGCATTTTCCGTAGAAAAGAAGCTTGAGGACAAGGGGCCACGCTATGTAGTTGTAGGGGGGTAGGCTCAGAGGAAATACTTCTTCACAGAGGGGGTGGTGGACACCTGGAATAGCCTTCCAGCAGAGATGGTGGGTGCCAAAACAGTGACTGAATTCAAACATGCATGGGACAGATACAAGGGGAACTTGGTAGTAAGGTAAGGGGAGGAGACAGCCGGAATGTAGTAGGGTCTGCAGTGGCACAGTAGGCAGGGAAAACTGGACAAACTAGGTGGGCCAAGAGGTCCTTCTCTGCTGACAGCTTCTGTATTTCTAGAGATAAGATGTTTCAGCTGTTACGTTTCACTAGAGAATACATTTTTTTCCATTTTCAATATTCTTTCCAAGGTTTACAGCACTTTTTAGCAGTCCATCTAAAATGTCTATATAGAAAACACGTGAAAACATTTGCCTCTCCCCTGTTCAGCACACACTGCCTTGGTTTTTGACATCATACTTCTCATTGTGACAACAGGCTGTGATGCCACCAATAGCAATTGTGTGGTTAGCAGGGGAGAGTCAGATACATTTTGAAAGACTCAGTCAAACAATTGTTGCATTATCTATAATATTTAGTAGACTGACAGCAGGGAAAAGTAAAAAAAAAATCCAAGAACTAGAAAACAAAGTTAGAACATAACTGGTGCAAATCTAGTGTTTTGAAGTTTTTATTATAATAGTTGCTCTTTAAAGCTGCTTGGTGATCTGGCACAGTGGCGCAGCAGCAAAGCTTGTCAAGCTGCCTGCTGGAGGACCGGGGTTCACATGTGAACTGCACAATCTTACACTGAGGATGGTTCGAAAACAGGCATGTCATATTGGTGAGGCCCTTGGCTCTCTGGGTGCATGGGTGTAGTCTGCCTAGCTTAGGCGTGGACTTTGAAGACAGTCACGTGTAGCTGTAGTGACCCGACCTTTCTTGGTGGGGAGAGCAATAGATAAAAGTGGGAAACTGTAATTAAAAAAAAAAAGCTTTTTGGATACTTGGTTTGGGTATGTTATGGGTGCAGTGGTTAAAGATCTCATGTCTTTTACTGTCAGAATGGAGGGTGGGGGGTGCATATCCATAGATCTGCCAATAGGTTGAGCGCATGGTGTATCAGATTGGGCACCTTGCAGTAGCTGATGTATGTACTAGCCTTACATTTATGTGTAGCATTGCTTTTGTCTGCAGTGTATCCTCCATCCTGCCTTATGTTAGTACCACATGAATGTTAACATGTTAACAGAAATATTATAATATAGAGAAAAAAAAGACTAGACAAACTATGCATTAATCAGTCCCTGGGTTGCATGGCGGGGGGTTGTCCAGGCAGAATTAGGTTGAGCCTTGCTTTCCAGGCCCTACTTTTATCTACCCCTATGATTGTGATGGAATTCCACAGTTTGGACAGGTTTGATGTATTCTAACACCGCAGGGACACAACCCCGCAAAGTATTTGCTCTAACTGAGCAGGTTGTACATTTTACATCACTTTCATTTTGACACTTTTAAACCTTTTCTGTAGCATTCCACATTGTCAGTGGGATTCAGTATGGATGGGTTATGTGCACCCCTACTAGGGGAAATGGCAGCCCAAAGCTGTAATCAGAATAGAATCCTGGGCACCTAAACATTCTGGACAGCAGCAACTTTCCAGTCGTTGCTATGCCATCGAAGGGGAAACAGCTTAGAAATTCCAGAAGGAAATGACTTTTTGACTATTTAGTTTGTGAGGCTGCAATTCTGCATATCGGGTTGGGGCTACCTGGTGACAGGGAGCACCCCTAAATTACTGTGCCTGTTAAGCTAAGGCTTTCAAATTGGGTAACCTGCCTTTTCCCCCAGTTTAACTGCCTGTGCTTGGATTGGGGGGTCACGTCTGCCATAATAGTTCAGGGCTGTTTTTTGCTAGCAGGTCTCCAATTTTTTACAAAACAAAGGGGGGGTGTGCCTTGGGTAAGTATCTTTGGTTTGGTATTTGATTAGGGCTTTCCCTTGGTCTCCCTCCATCTTTTGGGATGCCAGTTCTCTCTCTGCCCCCCCCCCCTTTCCGTAGGCTTAGAGTAACTCTGCTGTTTTGTTTGTTTATTTATTTTCATTTGTAGGTGTTTTGTTCCTGTTGAAGGGGACATTGCCTTTTTAATTATTTCTCAGAGAAGAAAAAAGTGGGGGAGTCGGTCGAGGGTGAGCTCTGAGACTGCTTAGCTGTTTTTATGCTTTTGGGGTTTCTGTCACCACAGGTTGTGTGGGGGTTCTTTTTCAACAGCTCTTTTGAGCCATGCAGCTTCCCACCATTTTTCTCCCTAGCCCTGTCCATTGGGGGTGCACGCCTTTTTCCTTGAAGGCTTTCTGCAGTCTCTGGGCACCTTCCACGCGCCTATGCTTGGGTGTGTGCCCCCCCCCCCCCAAACAGTGCGCTGATGTCACGCACAACGTCATGACATCACACACATGAACTTTCCAGAGAGTGCACCTGCACTTTTCCAGTGCTAAACATGACAGCTCTGCTTTCCTTCCTTTTTCCAGCCCGCTTGACTGAACGCTGATAGGAACGCTTAATTCTGTTTTGTTTTCCCCACAGTCACAGGTGGGGATCGTGGCAGAAGTCTTTCTTGTTTCGAGTATTAGGACCTGTACACACTGGGCTTGTTAAAACATTTTAAGTGGCTTTAAATTTTTTAACAAGGCCAGACATGGTTCGTGTCCACACTGAACACGGTTTGAAACCTTGTTTAAAAACCATGTTTAAACCCTGCAAGGGACCTAGTCTTGAAACTGGTTTTAAATAAGATTTCAAACCTAGCATGGTTTGCATGATAGTGTGGATGGGAGATCGATCCTTGTTTATACAGAAGCAGCAGTAATCCGTGGTGGAGATTAAAGGGCACTCACTCGGCAGTTTTTTTTTTTCTGTTTTTTGGACTTGTTAGCATTGGTATTACTGATTGGATGACTAATGCCACAGGAGTCCTTGCATAATGCTGATATTCCATATTTTTGGGGTAGAATTCAATTGGTACTTTTCTTGGGTGGACCGCTCGCTGTGGTTCCCACCGACTGAGGCACCCACGCCTCCATTAGCAAGAGTTTTTACAGAACAATCATTTTAAAATCTGGCTAAGTTTGCAAAGTTCAGTACATTCCATGCAACCAAGATCTGTGTTTGTATGCTTATATGCTATAAAAGAGCAGTATGCCACTCGTGGACACACAGCAGTCTCGGCTGGCAGTGGTTGGAGCGGTCCGCTCAAGAAGGTGCTGATTGCATTTTATCCTTGAGGTGTTGAATACTGGAAATATGTGATGAATCTTGTGATATTTGGGTATTTTGTCAGTGATGCTGATGCCAGCAGGACTGGTGCTACCAGGCAGTTTGGGAAGTAAAAAAAATGCTGTGTCCCTTTAAGAAGGCCGGTGCCAGCACGTTCGTGATGCAACCATGTTTAAACATGGTTCTGAAAAAATTCAGGCTGTGTGGACGGACTTCAGTGGTGAGTTTAAAACAGTTTTTTAAAACTGTCTTAAAAACGGACTGCAAGTGTGTACAGAGACTAAGTGAACTTAATTCTGGTGGTTTTGCATTGCAGTAGTAGTAATCCTTGTAGCCACTTTTGGTCAGTTAAATTTTTTTGCTGTTTTGGGCTTCTACAGGACTAGTTTTGTCACCATGGCTTATCGGAACCCCCTAGTGTTAAAATGATGTAAGACCTGCAAAAGGGTAATGTGACCCTCCTCTGGGTTCATATTCCCCACATTGTGTTACTTGAGTTAATATGTCTCTTACGGTTCCCTCTAATTGGCACTCTGAGGTTTTTTTTTGGGGGGGGGGCGCCTGGTGTACCAGCTGGCAGTGGCAAAGCAGAATTGCATAGATCCTTATTGTTGCTCTTTTTTATTTATTCAGTTTTGTTAACCGGGTAAGCCCACTGGGCCCTGAGGGGCCCTTTATCAGGGGCGACCCGAAGTTAGTTACATAGAGCTGAACAAGTACAATCAAGAGATACAGAGTAGGACGTTGTGTACAGGTGTACAATGCAATTGTGCAATAATCATTGGACATACAACTCAACAACAGTGGCAGCTGTTAGACTTAGGGCAGGTAGTACAATAAAATATACAAACAATGCAGTATAGGACTAAAAGGTACAGGGTTACATTGGGAATGGCAACTTTTCATAGAGGAGGGTGATTATTTACAGGGCAAGTACCCAAGATCAATAGTGGCAGTTAGATGCCAGTAGGGCAGATTGGTTGTCCGTGGCCAGGGGCGTGATTTAGCTAGCCTTCAGGACAGATGTAGGAGCTGAGATTCAGGAGGTGAGCACGTAATCACATCTGAAAAATCGCCAGAGAGGGGGCTTCTTGTAGTTGATAAGGGAGCCTGTTCCACAGTGAGGGGGCTATATGGGCAAAGGATTTACTGCCGGCCACAGATCTGGACCCGGCAGTCAAGCAGTGTTTTACCTGAAGTCCAGAGGGGCCTGCTGGGCCACCTTGGGGCAAGTAGCCTGATTAGCCCTGCAGGGGGGTCGTCAGAAAGGACCTTAAATGTCCAGTTTAACGGAGTACTGAAGCCTAAGGTTCAGGGTGGGCCATTTTAGTGTGGCAAGAGCTTCACAGTGGTGGGTCTTTGGATGTGCTTTTGTGGCGAAACGCGTGACTTTGTGGTACAATGTCTGTAGTCTGCCAAGGTCGACCTTTTGCGATGCTGAGTAGGGTTGGGGCCGCATAGGTGAGAATAGGTAGGAGGACACTCTTGAGCAATTGCCAGTCTTATCTCAGGTACAAATTGGCGCTTAGACGATAGAGCAGCCTGAGTTTTTGATGGATATTTTTGGTCACGATCTACGTGAGGCTTTAGTGTGAGTCCCTGGTCTAATGTAAGACCCAGGTATCTGAAGGATTGGACCACCTCGATAGTAGAGTCAGTTGTGGTGACCAGTGGTAGAAGATGTGCCCAGGAGGGACCCAGGGATTTGGGACCAAACAGGAGTCTTTAGCCTTGTTAGGGTTCAGGACCAGATGATTCTCGACCAGCCACGCTTCAGCCTGGGTGAAGTCATCCTGGAGCAGAGGTCCTAGATCATCCTGGTGCGGTGCAGTTCCATAGAGTACTGCATCATCGGTGTACTGCACCACAGAGCTGCACCCGCAGTGGTGGCGGAGGTCAAGTGATGAACAGGGAGAGCAGGAGCGTGCCCAGGATGGAGCCCTGAGGCACCCCCTCATTTAAAGGTAGAGGGTCAGAGGTTGCACCACTCCACTTGACCTGCTCGGAGTAGTCAGTTAGGTAGTTGCTGAACCAATTCAGGGAGAGTTGGTCCAGTCCCAAGTGTGCTCAACTTGGTTAATAACAGTGGGTGGTCTATCAGGTCAAAAGCCTTGGTAAGGTCAATAAAGATTGCCCCTGTGGGGGTGCCCTTGTCCAAGGCAGCTAGGACGTCGGAAGTGAACCTGATGAGGGCTGTGTCAGTCCCATGTTTTTGTTGGAAACCATGCTGTGAAGAAGCCAGAAGCTGATTGTCTTCCAGGTAGTCCCTCAGTTGGCCGTAGACGAGCCGCTCCTGGATCTTTGCCAGGTGGCAAAGAGTAGAGATGGGTCTGTAGTGGCCAGTTGGATCTCTGGATCCACCCTTGTGTATTGGAACCACATGGGCCTGTTTCCACGTTTTTGGGACTACTGCCTCCTGCAGGGATCTGTTTATTAGCATGGTGACAGGTAAGGCTATGGTGGGGACAGCAGCCTTGAGCAGCCGAGGGTCCAATCCGTCAGGTCCTGATGATCCCCTAGGTTTTAAGGATTGCAGGAGGGGTAGCACTTCTTTGAAGTGCACGGTCCTTAGGTGGAAATGGGGGGTCGGGGGGGGCCCATATTTCCGTGACCGGGGAACCCTGGTGATGAGGTTGGCGGACGTTTCTATAGGTGCCCAGGTCCATGAAGAAGCCTTTGTCAGTTAAGGTTAGCCCGGTGTAGGTTATATTACCCTGCTGTGGTTCGTTTGTGCCTTTTAACAGGGAGTTGATACTCTTAGGAGAGCTTTTGGGCCCCGGGATATCCCATCAGACATACCCAACCCCAAACTGGGCCCCTCAGGTCATGGAAGCCCACACAGGCACGTTCAGGTGCACTGGAGCAGGACAAGGCTGCTAATTTAGATCTACAGGCAGACCATGACCCTGACCATACAGAGGTTCAGGACGAGGATCTTGGGAATAATCCTGACTCAAAAAAGTTACTTGATGATGAGGATGAACCCTCTGAAGAGTTGGAGGAAGGGGAGTGGACGGAGCCGAAGAGGAGGATTCCTATCCCTCACCTGTTTAATGCCAAGTCTTTGTCCCATCTGATAACTAAGTCTTGTAGGATATTGCAGCTGAGGAAGGTGTAATCCATGGAGGCATTAGATGTAAATTCTATCCTGTCTGCATCCTCCTCCTTCACTCCCAAGTGTTTTCCAAACTTTATTCACTGTGACCAGATTTTTGAACAAGAATGGGCAGATGTGGACCAATGAAAATATCTGCAGAGGCCTAAAGTGTGGTGTTTCCCTTTTTTGAAAGAAAATATCTGCAAGTGGGAAACCTCTCCTCTGGCAGATAAGGCTGTACATAATTCCATCAGTAAACCGCTCCTCTGGCAGATAAGGCTGTACATAATTCCATCAGGCACACTACTATTCCTGTTGAAGGGTCCTTGGCTTTAGCGGATTCACATGGCAAGCGAGTGAATGCTTCATGCAGAAGAGCCTTCGCCTCCAACAGCGCAAACCTCCACACCTCCTATGCCTCATATTCTTGCCAGAGCCTTAAACCTCTGGGTTATGATCCTGGTCAGCTTCGTTCCCCCAGATTCGTTGGGGGTGAGAATTTTTCATTTGGTCTCAGTGTCTTCCACCGTCTTAGGGTATGCCACAGTAGAAAATTTATGCATGTCTGCTCGAAGGCATGTGGCTTTGGCATTGGGTCGCTGATCAGGCTTCGAAGACCAAGCTGTTTAACTTAGCCTTCGAGGGAGGCTTGTTATTTGGTTCCGGCCTGGATGATATTTTGAAGAAAATTGGGATTAAAAGGGCCACCTTCCAGTGTCAAAGCAACAGCAAAAGGCCAATTCAGCCCCAAAAGGTTAAGGAGGTGGCTGACAGAGGTAGTATTGAGGGTGTTTTTGTCCTTTTGGAAATTTGGGAGCCAGAGAAGTGAAGGATCCTGTTCTGGTTTCAGGAGCAATAGTAACAGAGGAGCCCTTGCCCAAAGACGTAATGGAGGTCCAGGGTGAACAGCGAGCACCTCACAGTAAGGGTACGCAGGCCCATCTCTGTCTCCCTTCCCTTGGTGAAAAACTGCATGACTTTTACACAAGATGGGCCCAGATAACCTCGGATGCTTGGAATCTGGAAATTCTGGCTTTAGGTTATGCAATAGAGTTCTCAACCGTTCCCTCAAAGGGGTGTTCTAGGGACGTGGATATGATGCAGTTGGGCAGCGTGGTCCACACTCAATCCACACTTACTGGCAGGTTCCTTGCCGCTTTGAATCTTTCCGGAAGGTCTTCAAGCTGGCTCCTCCCACCCACCGAGGTGTTAAAACGCTCGGCTCCGCCTCATGACTCCAGATCTTCCTTACCGCTTGGAAGCTCAGGTTCCCACCTTTGTGCTCTGCATTTTAGGCCTGGATTCACACTCTTCGGTTAAACCGAAACTCATTCTAACGTTCAAAAGGCTTCGGTCTTCCTTTTCCTTCGTAGCTACGATGGACAAATCGACTCTCAGATTTCGTCGGTGCCCCTGTGGGCCGAAGATGTCCCAGACCGATCCGCACTCCACGTGTGTTTATTGCCTTGGTCTCGGCCATGACTCACAGGCTTGTGAGTCATGCAGATCCTTTTCGGCTTCGGTCTTGGAGGACCACACTGCCCAATTACTCTTGGGGCGACCAGAAAAACGTTATCCTCCAGTCAAGTCGAAGGAGGCCCATTGGGCGGTGTCCGGCAGCGGGCTCGGCAGAACAGCTAGAGCAGATGATCACCCTCGAGGAGGAGGTGGCCCAGCCGCATCATCATCCTCCTCGGTCGCAGCATTTATCCCACTCTCCTTGGGCTCATCCTGTACAGCTTCTTTAAGGAGCTTTACCAATCCCTCTCCACCAAGGGAGAAGGGCCATCAGGACATTTGTCTCGGTCCAAAAAGAAGGACTCCAAAGGCGAGTCCCACCGTCAATGTTCGTGGGAGCGGGAGAGGTCCCCTTCCCCGGATAGTCGACACTCTACTTCGGTTGCGGCTAAGGCCGCTGGCTTCACGATGTCCCCGTCAGGTCAGCCGGCCGAGACACCAGTCGACACGATCGAGATTTTTCTCAACCCATTGGACGGTTTGTCAACTGGAGAAGCCGACAACCCTTTTTCACCGGTTCCCCCGGTGGAAACCGAGGACTTGCCTGTGCTTCCTGTGCCAGAGTCCCCGGTTAAGGTCCTGAACCGAGGAGGAGCAGGTTTCCCTGCCCCTCTCTGACCCACTCGAATCCCAAGGTCTCAGACCTCTTCCAGGTCCCCGCGACATCGGGCGGTCTTGGTCGGTGCCGCCATCCGCTGCCCTTCTAGAGGATTGGCTCCAGTGCAAGTTGTGTCGGCGCTACAAGGATTTAATGTGGCAGCAGCTCTTATTGTCCTGGAACAAGCTGACACCATCGCCTTCCCCGGCCATTAAGTGGCTGTCACTGGAGCAGCCGAAACAACCCCTTGTAGTGGTCGAGGAGCCGAAGCCGGCACCGGTTGTTCGGCGGAAACTGGCTGCGCCACCGGTTGTGGTGGAACCTCCACCTCCACAGCCGAAGACTGGGGCCCCGACCAAGGATTCTCGGTCAGGTCAGGGTTTGCCCCATAGGTTGTCGGTCACCCTCACTCCCAATCGACCTCGGCAGGTTGAGGGTGGCTCAGGCGCTTGACAGCTGTTCGCAGACTCCTCGGAGTCTGACGACGATTCCTCGTTCTCCAGGCCACTTGACTTGGAGTCCACTGGGGGTCAGTTGGTGGACGAGAGCCTATCCTCGTTCCTTGGAATGCTTCAACTCATCTCAGAGTCCACTGGGATGAAGCTCGAACCCATTTCCAAATGGGCCAAGTATCCCCTCTCAGAGACACTGGACCGAGGGGATTCCCTTACGGAGGCCCCAGTGGCGAAGCCATTGATAGCCCGGCCACTGAGTTGCAGCTGCGGGTCAGCTTCTTGGCCCAGCACGTTGGCCAGGATGGCTCGAAGTATGCTGTCCCTACCGGGTTCACTCTCCGGTTCTCGGAGCACCCTCTGCGGAGGGGTTAGTGACCAACAGTGTTTTTCGGCATTCCGGGAACGCTCGGGACATGGACAAGCCACCCAATAAGGAGGAGTCCAAGAAGTTGGACTACTCCGGGCGGAAAGTCTATGCTGCTTCCTCCCTAGGCCTTCGTCAGGCTAGCTCAGCCGTCCTGATGGCACACTTTTCACACGCCCTTTTGGGCTCCCTGGATGAGGTAATTCCTCATCTCCCAGCTGACCTTCAAATGATGGTCAAGCAGGAGCGGGATCAGGGAATGGCAGTGGCCAAACAGCTCCAAACTTCCTTGGACATCGCTGACTCATGTGCCCGGTCAGTAGCAGCTGCAGTGGCCATGCACCGCAGAGCTTGGCTGCGGATCTCCACCTCTACGGCGGATACCCAGCACAAGCTGGCAGATGTTCCCTTCCTGGGTACCGACTTGTTCAGACCCGGGGTGGAGGGTCATCTCCAACGGATCAAGAAGTCCAACGCCACCTTGGACTGTGTCATGTTTGTCCAGAAGGACAAAGGCTGCCAGCAGCAGCGTAAGCCCTTTCGTCCTTCAGTACGGCACGTCCAGCCCAGCAACATCAGCATCAGGGCCAGCAGGCTCGCACTTGGCACCCCAAAGCCAAGCCTGCTGCTTCCTCCAGCAGGAAGCCGCTTCAGGGCAGAGGGATCCCTTTACGAGTTCTGGGCCATGCCCTTCGGCCTTTCTCCAGCTCCCAGAGTCTTTTACAAATGCATGGCAGTGGTGACAGCATTCTTGCGGTGCCGAAGGGTCCAGGTGTACCCTTACCTGGACGACTGGCTGATTGCAGACCCCTCCAGGTTGGAGGTGGAGCGGTCCAGGGACCTGGCCCTCCAGGTCTGCTCTCAGGTTGACCTCCTCATCAGCGAGGCCAAATCGGAACTCATACCATCAGAGGTGATTCAGTTCATCGGGGCAGAGCTCGACTCTCTTCGAGCCAGAGCACGGTTGCCGGCGGACAGGGACGAGGTCCTTTCCTCCTTTGCCCAATCATTTCTGGTTGGGCAATTGCGCCCTGCCCGGGACTTCCTGCACCTTCTGGGCCTCATAGCGGCCTGCACCAGCATGGTCTGTTGGGCCCGCTGGCATATGCGTCCCCTGCAATGGGGACTGGCCCGCCAATGGTCACAGCGCTCCGGTCCTCTGGACCAGCCAGTGACAGTGACCCAGGAGATGTGGACCGGCCTCCAGTGTTGGCTCATTCCAGCTCATCTGCAGAAGGGTATCCCGTTTGTCTGCCCCGAGCCAACGGTCACTCTGACGACCGACGCCTCTATGATGGGTTGGGGTTCCCATCTAGGGGAGCTCAGAGCTCATAGTCTCTGGTCCCCTCAGGAGTCTCGATGCCACATCAACCTGCTGGAGCTTTGAGCAGTCCGAGTTGCCCTCACCGCCTTCGCTCCGTTTGTACGGGGTCAAGTGGTCCAGGTCCAGACGGACAACACCACGACCATGTACTACCTAAACCGCCAGGGCGGGACGCACTGCTTGCCTCTGTGCAAGAAGGCTTTCCGCACTTGGTCTCTCTTGATCAGCCTGGAGGCGGATCTCCTTGTCATCCATGTGGCAGGAGCCTCCAACACTCTAGCCGATGCCCTCAGCTGGATAGGGGCTGCATCTCACGAGTGGTCTCTCCTGCCGGAGGTAGTACAAGATCTGTTCTCCCACTGGGGCACACCTCAGGTGGACCTGTTTGCCTCCAGGGAGAATGCGAAGCTGAGGCTGTTTCACGCCCGCCCCCCTCAGCAGGGCTCGCTGCAGGGGGATGCCTTCTCGAGGCCATGGACCCTGGGCCTCTTCTTCGCCTTTCCTCCATTTCCCTTGATCCACAAGGTGCTTCTCAAGGCAAGGAGGGACATGGTGCAGGTGATTCTGGTAGCCCCAGACTGGCCGCGCCAGTTCTGGTATCCAGATCTCCTCAGCCTCAGCTCCAGCCTGCCCGGACCTGATCTCCATCAACAAGGGGAAGGTACTCCACCTGGACCTTCAATCCCTGCACCCAATGGCCTGGTTCCTGAGTGGCTAGAATTCCAGGCCTTGAGTCTTTCTGACGAGGTCCTCAACGTTGTTGAGGCATCGCGTAAGGAGTTGACCAAAAAATGCTGTGCCTTCAAATGGAAAAGATTCTCCATTTGGTGTCAGGATAAGGGGTTGGACCCTTCCTCCTGTTCTTTGGCTAGCATTCTGGACTACCTTTGGTCCCTTTCTCAGCTAGGGCTTCGGTCGACGACCCTTAAGGTGCACCTGGCAGCCATCTCTAGTTACCGGGCGCGGGCCGGAAAGCAGTCGGTGGTGCAGGAGGAGGTGGTCGGGCGCTTTTTCAAAGGCCTTGATCACATATCCCCTCCAGTGCGAGAACCCCCACTTCCATGGGATCTACTGCTGGCATTAGCTAAACTCATGGGCAAGCCATTCGAACCGATGCACAGGTGTGATATCTCTCGCCTGTCGTGGAAGACCGCCTTCTTGGTGGCTATCACATCAGCCAGAAGGATGGGAGAGCTCCAGGCGCTTTCCATAGAGTCTCCTTATCTGGTCTTCCATAGGGACAAGGTTGTCCTGCGCCCCCACCTGAAATTCCTTCCGAAGGTGGTGTCGGAGTTTCGCCTTAACCAGGTGTTGACTCTGCTGGTGTTCTACCCCAATCGCACCTCAGAGGCTGAATATAGGCTCCATATCCTGGACCCTAGAAGAGTGCTCTCTTATTACAAGGAGCTGATGGCTAAAGTTCAGGGAGAGGTTCGCCAGCTGTTTGTTACCTATGCTGAAGCCGCACCTGTCAGACCTGCAGTCAAGTGGACGATAGGCAGGTGGGTCACCTCCTGCATAGTTCTCTGCTATTGGATGGCGGGCATGGAGCCTCCCAAAGGGATAAGAGCTCATTCTGCGTGCCATACCGCTCTTTCGGTGGCTGCTTCCAGGGACATCCCTATCCAGGAAATCTGCAGGGCTGCTACCTGGATGTCAGCACACACCTTCAGTACCCATTACCACATCGACCTAGAGTCACGCCGGGATGCTGGTTTTGGGATCTCGGTTCTCCAGTCCTTATTTCCCAAGTAGGGGGTGCGCGCCTTGCCTCCTTCCTCCCAGAGAACTGCTAGGAGTCTGCCAGTAAGGATAGATTGAACAACATATCCATGTCCCTAGAAATACAGGTTACTCACCTGTAACAGGAGTTCTAGGAGTGGTATATGTTCATCCACACAACCCACCTCACCTCCCCAGCTTCGATGCGCAACCTGGCTTCCAGTGGGCTAGATCTGGCGTCATGGGGTGGAGCCGAGAGTTTTACCACCCGGGTGGGTGGGAGGAGCCAGCTTGAAGACCTTCTGGCAAGATTTAAAGCAGCAAGGAACCTGCTAGTAAGTGTTGATGAACAACATATACCACTCCTAGAACTCCTATTTCAGGTGAGTAACCTGTATTTTTCTGCTGTCCCTGGTACCAAAGGACCCGTGAAGAGGCAGTGGTGTTGCAGACACAGGACTACCTAACACAGATTGGGTCGATTGTTCCTGTGCCTCCCAGTGAGCAAGGCCAGTGATTGTGCTCAATTTATTTTGTAGTTCCCAAGAACTCGGGGCAGGCCTATTCTGTATCTGAAACAAGTTTGTTCACCACACGACCTTCAAGATGGAGCCCTTACAGTCAATCATCTGGGCTGTCCAGCCAGGGGATTATCTAGCATCCATACATCTGAGGGATGCATATCTCCACATTCCCATCTTGCAGTCTCATTAGAGGTTCCTTAGGTTCATGGTCCTGAGACAGCATTTCCAGTACAGGATGCTCCCGTTTGGACTAGCAGCAGCCCCCAGAATCTTCTCAAAGGTGCCCAAAGTCCTGGTAGCTCAACTCTGACAGGAGGGACATCCTGTCTATCCCTACCTGGACGATCTGCTCATTTAAGCACTGTCTGCGTCATTGGCAAGGAAGTCAGTAACCAGGACTCTGGAGGTTTTGGAGCACCACGACTGGGTGGTGAATCAAGATAAAAGCTGTCTTGAGCCATCAGACTCTGAAGCATTTGGGAGTGGTGTTCAAGACGGATAAGGGAAAGGTCTTCCTTTCACTAAACAAAAAAAGGAGACCCTGTTGAGAGAGGTCCAGTGGCTGAGGACCCAGTCATCATATTCAGCTCACAGCCATCTGCGGATTCTGGGCCTCATGACTGTGACGATAGGACTAGTTCCGTGGGCTCGCCTTCACATGTGGCCCCTACAGATCGAGTTGCTTTCAGCTTGGTATCTGACCTCTGAGGATTATTAGGCCAGGATCCCAGTTTCACCATTCCTGCGGCAGCCTCTGAGTTGGTTGGTGAGTTTGGAAAATCTGAACAAAGGTCTTCCTTAGAAGTCCCCCCCCAGAGTTGGTTCTGACAACCGATGCCAGTCTGTTGGGTTGGTGGCAGTGCTGGACCGTATTCCCATTCAGGGGACTTTGTCAGTGCAGGAACAGCACCTACACATAAACATTCTGGAGATGATGGCTGTGTGCCTCACTTTCCTTCATTTTCTAAAGTCAGGTGCAGTCAAAAGCTATGAAAATAAAGACAAGACAGCACTATCACAGTGGCATACATAAACAATCAGGGGGGCACAGAGATTCTAAAAGAAGCCACCAGTCTCCTGCTGTAAGCAAAGGAGAACCTTCTCTTCTGTCAGCAGTTCACCTAGCGGAAAAGTTGAACATTCAGGCCAGTTGGCTAAGTCATGAGAATGTCCATCTGGAGGTGTTTGACCTTCTGTGTCAAAGATTTTCATTCACAAATCGACCTGTTTGCCTTCAGTCAGAATGCTTAGTTGCAACAGTTTTTTAGCCGCTACCAGTGTCCAGAGGTGGAGGCGGTCAACGTCTTGTCACAGGCATGGAATTTTGGCAGAGCATATGCCTTCCCTCCTCTGCTGCTCCTCCCCAAGGTAACTCACAAAATAAGGCACTCCAGAGGAAGCTTTCTTCTGATAGCTCTGGAGTGGCCTAGAAAGCCCTGATTTTTGGACTGGTGAACCTAGCTCAACATGCATAGTTTCACCTTCTGGTGTGTGTGAGGAGGGAGGCGAGACCGTCTCTCCCAAGGTCCCGTCCTGCATCCAAATCCGGGAACTCACGACCTGGCTCCTGAAACAGGGTTGCTCTAAGAAGGTAGTGGACACCCTGATGGTTGCCAGAAAGAGTTCCATGTCAGCAGTTTATGCTCAAGTATGGACCACCTTTTCGGCCTGGGCTAGAGGAAGGGATATGTGGCCTTCTAAAGGCACGATTCTGCAGATTTTGGATTTTCTGCAGGAAGGAGTGGAGAAAGGTTTGGCCTTGAGCACCTTGAGAGGTCAGGTGTCGGTCCTTGGAGCCTCCTTGGGTTTGTCCTTGGGGACTAACCGGGAGATTATTCATTTTCTGTGGGCTGTCAGCAGGAATCGACCTATGTTCTGATCCTCTGTTCCTTAATGGGATCTGAATCTATTTCTGAATGCTCTTCATAAGGAGCCTTTCGAACTGCTTTCATTGGTGCTGTCTTACAAGGTGTGTTTTTTAGTTGCTATCTGCTCAAGCCAGGAGGATTGGTGAGCTCCAGGCTTTGTCCCATGAAGAACCTTACCTCATCATGCATAAGAACAAGATGGTGCTCAGAACAGTTCTGCCTTTCATTGTGAAGGTCCCCATGACCTTCCATGTAAACCAGGAAGTCTGTCTCCCATCTTTCTGTCCGCATCCTATTCACCCAAAGGAGAAGGAGTTGCACAAGCTAGATTTGCAACAGGCTGTTAAGACGTAGCTTCTTTGGACTGCTGAGTTCCAGAAATTGGATAGATTGTTCATTCTTTTAGGAGCAGACAAAAATGGACAAAAAGCCTCCAAGGCCATCCTGGCTAGGTGGTTGAGGACTTGCATTGCCAAGGCTTATGTAGCAGAAAAGAAGCCTCCAGATCTCATCAAGGCTCACATCACTAAGGCTATGATCTCCTCCTGAGTGGAGAAAGGCAAATCATCTGTCTTAGAACTGTGCAAGGCAGTTACGGTGGTCCTCTGTCCACACATTCACCAAGCACTACAGATTTGATGTTTAAAGTTCTGCTGATTCAGCCTTTGGTCGCAGAGTTTTACAGGCAGCAGTTACCAGGTAAATTCCTTCCTGTATGTGATTGACATGTCGGACAATATTCTCCACCACCTATTTTTTTTTTAATGGGTACTGCTTCTTAGAACCCATCAGTACTGAATCCCATTGACAATGTGGAACGCTACAGAAAGAATACATTTCTTCATATTTACTGTTATTTCCTTTTCTATTAGCTCCAACATTGTCAATGAGACCTGCCTTGCTCCTACGGGAGAATATTATCCGCTATGCCAGCACTGGGATGTTCGTTCTTTTGTTAGATATCTGATTGCAAGTCTGTCTGGATATCCCTCTGTAGTTTACCTGCTGCGCTTGTACATAGATATAACAAGAAAAAAAGAGTGAGCAGTTCCACATTAGAATGTTGGTTACTAGCATGCAGTTTTTAACAGGTTCAAATCTGATGATAACTAAGGGTGCCTCCTTTGTTACAGGTCAGCGCTTACACTGTTTGCAGTCTTTTTCCCAGTGTTATCTTTTTTTTTTTTTTTTAACTTTATATTTATTGGTCTGCATATAGACAAATGCAAGTACATCATACGTCTTGGAAATAGCATGAAGGATACATACTGCAAGGAAATAAAACATTCCTATGATATACAAGATTACAGTTTCTCCAAGTTAGACCTATAGTTGAGGGGAAAAGTCTAAAATAAGGCAAGTATATACTGAAAGTCACAGATTCTGTGTAGCTGTAGCCCAAGAGCAGGTGGATATATTAACTAAAGTAACGCCTCAAGTTTTATCCAAATTACCTTGCTCACAGAGCTTAGGGTCCACCTCTATGCCTAAAGAGAAATATATCCCCCTAAAAAGACTTTCAGACGTCAAAGATAAACACAGCTGGCATCTAGATACTTAAAGTTAAATATAGACCTCAGGAGAGTACAGCTTAGTTCTCCCGATTACTCGCAGATTATTCTTACTTAAAGTAAATTATGGGGCTTAATCACAGTCTCATTTAAACTACTTTACTGATATCATTAGAGGTATGGCTAATCAGTTATAATTAACTTTGTAAAAATCTTGTATTTCTGGGCATTTTACCACACTGTAATAGTTGGCAACAACAATCTGGTCCTAAACCAGAGACTGAAACTTAATGCCCCACAATAAAGGTAGGAAAGTGTCACTGGTTAGTCCCATTCAGGTTTCCTCTGAGGACTCATCTTCAGATGGTTGGTCACGAACTTTGGACTGGTGAGCTTTTATCCTTGTAGCCCATTTTCCAGCGTTGATCATGTCAGTAAACACAAACACTTTGTCTTGATGAACAATGCGGACTTTAGCTGGAAAGAGAACCGCATGAGGTATAGCAAGGTCCCGGAGGTTTCGCCTCACTCCATCCAATTTTTTACGGCATTGCCGAGTAGAAAAAGACCGAACCGGGAATAAACGCACAGTATGATCTTGTACACTGAGCGGGCCCAGTCTTCTTGCAAGTCCCAGAATAGAGTTCCTGGTGCCCATGCTGTTGGCCACTATCATGAGGACACGTGGTGCCTCTGTTGCCTGCTTGTGGCGTGGTCGGATTGTGTAGGCCTTAAGGAAGCGCCAGTCCAAGAAGTCTCCATGGCCCTTAAACTGCTCCTGGATCAATCTTGAAAGAAGAGCAAAGGGTGATCTCCTTCTGACCCCTCTGGTAAGCCGATCATCCTAATGTTGGTACTCCTTACTTGATTCTCCAACAGTTCACGTTGGTTATTCAGGTGCTGTACCTCCTGGCGACCCACGTTTTCAGAGCATTGCATTTAGTTGCCTGCTGCTGTAAATCCTCCACTGTGTTAGATAGCTGCTCTACTGATGTCTCCACCAAGGTAATCTTTCCTGCAAGACCATCCAATTTTGTATTCATAGCTGTTACTGAGGATATCGGGGATTGCAGCTTATGGCCTAGTGTCTGTATGATTTCCTCTCCCTCATTGCTGGTAGTAGACGCGGACTTCGCTGAACTCGTGGCACCAGATGCTGTATGAGTATGATATTTCTTCTTGGGGTTGCCCATTCTGATCCCGGCTAGCTGAACTATCATTATATATCCTTTTACTGGTGAATTGGAATTGTAAAGTGTTTTAATTCTTATATTTCTTTCGATGCTGAGCTATGTCTCCTGCGTCTGTCAGCTCTGGCTCCACAGCCCCCTAAAGTGTTATTTGTTTGTATTAATTTCTTTGACAAGTCTTTTAGTTGATTAGTCGCTAGAAAGATCTTCCATGCCACTGAAGAATTGGAAGATACATAGAAACATAGAATTTGATGGCAGATAAGGACCGCTTGGCCCACCTAGTCTGCCCATTTTCCTACCTAACAGATAAGCTGCAGATCCTAGTTAACCAACAGCTTAATTCCTCCTACCCCCCACTAGGACTGCCCTATGCCTGTCCCATGCATTCTTGAAGTCCCCACTGTTCTTGACCCCACGACCTCTTCAGGGAGGCTGTTCCATGCATCCACAACCCTCTCAGTGAAAAAATACTTCCTCACATTACCTCTGAGCCATCCCCTTCTATCTTCAAATTGTGCCCCCTTGTTCTTGCACATCTCTTTTTCTGGAAGATGCTACCCTCTTGGACTTTGTTAATTCCCTTGAGGTACTTGAAAGTTTCTATCATGTCCCCTCTCTCCCTTCTTTCCTCAGGGGTATACATATTAAGCTCCTTTAGTCTTTCTTCATATGTCTTCTGGTGCAGACCCTGCACCATTTTGGTTGCCCTCCTCTGGACAGCCTCCACTCTGTCTATGTCTTTGCGGAGAGGGGTCTCCAGAACTGCACACAGTACTCCAGATGGGGTCTCACCAACTGTCTGTACAGAGGGATAACAACTTCCTGTTTTCTACTATTGATGCCTCTTCCTATGCATCCCAGTATCCCCCAGCCTTCCTTACTGCCTTCTCACATTGCTTGCCCACCTTTAGGTCATCTGATATAATTACCCCAGGTCCCTTTCTGTTTTACTGTTGTCAGTATCTCACCCCCATTGTGTACCCTTCCCCAGGGTTTTGTTCCCCATGTGCATTACCTTGCACTTCTTTGCATTGAATTTGAGCTTCTTACATTTGACCATTCCTGCAACCTTGCAAGTCCCTTCTCATCCTTTCCACTCCATCTTGTTTAGCAACCCTGTTGCAGATCTTTGTGTCATCTGCAAAGAGACATACTTTTCCTTCCAGTTCCTCTTCAATGTCACTTATAAAGACATTAAAAAGGACCGGTCCCAGTACTGAACCCTGCGGTACCCCGCTAGTAACCCTCCTTTCATCACTGTGTACTCCATTTACTACTACCCTTTGAGTCCTGTTGTCTAGCCAATTTTTTATCCAGGCTACCACCTTGGGACCCACTCCAAGGCTGGCTATCTTGTGTATTAATCTTTTGTGTGGGACTGTATCAAATGCCTTGCTAAAATCTAGGTAGGCCATGTCCACAGCCCCTCCCTGGTCTACTACTTTGGTAACCCAGTCAAAGAAATCTATTAGATTCGTCTGACACGACCTTCCCATCGTGAATCCAGATGAGCCGTGATTTCTTACTGCCACCATCTGACGAGGTAGGCAGCTGTTTACTGTATTTTATTATGGCTAAAGTTCTATGTATGAGGCAGCTGATATGTGGGCTTTCATGTCAAGATGACTGGTATGATCTAGGGGGATATATTTTTTCCATATGTATAGGCACTGCATGGACAGTAGTGACTGGAGAGTTGCTGCTGTCCAGAAGGTTCAGGTACCCAGGATTCTATTCTTATTAAAGCCTTGGGCTGTGCCATTTCCCCTAGTAGGGGTGCACATAACCCATCAGTACTGAATCCCATTGACAATGTTGGAGCTAACAGAAAAGGAAATTGATAAGTATGAAGAAATTTCTTCTTAAGTTTGCAAATCCCCCTCTGACAGTCGCATTGGAAAAGGAATGGCACAGCTGCACCCTAGAAGCACCTTTTGGGTAACTACATGCGGAATGTTTATAGAAAATGTGTACCAGGCCAGCCCAGCACTTCATACTGCCAACTGGGTGACGGGGGGTTACATGCAAGGCCCTGAATACCAGTGTGAAGCCAGCTGGTTGTTGGGTGCAGCATGGAGGTGAGGTGAGGTACTTGTCTCTCAGGGAGGGGGTGTATGTCACTCAGAGAGTGGCATTGGGGGTTGGCTGCAAAGGCAGTCACTTGCCTATCTGAGAGGAAGGCTGATGTCATGGGAATCCCATCAAGGGTGGGAGGTCAGCCGGCCTGGTGGTGCTGAGGGTTGAGGCGCTGGACATCACACATCGTGCTACGCCGATGGCCTGAGTTTGGGAGCGAGGTCAGGGGTCGGCAGGGAGGGAGATGATAGAGTGCCTGCAGGGCTGCTCTCCTTTCCCAGGGGAGGGCATGGGATTGCTCAGCACTCTGGTGGAGACCGGGGGCGCCACAGAGTGTCTGAGCTGCACATAAGGGAGCGTGGCTGACACAGGTAGGGTTGCCGTGCACCACAGCGTCAGACATACACCACGCACGCGGGTTGGGGGGGGCTCTGGGCACCTACAGGAGGAGAAGGAGAGAAATACCCCTCCAGCTCAGATAGGCGACGGCTCTGCCAGTGCCACCGCCATGCATCCAATGCTGGTTCCCCGTCACTGCCCCCTGCGGTCTCTCCAGGTTGCTGTCCCTGACCCGGGGAACCGAGACGAACTTGAAGATGGCAGGGTAACACAGTGGGCGGTAGAGCGAGTCGGCGAGAGCAGTGGCCTGAGAGAGTTCTGAGCTGGAGGGCCAGAAAGATGAATGGAGAAAAAAAAAAGGGGGGGGGGAGATGGAGGGTTAATAAAAGAAAGTATCAAAAGCGAGAGCAGATGAAAGCTCTGCATAGGACCTGCAAGTACTAGACTGGTGGGGACTTAGACGGGTACTGGCTAGACTAGACTGACTGAGACTTTTCCTGTCCGTAGGTTTCTGTACTTCCGTAACTATAAAAGGTGGCAAACAAATTGTTTAGTTGCCATATTGGTCCTTGTAAGAACAGATCCAGAAGCAAATGGTTTGATACCTTTTATTGGACCAACAAAGATGTTACAAAAAGAACAAAGTACTTCAGCTTTCAGACCAAACAAGTCCTTCCTCCGAAGTTCACACTGAAGTTTACTCAGAAGTATAAACTTCTGAGGAAGGACTTGGTTGGTCTGAAAGTTGAAGTACTTTGTTCTTTTTGTAACATCTTTGTTGGTCCAGTACAAGGTATCAAACCATTTGCTTCTGGGTCTCTAAAAGGTGGTGAGATAAACATTAGGACATTATGTAGCGTAGTGGTAAGAGCGCAGATGTGTGAACCAAGCAGTCCAAGCTTAAATGTCACCACTGTGACTGAGACACTCTCTGTTTGACCTTTAGTAGTTCCAGTTTCCCTCAGCCTCCTTGGGCTTCTGTCCAACTGCAGAATGGGTTATAACAGGATGCCAGTGAAAATGATGCAGAATCTCAGCCTGACCTGAGTAAATAAGAAGTAAAATAAACATAGATAGATATGTATATATTTGTGTATATTGTAAACCTCTCATGGAAAGGCTGTCAATTATTTCTTTCCCCGGTATTGCTGAGTAAACGTTGGCTGCATAGTAAAACACTCTGTGACAATGCAGGTAGGGGCACTTTAACGCAACAAAAAATAAAAAAAGACTATACGCGTAGTACTAGTTATTAAAATGTTTGTTTTTCAATAGAAGGCTGTTAGACAGTCCCTATAAGTAATAAAACCCTTAATCCATTCTTTCTGTTGTATTTTTTTTGGGGGGGGGCAGTTCAGCACAGACCTTCATGCTGAATTTAGAAGAAATGGGCAGTGATGCACATGGGGCTTAAAAACCCGCTAGCGGCCCCCCCCCCCCAAAGAGTGTAAGTAAGCCCACTGAGCAGGAGAAGGATCTGGGGATTATAATATCAAACAACCTTAAGGTAGGTAATCAATGCAGCAAAGCAGTGGAAAAGGCAAATAAAATGTTGGCATGCATTGGGAGGGGCATAACAAGCAGAAGGAGGGAGGTACTGATGCCTCTTTATAAAACCATGGTGAGGCCGTACCTGGAGTACAGGGTCTAATTCTGGAGACCACACCTACGTGAGGACATAGATGGGACTGAGAGGGTGCAGAGAAGGGCAACCAAGATGGTGCACAGTATGCAGGGGAAACCATATGACAAGAGGTGGAGGAAATTGGATCTGTACTGATTTAAGACTAGGAAGGGGGGGGACATGATAGAAACATGTAAGTACGTGAAGGGGATCAATAAGGTGAGGGAGGGAAGCTTATTGAAAAGGAAGGTAGGGTTAAAACTCGAGGGCATAGTCTAAGATTAGGAGGAGGATGATTTAGAGGCAATGTGAGGGGGCATTACTTCATGGAGAGGGTGGTGAAGGCCTGGAATAAACTACTGGAGGAAGTGGTGGGAGCTGAAACTGTGGAGGGATTCAAGAGGGCATGAGACGGAACTAAGGGGTTGGCAAGTGGGGGGGGAAGGGGAGGTCCTGTGACAGAGGTGATTAGTAAGGGAAGGGGGCAAAGGGTCCTTTTCTGCCGTCAGATTTGTATGATTCTGTGAGTACTGTGCTGCCATTGGTTATTTTGTCTGTTAGTGTCTTGCACCGTGAGAGATCATTGAAGCAAGCTTAGTTAACAAGAGTGAAGAAACTGCTTGTACAGTATTACAGATGTTCTACAAATCAAGGCAAACCATCGTCTGAGAGCAGCAGAAAGCACGTAAAGTGACATCAGAAAAAGTGCCAGCCATGGGCAGATACCCTTGAACTGATGAGCACATCTGGTTAACTAGTACTGCTGCTTCAAGGCATGACACATTGTGCATTACAGCAAGATAATCTGACCCCATAAATAGCCAAGCACAAAGCACAGCCCTGTGGCTTTACATAACTGGGAAGTGCCGTTATCCCATGAGTATTCACATCCTGGGGTGCCTTACTGCGATTAAGTAGAAAAAAATTCTCCAGATTTTTGATTTTTAAAGTGAGTAATGAGGTTCCCAAGTATTGGTAGCCTGTGCGGTTATGAAGGAATTACGCATAGTTCTGATGAGCTTTGATAAATCAAATTTCTTGGTTTATCCTTACCATTTTGATAATTACACCTAACTAGGATTTTTTTGTTTCTCTCCCCTGATGTCCCTCCCCTGGTAGGGTCTCCGAAAACCCACAACAGAGGAGATCGAGCATGCTAGGAACACGGTAGTGACACCGTCATTGTTTGGCAGTTCCCTGGAGGAGATAATGCTTCGGCAACAAGAACGGTATCCAGAAATGAAGCTGCCCTGGGTACAGACCCAGCTATCCCAGCAGGTCCTGTCACTGGGAGGTGCACAGACTGAAGGAATATTTAGGTAGGTGTCTGGTTTCACTGGCAACTATTGTTTTCTTGTATTTCTCGTTTACAAAACAGGACACTGTTGTATCTGTTTAGGTATAATGCCTTTCATATGCCCTACCTCCCAAAGCACTTTAGAGGGTAATGAATTTGAAATCTAGGGTGCAGTTATGAATGCTATGGAGGCAAACACAGCACTGCACAGCATCTCACACAGTTGAGAATAAGTGCATTGGCAGCTTTTAACCTGTGGTTGTACAGACTGAGTGATGGTCAGGACATGGAGGCTATCCCTTGTTTTTTTTGTTACCTTTTCTGCCTTGTTTCCTTATAGATCTTCCAAGAATCAGTCTTCACCATTAATTCCCACTTATGCGTCTGAGCCAGAGGCACTAGGACCTCTCTGGAACAAAGCTTTTGCCAGGGGGCTGGGCACATGACTCCTGCACACCCTCCGTCAGATGGTAGCCGCTACCAGCTAATAATCATTGCTGGCTCCCTCACTAACCTCAGTTCTGTTCTCCCCCACCCCCACCCCCGCCCAGTGCACACTGGTGAGAGGGGCAGCACCTTAGTTTGACTTGTCGCTGCTATTTTCTTTGCATCACTGCTATTTTACCTTATTTGCAGTGTGGTTTGTATTTGTTATTTTCCACAGTACCGAAGACCAATAAAGGTGCAGAATCATTGAAGAAAGTCCCAACAGCCACCCATTATGCGTTGTTGCCCCTTTGGGTAACCTTTGGCTGTGTTGAACCATTATCAGACCTGTGCCACCTAAGACTGGAGTATGACATGGATGTATGCAGTGCCTGTTTCTCCATGACCCGCTGCACCCTTGAGAACCGCGCATTTAAGTGGGGTTGCGTCATCCCCACCTTCGGAGGCAGGTGTCTCACACATACATCCAAGATCAGGCCACTTTACAGGACCTTTGATTCCATGGAAGTATGGAGTTCTTCTCAACGTCACTGTACCGAGGTGTCTGAGACTCCAGTGGATGAGTCTGGTGGGCAGTCGACTGCAGACCTTTTCACAGTCAGCCTGCCTTAAGCAGTAGACGTCCCTAGTGGCGAGGCCACAGCTGTACAATCAGTCTACACCAGTGGACACCTTGACGTTATCCTTTGGAGTTGCCTGTGCTGTTGCCACCATTTGCAGTGATGACGTAGCAAGTGGCACTGTAGATATCAGACCTCCTCCTGACATTGTTTGCGGTGTCAGGGGAGGGACCTTAGGATGTTGTTGCTGTCTATGGTGCCATTAGTGACACTTAGGTAAGTGATGGCGATGGAGGAAGATGGGCATGGTGTCTGTCTTGGGTCTGACTCCATTTGAGGTGCCGATGATGATGTCATCCCAATGGTTGGCCCTGATTCCAAAGTCATTTGTGACATAGAGGTGGGTGATGGCTTTGGGAGCAGTGTCAAAGTCTACACTAAGCACAGTGTCGAGGGCAGTGCCAGCCATGGTGACTGGGATGACCTGTCTCTAAGGCTATCGCTGATCCCAAACCCGGTGCCAGAGGTGGTGCCGACTCTGGGTCAGATGACGGCCCAGAGATGTTTAATTGCTGGGTTCCCACTTCCACCCCAAAAAAAATATTAAAACTGGGGTGAAGGTTCATTTTAGGGTCCTCATATCAACTCCCCCCCCCAAAAAGTGAGAGAAGGCAGCCCCCTTTATTTTTTTCTTTCTTCTCCTCCTCCTCCTTTCGCAGGGTATATTCCTTCTGGTAGCACATGAATACAACGGAGTTATAAGGGCGACGGCAGAATGGAGAATGCTAAAATGGCGACATACAATTCATGGTGACCATGAAATAATGGCGATTCCAGTGGTATGGCAATCTTCACTGTCAGTGAGCACCTCGGAGTGGTATATTTAGAGATAGGAGGGTTTGGGGGGGCACAGCCCCCCATGTGGGTTGTGGGCCCACGTGAATAACATTGCCACTTTCAGGTTTAGTTTTGCTGCATGGTGAAAATGTCACTATTTCTGACCATCACTGTAATTTGAGGGTGCCGTTTGTGTGTTCGTGCTTCTGGGTTTGCCATTTTGACAGTCACTTTATTTAACTTACCGTTATCACATGGAACCATTCCTTCCCTGTGGTATATCTGTGTTAGTTGCTAAAAGCACTCTGTGCCTCTGAGCACTATTCAGTTTAACTCCACTTGGGAATTGTACTGTCTAACAGTGCTGTGCACTGGATTTGATCAAGTTGCACTATCTGTTACACTGGGTATATCCTTGTTGTTTTGCAGGAGAATGGAAGGGGAAATTGTTTAACCAGGAAAGACACACTCAGTCAAAGCTTCTTTCTAGGTGCAACCTGGGAGCACAAGGAAGTTAAGTGATTTACTCAGGGTCGCACAGTTTTCACATGGGGGCTGATGGGATTCAAACCCAGGTCTCCAGGTTTGCAGCTCACTGCCCTTAACCACTACACTACACTACACTTCACTGGCTCCTTAAAGCAGGTCTTTTTCTCTGATATTTATTTATTTTTTTTTCCTTCTGGCCATGCCAGACTATATTTTAGTTGCTCTGCCCTTCTTCTCATGTGCCAGCTGGGCTGTTAACCCACTACTCTAAAGGGTGCCTGGGGAGATGAAGACATCTCGATTCATTTGGGCTGTTCGGCCTTACAGCCTCACATACAGCTAGGATCCCTTCTTTTTCCCTGATGGAAAAAGGGGACTTTTTTGACTAGCTATTCAGTCAGTCCTCCATCAGGTAGCATGGGGTCTGGTTTTCCAGGAGTCTTTGATTCGTCCCCTCTTTGGTACATTGTGCCATCTTGGTTGCAAGGGGTTCCCAATTGTGGGAATTCCCTCCTGCTTTTCTGTCAGAGCTGTATGCTTTGGACCAGCCTGGTGGCGCTGAGGCGCTGGCTGCCACACCTCATACCACACCGGTGACCTGGGTTCAGGAATGAGCTTGGGCTGCTGGCGGTCAGCAGGAGTGAGAGGATTGAGCGTCCGGAAGACTGCTCTCCTCTTCCGGGGGGGAGGGAGACCTGTCGTCCCATTCGTTGAGTGCCCTCTGGCAGTGATTGGAGGACAGTACAGGTCGGGAAGCATGTGCCAACGTCACTATGGCGGCGGGAGGGGGATGGGAGAAAAGTGGAAAATCGGAGCCTGACAGGTTCCGTGATAGCTCCTGTGTCTGCAGGGGTCAGCCTGGTGAATCTGGATTGGGTCTCTTGGGCGGGGGGACTGGCTGGGTCAGCGATACGAGGACGCAGGTAAGCTGGAGAGTGAGTTTCTTTGAACGAAGAGCCACAGTCACCTGCCAGGGCTCCCGGAGGATAAAAAGCTGTATGGAAAAAAAAAAAGCTGTATGCTTAAGGGTTTCTGTCCTTTTTTAAATTAATTTTGTTGATCTCTCCTGAGTCTGCAGGGAAGAACCTCATATTTCTGCACCTGGACCTTGCACCCGGCATCCCTCCCCCACGAGGCCGGCTTCTGCGGTGAGACCCCCTCCAGGTGAGATGGAGGCGAGAGACCGAGATCCACACAGAAACCCCATAGCCTGGGGGCGTCATTTGGGTGGAGGTCCAGGGGTGCCACTGTGCACAGCCCAGTGTGGTCTTCACTTTACATGTCCCTGGAGGCTCAGATATGCAGTGACGTCAGTGCGGGATGGGCACACTCCCGTACCCATTCCACAAATGTTTGCCATTGCCTCATAGCTGCTGAGCGGCTCGTCTGCTACACCCAGCCTCCACTGTGTGTTGCTAGATGCTGGGAACCACAACTCACCCCAACCCCCTCAGAAGAGGAGAGCTGTCCATGGTACGCTCATCCTACCTCCCCCTCCCCGGCCAACCCTCTGACATCCCATGCTTGCTCCCGAACACAGGTCATCAGCGCTGCCGCTGCACCAGTGGGCCCGCTTAGGGCTGCTGCCTTTTAAGTTCACTATCCATCTCCTGTCTGGCTAGTAGTGTAAGTCTGGTTCCATTCCCAACTACCCCTTCAGGCTACCTGGTGTTCCCTTTCTCCTTTAATCAAAGGTTGGTAGTCCATTTTTATTTGTTTCTTTATATTTCCTGTATTCTTTCCCTGTCTCTTTTGGATTAGGAAATTCTTAGCCCTCTCTTATATTTTCCCCACCTCGTTTCTGTCCCAGTGAACAGAACTGAAGTTAGTGAGGAAGCCGGCAATTGTTATTGGTTGACATGCGGCACCACACAGGGGGAGTGCAGGCGCCATGCCCAATAGTAATGACTGGCCCCCCTGGGAAAAAGCTTTGTTCCTGTGGGGTCCTAGTGCCTCTTGCCCAGACCCATAAATGTAATCAGTAGTGAAAATAATTTGGAAAATCAATAGTTAACTGTAAGTACATAATGTTCATTATCTCCCCTGTCACTCACCACCTATGTGGCATTCCCTCTTACCTAGGGCTTCCTCTGATTCCACTCCTCTAGTTGTGCCTTCAGTGCCTCCCCCACACCCAGTGCCCCCTCTGGGAGCTCAGCCACTCAGAAGAATTTGCATCCAGTGAAGTCTGGTGGATAGGGCGGATGCACTCAGCAGACAGTGCATAATGTCAGTTCAGCTCAGTGCTTGAAGTTGGCTACTTTCACTGAATGTTGGGGGTTGTTGATCGGTTCCTCGCCTTCCCTTGGACCAGTATGGGGCAGTCTAGAAGCGAGAGAGTATCAGTTTACTGGATGAGATCATATCTTCTGAGAACTGCACTCAGCCTCCCTGCTAGCCCCATTGTGATCTGGGCCCGTGACATGATCTCCCCCACCCCCAATCTTTTTACAACTGTCATGGGGATCATTACCTTAACCATGAGCAACTACTTGAAACAGGGCAGAGGAGGCCTCACTTTAATGGTTCATCCTAAGGAGAGCACCTCCAGTGCTGTTCCTTTCAGAGGCAAACTGTCCTGCTAATATTGGGTAGGACTAAGCCCAGATCTTTTCGTGGGACTTGAACCATTAGCCTACTGGCGTTTTGATGCAGCAGCAATCCTTGCTACCACCTGGAGTACCCCAGTTTGCTTTGGGCTCAGGTTCCCTCGACTAATGGCTGGTCATGCCACAAACATGTGTTGCCCTGTTTCCAGGGAGGCTGTGGAGTGCCCAGCAGTTAAGCATTCCTTGCCATCTGACCAGGAGAGGCATTGCTGTCAGCTGTGAAGTCTGATGCTCACCTGCCTCCACAGGTCAAGATGCTGTCTTAGTGAACATGGGGGAGAAGTAAAAATAGAGGTGGGGGGAGGAACTCATCTCCTCTCATCCCAAAATGAGTCTTCTGTGCTACCAATTATTCGAACAAGTGTACATGATACCTTTTACTGGGAAAAGCTTCATAGAGGGCAGAGCTAGCAGCCCAGCATGGTGGACTTGCCTGGTGCAAGTTCGGCTAAAACAGCTAGTTTTTCTCACTGGCTGGAAGCTCGTCTCAGTGCTGTACCCATCACATAAATATGCCCTGATGAGGCCGACTCTAGCTGTCATTCAGATGGCTACTGGGTTTTTCTCTCATGGTTTTCCCTTCCCTCCTCCTCTCACGGGAGTGATGTCTCCGTCGGCCTTGCACAGCCACATCTCGCACCATGGCAGGAGCACCCTCCCTGACTCAGCTGCAGGGGACACTATGGTGGTGGAACCCACTGCCAACCCACCCTGGCTGAGATGCACTGCCAAGTGGCAGTTGTCATGTCCTTGGCCCTCCTCCTGATGTAACTTCCTGGCCTTGCTGCAGAACTTGGGTCATCAGCACCACAGAGCAGTGCACTACTGCTGGGCTATCAGAGCAGCTGTCAGCAGCTTATTTTTGATGAAATATCCTGCACATGAGCAGAGTTTAAACTGACACATTTGATTTTATAAAACCTCCGCTACAGTACCCAACTCGGTATTGTTTACCATGAGCAGAATAGGAAACCTCAGGGAATGACTTCCAATCAAGACATATTGAAGTCCCCCAGGGGAAATACCCTGATGGCTAGCAGCCATTGGGCCTCATGCCAGCAAGTGGTTCCCTTGGAGATCTTTTTTTTGTTGTTGAAATTTCTCATTATCCACCTCCTCACCCTGCCGACCCGACCCTTCAGTGCTCCACAAGGAATCATCCTCCTGCCTCCCGCTTCACTCATACCTACCTCCCAGCCCCATGGAGCTGCAGCTTGCCCCCCGAGCGGGGATGAAGTGGGGGGACGACACCCCATAATCCGTTACTGCGTCGGTCTGGAGGTGGTCGAGTGAGTGGGGGCACATTGGAGGCACGCTCCTGGAAGCCCATCTTCCCAGCGTTGACAGACAGTTTCTCTCTTTTCTCCCCTCCCTACAGTGTACAACCTCCCCCTGACATCATGGCGAAAGGCGCCGACGTCCACACTGCGTAGTGGCTGCCCATTCCCTACCACTGGGGCTTGCAGTACTCCGAGCCTCTGCTCTGAGTCAGGCAAGTGTGTGGGCAGAGGCCTCCCCCCCCTCCCCAGAGAAGGCAAGCTGTCGTGGGACGCTCCAGCCTATCTCCCCCCGGCCGGCCAGCCAGTGACTTGAGTCCACTTCCGAACCTGGGTCGCCGACGTGGTATGAGGTGTGGTGTCCAGCGCCTCAACCCTCTGCACCACCGGCTGGCTCCCTCTGAGATCTTGCTACAAATATTACAGGCAACAATATTCAAACTGCACCAGTTGATACAAAAAATGGATAAAAGCTAGAAGGGCTGGCCCAGTGGCGCAGAAGGCTGAGGCGCTGGACGCCACACCTCGAACCATGCCAGCGACCCAGGTTTGGGAACAGACTCGGGGCACCGGAGGTCAGCAGGGAACCAAGAGGATTGAGCATCCGGAGAACTGCTCTCCTCTTCGGGGGTGGGGGGAATGGGTTGCCTCGCTCAAACAGCTGCTCCCAGTGGAGACTGGGGGCACTTGTTTAGGGCGGCGCAATGTGGGAACACCAGAAAAATGGAAAATGGCTTCTGTGTTCGCCGGATGACGGCTCCCTCCCTCCCTCTGTGACACGGGAACCTCCATGGGCTTCCTCTACCTCAGCAGAGCTTCCAGGGGGACCTAATAAGTAGTGTGCTGGGCAAGTCCCCTCCCGGTGCCTTCACCCTTGGAAGGGAGGGACCCGCCTGGTGAAGGGATACACCGAGATACCCCTTGAGAGTCTACTGCTATCTGAGGATTGAAGTGAGCCCAGAAAGAGGATGGCCGGTGAGTTGGGAGCATTGTGGAACCTGAAGGAGTGGACCACTGGAGCATGAGGCGAGTGAAAAATAAATCATGCAAGAGAAAAAAAAAAAAAGGCTAGAAAACAGGAAAGAGACTTCACTGTAAGGGCAGACAGTAGAGGCAATCAGACTAAACATTACTGAAGCCCTTTTTCACTTGGGGAAAGTCCTTGAGTCAGCCGGTTCCCTTGTAAAAGACAATACTCCTCAACATTTTTGACAGGAGCATCTAGAGAACTAGGTATGTGCAACCAGTATACAATTTTAGAACTCCCATAGGGTATGGAAAGCCCCATAACCTTTTTAGAGTTGTGACTGTTGATCAAACTGAAACAGTGCCCTCAACCAGATCCTCTAACTGTGATGATCACTTTGAGAAGGGTTGGTGATGGTAACCACACAGTGGCCCTGGTGTCCCTGGCTACTGTTCATTATTGTGACAACAAATAAGCATTGAAGAGAACCTGAGGACTTTAAGAAGACAGCAGAAGAATCTCCATCTTTGTGGATCTCAGCTATGCCACAAGGCAGTGGCATAAGGCTTTGATTCAGTGTGACAGTACCTCAGGAAACTTGAGATCCCACGTGTCTTGTGGTTACCAGCACACTTCCACATCCAGCATGGTACTAAGTCTTTCATGTTCAACGACCTAAAAGATGTGGGTACCTTCCTATTGACACTAGAACATGAGACGCACAAGAAGATTTCAAGAATTCTGAGGAGTACATTTGAGGAACTAAAATGACTTGCACCTATCAAGCTGGGCTGGCTGAAGTAATGCAGGGGTCGAAATTAAGTTTTGCAGCCACTAGCGAACAGGACTAGTGACTGGGAAAATCCACACGCCCCACAGACTTTTCCACTGGCCTAGCTGGTATACTCCTTGAAATGTTACCTTTTCCAGTACAGGCCCACAAGGCTAGTTAAAGGAAAATCTTAGTAGGCCGATACAAAATCTACCAGCATTTGGCTAGTGGACCAGTGCCAATTTCGACCCCTGTAATGGTACTGTCTTTGTTCACTCTGTGCAGTTTGTTTGAGATATGCAATGGGGACATTACACTAAGGTTATATTACCTACTTATTTATGGAGTGCAAGACTTAAACTTTGGAGACATTATAGATGTTGTTTTCTCTCAGAATGGGCAACCTCCGTGTGCAGTGAAGTGTCTTGGGGGAAGATGCTCAAAGTTTGGACATGTATTTTTATGTACTATGGTGTTACTTTGTGCCATGCCCACCTGAGGGATCTGACATTACTTGCCCCTGTTAACTATTGTTGGAAGCTATTTTCTATTACAACTAAATGATCTTACTTCAAGAAACAGCTCTTGCAGCAGGTTACACCATTAGGACTGAAGCCGGCAGGCACCAGGACCCCACAGAAATTTTCTAGCTAGCAGTATTCAGCGGGGACCGCCTCCCGACATCGGTCCCGCCCCCAACGTCGGGCATAGTACATAAGGAGGCAGTCTCCCAGAATCCCCAGTTCTTTTCCCGCCGTCGACTCGCCAGCATCGGCCTCTCGGTCTCTCTCTAGCGCACGACGACTTAGAACTTCAAGAGTTTCTTCAAACCTAATGTCTTCTACAACTCCTTTAGTTGAGGGAAACCTTTCAAAGTGTGCCTGCAGAAAACAGATCCCTTTCAAGGATCCTCATTCCTCCTGTGTGCGTTGCTTAGGCCCGGACCACGACACCAAGGCCTGCACCTTTTGGCAAGGGTTCATCAGCCGCACCAGGATATGCCATCAGAAGGCACTTAAGGCTTTTCTCCTGGAAGAGAAACTTAGCAGAACGGACAAAGAACCTTCCTCCAGGGGTGATTCTTCTTCCAAGGCCCACAAACACCGGGAGAAAGCAAGGTCCAGATCCCCGAACCGGGCCTCGGACTCCCGTAGCTCAGGCTCCACCAGATCTGACTGCTTTCCCTCCAGGGCTCGTTCTCAGCCCCCTCCGGCCAAAGTCCGGGCTTCAGGCGGTTCTTTGACTCTTCAGCCTATCAAGACTTCTGGGCCCTCTTCCAAGTCTTCCAAACGCCACAAGTCTTCCTCATTGACCCGACGTCGGGACCCCGACTCCAGATCGGCCTCCCAGAGGTCCGGACTTACCACCCAGGAAGACGAAAGACCTGACGTCCCTGAAGCGGACGACAGACCCAACATCAGCCAAGCATCTGAAGTCGGCCAGGCGTTCGCTGGAACCACGGACACCAGCCAGGCACCAGGCACCAGACACCGGCCAGGCGTTCGCCAGACCCGAAGGCGTCGGCCAAGCGACCAACGTCGGCCTCGCATTCACCAAAGCCGAAGACTGCCCCCCAGTCATCGGTGGACACTGGTCACAGAGATTCCATGGAGGAGGACACAACACTGCCTGAATACCAGGCGGTGACACAGAGGATGGTGGGCTTCGAGGAACCCGCCCACCCCAGAGACACTCCGCGATCCGATGTCCACCTCAGGACAGACCACCGCGCCAGGACCGCTCCGGCATGAATCTACAAGAGGTAAAGGATCTCTACTTTCTGGTGGGACATCATCCGAAAGGATGCGGTCCCTGAGAAACCTCCTCCTACACCCCCTCCTCCACCAAAGGGGCCAGCAGGACGACCACCAACCCCTAAGGAGCAGACTCCACCAAGTAGATCCAAGGACCGGAGAAGGCCTCCCTCAAGATCTCTGTCAGGGTCTCCCAGCCCCAAGCGACCCAGACGTCGTCGGTACACTCAGTCAGGGGAGGACTCCAGATCGGATACCTCAAAATATTCCAGCTCTCCTTCTCCACTCAGCATTCCATCATCTGACCCACATGACCTACCCAGGTCTCCTACGGATGATCCTTCTTTCTCCGAGATCATGAGCCACATCCAGGACAACATGGGATGGGATGCTGAAGACCTCAACCCCGAAAGACAGTGCCTTGCCCGTTATCTTCAGCAGAAAGACCTAAAGCCTGTGGCAGTGCCACCCTTGGTGGACACTTTCGCAAACGTTACCAAGGCTGCATGGAAGCGTCCGCACTCCACTCCCACTGTGCCGAAGAAAGCTGACCGCCTGTACAAGGCCCCGAAAGAGGACCAGTACTTGGCTCAACAACCTCTGGCAGACTCCCTGGTCATTACAGCCTCGCATGACCGGTCCCAAAGACCGCAGCACATGAGCACACAGCCACCGGACCAGGAATCCAAACAGTTGGATGCCCTGGGGAGGCGGATGTATGTGGTTGCTACATGCTCCATCAGGTCCCTGAACTACCTATCTCACATGGTACAGTTTCAGAACGCCCTGTGGAAACAGGGCCAGGACCTGATCGATAAACTTCTGGATGGCGAGCAGAAGGCGGAGCTTCTAAACCTTCTCCGCACAGGGTCTGATGTGAGTACCCAAGTGCTACGAGCCGCATACGATTCTGTGGACCTGTCCGCCAGAGCTGCAGCTTCAGGCATCTGTCTCCAGAGACGCTCTTGGCTCAGTGTCTCCGGTTTTACCCCGGACGTACAGAAGAATATTCTTGACGTCCCTTACAACGGCGAAGTACTTTTTGGTGAACCCTTGGAGAAGGTTATCACCAAACTCCAGGATGCTGGGAAGGCAGTCAGGTCTGTATAGGCCATGTACAGATCCAGGCCTGGTTCCTTTCATAGGAACCAGAGTCATTTTTGTGGCCGACAACAAAGGCAACAGCCACATTCCGGCCAGCAACAAAGGGGCACTTTTCAACGTAAAGCCCAGGCTAAGTCATCCCCAGGCAGAGGCCAGTGTTACACTAAACCGGCCCAGCCTGCAGGGACCAGTGCTGCCACAGCATGACTTCTTCCCGGCCCCCGGCCCTCCTCTGGATCAACAGGCACAAAAGGTCGGGAATCGCGCTCGCTCACGCTTTTTAGGGTGGCAGTCGATTACTGCCGACTGGTGGGTTCTCCAGTTGGTCAAGAAAGGCCACTTTATAGAATTCCCACCACCCACCGCAAGACCTCCCCTGCTTTCCCACACTGGTCAGAGCACGCCTCGCTTATACAGCAGGAGGTGCTCGCGCTTCTCTGAAAAGAAGCTATAGAGCACGTACCACGGAACCAGAGAGGTGCAGGTTATTATTCTCACTTCTTTCTGGTTCCCAAGAAAACAGGGGACCTCCGTCTGATACTGGACCTCAGCGACCTCAACGAGTCGGTCCAGTACAAACGCTTCCGCATGGTGACCCTTCCAGGTCTGATTCCCATGCTCAAGCAGGGCGCTTTTCTAGCGTCCTTGGACATGCAGGATGCTTACCTGCATATACCCATTGCTCAAGCGCACAGGAAGTTTTTGCGCTTCGAGTTTCAGGGTCACGATTATCAGTTCCGAGCCCTTCCCTTCGGACTGTCATCGGCACCTCATGTATTCACGAAGTGCATGGCGGTCGTAGCGGCAACTCTGAGGAGACAAGGCCACTACATGTTCCCCTACCTGGATGACTGGCTTCTCGTGGTGCCCTCTTGGGAGGCCCTGATGTCAGTCATTCATTGTACTCTGTCTCTGTTCGAGACGTTGGGCATCATTATCAATCAAGAGAAGTCACGCCTGGTTCTGTCTCAGATTCTGCAGTTCAAATGGGCAGTTCCGGACACCATCCAGGGGAAAGCTTTTCTGCCCCAGGACAGAGCGGAACACATCAGATCCCTCATCAGGGACATTTCAGCAAAGACCGTTCCTGCCAGATTGGTCCTTTGCCTGCTCGGACACATGGCTGCGGCCATTGCAACAGTCCTGCTTGCTCGTCTCCACATGCGGGTCACCCAGTGGATGTTACGGGTCCAATGCAATCAAAGGCAAGACCATCTGCAGCTTCCAATCTGGGATTGGCAATGGTGGCTAGATCCAAAGAATCTATCAGCAGGGGTCCCCTTCATTGCACCGTCTCAGATTGTGACACTCTCCACAGACGCCTCAGGGCTCTGATAGGGAGCACACCTCGATGGTGTCCGGTCTTAGGGCCTGTGGACAGCCCAAGAGACTCATCTCCACATAAACATCCTGGAAATGAGAGCAGTTCTTTACGCCCTGCAGGCCTTCCAGTCGGAGATTCCACTGGCTACTCTTCTGTTGCAAACAGACAATTCCACGGTGATGTATTACCTCAACAAACAAGGAGGCACCCATTCCTACCCACTTTGCAGGGAGGCCATGAGGGTGTGGGATTGGGTTTTACAGAACGGCGCAAACCTCGTTGCTGTTCATGTCCCAGGAGTGGACAACGTCATTGCAGACAGCCTGAGCCGCTCTCTCAGGCCAGAGTCCACAAGTGGGAACTACTTCAGGAGGTAGTAGAGGATCTGTTTCGCAGATGGGGTACACCAGAGTTGGACCTTTTTGCGTCCCCATCCAATGCAAAACTGCTCAATTTTTGCTTGCTAGATTCAGGGCCTGGTGTTTTCTGGCGAGACGCGTTGTCCCTCTCCTGGGTGGGCAGATTCCTCTATGCCTTTCCCCCCTTTCCGTTGATCCAGAGGGTCCTTCTGAAACTTCGTAGAGAGCAAGCGACGCTGATACTTATCGCGCCATTTTGGCCCAGACAGATCTGGTTCCCTCTACTACATCAGCTGTCTGGCAAAGGCACTGGAGGTTCCCAAATCAGCTCCCACTTGCTGTATCAGGAGGTGAGTTCCTTGGTCCATCCGGACCTTCATTCACTGAACCTGCACGTTTGGCTCCTAGAGACATAGCCATGATGCGATTCGGGGTCTTGTAAGAGGTAGCAGACATTCTTGCTGCTGCTAGGAAACCGGCTACCCATGCTACTTACGCCATGAAATGGCGCAGATTTTGTCTATGGGTTCAAGCACGCGGTTTTTCGCCTATGGATTATCCAGAAAGGTTGGTCTTGGACTACCTCCTGTCCCTTTTTCATACAGGCTTGACCTACTCCTCGATTAAAGTACACCTCTGTGCCATCTCAGCTTATCACACTCCTATAGGCCAACACACCATATCTCAGTTGGACACGGCACAAGCCTTCCTGAGAGGTGTTCTCCACCTTAGACCTCCAATTAAGGATCCGATTCTGCCATGGGATTTATCCTTTGTCCTGGAGCAGCTTACGCTGCCACCCTTTGAGCCAGCCATGGATTGTGAGCTACATCTCTTTACATGGAAGATTTTGTTTTTAGTTGCCGTTACCTCAGCCAGAAGAATTTCTGAACTTCATGCACTTATGTGCAAAGAACCTTATTTGGTTTTTCATCAAGACAGGGTATCCACAGAGACTAATCCTAAGTTTCTGCCTAAGGTGGTCTCAGCTCTCACCCTTAACCAGGACAGCGATTCATCAGTGTACTTCTCCAAGTATTCTAATCGAGGAGAGGCCCTGTTGCACACTTTAGATGTGCATAGGTGTCTTCGATACTACCTGACCAGAACCAAACACCACCGAAAATCGGACCAGCTTTTTGTCTCCTTTGCCCACAGGATGATGTGCGCTCCTGTTTCCAAACAGTCGCTGTCCAGGTGGCTAATTCAGTGCATCACGTTGTGTTACCAGAAGTGCAGCAAACCCTTACAGGTCACGGTTAAGGGTCATTCCACAAGGGGCATGGCTACCTCCTTTGCAGCCCTAAAGAACGTGTCCACCTCGGCCATCTGTGCTGCAGCTACTTGGAGCACCATGCACACTTTCATCAGGCATTATAGTCTGGATGTTGCATCGAGGTGAAGAGCAGGTTTTGTTCTAGCAGTCTTTCAAGGACTTCTGTCCTAGGTTTAGGTTCTGTTATGGATTTCTACCTTCCCTCCTCCCAATGATGTGGGATTTCCATTATTGCTTGGGAATCGGTCCTAATGGTGTAACCTGCTGCAAGAGCTGTTTCTCGAAGTAAGATAGTACAGTTACGTAAGAACTTGCCGTAACAGTAGATCTTCGAGAACAGCTCTTGCAGCAGGTACTTTGCCTCCCACCATCCCCGCTGGAGGTAGAGTCAAGTTCCAATATCCTTCTCCTAGGATCAGGGATTTTCAGCATCACTCTGATTGCCATTTGATGGCAGATCCTCAGTCTCCTCTTCTGATGTCATCCAGCGGCCGGGAGTCTCCGGCGGGAGAACTGGGGATTCTGGGGGACCGCCTCCTTATGTACTATGCCTGACGTCAGGGGTGGGACCGACGTTGGAGGCAGTCCCTGCTGAATACTGCTAGCTAGAAAATTTCCATGGGGTCCTGGCGCCTGCCGGCTTCAGTCCTAATGGTGTAACCTGCTGCAAGAGCTGTTCTCGAAGATCTACTGTTACGGTAAGTTCTTACGTAACTGTACTTTTCGGCTAGAAAAGAATGTGTTTATTCGTAGAACTGCTAGTATCTTATGACCATTTCCAAAAATAATCTTTTATGATATTTTATATTTCTACAGCTGTAACATTTAAACTGTTAGACGTAGACACTTAAGTTTTTTTTTGTTTTTTTTTTTATAAATCAGAGCTTGGAATTTGATCAACATGTGTAGATCCTAACAGTACCGTTCTCATGTATCGTTGCATGTCTGTACATGTCTATATAATAGGGTGAGACTTCAAAAAAATTAGTAAAACATTTTATGGTTTTATATATATGGATATGTGGCTCCTTTAGAGTTCATATACTTTGCTGCCTTTTTCCCCACCTTACGTCATAATCTACTGCTTGTGAGTCTGCTGTCTTTTATGCTTTGGAAATGGCACTGGCACGGGATTTTGACATTAGGTGAAGAATACACAGCATGCAGGATGTCATCAGTAATAAAGAACCAAGATGAGCCAGAGAGCTATTCCTCATTCCACTGCACACATCTGTGCTGCCTGGCCTACTGGCTCTTCCTTCTGGCTACTCGTCCAGTTAAAAGGCAGTATGTCCTCAGAGGCCTGGTTCCACCTCTAACATCCTACGGCGGGGGGTGGTATATGCGTAGCTTACTGGTTTGGAACCCAGAGTTAGAGTGAGCAGGCAGTAGAGGAGTATCAACCATTCAAGGTTTCAGGAGTGGGAAAGGGACATTGCAGCAGACAGAAGGAGGGTCTTGTGTCAGGCCCAGTGTGTTGGGGGGGGGGGGGAGAAATCAGGGGAGGAGAAATACAGAAAAATATGAGGAATCATGTCTGAATATTCTGTTTTACAAAAGGTTTGTCCAGCGGCACCGATGCTTAAAAATTAAAGGAACAACTGACACAGATTGGGTGACCCTAGTGTGACATTAAAAACAGAGACTTATTTTTCTCTCTCTCCCCTTGTTGGGTGGGTTGATGTAGAGATGGGAATCACCCCCATTCTGATTACTGGCTAGTACAGTCCTAGGTGTCTTTTTAACGTGTAGCAGGATTCATGTTTCTGCCTACTGTTATTGATTTGCCCTAAGATTCACTTCCTCATTTGTTACTGTTCCCATTCTTTGTTCATTTAGTTTTATATTACTGTCCTGCTATGCAGATAAGTTGTGTGGAATGAATAGTTTGTGGGACACAAGGCCTTCAGCTGCCTTCCCCTATGCTTTCTTTGTGTTGAACTAGTCTGGGTTATATATGGAATAATAAAAAGGAAAAATAGACTTGGACTGGCTGTGTGTTGCTGACTCTGTACAGTATGTGTTTTTTC
The DNA here is from genome assembly GCA_016271365.2 of Neoceratodus forsteri. Lineage (NCBI taxonomy): Eukaryota > Metazoa > Chordata > Ceratodontiformes > Ceratodontidae > Neoceratodus > Neoceratodus forsteri. Next base: position 242,566,572 of record JADMNL010000028.1, on the reverse strand, counting down.
TGATTGTCATAAGATGAGGATAAACATTATCACCCTTCCAGTGAGGTTAATATTGCTTAAAATAGCATTTATTTGTGGTAGTCGATGACTTTGGGAGTTGATGCCTTTCGAACATGGAAGAGTAGGCTTTCTTTGCCTTGCACAGTAGTCCATGACTGCTTGATTTAGCTGTATGGGCGTTCTCTGGCCATTTCTTTTTATTAAATTTTTGTTTGGTTTCTGTGTGTTTTGCCCCATTCCCCCAGTCACTACCCTGATGATGGAATCGCCACAGCTGCACCAGTTCTCCAGCAGGAAGGGTGGGAGAACAGCTACCTTTATAGCTCCTTGATTGGCTGACAAAAGGTGTTTGAATGCTCAGGTGGCTCAAATATGAGACCCAGTCCCTCAGGTGACATAACACCATTTCTCAGTTGCCCAGGTTGATGACTGTGTTTTCATCTCTTACACTTATAAGGTGAGGAGGAGACAACATGAAGTATTTTGTTCAAGTGCCTGGATTCTTTCCATATGTAGTGTCGCAGGAATGCTGTCTGTTGAGCATGCCCGAAGTCTTTGGAAAATCCATTAGCTAGACTGTTCACCTCCCCCTTCCTCTGTGGTCCTCACCCTCTTTGCTTCAGAAGTTTTGCTTGGATTACATAAAGTGAATGAATTTAAGCTTTACATTGATTGAACTAAAGGGTACCTGAGGGCATGTCAGTTTAATGGCATTCATGCCGGTGGTTATACCCCTACTAAGGATAGCTCTGCACAGTAGACTGAAATTTGGTGACTGTTACCTAAAACATTCAGGGAATGGGCTAAATTAATCCATTCTGCATTTGCTCCAACACCCCTCAGCTGGGCCCCTTCTAAGCCTGCAAAAGATGAGATATGAATGTGATTCACTGTGATCTTACATCCAGGAAATTAGGGATCAGATTTTCTCAAAGAACATTAAACAGATTTTCATCAAGTGTGACAACATGAGTAAGAGAGTAACTGGCAGACTGGTTTCTATCCTTTATCATCGAATTCCCCAGGGTTTTAGCTTCCTCTTTGTGTTCAAGGAATTATGCTTCTCTTTGTGAAAGTGAATACTGCTTGTCCCAAGGCATCCGAGTTTCAGCTGGAATTTAAAATCCTATGGCCTTTTTGGTTAGTTGCAACAAAAGCCTTTTAGTCGAATGACAAAACTCTTCAGGGTTAATAATTTGGAACAGTTTACTGGGAGACCATTGGGCTGCTAACTCGTGTGTTTTCAGGAACCTGTGCCCATATTAAGGAGCCTACAATTCTTGGTCCTGAAAATTAAAATTATATCACACTACCAGAATTAAGGCGCTGCTCTGCTTCCATGTGTTCTCTTTTTAAGAACCCAAGGGAAATTCTAGGAGCCCCGAGTGCAAAGACTACTGGTAATTATGATCCCTGCCCTTTACCATGCCATGCAAGTAAATTAAAGAGGACAGGAAATGATTTCTAATTGGAAGCTGTTTATAATGTTTCCATTTACATAAATGATATCCATAAGTCTGAATGATCCATATTTAAATGTACCTGAATAAAAAGTGATGTGAGAAACTGTACTTTGCATTGTTTTGGTTTTATGGGCAGCATTCTGTTACAGTTCTCTTTGCAGAACCACTGATCTGGAGTTTTAACTATGTCATGGTTGGAGCAAAGAACTCTAATCGTGGTTCTAATAAGACAATAACTAATGTTTGGCATTCCGTACACAAACTGTGACATAGTAAAAACTCCAAATTACTAGATCTTACTTCAAGAGGGTTCCTTCAATAGGTCATTATATATAGAACTGATACCACCTGGCGTCGGGCCACACAGCAGACTTTTCTAGCAGTTCCTGACGGGGGACCGCCCATCCGACGTCATGTGACAGACGTCAGCATGGCCATATATAGTGGCCAGTCCCCACGCCCGCCCACCAGTTCTTTCCCGCTGTCACCTCATGTCAGTCGCATTGTCATGTTAGTTCTTGCATCAGATTTTTCCTTCGCCAGATCTTTATTTTCGATATTCCTCTACTTGATGTCTTCACCCAAGAAGAAGTACTCGTCCTGTGGCACGCAGATCCTTCATAAGGACGGTCACCTAAAGTGTGTGATCTGTTTGGACCCAGACAAAAGCAAATGGACCGCATTAGATAGTCCTCTTCTGAGAAATCTCTTCCCTCAAAGAAGCACCATAAGGAGAAATCTCAGGAGCAGGAATGCTCCACAGATGAGACCTTGCAGCCCTCAATGAGCAAGGCCCAGCCACCGCCTAAGAAGACCTCGGATGGTAAGTCTGGCAAATCTTCAGCGGGTCAGTCGACTGTCTGCTCCTCCAATGACCGCATCGCTATGGCCACTAAGCCGGCCCCTAGCTCCTCCGGGGACCACCGCGCCACCGGTAAGATGGCTCCCCAGCCTTTGAGGACCTGCCCGGCAGCAGTCGGTAACTCATCTGGGGGTTCCTCCCCCGCCCGCCTGCCTCCGCCTGATAAGACACCCGTCTCTGACCGCCGCTCAGTCGTGGTTCTCCCGTCGGGGCCTAGCGGCGCCTCACCCGACGACCGGCAGAACCAGGGGAAGAAGACCCTTCTCCCCTCTTCTCCTTCACCTTTACCCTCCCCTTCTGTGGTGGGTACTTCAGGTGAAGACAGCACCGAACCCCTCTGTGGTAGATTCCTCGGGGTCTGTCCCATGCTCTCCGGACGGGGTCATGGGAAGGAGGCTCTTTCTCGGCCGTCTGGCCTTCCAGCGGAGGCCTCTCCTTCTCCTTCAGGTGGGATCCCTTCGGAGCCGACGATTATCCCAGCCCCCGATCCCACCTTCGGATCCGGCGAATCTCATTCCGATGACTCTTCCACAGCCAGGACCCTATGGTCTGCCCGAGCCTTCATCTCCGGTGCCAGACCCGGTCCCGCCATCAGGCTCCCTTCGTCCGGCCCCGATGCCAGCCCACCAACGCGGATCCCTTTTGGCGCCGAATCGGGTGGTGCCAGTCTCAACGTCAGTCCCCCTGACGGCTATCCCAATGATGGACCCCCTGCCGAATCATACTACAGTGGGTCCGACGTGGGTACCCCATTCATCAGATCTGACGACTGGGATTTATACAAGATCCCGGACTGTCCCACATTACCCTTTCAGGTATCCTGGGGACCACTTCCCGGCTGGTCCTCCTCCTGAATGGAGCTCTTTTGGGCAGTACTACCCTGGTTATAACCCCTACCACCATTACCAGGGTTACCATTACCCGCCCCCACTGGTTATGCCTCCTTCTCCTCCTCCACCTCTTCCAGCTACGCTGGATTTTAAGACCCTCATCCAGTCTTGGTGGCGGGCGTGCTCGGAGCTGGTTTCAGACCTGGAGACAAGGCTCCCTCTTCCTTGGTCTCCTAGGTCTTTGTCCACGAAAAGCTCTTCTCTGTCCACGGTACATGTCTCGGGGGTGGCTCGTCAGGACATTACCCTTCCCGACATCCATAATCTTCCTGGACGAGGGGCAGACGATGACGAGCGAGGGAGGAGGCCAACGAGTTCATGAGTACGCCTTGAAGGAACCCAGGTCCAAAGGCAGGGTTTCCCCGAAGCCCCTTCCCCCAGAGGACCCTGAATTCTAGGATCTTCTGAGGTCCATGAAGGACTCCCGAGTGTCCCCAAGAGGGCAGACAGGATTTACCAGGCACCGAAGGACACTCAGTTCCTAAAGACGCATCCTAAGGCGGACTCTTTTGTCATCTCAGCTGCTCAAAACCGCTCCGCTGCACCCAAGCACATGAACACCTCTTATCCAGACGGAAAGTCGAGGCAGATGGACCAGTTCAGTAGAAAAGTTTACGCCTCGGCCACATGTGCACTTAGATCCCTCAACTATGTGGCCCACATGGTGTCCCACCAAAAAGGCTACCTTGGCCAGGTTAGAGGCTCATGTCCGGTCTGTGGAACCCTCTAGCCTCAAAGAGGAGCTTACCAAGGACCCCGCCTCTCTTATTTTTCATGTAGGCATGCCTTGCGGACTACGTAAGACTTTGTCGACTCTGTAGCTCGCACCTCGGCAACTGCTGTTGCCCTAAGATGGCATTCCTGGCTTTGCATCTCTGGCCTTGCCAATGAGGTACAGTCAGCGATTCAGGATGACCCTTTCCAGGGCTCAGTGCTTTTTGGTGGGAACACCAAAGATGATATCACTGATCTCCAGGACAGAGGCCTTGCCCTCAGATCAGTGAGGTCCATGTACCGATCGGGCACTCAAAGGCAGCAGCAGCCCTTTCAGAAAAGGACCTGGAGGTAGAGGAAGCAAGCCCCGGCTCGGTGCCAGAGCAAACGCAAGTCCACAGGTTCTGCCACTCTTCCGGCATCCAAGAACCAGAGATGTGCAAGGGGCCCTCACCCTGAATGTCCTGCCACTTCCTGACTCACTATCCCCACTAACTCCTCAGTCTCATGACGAGGAGCAGGTGGGGGGGGAGGTTCGCCCACTGTGCTCAGGAATGGAAGGCAATAACCTCTGACGCATGGGTCCTGCAACTAGTGTCTGTCAGACACACTATAGAGTTTCTGGAACTTCCTCCAGAATCTCCGCCAAAAAGGTCTTCTTACTCCAGGGATCAGGCTCTTCTCGTCTGAGAAGTTGTTCAGATCCTCTTGCTCAAGGAAGCAATAGAGCGTGTTTCCCTCCGGCAAAGGGGCAGGGCTTTTTACTCCCATTTTTTCCTGGTTCCAAAAAAGACGGGAGACTTCAGATCCATTCTTGACTTAAGCAGCTTCAGTCAGTTTGTCAAGTACGAAAAGTTTCAGATGTTGACGCTCCGGAGTCTCCTCCCACTCCTTCTGGAGGATCATTGGCTGTGCGCTCTGGACATGCAGGATACTTACCTGCACATCCCAGTCTTCCCCAGCCACTGCCGTTTCCTGCGGTTCCAATTCCAAGGGGAGCACTTCCAATTTTGGGCGCTCCCATTTGGTCTGTCCTCTGCATCCCGGGTCTTTAAAATGCCTGATGGTGGTGGCGGCTTTCTTACGCTGCCAGGGTATTGCAGTTTTCCCTTACCTGGACAACTGGCTGATCTCATCCCCATCCAGGGACTCTTTACTGGAGGCTCTCTCTTTCACCTTGGACCTCTTTGGCAGACTAGGGATTACTATCAGTATTCCCAAGTCATCCATGATCCCGTCCCAGAGACTACAGTTCATTGGGGCAGTCTTGGATACGGTCCAATGCAGAGCCTTCCTCCCTCCAGACAGGGTGGAGACCCTGATCCATCATGCTTCGCAAGTGGCTTCCTCCAGGACCATCTTGGCCCGGGAGATCCTCCACCTTCTTGGCCTGATGGCAGCCTCCATCACTACTGATCCCCTCATTTTATTTCTGACAGGGACTCCAAATCCTATTCTCTCCTGCTGTCAGGCCTCTTCCTGGCTTCAGTGGGAGAACTGGGGGGGGCGGGCGTGGGGACCGCCCACTATATATGGCCATGCTGACGTCGGTCACGTGATGTCGGGTGGGTGGTCCCCCGTCCGGGATTGTTAGAAAAGTCTGCTGTGCAGCCCAATGCCAGGTGGCGTCAGTCCTACATGTAAAGACCTATTGAAGGAACCTCTCTCGAAGGTCTACTGTTACGGTGAGTTCTATGTAACTGTACCTTCCATGAAGAGGACACTGCAGAATGTTATCCATAAAAAGAAAACAATTGAAAACACAGTTTTTCACATTAGTGTTTATTAAGGTACAGTTGAATATGGCTCATTTTGAGGCAAGTCTTTCATTTTTCTTACCAGGAACATTACTAACTGCTGCCAGTTATCACACATTTCCTGTCCCCTATAAGGTTCCTGTCAAAAGTACAGTAGCCATTTGGCAGTTGCAGCTTAAACACCGAGTCCATGAAGGTGGGAGGAATTGAAAAGCATGTGGTGGTAAACCACGCAGCCTATCGGAAAGACAGCAGTCTGTACTCTTGTACCTTTGCTGCTCTGAGTGGTCCCTGGGGGAGCCATGATGATGGTGGGGGTGGGAGATTATTAAAGCCGAAGATGGCAACAAATGGAGCTGAGCGAGGTAGAAAAAGCTCTGGGGGGAGGGGGTTCACTACACCAGTTATTCTAACAGTTTCCTCAGTTAATATGATCTTTTTTGACATGGTGTCAGTGATTTTGTTTTTTCCTCTGATTTTTTGAAGCTGTGTCCATGATTTGTGAATTTAGGGGTTGTTCTTCTGTTTTTGTTTATTTGTTAGGTTTCTTTTTTTGTAATTAACTTATATATTGCATCTGGCCATAATAAACAGTGACTCCATCACAGAAAAATGAGAATTAACATTGAACCAATAGATGAATACAACGGTATATCATAGTCCTCGGGTGTCTTATCTGAATGCAATACATACACAACGAAGAAAATTGCAAAGGTGATGATCTGATTAAATCTGGTACATGTAAGTATACGTGATATGGGACTAAAGTTTTATTGCCTTTTAACTGGGTTAATTAGTAGCCTTTCGCATGTTGAGGCTGTATCGATTTCCCTTCCAGTTTTCAGTTAGATGCATAAAGGGAAGCCAGATTCCCAGAAATTTCTCTGATTGAAGCCGCAAATCAGCTGAGTTTCTCCACCTGACAGATATGTTTAACTAGCTCCACCCATTCCATTATACTGGGACATGATGGGGAAAGCCAGCGTTTGGTGATGGTTTTACAAGCAGCTGCTAACAGAATGCCTTAAGAAAGTTTTTGGCAGCTGGAATGTCTGGCTGGTGGCCACAAGCACGTGGAGAAATGGAATTATATGCAAATGATGGCACTCTGAATTGGCTCATGCCAGTTTCAAACTGCTGCCCTAACAACTGCTGCACTCTGAGTGCTTCGGATTCTTTACTCCACCTGCCTAGTAAGGACTTCCCAGAGAGCTCCCTTTGAACTGTCTTTAGAATAAATTAGCTGTGTAGATAAGTACTCATTTTAAGTTTAATTTTAAATTGCTGCCTTAGGAGTTTAGTTTTTTAATAATTGTAGTAGTTTTTTGTGTTATTTGTGGTTCCCTCACTGTTCTTGGAACTAAGGGTTCCGCGTCTTTTGCCGAGGTTTACCTCAGCTTTATTACCTAAAGTTTGTATTTGCAGTCAGTTCCTTTATTTTTATTTAAATTGAAAGTATTTTTCCTTTTCTTTTAGGGAACCGAGTAGCGTTCGGTTCCAGGAACTGTTAGCGGTTGTTTAAATTTAAAACCTCCGGTTCTGAGGTTATTTTAAAAGTTTTGTGATTGCTTTTTACTGTCTTACTCAATGTCAGAGGTCCATTTAGACATGCCTAAAAAACACACAGAACCCTCTGGTTTTAAATATTGTGAGCTTTGTGGGCAGATTATAGCAAAAGCAGACAGACATTCCCTTTGTATTTCTTGTTTGGGTACCAGTCATATTTTTGCTAATTGTGAAATTTGCAAGACTTTTTGTCCTAAAACTTTAAGAAAAAGGGCTAAAAAGTTAGAGGAAATGGCTTCTGCTTCTGCTACTGATAGTAGTGCATCTATCTCTATTCCTAAAAAGGATGGAGGCAAAGCTAAGGACACTGACGAGTTGAGAGAAATCTGAACAAGGTAAGTCAAAAAGGTCTGTGGAGACTGTTGCTGAGTTTGTCCCACTAAAGGAAAAATGCAAAAAAAAAAAAAAAGGCATGTCGCTACGCCTCCGGCCGAGAAGGCTAAGGAGCTCCCAGCAGACAAACATAATATGCCCTCTGCTGAGGACATTGCTAAGGCCTTACAGGTCTTACAAGCCCTGCAGGCTGCAGTCCCGGTTCCTGCACTGGCTGCTTCAGTTCCTGCCCCTCAGGAACCTCAAGTTGTTTATGATGAGGAGGATTTTGAAGGGGAACCGATAGATCCAGAGGTTTCCAGGAGCAGGAGTTTGGCTCTCCTCCTAGGGTCCAGAAGAGTACTCCTCTCACTATGCTTTTGTAAAAGGCATGGTAGATTCCTCCACATCCTCGTCAGGAAACTGAAGAGGATGTGGAGGAAGCAGAGTTCCTCGATATGATGGGTCTAACCCCCTACAAAACGCCTTCTGTTTCCAATGCATAAGTCCCTGAAAAAGGCAGCATTGCAGGTATTCCAAACCCCAACTTGTATTCCCAGAGTAGAGAAAAAAGTTGACAAAAAGTATCAGCTAGACAGATCCACAGCTGATTTTTTGTTTAATCACCCTGACCCTGAAGGGGTGGTTCAGGCTGCTGCCTGTGACAAAGCCAGGATACCCATCCTCCAGGTAAAGATTCACAAAAAATGGATGCCATGGGAAAGAAGGGCTACATGGCGGCCTCTTTAATAGTCAGGCAAGCCAACTACATGGCCTATGGAGAGCAGTATCAGAAGGCACTCTGGAATACAGTCTTAGCACTGGTTGACAAGGTGCCAGGTGAAGTGGCAGTGGACCTGCAAGACACAGCAAGGGCTGCACTTGATGCCAGTAAATACCAGTTCCATAGAGCAGTGGATGCCAGTGACATGGCAGCCAGGCTAATGGCATTAGCTGTCTTCCTCAGGAGATTTGCATGTCTCAGAGCCACCAGCCTCACCGCAGATACCCAGGCCAAAGCAATGGATTTCCCTACTGAAAATAATTCATTGTTTGGTTATAAAACTGAGGCTTATATGAAAAATGTAGAGGAATACAAATCTACCTATCGCAGTAATTCGAAGGACAGACCTTCTGCTTCCTATAGACCCCATTCTAGGGGATGCAGGGTGTAGGGGATTTTATCCCAGACCTTTTTTCCAGGTGCAGGCCTCTCAGCCACAGCAGCAGCCTAGAGGCTATTTCAGAGGAAGGGGCAGGAGAGCTATGAGAAGACCTTCTCCCTCCTCTCAGACTCTGGCACAGCCCGCACAGACCCCTGATGGGCTGGTATAGGTCGCATCCCCTACTGTAGAACCACCAGTGGGTGGCAGACTGGCTCACTACCTCCAGGCTTGGCATACCATCACCACAGACAAGGTGGGTCCTGGAGGTAGTGAGCCAGGGTCTGGCACTTTGCTTCAGATCATTTCCCAAGCTGAAAACAAGAAACTTTGCACCAGTTACATCTGCAGACAGAATCTTACTGGAAGCAGAGGTAAAACATCTTCTGGCGATCGAAGCAGTGGAGTCAGTGCCCCTAAATCAAAGGGCAAAGGCTTTTACTCCAGATACTTCCTCACAAGGAAGAAAAATGGGGATTGGCGATCTATTCTAGATCTAAGAATGCTAAACAGACACATTTTGAAGTCAGAATTCAAAATGGTCAGTCTTTCAATAATCATTCCCACATTGCAAAAGGGAGATGGCTAGCCTCCCTAGACCTAAGGGATGCTTACTTTCACATCCCTATCAGACCATCTCACAGAAAGTACTTGAGATTCAGACTGGTCTCAGGCCGCTATCAGTTCGCAGCACTTCCATTTGGATTAACATCTGCACCAAGAGCCTTCACAAAGTGCCTGGCTGTAGTGGTAGAGTTTTTGAGAAAACGGGGTAACAGTCTTTCCCTACCTGGACGACTGGTTAGTAGTGGGTGAGTCTCTGCAGCATGCAGAGCACTCCCTAGCACTAGGAAAATCTACTGTAGAATCCCTGGGTTTTCCAATAAACGAGCAGAAGTCTCAGCAAATCAAGCTAATGTTGGGGTCCCTTCCCGTTTCTTGCCCATAGCCTTGACAGTGTCCGTTGGACTGCCCCCCCCCCATTTTTTTTTTCTCTTTTCCTCACCCCTGTTCCCTGCACACCCCCACACCCTTCTACTTAGGTATTTCCCCGGTATGACCAGGGTTGTGACTTCTACTATTGTTATACTTTATACGATTGCTATTTACTACATGTAACTTTATCCCGTAAACCACTGTTATATTGTGTTATTTTTGTTATCTGTATTGCACCTGTATGTTACTACTGTTGTGTATCTCGCTGTAACCATGTCTACCCTCCCTGCGACAAGGTGCCTTTGTAAATGAGCCCCTGACTCAAAGATTGTAAATCTGACTTTCAAAAATAAATAAATACCAGTCCAAGTACTGGAGTTCATTGGAGCAGAACTGGATGCCAGCCTAGGCAGAGCTTTTCTGCCACAGGACAGGGTAAACACCATTCTGCAGATTGCAAAATCATTTGTGCCAGGAAAACCCGAACCAGCCTGAGAATTCCACAAGCTGCTAGGTCACATGGCAGCTACAACCTCAGTGGTGCTAGGTTCCAGATTTCAAATGAGACATCCAGTTTCACCTGAGACAGTACTGGTCACAAAGGACAGACTTGCTGTCCAAACTGGTGTCCGTCTCACATAGCCTATTACAGGCACTACAGTGGTGATGGACAAGCACAACCCTCGGGTAGGTGTACCTTTTCTAAAGGAACAGCCTTCCTTAATTCTCACAACAGATGCCTCCCTTTTAGGGTGAGGAGCACACATGTAGGACCACCCAGCAATTGGCACATGGTCTCCCCAAGAGTACCTGTTGCACATAAATTTGCTGGAGCTCAGGGCAGTTTTCTTAGCTCTACAGGCATTTGCACCACATTTTCAAAACAAGGTGGTGCAGGTCAGACAACACCACAACTATGTACTACATCAACAAACAGGGAGGAACCAGGTCAGCCCCACTGTGCACAGAAGCAGTGAGGCTGTGGTCCTTGGCATACTCCATGAAAGTATTCTCATCAGCCATACACTTCCCAGGGGAGGACAGTGTGCTGGCAGATTCCCTCAGCAGGATAAGTCAGGACCACCACGAGTGGTGCCTGAATCCCCAGGTACTCATTACAGTTTTCAGGAGGTGGGGCACTCCAGAGGTGGATCTTTCTGCCTCTGTAGAGAATCACCAGTTACCATTGTACTGTTGCAGGCCCCCTCTGAGGCACAATTCTCCTAGATGTGATGGCCCTGGACTGGACAGGGAAGTTTCTATATGCCTTCCCTCCTTTTCCAATGATATTCAGGACCCTGTTGAAATTGAGGTCCCAACCAGCAACAGTGATACTGGTGGCACCAGATTGGGCGAGACAACACTGGTACTCGCTTCTGTTGACTCATATCAGTAGTTCCCCCCAATTCACTTGCCCAGGAGGCACAACCTGCTGACCTCCTCTCAGGGCAGGATCCTGTACCCCAACCTCAAATCACTGAGGCTCAAGGCCTGGCTCTTGAGGACTTCGAATTTGCTAACCTTAAACTGTCAGAACATGTATTAACAGTGCTTAGGGTTCCAGGAAACCTTCCACTAAGAAAACATATTCTTCTAAGTGGAAGAGGTTCTCTATATGGTGTGCAGGTAAGGGTACTGACCCCTCCAGGGCTGACTTGGCTATTCTCCTGGATTACCTGACACACCTTCATTCCTTAGGCCTGAAGCTTTCGACCCTCAAGGTTCACTTGGCTTCAGTTTCAGCTTACATGTCAGCTGGTAAAGAGAGATCCATGGCCTCTCATCCAGTCTTTAGGAAATACTTTAAAGGCCTCAACCTTCTCTACCCTCCCCTGAGGGAACCGGTCCCGGCCTAGAATCTAAATATCGGCATTGCCAAGCTCATGGATGCACCATTCGAGCCCATGGCAACTGCAGATTTGAAGTATATCACTTGGAAAACTGTGTTTCTGGTTGCTATTACTTCAGCCAGAAGTATCAGCGAGTTGCAAGCCCTGTGCACAGATGTGGACTACATTTCTTTTCACAGGAATAAAGTGGTCATCAGGACCAATAGAAATGTCCTTCCCAAAATGCTATCTGATTTCCACTTAAATCAATCCATCATTTTACCTGTCTTTTTTTACAGAGAACTCCAGTTCTCCAGAAAGGAGGCTTCACTCCTTTGATGTCTAAAGGGCACTTAGCCACTATATTGACAGAACCAAGTCTAACAGATCAAGTCAAACACAGCTCTTTCTCATCTATGGTGAAGTAGGTAAAGGCAGAGCTGCCACAAAACGTACAATTGCTCGCTGGATAGTGGCTTGTATACAGTTTTGTTATAGTAAAGTGGGTAAACAGTGCCTCAGGGCCTAGGCACAGCTGCTTCAGAGGCAGCTTCAAGAAAAAATTCCACTACTGGAGATCTGCAAAGCAGCTACATGGAAAACAGTACACACCTTCACAAAACATTACAGCCTGGATTTACAATCCAGAAGTGATGACAGGTTTGGTACAGCAGTGCTGCAGAACCTGTTTTCAAAATAGGTTCTCTGCCCAACCTCCAAAGGTACTGGTTGGTAGTCTGCATCAGTTTAATCATAAGAGTGAATCCTGGGGTTAGAAGAAAAAAATACTCACCATAGTAATCTTGTTTCTTCAAAGGGGTCACTCGTTATGATTAAAACACCCACCCTACCTCCCCTACTAAAACCTGTAAAGGTTGTTCTGCATCCCTGCATTAGGGAGTTTTTCTATATAGGTTAGGTTAGAGACTCACTTTTGTTTAACCAGTTGGTTTCCTTGTGGTCTCATTTTTTTTTTAGGTTTGCTTCTTAAGGATGTTTTGACCTGAGAAGACAAAAATTATTTTATAACGTTTTTAGTTTTTTTTTTGTTTTGTTTTTTTTTTAAATTTGTTTATTGATTTTATGCAGTAAAATACATCTCCCACAGGACAGTACATTCTGTGAATTAACACTTAACAGGATTTGATCTTTCAGTATTTATAGCACTCCTGTCTTGCTACTACATATGAGGGGTTTCCTAAAATGATATTTTAATCATTATATATACTATCCACTGCCATGAGTGGAGACATCCTTTAATCAGCTAGACATACTCAATAAACACACCCCTGTGATCGGTGCTTATATCCCCATTACCCTACTATAGGGGAACAAGAGGAAAAAGAATAAGCAGATCACATCCTACAGCTCCACATAATCCACCTCGGTTTCTACATAACAATATAAAGCACAGCAGTTATATCTGTTAAGCTCTATAAAAGTTTCAAATTTTTAACTTTAAGCAAACTATACAGAACTGATTTCTTCTGAAATCCTGATGAGAGGGAACACAACCTCTATGTCCTTATACAGCTGTTAGTCGTTTAACAGTTTGGTGTTCAAAGATAAACTGCGTCATAACCGACGCAAGGAACTAAAACAAAATACTCCTCGAGTTTAATAAAACAATGAAACTGTGCTCCTTTAACCACTTTGATAGATTCTTTTTTTTAAGCTAAGCGCATGTAATATGGAATAGTTCCCAACACTCAGTAGGAGTAAGAAAGTCCAAAGTTAATATTATAGCAGTGCCAAAGTCTGTCAAGCATTATCAAGATAGTTGAACTTACAACTAATTGTCCTTAGAAACTTAAGGCTTCCTCCTCTCCTTCAGAATCCGACTCTTGGCGTTGTGCCGCACAGCCCAACTCGATTCCACCCAGCAGCTTGCTCGCATCCACAGGATCAGTAAAATGGAAGGTTTTATTTCCATACACCACCTTTAAACTTGCTGGCATGAGAAGTATATGATGGACACCCAGTTGACGAAGTTTTACTCTGACCCCATCAAATGCTTTGCGTCGCTGTCTAGTGGCATAACTGAGATCCGTGAAAAAGTGAACAGAGGCCCCCTGCCACCTGATAGAACCTTGCTTCCTTGCCACGTGCAAGATATTGTCCCGCTCCCTCATGGAGCCCAACACTGCCAAAACCGTGCATGTTGGGGGATGGGCTGAGTCCACATGTAACCGGGCCCTTCATACATTTACTCGATATGCCCATTGGCTCGAGATCTGTGTCTCCAGCTGCATTTGTTCAGGGATCCACTGCTACAAAAAGCTACACAGCTCCTCGTCTTCTCCCATCTCCGGTAGACTGATGATCCGTATATGGGACGCCCGCTCCCCATTCTTGACATTTTCGAGGCGTCGTCGGAGTAGAGTGATTTCTTTTACCAGGCCCATTGTGGCAACTGCTGCTTTCTCCGCTGCTTTACTGGCCCCTTGTGCTACCTCCTTTACCATAGACAGCTTCAAACTGCTAATCGTGAAGTAAAGTTGTCCATCTTTCTGTCTATTCCGTGGATAGCTTTTAGGAGTGCCGCGTTCAAGGCCGACCTCGAGATAAACTTGGCAGCGTCTTTCTCTTTATCTGGGCCCTGTCGGATTTCTTTCTGTTTGCCTCCATCTCCTCCTCCTGCAGTCATTTTTGTGCGACCTATATTATTGAGGGAGACAATTCTGGTATGCTCAAAGTCCGTTTCAAAAGCTGAAGCTAGATTTAGTACTTTTGGACCGATTTAAAACCTTATAACTGCTAAAAATTAATAAAATAAGGCTTGTAGGTGTGGAGCTGTCTTAGAGTGATGCTTTCAGCTTGGCTGCTAGCCACCCCCACCCCAAGTTTTTAGTTTTAACTAGTGGGTCTTATACCCAGTTAGGCTACGTAAGAATCAGAAGCACTCAGAGTGCAGCAGTTGCTAGGGCAGCAGTTTGAAATTGGCATGAGCCAACTGAGAGTTCCATCATTTGCATATAATTCCATCTCTCCGGGCAGTTCGACACAGGAGTCTGACTGTATCAGTTTAATCATAATGAGTGATCCCTTTGAAGAAACAAGATTACTATGGTGAGTAATTTGTGTCGCTGTGATCAGCTGTGTAATATTTGGTGTGGGAAGGGGTGAGAAAGTAACGAGATACCACTCTTCAACAAAGTCCCCACCAGTTGTTGGAAGCCAAAGTCCGAAATACCATCTCCCAGCCTGTTTTCCATTCCTGCAATGAGAGCCGTATGGCTGTTTCTGTTCCCAAGCTGTTTGGAAGTGGGGTGGGGTAGTCACTCAGCTGTGCAAGTAGCTTTGTATCATAAGGGAAATATGCTTGTTTTGAAAGGTCCCCTCCCCTGCTCACTCAATTATCTGTATTATAGGATGCAGTGCACTTAGAAATGCCTGTATTCCATTTCCCTCCCGTAGAAAAGAGGTCACCTGTAAATAGCAGAAAAAGTCTGAACATCTCAAATTGAATTCCTGCTGCATTTGAGTTATCAGGTTACCATCTTGTATAAATTGCCCAAAGCGATCCAAACCGGACCTAGTCCATCAGCCCAGCCCATAAGTGGCGTCAAATTTTGGAGGTAGAAACTCAGTACAGTGAGTTAGTTGGGTGTAACATGAGAAGGCTTGGGTAATATGCAGGTCTTTCTGAACTGCTTTCCAGTTAGATAAAGTTGTTGGAGCCAGGGGTTAGAAGCTGCCTGAGCAGTAAATTTCTCCAGAAGGGCATCAAATATTTCTAATGGAACAAAACCTTTGTTACACCTTTGCTGTTTGTTCTTCTGTTTAAATCTTTGTTCATTCATTTATTTAGTGTCGTTTGTCTGTAAAATCAGTCCTAACACAAAGCATAAATGTACAGGAATACATTACAAATAGGTACATTCACAGTGGATATCTGTAACCATACAGTTGAGTTACTCCTGTGGTAAATAGTATCTGATTCAACTGATTTCAAGAATATAAAAATCACATAACCTTAGTGCATCAAAAAGTCCAGGGACAAATAGCTCAACAGTAGCATCCAGTTATATTGGGAACAGCCATCAAGCCCTTAAGAATCTTAGTCCATCATATAATGTTTTAAGTACAAGGGAGCATTTTGCACAATTAAAGGACTCATAAATAGGGGTAGCTGAATCTGGTCAACAAAAACACAGCACTGTAGGTTAGTTACTGGCTTATCTACATAATGCTGTGCTCCTGTTGCCTCGAAATCCTGTTAATCCATAGTCCGTATGATTCAAAGGTAAACAACCCCCCACCCACTAACTATTCAAACATGCTTCAGTAGCTGCCTAAAATGGCGCTGTGTGCTTCACGATGGCGTAGTGCTCGGTGTTAATACAGTCTTTATGGGGACCTTATTAATTAAATATTGAAATAACTTTAACAAAGTGGTTCTGCTTCAAATCCTTTACTGTGCAGGTGTGAAAAGGTTGTCATACCTACATGGTAAAGGATTTGAAGCAGAAGCTCTTTGTTAATGTTATTTCAATATTTAATTAGTAAGGTCCCCATGTAGACTGTATTAACACTCCGGAACACTGTCACTCCACTGACGTCATTGTGTAAGTACGTAGCGGCCATTTTAAGCAGCTTCTGAAGTGACATGTTTGAATAGTGAGCGGGGGGTTGGTTTACATGTTACGGAGACCTTTGAATCGTAGCAACTGTGGATTTACAGCATTTCATGGCAAAAGGAGCACAGCGTTATGTAGCTAAGCCACTAAACTACAGTGCCTCTGTTTTTGTTGGCCAGATTCGTATACCCCTATTTATGAGTACTTTAAAGAGCTAGTGTCGCCAAAACGGGCAGACAGGAAATTAATACAGATTTAAAGTAGTAGTCAGTTGTAACTTTTTATTTGTTGAAGTCTTTTCCTCTTCAGAAAGTCTTCTGTGTGATAATACTGTGCTAGATGTGTGGAACAGCTCTTAACCTGGCAGCTGACATATCTATCTCTATCCCACCATTACATCATCAGCATTGTGACCTCACTGACAGTGACACCACAGGTGACTGACCTGGCAGCTACTGAGTGGCTGTTCCTGAGCAGCAGTGATGTCACAGTAAGTGAGCTCACAATGCTGATGATGTAGTTGGGGGGGGGGGGGGTAGAGCTAGATATGCCAGCTGCCCGGAAAAGTACCATCACACCTACTAACATCAGGTAAACAATCTCCTAATTAGACAAAGGGAAAAGAAAAAAGTACCTCAGATATAAAAGGTAATGGTTGGTTGCTTTTAAAAACTAGTAGTAGTTCTAGGCATTACTCTGGCACTTTCAGTTGGCACACTTAGTATTAATCAGCACTTTACATTATGTAGCTAGCTTATTCCTGTATGGTAAATGCAATTTACAAAACAGTGAAAGCCTCCGATCTGCATCGCATATCTAGAGAACAGATCAGTCCCCATCTCACATAGCTGGAAACTAGCTCCACATGGTGGTGACCATCTAAAAGAATATATATGTTATATTGTATATTTTTTTGTCAACTTTATCGCTGCATCCCAGGGCATCTCTTGGGTGTGCCCCACCTGACCAGGGCACCTAATGCCCACCTGAAACCTCCCGAATTGGGACAGATACCCCTCGCCCACTTCTATGGACCCCAGCCGGCCACTCAGATCTGCACCCCCAGGGCAGGGCCACCCTCCACCTACCTGGGTGTCCTTTCTGACAATCCAGTCTGCCGAGGTCCTGGATTGAAGTGAGGGCTTCGGAGAGCCAATCGGGGAAAGTCTGGTGTTGGGCATGTGGTCCCTGACCACTCAAGGCCACAGTCTCCTCTCTGTGAGCCAGGGTTTTTCCGTGCTTTGTCCTGGGGGCGCGGACGTGCAATGGCGGCTGCTCGTGATGGATGCACTCCTGCACCCAATGCGAAGACACCCACCACTGCCCCCATACCCCGAGTGTGGCTTGTGCAAGGTGTTGTGCCTCCAGGAGCCACTGGAACTGCGCAGAGCGTATCCCACCCACCCCAGGAGAGGAGAGCAGTCCAGCAGACGCTCGATCCTACTCCTCCCCGTCTGACCCCCGCTGACCCAAGTCTGCTTCTGAACCCAGATTGCCGGCGTGGCGCGAGGTGTGGCATCCAGTGCCTCAGCCGTCCGTGCCACCGGGCCAGCTTCAATAAAACAATATTAAAATGTAATAAATAGAAATTGACTACAAACCTCGGAGCATTACTAATACATAACCATATAGATACTCATGTCCCAAGAACTGTAATAATCATTATATACAGTCAGCAATTAAGTGTCCACTTCTTCATCAGATGCAACCTACTGATGCCCAAACTCCTTTAAATATTTTCCTGTAGCTTTCCAGCCTTAGTCGATGCCCCAAAAGGTAAAACTTCCCAGCATATGACACCAGTAGCTTAGCAGCAAGTTTACAAGATCCAAGTTCCCGGAAACCTGGCTGCACTGCATCAGAGTATTTTTACCACTCCCTTGTGGTGATGCTGAGGTCCCGGAACATGAGCAAGATCTCCCAAATTGAATGTCAACTTACCAACCTTCCTTGCTGTTGACTGCAGGTGATCCCATTCCACCAAGCTGGAGGTCACCAGCAGCCGAGTCCTTGGTCCAGAACCCATCTCCCAGTGCCGTTGGGATGTAATTCGGTAGGCTCGTATAGTACAGGCCTGCTCCTTCAACTGTAGTAGCCTCATCAGCAGGGAAATGGCATGTACCACTGCGATGTCCCTCTTGGCATCCTCCAGGAAACCCAGTGACAATACGTTCATGACCCTAATGTTGTTCTTTAGGTCTGTTAACCCAGTCTCAGCGCCTTGTTTTTCCCAGACCATGTTCCACGTGACTGTCAAAGCTTTTCCTGCTGTCATGACTGCATTCTACAATGTAATGGTGCTGGCATCAATGCAGCTCTCCATCATCGTGACCCGGGTGTTGAACAAATCCATTTTTCTTTCCAGTGACTTCATCTTTTGTCCAAGGTCTTAATGGCATAAGGTGGCTTCACCTGTCTGGGATGCAGAAGTCAAGAGCTACTGCACATCAGCATCACTTGCTGCCATACCTTCCCCCTTCCCCACACCACTCCACCACCGCCACCAAAGCCTCTTGAAACCATGGACTTTTGTCAGTCCATACTCAGTCAAGTAACCAGGACCCCTCCCCAGCCCACCTGCATCACACTGCCCACACTCCCACTAACCACTCAGGGCTGGGGCTGCCTTCTGCTTCACGGTATGTCCCCACTCCTGTATCTGGCCACCCACAGTGGAGTTGTGACTCAGGTTATCCCTGGGCCCTGGCAGCTGGAATCTGAGCTGGATGTGGAGGTTTCATCCTCCAGTGACAGCTCTGAATTTTCCCCCTTTGCGTCCCGCGCTCCGAGGAACATGGCAGCATCAATGGCTGTCGGCATAGCCCTCTGACAGCCACGCCTCAGGTTCCCTGCCAACACACTGCCCCCCTCCACCTGTGGTCACCCAGGTGGCAGTATAGCAGCAGAACATGGATGACCCCCCCCCCCGAAGGAGGAGAGCATCCACTGGAATGCTCAGACCTCTTCCTCGGCCATCCTTCCAGTGATTCTGGCTCACTTCCGAACTTGAGTTGTCGACATCACAAGTGGTAGTACTACCACTGTGCTGGCAGGCTGGCATTTCACTAGGTACTTTTAACAAAAGAAAATACATGTTCGTAGTAACACAAGGTGACCTTTTTTTGTTGTTGTTAAATTTTCTCAGTTTACCCATTTTATAAATGCAGTAACAAACTTTGAGGTGAAGTTTTTTTTTTTAATTTTTATTTGGTATTTGGAAATAACCTTTGAGCCAAGGCTCTCTTACAAAAGTTCCACGCCACGTGAACAGAGTATAGACATTCAATCAAGAAGGTTACAGAGTTTTAGGACATTTGAGACACTGAACAGCACAACAATCAGGAAAAGGTTACAGTTTCTTAGTCATTTAAAACACTATACAGCATATGGACATCAACTTTAGTTGATTACAAGTGCAGGTAAGGTGCAGAGGCACTAGAGGTTAGGTTAGGTTGGGCAGAGGGTCAGTAAGGACAGGATTTTGGTAGGGGAGGAGGGGGGCCTCTAGTAAAAGTGCTTAAGGAGGCAGGGTTGAGGCCAGGGAGGCATAGACCCATCCTAGTGTGGAGACGGGAAGGGGGGAGTGAAGGGTGTACAGGAGCACCCCTTAGAGTGATTCAGGCATTGTCAGGTTAAGGGAGGTGGCTTCTGTCTTGTGCTGGAGAAGAAGGTTGTTAGCAGAGCTACGCCTTGTCATCCAGAGTCTGTCAGCTGTTGGAGAAGCAGGTGCATACAGAGCTGGAGGTCAGGTAGTGCTTAAGATCTGATTTGAAACCGGACAGGCTAGTGGAGTTCCAAATGGACTTGGGTACCTCTTTAAGCCAGAGAGGGGCTCTGTAGGAGAAGGCACGCTGTCCGAGTGCTGTGCGTCAGAATGACACCACAAGGGCCTCCTGCGTTCTGTTTCTGGTTTTATATTATGAGCCTGGGAGGGGGAAGATGCCTGCTATGCATGGGGGGGAGGGGGGGTGTCTTTCCCCAATAATGCTTTTTTACCTAGGAGGCATGTGAGGAATTTAGTCCTGCACCCAAGAGACAGCAGGTGTGTCTGTAAGTAGAGGGAACAGGTGTGGGTCATTCGATCGCTGTTCAGGATGAGCCTGCAGGCCTTGTTGAGAGCTACGTGCACCCTCTTGAGTACAGAGCCTGATGCTGCACTGTAGACAACCAGGCCATAGTCAGTGGTGGAGAGGATGGAGCTGACTGATAGGCAGTTGGCTGCTGTGGTAAGGCGTTTTCTGTGCCTGTAAAGCACACCAAGCTTGATGTTGACTGTCTTGACCACCTGGTCGACATGTTGAGCATAGGATAAGGTGTCATCTAGGGTGATTCCAAGGAGTATACCTGTTCCAAGGGGGGGCAAGTACATTGTTGATGATGTTTATGGTGGGGAACCTTTTCTTGAGCTGGGGCTGGATAGGAGCATGGTCTTGATTTTTTTGTAATTGAGCAGAAGTTTGTGCTCGCAGAACCAGTCTTCTAGTTTACTGAAGGAGTGCTGAAGTGCTGCTTGGAGTAGCTTAGTTAGAGAGTTGCTGTTGAGGATGACAGCGTCGTCCACATATAGGATTATCTTGGCATCAAAGGCTTGAGGGAGATTATTTAGGAACATGTTTAAGAGCAGTGGTCCCAAAATGGATCCCAGGGGGACCCCCAGCGTGACTTCCCTGGGGTCAGACACTGTTTGTCCTATTTTTACCTATTGTGACCTGAGGGACAGGTAGTCTTGGAACCAGAGTGTTGCATTGGCAGCCACCCCCAGGCTTTGAAGCTGGGCCAGTAAGAGGGTGTGGTTGACGGTGTTGAAGGCTTTTGTTAAGTCTGTGAACACCGCCCCTACTAGTTTGCCTTTGTCCATAACTTTGTGAGCATAGTTGGTGAACTCTACAAGGGCAGTCGTGGTACTATGCCCCTGCCTGAACCCTTGCTGGTTGGGGCATTGCAGTTGGTATTTGCTGATGTAGTCTGTTGATCCACCACAGTCTTTTCAAGGGCCTTGGATAGGCGGGCGAGGATTGAGATCAGCCTGTAAGTGAACACATTGGTCCTGTCCCCGATTTTGTGGACAGGAGTGACCAGCGCTTGCTTCCAGGTGGCCAGGAATTGTGCCAGGGTCAGGGATTTGTTGAATAGTTTTGTAATAGGCTTGATGAGCACATCAAGAGTTTGAGACACCAGCTTCATGTCTACTCCATCGCTACCCATTCTGGTCTTCCGGAGCACTTTTTTTTTTTTTTTTTTACATAGAATGCTGTCTCCTTTATAGCAACTTTCTTGAGGTACTGGGTGCTTAGTCATCTGAGGGAACCTTGGCAGGTGTAGGTAGTCAGGGGGGGAGTATCGTGCTCAGATCTGTGAAGGCAGAATAGAAGGATTCTGCGATGAGGCGCGAGTCTATGGTAGTAGAGCTGTTCATGTGGAGCAGCTGTGGGTTTCTCTTTTCTTTATCCCCCAAGAGATTCTTTGTTTCCCCAGAACCCTTTGCTGTCACCCCAGCTTTTATCAAGCAACTCCTTGTGGTGATCTGCTTTCGCACTCCGTATTACATGTGTGCAGCGATTTCTAGCTGCCCGGTACAGCTGGTGGTCATGGTCTTTACCCGAGGCCCTGGCATTTAACCAGAGCTTGTGCCTCTCCTTCATCATGGCTAGGAGCTCGCCTGTGATCCAACCATTAGTGGTCCCCCACACTTTCCTCCTTTTTAATGGCACGTATCGGTTGTAAATATTGTTGACTCCATCTGTGAAGTACTTCAGGGCCTGGTCCAGGTCTGGCAGTGTGTCAGTGGGTGACTAGTCATGGCAGGATAGGGCATTTTTAAGCAGTCCTAACTGACCTCTTTTCAGGATCCTGCTCTGTATAGTGATGGGGGGGGGGCTGTTTTTGAACTTATTTGATGAGGGACAGTGGACAGTGACCAGGAGGGATTGGAACAGACAGTAGGCAGGCTTGGTCGCCTGAAGGAGTAGGTGGCTAGGTTGGTAAGGTATGGGGAAAAAAGCATAATACAATAAAAAAGCAATGTTCGTGGTGTATGGCATTCATATCCCACCAATATATTCCCTATTTCATTATCTGTAGCCTCCCACCATTTACTTTTCATGGGGCATGATCATAAACAGTGAGTTAAACTAGCTGTATTATTACATCTGTGACAACACTGGTTATCATTCTTGGGTTTCATCACAGACAGGTTGGTTGGTGTTCAATAAGTTCACCTCTAGACTCACAGTGGCCAAGAAGTGACCAGCTATCAAGTCATACCATTTAAAGAGCAAGCCAATAATGAGAAAACAGTAATTCTTTATAGTTGCAGCATGCAGTCGTCGAGCTCCAGTAATGCACATCAGACATATCTAAGATCGCACGATAAACAAATTATGATTAATAGAGTGCAAACTGTTAGACATCAAAACTTTTATATTACACAAACCTCTAAACTTTGGAATAATCTCCTTGGGAATATAGTGGAGACTACGACACTAGATATATTCAAAAAAAGGTTAGACGAATACCTAACTTGCAAATATTTTTAATTATTAAACCCACTATGAGTGGGAGACAATTTAATGGGCTTTTTGGCCTATTTTGTCTATATCAACCAAGTTAAAACCATGGTGGCTGCTGGCCCCCTACCTTGTTATTCATTATTACCTGACTGATAATTGCCAGCAGCTTCAATCCATTGGTGGGGTTGTAGTATGGCAGGATAATGTGAAAGAATGCTTTAGATTACTAGCCTCGAAAAGCATTTCCTGAAACTGCAAGTGTGCCTCCTGCATTTGTAACTTAAAGGAGAAGACTCCTGTATATGTATGATTTGGATATATCTGATGTATTTATTATACATTACATCAAGTACTGTATATATGTCAATAAGAGATCAGCCATTTCTTCTGTTGCAACACATATCTACAGTTTGAGGCTCTGACACAAGGTAGTAAAATGTCAAGCAAGCCTCAATTTACATGTAAATGAGTCACTTGTAATACAGCCCCCCCATTCTTTGATGTCACTGCAGCAACAGTGCAGAACAAAACATAAGGGTATCAGTGCTGTCTATCCTGATTTTAGTTTGTTTGCAATGGCTTAAGGCAGTTCTGTCATGCAACTCACACAAGGAGTAGTACTTTTAGCCTTAATACTGCATGTGTAGAGCAAATAATACATCTAATAGTATTGCATTCACAGGAAACAAAAGCTGTTTCTCTGTACTGCTCATTTCTCTCTGTGAGACAGTTGTAACATGTTGTGGAAAGCAGTAGACTGAATCAGTCAATCAACCAATCAATCGAACAGTCAATCAGTCACTCTGTATTGAAACAGGTGAGCACCCTTAAGAAGATTTGTTACAAGATGAGCCTGGGCAGTTTACCAAAGGATCACACAAGACTGACTTATACACATCCCCTTTCAGCAGCCTAAAAGTGGAGAGCTAGATCATTTACTTTATAAAGTGTATTGTTTTACATTTCAAATGCTCCTTAAATCTGAGTTTCTGACTGGAAATACCAAGACACAGAATGCATATGACATGGGAGGAGTGAGCTAGCAAATACAGAGCACTACAAACAGAGACTGATTAGTTTCTTTACCTACAACAGCTGAGGTGTAGCTTCTGATTTGTGAGGGACATCCTACTTCAAATGCTGGCATTACAAAAGTGTGTGGGGGGGGGGGGCTGCCACAGCTTATCCTTAGTACCTTGAAAGTGAAGTGCTGTAGGTCTCACATCACTGCTAATGATTTATAATGGGAATGGGGCACTTTTAAAGTCATGGACCTGTGGGGCCATCACAGTTTCTAAGGAGGTTAGGGGAACTTCTTAAGGGTTAGAGAGTAAGGGACTCTAGTAGGATTTGAACCAGAGTCCCCCAGTGCTTGTGCTTTCCTGGTAACCTAATCCTTGTCATAGCTGAATTTTTTATTGCCTTACAGCAGCCATCCAATCACTGACTGCCTAGTTAAAAAGGAAAAGGGGCCTATTTGCAAGATTGTTTCTCACTGCTGGTGTCATTCAAAACAGAGAATGTTAACACACACACACCATAATAAAACAGCTGCATAATGCCACTTAAAACTCTTGTTGTACCCAGAGTCATGTATTGGGTAAACTGTTTTTGCTAACAGAAACAGTAACACAACACATGCATGCACTTCCTTATATGAATACTGTATATACCTCAGATCAGTGCTGCATCACACTCACATGGTCCTAGTCCCTATTAGACCTGCACTTCAGGATGTGCACAACACTTAAAGGGTTCCTCCATTACTCAAGTGGGGAGCCAAACATTGTGGGTTTGGTCTACTGGTGGATCTGCATTTAGTGCAGCACCATTATCTGTTGCTCTGGTGACATCATCCTCCAGCTACATTGATGGTAAAATGGAGGACAGACATATTGATAACTTTTGGGGGCTGTATATTTTTATTTATAATCTAGATCTGGACAGCAATAGGACTGCTGGCAACTGGAGAAGGCACACAACAGTTACACATAAGGAGTTGGGAAAATTGGTGTGGAACTATGGGAGACTTCCCCTTTAACACACGTGTTGTGAGTTGAGATAAAGTTTTTCTGTTGATCTGGTAAAAAAAAAATACTCAGCAGTTTGTGTGCACAGGTTATTACAGTAGGTGACTCTGTGGAGTTACTCAGTAAAATCTCAAGGAAGGGGGAATTAATTGATCCAGTAATGACCACAAGCAGGGTCACGAGCCCACACTGCAGGTGAGGGGTTTAAGCCAGGTATAGGAACCCTTGGTCCCAGCAGCTGCTTGGGGTCGAAGCATTGCTGTAGTGTTTGAAATTGATGTGTGTTTTGTGTTTTGGTAGTTATTTCACTTGCTGTGCTTTGTGGAAACAGCATATGAGGACATTCCTGGGCTGAGCAGAAATTTCACACATAGCATCGCAAAGTTTAACTGTGTATTACCTTCCAAGATACAATCCAATCAGTCAGAGGCTGAGGGGAAGGAGGAGTGGGGATCCCACTCTGAGAACTTTAACTCTATGGGGCAACCAAAAAGATAGGACCAAAGTTCATGGACCCTTTGCATGGTGTATAAGACATAGCTCATGAATTCAGAAATACTACACGAGTACCAAATTGTGATACGGGTAAGAAGAAGCTACATTTATTCACTTTTATATATTTATAGGAGCTGAGGAGCACTCTTCTGGGTGTAAGTGTGTCCCTTTAAGAATTGTTAAAGTAGGAGAACTGTGAATTGAAGGTGACCCATTGCGGGTCTCTAATGAGTGTGCAAGAGGAAACCCTTATATAGCCATAAGAGTGTGACAGTTGTCGGCTCTGAGCAGTGGGGGACTGAACTGCCACCCAGGTTCAGGCCACGGGAACTGGGACATCGGGAGTGTAGGCAAGGAGGGTTATGGAGTGGCTCCTCGTGGTAGCTGAGTGTTTTCAGCGCCCCCCCTGGCTGCATACATATCCCCTTGAGGGTGGTGAGTGGAGGCCAAATGGGGAAAAATAGTTGTGCTGGCAGATGACATGAGATAACGGTGCCCAAGTCACCGGCCCAATGCAAAGAATTGAACACTTGTGTGATTGATATATCTATAACCATCCTCCTGGTATTTGCCAATAACTGCGATGGAGATGTCTTACTGGTGACAACCTGAAAGCACAGAAATGTTGTCCCACCCATCTCAGGTTTACTACGGGGAGCTCGCGGTCTATATTTCAATGTTCTTAAAGAGCTAGGTCACCTCGTGCATCACATAGGATTGGTACAGCGGTCTAGCAGTGGTTTCCTAGGACAGTGAAGCAGCTTGAGTGACTATTAACAGTGAGGTGGTAACAAAATTCTCAGTGCTTGTATAGGCTGGTCCAGGACCACTTACAGACTGCTTCTCTAGGTAGTAATGGGTGATAAGCCTACAGTAGGTTTACACTGCGATGCAGGTGTTGGTTAGGATTGCAGCGTTTCCCCTAAAGAATTTAAGCATGGAGGGGCCCCAGCCTTTCATTGTGAGTTCCCATCCGTTTGAAACACTGCCTGCCCCCCTCCCCCAACCATGTTTTAAAGTAGAGCTCTGTTCCCAACATTGTTACAATTAGAACATTTGGGGGAACTCATAGAAGAAAACCATAAAAGATATGTGACCTGGAGCTACAAAAAACACTGGGGAAGAAAAAGAAAAGTAACAGGATTCAGAGAAAAAAATGAGGGAAAATTCTAAGACCAGAGATGGGGAACATATAAATGATGCCCGAGTTGCTCAACGAATGCCCCTATCCTTTCAGAATTTTCTGGAGAAAACCCTGGGATTGCAGCTATTTCTGTTTAATTCATTAATGTGGCGCCATAGTTGTGAATTAGGATGAGGACCCTTAAAACCTAGGTAAGTTGTGGCTGTAACAGCATGAAAAGAAATCAGTGATTATAGTGTTTGCTCATCTTACTGCAATATTGGCATTAAGTGGGCGCTATTAGCCTTAGTGCTCTGTTATAAGGAGCCTCATGTAATGATCTGTAGCTATGAGAGAATTCGTGTACTCTGGGTAATGTCATCTGATAATTACATCTGTGTATGTATAGAAGTGTTTTGCAGTAATTTGCTGACTGCGGCAGTACAATATGCTTAACCAGCAGATCAGATCTCACCCCGAGGACATGATATTGGTTAACAGGACACTGTTTTACACGTTTACACTTTTTGGTGTGTTAAAGCATGGCTGCAAGTGTTTAATGAAAACTGACTTTATTTTTGGACGTTACTTGGAGCTGTTACCCTCCTAATGTGTACTACAAGTACATGGCTGTATTCTTGTGTGAATTTATGAATTGGTTTGTTGTACAGGAAAAAATAAAAACAGTTAAGGAAAGACGCTTTTATCATCAATTGATCATTTTTAAATGTAGCAGCTAACTTGAAAAAATGGGAAGTGGAGCAGCTTACCAAGTAGAGTGCATTGAGACCTCCCCAAAAAAAACATGATTGATCATGTCCTTGTTTGTTTGTTTGTAAGTCCTGGCCACAAAAGTAGGCGGCCATTAGGTCATCCATATGTCAACAGTTTGGTTGATGCTGGTTAGAGGGTTGTTGATCAGATTCTTTTAAAGCTTAGTGAGCAAATGGTCTCTTTGAATATAAGTCTATATGTGGTACACCTTTGCCCCCATGTAACCAAAGTGCAAAAGGTAAAAGTTTATGGCTGCTTGGTGACCTGAAGAAGCATAGCGTGGTTTCCATACCAACGATTCAGGAGTAAATTTGGATGTCTGCAGCCAGGTGGCCATGAGCAAGAAAGTACGCTGCGTAAAGCAGCACATCCAAGCCCGGGGAGTGCTGGCTCTGCAGCAGCCACTTGCAGGGAGCTAGCTCGCTTGTGTCTCACGTAGGCTTACTGGCACTACTGCATGCTTGTAAAGTCCACACAGGATGAATACTTTGTGCCCAGAGGAGGAGGGAGGGTCATGGAAGGAGTCTCACAGAGAATGAGCATGTGCAGGATAAGGCTAGAACGAGATTAAAGGCTTAACAAAATTCCTCAAATGCAATCTGTTGGATGGCTTCCAGACTTGCGGTCCCACACCAAGAACCCTTCTCTTGCTCAAGATGAGGCATCTCCCCCCCCCCAGAGGGGTGTGCAACCCCCCCAACCTTGAAGGCCGCACCTTTTTGAGGGCTTTAAGAGTGAGTGTTGTTGCAATTGGGTGGTAGCCCTGATGTTGTTGAAGGGTCATAAACCACTAAATAAAAAAGTTCTTATTTCTTCCTTTCCTCCTTTTGACCATCTTTTAGCAGATTGCTACCAAGCCGCTACGTGTATGACTTGAGTAATTCTGCAACGCATATGTGATACTATTTATTGCCTTTGGCCTTTGTAATCACTGTCCAATTTCAGATCGGTATATTTCCCCATGTTTTCTATCGAAAATTGGTATCAATATAGTTTGGAGATTCCAGACACATGGGCAACTATGCACAACCAGTGTGTTCTGCTACAGATGGGTTCTGATTCCTTCTGACCTCAAGAGCAAAACTCGAGAGGTCCGTGTGAATCAGAACCCCAAGGTGGCACGACACACTGGTTGTGCATAAAGTTGCTCATCCTGCATTTTTTATAATGTGTAGTATTATGTGAAATGTATGCGCTGCAGTTCTTTTGCTGTCAGAACAAAACTGACTTGTTCGGTCTCTAGAGGTTTCAGAATGCTGTTGCACCACAGAAAAGTATGATCACATTACATGACCTTTGAACAGTGGTACAACAGCATTTTGAAAGGGATGAAATTCTGTACAGATCAGTGCTCTACTATACACTATAAATAGAATAGTGGATTGGTGACTGTCTGCAACAAGGCTGTGTTTCCATCAAGGGAGTTGATGACCTCATAGAGACCTTGAGAGTGAAGCTCGAGAGCTCTCTACGAGGTCATCAGCTCCCGAGATGGAAACACTGCCTTGTTGTAGATGGTCACCCATCCACTGTTTTTTATAGTATATTAACATTGTCTGTTCCTTGATTCGATTAAGAATTAAGAAGGAAAAAATGTACTTACTCATATCAAGTGAATGTCGGGATGGCGACAGCAGGCAGGCAGTAAAATTATTGTCATGTTCAAATAATTGATTAGAGTTCTGAATAAAAAAACTTCATGTCGGATACAAAAGTCCAAAGAGCTAAAGTGAACTAAACACTGCATACAACATACAACTGGCAGCTGGAAACAACGTCTTTTTAAATAACATCACTTTCTAGTGAGAATCACTTTCGGAGTCCGTGATCATGTTGATTCTCTGTCTTTTCATGGGCTGGGAGAAATTAAAGATTTTTATTGAAATCCCCTGCTGGAAACGAAATTGTTTCCTAATAAATTAAAATTAGTGAGTGGCATCAGTGGTTTCCTTTGGTTTTGAAGTGGCAGACTGCAGGATGGGGTAACTTTTTCGTCGTTCCAGGTGAGCACAGACTGGGGATCAGGTTGCAAATTAACATTTTCTGAGGTGCTGGGTTGTGAGATGCGAGACAGCGTTTTGGGTAGGAATGACATCAATGTTGAAGCGCTTCCTGAAGTTGAGAAAATAGTCGAGTTATGGCACTGCCCTTCTTCTGCAAGAACACTGTAATTAATAATACTTTGTATATTGCGGTGTCCAGAAACTTTCGTGACTGGTGTGGGAGTGATGTTGTGGTCTATCAATTTCTGGATGAAGGTCTTGCGTGTTAAGTGGTTGGTAATTTTTTTTTTTTCCTTCAGGTGTCTCATTATGGACCGTATTTTATTCTCCGTGACTATCATTGATCGGTACCATAATGAGATACCAGATTTGAAATTCGGATTAGGAGCAAGAAAGAAAGGTGCATCTGGTGCTAGAATCTGCGGTGGTCTCTGTGAGGCATATTTCTTATAAACTGTAATTGGGTCTCTGTCTGTATTATGCGTGTTGTGGTACATCCTTGGCTTGACAGGTCTAACATCATGGGAATTTACCCCTGCCCTTGTTTTTGTTTGTCACTCATTGTACTTGAGGAATTTGGTGCCAGAACTGTCAAACCCTAGTGTTAAATTGCCCCACCTCAGGTCGTACTGCTCCATAGTCTGTAACGCAAAATATAAGCCAACATTAAAAAAAAATATATATATAAATTTACATGGAGTAGGGCAGTGGGGTTGTGCAGACCAGTTGTGCCACTAGTGTACAGTTTCTTTATGTCCTCGTCTGTCAAAGCCTCAGTGCCTGGTTTGGTCTGTTGCCCTTGCCTGTCTTTTTCAAGTACTTCTGTTTCATTGCCAAGGTGACTAATGTGAGTAATTTAGTTTGGCAATGTGTCTTTCGATGCTGCCCAGTATACCCCCTACAGTAGTAGGCTCATAGTCTGAGCCATCAATTCTTTTTAGTGAATAAACAGTCTGCCAAAATGTGGTAGAGCTCCACCATAGGTATTAGGTGAATTCACCATGTTCCTCCTACCTTTTCCATGTAAGATAGGAGCATTTTCACATCGGTCACGTTTTTTTTTTTTGTTTTTTTTTACTGTGCGCTTGTTCTCCTAGTCCGCGATAAACTGCTCGTGTTCAGCATGAATATCGGCACTTTCACAACGCTTTCACTGTAGCTGAATTCCATATAGAGCAGATGATGTCCATATACTATAATGTTATAAAACCAGCTATTGTGGGTGAGGTTAAACTTGTGTTTTTTCCTTGCCTTAAAGGCTACCTAAACACAATCCTAAGGGGTCACACTGTTTCAAAAACCCGCTTGTGGAAGCAGAGCAGACAGGGAGAGGTTTTGAATAATATGAGGCATTACCTTAAATGATGTAGCTTAATATATTTTCAGCAACTTTTTTCTAAACACCAAAACCAGGAAACATTTTTCCAAGACCGCGCTGATCAGAGGCTAAGGCTGCTGGGAACGTGCAGTGCGATGAAGTCATCTTAGTGAGTCCGGTAGTCCCCAGTATTCAGTCCCTATGGAGCCTTATGTACTATGTGTAAAATTACCAGTGTAAGTGTACTTTGTCATCTTTACTGTTATTGGTTAAGATGACAAAGTACACATATACCGGTAATTTCACACATAGTACATAAGGCTCCATAGGGACTACCAGACTCACTAAGATGACAATTTTATGTGAAAAACTTGATTTTTGTATTGTTTGCTTTCTACCCTATCCAGACTGGAGCCACTACTTCACTCCCCTCTGCCACTTTGCCCTTGACTGCCCCCCTGGAACCCACCACTGCGTAGTTCTTTATTCCTTTATTTATTTCAAAGGTTTACCAGGAAATACATACTGATCTTATAACGGCTTGTTTCTAGACATGTCCTGGGAGTGGGGAGAAGAAGATAGTCAACAGTATAATTAATAAAAATACCTGAAATCAAATACAATTTATAATACAAATACAATAATGTGGAATTACAAGGAGGCTCATAAATACGTAGACAATTTACTAATGGAATGTAAATTAGAAAAAAGAAATATAACAATCTATATATGTAAAGAAGGGGGAAAAGTAATGAAATAGCATGAACAGGGCAAAACCTAGATGTGGTGAGTAAGAATGGAGTAGTGCTTCCTGTACTTCTCCCTCACCTTTCCCTGTCTTGTTGCCAGGCACCTAATTCCCCTGTCCGCTGCACCATGTTGACCAATAATTCCCTTTGCTGCCCATAATCCCACTGTGCTGCTGTTGTCACTGTTTGGTCATTGTACACTGAGGGCTCTAACAGGAAACAGAATTTATTTAATTATGCCCAAATCTGCTACGGGGGTGGGGTGAGGTGTTAGACTGGTGGAGCTTCTACACTCACAACACAGCAGATATGAGCCAACTTAAAACTTTTACTGTTGGGTCCAAAACTTAGAATGACAGTCTTTGCTGCCCGCTGTAGTCCCGCTCTTGCTTCAGCTCTCTGTGCACTCAAATCACACTGTGACAGTAACAGTGCCGCAGGAATGTTGAGGTGATAATGGAGCACTAAGGACCCCCAATGCGCTCACAAATCGACATTGGGTATTAAGGTACTTTGTAACATGGAAGAAATATGAGGACCTCCAGTAAGAAAGGGGATAGGTGTAACAGGGTCAGCTGGGGCAAGAGCAACACGGCATTATGGCAGGATAATGCCGTGTTGCCTTAGAACACTTGTTAATAATAGTTTCGTTGAGCGCTGCAACGCGCTCACTGAAGTAGGAAGAGTCAATGGGTTAGAAAAATGCTGACCAATAGGTGGCGCAATGAACAGAGGAGAAAAGGGAACCGGCAGGGGTTGAGACAAACAGCACAAATGTCTGTGTCGCCATGGGCACCATACAAAATGGGACAGGGGACAGAACAGGGAAGGGCGCAATTGTGGAGGTAGTGAGCGAGTGAGGGCAGATTGTAGAAGTCACCAATCGATCGGAAAGAGCACAGGAAAGGACAGGGGAATGAGATTGGCGCAAGGGAGATGCGAAGCTGTCAACATGTGAGAAAGCGCCACCTGTAGGTCAGACTGAGGAGGGTGAGCTGAGGCAAAAAATCGCTGTGTGGGCAAGTGTGTGAATGTGAAAACAGTGGAGAGAGGAATGGGTAGGTGAAAACAAGTGCAGAGGGGCAAACCATGGAGGTCAGAGTGGTGCGAGTCACGGGAGGCACACAATGACAGGGGCAGCAGATGTCAAGGCTAACAGAATGCGTGGGGAAAATGGAGGAGAAGTTCCATGGTGCTGTGAAAGCGCCACCTATTGGTGGAAATCGTCAGGTGTACAGGGCACAGAGAAGAGAACTGGCAGTTTTGGGAGAATATGAAGATATGCAGGGACATGTTGCTCAGGATGCACCAGAGCACCGAAGCGGAAAACAAACGAGGGTAGAGAAATGGAGTAGCAGCACAAGCACCAAAGTCGGAGGTGCAAACATAGTTGTATGAGAATAGTTATAGATACACCAGAGAAGAAAGAATAAAAAAGTAGTCGCCACTATAGTACTCGAGGTGGGGTGATCAACGTGCACGCGCACAGGTCCAGCAGCAGAAAGACAGGAAAAGTAACAGACATGCCCCATAATTCTAAACGTTAAATAAGTGTTTCTGGTAATCACCTTTGTACAGCAAACAGCAGAGCATCTGACAAATAGCACTGTTGTAGTTGCCATGTTACAAGCGCATTAATCCCCTCTGAAGGTGGCATCTAATGGGGGGGTTAATGGATGGTTGGACCGTCGTACGCACTCAGCCTCCGGCCTCATGCCACAACGGTCCCAACCATGCATTAACTCCCCATTAGATGCCACCTTCATCGGTGATTAATGCTTACATGACATCAGCAGAGGCAGACCTTAGTGTTCCGGGAACGCTCAAAACACACTGCCGATCTTGACTGCTCTCTGCACAACACATTACAATAAATCAAATACTTGAATTTTATAACAGCTTCGGAATGCAGAAATGAGGGGGTGTGAGGGGGCGGAGCCCCCAATTAAAGGCACTATAGTCAATAACCGCCTAACTCCCAGATGGAGATACAGTGTTACATAATATTTGTCCGAGATAGTAATATAGGCTCTCATTTACTAAATAAAAGCTTCCCACTGCCGAAGCGGGAAGGGGGTGGAGCTCCCCAAATCAAGGCTCTATATTACTATCTCGGATATAAATTCAAGAAATAACAGCTTCGGACTGCCAAAAATGGGGCGGAACTAAATGCTCTCTGTACTGTCTCGGACAAATGATATTTTTGTGGCTTTCATGCTTATTTGGAATTATGGTGATCCTGTGTTGGGCAATATGGTGTTATGGCCCTTCCGTTATCCAACCCTTTATGCCTGTCCCAACCCCCTGCCTACCTTCTCCCCCTACCTTGGCCTCCATCACCTCCTTCTCCCCTCCTCTCTCCTGTTCACCATCACCTTCATCTCCCCACCTCTCCCCTATCCACCCCCTCCCTTGCAACCCCTGATGATCCTCCTCTCCTCCCCTCCCTCTCTCCCCACTCTTTCTTCCTCTTTCCTTAGCCATATCTCAACTCTGCCCTTCCCCATCCTTGCCCCTCTCCTCCCCACTCTTCACTCCCTGTTGCTCCTTCCTGACGCTCTTCCCCTGTCCTGTGACCTCCTCCCCAACCGTTTCTCCTCACCTCCCCTTAGTACCCCTTGGCACCTCTTGTGAATGCACTTTATGACAATGTCTTAGCTCTGACAGCTTCTTACCATTCTCGTCTCTTTCTTCAGTGTTCTTCGTCTGTGTGGCCCTATACCCACTAACACCACCTGCAACTCTTAACGAAACTCCTCCTTGTAGTGCAACTTGTAGTTCAGACTCCATGTAATCTGGTGTTAGCGCCTCCTGTACCAAGGTGCTCAGGCTCTTATTGCCCTATGATGTTTATACTTACCTCATGATGTTATACTTTTGTCTATGTACTACTTGCATCCCTGAATTATGTAACCTAAATTGCCTATCCTGCTTTATTACTGTATGATTCTATGTTGCTCTGTGTTCTCATTTTTTATTGCTTAAATGCATGCCAACGCAGAACTTTTGTAAAAGAACCTATAGTTCAAAGATAATGTAATCCTAGTATTCAATAAATAAAAAAAATAAAATACACTGGTCCGAGTTTATTTTTGTACCTGATCCTGGGGGGTGGGCAAAAAGATTTCACTTAACTGCGCTTTAAATGTCTTTAAAACATACTGTTAATGCCAGCTATGCCAGGTGGCCCATGTACATTCTTTGTGTGTCGATATGTGCATTTAGTCATGGTAATGTCTGTAACTAGGTACTAATGGCAGCTATTACTAATGTCCTATATAGCTAACTTGATTTCTGGGGTTAGCCACACTAAGGGTGAACTGGAATACTGCCGAAACCGAGAACATGCCATAAATGTGGTGGCGACATGTCCTTGATAGGTGATTTCTCTGTTGGACAGAACAGGTGCATCTGGAGGTTCAGTGAAAAGTGGAAGCATCTGCGTGAAGACGTCCACATAAGTACCATATTGAACCTAAAAAAAGAGCGCAGAGAGGGGTCTTTAATGCTCCGGGAATGCCAGAAAAGGGGATTATGGGTTGGCATGATGCTGCTGATGTTCATATCTAGGCAGTAACTGAATCTTTTGAAGGTTTAAAAGTTAGTTACGTAAATACAATCTTACAAGTAATTCCTTACACAGGATTATGTATCCATGCAAGTGACTTTCCACATTCAAACTCTAGGTCAAAGGCTGTGTTTATATTTTCCCTGTTCTTTTTTTCATCCTTTTCTTTTCAAACCTGGTACACATTCCTAATTCGATTTTGCGCAAAACACCAAGAAGCCAAAGGATTGTGATCTTTGACCTCTAAGGTATTTTGTTTCTAGCTTGGTCCCTTCATTCTCCACATGCATATAATTCAGTATAAACAAAAAGTCGCTTCACTATACAGACCTACACAAGAAAAACCAAAACCCTTTGGTACAAGGTGATAGGAAGGCGGCATAGCATGCATCATTGTTTGTTTTACTTTTGTTGGGATTTGTTTGTAACTTATTTTTTCTTCATGTGATGTTAAATACAGAGTGCCTGGTGACATTGATGAGGTGAATGCATTGAAGCTGCAGGTGGATCAGTGGCGGATACCAGAGAACCTGGAGGATCCCAACATACCAGGTGCCCGCTTTAGTCACTTTTGTGTAAAGAGGTGTTTAGAAACAGAATGTAAATGGGTGGCTCGTCACACTGCCTCCCTGGGAAGCCAGGGTTTGGCTGTGAGTCCCAGAATGCCACATGGAAGCTGGCTGGGAGCTTGGTGCATTTCAGAGATGAGGGGTTTGCCTTCTAGGGAGGGTAAGCACGGGGTCGTCCAATATTTTTGCACCACCTGTCTGCTGACTGACATGGGGCATTTGCTGTGATAACAGCAATTTACCTGCCCTCCCAGTTGGAAAAACAGTGCAGCACTGGCAAACCCACTTGTCAGGACTGGGCACAGAAGAGAAAAGGGGAAAGACACTAGGAACACAAAATAATAAGAAGACACTGGGAACACAAAATAATGAAATAATGTGCACAATGCCCTGGAATCCCACACAGGGTGCATTAGGGTAGATGAGGGTGGGAAATCCCCTATAAATTGGTATATGTTTGCACAACATATTTATTATTTCAAACAACATGAAGTCTTGCTGTATTCTAACTATCTGCAGTTAGCTCCAGCCTTTAAACTGCCCCAGAGAACATAGGGTTAATTCTCTATGCAGTGCACAGAACGTTGAGCTCGAGCTCAGTTGAGGTCTCTGTCTGCAGCCCTTTGAAACCCAACCATCAGATTCTTTACTTCGCCTCACTGAATAGTGGCTGTGGAGATTTCTCCTTCAGCTCGGTTCGAAAGTCGGTTAGAGTTATCGGTTTTAAGCCGAATTTATTCCGCATAGTCGGTTCAGTCTCTCTCTTCGGTGCCGTGAGTACTAGATAGGTTTTTGTCTGAATTCTGTGTGGAAATTGTAAAGTTGTTTGATTGGTTCGGCTGAACGGATCACTTATAGTGAATTCTTGTATTTTACTTTAGAGTGTGGTTACCAGTCCTTATTGGTTCTAAACCCCCCCCCAAAAAACGTGCTTTGAACATTTTTTTAAAATACTCTGACACGTTAGGAACCGATAAGGAGTCTTATCTGAAGAGCCATAAAAAGGGTAAGTTTGGTTAGGTGTGTCATGTCTGAGAAATCCAAGAAGAAACCGCCCACTGGTTTCAGCACTGCAGTGAGTGTGGGAGGTCTTGCTAAGGCCGATCTCACACCACCTGTGTTTATTGTCTGGGTTTGAACACCTCGACAGACTGCCAAATTTGTAAAATTTTCCTAAGTCTACCCTTGAGAAGAGATTAGGTAGACTTAGGAAAGAGACAAAGTCCGCTGACCCGGATGGACAGCCAGTTAGGTTCTGACCGAACGAGAAGGAGTGCCCTCTGACCAGGGCGATACTTCTTTGGGCAAGAGGAGAGCTGATCCTGAGGGGTCGTTTCCTACAAAAAGGAAATGCAAAGAGAAATTGACCGGTTCGGATCCAGAGGGTCATGTTCCAACCACTGAGGAAATAGCCAGAGCGATTCGGACTGTGGAATCGCTTCGCCCAGTTCCGACCAATCCGGCACCTTTTGACAGGGGTTCGGTTCAGTCGGTTGCCCCGGTTCAAGATTATGCCCCCAAAGACTTTTATGAACTGGAGTTTGAGGAGGAGGGGGAGTTCGAAAATGATGGTGATGATGGTGAAAGTCTGGATGTGCCTGTGGAACCGGACATCTCCCTAGACAGACCTTCTGGTGTTTCCCCTCCTAGGCTTTCTGAGTCCCCTCCCCACTATCTGTTTTACAGAAAAGTGGCTGAAACCCTCCAGCTTCCTATGGAGGAGGCAATGGAGGATCAAGAGGAGCCTGATTATGTGGAAATGATGGACATCTCAGAGTCCAGGAAGACTGTCTGTTCCCCTTCACAAATCCTTTGGGAAGCAGACACAGAAAATCCTAAAGTCTCCCAATTCTGTACCTCCTGTTGACAGAAGGATGGACAAGAGGTATACACTATCAGGCTCAGATACAGAGTTTTTATACCAACAGTGCAGCCATGTTGGGGTAGTGCAGGCTGCTGCCTGTGACAAGGCGAATATTCCATTGGCTTCACACACCCCAGACAAAGACTCCAGGAAGATGGATGCCATGGCAAAAAAGCAGTACGTGGCATCTTCCTTGGGACTGAGGCAGGCAAACTGTGTGGTCTATACAGCCAGGTACCAGAAGTCCAGGTGGGACACTGTACTGGCACTGGCTAAACAGGCCTCCCCCCAGCTGGCCAAGGAGCTGGAGGAGGTGGCTGCTGATGGGATTGAGGCATCAAAGGTACAATTTCATGCTGCTGTGGACTCCAGTGATGTGTCAAGAGTCATGGCTACATCTGTGGCTCTTCGGAGGATGGCTTGGCTCAGATGTACTAGCCTCTCACAGGACACCCAGGCTAAGGCCATGGATTTTCCTGTGGTGGGTAATTCTCTGTTTGGGGAGCAGACAGAGAATTGCATGAAGAAAATGGCTGAGTACAGGACCACTTATAGGAGTGCTCAGGCCAAGGAAAGGCAGGCAGCTTCTCAAAGGCAGCAATCTAGGGGCAGGGGCAGGCCTTTTCATAGGCCTTCTTACCAAGCACAGGCCTCTTCTCCCTTTTCACAGAGGGGGTTCTTCAGAGGGAGAGGCAGAAGGGGGATGTGCAGGGCTGCATCCACTCTTCAGCCTAAGGCCCCTGCCAAGCAGACACCCTGATGGGTCTGCCCGGGTCGACTCTCCTATTCCTGTAGGGGGCAGACTGGCTTACTTTGTCCAGGACTGGATGTTTATTACCTCAGACAAGTGGGTCCTGGAAGTAGTAAGCCAGGGACTGGTTCTCAGCTTCAAAAAATTTCCAAAGATGAGAGCCAGATCTTTTCCACCTGCAGGTCTCTCCGAAACCCTTGCCCTAGAGGCAAAGGTTTCATCTCTTCTGGCCTTAAGAGCCATAGAGAGAGTTCCTACCCTACACGGGGCAAAGGTCTGTACTCCAGGTACTTCCTTACCCCAAGAAAGACTGGGGAGTGGCAACCCATCCTAGATCTAAGATGCCTGAACAAACATCTTTTAAAACCAAAGTTCAAGATGGTGACTCTGGGAATAATTCTTCCCTCTCTAAGGCCAGGGGACTGGCTAGCCTCCCTGGACCTCAAAGGTGCCTATTTTCACATTCCCATCAGGTGCGCCCACAGAAAGTACCTCAGGTTCAAGTTGCCCTCAGGCCATTATCAGTTCAAAGCAATGCCCTTTGGTCTAACATCAGCTCCAAGGGTTTTCACAAAGTGCCTGGCAGTAGTTGTTGCCTTGTTAAGAAGGCAAAAGATTTCCATTTTTCCATATCTGGACAACTGGCTCATAGTGGGTCAGTCTCCAGACCAAGTCAAGTCAGATCTGCAAGTGACCCAGCAAGTGCTCACTTCTCTAGGATTTCTTCTCAACCTTCCCAAGTCAGTTCTCGAACCAGTGCAGCTTCTTACCTTTATAGGGGCAGAGCTGGATACTGTCAAAGCAAGAGCCTTTCTTCCCCTGGAAAGGGCAAGAGTTCTTATAGAACTGGCTTCTTCCTTCAGTCTTCAGATATCCCAACCTGCAAGGCATTTCCTTCAGCTCTTGGGCCACATAGCAGCTTCTACAGCAGTGGTCCAAGGGGCAAGGTTTCAGATGAGGGACATTCAGTTCCATCTGAGGGCCTTTTGGTCCCAAAGGAAGGATCCTCTTACCAAACTGATTCCAGTGACTCGGACTCTGATCCAAGCTCTTCAATGGTGGCAGGATCAGGGCAATTTAAGGCAAGGGGTCCCATTTGTCACTCAGTCTCATTCGGTGTTCCTTACCATGGATGCTTCCCTTCTGGGCTGGGGAGCCCATCTGGGGGCTCTCACTGCCCAGGGACTGTGGTCCCCTCAGGAATCCCTTCTTCATATCAATCTCCTGGAACTCAGGGCAGTTTTTCTGGCCCTGCAAGCTTTCTCTCAGTCAGTGCAGAACATGGTGGCTCAGATCAGAACAGACAATACCACCATTTGGTACATTAACAAGCAGGGAAGCACTCGGTCCACGGCCTTGTGCACAGAAGCCATGAAATTGTGGTCCCTGGCTTATTCCCTGCAGACCTCTCTGATAGCAGTCCACCTTCCAGGGAAGGACAATGTGCTAGCAGATGCACTGAGCAGGATCTCCCAAGGCCATCACGAA
Source organism: Neoceratodus forsteri (assembly GCA_016271365.2). Taxonomy (NCBI): domain Eukaryota; kingdom Metazoa; phylum Chordata; order Ceratodontiformes; family Ceratodontidae; genus Neoceratodus; species Neoceratodus forsteri. The sequence goes on along the minus strand of JADMNL010000028.1, from coordinate 242,527,259 downwards.
TGGTCCCTGGACCCTCGGGTGTTGAAAGTGATTTTTTCAAGGTGGGGCACTCCAGAGATGGATCTCTTTGCAGCCCCAGACAATCACCAACTTCCTCTCTTTTGTTGCAGACCCCCAGTCTTGGGTCAGTCCTTCTGGATGCTCTGATTCTGAACTGGGAAGGGACATTTCTGTATGCCTTCCTTCCCTTTCCCCTACTGTTCAAAGTTCTAGTCAAGATAAGGTCACAACCTTGCAAAGTGATCCTGACTGCTGCAGACTGGGCCAGCAGCCTTGGTACCCCCTGTTGCTGTCTCTAGCAGTCCATCTTCCTCTGTCTCTCCCCAGGAATTACAGCCTGTTAACCTTCTCTCAGGGGAGGATTTGGTACCCCAGTCTTTGGTCTCTCAGTCTCAAGGCATGGCTCTTGAAGAGTTAGAGTATGCAGATTTGCATCTGTCTCAGGGGATTCTGGATATTCTCAAAGCCTCTTGAAAGCCCGCCACCAGAAAGACCTATATTTCCAAACAGAAGAGATTCAGCATTTGGTGTTCCAAGAAGCTTATTTCTCCAGAGACTGCTGAATTGCCTACAGTTCTGGATTATATGGTCCATCTGAATGGCCTAGGCCTCAGACCAGCTACTCTCAAGGTACACTTGTCAGCTGTTACTGTTTTTCTGTCAGTGGGGAAGTCTTCCTTACTATCATCTCATCCTGTGTTCTGTACATTTTTCAAGGGATTGCTTCATACCAATCCTCCCTTTAGGGATCCTGCCTCTGCCTGGGACTTAAATGTTTGCATTGCTCAACTTATGCAATCTCCTTTTGAGCCTATGTCCTCAGCAGAGCTTAAGTACTTGACTTAGAAAAGTGTGTTTTTGGTAGCCATTACCTCTGCCAGACGTATCAGTGAATTGCAAGCCCTGTCAGTGGAACCTGATTTTATATCCTTTCATAGGGATAAAGTGGTCCTTAGAACCAATAGAAGGTTCTTACCCAAAGTGGTTTCAGACTTTCACTTGAATCAGTCTGTCTCTTCCTGTCTTCTTCACTGATCATTCTTCCTCAGGAGAGAGGAGGCTACACAGTTTAGATGTTAAAAGAGCCCTTAGCTACTACATAGAGCGTACCAAGGGTCACGTGTTTGATTCCCTCCAGTTGTTCCTCACTTATGGAGACGTGGGAAAGGGCAAACTTGCCACCAAGAGAACTATTGCCATGTGGATTGTGTCTTGTATACAGTTCTGCTATGAGAAACTGGGAAAGATTCCACCCTCAGGCCTGAGGGCTCACTCTACAAGAGGTACAGCTGCTTCCCTGGCTGCTGCCAGGGATATCCCTCTCTTAGAAATTTGTCAAGCAGCCACCTGGAAAACAGTCCATACCTTTGCCAAGCTTTACTCTCTGGATATCCAGGCTAGGAGTGATGCTTGGTTGGGCACAGCAGTACTTCAGAGCCTATTCCCAAAGTAGGTTCTCCCCCTCCTCCATGGAGGTACTGCTTGGTAGTCTGCAGATAGTCAGAATAAAGCAAAACTTCACGTTGTTTGAAGAAAAAATTACTCACCTTAGTAATTGTGTTTCTTCTAATGGAGTCTTGCTGTATTCTGACCTCCCTGCCTCCCCTCTCATAACCTGGTTTTTGGGTAGTGGGTGGGCAGGTGCAGTGTTGCACCCCAGAGGTACTTCTTACACACCCTCCCCTTTTTGTTTGGGTGTTTGGTTGTATTTATCCTTATTTGGATTGGTTTTTGGTTTTGGGTTTTCTGACTTGAGTCTTCCTTGGGAATCCAAAACTCTTTGTTGCCAGTTGGCTAGTAAAAATGTTACAATTTCCACATGGGATAGTTAGTGAGTTTTTGCTCGTAAGAATCTGACAGTTGGGTTTCAAATGGCTGCAGACAGAGACCTTAACCGAGCTCGAGCTCAACGTTCTATGCACTGAATAGAAAATTAACCCTATGTTCTCCAGGGCAGTTTAAAGGCTGGAGCTAACTGCAGATAGTCAGAATACAGCAAGACTCCATTAGAAGAAACATGGTTACTAAGGTGAGTAATTTTTTCTTCCAGTTTATTAAGTCCGAGGCAGGGGTAGGCGAATCTGATGAACCTCTTTCAACTGCAGTTTACTTTGTTACTCTGTAAAGGATTATTGGGGGAGGTAAAATCCAACTTACATGTGTTTTTGGGAATTCCACACTCATAATGTTTTTTTTTTTTGTTTGTTTTTTTGTTTCCTCACATCCAGATCAACGAATACATTGAAGCAGTACAAAAAGCAGTAGAATATGTCACCATAGCAAATATAGGAATACAATCCAGGGCTGCCCCGAGCCTGCGACACAGCTTTGGGGCCGGGGAACCCTGTTTTGCATTTATTACACTGTCTAGGTACCAGTGCCTGCATATAGAGGAGATGCAAGTATAGGGGGAGGGGGCCATCTGTTCTCCCACACGTTATCCTTTCATCTTGCACTGACACTCTACATCTGTGTCCGTTTTTAATCTCTCAGCCCCATCCGTGGTCTTTCACTTGTGAAACCATTTGGTTATGGGACAAAAGTTGGGTCATACTACATAACATAAGAGTTACCCCAAAATTCATACATACATAGTTGCCAGCAGATTTGGACTATTGGTCTGTCTTGTCTGCCCGACCCAGCTCATTGGTAGTTCCATCAAGATGTGAAGATTTCAGTTCTCTCATTGAGGCCAAAAGTGATTTTTTCCATATGGTAGATGGAATTCATTGTATCCCTTCAATGACCTAAATCCGTCAGCCTGTTAGGGGACATAGATTGTTTGGCAGCCAAAAGGAAAATACCAGAGAGGTATTTCTCCCTTCTGTCTTGCAAAGCCCAAAGGTATTGATGCAGAAGGACGATCTCTGGAGAGAGTGGCACCCTGGTATGCAGGATCTCCACTGTTGCTGCTTCCAACTCCCTGATAAAGGATCTCACTACTGGACAGGCCCACAGAATGTGGGTGTCTATTCCCGACAGAGTCTACAGCAGGCAGTACTATGTTACTTACTATATTTAGCCGTGTTGATCAATTTTTTGAAAAGCAAAGCAAATGCTTCCAAGCATATTCCCGCCAGATATGGGACTAAGTGATCCTGTCCTCCTCAGAGCAGCCTCTCTCCAACTCAGTCTGGTCTGTTGCTTTACCTGTTTCTGTACCCAACTTCACTGCCACATATAGGGAGGTATAACGTTGTGTGGCTTGGGTGGCTCGGTAAAGTACAGAAATTAAATGTGCTAAAGTTGGGTTCCTAATGTGTCATCAAGGCAAGAATCATTATGGGAGCATGGGCTGGATCCCGTTCTTTCGGAGAATGATACTCAAGGTAATGTTGGACCAGGAGACGGTGAAAAAAATCTCACTGGTTCAGGCAGTATTGATCCTGTATCTCTTGAAACAGGTGTATTGTCCCCCCAAAACAGAACTGAAAGAGATAAATTAGGTTATTCCTGCCCCATCTGCGGCATATGTGGTCTAAACAGGAAGGTGGAAAAATGTCCAGTTGCACTGTTGGGCATACCCATCGTTCAGCCACGGCTAGTTTCAGGATGGGCACCGTTTACCGCCATGTCTGACATATCAAAGCTATCCAGGGATTGCAGTGAGCCTCAGTGCAGCAATCTGGGTTATCTAAGGTAAAAACTTACCTTGTCATGTCCCATGAGGGAAGCAAAGCCCACTCCATATCCAGCCATTGCAGTCCATGTACAGTTTACTTTGGGGCCACACAAACAGTATCCGGAGTTGTGAAATTGCATGATAAATTCAGAGGTCAGGCAGCACCAATCCAGCTCTGGCCTTCTACAGCATCACTATCTAACTCTAGGACACCATCCATTCCGGACTAATCGGGAAATGGCAGTCTACTACCATCTCCAGTCCCATTCTGAAATAGGAAGGGGAACATTTTGAAAGTAATATAAAAAGCCCTCCCTCATCCGCACCATGTCCACCCTTCTAATTAAACTTACTGGCAAATGTTGCCATTGCTGCAGGTCCGAGTGAGGGAGCCGTAGTTAGCTTAGCATAATCCATCTTTAGATAGAGTAATGCCAAGATATTTAAGGGCCCATCCAGTTTCCTGGTTGGGAAGGGTTAACCTAATCAAGATGAATATTCTCCCCGGTATTCTATATTTGATGCAGATGTTACATTTGGGGCTAACAAAGGGAGATACAAAAAGGGTGGAATAGGCATTCTCTGGGTTCATATGGAGAGGGAAAAGGCCATGAACAAGCCTGAAAAGACTGAAAGTGAAGAAAAATAAGGGGGTATCTGAATTTTCCTGATTTAGGTAACTATTATTTGGCAATACAGCAGAGGTATATAGCAGACTGGGTACATCAACTTAAAGTAGCTAGCTGGGTAGAATTGAAGCAGCTGGGCATCCTTGGGAGACTCACAGCCTATCTACATGGTGGGGAGCCAGGCCTATAAGATGTAGGGTTGGGGGTAACCCGCTAGTGGAACAAGTGCTAGAGGCTTGGAGGCAGCTGGGAAAACTTGGATTAGCACAGAAAGGTGAGGGGTGGGAGAGGAAGGGGATTCAAAGTGGGGGTAATTTGCTGGTACAGGGTATAAATATGTACCTTTGACACTACGCAGCGGAGTCTCCAAGTTGGTGGTCAGCACAGGTTCAGATATTTGCAGGTTAGGACCTTTGTTGGCAGCCTAGAACGGGAGGCACCAGAGCAATTTGTATTGGATGCTGTGGAGAGCCTGGTATGTCAAGCTAAGGTGGACGCGAATGGATTTATTGGGAAGGCAGCTAAGAAGGGGAAACGGAGATTTCTGGATTTGACGGGGAAACAAGATTATTATAGGAAAGGGACGAGGGGAAACATATCTCGGAAGGGAACTGGGAGCTGGTGCTATCAATACATGCAAGGATCATGGCCTGTAACAAGTACAAGGAAATGTACTACAAATTTATACAGAGGTTATATTATCCATCGGTTATATTACATGAGGCACACCCCTCGATATCACCTATGTGTGGGAGATGTGGACTGGGGAGGTGCATGCATATTCACTGTTTTTGGTCATGCCCTGTGTTACAAGTATTTTGGGGGGAAGTGGTGGCAGAGATCACCAAAATGGCAGGGAAGGATATGGGAAAAGACCTTCTGGAGTGTTTGTTCGGAGTAGAAGTTGGGGAAGATGACGAATGGGTGCCACTACCCAGGTGGGTAAGGATACTATATGTATTGGCCCGTCACTGTATACAAAATACGTGGGTTTCCTGTGTAAGTCCCACAATTCAGCAATGGCGTAACCTAATCCTGCAAACTCTGGCTCTGGAAAGATTGACTCAGGTGATATGGGATAGAAAGGAGTTTTTTATAAGAAATTGTACCCCTTTCCTGTCCTTACTGAGTCCAGGGGAAGAAGTGGTATTAAGGGTGGGGTTGTAGGGATGAGAGGGAGGCCTGAAAGTTTTCTAATATGTGATATATGCTGTACATAGGGTTGGAATAACCTAATTTAATGTTATGGCTAAAATGTGTAAAGTTAGATGGAGACATTATGAAATCTGAACTCTGATGGGTAAATGTATGTACTTGATTGCACTTGTTTGTCTGCCTGTCAGTTGTCTGTTGTATTAACTTACCTTGACAAAATCAATGTAGAGGGTAATGGCTGGGGATACGGTGATAACCATGCTATAATCACCTTGAGTGGTTACTAGGGCAACATGGTAAACCTCGAGAGCGCAGCCCGAGAGGTTTACTGTAGCCCTAGCAACCAGTAGAGGTGATTTCAGTGTGGTTGTCACCCGATCCCCAGCCATCATCTTTTATAGTGTATGGTCAAAAAAACACTGTTTGCATTCTATGTGTGAGAATTATGGAACTCTGGTGCATTCTTTTTTGTTATGCCTCTGTTTTGGAAGTTCCGAAGTGGGGGTAACAACTTCTAAAATTCTACACAGTGCATAACAAAGCTGTGCAACTGCCGATTATGGTGGTTAATAGGCACTTACCATACATTATAAAGATATTATACCAAAAAAGAGAACAGCCCAAATGAGATGTAAAATCTCATTTTCATTACAATTTATGATTTTTTGAGGGAGGAACAGAAATTGAATTATATAGTCTTTGTATTCTGGAGGAGGAGTGAAAACTTTCTCCCAACAATAGTTAAAAAGCGGGGGCGCAAATTCACATGTTTCACTTTGATGCCACAGCTTATGCAGAACAGTGCCCCTTACAAACTTTAAACATATTGTAAATACTTGGTTGAGATTTCCAAGTATTGGGTTAGCCCCGTGGTGTGGCAGCAACATAGCGCCACTGGGGGTACTAGGGTTTTACCACACGCAACCCTGATTTGGGGGGGGGGCTGAAGTGTCACAGAGGTCTGGTGTTGGACTTCTGGGGAGGGAGGGCACAGGCTGTCTGGCATTTGCCACCTCCTGCCAGTCACGGAGTGGTATTGTGTGGTCTCTTAAGGCAACCGCTTTGCCCACCCTCCAAGCTGGAGGAAAGGATGCTGCCATGATAACAGTCAGCATGCAGGACATAAGAAATTGAGGCTAAGCAAATGAATACTACTAGAAGAATTAAAAGAGCTAGTGTACTGCCTGGAATAGTACCTTTCAGAAATAGTCCTCGGTCATTTCTTACATCTGAAGTATTCCTTCTTTTCTGTTTTGCTAGTCGGAAGGTTTTCTACCTGACAGTACTAGATGTGCTGTGTGAAACCGCACTCTGCTTGGAGGCCGCCATAGTCCGTTCTGTTCCTCCCTAGATATCAGTAGTGTGACCTCACTGACTGTGACATTCCTAGTGATCAGGAAGAACCAATCTCCTGTGACTTGATGGTAACTTTTGACACGTTAAAAAATCAGGCAGCAGGGCTTGTGACGTAACAGTGAAGTCATATGCTGATGATGCAGTGGGAGAAATGGAACTAGATACTGTATGTCTTACAGGTAAAGCACCGCTTTTCGTATCACATCCAATACTGTTAGCTAGAAAACCATGCAGTGAGCACATAGAAAAACACTTTAGAAACAAAAAGTAATAAGGGACTACTGTACTACATCTGCTTGCTTTTTTTTGGCGCTACTAGCTCTTTAATGTTCAGTGCACATATAGGGAAACCAGGTCACACGGATACAGTAAGAGAGAGAGCTAATCACTGGGGGGGTGGGATAGTAGCTAGCAGTGTCGGGAGGATATATGGAACGTGGGGGTGAAGGGGGAGCAATATGTTGCTGGGTTGAAATGTCTTTATGACTTCATGTTGAGTGTTCAACTGAAAAAAGAGAATTTCATACATTAAAATTATAGCACGTTTAGTATTGCATTTATGATGATGTATATTGAAAGATGCTGCAGTGACCGTAACCTAATGTCTACTGTGTGTTTTGTTTAATAAAAAAAAAAAAAAAGAAGAAGAAAGAATTTCATATACTGACTGGCCATTCTTGTTCTGTCTCTCAAGCCTCTCTGTTGAAGCTGTGGTACCGTGAACTAGAGGAGCCACTCATACCTCCAAAGTTTTACAAACAGTGCATCAGTAACTACGAAAACCCAGAGGCCGCAGTGGCAGTCGTTGAGTCGTTGCCTGATCTGAGCAGACTGGTCCTTTGTTACCTCATTCACTTCCTACAGGTGAGTCATCCTGTGCAATGAGTCATCAGATGCATCCGTGTATCTCACTCACCTCCCTCATAAAAGAACCTTGTGCTTACAGGATCCATTTATCCTCAAAGTGCACTGAAGTAATAATGGTACCTTATTATATTTGGGGGCTTATGGTGCTGAGCTACAAACTTAGTGCCAAACTTAACAGGCACAACCCTCCTTTTGTATTTATTTTTTTTTAATTTAGACAAGGCTGCCACTAGGATTGTGTCAAACAATTGCTGAATTAGAGATACAAACAAATGCATACCTTAAAGCACTACCCAAGTAAGGTTCAAATTTAGGTTCATACTAAGATATAAAGAGCTGAGACGGTGAGCCCATGTTCGCGCCTGTCATTTTACCCATAATACGTCTTACTGTTACCTCCAAGATATATGAATCTAGTCTTCTCTTGAATTGATTCTTGTTTCTGCTTGTTATAACCTCTAATGGCAATTGATTCCAAGGTTTCACCACCCTCTGTGTGTAGAATGCCATCCTTTTATTTGTGCTACATTTTTTAGGTCTTAGTGGTAGAGGGTGCCCCCTAGTGCTCGTTCTATCACTTTTGAATTCCAGGTTTAATTCATTTAGCAAGTAGTTGTCTTCCATTATATCATAGCATAAGAGGTAGGTCTCCCCGTATTCTTCTACTTTCAAGAGTCATAAGGTTTCATTTTTGGAGGCAATTGTTGACTCAGAAGGGTCAGAAAGTATTTTGAGATTTAAATGGATGCGCCTTACTTGCCAGATTCTCCTGGAGGGGCAGTCTAGATCATATTTTTGGGGGGGAGAGGTGTAGGTACATTGAACAAGTTGCAACATTACAGAGGTTTGAAGGGGCTTGTGGATTGGGCTATAGAAGTGCCTTGCTCCACATGGGAGGAGCAACACAAGGTATATAAACAAAAAAAAAAAAGGCATTTCTTGGTCTGTAGTTTTTATGTTTCACACTGAAATATCGTTAAGCATGACTACCAATGTCAAGGTAATATCCAGTGAGCCAGTTACCTACTTTAACTTTCAGATTTCTACATCTGCAGTACTGATCTGATGTTTTTTTTTGTATTTGTTACACATGTCAGTGCTGCAGTAGTGATGAAGTAAATGTCTTCTGCTCACCTGGGACCAGCTGGTTAGCATTTTTGGATGAGCATGTGAAATAAGAGCGCGGCGGTTTGACATCAGCTGAGTTTTGAAACTGTAGTAATCTGAAAGCTTTGGTTAGTGCTGGGCTCATCGGGAGTTACCTTACCATTGACAGTGAAGCATTACCATATTTCACTCTGAAACATGGAAACCAAAGATTCCAACTTAATGTTGTCAAGAAATACTCCTAATTTTAAAGCTTAAAACTTTTTCCTGACCCTTTTGGGCAGTGATTTAAGGCATACTTGGCACTGTTGAGTGAAGTGGTTTGCACAGTGAGCCAAAATATTTTAAATGTACAAGTGCTAGCCAGACTGCCTTTGAACACTGTGCAAGTGCTGTCAAAATACAGTAAGACAGCTCATGGAAATTTCAAGGTTGAGGGCCTATTCTAGATTTTTTTTTTAGCCAGGTTTGGCTCACTGTTTTTTTTTTTTTTTTTTTTGTTTTTGTTTGGGGGCATCTTAACCTGGTCAGTTTGTTGCCCCAACACCCCCCCCTCCACTGTTGCAAAACATCTTAAGTTGTGTCGTACATGGATGGAGTGCTGGGGCTGCAGTTCTACTCCATAGGGACATACTGTGTGAAGTGCTCCACACATAAGCCTCAGAGTATGGACAGCTCTTGGTCCTCTCTGGAAGCTTGTTTGGGCAGAAACTTCGCCTTATTAATATTTATGCTCCAAACACGGATACCCCAGCATTTTTTAGAAAGTTTTTTTCAAAGGTGGCAGCATTAGGAGAGGGTACAATTTTGAGTGGAGATTTCAGCTGCGTTGTTAATCCTCAGTTGGACCATTCCTTAGGCTCTACCGCCACAAACAAACTCATGAATCAGGCAGTCAGGGCAGGGACGGAAGAGATTGTGTTGGTAGATACATGGAGGGAGTGTCACACCACCATGAAAGACTTTACATTTTACTCTAACATGCATGATTCCCACTCAAGAATTGACTACATTTTAGGGAGCAAAATAGATTTCCATAAATTCATGAACCGCTTATTCCACCCCATAGTGAATACAGACCATGTGGCTGTCACGGTGGATCTTCAAGTGGGGGACTGGACAAAAGCAACTTTTTGGAGAATGAACTCTTCCTTACTAGGTGGGGAGGATTTCAAGCGCCTGGTTAATGACACAATAAAGGACTATTTGAGAGACCATAGTGGCACCAAAGTAAAAGAACAATGTTTATGAGATGCACAAAAAGGAAAACTCATTCTAGGGACATGGATATGTTGTTCATCCACACTCATTGGCAGGTATCCTTGCCGCTTTAAATCTTGCCGGAAGGTCTTCAAGCTTGCTCCTCCCACCCACCCGGGTGGTATAACTCTCGGCTCCGCCCCATGACGCCAGATCTTCCTTACCGCTTGGAAGCTCAGGTTCCCTCCTTAACGCTCTGCGTTTGAGACTGGTTCCTATTTCTCCGTTTGCGGTTTAAAATAAATTTTGCAAAAGACTTCCAGTCTTCTATCCCCAGCAGCTGCGATGGACAAATCGACTCCCGGTTGGAGATGCCCATGCGACTGAAGATGTCTCGGACGGATCCACACCCACGTGTGTCTACTGCTTAGGCCTTGAGCACGACCCGCAGGCTTGCGACCTGTGCTCATCTTTCTGACCTCGTCCTCGAAGACGTGCTGCCCGATTGCAACTGGGCCGTCGAGCGTTTCCCTCGGTGAAGTCCAAGGAGGCCCGGTTGGCGGTGTCCAGCGGCGGCGGGCTTCGCGGATCAGCTCGGCGGATGTGAGCCCTCGAAGAGGAGGCGGCGCCGTCATATTCTCGCCGCGGCATTTATCCCGCTCTCTGGGTTCTTCCTACACGGCTTCTTTTAAGGAGCTTTGTCTGTCCCTCTCCACTAAAGGAGAAGGGCCTGCGTCTGCTGGACCTTATTCTCGGTCCAAAAAGAGGGACAGGGGTAAGTCCCTCCGTCGACGCTCTTGGGGCGGGAAAGGTCCCTCTCCCGGGCCGTCGACCGTCGCCTTCGATCGACCGGCTCACACTGGCCCTCACGGTGTCCCGTGCCAGGTCAGTTGGACCGAGACTCCAACCGATGAAGTCGTAGATTTTCTCGACCCATTGGACGGGCTGTCGCTTTAGCAGCCGAGATTCCTCTCCGGTTCCCCGGAGGAGTTGAGGATCCCGTGGCTCGCCTGTGCCTCCGTTCCGGAGCCCTCGGATGGACCATCCGAGCCGAAGGAGTGCGGTTCGGCCGACACCTCCCGCACCGACCTCGAAATTCCGGGACTCTGGTCTCGGTCTCGACCTTCAGCGGTCCAGCCGATCCCCCGTCATGGCGGTCTCGGTCTCGGCATCGCTGAAGCGGCGTCGCCGCTCGCCCTCGCCCTCCTCTCGGATGAGGAGGCTCGTAAATTCACGCCGGGACGGTACGAGATCTATGTTGCAACAGTCTTCCTGGCCGGAACAAGCCGACCCGCCGCCTTCCCCGGCCATTAAGTGGCTGTCACCGGAACGGCCGACACAACCCCTCGACTTATCCGAGGAGCCTATACCCAGGCCGGTTGTTCGGCCAAAACCAGCTGCTCCACCGATTCCGGTGGAACCTCCGCCTCCACAGCCACCAATTGGGGCTCCGACCAAGGATTCTCGGTCGGCTAAGGGTCTACCCCATCGGCTGTCAGTTACCCTCACTCCCGACCGACCTCGGCAGGTGAAGGGTGGCTCAGGCCAGAGGCAGCTCTTGAGGACTCTTCCGAGTCCGAAGATGATTCCTCCTTTTTCTCAAGCGACTGGACTTGGAGTCTTCAGGGAGGTCAGTCAATGGGCGATAGCCGTCGTCCTTCCTAGGACTGCTTGGCTCATCTCGGAGTCTACGGGATGGAGCTCGAACCTGTTCCAACGGGCCAGGTATCCCTCACGGAGATTCTGGACCGAGGGATTCTCCGGCGGAGGCCTTTCCGGTGGCCGAGGCCATAGTGGGTCCGGCACTGGAGCTTTGGCAGCGCCCTGCTTCCTGCCCTGCGCCTTCGGCCAGGATGGCCAGGAAGTATGCGGTCCCTACCGGTTCCTTGTCCGGTTTTGGAACACCCTCTGCTGAGGGTTGGTTACCGAACAGCGTTTTCCGGTAGCGCCCGGTAGCGCCAGGGATGTGGACAAACCTCCTGACAAGGGTCCAAGAAATTGGACTATGTCGGGCGAAAAGTCTCGCTTGGCCCTCTCTCGGCCTTCGCCAGCTGTCTGGCCGCCCTCATGGCACATTTTTCTCATGCCCTGTTGGGCTCCCTGGATGAGGTCATCCTCATCTTCCCGCCGATCTGCAGACTACGGTTAAGCAGGTGGGGACCAGGCAGGCAGTGGCCAAACAGCAGCTCCAGACTGCTTTGGATATAGGGACTCATGTGCCAGATCGGTGGCGGCCGCAGTGGCTATCGTCGTGGGCTTGGCTGAGGATATCCACCTTTACTCGGATACCCAGCACAAGTTGGCGGATGTTCCTTTTGGGACTGACCTCTTGGCCCTGGGGTGGAAGGTCACCTGCAGAAGATCGAGAAGTCAATGCCACCTGGACTCGGTCTCTTCCGCCAGAAGGACAAAGGCCGTAAACCACAGCCTAAGCCCTTTCGTCCTTCTGTGCCCCGGCGCGCCCGGCCCAGCAACGTCCAGCCAGCAGGCTCGGCCTTGGCATCCCAAACCCAAGCCGCCGGCTTCCTCTAACAGGAGGCAGGAGGAAGGGCCCAGGAGGTCCCTCGCTGGTCCCTCCTCCAAGCCTGCCCAGTGACGGGCTGAGGGTGTCGCCCCATTCCCGTCCACCTACCCCTGGGTCCCCTGCGGGGACGGCTCCGCACTTCCGTTCCGCCTGGTCCGCTGTTACCACGGACAGGTGGGTCTTGGAGGTGGTGGGAAGAGGCCTGCCTCTGGAATTCGAGCAGGCACCACCCTTCAGAGCCGTGGCCTCGGGGCCGGGATCCCCAGCCTCACTGGCGGCTCGCCGAGCCGACATCGCCTCTCCTCCAGAAGGAGGTGGTAAGAGAGGTGGTGGACCCTCCTTCAGACCCAGGGTTTGTGTCCAGGTACTTCCTGGTTCCGAAGCGGACGGGGGCTGGCGCCTCATTCTCAGACCTACCGACCTAAACAAGTTCCTAAGGTCTCGAACCTTCAGGATGGTCACTCTGGCTCAGATAATACCATCCTTGGAGCGCGTGTGGTTCTGCTCTCTGGACTTGCAGGACGCGCTTTTCACGTCCCTATCCGTCCGCTCACCAGAGATTCCTTCGCCTGGAGCGGAAGGATCCTCTTGAGTTCAGCCATGCCCTTCGGCTTGTCTCCAGCTCCAGGGTCTTCACCAAATGCATGGCAGTGGTGACAGCATTCCTGCGGCGCCGAGGGGTCCGGGTGTACCCTTACCTGGACGACTGGCTGATAGCAGCTCCCTCCAGGAAGGAGGCGGAGTGGTCCAGAGATCTGGCCCTCCAGGTCTGCTCTCAACTGGGCCTCCTTATCAACGAGGCCAAGTCGGAACTCGAGCCGAAGCAGGTGATTCTATTCATCGGGGCGCAGCTCGACTCTCTTCGAGCCAGAGCGCGGCTCCCGGCGGACAGGGCCGAGGTTCTTTCCTCCTTTGCCCGATCATTTCTGGTTGGGCAATTGCGCCCTGCCCGGGACTTCCTGCGCCTCCTGGGTCTCATGGCGGCCTGCACCAGCGTGGTCCGTTGGGCCCGCTGGAACATGCGTCCCCTTCAGTGGGGACTGGCCAGCCAGTGGTCACAACGCTGCGATCCCTTGGACCAGCTTGTGTCGGTGACACAGGGGATGTGGAACGCTCTCCAGTGGTGGACCGTTCCAGATCATTTGCAGGAGGGCATCCTGCTCGTCCGCCCGAGCCGACGGTCTCTCTATCGGCCGATGCCTCTCTGATGGGTTAGGTGCCCATCTGGGGAACACGGGCTCATGGCCTCTGGTCCCAGCGGAGTCCCGATGCCACATCAACCTGCTGGAGCTCCGGCGGTCCGCCTAGCTCTCACGCCTTTGCTCCGTTCCTCCGGGGTCAAGTGGTCCGGTCCAGGCGGACAATACCACGACCATGTACTATCTAAACCGCCAGGGCGGGACGCGGCTCCATGCTTCTATGCAAGGAAGCTCTCCGCATTTGGTCACTGCGCAGCCTGGAGGCGGATCTCCTAGCCATTCACGTGGCAGGAGCCTCCAACACCCTGGCCGATGCCCTGAGCGGATAGGGGCTGCATCCCACGAGTGTCTCTCCTGCCGGAGGTAGTACAGCATCTGTTCTCCCTTGGGGCACACCTCAGGTGGACCTGTTTGCCTCCAGGAGAACGGCTGAGTCTGTTCCATGCCGCCCCTCAGCAGGGCTCGCTGCAGGGGGATGCCTTCTCGAGGCAGTGGACCCCGGGCCTCTTTTACGCCTTTTCCCCATTTCCCTTGATCCACAAGGTGCTTCTCAAGGCGAGGAGGGACAAGGCGCAGGTGATTCTGATAGCCCCAGACTGGCCTCGCCAGTTCTGGTACCAGATCTCCTCAGTCTCAGCTCCAGGACTCAGCGGCTTCCAGCTCGCCGGACCTGCTCTCAGTCAATCAGGGAAGGTGTTCCATCCGGACCTTCAATCCCTGCACCTGACGGCCTGGTTCCTGGCGGCTAGAGTTCCAGGCCTTGGGTCTTTCCGACGAGGTCCTCAATGTAGTTGAGGCGTCCCAGTAAGGAGTCGACCAGAAAATGCTATGCCTTCAAATGGAAAAGGTTTTCCATTTGGTGTCAGAGGCAAGGGCGGACCCTTCCTCCTGTTCCTTGGCAAGCATCTTGGACTAGTTATGGTCCCTTTCTAGTCAAGGGCTTGAGGTCGGCGACCTAAGGGTGCACCTGGCCATCTCTCTGCTTACGAGAGCGGGCGGGAAGCAGTCGGTGGCGTGAGGAGAAGGTGGTCTGCGCTTTTCAAGGCCTTGATCACATTTCCCCTCCAGTGCGGGAACCCCCACCTCCGTGGGATCTACTGCTGGTACTGGCAAAGCTCATGGGCAAAGCCATTCGAACCTATGCACAGGTGTGCTCTCTCTCACTGTCGTGGAAGACCGCCTTCTTGGTGGCTATCCGTCAGCCAGAAGGATGGGAGAGCTCCAGGCGCTTTCCGCCAGTCTCCTTACCTGGTCTTCCCACAGGGACAAGGTTGTCCTCGCCCCCACCGAAATTCCTTCCGAAGGTGGTGTGGGTTTCACCTTAACCAGGTGTTGACTCTGCGGTGTTCTACCCCAATCACACCTCGGAGGCCGATATAGGCTCCATGCTCTGGACCTAGAGGCGCTCAGCTTATTATAAGAAGCGACGGCTGGAATTGGGAGAGGTTCATAGCTGTTTGTCACCTACGCTGAAGCCGCATCTGGCAGACCTGCAGCCAAGCGGATGATAAGCAGGTGGGTAACCTCCTGCATAGATCTCTGTATAAGTTGGCGGGCATGGAGCTCCCAGAGGATAAGAGCTCATTCTACCCGCCATACTGCTGCAACGGTGGCTGCTTCAGGGACGTCCCTATCCAGGAAATCTGCAGGGCTGCTACCTGGAAGTCAGCAAACACCTTCATTACCCATTACCACATCGACCTTGTGTCACGCCGGGATGCTGGTTTTGGGGCCTCGGTTCTCCAGTCTCTCTTTCCAAGTAAGTATTGGGGGTGTCGTCTTGCCTCCTCCTCCCGGAGAACTGCTAGAGTCTGCCAATGAGTGTGGATGAACAACATATCCATGTCCTAGAAATACAGGTTACTCACCTGTAACAGGAGTTCTAGGAATGGTATATGTTGTTCATCCACGATACCCACCCGACTCGCTTACGCACAACCTGAGCTTCCAGCGGCCAGGATCTGGCGCAAGAGCGAGAGTTATACCACCCGGGTGGGTGGGAGGAGCAAGCTTGAAGACCTTCCGGCAAGATTTAAAGCGGCAAGGATACCTGCCAATGAGTGTGGATGAACAACATATACCATTCCTAGAACTCCTGTTACAGGTGAGTAACCTGTATTTATCTCTTATGCCTCTCTAATAAAGAGACACTAGACAGAAATGCAAACTAGATTAGAGGCCAGTCTCTGGGATTTAGAGGGGCAGCATAAACAGACAGGGAGTTCCGATTTATTTGCTAAAATGAGAAGGGTCCATAAGGAGCTTCAACCCCTGATAGATTATAAAACAGTTTTGAGTTGAGATGGCGTAGATGGGTGATGCATATATTGATAAAGAACCCATATTCTGTCCCTAAGACATTTCTGTGTATAACAGTATGTAAATACCTGGGGTGCAGGTGTTAAGCCTATCACTGTATCTCTTTTTGATGACATTATATAATATCTGAATGCAATATTTGTAGCCTATGTGTTACTTGTTACACTGTTGTAACGTAAAGGGGATAAACAAGGTGGGCACTGAGGGGATACTCGGGCTGAGGAAGGGAAGGGACACGAGAGGGCATGGCCTTGGATTAGAGGGGGGAAGATTTAGGACAGAAATGAGGAGACACTTTTTCACAGAGAGGGTCATGGCAGAATGGAATGCTCTACTGCATGAGGCGGTAGCCTGTCACGACAGTGGGTCGTTTCAAAGGGGATGGGACAAGGTGGGGGGCAATTGGGAAGGGGAGGGAGGTCAGCTACAAGGTGAGGGCGCTAGCTGCACACTCGCGCAGATTTGATAGACTAGGTGGCCGATTTCTACTGGCAAATTTGTGTGTTTGTATTTTTGTTTTTACTCTTGACAACAAAAGTGAATAAAAAAAAATTATAAAACAGAGGCTAGCTTAATAAGATACCTAAATCAGAAATACTTTGAGCTTCGAAATAGGGCAGGGTGTCTGCTGGCCTTTTATCTTTGTAAGGCCCAGGTGGATCGCTGTGCTAAAAAGGTTCACATTGCAAGGGACGGTGGTCCAGTTGCCTTTACTCCCATCTTATTATCAAACAGTATATCAAAAAGACAGGATGACCTAGGTAGAAGACAGTAGGATCCAGGACTTTTTAAGCAAGGCTGAACTCCCAGGCCTGACAGAGGAAGACGAGAGACATGATTGATGTTCCCATAACATCAGATGAGATAGAGAGAGTAACAACTGATATGCAACCGGGGGAATCGCCTGTCCCAGATGGTTATAATACTAAATTTTACCAAACCTTTGAGGTTAATAGAATTTTGCAGAAATTAGTTCACCCAAACCAGTCAGGTTTTATACCTGAATGGCATCTCTCTGATAACAGCAGACGCTGCATCAGTATTTTCCAGGAGGAGGGAAAAAGGCTAAAGAACAACAAATTACCATCAGGATCAGTGCAGAAAAGGCCTTTTACAGGCTTAGCTGAGACTTTGTGTTTGTAGTACTGACAAAATACAGCTTCAGGGACAGATTCTGCTGCTGACTCGGGGGGGTTTGTATCGTGAGACCTACGGCTCAGGTAAAGGCTAACAGTACAGTATCACATCTCCTTTCCATTAATAGGGTCATGAGGCAAGGGTGCTCCCTGTCACCCTTGTTCCTACTCAGTATAGAACCACTGACTGTAATGGTGAGGTTACACCCAGACCTTGAGGGTATTAGAATGGGGGGGATTCTGACTTCATTACATGTGGATGATAACAAGTTGTATCTCAGGAGCCCTGTTCGTACTTTCCTGATTTTGCAACACATTCTAAAGGCATATGAGCAAGCATCAGGGTTCAAAATTAATGAAGGAAAAACTGAAGTAGTCCTTATCAGTGGCACCCTCACACCTACTTTAAAGCAGCTAATCCCCTTTTAATGGGATACTTCTCAAATTCGATATCTTAGGATACATGTCCCAGAAGGCTTGAAGGGAATCTAGTTAGCAAATTATGGCAGACTCATAAATTAGGTTCTGTTGAACCTGAAACAGTGGGAGATACTCCTTCTGTCCCTGCTAGGAAAAAGTAGACTTCATACGTATGAATGTTCCTCTTCCACAGACGCTCCAATTGAATATTCCCCAAACAGAATGGACAAAGCTCAGTAAAGCCCTGCATCAATTTATATGGGGTAGTAGAAAGGCGAGGATACGATGGGCAGACCTTCAGAGGCCCAGAGATCAGGGAACGGTGGGACTTTACACACTCAGTCTATAATCAGATGGCACAACTATTGTCCTGGATTGTATATAAGAAAAACAATCCTTAAAATGTCTGGGTAGCACAGGAGAGCTGCACTAGTTGGGGTTGCCACCCACACAAGATATTCTATGCCTACTACTAGTTCTATAAGATGTCTGGACTTTGCTCCCCACGAGCGGATGTTGCCTTCCTTAGATGGAAGAAGCTGGGCTTAACTCAGTTGTTACAGTTATTGCATAATGGATTGCCCAAATGCAGCTTGAGTTCACCTTGCACAGATCTGATCTCTTTCGATATTTGCAGGTTACGTCATACCTTAGGGAAGGCCACCGGTCAAGGAATGTTCAGACGGACCCACATACGAACATACAAAATTTGCCAGCAGATAAAAGACCTAGTGGTCTGTCAAGTCTGCTCAAATGTGCAGCTAGCACCCCTTATTCTGCAGCTGCCCTTCACTCCTATCCTCCCCCTCCCTTGACCCTCCCCCTTGCCTTGTCCCAGCCCCTTTTGAGGCATCTTGTCGTCAAGGTTATTGAGAATGCTGAGGTTGGACAAATATAAAAGAAATACATTTCCTAGCTAGTTAAAAGTTTTATCACACACAGGAAAGAACCACCACCCTCCTATTAAACCGCTTGAGAACTGGAGACAGGACTGGCTGTCTCCCCTCAGGACTGGAAGTCTCTCTGGAAGGGGGTATACTGCACACCGGCTTCCAATGACTGGAAGGAATTTAGGTGGAAGTTGGTAGATATTTCCTCACTGTGTCCAAGATTAAACATTGTAACAGGTGAAATGGTGACCACTGTTGTAGAGGCTGTGAGGCGGATAGAACCCCCCTACCATATATATATATATATTTTTTTTTTTTCTAATTTACTACTTTATTTTGGCTGGTCCTGCTGTCATCATCAGCCCTGGTCACGGCCCCTGGGGACTTCCACTGCCATCTACTGCCGCCATCCCCAGTTATCCCCGGCTTACCCCCCGGAGAGCGGGGCTGCGGCATCGGTCCCCTTCATCCGTGCCAGGTAACTGGTATCTGGTCGGGGATGCGGCGATGGCAGCTAATTGAAGTCCCCAGGGAGGGCTTCACATAGACAGCGGACCCACCCGCCATCTTTTTCCTTGGTTTCTCGGAGGCGGGGACGTGCAATGACGCCAGTGTCCGCCCCACCTCCCTGATCCCGAGCGCCGGTAGCGTGAGTGACTTCCAGCCACTGCCAGGAGTCCTCATTGCGCCGGACACTGCCCCCCCTCGGAGAAGGAGAGCTGCCCAAGGGGCTGTCTATCCAGCTCCCTGTGGCCAGCCCTCCGATGACCCAGGTCTGTTCCCGAACCCGGGTCGCCGGCGCTGTAAGCAGAATTCCAACCACTGCGCCGGCGGGCCAGCTTCCCTACCATATTTTTTCAGAGTGTCCCCAGATCCAACCCTTTTGAAGTTCAATGGGATGGAAATATGGTCCAGTGGCAGGGATACTGGGATCATTGGGGTTTGAACATTTAATACTAGGTAAGCTGCCCAAGGGTAAATGGTCTAATTGTCAGAAAGCCTTCTTAGAAATTCTCTTGGCAGTGAGCAATGCTATCACTAAGAAGTAGCTTACTCCATCCTGCCCTAGATTAGGGTACTGGATATTTATTATCAAAACCAAATATCAAATGGAGAAAATTACAGTGTCTGTCTGCCTTCAGAAGGACAAAATGGTGGGGGGTGTGGCTGCCATTCATGAATTTGATTGAAGAACTAGAAGACAGACCAGTTCTGTCCCAGCAAGCTGAAGGATACTGATGCCCATCAGGTGATAACCAGTAGGTTCCCAGACCCAGTACCACACTAGTATAAAGTTAACACTTTAGCCTCATCCTGCCTGTTTACCTGTTTTTTTTATATGTTAGGGTACACCCGCATTTATTATATGTTATAGGCACTGATTCTGTTTTCATACTGTCACAGTTGTAACATGGTGCTGTTTATAATGCCATCACAGCGGGTTGGTAGATGCAGTCTTAACCCGATATATAGCACAGGAGACATTATGATACGACAGGGATATTACTCACTCTACATATGTTGTCTTATAGCCTTATCCAAAGGATCTTAATAACTTGTCATTTTCTGGTATGGGGGAGGATAGAGCTACTTGAAACTAACACAGTAAGATTATTGCCCTGGTATTGAGCATTAATGTCCTGTATTTTTGCCACTGTGCTGTATCTCACCTGGCTTTTGAAATAAAGAAGTTAAAAAAAATTGCTAAACTAGAACAGGAACAAGTGGGAAAGGGCATCTTATAAGACAGAATTAAATCTAAACTGTAATAAAAAGATACAGGTATTCCGGCTGTGTGGAGCTGAATGATGGTGGATTGCTGTGACACGCTGATGACCTGGGTTCGTATTCAGAGCTGATTACGTCAGAAGTAGTGGCTGGCAGGGAGGGTCAAAGCATCCAATGGATGCTCTCCTTTCAGTGTGGGGGGGGGCGTACTTGCTGCAGTGCTCTTACAGCGGCTCCTGATGGTGGACATGCCTTTGGCGTCCTCCACGCCAGCCACAAGCATGTGGGAACGTGGGGGATGAGGGGTACAAGATAAGTGGCAGAAATACCGCACCATTGATGGACCTTGTCTCCCCTGTGCCAGCAGTTCTCTAGCGTGCCATTGGGATCCATCCAGCCAGCTCTCAGGTTAAACGTTTCTAACCCCAGTAATGCTCAGGATATTAATAACTTTATGCAGTAAGCCTGGAGGGTTGGACTGCCCGGAGAGATGGAACACATGCAAATGAGTAGAATTCTTTGCATGTGAGCATCTTTCAAATACTGCTTCTACCAATTGTAGTGTTCTAACCTCTTCAGATTTTTCTCTCCGCCTGAAAGTCTGGTTGCTCAGAGTGGTCATCTTACTCTTTTGCATGAAAGAAGAATCAAAACCGTACAAAAATCTTTAAGTATTTTCTATTTCTTTTATTGCCTCTACTGATTGTTAGTGTAAATCTTGTTTATTGCTTAAATTACATTTATTTTCCGGTTCCTCGCGGTTCGGCATAACCGTGGGGGAACCGGGTTAGTTGTTTCTAGTTATCGGGGTTCTCTGATTAAAGAGCCTTGTTTTTTGTTTATTATTAATTTAGTTTTTTTAGTGTATTTTACTGTTTTTGTAACCGCTTATCGTCGGTTACAGAACCGCTGATCCGGTTCACCTGTCATCTCCTGGGTTCGGTTCCTCTGATTCCGATCTGTTCCGGAACCAACTGCGAAAAAAAAAGTGTAACTTTTAAATAACCGCACTTTATTTTGTACTTAGCGGTTAGTGTTTCTTCTCGTTTTTAGACATTACCATGTCAGAGAAACCCAAAAAAGAGACCCGGAGAACCCAATTTCAAGAATTGTTTAAAATGTGGAGATGTATTATAGCTAAGACAAGCACAATTTTATGTAATGGCTTGTCTGGGATTTGAACATCTGGATCAGGATTGTGAAGTCTGTAAAACTTTCCTGGAAAGAAACGTGGAAAAATGCCTTGAAAGGCCAAACAAAAAATTTCCTAGGGGTCCCTCCGGCTCTGACCAGCTGACACCCCAATCTGCTGTGGCTGAACCCACAAGTTTGATTACCCCTGCCCCTGATACAAGCGAAAAAGGGGCAAAAAGAGGGAAAGAACCATCTGACTCCCCGATTCCCTCAAAGAAACTCAGAATAACCTAGCATGCAGAATCTTCCCCTGCTAAACCAGGGACTTCTGCGCAGATACCTGCTATGCCCTCGGCTCAAGAGATAGCCAAGGCTTTTAAAATTATCCAGGCACTGCAAAACATTGTTCCCCAGCAGCCTGCCCCATACCCAGGGTCCCCAGGTCAGCAGTGGTGTGTTGCCCTCTTTACAGGAGGAGCAGTATTATGAAGAGGAAGATGATCCTTTTCAGGATGATGAACCATTTCCTCCAGAGGTATCTCCTGAGCAAGATTTTGGTTCTTCTCCCAGGGTGTCAGAGGATTACTCCTCACATTTTACATTTGTAAGGAGAATGGCAGATGCTCTGGATATTGCTACCACAGAGGAGATTGAGGATGAGGAGGAAATTGAATACTTAAATATGATGTGTTTGACACCCACAAAAGCCCTCCTCTTGCCAGCATATACATTTTTTCAAAAAAGACACCCTGAAGCTTCTACAAACCCCTAATTCTGTTCCTCCTATTGATAAGAGAATAGGTAAAAGTATCAGTTGGACAGGATGAGAGCTGATTTCCTTTTCTCCCATCCTGACCATCAAGGGGTTATACAGCAGGCAGCCTGCGACAAAGCCAGAGTCCCCCTGTCCTCCCACCCTCTGGACAAGGACTCCAGAAAAATGGATAGCATGGCCAAAAAAGGCTACTTATCAGCCTCTTTGGCCTTGAGAGAGAGGCTACTTTTCAAGCTTATGCTGCCCAGTATCAAAAATCCCGGTGACAGTCTGTACTGGACATGTCCATGAAAGCCCCCTCACCCTTGTCTGAAGACCTGGCTGAAACTTTCAGGTTTGGGCTGGAGGCGGCTAAGTACCAGTTCCAGATGGCTGCTGATTCTAATGACACTGCAGCCAGATGGATGGCTAACACTGTGGCACAGAGAAGGTTTGCTTGGCTCAGGGCCACTAACCTTACTCAGGATACTCAGTCCAAGTCCCTGGATTTTCCTTTAGAGGGAAACTCTGTTTTTGGGGAATCCACGGTTGCATACATGAAAAAAAGTGGATGAATATAAGGCAACCTATAGAAGCAACTCTGCTAAAGAGTGTGCTTCACCATCCACTAGGCCCTATGGGGGGGAGGAAGGTCTTTTATGACCAGACCCTTTTTCCAGCCAGTAGCCGTGCCCCAGTACCAGCAGTATCCACAACAGGGATACTCTAGGGTAGAGGTAGGAGGGGCTCTCAAACCCAACTTCAGCCCCAACCAAAAAAAAAAAACCTGAGGCTCAGGCCGCCTCCTCCCTCCCTCCCTGTCGGAGGCAGACTCTCCCACTTCCTCCTGGCATCACTGGACTTGAAAGACGCCTATTTCCACATCCCCATAAAGGAATCTTACAGAAAATATCTCGGATTCAGACTCCCTTCAGGCCACTATCAGTTTTCAACTCTTCCTTTCAGTCTCTTCTCAGCACCAAGGGTATTCACAAATTGCCTAGTTGCTGTAGTGGCATATCTAAGAAGACAGGGAGTGACTGTCTTCCCTTACCTAGATGATTGGCTGGTGGTGGGAAACTCACCAGACCAAGTAAGGAACTCCCTAAGAAGCACCCAAGTCCTCTTAGAGTCGCTGGGTTTCATAATAAACCAAAAGGAATCGGTCCTAACCCTTGCTCAAACTTTGCAGTTTATAGGGGCAGAAATCATCACACTTCAGGGCAGAGCCTTTTTACTCTTGGACAAGGTGCAAAGTCTTCAGTCAGTAGCAAACTCCTTTTCCTTTGTCCTGAACAGGCCAAAAACTGCAAGACAGTTTTTGCAGCTACTAGGCCATATGGCTGCATCCACAGGCACAGTTCAAGGATCCAGATTCCACATGCGAGACATCCAGTTTCACCTCAGGGCTCACTGGAGTCTTGAAAAAAAGACCCTTTTTCAAAGCTTATACCAGTGACAAGGCCACTATTAAGGGCCCCTCTTGTGGTGGAAACAGGAATCCAGTTTAAGGCAGGGAGTGCCTTTCCAGAGAGAAAACCCCTCTCTGGTACTCACAACAAATGCATCCCTATTGGGCTGGGGCGCCCACTTAGGAAAGCATAAGACTCAGGGAATCTGGTCAGCAGCAGAGTCCCTTCAGCACATAAATGTACTGGAGCTGGGGCCGTGGCCAGCAGCCGAGCTGAGAACATCACCTCTTAGTAGCTCTGCAGCATTTGCAATTTCAAGGTGGCAAATAGACTTTCAGTTTATATACTTGCTGTTTTAATACTCATTATTGAACATAGCTCAACGTCCGGAATCCGTGGATATAAAAATCTTGCAACAGGAGTACACACAGCCGAAGCTATGGTGAGAGGAAGCAAGGCGGCAGCAAATTTAGATGGAACCCGTGCTAAGAATCTAGGCTTGGGTGGCAGTAAAGATCAACACCCTGGTGGTGGGGATCGTGCCGAGGCCCAACCATCCAATGCTTCTCTTCTCCGCGCCATTCAGGGTCTGGACAAGAAAATGGAAGATTTTAATAACGAGCTCAAACAAATTAATATAAAAATAGCAGTGTTAACAGACGTCACTAAAGGGGCAGCAAAAATGGCTGAGAAAGCTGTGGACATTACCATGGGACTCACGAAGGAAAACATGCTTTTAAGAAGACGACTAGAGAATTTGGAGAACGCTGCTCGAGCATCGAATATTAGAATTTTGGGGCTTCCCGAAAACGTTGAAGGAGATAACCCAAAAATTTTTCTAAAAACCATGTTGGCACAGCTGTTAAATATGGATGAAGACTTTACTATTAAAAAACTGTACCGGATCTCTCCACGTGGCGGGCGGCCCAGAGCTGTCACGGGTGAAGCTACTTCACGAACACTTCTCCTGGAACTGAGCTCAGTAGAGGAAAGATATCTGATTGTGAACAAAGCTAAACAACTTAGCCCTTTACAATGGCAGGAAACTCGGGTACATATATTTCCAGATCTCAGTTTTGCAACAAGAATAAGAAGAAAGGGGTTCGACGGAGTGCGCTCTCGTCTTTGCGTCCTTGGTATTCATCATGTCTTTCTTATGCCAGCGAGTCTGTGAGTAGTTTATTGGGGAAAAGTGTACCAATATTCCGACCCATCTGATGCTGCTAAGCTGTTGGTAAAGTTGGAGACTCAGTTTTCTACTAGAAATGCCAATTCGGATTCAGAGGAAGAAACTGAGGATTAAAATCTAACGGGAAAGCCAACGTTTCAAAAGGGAGAATGGTGATTGTGAGACTGCTCTGTATGGACATATCTTTTTCTGTGTTGGGGAATTCCACTGCTTTTAGTGGTAGGAATAACAGTGGGCAATCTCCAAGATTAACCAAAGCTCCTTGTAGTTTAGAAAGTGAGGGTCTTTACTTGAAATGCTTTTCTCAGATGTTTACTGTTACTAGTCCATATTATAATAGTTACATCGTTTTGTAGTTGACATTTTAACATGTCATAATTTAGTGCTTAGCAGATTTGGACTGGAAGTGAGTTGTTTGCCCCAAAATAATATTTTGAGCTGATATTAAAAAGGACATTAATATTAGTTTAGGTTCTATAGGGGTTGGTGTTATTTGATTTAGGCAATGTATCTTGAATGGGGCAGTTAATCCTTTTTGAAAGGATGACAGAAATGGAACCCTGTGTTGATCCCTGCTCATGGCTACAATGCCCATTAGAAGATATATCAATATTTTTGGACAACCTATTTAACTTGTTTTTTTATAAAAAAAGAAATGTTGGATCTATTAAGTATACCCTCAAGTGAAGTAACAACGTACAGGGGCATATATATGGATTTGTTACTGTTAAGATGATGTACTTGTTAATGCAAGTTTTATTTTTAATGTTTTGCCTGCCTGTAGGGGTTTATATGTAATGTTTAATTACATAAACTCCAATAAAATATAATTACAAAAAAATAAATGTACTGGAGCTAAGAGCAGTGTTACTAGCCCTAAAGGCTTTTTCTTCACTGATAATGGGCAGGGTGGTTCAGATCAGAACAGACAATACCACCACAATGTATTACATAAACAAACAGAGAAGCACCAGGTCAGGCCTCCTCTGCACAGAGTCCATGAAGATTTGGACACTGGCGTATTCTCTGAAAGTCTCTTTACAGGCAATTCACTTGCCAGGAAAGGACAATACTTTGGCAGATGCACTGAGCCGCATCAACCAGGCCCATCACGAATGGACTCTGAACAAGCAAGTGGTACAAGTTATTTTCAGAAGGTGGGGCACTCCAGTAATAGACTTGTTCACATCCCACCGGAACCACCATCTATCTCAGTGTTGCTGCAGACCACCAGCACAGGGCACAGTTCCTCTGGATGCCCTGGTTCTGGATTGGACAGGCAGGCAACTGTATGCTTTTCCCCCTTTCCTTCTGGTTTTCAGGGTGTTACTGAAGCTAAAATCCCTCTCAGCATCTCTGATCTTGATAGCTCCAGATTGGCCCAGGCAGCATGGTTCTTCTGCTCTCCATGTCTGTCAGCAAACCAATACAATTGCCCCTCAGGCACAATCTCCTGACTTCCAGTCAGGGACCATTGTTGTACCCAAATCTCAAGTCCCTTCATCTCAAAGCATGGCTCTTGAGGAATTAGAGTATGCAGATTTAAATCTTTCAGAAGCTGTCCTGAATATTTTAAGGGGTTATAGAAAACCCTCCACACAGAAAACTTATTCTTCCAAATGGAATAGATTTTCTCTCTGGTGTTCCAACATGAAGCTTATGCCACTAAAAGCTGGAGTTTCAGTTGTCCTGATCTCACTCATTTGCATTCACAAGGTTTGCAACCCAGTTCCCTTAAGGTTCATTTAGCAGCGGTATCTGCCTACCTTTCTGTGGGGACCAAGCTGTCAGTAGCATCTGATAAACTTTTCAAAAGATTTTTTAAAGGACTTTTGCATTTACACCCACCTCACAGGGCACCAGTGCCTGCTTGGGATTTGAATGTGTGTATAGCCAGGCTCATGGGCCCTCCTTTTGAGCCCATGGCTACTGCCCACTTGAAATACATTACTTGGAAAACAGTCTTCCTAGTGGCTATTATTTCTGCAAGGAGAAATAGCGAGCTCCAGGCTCTCTGCATTGACTAAGACTATATCTCATTTCACAGAGATAAGGTTGTCCTCAGAACGAACAGACAGTTTCTTCCTAAAGTGGTTTCAGATTTTCATTTGAACCAATCACTCACTCCTCCTGTCTTTTTCACAGACCATACCACTTCTGGCGAAAGAAGATTACACAGTCTGGACGTGAAAAGGGCTATCAGCTATTACATGACAGCCACTACAGACCATAGGGGAATGGAAAACAACTTTTCCTTACATATGGGGATGTAGGAAAGGGTAAGCCAGCCTCAAAAAGATCCATTTCTCGGTGGATAGTCCAGCGTATTCAGTTCTGCTACACTAAGGCAGGTAAAGAGCCCCCAACTGGATTGAGGGCGCATTCTACAAGAGGAACTGCTGCTACCCTTGCAGCTGCCAGGGAGGTTCCCTTGGTGGACATTTGCAAAGCAGTTACCTGGAAAATGGTACACACCTTTGCAAAACACTACAACCTGGATATCTTATCCAGAGGTGATACCAGGTTTGGCACAGCAGTCCTGCAGAGCTTGTTTCCAAAATAAGTGCTGTGCCCACCTCCAGTGGTACTGCTTGGTAGTCTGCATAAAGTTATGAATATCCTGAGCATTACTTGGGTTAGAAGAAAAAATTACTTACCATAGTAATCTTATTTCCTCCCAGTGATGCTCAGATATTCATAACTTCCTTCCCTTCCTCACCTTCCAGAACTTCAGCCTCTGCACTCCGCATGCTGGTGCCACCAAGCCATATTATTTTGTTGCATTTCTCTGTTTTAATAATTTTTAAACTGGAGTTTTTCATTGTTCTCCTGTTGGAGTTTTACTTGATGTGGTTTTGTTAATTATCCTCCCTTTGGAGGTTTTGTCTAAATTCTATGCTTTAATTAGGGGAAACACCCTGTTTTATAGAACGTTAGTTACATTAGTTTCCTAGTGCCTGACTTCCAGGCTTCTCACAAATCTGAAGAGGTTAGAACACTACAGTTGGTAGAGGCAGTATTTGAAAGATGCTGACATGCAAATAATTCTACTCATTTGCATGTGTTCCATCTCTCCGGGCAGTCCAACCCTCCAGGCTTACTGCATAAAGTTATAAATATCTGAGCATCACTGGGAAGAAATGGGATTACTATGGGAAGTAATTGTTTCTTCTTTGACAGTGCAGGTCAGGTTAGTACCTGATGAATATGGGAAGTGATGTGGTGGGACTGGGGCAGATTTTCTTCGAGGATATCTCTTTCATCAGTCCACACCTTTGGAACTACACCCACATCAGCACTAGGAGCACATGGAAACTTTTGCAATCCAGGGTCTGCCTATGACTGCATCATGTGTCAGTGCCTACATAAACGTGGGTGGCCTTGTCTCGCCTCAGTTCTTTTCCCACCGTTGATCATATTCATTGGGCCTGCCACAGAAACGTTGACCCCTTGCCACTGTTGTTTTTTTCTACCTTGGAAATAATAACTAGTTACGGCCCTGTGGCGTGGAGGGCTGAGGCATTGCATCTAACCTCCTGCCACACCAGCAACCTGCATTCGGTGGTTTGAGGTGCTGGACACCACACCTCGTGCCATGCCGGCGACCCGGGTTCGGGAACGAGCCCAGGCTGCCGGGGGTCGGCGCGGAGGGAGGTGGATCAGTGGAGGACTGCTCTCCTCTCTTGGGGGGGCGGGGGTTTCCGGGTTTGCGCTGCACCGCGGCAAGCCCTGTGGAGACTGGAGGTACGGCAGCGCTTCAGGGCACACTTAGAGGGCACGCAGAGCCGCGATGGACGTCCCTGGCATCATTGCACGCTCGGGCTCTGCGCAGGGGAGGGAGGGCGTAACCTCAAACAGAAAAATACCTGTCTCCGGGGACAGGCGACGGCACCACCTCCCATAGCCACACTCTCTCTCTCCACTCCTGGGCCGAGCCCAGTCCGGCCTGAACAGTAGAGAGAGCGCCCTGGGTGGATAGGGCGGCCCTACCTCTGGGGGCTCAGAGCTGGGGGGATAGCCAGGCTGGTGCCAGGAAATGGAGGAGTTTCAGGCTTGCAGATATAGGTGGGGACCAGTGGATGCCTGAGAGAGTTCCCCAGGTGACAGTGCCATAAAAAGAGTTAAAAAATAAATAAATAAAACTGCATTCGGTGGCAAGTTGCTGGGAATTGGCTCGGGAGAAAAAGTATTGAGCGTCCCTTGGCAGTCCTACTGAATGACTACCCCCTGGTTGGAGGCCTGAGGGTAATGCAGATTGGGTACACCAGTGACGGGAGGGTGCTGTGGGAGCCGGAGCATACATGCACCTCCACGTGCGCACGCTGACGTGTGTGCCCCAGCAGTAGGGAGGGACGGTAAGAAAAGCAGAAAATGGGGGAGTGCTGGCAGGCTACATGATGCATGGACCATGCTCCTGACCCATGGCTCAGCCCTGGCAAAATTGGATTGTGTATGGGGGGATCCATGGAGGATTCTCTGAATCTGACCGGGTCAGGAGATAGCAACGCGAACGCAGAGTAGATGCAAGCTTCTCAAGGAGAGCTGAAAGCTCTGCCTGCCAGCAGCCCCGGGAGGAAAAGTAGAAGGAAAAAAAAGAAAAAATCACTAGTTAAGTGATTTCGGTGCATTTGTATGTTGCTGAAGAACCGTTAAAGTTGTTTTGGTATTGCGAGTGCAGAGAGAAGATTTATATGGACGACTCACATGACTGGTGTGTCTGGTTGTTTGGGCCTCACTCAGAGTACAGGCTTGTGAGATTTGCCAGGGCTTCAACTCTGCTACCAGGTGACATAGGAAGGGAGTGTTAGAAAAGTTTATTTTAAAGAAAACTTTGGCAGCGATGGAAAAACAGATGTAGAAAAAGTCTACATCACCTGCCCCATTGACTGAATTGTAGTCATCGAAATCCTAAGAAAAATCGTTAGGCAGCTATAGGCATAGGGACAAAGTAAGGCCTCCCTGGTGAGATGTAGGTGACTGCTGTGACTGTCAAGTAACACATCAAACTCCTCATTGTCCTCCTCGGCAGTGGTGACACCACCCCAACCCCCCCAAACTGTTGACCAGGTACCAAGATCAGGGCTTGGCTTAGGCACTAGAGGGCCTGTTACAGGTGGTACGTCACTGTCACTGCCAGGTCTTCACCTGCCGCTGACTATCACAGTCACGACCCCTAATGGGGGCATTGTCCACGTACAAGCAGTGCTGGTATCGTTGTCAGAAATGATATGACGATTGCTGGCAGGCTTGCCTTAACAGCCTGTTCTCACATTGATGGGCATGACCACCTCACAGATCCCATCGATGCCGCAAACCAGCATCATACAAAAGAGACCCCCTCAGCCGCTGCCAGTGTTGCCGGCACAGTCCTCGATTCCCATTGCTGAGGGAGATGATGACAAGGTTGCATATAATCCAGACCTCATATTAGAGAAGGAGGAGGAGGGGTATACTGAAGACCAGTATTTACCTGGCATCAGCTCCACCTTATAATCCTGTAGCAAGGACTCTGTGGTGAACACTGCCAGGTCACCACCATAAAATTCCTCTTTCCAGTCCATAACACAGAAAATGCAAGCTACCATGGACTTTACCTTGAAGGAAGAGGATTCCACTAAGAAAAATCTGAGTTTTTGCAGGTGCTAGAAACCTCCTATATTGTTATTCCTCCATTATATCCAGCACTGGAGGATGCCACCTGTGCAGCCTGATATAGGCCTGATACTATACCAGCTGTACCTAGGAAGACTGACAGAGATCCCCAGCCCCATCTAACAAGCCTTACTATGCTAATCGGCCTGAGACTGATTCTGTGATAACTGCTGCCCATGATAGATCCAGTGCACCCAAACATACAAGTTCCCTGCCTCCTGATAAAGAATCCAGAAGGCTGGATGTCCTGTGCAAATGTACTTGAGCGTCTGCCGCACTGAAGCATATGCATTGCAAATTACCAGGCCCATACTTTGTGGAGAAGTGCCAAGGCTGCAGCACAGGCCTTACTTGAAGGTAATACTAAAACTGAGTCATTTAAAACTCTTGACTGCTGGGGCTGAAATTAAACCGTTAATCCGCTCAGCCTATGATGTCTCCGATGCATTTGCTGGGGCAGCTGCATCAGGTATTTGGCTCAGACACTACTCTTGGTTTAGAGTAGCAGGCTTTGCTAATGATGTTCAACAAGCAGTGTTAAATGCCCCTTTAAGAGGCAGTAAACTGTTTGGGTTCAGTGTTGAGGAGGCTTTAAGATGCCTTCAGTCATCGAGGATGACCTTGAGATCAGTGAAATCCTTGTACCCTACTCCAGCTAGAGATAAGGGTAGGAGTCAGTTTTGTCAGCTTATTACTAGAGTGAGCAGACAGGTCTATAGACAAGACAGAGGAAAGGGTGCTGGAGCCTTGCCAGCCCCTCTCCCTCCAGGTGCTCATTCAGAAATGCCTAAAGGAGGTGGAGCTGGTGGAGTTGCACCTACCAGTTCAGCCTGACTCACCTATATACCCCCCAACCACCAATGTTCCCAGGTGTGGTCATGGGGGATTGGCTGTCCCTTCACTTGAATCAGTGGAAGGGAATCATCACAGACAAATTGGTGCTGGACATTATAGCAAAAGGTCATGCTGTAGAGCTTCTAGATTACCCACCCCCCGATTATCCACCACCTGTCTCCACTTATCCCCCAGGACAGATCTCCTTGTTTTTTGTTTTTTTTTTGTGTGTGTGTGTTTTTTGGTTC
Organism: Neoceratodus forsteri; assembly: GCA_016271365.2. Taxonomy (NCBI): domain Eukaryota; kingdom Metazoa; phylum Chordata; order Ceratodontiformes; family Ceratodontidae; genus Neoceratodus; species Neoceratodus forsteri. The sequence continues at coordinate 242,495,884 of JADMNL010000028.1, read as the reverse complement.
ACTTTATTCTGTCTTGTGACCTCGGGCATCCTTCAGAAGTACACTTTCAGCTGCTGCCGCTCACTCCCAGCCTGAACCCCTGCTTCCCCCAGTCTCTTCTCCCCCAAACAACTCTGGCAGGTCCAGCCCCCGTATCACCCTCCGAGGGAGCCCCCCCCCCCCGCGGTGGCTCTTTCCGACAGAGGAACCTACCTCATCGCCAGGTTGGTCATGGGAGTCCTGGGTGCGCTGGGCCGGCATTTGGGATGTGGGCACGCTCCTGGGATCTCCGTCATCTCCTGGAGCTCCAGAGGGTTTTTCAGCATTGTTTTTCCCCCTACGGAGCACGGATGTGCAATGGTGTCCATGGTGAGGAGCACTGATGCCTGCCGTTGCTCTGCCCCCCAGCATCCGCTTTGTGCAGCGAGTTCCACGCAGCCCCTGGTCACCACCAGGAACCGCTCTGGAGCAGCACAACCCCCAAGTCCCTCCCCTGGAAGGGAGAGCAGTCCTGACGCTCAATCCCTTCCCTCCCCTGCTGACCCCCGGGCAGCCCAAGCTCGTTCCCAGACCCAGGTAGCTTGTGTGGTGCGAGTTGTGGCATCTAACGCCTCAACCCTCAGCGCCACCGGGCCGGCACCAGATGTCCTTGTTGAGAGAGGAGGTGCAGGCCCTACTCCAAAAATGTGCCATAGAACCAGTCCCTGTCAGGCAGAGAAACAGGCTTCTGCTCTAGGTACTTCCTTGTTCCCAAGTGAATGGGAGATCTGAGGCCATTTCTAGATCTCTGCTCCTACATAGAATGTAGTGAGTTCCATATGGTCTCTTTGCAGACTGTGAAGGGACTGGATATGTTCTCTAGATATGAAGCATGCCTATCTTCTTATAAAAATCAAAAAGAATCACAGAAAATATCTGAAATTCATGCTGGAAGGAGAACATTACCAGTTCAGAAACTTGTCCTTTGACTTCTCTTCTGCACCTCAGGTCTTTAGCAAATGCTTGGCAGTAGTAGCAGCAGTCCTCCGCAGGAAAGGCCAGTATGTGTTTCCTCACCTGGAAATTAACTATTGAAGGCCCACTCCAGAGAACACCTGCTTCATACCTTAGCTGGTAGCAGGAAGCTGCTCAATGACTTGGGGGTGACAGTTGGTCTGTCGAAGTCAGTATTGACCCCCCCGTCCGAGTGCAGTAGAGAGGCAGTCTTGGACACAGCCCAAGGTTGTGTGTTCCTGCCTCTGGACAGAGCAGACTGCCTCTTGGATCAAGAACAGATGGTGTTCAACAATCAGTATGTATCAGCCAGGACTTTCCTATGCCTTCTGGGACTGATGGCAGTGGCAGTTGTTACAGTGCAGATCCCCCAGTGGACCTTGAAAGTCCAGTGGGACCAGTTGACCAACTAAGACCAACAGGTACTAGTTGTGTCTCCCTCGACAATAGCACTGACGTGATGGATGGATCACAGCAATTTACTACAGGGCATTCCATTTCTGATTCCAACCTCAAAACACATTCTCACCTCGGATGCCTTGGGTTCTGGGTGGGGAGCCCACCTGGGCCAACATCAGACACAAGGCACTTGGACCCAGGTTGCATATAAATGTCCTGGAAATGAGAGCTGTTTTATACTGTCTACAGGCATTTCAGGAGCACCTGACTCCAGGTCCTCTGTTAATACAGACGGACATCATCAGTGTGATGCATTACATCAGCAAACAAGGGGGACTTATTCCTACCCACTATTCAGGGATGTAATGAGAGTCTGGTATTGGGCTCTGGAACACAGCCTAGAATATCAGCCGTGTATCTGCCAGGCATCCAAAATGTCTTATCGGACAAATTAAGCTGGTCACAGTCCTGGGTGCATGAATGGGAACTGCTGACCTCAGTAGTGGAAGACATCTTCACAAGGTGGGGTTGCCCAGAGTTGGACCTTTTTATATCCCCATACAGTGCAAAACTGCCATGTTTTTGCTTGCTCACTCTAGGGCCTAGAATTTTCTGGCAAAACATGTTATCCCCCTCTTGGAAAGGGAAATTTGTATACACCTTCCCTCCCTTTCCTCTAATACAGAGGAATTGAAGGTGGAGGAGGCAGTCCTCATTGCGCCACTGTGGCCTCAGCAGATATAGTATCCACTGCTCCAACAGTTGGCAGTGGAACCCCAGTACTGCTACCACTGTGCAAAGGCCTGTTGTCAAAGGACAAGGGGTCTCTGGTCCATCCGAACCTGAAGTCCCTACATCTGCATGCATGGCTCCTAAAAGCATAGCTATGGCACGATTTGACGTATCACCTAAGGTGGCTAACATTGTAGTGCCTGCCAGAAAACCTTCCATCAGACTTGCCTAGTCTTTTAAATGGAGGCGGTTTACATTGTAGGCTGCTTCCAAGCATATGGATCTGTTTACCTGTCTAGTCAGTGCAGTGTTAAGAGTACTTGCTGTCCCTGTCAGACTTGGGTGGGTCTTCAGTATTCCTCACTCAGGGTGCATTTGGCCGATATTTCAGCTTTCCATGCCCCTATAGATGGACATACAGTTGCCCAAATAGAGTTATCCCTTACTTTCCTGAGAGGTATACTGCACCTGAAACCTCCTGTTAGAAATCTAGTCCTGGCTTGGGATCTGAATTTTGTTTTGAAAAAGCATACTTTGGCACCTTTTGAGCTGCCGCGAGCTGTGGCCTATTCTTTCATGGAAAGTGTAATTTGTAGGTGCACTTCTGCTCGAAGGATTTCAGAGCTACAGGCTCTAATGTGTGAGTCTCTCTATTTAATTTTCCATAAAGGCAGAGTGTCTTTACATAATTTCCTGCTCCTGTCTCTAAATGAGGCTTCGATCTCTCTACACTTGACAACGCCCACTGGGCAGCACTCCACCTCACCCCCACCTCTCCCCTATGCATCTTGCCTCTGTTAAAACCAGCATGTGCTCAGCTGTATTCACTGTAACTGCTACTAAATTGTATAATGTATGAAATCTTTCTGTGTAACTCTAAGTCAGTGACTTGAATTCTGTAACTTAAATTTGTTCTGTCTGTCCTCAATGTGACAAGGTACCTTTGGAAATGAGCCTCTGGCTCAAAGGTTGTAAACCAATTTTTTTTTTTTTTTTACAAATAAAAATACATATCCTAAGTTCTTACCAAAGGTGGTATGTGAATTTACTTCAGATCAAACCATCCACCTTCCATTGTGCTATCCAGAGTATGCCAATCCAGGGGAAGCATTACTTCATACATTAGATATACATAGAATTCTCATAAATTGTCAGTCGCACCAAGGACTACAGAAAGTCCTTTCAGCTTTTCATTTAATTTGCCCCCGGGAAAGAGGGCGCCCTCTGTCTAAACAGTGCCTGTCCAAATGGCTGGCACATTGTATTATGATCTGTGGGTCAGCATGGGTAAGTATGGCAAGGAAAGAGGCCAAGGGTGCCAGAAGATGGTAAAAGCTGAGGGGGCTGAGAATCAAAAGGGCACTTATAGGAGAACAAAGGGCACTTTTTCTATACTAGTTTTTGCCATACAGAAATAAAAAGTGGAGGGGCTACCGCCCCTTCCGCTCCCACGGTTCCGGCACCTATGAAAGAGGCATGACCACTGTTGTTGCTTGTTTTCACAATGTTTCTGCTGCTGAGATCTGTGCAGCTGCCACTTGGAGCACTGTCCACACCTTCACTAAACATTACAGTCTGGACATTGTATGTCGCAGAAGAGCAGAATTTAGCCTAGCTAAGTTACAGGGCCTGCTCTGATGAGTCATAGGTTCCATCTGCCCAGACTGTTAGATTTTGGTACTGCTTGGGACTCATTCCAAAGGTGTGGCCTGATGAGAGATAGCTTTAAAGGAGAGAACAATTACATACTTACTGTTACAGTAGATTTGGAGAGAATCTCTCATCAGGCCATGCTGACCCACCCTTCTCCCCCGTTAGGGTCAAAGCAATAGATTTCTGGCATTCTTTCGATCCGTAGTTGCCTTTTCCAGCTCCCATAGTCACTTGATATGCTGGGAGTTGGCCTGATCTCCTGGTTCCCCACAGAGAGGTCCTCCAAGTGTAATCTCTGGCGGAGAACTGAGGAGAGATGGGGACCCCCATGCTTATGTGGACGCTGACACATGATGCCATCGTGGGCAGCCTCTGGTATGCAGAAGTTTGCGTGTGGGCCTAGCAGTGATGCAGGTGTAGTTCCAAAGGTGTGACCTGATGAGAGATTCTCTCAAAGATCTACTGTTACGGTAAGTATGTAACTGTTCTTTGTGGGACCTAAAGGAGTGCGCAGGTGATGTGGCAAAATAAAAAGTACAGGTTCAAAAATGTCGCCATAACATGAACTGCAACTTTTTAAAATCTGTACAACTGAAGTGTTAAAGAGCAGCTGATGCCTTCAGGAGAACTTTACCAAAACATAATATTTAGACACAGTCCAGCTTGTATTTCCCATTAGTTCTGTATTCCTCCTCCCCATTATTTATTACTGAGATCATTTGCATGAAAACAGGATCTTTTCTTCTGAAGAGTTCATCTTTTCTTGTTTTTTCTCCCTACCTGAGGCCCTAACGCGCTGCTCATGACATCACGGTTACTCTCATGGCAACAGACTGTGATGTCACAACAGAGGAATATGACTTGAAGTAGGGAGTCAGTTATAGAGACATATGAATCCTGAGGAATAAAGATCATGTATTCATAAAAAAATCCTCAGTAATAAATACTGGGGAGGAGGAATCTTTAGAATATATATGGAATACAAGCTGAATTGTATCTAGTTATTATGTTTTTCGAAGGACACAGGCGTCAGCAACTCTTTAACGTTAGATTTGAGCAAGTTGTTGCTCCCTTTCATTTTTTTTATGTATTTTTCCTTCTGCTCCACCCCCACCTGCCCTTTACACCAACAGTCGGTCACTACAGCTGCCCCCTTCTTTCAGCCAGGAGGGTAGGTAGGCAAGGGACTGTAATTCTACTTCCTAGTTGACTGGCAGGGGTATGCAAATGACAGGCTACATGCCCTCCTTGTTAGCCAAGCTCCGTACTTCTTTCACAGATTGGGCCCCCAGCCAACCCAAGTATAGGATTTCAGGGCCTGTGCACAAGCCCTAGTTTTGGCCAAGTGTTTCTTCTTACCCAGCTTTCAGAACTGATTTTCCTCTCCTTTCTTGCAGATTTTTGCACAGCCAGCTAACGTCAGCAAAACCAAGATGGATGTAAATAACCTTGCCATGGTGATGGCTCCAAACTGCCTCCAGTGCCAGTCCGATGATCCAAAAGTCATTTTTGAAAACACAAGGAAGGAGATGTCTTTCCTGCGGATGCTTATTGTACATCTGGACACGAGTTTCATTCGGGACATTTTGTAAATGTTTAAGACCCTTCAAGACTGCCCTGTCCATTTCTTCTGTATTTTATTGTTTATATTTTTAAGTTTGTACTGTTCTGTGTACTTTTAACATTTTTTACTCCTGTGATTCTTTTATTGCCAGCAAGTTAAACTCTTCATAGAAATGTGACTGTTTTTTCAATGTTAAAATGTCAAATCAGCAGCAACATGAGGGAAGGGGGACAGAAAGGGATGGAGCTGTACAGTGCCTTATTAATTTAACAGTTACTTAGGGACTGAAAGAATACGAACATTGAACTAAGAGATCTCAAATAAAACTGTTAAAATGGAGTGTGTGGACGTGATCTACCATAGCTTGATTTCCTTACTGGTGTTAGGTGTTATACTAAGGTGGTCTTTTCCACCTGGCTGAACACCTGTACTATACACTGGCTGCAAATATTGTAACATTAGTGGATGGGGGTAGCTAATGACAGCTGTGATCATGATCCTGGAAATGGAAGGATTTAAGGAGGAAGTATTGGAGAGACCTCCTGGATGCACTTTAAACACAATACAGGTGATGCCGAATGTAACCAAAATTAGCAGTTCCTAAACAGCCCAGAGCCTCTTCTTGTAGCATTGGTTATAAAAAGAAAACCCAACAAACAGATCAGTTGGGAGTTTGTATTTTACAAGTAGCCAGGAAGGAGCTTTCGGTGCAGAAGTCCTCAGTGAAAGCCATTTTGGGTAACAATATGCAAATCATCAGGAGAATGCTGACAAGGCTTCAGTAGGCCTAAATGTCACTGAAATAGCCTTCTGTGTTCACTCCACTGCATCCAGGACCCACCACCACAGAGACGTGTGTCAAGCGCCTGTGCTGGTCGCTGTAGTAATCTGAACATTGAGGTCCATTTGAGGTAATTTTTGTTCTCATTGAAAGCTAGTCACCCTTACCTTTTCTGTCCCCCACCACCACCGCCACCACAGCAACATGTTAATTGGCTTTGTTGTTGTGTTCTCTAAGCAAGTAATGCACCTGAAAAGAATTCAGGATGAAGGCAGCAGTGACCAGTCATCTATTTTGTTGAAAATAAATACCAGCTTGTTTAAATCATATAAAATAGTCCGTGGACAGTTTGCGCTGCAGGACTGTTTACATTTTGGAAACATTTTTTGTGGTTCAGAAACTGGATACTCTGTCTTTATTTTAAGATGTTTTTACTTGGTGTTGCTACACTTTTTTGTTTTGCTTTTTGGTGCCAGAAATGTGGTAACCATAAATGGGTAGAATCCATTTTTTAAAATGTCTTCAACCGCCGTTTTTTTTTTTTTTTTCTGGCTGGCTTGCTGTAAAAACAGGAGCCCAGTTTTGTGGTTGATCTGGTACCTGGGGCCAATCAAAATATTTTGCTGGCTAACAAAATATAGTCCTTTAAAGCCAAACCAACCATAGTTTGTATTAATCTCTTAGCAACCAGAAGTAACAGGTTGAGCTAAACAAAACAAAACAAAAAAAGAATAACTGATTTTGATTTCCCTGTTTGACCAGCAACGCATTTCAACAGTATGATTGGTGTTTAAAGCTGTAGGTTTTGGACTTCATACCTCGCTGAGGTGCTGCTAGTTAGTCATTCAGATGATTAAACCTGCCAAGTTAGTGGCCTGCCTTGTTACAAGCAGCCCCTTAACCAAAACACCCACCGATCTCTTGTGGTCTTTTTGTTGTTTGTTTTGATTTTTAAGTAAACTTAAGCGTATTTATTGAACTTTTTTTAACTGCCGTGACCTGCAAGCATTACTTTGTTTTTATTTAACTTGCTTATGTGAACAGTTTAGTACTCTTGTACACCCCTCTGCAGAAACTCTGGTGCTTGACTGTGAAAACATTACTGCTGCTTGATGAAAAAGCTGGTATTGGACTAGTTGGTCGTAGGCTTCCCACAACAGTACTGAAACCATCAGTGCATTAAGGGCCTGTTGGGATCACATTGCTACTTCGCCTCCCTTTGTTGTCACTTACTGAATCACGTTTTTTTTTTTCTTTTTATTATTGTTTTTTCCCTTCCACTTTTCAACCCTTCTGTTTCCTCCTTCACCCCATCCCCACACTGTGGTCACCACAGCTGCACCATTCCTCTTGCCTGTAGGGCAGGCAAGTGGATGGCATCACAGTAGACACCAGTGCTATACGAACATATGAATTTTCCAGCAGAAGAAGGCCACGTGGTCTATCCAGTCCGCTCTTAGCGATGTCCATGTACTATACAGACATACAAATTTGCCAGCAGATGGCCATGTGGTCAATGAATGAATGTTGAATGCTGCTTCGAAGTCAGTCAGCTAGAGGTGCACAAATGCAAAATGGTTCACTTCCAGCCTTCTTGAAAGCAGTGCTCCTCACCTCCGTAACATGTCTTACATCCTTGCCAGCTCCAGTGTGAGATTCTGGGTGCTTGTGAACCTTGAACCAAGCTATTAAGATTTTTATTACTATTTAATAAGTGTAATTTAGATGCCAAATCAACATTATCATTCAAAATAAAGATAACTACCTTTGATCCCGCAACATCTGATCACTCGGCCACGCTCCTGATAGAAGCTATTAGGAGCATGCACAAACGGGCTGAGCATTGTAGGGTCAGAGGTAAGCACCATCTTTATTTGTTATAAAAATAGTCATTTAAAATCTAAATGTTACTTACTAAGCTGTTGTAAAACCTTTAAAACAATGCAATTCAGCAGAAAGGATCAGATTGCGATCCCAATAGGCCTTTCTTGATGTACTGCTGCTTGCTTCCAGACATCCTTCACTTTTTAAAAAGGGCCAGCATGCAGACAGTGTGTTAATGCGCACATGGATACCAGCCAGCTATGGTGCCGGGGTTAAATTCGTACAATTATTGAAGTTGCAAACTACAGTGCAGACAGTTCTTTGCATTCAGTGGTACATATGGTTTTGGTGTCTTTCAATTGATTTGTTGAACTCCAGAATTGTCAGCCTTGCTCAACTCTGCACTGGGGACAGAAATAGATTTTTTTTCCTTTTTTGGGACATAGAGTAAACTGTCAGCACAGTTCCAACAGACTGTGTTGATGCCAAGATTCATGCAGCTATATACTTTTTTGTATCTTAAAACCTGTAGTTCATTTGTTTGTTTTTTTGTAAAAGCAAGCTGTATGACTCAACTGTGATAATGTTCTAGTTCATGTTTGAAGCTCGCTCTTGCACTTAGGCCTAGTATGTTGTTTTGTTGTTTTTGGCCTCTTTTTGCTGACACCCTGTATTGATACTTTTTGCTAAGGCTGTAAATAGACTATAAAGCTACACTGGATATGAACAAGTACATTTGTAAATGAAAGCAAAAACCAAAAAAAAAAGATGATTTCCTTCTGTTATTTTTATGGCTAATAAAAAAAAAAAAAAATTCCAGCAACAATCCTTCGTGTGTTCTTTTTGTAAGCTATAAAAGTTTGGTAGCGCATTTGTGGGTGCATAGTATTGCTGTGGGATTGAGCGTCAGTGCCCAGTGTACACAGCAAGGTTGTAATTTAAATATGTGCACAGCTATTGTAGCATTGTACACCTAGAGCTTTTTGCTAGAACGTTTTCAAAATAGGGCTGGTCCAGTGGCGCTGCGGAAGTATGTCACATTACCCTGGGAGACCAGCGTTCACATTCGAGCCACAGAATCCCGTACTGGGGTCTAGACACATCCAGACCCTGTGCTGGGGTTTGGATGTGTCTCAAAGGTGGGCGCTCTGCTCTGGGGGAGGACAAGCACAAAGGAGCCTGGCGTTCATATTCCCCCTTGCCAGCCAACTGCAGAGCTGCATTGATGCTGGCTGTCAAAACGTACATTCACCTGCCCTCCTGGCCAGAGGACATTTGCAGCCAGACACATTCCTGGACATCAGGGTGAAAGAGTCAGTTGTGGGGAGTATGATGCCCATGCACATTGTTTACGTTAAATTTTCAGACAACTGAAACTGAGGAGATTCTTCAAGGGAATCTCAGTCATCAGGTTACACCGTAAGAACCTTCGCCGTCGTTGAAGGGAAATCCACATGGAAGATTTTCAGCAGTACAGTACAACTGGGGCTGCCCACGCCGTTGACGTTCGCTGATGTCAGCAACTCTATGTAGGTGTGGGCCACACCACTCCCCCTCAGTTCTTTCCCACTATCAACTTGCAAGCAGTCTCTGCGGCAGTTGCATCACAGTGTTCGTGCCTTTTTCAGCCAACAGACGCTTTCTTCCTGTAATCTTTGCCTAAATCTCTTTTTAAAGATTTTCTTTTTGTTTGTCGAAGAGTTGATTATTATTCTCCTCTTTTCCACTGCCGCTGCTGCAGAAAGAAGATTGCCTGTAAAACGAGCACTCTGTGACTGCTGTCTTGGGCCTGACCACGACATCTCCGACTGTGAGCTCTGCCAGAAGTTTAATCAAACAACCCGTAGGTGACGCAAGAAGGCTCTAAAACAGTTCATGGAACAACAGGGGTCCTCCAGGGCCCTGGCTGCCATCGTCGCGGATCTTTGATCTCCCAGGTCTCAAAGCCTGAGACAAGTCCTTGGGGGGTGTCCAAAAGACCAGTATCACGATCGCTCCCCACGATGGTGATACCATTCCCCGTCGGCCTCTTCTTCTTCAGGGGGCTCTTCATCGATGGTGGCCGCCTCAATGAAGTCACCAGCTGTCCAGGTCTCTGCTCCTACCAGACTCATACCAACGGCAACTCCACCCAGCACACAAGGCACCCGGCCGTTGATCTCTGAGTCGTCGGCCCCTCCACCGTCGACGACTGGCACATCATCATCGACTCCATCAAGACCTGTCCCTTCTTCTCCCAGGGCTAAAGGCTCATCAGACTCTCAGGAAGGAGGGTCGTCTGCTCCTGTGCCATCGAACTCCCTTCCATCGATGACCACTATGGACCTGAACAATGTACTCCTTAAATTTGCGAATGTTCTTGTTCAGCAGCTGGGTGCCTTTAATAGGCCTTCTTCAATGGCACCGGTGATGGCAGCTTTGTTGTCGACATCTGTTTGTCGACCCTGGGAAAATCCCCGTGGGCCGCCGACGGTGCATCCGAAGCCAGGCCCAGACAAGGAGGTCAATGTCAAGGAGGAGCATCATACTAACCTCAGCCTTCCTGATTACATAGAGGATGAGGAAGAAATCCTCATTTCAGATAAGTCCACTGCCTGTTCTGTCAGCGAGGATTCTGTCAAACATGCTCCTAAGTCTCCTCCTTAGGATGCCACCTTTTTCAGTGTCATGAAGCAATTGTCTGTCACAATGGGCTTCCAGACTGAGGAGGAGGATGTCACCAGGAAAGACCTGATGGACTTTCTGGAGGTTTGTGAATCTCCCCCTAAGATCATTCCTCCTATGCTGCCAGCCCTGAAGAATGCCACAACAGCCTGGCACAGATCAGAAATGATGCCAGCTGTGCCACGCAGGGCACACAAACTCTATAATGCCCCTCATAGCCTTTCTTATTTTACTGCACAGGCTGAAACTGACTCTTTGGTCATCAAGGCAGCCCATGACAGATCTAAGGCACCTGAGCACCTTAGATTTTACTTCAAGAGGGCTCTTGCAGTAGATAATTACCATTAGGACTAAGCTGTCAGGCGCAAGGACCTCACGGAAAACTTTAGCTAGCAGTGTCTGATGGGGGGGACTGCCCACCCGTCACATGACCGACATCAGCGTGACGCTCTATAGTGAGCGCTCCCCACACCTGTCCTCCAGTTCTTTCCTGCCACTGACGTGCGCATGTCGGACCTCGTGGAGAACGCTGCTACTGTCGACTGCCATTTTGGATGAGTATTTCTACTTGCTTTTTATTTTATTTCTCAACGTTAGTATTTCTATGCTTCGTGTATGTCGTCTCCGATGCCTTCCGATTTGCATAAAAACAAGTGCGACTCATGGATCTCAGCTCCCTCACAAAGACAGCCATTCCCTCTTCCTCTTCTGCCTGGGCTGAGAGCACAAGACAGAGGACTTGTGAGGCCTGCCAGAGTGTCAACCAGGCCACACGGAAATGCTGTCAACAGGCCCTGGAAGCCCATATTTTAAAACAAAAAATGGCCTCCATGGAGAAGGAGCTGCAGAAACTCGGAAGTTCTTCGTCTTCGCCGGAGGGACATTGCAAGAAGAAGGATATGGAAAGGTACTGGGACGGTCTCCTCCTCACCTCTTGACTCCCTCTGGGACCCCGCGGATATTGAGTGGCCTTCCCAGGGAAATGCCCCTCCCACCAAGACTGCTTCTGCCGCCGTGAAGCAGCCATTGGTGCCCCTGCTGGAGCTGGTCTCAATTCCAGTGGGAGTCTCCAGGAAGCCAGAGACACCTGATATCCTTAGGCCCATCAAATCACGGGTCTAAAGTGAGCGACAAGGCCGCATCAGCTCCTCTGATGACCACCTGGCCATGGCGGATAATCCAGGTGCCGGCAAACACCCAGCCATGGCTGATAAGTCGGACACCGGTTCCACCAGCGAACACCCAGCCCCGGACCCTCCATCAGGCCCCGACAGCAAGCCTGATGTCGAGCCTCTAAACCAGCTGCCACCTGTGCGACAGCCTCCCTCGCCACCTCTTTTGGTGGACCCTCCAGATTCCCCTGCACACCCAGAACCGGAGGGGGGAGAGCAACCACCCGTCAACACCACCTCGCTGCCAATGCCAGATCACCCGATGCCAGAGTCTCCCTTGGGCCCGGCGCATACACCTAATGTACTTCCGTCTGGGCTTTCCACTCCTCCCCAGAACCCGGTGGGACCTTTCAGCCCTCCGGGGCCAACAATGGACTCTCTGCCTGGAGGTCTGACACCGGACCTTCCTTTGCCAGGTCCTGCCAATGAGCCATCGGGCCCACAACCAGGCCTTCAGCTAGGCCCATTGGGCCTTCAACCGGCTCCTCCGGGCCCTCCACTGAGCTACCTGATGCCCGGCTACCCGGAACCACATTATCCTTCTCCAGGGTATCTGTCACCAGGGTTCCTGATGCCCCGGTACTCAACGCCGGCTATCCATCGCTTAACTATCCAACGCCTGGATATCTTATGTTGGGGTACCCAACATCACAATACCCTGTGCTGGTTTACCCTCCGGGGTATACTTCTGATCTTACTTCATGAGGACTCTTGCAGTAGGTATTCACATATAGGACTAAGCAGCCAGGCATCAGGACCCCATGGAAAAATTTCTAGCTAGCAGTCTCTGGCGGGAGACCGCCCCCACATCAGGTAACCGGCGTCATGCGAGGTCAGTATCAAGGGGTGGTCCCCCATGCCTGCCTTCCAGTTCTTTCTCACCGTTGGCTTGTGAAAGTTCCTCGCGGTAGAACAGCGCTAGTCAGTCATTAGTCTGTCTTTTTTTTACCTAATTTCTGTAATTTTCGATATTTTCTCAACAACTGCTGTGTATGTCATCCCTGACGCCCTCCCAAATCGCAAAAAAACAAGTGCAACTCAAGTGGTTCCCAACTTCCTCAGAAGGACGGCCACTCCTTGTGCCTCTTTTGTCTGAGCCCAGACCACACCATGGAGAAGTGTCAGCACTGCCAGAAGTTCAGCTCTGCTACCGCTAGAGAAGGCAGCAGTCCCTGGAAGTCCATATCCTTAAGAAAATGGCTTCCATGGAAAAAGAGTTAAAAAAGCTTAGGCAGGCGTTTACTTCTCCCAAAGGTCATAAGAAAAAGCGTGACAAGGAGAAGCACCGAGCAGGAATCTGCTTCCACAGCAGCAGCGACCCATTGGAGTCGCAGCACTCAAGGTAACATCCCCTCCGGGGGATCGCTCCTCGACGGCCATCTTGGTGGTTACCAAGAAGGCATTGCCCCTCCCATCCGGCTCGCGCTCGGGCCCTTTGGGAGCCTCCGGGGCAAAAGAGGCCTCCGCTCCCGTGAAGGCCGCTTCTTCCTCGCAGTCTTCTGGTCAAAGCTGGTCTGGTAAGATGGACGTCAGTCCCATCGACGCACGCCTGCACAAGGCTGCTAAGCCACTTACCCCTTTGGGAGAGAACCCAGCCAAAACACCTCCTGACAAGGCCGCATCCCCTTCATGACCTTCCTTGGGTAGGGAGTCCAATAAGTTGGATGCCGGCTCCACCGATGCCCACCTGGCCAAGGAGCCTGCGCCAGACCTCATCAAACAATCTGACGCCCCAGACTCTCCTCAACGTCTTACCACATTGCCCTCTGAGGTCTCTGCATCCCCTCGACTGACCCCCGGGGATTATAACCCTCCTTCTCAGGTCGTCACCGAGGACATTGAAACGCTGCCGTCAGGGCTCCTTCCTCCTGTGCCGAACCCCCTGACGCCAGATCCTCAGACGCCGGTCCTGACGCCTGCCGACCCGACGCCATCCGGCGTCCCTTTACCTGACAGAAGGCCCATCCTTCTGTCAGGACCATCAGACATGCTCGAAGGTATACCCACTCCAGGTCTGATGCCTGCAGGGCCAACGTTTCCACCGTCTGGCCTGCCAACGGCCTCTGCCAGGTCCCTCTGTTCCGTCAGAGCCCCTGGTGCCCGGGTACCTGACACCACAATATCCGATGCTGCACTACCCGGCCCCTCAGTATCCGACGTCGCAGTACCCAGCACTGCAATATCCGGTGCCGCAGTACCCAATGCTTCAATACCCGACGCCGGGCTACCCACCGTCAGGTTACGGCTACTCCTTTTATGGATACCCACACTATCCATATCCCTCTCCACCTCCACCGCCCACTCCTCAGCTGCCTGTGGATCTGAAGGAGACCTTGGCCTCCTGGTGGGCTGAGGCCAAGGCTCAGCTCACCAGAGAGGTGGAGTCGTGTCCAGACACCGGACCCGATACCGGATCCCCTATGTCGGAGACTGGAGACTCCCTCTCCCCCACCCAACACCAGAGGAGAGCCCTCTGGTGCCCGAGACGGGGAGGATACGCACCCCAGGGAACTCCCCAGAGGGGCCGTCCCTCCCACTTCTAGGGAGGAGTCTTCTTCCTCTTCATCATCTTCAGTCACAGACTCGGAGCCCGGACCCTTTGACCCCAAAGATGAGCCGCATACTCCAGAATGCCCTAGGCCGAGTGGTCCTTTGAGGCTTCTCCGGAGGACCCTTCTATTCTGGAGTTACTGAGGAAAATCCAGGAATTTCATCAGTGGCAATCAGTGGAGACAGACCCACAGCGCAAAAAAACCCGCTGGATCTGCCAGAGACCGCTCTTACACTGATCCCACTCTGGACAGAGCCTCATGCAGATCTTGTCTCCACCATTTGGAAACAACCATCTGCGTTAGCCCCGAGGAAGGTGGACAGGCTATACTAGGCTCCAGAGGGTGTAGACTTTCTTAGCCTTCACCCTAAGGCGAATTCGGTCATCAGCGCTGCTCACAGCTGCTCCGCCAGTCCAAAACACCTCAGCTCATCTCCTTTTGACAAGGAATCCTGGCTTCTGGACCAGTCTGAGAAGATAATCTACTCCTCTTCTACCCTAGGTATTGGGGCCCCTTAACTATGTGGCATATATGAGGGATTTCCAGAAGAACATCCTTAGCCAGGTGGAAGCTAAATTGGACTCCCTGTTGAGTCCCAGACTAAGCAGGAAGTGGGGGACCATGTCCGTTCCTCTCATTCGGCCTGTTGGCACATGCTACGTGCTACTTATGATGCAGTGGACACAGATGGAAGGAGCTCGGCCTTCTCTGTAGGCCTACGGCGTCATGCTTGGCTCCACTTGTCAAGTTTGGTCCTGAAGTGCAATCCACTACTCAGGATGCTCCCTTCAGGGCTTGATTACTATTCGGGGGTGATGTCAAGGACATCATTACCCGAACTACAGGAAAAGGGTACTGCAGTGAAGTCCGTTCAGACTATGTACAGGCCCCTTCAAGGGCAGCGGCATCCTTTTCATCGCCAAAACCGAGAGTGACAAAAGCCGCAGGGCAAACATGCCAACAAACGGGCCCCATCAGCAACCAAGACCCCCCCAGTAAAACACCCGCAGGAGCCTCAGCGGCTGCACTGCCCTACACCTCCTGGCTCCCTGCCTCTCCCACTGCCTCTGGAGGTTCTAGAGGAACTGGTAGGGGGGAGATGTTCCTCCCATCTGCTGGTCTGGGAGAGGATAACATCAGACGCTTGGGCGCTCCAGTTGATATCGGCAGGTCACTCAATAGAGTTTCTGCAGAAACCACCCCGAAGACCACTCCCCAGTTGTCTTACTCCCTGTAACATCTTCTTCTGGTCCTAGAGGAAATCGTCTCCCTTCTCTCGAGGGCAGCAATAGAACCAGTTCCCACCCACCTTTGGGGAATAGGTTACTATTCCCATTTCTTCCTAGTTCCAAAGAAGACGGGAGATCTGAGGCCCATCCTAGACCTCAGCTCCCTGAACATGTTCATGGAGTACAAATGCTTCAGAATGCTCTCGTTGCAGAGCCTTCTGCCACTACTTCGGCCGGGACAGTGGTTATGCGCTTTGAACATGCAGGATGCTTACCTGCATATCCCCATATGCCCTTCCCATGGCAAATTCCTTCGGTTTTGTTTTCAGGGGGACCACTACCAATTCAGGGCCCTCCCATTTGGTCTTTCTTCGGCCCCCTGAGTGTTTATCAAATGCCTGTCGGTGGTAGCGGCCTACCTGCATACCCAGGGAGTTCAGGTATTCCCATACCTGGGCGATTGGCTCCTGGTGGCCTCATCCAGGGAAGAACTCCTGCACACCCTTTCCCTTACCCTGCAGGTTTTTACCAGCCTGGGAATCACCATCAACCAGGCCAAGTCCCTCTTGGTCCCATGCCAACACCTCCAATTTATAGGTGCGATTCTAGACACGACCACTGGCAAAGTCTTCTGGCCTCTGAACAGGGCAGACACCCTTCAGAACCAAGCTCGTCTTCTGTCCAGTCACAGGAGGGTTGGAACCAGGTCAGTCCTCCACCTCCTCGGGCTAATGGCAGCTACCATTCTGACAGTCCCGTTCGCTCAGCTCCCTATGAGGATCCCGCAGTGGACACTTCAGTCTAAATGGGACTAAACCAGGGACAATCTAGATCAAGAGGTACTAGTATCAGATCCCATGATCAGGAACTTGCAATGGTGAATAGTTCAGGAGAACCTATGCCTGGGAGTTCCTTTCTGCATCGATCCTCCCTCCCAGACATTGACGACGGATGCGTCAGGAGAAGGCTGGGGTGCCCATCTGGGGTCTCACAGTACTCGGGGCAGCTGGTCCAAGTTCGAACACAACCTGCACATAAATGTGCTCAAACTGAGAGAAGTCTTTTATGCCCTTCAGGCTCTACTCTCCTTCATCCCTCCCTGGTCATCTCCTCATACAATTGGACAACACGTGTGTAGTCTGGTACTTCAACAAGCAGGGAGGAACGCGTTCCTACCCTCTTTGCCGGGAAGCGATGAGTCTGGCATTGGGCAGCCCAACACCTCCTTCACTTGACCATGGTTCACGTCCTGGGAGTGGAAAACACACTGGTAGACCAACTCAGTTGGTCCTCAGCCAGGTCTCATGAATGGGAGCTGGATCAAGAAGCCGTAAACGACATCTTTCAGTGATGGGGAACACCTCAGCTAGACCTCTCCGCCTCTCCCCAAAACACAAAACTTCCCACCTTCTGCTCGCTCACTCCAGGGCAAGACATTTTTTGGCAGAATGCTCTGTCTCTCGATTGGAGGGACAGATTCACTTATGCCTTCCCTCCCATTCCTTTAGACCCAAGGGTCCTGCACAAACTCCGATCAGAGGGAGCTTGAATGATTCTTATTGCTCCCTTCTGGCCCAGGCAAGTATGATTCTCTCTTCTGCAACAGTTTTCAGAGGAACTTCCACTTCCTCTTCCTCTGTCGCAGCATTTATTGACCCAGAATCAGGGTACCCTTGTTCATCCAGGTCTCGGATCTATTCATCTCCATGCATGGCTCCTGCAGACGTAGCTAAAGCCTGCTTTGGAGTCTCTCCTCTACTAGCAGACATTTTGGTGGAGGCCAGGAAGCTTTCCACAAGGTCCACCTACGCCATGAAGTGGAAACAATTTTCTATTTGGGCAGATTCGAAAGACTTTGAGCCTTTCTCGTGACCAGTCAATAGTCCTGGACTACATGCGTCATCTCTTCGATCTGGGTCTCAGCCATTCCTCGTTGAAAGTCCACATGGCAGCTATCTCAGCCTACCATGTTCATTTTGGAGACAGGACTTTTACTCAGTTGAACGTCTCCAAGACCTTACTCAGCGGGGTTCTCCATTTGAGAACTCCCATCCACATTCCTGTCCCTCCTTGGGAATTTTATTCTGGAGAAGCTTGCTCTGCCTCCCTTCGAGCCAGCAGCCACAGCTAATTTGAAGTTCCTTTCTTGGAAGGCACTCTTCCTAGTGGCCATTACTTCTGCTCGGTGCATTTCCGAGCTTCAGGCCTTGATGTGCAAAATCCCGTACTTGATTTTCTACAAGGAACGTATGGCTTTATGCACCACCCCTTAGTTTCTTCCTAAGGTGGTGGCTGAATCTACGCTGATTCTGTAGAGCTATTCGCTTTCTTTACGCAGCGCTCCAATCAAGGGGAGTACCTCTTGCATACTTTGGATGTTCACAGAATCCTGAGATACTACACCAATCAGACTAAGGATCTCAGGAAGACTTATCAGCTTTTTGTCTCTTTTGCTCATAAAAGAGAAGGCAATGCTGTCTCTAAGCAATGCCTATCAAAATGGTTGGCACACTGTATCACTTTCTGTTATGACAAGTACAACAAGACCCTTCCGGGTCAAGTCAGAGGTCACTCCACCAGAGGAGCAGCTGCCTTTGTAGCTTGTTTCGAAAATGTTCTGCGGCAGACATCTGTGCAGGACTTCTATCCATACCTTCGCGAAACACTATAGTTTGGACATCGCTTCTCGCCATAGAGCAGGCTTAAGGTTGGCTGTCCTACAAGGTCTCCTTTCATGAGACCTGTTCAGCCCTGAGGTTCCATGCTATGGATAATAATCCTCTTCCCGAGTGCTTTTTCCTTGTTCCAGACTGCTGGAGACTCAGTCCTATGTGTGAATACCTACTGCAATAGCCCTCTCAAAGTAAGATAATACAGTTACATAAGAACTTACCATAACAGTAGATCTTCGAGAGAGTCTCTTGCAGTAGGTATTGCCTTCCTGCCCTCCGTCCTCCTAAGTTTTCTTTGCTTCATTTCCATGGGGAGAAATATCCTCTTCTCTCGTCTTGCCTCTTTCGGTCTTTGGAGGGAAAGAACTGGAAGATGGGTGTGGGGGACCGCCCCTTTATACCGATGTCACATCACCGGTCACCTGACGCAGCGGCGGTCCCACGCCAGAGACTGCTAGCTAGAAATTTTTCTGTGGGGTCCTAACGCCTGGTGGCTTAGTCCTATATGTGAATACCTACTGCAAGAGCCTCTCTCGAAGATCTACTGTTATGGTAAGTTCTTACGGAACTGTACTTTTTTCAACCGCTGCCTCCTCTGCCACCCCAGCCTCAGGTGGACTTGTAGGTGATGTTAAGCTCTTGGTGGAATGAAGCCAAGATGCAATTTGCCTCCAAACTGGACAGACGTCAGCCAGTGGCTACCCCTTCGATGGTCCCCTCAGAACCGACTACAAGGTCTCTTTTGTTGGTGGAATCTCGCCCATCGACATCCGGTAGATCTCATGAGACCATCATGTTGCCCAACCATTCCAGGGGGCTCCCAGTGGCCACTGAGATTCCACTTCCCAAGGCCTGAAGATCCGACAGGAGTCTATGTTGGAATCAGAGTCAGCCTCCTCTCCATCAGGCTCAGATTGAGTCGCCTACTCTGGAGGAACCTAAGCTGAAGGAATCTCCCAAGTCCCTTACAGAGGACCCTTCCCTGATGGAGCACCTCAGAAAGATTCAGGAGGCATATGATTGGAAGACCGAGGAACAAGATCCTCAATGTCAGAGGCTCGCTAAGAACATTGATTTGATGGATCAGTCTCCAACACTCATTCCCCCATGGATAGGCCCTCACGAGGACTTGGCCTCCACTATCTGGAAACAGCTTTCTTCTCTAGCTGCCGTATTCAGAAAGGCTGACAGACCTTATCACACTCTTGAAGGAAAAGACCACCTCAGCATCCATCCCAAAGCTGACTCTGTGGTCATTAGTGTGGCTCATGACTGCTCTGCCAAACCTGAACACCTCAGCACCTCTCCTCCGGACAAGGAGTTGAGGCGACTAGATGAATTTGCACGTAAATTCTATCCATCCTGGCCAGCTCAGTGTCACTGGAGGTTGAGGCGTTGGTCGCTACACCTCGCGCCACGCCGGCGACCCAGGTTAGGGAAGGCACATGGACCACCGGGTGTCGGCAGGGGGGAGAGGACTGAGTATCCAGAGGACTGCTCTCCTCTCTCTCGGGGAGGGGGGAGGGTGCTACGTCCTGCCTGCTGATTGCCCTCTGGTGGTGGCTGGAGGGTGATATGGGTCAGGAGGCACGCTTCGATGTGGTCACATTGGTAGGGAGGGGGGTACAGGAGAAAAGGAAAGAAGTGGAGCCTGACAGGGCTCCATGATGGTCTGCCGCTTGCAAGGGCCAACCCCAAAGTCTGGATTGGACCTCCAAGGAGGGGGTGCCACCTTCCTGGCCCCGCCACGGGAAGGGGGCAAACCGTGGGGGAACCTCTGGGGTCGGTGAGTTTGGGAGCAGTGGGACCCAAGAGAGGACTCTCTTGGAGGGCCAAAGCCCCTGCCAGGGCTCAGAGGAGGAAAAAATGTGAATGAAAAAAAAAAATTCTATTCATCCTCTACACTAGCCATTCGAGCCCTTAACTGTGTGGCTCTTGTGGTGATCTACCAGAAGTCCATTCTGAGCCAGTTAGAATCCAAATTCGAGGTTCTACCCGACTTGGACCTGAGAACGGGCATTGCTCAAACGGTCAGAACATAGAAACATAGAAACATAGAATTTGACGGCAGATAAGGACCGCTTGGCCCACCCAGTCTGCCCATTTCCCTACCTACTGGATAAGCTGCAGATCCTAGTTAACCAGCAGCCTACTTCTTCCTACCCCCATCCCCCAGAACTGCCTTATGACTATCCCATGCATGTGAATTCCACCACTGATTTTGACTCACAACCTCCTTGAGCCGTTCCATGCATCCACAACCCTCTCTGTAAAAAATACTTTCCTTAAATTACCTCTGAGCCGCCCCCTCTATTTTCAAATTGTGCCCTCTTGTTCTTGCACACCTCTTTTTTTTGAAAGATGCTACCTCTTGGACTTTGTTGATTCCTTGAGGTACTTGAGCGTTTCTATCATGTCCCCCTCTCCTTCTTTCCTCAGGGGCTATACATATTAAGCTCATAAGTCTCTCTTCATATGTCTTCGTTGCAGACCCTGCACCATTTGAGTGCCCTCCTCTGGACAGCTTCCATCCTGTCTATGTCTTTGCGGAGATTGGGTCTCCAGAACTGCACACAATACTCCAGATGGGGTCTCACCAGCTGTCTGTACAGAGGATAATAACTTCCTGTTTTCTACTGGTGATGCCTCTCCTATGCATCCCAGTATCCCCCCAACCCTCCTTGCTGCCCTCTCATTGCTTGCCCGTCTTTAGGTCATCTGATATGACTACCCCAGGTCCCTTTCCATTTTTGTTGTTAGTATCTCACCCCATTGTGTACTCTTCCCTGGTTTTGTTTCCCAGTGCATTACCACTTCTTAGCATTGAATCTAAGCTGCCATACATTTGACATTCCTCTAACCTTGCCAAGTCCTTTCTCATCCTTTCCACCCCACCCTGTGCATCAACTCTGTTGCAGATCTTAGTGTCATCTGCAAAGAGACATACTTCTCTCCTTCAGTCCTTCTGCAGTGTAAACATGAAGACATTGAGAGGACAGTCCTAATACTGAACCCTCGTTTCCCCACTAGTAACCCTCCTTTCTTCTGAGTGGACTCCATTTACTATTACTCTCTGTGTCCTATTCTCCAGCCAATTCTTTACCCAGGCTGTCATCTTGGGACCCACTCCCAGGCTGGCTAACTTGCATATTAATCTTTTGTGTGGGACTGTGTCAAATGCCTTGCTAAAGTCTAGGTAGGCCATGTCCACAGCCCCTCCCTGATCTACTACTTTGGTCACCCAGTCAAAGAAATCTATCAGATTCGTCTGGCATGACCTTCCCGCTGTGAATCCATGCTGCCTGGGGTCCTGTGCCCCTCTGGCCTCTAGATACTCGACAATTCTTTCCTTTAGAAGTGATTCCATCATTTTCCCTATCACTGAGGTTAAACTAACAGGTCTATAGTTTCCTGCTTCTGCCTTGCTCCCACTTTTGTGAAGGGGAATCACATCTGCCCTCCTCCAGTCCTCGGGTACCACCCCATCCTCCCATGATTTGTTAAAAAGGGTAGTCAGTGGTGTCACTAGTTCTACCCTTAGTTCTTTTAAATTCTGGGATGAATCCCATCAGGCCCCATTGCTTTGTCCACCTTTCAGTTTTAAGAGTTCTTTCAGAACCCTTTGTTCTGTAAATGGGCGGTATCAACTTCTGTATCCAGAGTGTTACTACTGTTTGTTTTATGTACCTCCCTCTTCCTTTGTAAATACTGAGCAAAATATTTGTTTAGTATCTCTGCCTTTTCACAGTCTCCCTCTGCCCACCCTCCTCCCTTTATTAAGCCTCACTATCCCTCCCTTGGTCTTCCTTTGCTCCCTGATGTACCTATAAAGGTTTTATCCCCTTCTTAACTGAGTTGGCTATCTTTTCCTCGGTTTGGGCCTTTGCTGTTCTGACTGCCTTCCCAGCCTCCTTTTGCTTTAACTGATACAGTTCTCTGTCCTGCTCCTTCTCGATTCCTTGTACTTCCTGAATGCTTTCTTTTTCTCTTGAACCTTCACTGCCACTTCCTTTGAGAACCATAGTGGTTTCTTACATCGTCTTGTTTGTTGCTTCACACAAGGCTCGTTACCTCTGTGATGGCAGTTTTATTATTCCCATTGTTCTTCCACCCCTCCTTCCTGCCCATTTGCTAGTGCATTCCTTAGGCACTCACCCATTTTGGCAAAGTCAGCCCTCCCTAAAGTCCAGTACTTTTGTCTTTGTATGGCTTGACTCTATTGCTGTGTTTATTGTGAACCATACTGTTCGATGGTCGGCTAGTTCCCAGATGGCTACCCACTTCTACATCTGTAATCTCTCACCATCTCCATTTGAGAGAATCAAGTCTAATATTGCTCCCTCGGAGTGGGCTCCAGTACTAGTTGTCTAAGGCATGCCCCCTGTAGGGCATCTAGAATAACTGCACTCTTCGAAGTGGCAGCTGCAACTGCACTCCAGTTAACATCTGGCATATTCAGATCACCCATCAGCAATATCTCCCCTTTTTCTGCCATTCTAAGTATACTTTCTATCATTTCCCTGTCCATTTCCTCCCCCTGAGAAGGGAGTCTGTATACAACCCCTCTGCGTATTGTGGTGCCATTGCCTGTCTCCAAATTTACCCACAGTGCTTCTTCTCCTCCCTGTGTACCTTTTGTTCTGTTGCTTTTATTCCTTCCCTTATGTAAAGAACTACTCCTCCTCCTCTTTTACCCTCCCTGTCCCTCCTGTAGACAGTGTATCCTGGTATGTTTATGTCCCAGTCATGGTTTGTGTGTACCATGTTTCTGTGACTGCCACGATATCCAGATGTTCTTCCTCCATCAAGGCCACTAATTCAGGAAGCTTGTTACCCAGACTACGGGCATTGAGTACTCATTGCTCTCCATTTTTGATGGCTTTACCTTCCAGTGCAGCATCCCCACTGACCGTTCTACCTCTGTCTTTTTCTCATTTAGTACCCTGTTTTGTGGGGAGAGGCTGGGATTTTCCTGCTGCTTGTCAGTGCCTCCCCCTTTGACTAGTTTAAAATCTTGTCAATGAAGCATTTAAACCGATTGCTCAAAAGACTTGTTCCCTTCCTGGACAGATGCAGACCATCCTGCCAGTATAGGCTGGTGTCCCTCCAGGTGATGTGGTGGATGCTTCTTCCCGCAGTACAGCGACCGCAGTGAGCCTACGCAGACACTCATGGCTGGGAATTTCTGGCCTGGCACCCAAAGTCCAGTCTGCCATTTAAGACGCGTCTTTCAGGAGACCTGTTCTCTTTGGGGGTGATGGGAAAGACATTATCACTGACTTACAAGACAAGGGAAAAGTGTTACGCTCTGTCCAGTTCATGTACGAGCCCCCTAATAAGCCCAAGCAGCCATTTGGAGGCACCAAAGGTGTCAAAAATAACAACCCGACTGACGTCAGAACAAATGGGCTCCCTTGGCAGGTGCAAACCCCCCCCCCCCAAGCCAAGTCTCAGAGAGTCTCTGGGACAGAATCTTCTACCCTCCCTACTACTTTCTGACTCACGACAGACACTCCCGTCTCCATTGCCAGTTCAGGAGGAACCGGTAGGGGGCAGGTTTGCAAACCAGCTACCAGGTTGGGAGGCGATCACATCAGACTTGTGGGTACTCCAGCTCATAGCTCAAGGTCACACAATAGAATTTCTAGAGACCTCCAGAAAACTCTCCAGGTCCTTCTCATTATCCTCCAGGACACTTTCATCTCATTAGAGAGGAAATTGAAACTCTGCTAAGAAAAGCAGCCATAGAGCTCGTTCCTCAGATCCAGGCAGGCAAGGGTTATTACTCCTACTTCTTCTTTGTGCCCAAAAAGACAGGTGACCTCCAACCGATCTTGGACCTGAGCATCCTGAACCTGTTCATGGACTACACAAGAGGTTCCGCGTGCTGACCCTTCCAGGTCTCCTTCCCTTGCTACACCAGGGACACTGTCTTTGTGCTCTGGATATGCAGGATGCCTACCTACATATCCCACCACCACTTCCTCAGGTTTACATTCCAGGGGGAGCACTTTCAATTCAAAGCCCTCCCTTTTGGCCATTCGTCGGCACCCAGGGTGTTCACAAAGTGCCTAGCTGTGGTAGCTGTGACATTACACCGTCAAGGCATCCATGTTACCGTACCTCGACGACTGGCTCCTGTCGGCCATGTCGAGGGACAGTCTTGTAGCCTCCCTGTCCACTACCCTGGACCTGTTCAACCAAATGGACATCACGGTGAATCACCCCAAGTCCCACTTTTCACCATCACAGCACCTGCAATTCATTGTTGCAGTGCTGGATATGGCCCAGGGAAGAGCTTTCTTCCAACCGGACAGAGCAGAAACTCTGCAAAGGCAAGCCAGCTTTGTGGCCTCCCAACATTGGACTATGGCAAGATCGGTCCTGCGTCTTCGGGGTCTCATGGTAGCAGCCATCCCGACCATCCAGTTGGCCAGACTCCACATGCAGGTAATACAGTGGATACTTCGGGTACAGTGTGATTAGAGGTCAGACAACCTGGATCACATGATCTTGGTCTGCAGTCCTATGGCCCGAGATCTATGGTGGCAGAACCTGGACAACCTCAACAGAAGTGTCCCGTTTCAGCCTCCTTCCCCCACCCAAGCCCTGATGACTGACGCTTTGGGACTGGATTGGGGAGCCCATTTGGGAGATCACAGGACGCAGGGGTTCTGGTCTTAGAGAGGACTATCTTTACACATCAGTGCACTAGAGATGAGAGCAGTGCTGTACGCCTTTACAGGCCTTCCAGCCCCTCCTCAGACCAGGATTTCTCCTGATCCAGATGAACAGCATGTGCATAATCTGGTACCTGAACAAACATGGAAGCACATGCTCGTATCCCTTATGTCGGGAAGCTATGTGTGTGTGTGGTTCTGGGCAGTCCAATACAGCCTTCATCTCTCGACACTGCATGTCCGGGCATTCAAAACATCCTAGTGGACAGTCTCAGCAGCACCCAAGCCAAGGGTCACAAGTGGGAACTGAGACGCTTGGTGGTAGAAGAAATCTTCGATCATTGGGGTTGGCCAGACCTCAATCTGTTCGCATCCCCATCCAATGAAAAACTACCCAGTTTCTGCTCGCTTGTTCCAGGGTGTGGTGATTTCTGGCAAGACGTGCTGTCTCTTTGTTGGACTGAGAGGTTTCTTATACGCCTTCTCTTCCTTTCAACTGTTGCAGATAGTGTTGCTGAAACTGCAGGCGGAGGGGGGACACACTTGATCCTGATTGCACCTTATTAACCTTGCCAAGTTTGGTTCTCTCTGCTTCAGCAGTTGACGGTGGAACCTCTGGTTCCACTGCCCGTCTGCCAGGATCTTCTAACTCAGGAACTGGGCACCCTGGTCCATCCAGTACTCAAGTCCCTTCACGCGTGGCACCTGCTGTTGTAGTTGCTTTGCGTTTTGGAGTCTCCTCCAGAGTGGCTCAGGTGCTGATGGAGGCTAGAAAGTTGTCCATGAGATCTACCTATGCTCTGTAATAGAAGAGATTTTCCATCTGGACCACATCTAAGGGTTGGGACCCCTTCTTATGCCCTGTACCACAGGTCCTGGAGTACATGCTGCACTTATCCGACCTTGAGCTAAGTTACTCCACTCTAAAGGTCTACTTGTCTACCATTTCTTCCTACCACACTCCTGGTGGACGGCAAAACATTGGCACAGTTGAAGGTATCCAAAAAATTCCTGAAAGGGATCCTCTGTTTGAGACCCCCAGTCAGGAGCTCTGCCCCTCCCTGGGATCCGAATTTCATTATTGAGAAACTCACTCTGCCTCCCTTTGAACAGACTGTGAGTTGTGACATACACTACCTTTCGTGGAAAGCACTCTATTTAGTTGCTAGTACGTCTGCTCAAAGAATTTCCGAGCTTCAGGCTCTGATGTGTAAAAAGCCTTATTTGATTTTCCACAGAGACCGGGTGGATCTGCATACAAATCCTAAGTTTTTACCAAAGGTGATTTCTGAGTTCACGTTGAATTTGACCACACACTTACCATTGTATTACCCTGAACATTGTAATCAGGGGGAAGCAATTCTACATACCTTAGATGTAAATAGAATTTTGCGTTACTACACTAACCGGATGAAGTCATTCCTCAAAACGGATCAGTTGCTCATTTCTTTTGCACCCAAACAAAAGGGCACTGCTGTTTTTAAACAGTGTTTGTCCAAATGGTTGGCAAACTGCATCCTATTTTATCAGAAGTATAACAAGCCACTTCCAGGGGAAGCTAAAGGACATTCAACCAGAGGCATGGCTGCATCTGCAGCTTGTTTAAGAAATGTCTCTGCCGCTGATATCTGTGCGGCAGCCACTTGGAGTTCTAGCCACACCTTCATTAAGCATTACAGTTTGGACATTGCTTCTTGGTGTAGGACTGGCTTTGGCCTCGCTATCTTTCAAGGACTTCTGTCTTAGATCCCCATCTTCTGCAGACCTTTTCCTGCCTCCCATGTTTCAGACTTGTCTGACTTTGACTGCTTGGGACTCTGTCCTAATGGCAATTACCTACTGTAAGAGCCCTCTCGAAGTAAGAGTACAGTTACATAAGAATTTACCCTAACAGTAGATCTTCGAGAGAGGCTCTTGCAGTAAGTACTGCTGTCCCTTCCACCTTCCCCCTGAGTCTTTTCTGCTGTGTCTTCTTATGTAGCCTTTCCCTGGCTCCAGGAGCCCACTCCTTTTCCTGTCTCACCTTTCTGGGTCTCCAGCGGGAGAATTGGGGGGCGTGCATGGGGACCGCTCACTATATTGCATCACGGTGACATCGGTCACGTGACGTCGGTTGGGCTGTCCCCCGCCAGACACTGCTAGCTAAAATTTTTTGTGTGGTCCTAGCACCTGGCAGCTTAGTACTAATGGTAGTTACCTACTGCAAGAGCCTCTCTCGAAGATCTACTGTTACAGTAAGTTCTTGCATAACTGTGCTTTCCCTTCCCCCAGACAAGGAATCCTGCAGGGTTGACCTCTAGGGGGAAAAAAGGGTTTATGCCTCCTCCACTTTGGGCCTGAGGATTGTAAACTATGTCACACATTGTTAAATTCCAGAATGCCAACTGGAGAA
This sequence comes from Neoceratodus forsteri, assembly GCA_016271365.2. NCBI lineage: Eukaryota > Metazoa > Chordata > Ceratodontiformes > Ceratodontidae > Neoceratodus > Neoceratodus forsteri. Next base: position 242,468,598 of record JADMNL010000028.1, on the reverse strand, counting down.
AGAGCAAAGCTGCTGCTCAAGCCCTTCCTGATGGCTTCCAGAAGCAAGAATTGCTCCAGTGCTTACAAACTGCGGATGATTTCAACAAACATCTCCTTTGGGCCCTATATGATATGGCTGATACAGTAGCCAGGGCAGCTGCCCCTGGCATATTTCTTCGCAGGCAGTCCTGGCTCAAGGTCTCTGGATTTGCAGCCAATGTGCAAAACAAGCTGCTAAATGCCCCTTTCAGTGGCACCAAACTCTGCGGCCCTGATGTCCAAAACCTCATAAATAATCTGCAGGCCTCTGACACAGCCATTATCTGTCCATTCCCCCTACCACACTCAGCCCTATGGTAGGGGGAAGTCTACTTTTGGTAGACAGGCCAGTAGACCAGATTCTGCCTCCTGTACCCACGGTAAGCGCAAGTACAGGCTTCCTTGCTTGCCCCCTCCAATAATGGAGTGGCAGCCAAGCATCTCACAAATGACAGACTAGTCTCCACAGCTGGTCCCACCTCCGCTTGACTCCTTGCCAGACCACCCCCTCCTCTGGTCCAGACCCAGGAGGGTGGTGGTCGGAGGTCAGTTCTACCTCTGTTTGAATCAGTGGAGAACCATAACTTTGGATGCATGGATCCTGCAGATCATAGAGATGGGTCATATCCCAGAGCTCATTCAGCAGCCTACAGATGCCCCTCCACCACCCTCCAACTATCCCCCAGCTCACTTGTCTGTTCTCAGGAGGAAGTACAGTCTCTTCTGCACAGGCAGGCAATTGAACTGGTGCCAAGGTGACAGAGAAACCAGGGGTTTTATTCCAATTTTTTCCTGGTCCCCAAAAAGACTGGAGATCTGAGACCCATTTTGGATCAAAAGGACCTCAGTCTCTCTGTCCAGTACAAAAAGATCTGGATGGTAACTTTGCCAGGCCTCATGCCCCTACTCAAAACTGGGGACTGACTTTGTTCACTGGATATGAAGGACACTTATCTGCACATTTTGGGCTTTCCTTCTCGCAGGAGATTTCTTCATTTTGCCTTTCTGGGCATGCATTTCCAGATCAAAGTGCTAACCTTCGGCTTATCCTCTGTGCCGCGTGTCTTTACCAAATGCTTAGCAGTGGTCACAGTGGCTCTCAGAAGAGAGGAACTGTATGTCTTCCCTTACCTGGATGATTGGCTTCTCAAGGCCCCATCCAAGGAGCAGCTCTTGTTGACTCTGGAGCGCACTGTCCAGCTCTTCCAGTCTCTGGGCATAACAGTCAGCCTGCCCAAGTCTGTTCTATTACTGTCCCAAAGACTGCAGTACATTGGGGCAGTTCTGGACTCCGCGCGTGGTGGAAGGCCTTCTTACCCCAAAAAGGGCAGAGTGCCTCATGGCCCAGGCTTGAGAAGTCGCTCAGAGTCAGTACATTCCTGTCAGACTGTACCTCAGGCTCTTGGGCCTAATGTCGACAGCCATTCCCACTGTTCCACTGACCAAAATCCACATGTGCACCCTCCAGTGGACCTTCAGAGTGCAATGGGACCAACGCACGGACAAGCTGGACCAACCAGTCCTGGTCTCCTTCCCAGTTCACAAGGTATTGCAGTGGTGGATGGATCCCTTGAACCTTCTTCAAGGGGTTCCCTTCCAGATTTCTTCCCCACATCAGATCCTAACCATGGATGATTCAGGTCTAGGCTGGGGAGCACACCTGGGTCCCTTTCAATCCCAGTGCTCCTGGTCCCAGTGGGAAACAGCCCTGCATATCAGCGTCCTGGAGATGAGAGCAGTGCTGTATGCCATGCAGGCATTTCGGGAACATCTTGCTCCAGGCCAACTGCTGGTGCGGTCAGACAATCTTGAGTTTTGTCTACTACATCAACAAGCAGGGCGGGACTCACTCATACCCCCTTCACAGGGAGGCCATGAGATTGTGGTATTGGGCACTGGAGCACAGTCTGACACTCTCTGTGGTCCACGTACCAGGCATCCTAAACACGCTGGTGGATAGTCTCTGCAGGACTCAATTCAGCATGCATGAATGGGAGCTTCTCTCGTCTGTAGCAGAAAATCTGCTTGACAGATGGGGTCATCCAGAGTTGGACCTTTTTGCGTCCCCACTCAACACAAAACTGCCCAGTTTCTGCTCATTAGATCCAGGGCCTGGAGTTTTCTGGTGACTTGTTGTCCCTCTCTTGGAGCTGGAGATTCCCATATGCATTTCCTCCATTTCCTTTAATTCAGAGGGTGCTGATCAAGCTGAAAATGGAAGAGGCCAGCATGATTCTGGTAGCCCCATTCTGGCCTCGCCAGATATAGTTCCCTTTGCTTCAGCAGCTGGCAGAGGAACCTCTGGTCCCTTTGCCCCTTTGCAGGAATCTGTTGACCCAGGATCGAGGGGCCCTGGTCCATCCCAATCTCGGGTCCCTCCATCTGCATGCGTGGCTTCTGAGAACATAGCCATCGCTAGGTTTGGGGTCTCTGACACAGTGGCGGACATACTGGTGGCTGCCCACAAGCCTTCCACCCGTGCCACTTATGCCATGAAGTGGAAGTGGTTTGCCATATGGGCTGCCAAACATTCCCTAGACCCATTCACCTGGTCTGTGAATCATATCCTGGACTGCCTGACTTTTATCTGACTCAGACCACCAGTACTCCTCCCTCAAGGTCTACCTTTCGGCCATTTCTGCCTTTCATGAGCCCATGGGTGACTGCACTGTTGCTCAGCTGGATGTCTCCCGTACTTTTCTCAGGGGCATCCTGCACCTGAAACTCCCAATATGTTCCCCAGTCCCGGCTTGGGACTTAAATTTAATTTTGGAAAAGTTTACCCTATCTCCTTTTGAGCCAGTCGCAACTTGTGATTTGCACTTTCTCTCTTGGAAAGTGCTCTTTTTAACTGCAGTTACTTCTGCGCAAAGAATGTCAGAGCTTCAGGCCCTCTGTTGCGAGGAGCCTTACTTGATTTTTCACAAAGGCAGGGTATCTTTGCACACAAATCCTTAATTTCTACCTAAGGTGGTCTCTAAGTTCACACTTAATCAGTCTATCCACCTTTCTGTTTATTTTCCTGAGCGTGCCAATCCGGAGGAAGCACTGCTTCATACGTTAGCTGTGCGCAGAACTTTGAAGTATTATCTACTCTGGACTAAAGAGTCCAGAAAGTCTAAGTAGTTGTTTCTTTCGCCCCAGGTAGAGAGGGTGCTTCAGTTTCTAAGCAATGTTTATCCAAATGGTTGGCAAATTTCATTGTGTTCTGCTACAGTATGTACGGCAAAGAATTGCCTGGTGCTATCAAAGCTCATTCCACAAGAGGCATGGCTACCTTGGTGGCTTGTTTCAAATGGGGCCTCCGCCGGTAGCATTTGTGCGGCAGCCACTTGGAGTACAGTCCACAGTTTCACCAAGCATTACAGTCTGGACATTGCTTCAAGAGCTCATGCAGGATTTGGGAGGGCTATGCTACACAAACTCCTGTCTTGAGTTTATGGAGATCCAACCTCCCAGACTGTATATTCTTCACTTTTCACTGTTTGGTACTTGTCCCTGCGGTGTAACCTGATGACTGAGATACCCCCGAAGAAGATAGAACAGTTACGTAAGAACTTACAGTAACAGTAGATCTTCGAGGGGATTTCAGTCATCAGGTATAATTTCCCTCCCACCATCCACCTTCTTGGGGCTCCTATCCAGGACCTGGCTATCTGCTGTTTCCATTCTTGTGTTTCGCGCTAGGTCCTTCTTTCTCTCCTTGGTTCCCCAGGGCTTGAGTCTTGCCTCCTTCATCTCCAAAGGGAAAGAATTGAGGAGGGAGCATGGCCACCCACACCTATATAGGATTGCTGACGTCAGTGGACGTCGACAGTGTGGGCGGCCCCAGTTGTAAAGCTGAAATTTTTCCATGTGGATTCCCCTTCACCAACGGTGAAGGTTCCAATGGTGTAACCTGATGACTGAGGTCCCCTTGAAGATCTACTGTTAGAGTAAGTTCTTACGTAACTGTTCTTTTTGCAGTTATGTGACTTTGTGGACTACAAGTGCTTCATGCTCCTTATGGTCCTTAAAGCAGCAGTACTACGAAATCAGGAAGTGACATCAAAATTCTGTTTTTTGGCTATAAGCATGCGGCCAAAGTTCGTTTCCATACCTGTAAATGTTTTTTTCCAGTTGTCTTTAGTTTTTTAGATATTTGCAATTTATTTGAAGTGTTATAGCGCTACAGCAAATATGGCGGCTGATTAATTTCAGCTGCGCTTTTTCTTCAGGTCGCATCACATCTTTTGACAACAGCAGAAGGACTCTCTGCTGACCATTCCCAATGTCCCTGCAAGTCATTCACATGTGCAGTTGGCAGCAGTGGGGGCTCCAGTGCAACATGCTGGGTGGCAGACCTGTAAACAAAAGTAGAGAATGACTGAGCAAATTACTTGGCGATAGTACAATGCTGGCGAGAAAGAGTACCAGGTATATGATTAGCAGGGCACAGAATAAATTGTCAAAAAAGCGCAAATTTTTTTTTCGTAGTACTGCTGCTTTAACCAGCAGTCTGTACACATGATTTACACAGATTTATCTTTTGTTCTTTAAAACAGCAGTGTAATGAAGGGTGTCCTGACATGAGCCTATTTCTACTGCACTGCAATCTGGCCCTTTCATTGCCACCTGGTGAATCATGCGGTTTATAGGATGGTAGTGTACTCCACATGTGCACATTTGAGCATGGTGGCCATCTTGGAAAGCCTTTTCGGTGCAAAAACTCTGCCTCTCCTCTTTTTTTATTTCACTTTTTTGGCCAGGAAATGCACACTTAACTGAGACTTGTTTCCAGGTGCAACCTGGGAGTACAGGGACGTGACTTGCTCATGGTCACATGGTATGCAGAAGAGGTGGCTGTGGGATTGATAACCTGTTACCCAGGTTTGCAGCGCAATACTCTTAAAGATCAAATGCCAGTGTTTTACAGATTTACAATAAACACAGGAATTCAAGTCCCTGTGTCATGATTAGCATTTCCTGAAAATATCATGGTTAGGTTTTGTGGTTTTCTTTAAATCAGCATCTGTTAATGTGCTCTGCAGTAACTGAAAACAGTGAAGATTTTTCTGTCCCTATCAGTGAGTGATGACATCATTCCTGTCCAGCTTGTTGCTGCAGCAGTGAAGTCCTTAATTGCCTGTAGTAGCTGTTGCACTTCCCAGTCAGAGCAATGTGTAGAGCTAATTGTCTTTACTCCAAGTGTGTTACTAACCCATCTGGTTTGTGTTTAGATAGATTCATCATTCAAACAACATGAAGTCTTGCTATATTATAGACATTAGCAGTTTGTTCCAGCTCTAGAACTGCCCCGGAGTGAAATGGTTAAAACCGTTCCAATCACCGGCCCGTCGGCGCAGCGGTGGGATTTCCACTTGCGACGCCGGCGACCCGGTTTCGGGAACGGATCCGGGTCATCGGAGGGCCGGTCAGGGGCAGTAGGATCGAGCGTCCGACGGACAGCTCTACTACTCCGGGGGCGCGGGCAGCAATCGGTGCGCTGGGGACCCCTGGTGGAGACCGGGAGTTCCACGCAACCGGCGCTCGACGTGGGGAGGAGACTGGGCGGACGCTGGCGTCATTGCACGTCCCCGCCTCCTCCCGGGAGAAAAATGCAGGTGGAAAAAGATGGCGGGCAGGACCACGGATTAATGAAGCCCTCCCTGGAGAGCCTCACATTGCCGCCGTCGCTGCGGGACCCCGACCAGTCACAGTTCCGGGGTCATGAAGGTGGCACGGCCCCACCCTCCGGAGGCAAGCCGGGGTGACCGGTCCTCAGCAGCAATTGGCGGTGAAGGTCTCTGGGGCCGTGACCAGGGCGGATGGCTGCCGGTGGTCCTGCCAGAAAAAGGGGAAATTAAAAAAAAAAAAAAAACATTCCAAAATAGAATTTTGGCACGAGAGCAGCTCTGTCTGTGTCATTTCAAACTTGAACTGTCAGATTCTTTACTCCACCTCAGTGAACAGTCGCTCTGGAGATTTCTCCTTCTGCTCGGTTCATTTCTCGGTTTAAAAAGTGTTTTCTCGGTTGGATTTAACCGAGAATAGTTTTATTTTAACCGCAAAACCGTTCGGTTCAAGCTCTATCTGTGGTAACCGTAAGTAAATGAAGGTTTTGTCTGTGTGGAACTTGTAAGTTATCGGTTCGGTTTTGAACCGATCAGTGGGTTTAAAACTCATTTAAAACTAAAAGTTACTATTTTAGAGTGCGGTTCCCGGTTCTTATCGGTTCTAAAAAAACGGATTTATTACGTTTTTTTCCAATACCCGTGACACGGTTAGGAACCGATAAGGGTATCTTACCTGGCACTGCCGTTAAAAGGGCAAGTTTTTGGTTAGGCTGGCATTATGTCTGAGAAACCCAAAAGAAAACCAGGCCCACTGGGTTTCAACACTGTGATGTTTGTGGGAAGTCTTTGCCAAGGCTGACCCACACACCATGTGTTTATTGTCTGAGGTTTGACCACCTCCAGTCAGACTGCCAGGTATGTAAGAATTTCCCTGCAGCCACCCTGGAAAAAGATTGGGCAGGCTCAGGGAGCGAGAGAGCAAAAGTCCGCTGACCCAGATGGCCAGCCGGTTCGGTGCCAACCGAACCAGAGGAATGCCCTCTGACCAGGGCCAGACTTCCTCGGGCAAAGAAAAGCTGGTTCTGAGGAACCAATTCCAGTAAAGAAAACAAGAAAATCAGCAGGTCTGGAGTCCAAAATTCCTTCTCCAACTGCTGCAGAGATAGCAAAGCCATACAAATTGTCCAGTCACTGTCTCAGGGTCCGTCCGAACCACCACTATCTGGTAAAGGTCGGTTCGTCTCGTCCCAGTGGTTCAGGATTATGATATTGAGGAATTTTATGAACCAGAGGAGGGGGAGGAGGATTATGAACAGTATGAATGTGGCTGGGAAGGTCTGGGTGTGCCCATTGAACCGGACATCTCCCCAGACAGACCTTTAGAATCTCCCCCTATGCTGTCTGAGTCCCCATCTCATTTTATGTTTTATAAAAAAGTTGCTGAAACCCTCCAGCTTCCTTTAGAAGAGGCTGTGGATGAGCAAGAGGAGCCTGATTTTGTAGAAATGATGGATATTCCAGAGTCTAGGAGATTGTCTATTCCTTTACATAAGTCTTTTAGGAAACAAACAATTAAAATTTTAAAAGCTCCTAATTCTGTGCCTCCTGTAGATAAAAGATGGGCAGAAGGTATACATTGTCAGGCCCTGATACAGAATTCCTTTCTCAGCAATGCAGTCATGTTGGGGTAGTTCAGGCTGCTGCCTGTGATAAAGCTAATATTCCCTTGGCTACATCCTCCTGACAAGGATTCCAGGAAGATTGATGCCATGGCAAAAAAACAGTATATGGCAGCCTCTCTGGGACTCAGGCAAGCAAATTATATGGCTTATGTAGCTAGGTATCAGAAATCTAGATGGGATACTGTTATGCAATTGGCCAAGCAGGCCCATGGCCAGCTGGCTAGTGAACTAGAACAGGTGGCTGCTGATGGCATTGAAGCCTCTAAGGTTCAGTTTCATGCTGCTGTGGATGTTAATGATGTTTCCTCTAGGGTCATGGCCACATCTGTAGCTTTTCGTAGGTTGGCCTGGCTCAGGTGTACTAGTTTGTCTGAGATACCCAGACTAAGGCTATGGATTTTCATGTGGTGGGAAATTCTCTGTTTGGAGAGCAGACAGAGAATTACATGAAGAATGGATGAATATAGGACTACTTACAAAGGTGCCCAGGCTAAGGAGGCGGCAAGCCACTCCTCAAAGGCATGCCCCAGGGGTAGGGTGAGGCCTTTTCACAGGCCTTTCTACCAGACTCAGGCCTCCTCTGCCTATGCTCAGAGGGGCTTCTTCAGAGGCAGGGGCAGGCCGAGGGGTGGGCAGACCTGCTCCCACCCCCAGCCTAAAACTCCTGCGAAACAGGCACCTGATGGGGTGCCGGGCTGTTCTCCTGTACCAGTGGGGGGCAGGCTGGCACTTCAGTCAGAATTGGGCTTCTTTAACCTCAGACAAGTGGGTTCTGGAAGTAGTAAGCCAGGGTCTGGTTCTCAGCTTCAAAAGTTTCCCAAGTTGAGAAGCAGACTTTTCTACCAAGTGCTTCAGAGACCCTCGCTCTGGAAACAGAGGTCTCATCCTGTTAGCTCTCAGAGCAGTAGAAAGGGTTTCTCCCTGCATCAGGGCAGGGTCTGTATTCAGATACTTCCTTACCCCAAAAAGACAGGAGAATGGCGCCCATTTTAGATCTCAGATATCTGAACAAGCATCTTTTGAAACCAAAGTTCAAAATGGTAACTCTGGCAATGATTTTACCTTCCCTAAGGCCAGAGGACTGGCTAGCCTCCCTGGACCTCAAGGATGCCTATTTCCATGTCTAATCAGAAGATCCCATCGAAAGTACCTCAGATTCGAACTGCCCTCAGGTCATTACCAGTTCAAACAATGCCCTTGACCTTACCTCTGCTCAAGGGTATTCACAAAGTGTGTAGCAGTGGCAGTGGCCCATTTAAGGAGGCAGAGGTTGCTGTTTTCCTATCTAGATGACTGGCTCATTGTAGGCCAGTCCCAGAACAGGTAAAATCTTACCTGCAGGTCACCCAGCAGCTTCTCACCTCCCTGGGTTTTCTGCTAAACCTACCAAAGTCGGTTCTGGAACCAGTCCAGGTACTCACCTTTATAGGGGCAGGGTGGACACAAAGCTAACCAGAGCCTTTCTTCCCCAGAAAGGGTAAGAATTTAGTGTCTCTGGCCTCTTCCTTCACTCTGCAGGTCTCTCGACCAGCAAGACACTTTCTGCAGCTCCTGGGGCACATGGCTGCATCCACAGCTGTTGTGCAGGAGCCAGATTTCAGATGAGAGACATTCAGTTTCACTTGAGAACCTTTTGGTCTCAGAGAAGAGACCCCCTTTCCAAGTTGGTCCCAGTGACTCGAACCTTGATCCTAGCTCTCCAGTGGTGGCAGGATCAGAGCAATTTAAGAGCGGGGGTCCCCTTCATTTCCCCTTCTCACGACTTGACTCTCACTACAGATGCTTCCTTTCTGGGTTGGGGAGCCCACATGGGCGACCTTTCCACTCAGGGAGTTTGGTCCCCCCAGGAATCTCTGCTCCACATCAATTTGCTGGAACTCAGAGCTGTCTTTTTAGCTCTTCAAGCTTTCTCTGCATCTGTCCACGACAAGGTGATACAAGTCAGAACAGACACACCACAACAATGTGGTACATCAACAAACGGGGCACTCAGTCTTGACCTTGTGCACGAGGCAATGAAGTTGTGGTCTCTGGCCTATTCCTGAACACTTCCCTCATAGTTAATCTTCCAGGAAGGACAATGTCCTAGCGGATGCCCTCAGCAGGATTTCCCAGGGCCATCACAGATGGTCCCTGGATCCTCAAGTGCTGGGGATAGTTTTGCCAGGTGGGGCATCCCTCAGATAGATCTTTTGCAGCCCCAGACAATCACAAACTTCCTCTGTTCTGTTGCAGGCCTCCAGTGCTGGGCTCAGTTCCCTGGATGCCCTTCTTCTGGATTGGGAGGAAGTTCTTCTATGCTTTCCCCCTTTCCTCTCCTATTCAAAGTACTAGTCAAATCAGATCTCAGCCTTGCAGGATGATTCTGATTGCCCGGATTGGGCCAGGCAGCCCTGGTACCCACTCCTTCTGTCTCTGACAGTCCATCTTCCCTGTGCCTCCCAGGAATCACAATCTGTTGACTTGTGCCCAGGGAAGGGTTTGGTATCCGGACCTCAAATCCCTCAACCTCAAGGCCTGGCTCTTGAGGAGTTAGAGTTGCTGATTTACACCTCTCTCAGGGTGTTCTTGAGATCCTAAAGGCTTCAGAAAGCCTCCCACTAGGAGCTACTTATAGTTCTAAATGGAAAAGGTTTTCCATTTGGTGTGCTAGGAAAAATATTTCCCCAGAATCTGCTGAATTGGCCATTTTGTTAGATTACATGGTACATCTTAATTCCTTGGGTCTCAGACCAGCTACCCTGAGAGTTCATTTGGCAGCTGTGTCTGCTTTTTGTGTCAACAGGAAAGTCATCCCCTCTTTCCTCTCATCCTGTGTTTTCCAAGTTTTTAAAGTTACTCCATACTAATCCTCCCTTTAGGAACCGCCCTGCTTGGGACCTTAATGTTTGCATTGCCCAGTTAATGCAACCCCTTTTGAACCTCTGTCTTCTGCAGAGCTTAAGTACCTAACTTGGAAAACTGTTTTTCTAGTGGCTATCACTTCTGCCAGATGCATAAGTGAATTGCAAGCCTTGTCAGTGGAGACTGACTTTATTTCTTTCCACAGGGATAAGGTAGTCCTTAGGACTAATACGAGTTTTGCCTAAGGTGGTTTCAGATTTCCATTTTAATCAATCTATCTCCTTCCAGTATTTTCACTGATCACTGCTCTTGGTGAGAGGAGGTTGCACAGCCTGGATGTTAAGAGAGCTCTTAGTTATCATATAGAGCGTACCAAAGGTCACAGGTTGAATCCTCCAACTTTTCCTTACCTATGGTGAAGTTGGGAAGGCAAACCTGCCACTAAAGAGATCAATAGCCAGGTGGATTGTCTCTTGTATCAATTTTGTTATCAGAAAGTGGGCAGAGCCCCAGTTTGAGGGCTCATTCTACCGGGTACAGCTCGTCTCTAGCTGCTGCCAGAGATATCCCTTTATTAGAGATTTGCCAGGCTGCTACTTGGAAAATGGTACACACTTTTTACAAGCATTACTCCCTGGATGTCAGGCCAGGAGAGATGCTCGGTTTGGCACAACTGTTCTTCAGAGCCTATTCCTAAGTGAGGTTCTGCCCTCCTCCATGGAGGTACTGCTGTGTATTCTGCTAATGTCTATAATATAGCAAGACTTCATGTTGTTTGAAGAAAAAATTACTCACCTTAGTAATGTTGTTTCTTCTAATGGAGTCTTGCTATATTATGAACCTCTAACCTGCCCTCTCAGAACCTCTACTTGGTGGGGTGCGGCAACAGGTAGTGTGGCACTACTTATGTCCTGTTAGCATTTTGTCCCCTTTGGGACTTTGGGGTATGTATGTGTGCGCGTGTGTGTGTTTTATTATACTTATGTTCCATTTCATATTATTAGAATGGTGTTAGTATTTCTGGTCCCCTGACTTGAGTCTTGGGTGTTGGGACCATCAATGGTTGTTATTATTTAGGTAGCCATTTGGCTAGTGTAGGTTACAGCTTCCACACAGACCTTAGTGAGTTTGGCTCGTAAAGATCTGACAGTTCAAGTTTGAAATGACACAGATAGAGCTGCTCTCCTGCCAAAATTCTATTTTGGAATGGTTTTAACCATTTCACTCCGGGGCAGTTCTAGAGCTGGAACAAACTGCTAATGTCTATAATATAGCAAGACTCCATTAGAAGAAACAAAATTACTAAGGTGAGTAATTTTTTCTTCTGTTCTCATGAAGAGTTGGTCATTTGTGTTTCAGTGGGTAACTGAAGTGGTATAAATTAATGTTTGTGAGAAATCTGTCCATCACAGCTGAGTTTTCACATCAAAGCTGTGCACTGTTTTTTGGCTATATAAACAGGGTTTTTTAATGGATATAAAATAAACCTAAAGTTTGTCAAGTCATAGAAATTGTGTGTCTTTGATGTAGCCTCCATTCATACCTGTATATTCATGTGAGAACAATATTGTTATGTCAGATTGACAAACGGGTGTCTGCCACACTTTGCTGTTTCAGGAACATGTACTGTATGAACTCACAAAATTCAGTCCTCTGAGGGATTCTCTGTGGAAATGCATCATGTATGTGTGTAACGAGACATACTGTATATCATCCTGATGCCCCTGTCTCTTGTCCCTCTGAGGCTACTGTGCCCTGTTTCCCTCTGCCCCTCCCCCCCACAGGCAGAGCCAATGCCCCTGTCCCAGTCTCCACAAACAGGACTGCTGTGCTCTGCTAAGCCCTAGAGTCCCAGGGCTTCTGCCTCTGTAGTTGGGGCTGCTGCACCGTGCTGCACAAGGCCAACAAAGGGGATTTTGCTGCACCCTGCACTGCCCCAGATGGGCAGGGCAGCTGCAACATATGCGCCTTGGCTCACAGTCAGGGCTGCTGTACGCTGATGCCCCACTGTGTCCTGCCCCACAGTCAAAACTTCTTCACCAAGCTGTCCTCTGCCGCCTGCCACCACTGTGCCCTGCTGCACCATAGAGCCTCTTGCTTCCTCAGGGTTCTTGCACCATGCTGCTCCCTGCCACCAGAGTCGGATCCTTTGGTACACTACCCAAGCTGGTTAAAAGAAAAATCAAGCATGTTCATCTTGTGTTATAGGGCAGGAACAGAGGGTAGCAGGGTGCAGCAGGCCTACATGTGGAGGCATGGGGCTCTAGGGCACTGCAGGCCACAGCAGCCTTGACCATGTCAACATGATTGCAGGGTGTAGCAGCCTTGGATGTGATGACAGAAATGGAGGACAGCATGGTGCAGATGCCTCGACCATGTGGCAGGGTAAAGGGAGGTATCTGGGTACAACAGCTCTGACTGTGAAACAGAGTGCACATAGTGCAGCAACCCTGCCCATTTGGGGGCAGTGGAAGTGAATAGCCGGGTGCAGCAAAAAGCTCCAACTTTGGTAGCCTTGGGCAGCATGGTGCAGCAGCCCTAACTGTGGAGGCAGAGGCCTGGGACTCTAGGGCTTAGCAGAGCACAGCAGTCCTGTCTGTGGAGACTGGAACGGGGGCAACAGATGGCATTGGCCTTGATTGGGGGGGCAGAGGGAAGCAGGGTGCAGTAGCCTCAGAGGGGCAAGAGACAGGGGGGTTGGGGGCGCACAAGGCCAAGTACTTCCCACCACCCAACCATGCATTAATTCCTAGGAAATGCCTCCTTTCAAAGGGATTAATGTGCTTGTAAGTGATGTGGTGGTTTTAGCAATAAGAGAACGACAGAGTGCAAAATTCAACGCTTTTGTACCTCTTTTTGCTGTGCAATATAAGAAAAATACAGCAAAATCAAAAGATGTGCATTAATATTGTGGCTGTTGAAATAATCACTGGTGAAAAACACTGGAAATTGTTAAATTATACTGTGATATTACTACACTGCTTGCTTATTATTCTGAATACGCTCTTTTTAACTTGTTATAACACTCATAACTGTTTTGAACCCACTTGCAATGATTTATGGGGGTTTTATGCGGTATTTGCATAGCCTACTTACACTGCACTATGTTTTCTTTCGCCTTTGTAATTACACGCCATTTCCAATTGCTTTTTATTATGCTCTCTGAATATTATTTAACTAAACAGTAACTCTAACATAGACCAGCGAGCCACTGACTCCAATCTCACAGGTTCGTGCTCCGTTGCTAGGAGACGACTGCCTTACCTCCGGAACCGTTTGTTCATCTTTTACATCGTGCTCCTCTGTTACCCTCTGCGCACTGCATCCGGGGGATGATTTAATGAATGTTGGTCAGCTCAATGCACAGAATCGATCGACCCAGGACATGATCACATTATGCTTACATAACGAAAAGGTACTGCAACATTTATCCATGATGTTTGTTTCACTACAGCGGCGGTAACAACAGTGTCAGCCGCGTGGGTGGGTGGGAACCTCAGAAGGCTCACTTCATGCAAGTAGCTATTACGGATAATACATGAGCTTGGATTTCCTAGGAATTGATCCACCGTCCTTTTACTGTGACATGTTGTTTAGCCCGTCTGCATTTTTACTCGTGTTTATACAGATCGCTATGAGATCTAATATGTCCACTGGGTGGGTGGCACAGAATTTTACATTTGTTTTTCTGATGTGTGGTTAGTATTGGAACTACACAACCGTGCATCTCTAAGGAATTAATGCACGGTTGAAACATGGCCATGTGATGTCTTTGCACCAATGACTTTTCTTACTCGGTCTCATATATTATTGCCATGTTACAAATTCATTTATACCACTTCAGTTACCCACTGAAACACAAATGACCAACTCTTTATGAGAACGGAATGATACTAACCCATCTGGTTTGTGTTTAGATAGACTGTAACACACCTGAAGTAAAGACAATTAGCCCTACAGATTGCTCTGACTGGGAAGTGCAACAGCTACTACAGGCAATTAAGGACTTCATTGCTTCAACAACAGGCTGGACAGGAATTATGTCATCACTGACTGATAGGGACAGAAAAATCTTCACTGTTTTTTCACTGTTTTCAGTTACTGCAGAGTACATTAACAGATGCTGATTTAAAGAAAACCACAAAACCAAACAGCATGATATTTTCAGGAAACGCTAATCATGACACAGGGACTTGAAATCCTGTGTTTATTGTAAATCTGTAAAACATTGGCATTTGAACTTTAACCATTATGCTATACAGCCTCCCATACTATACTCCCTTTCTCAGGCTCAGCTGACTATACCTTGTACAATGGTGCCCAGTCCCGCCACCAGTACCCTTCAGTCCACCGATTTAAAGGGGACAGGAAATTAGTGCTAATTGGCAGCAGTTCATAATGCTCCTGTTTACTGCAATGAAAGTCATAGGTCTAAATGATCCATGTTTAAACTGTACCTGAATAAACACTGATTTGAAAAAACTGTTTTCTCAATTGTTTTGTTGTTACAGACATGTTGCATTTTTCTTTTCATAAAACTGGTATGTCACGGTATGCGTACAGAATGCTGATTATGAGCTGTTGACATTTCAGAACCTTGCTCAGAGTTCTGTGCACAAATCCTGACATAATTATAACTCCAGATTATAGGTTTCATGAAGAGAACTGTAACAGAATGTTAATTGGAAAAACAAAACTATGCAAAATACAGTTATGTCACGTCACTTTTTATTCAGGTACAGTTTAATATGAATAATTCAGGGAAATGAATATCATTTGAAACCCCAGGAATCCCTCAGTATGCTTAACTGATGCAGTCAGCATCCTATGTTGAACTGCCTCGGAGGATTGGAACATATGTAGATTATGGAACTAGCACTGGCTTGTGCTACAATTCAAACTGTTGCCCCTAGGTGCTGCTATGTTCTAAAATGTTCAGATTAATTTCTCCGCCTGCTTGGTCAAGACGCCTCAGAGAGCTCTCCTCAGCACCTGTCAGAACGTTGTTTTCCGCTGTTTTAAACTTAGTTGTTAAACTCATATACGCTGCCCCATTTGTTATTTTCAGGTTAGTTAGCTTAGTTTTATTAATTTGGGGGCGTTTATCAGTTCCTCAGCTGTTCTAGGGGACTGAGGGGAACCGTCCCTTCAGCGGTGTTTTACCACGGTTTTTGCTTTAAAACTGTCAAACATTTCAGTTCCTATTTTTAGGAATGGTAACATTTCTGTTTTAAAATATTTTAGCTTTCTGCAGTTCCCTCACTTTTCTCAAGGAACCGAGCACCTTTTGTGGTTTCCTTTAATTCCTGTTGGGGAACTGAGCGTTTTTCTCTTTGCAGTTGTTTTTATGGTTTTTGGGAACCGACTGCAATCTTTGTTTTTTTTCCTCCTTTTGGGTCTGTTTTCAATGTCAGAGACTACCAAAAAGAGGACAGGACTGACTAGCTTTAAAAAATTGTATCCATTGTGGGCAGATCATTGCCAAGGTAGACAGGCATGATCTTTGTTTAGAGTGGCTTGGTCCTAGTCACATTTTTGTTAACTGTGAGATTTGTAAAACCTTTTGCCCTAAGAGACTTAAAAAAAGGGCAAAAAAGGCTTCAAAAATGTTTTCTCCCACTATTTCTCCCTCCCTAAAGCCTACGGATTCTTCCTCCCACCCAAAAAAAATAAATCTATAGAGTCTGTGGACCCCAAGACCTCCGACAAGGGTGAGGCTTCAAAATCCAAGAGGCCTATAGAACCAGCTGTGGAACCGGTTGCTACAAAACACAAACAGAAAGAAAAACATGTTGCTGCACCTCCTGCTGAAAAAGCAAAGGAGCTCTCAGAGGACAGACCGGCCATAGCCTCATCTGAGGACATTGCTAGAGCCCTCCAGGTTTTGCAGGTCCTCCAGACTGCTGTTTCCCTGGTCCCCCTTCCAGTTCCCTTGGTTCCTCCTGCTGCTTCCCCTAGCCAGGAACCGATGATTTAAAAAAAATTTTTTTGTTGGATGCCAACAGGGAGCTCCAGTCCCTCCCTCGGAGGGACTCATCCTCCAACCCAATAGTCGAGTCATCATAGACCCTGTCTGTTCCCGATTTTGCTGTTTTACCCCCTGGCCCATGACTGTGCAATGGGCAGAGTGGCTGGCTCTGCCTCCATGGATGCAGCCTAACACCCTGGATGTGGGCCCTGCCCATTCTTGGCGATCCCCCCTCCCCGAGGAAGGAGCGCTGTCTATGGATGCTCAATCCTTCCTCGCCCCGCCGACCCTTGAGTAACCCAAGTCCATTCCCAAGCTCGGGTCGCCAGTTTGGCACAAGGTATGGCATCCAGCACCTCAACCCTCAGTGCCACCGGGCCGGCCTTTTGTTTTTGTTTTTAATATTCACTGCTTTTCACCCTTTGATCACGGCAGCCTCACCCCTCCCTCAAGGTCCTCCAAGACATCCTGAGCTGGGCTAGGCCTACTCCCGGACCACCTCCTGGTGCCTACCTCCATGCTGCCTAGGCTTATCCCCCAGCGGGGAAGGAGGGAGCAGTTCTCCATTCCACTCACCCCTTCACTGCACTTGTCTTCATCAGGTGGCATCCAGGATTGTCCGGTTTTGGTCCTCTCAAGGGCAAGGTACAGAAGGTCATCAGAATTGGCTGCAGAGCTTTTCCTCTTTAGTTACGTCCCCGTCCCCCAAGGAAGCCGGTTTGCTAGGAGGATGAAGGAGCGTGAGCACACAAGATGTGCAGTTGCTCCTGAACTCAGCCAGCTTCCTCCCAACTCATGGCATCCCCGAGCTGCACCTCCACCCATGGTCACCCAGGTGACGGTATTGCAGCGGGGATGGCATCCCTCCCACCCCAGAGGGCAGTGGTCCTTGGGACTCTCCATCCTCTTTCCCCAGCTGGCCCCCAATGACCTGAGTCCGCATCTGAACCTGGGTCGCTGTCGCCACAAGCAGTAGCACTACCGCTGCACCGAGGGGCTGGCCAGGAACTGTTATTATATGAAGAACCGGAGGAGGAAGAGGAAGGAGAACCCATTGAGCCTGAAGTCTCTCCAGAGCAGGACTTCGGTTCCCCACCACGGGGACCAGATGACTACTTATCTCACTATGGATTTGTGAGACAGATGGTGGGTACCCTCAGCCTTACCACACAAGAGTCGGTGGAGGGTGAGGAGGAAGCTGAGTTCTTAGATACGATGTGGCTAGCTTCCACAAAATGGCTTTTGTTGCCTATCCACAGGTCTCTCAAGAAGGCTGCCCTCAAGATCCTAACAAGCCCTACCTCCATACCTGGGGTGGACAGGAAGGTGGACAAGAAATATCAGACAGGACAAATGCTTTTTTCTTTTTGTCCACCCGGATCATTAGGGAGTGGTACAGGCAGCAGCCTGTGATAAGGCCAGGATGCCCTTGGCCTCTCACCCACCAGACAAGGATTTCAGGATGCTGGACGGTATGGGGAAAGAAGGGGTACCTGGCAGCTTCCCTTTTCCTCAGGCAAGCCACTTACATGGCTTATACGGCAGAATACCAGAAGGCTCTCGGGTCCTCCATTTTGGACATGTCTGACAATGTCACTGGGGATGTGGCAGTTGACCTAGTGGAAATGGCCAGATCTGCTTTAGATACCACTAAGTACCAGTTTCACATGGCAGTGGTCGCCAGTGACACAGCTGGCAGGCTCATGGCCCTTGCCCTCTCCATAAGGAGATTTGCCGAGCTTAGGATTCCCAACCTGTCCCAGGATAGACACCCAGTCTAAAGCCATGGATTTCCCCTGCAAGAATAATTCCCTCTTTGGGGACAAGATAGGCATATATGAAGAAGGTGGAAGAATACAAAGCCACCTACAGGAGTAACTCAGCTCAGAACAAGCCGTACGTGTCATACAGGCCCTATGGTAGAGGAGGCAGGGGTAGGAGCCCTTACACCAGACCCTTCCTCCAGGCTCAAGCAATGCCAGACTACCAGCAACCTAGAGGTTACTTTAGAGGTAGAGGTAGGAGGGCTGCAAGGAAGACAGACCCAGCACCTCAGGCCAAGTACCAGCCCAAGCAGAACCCCTGATGTGCTTGCACAGGTCGCCTCCCCTCACCCTGTAGGAGGCAGATTAGCTCACTTCCTCCAAGCATGGCAAGCCATCACCACAGACAAGTGGATCTTGGAGGTAGTGAACCAGGGTCTCTCCCTAAGTTTAAAAACATTCCCCAGGCTGCAGACCAGATACTTAGTCCAGCAACCTCAGCAGAAAAAGATCTGCTTGAGTCAGAAGTTGCCAACCTACTGTGATCAAGGTAGTAGAGCCTGTCCTCTGGTTTCTACTGCAGATACTTCCTTACCCAAAAGAAAAATGGGGACTGGTAACCCATTTTAGATCTTACGCTTCTGAACAAGCATTTGACAAAGCCAAAGTTCAGGATGGTCACCCTAGCCATGATCGTTCCCATCCTGCAGCAAGGGGACTGGCTGGCATCTCTGGACTTCAAAGGTGCCCATTCAACACAGCTTCAGAAAGTACCTGAGGTTTTGGCTGCCCTCTGATCATTACCAGTTTGCAGCACTTCCCTTCGGCCTAACCTCTGCTCCCAGGGCATTCACCAAGTGTCTAGCAGTGGTTGTGGCACACTTCAGAAGGCTGGGAGTTAGTGTTCCCTTACCTACATGACTGGATAGTCGTGGGACAATCTCCTCAGCACACCAGGGACTCTCTAGCCCTCACCAAAGGCACCTAGAGTATCTGGGATTCCTGAAAATGCCCAAAAGTCCCAGCTGGAACCTGTCAGGTCCTCAAATTCATAGAAGTAGAGCTGAACACTCTGCAAGGGAAGGCTTTCCTTCCACAGAACAGGGTGTATAACATTCTGGAGCTAGCAGTCTCTTTCTGGCTCAACAGACCCAGACCAGTAAGGCAGTTTCTGCAGCTCTTAGGCCATATGGCAGCTGCCACAGCAGTGGTGCCAGGGGACAGATTTTGGATGGGAGATATTCAGTTCCCCCTCAGGTCCCTTTGGTCTCAAAGGAGGGATCCTCTGGCTAGATTAGTGCCTGTCACAAAACTGCAGGCCCTACAATGGTGGCTGGACAGGAACAACCTCAGAGAGGGAATGCTCTTATGTCAAGAGGCTCCCTCGGCCATCCTCACCACAAATGCCTCCCTTCTAGGCTGGGGAGTGCATTTGAACAATTGGACAGTGAGTGGCACTTCCTGGTCTCCTCAGGAATCACATCTACATATCAACCTGTTAGAGCTCAGGGCAGTCTTTCTAGCCCTGCAGTCATTCACCCCTCTGGTCAAAAGCAAGGTGGTGCAAGTCAGGGCAGACAACACTACCACCATGTACTACATCAAGCAGGAGCTGACTTCCGATGGTGCGGCTGCACGCTATTCTGAGTGATTCTCAGAAGGAGCAGGGCGTTGTTGTGCTTTCTTTCTACCTGGAGCAGGTATGCCATTGTTGCCTGGTTTGTATTCTCCTGGTAGAAAAGAACCGTTTGGGTTTTAATTACATCGCCTTTCCAGTCCATCTTGTGCCACAGTTAAAAACAGCAGCGAAGACTTTGGCTGAGCATGCCTCAGTGGCTGCGGGTTTGGAGTCCGGGCAGTGGCGGAGCCCGCCCCAGCCACGGAGAGAAGGGCTACAGCCTTCGGACAGTTGTATGGCTGAAGCCCGAGCTGCTGAGAAACTGAGAAACCTGCTACTCCAAATAAGGAATGTGCACTTTTTTTTCCTGTGAATGTTAGATTGTGTTCTCATTTTTTTCTATGTTTTAATGAGCTATCCTAGTTATCATACTAGGGCTTCGTTTTAGCCTAACTATACTAACCTATCCTCACTTTTTTGGTTTGGTCATTTGTGCGCACTGAGATTTTATCTTTATTTTATTGTATTTCATACATTCTAAATTTAGAATAGTTAACTTCATATTTTTATATTATAGCCTCGGCTGCTGAGCTGTAACCAATTAAACAATTGAGTAATAGAGCCCTCAGAATAGTACTTAGAGAGTCCATTCAATCGACTGACTGACTGATCAATTTGATCTAATTGACCTACCCCTCTGCCTTATTGCTAACCTGTTTTCTCCACCTTAATTATCAATACACCCCTTAACACGGTGTAGTTTGGTAGAGAAATGGTGGAGAACAGCCACTAAAATAGCCGCTAAAACCTAAGCTTTCCTGTCAAGTCTGCACGCAAATGCTTTCTTGCCGCTGCTTAGACGTTTTTTGGTTTTGGGTCTTGTTTCCACTTCGGTAAAAGAAATTCACGATTCTTTGACAGAGTTTTTTAGAATTGACTTCTCTTCTGAACTAAAGCACGAGCAGGAAATTCAGAACATAGAGATTTATGTTTTTACCTTTGGCTCCTAGTTAGTCTAAATCCGAAGTTAGTTTTCCTTAATTTTATTTAGTTTTCTTTTGCCACGATAACCAAGAGAGTCATAATATTGATATTGATACTGTTACATTTATTATAAGTATCCCCTTGGCAATAATTAGTTTTTTAATAGCAGTTTAGGGAGAGAGAGAGAGAGAGAGAGAGAGGAGTGGGGCGGGGGGGTACTTTCTCCTATAAACCCACCGCATTGTACTTTCTTTTTGTGTATTTCAGCGAAAGCAGATAGTGAGGTGGTGGCAGTGGAAAACTACTAAATAAGTTACGACCCTGGACGAGATGATATCTGTGCCATAACTTGGTTGCCACGTTAAGGAGGAAATAGTGGATCTGTGCCTTTCCTTAGGAGTCGGGCAATTGAGACCAGCAATACAACCTTAATAACAGTTACTACTGGACTCTGTCAGACCTCTGTTGGACCCCTTGGTTATCCCGCATTCAATTACGAGACTTAGGAACTGTCCCTGGAATCAGTGCTTGGTACAGCTTTTTGCTCCAATGACCATCTCTACTCTGGCTTAGACTGATTTCATTATGGGAACTTTTGGCTGCCCGTGCTGGAAATAGAACTAAAGTGGCAAAGTGGTGAAGTATTCCAGCTTTATCCCTTGAATTCTCTATATTAGCTCTGCTAATCTGAACAATTATTTTTAGATTTACAACTTATAATTTGTACTTTAGTGTTGAAACTGCATTACAGTATTATTTGCGTTACTTCTTGTAGTTTGGTCTGCCTTGTAACTTGTAAAATCTCTGTTATCCCTCTTTACCTTTGTATTTATATTGAAGCTTACTTTTAAAATGGTTGTTACTAGAAGTGGAAAGGGCAGTGTTTTAAATCAAGCCTCAGAAGAAGCCCTTTGTTCCAGCTCAGTTATTGAAATATTATAGACTCAGGGTGACCCTGTTGGAGATATCTCTTGCACGCATATCGAGGAAAATGTAAAAATAAAAATAATACTCCTAACACTCTCAACAACCCAAATAAACAGAAGGAGAATCTATACGCGGAAAATGCTAACTTGGAGAGAGGGTGCAAAATTCCTTTTCCCTCTCCTCCCCGTGTAAATGTTTCAGAGAATAAGAAACAACTCAAAATTATGGATTTTTGGAGTAGGAAGGGGAAGGGTCCAAACTTCAGTTCAACCCCTATTCTGGCAGCAACCGATTTGACCAATCATTTAAACGGATTGGACAATCACCCTGAAACTTTGTTTAAAAACTCTCCTAGAAAAGACTGGGGAACGTCTACTCAGTTTGCCGATTCCACTTCCTATGATCAATATGCATGGGATACATACAAGTCTAATTCAGAGGAGTTAGAGAGGTCTGAAGATCTGGAATTGAGATTTTCACCTACTTCAGACATGTCCAGTCCTACCGATCCAGACATACTCGCATCACCTAGGCTTCTCCTCAGAACCATGGGATTACCAACAGAGCAGGATCAGTTTAAACATAGGTACAACTATTCAGCCTCAGATCCCAATAGAAAGCTAGGAGAACAGACGGATTTAAAAACTATAATTAAAGATCTGAGTGTCACTATCGAGGGATTAAAGAAGATGGATACAACCCATAAAATAGATAAGGAAATGGAAGGGAAGTATAAGGCACTGAGGCCTAAGACTCCCCAGGAAACAGACCTTAACACTGATGAAATGCAATGTATTGATAAGTCATATCTGGTAGCTACCTCCACTATCTTGAAACAGACTCTAGAGATTTTAAAGAACAGATACTCTGCTGACATAGTCTTATTGGAAAATATTAATATTCTTAAACATGAGATATATAACATAAGAGCAGACATTTTTCATAACAGAGTACTTCTGGACAGAATCTTGAACAGCAGTAAAAAAAATACCCCTCTGACTCTGTATCTGTGGGAACTGAATCCCTGACCATAGATAAGGCAAATATAGGCATACAGGTACACCTTCCCCACCCTACAATAAAAATAAAATATACGAATGCTATATAAAGAACTCAGATCCAGAAAAACAGGATTATGATAAATCGGATAGACAAACACAGAACCAACAAAAAATAACCAAAATAAATAAAAAAAAAAAAAAAGAAATCTTTATTTAGTAAAAAGTCTGGAAAAACCAACTGTACAGGAAACAAGAGAGGTCAGGACCCAAATAAAAACTCAAAACAGGGAAAACAGGGTAAACAATTAGCTGCGCAGGAGACGAATCTCCACTCAAATGGTACCTATAAAGAAATATCTTATGATGCAATAGTAAGTGAGGAGTCATTGACTGTTTTTCAGAGGGAGACTGAGACCTCGGGTCATTCACTCACCAAAGATGATTCCATTAATAAGATTCCAGCAAAGGTTTCAGGGATGTCTCCTGTTTTACAGAAATGTGGCAACACTGAATTTTTGACTGAAATCTATAATGTAGCTATATTAGAGAATGAAACAGAGAGTTCACTACTTACCTGCCTGGGTACTTAACTTTCTTGAACTATCCCAGCTGGAGTTAGAAAAGGAAGCTTCTGTCTTAAGATCACTGAATCCTCATTACAGGAAAACTGTACTGCTTTATTGCACATCCATGAGGACTGCCCATTTCATCTTAGAAAAGGCATTACTCTTAAGGGAAAAGGGCTATGGTATCACATTCCCAATGTTAGTTCCAAGATTTTCCCCTGAGTCCCTTAGCAGCAAGGAATATAGTCCTTATGAGCAGTCCCTCTCTCCGGATGAAATGTGCGAAGCAGCTCATGAACCTCAGAGGGAAATCTTGCGAGTGATTAAAGAACACATTGAAAACCAGAAAAAATCATGGCTAGGGAGAACAATTGTAGTGTTTGGGTGGAAATTTACGGATAAGAATGCTAGACGAAAGGTAATAGGGGACCTCCTTTACTTCTTAGAAAAAGCATTAGATTTATGTATTTCTTGGAACATGGTAGACTCTATTAATATACAAGATTACACAGGTCTTTCATCCCAGATTGACATCACCTTCAAAAATGCTAACTTACCCAATAAAATATTGTCATTGGCAGGCAAATTGGACCCATTGGGAATCCATATAGTGGACACGACAGTGCTGGATCCAGATACTCAAGGCCACATCCATATGATGGGAGTACAGGAGCCTACTTCAGTTCAGGATTCTTTGTTAATAAACTTTGAAAATTTTGAAGACCCAAACACTTATGCGCCATTGTTGACCATGGTCTCCCCCTGACACTGGCAATCCCGGTGGGATTCTAGTAAGCCAACATCTGAAAAGCCAAACACTGGGATGGTAGTCGATACAGAAAAAAAAAGGAATATGATGGATGCCCTATCTATTCTCTCCTGGAATATTGAGGGCATACATCTTAAAATAACAGACCCTGAGGTTCTGGATTGTCTTGAGTCCTATGACATAATAGGCATTCAGGAAACATGGTGCACAGAAGAGTCTACTCCCGGACTGGCTGGTTATACAGCTATAACTTCATCGGCCTCCAGAGACAAAAAATTTGGTAGGCTTAAAGGGGGAGTTACCTTTTTTATCAAAACACAGCTAGATCTAGGAATTACCCGAATAGCTACAAATCTAGAGGGAATTCTGACTCTACAAATTCATAAAGGCCTAGAGAAAGCTATTCTGTGTAATATATATTTTGCGCCCAGATTCAGACATTCTGAAACGGCAGATACATTTATTCAGAATTTGAAAACTTTGCTGGATGATTTCTTGGACAGCTATGCAGACTGCCCTATAATCATTATGGGAGACTTCAATGCTAGAGTTTCTTCCTGTCTCGTGGAAGATGATTATACCGATTTTACCAATCTACTTCCTTTGGCCAATGTTAATATCTCCCATAAAAGGTCCTCACAGGATCTGGTACTTAACCCCAGAGGCAGGACCCTCCTGGATGTTTTTGCATCCAGGAATTACTGTCTCTTAAATGGAAGAACTCAGGGTGATATGTTGGGGGTCTTCACTTTTAGAGGCCCAATGGGTTCTTCTACTCCAGACCTAATTTGGACTAACCTAGAGGCAACCTACATGGTACAGAAATTAGAGGTTAAGGACAGATTGGAATCTGCCCACTGTCCCATTGTTCTTACTCTGAATTGTCCCCTAGGAACAAATAGAAAAACGGGTTACCTGGAGGACAACCTGGAGATTATTAATGAGAAAAGAATCATCTGGGGACCTCTACATCATACAAACTTTGAGTCTATTTTAAATACTGGAGAAGTGTGTTACATACATGACTCCATTATGAACTCTCATGGCTCAAGTATTATCCTAGTAAGTTGGGAAAGGATATCTATGATATTGAAACCATGGTGCAAGAAAAAAATACCTTCTTGTAAACAGATATATAAAAAGTCTTGGTTTAATGCAGATTGCCTACGGGCTAAAAAATCTTTTGGCAGAATACTGAGGGCTCATAAAAATAAAAGAAATAAAACTACAGCAGACTTCAAGATACTTAAGACAGAAAGAGAAAAGTATAAGCTATCTTTAGAAAGGGCAAAAGAAAAACACTCTCATGGACTCTGGGAAAAACTCAGACAGACCGTATTGAATAGAGATAGTAGAGGCTTCTGGAAACTGGTATCTCAGGGCTACAACAAATATTCAAATAGACTAGAAGCCTATATTACACCAGAAGCCTGGACTCTCTATTTCTCGGAGCTCTATTTCTCTCAGTCTGAACAAGAGATGATGATAGCCCAAGAGCCCAGGGGAGAAACGTTTTATCCTCACTCCATCTTCATTACAAAAGAAGATATTCTCCTGGCATTATCATCATTGAAATCCAATAAGGCCCCAGGACCTGACGGTATTCTGGGAGACCTATAGAAATCATTTCCCAACTGGTGGTGTCCACTTCTTTTTGTATCATTTAATGGACTCCTACAAGGACTTCCTTGTCCCCCAAGTTGGCTAGGTAGTCATATTTTCCCCATATTTAAAAAGGAGGATCCTTATAACCCAAAAATGTATAGACCGATCAGCCTTATAGACGTTTCTCAGAAGATCTTTACAAGAATAATTCTGGGAAGATTAATGACTGGGCTGAGGCAAACTCAGCCTGAATGAGGCACAAAACGGCTTCAGGAAGAATAGGTCCACAATACAGCACTGCTATGTTTTGTATCATTTGATTTGGAAATACACCAAAATTAGAAAAACAAATCTTTACTGCTGTTTTGTGTACTTCTCTTCAGCTTTTGATAACATCAGCAGGAAAATTCTTTGGATAACACTTAAGGTATTAGGGCTGGAGAGTTCCCTGCTGGATGTCATCATTAGACTACACGAAAATACTTGGGCTAGAGTCCAATACGATCAGTATGGACATCTGACTGAGAAATTCTTTTCGAACACGGGGTTAGACAAGGATGTATTTTGGCACCCACTTTATTTAATATATATATAAACATAATTTTGGAACAGATTTCTATCCCCGACTTCCATGCCCCCAAGGTAGTTTGCACTAGGATTGACTGTCTTGCATATGCTGACGACTTGGTTCTGCTGTCAACTTCTATATTAGGACTTAAAAGGAAATTGATAAAGTTTGAATCCTTATGTGTACAGTACAAACTAAAAAATTAACCATGGTAAAACCAAAGTAGTGGTGTTTGGAAATCAAAGGAAAAACATCACTAGCTTTAAGATAGATGGGGTAAACATAGACAGGACAAAGTACTATGATTACTTAGGAGTTCGATTTTCCTACATTCTCTCTTGGCACCAACATATGGAGATAATCCAAAATAAAATGAGATCATCAGGGCATGCTCTAAAAATATTTAACAATAAAATGGGAAAAAACCTCAGTTAAAGGAATCATGAATGTACTTAATGCTAAAATAAGATCAAGTATGTTATATGCTTGTGAAACATGGGGATATGCACAGATCGGAAGGCTACAAACCATTCTAAACAACCTGTACAGATATATCCTCATGTTACCTCAAGGGACACCAAAATGTATTCTAACATTGGAATTAGGACAGTGCACCCTACTTTCCCTTATACAAGAGCAACAAATTATATTCACACACACTTTTTTTGTTGCCCGAAAGTAGATACCCCTGAATGTGTCTTGAAGAAAGCATAAAAATGGCCAATTTGGGATTTATTCATCCCAGTATTTGGTTTATCAAGGAGGTTATGATGCCAGCTGGCCTGGGACATTTATTACATGAAGTATATTACAGACCTCTAGTAGAAATTAAACAGGATGTTAAAATCAGACTGGGAGCATTGGATGAGAACCTCCTGCTTACTCAGCTCTCCATGCTCAAACTCCATGATTATTACAAAACAATCAAACTTTCCTGTAGTTTTGAGTCATATCTTTCTATGATAACAAACTTTAGATTAAGGAGGATCTATACCAGATTTAGAACCGAGTGTTATACAGCAAACTATGTGCAGTATAGATATAAGGAAAAGGCTTTACCCTCCCCATTTTGTAAATGCGGTTCGGAATCAATAGATGACTTAAAACATGTTGTACTATTATGTCCCCTTCATGAAGCATCCAGAAAGAAATGGTTGGGTGAACTTCTTGGAGGTCTCAGTCTCCCTCCCTCCAATATGTTGGATTATCTCTTCAAAACTAAAGATAAAAAAATCACTGAATTGTTGGCAAAGTTTCTTTTAACCACACATCTGTAAAGAATGGCTCATATTAGTATGAAACTCTCCTATCATGATCTAAATAATAGTTTTTATCCTTTATTATGGTATTTTTTGCTTTGGTGCTATATGGTGGGTGTATGTTAGACCCATAACTGTAGTTATAACCTTTTTACAATCTGTATTATATGTGATGCGTACAAAATTTTACATTGTATACGGCTTAGTGCTGATCAATAAAATTGTTACATACATAAATACATCAAGCAAGGGGGCACCAGGTCAACCTTGCTGTGCACAGAAGCCATGAAGGTGTGGAACCTGTCTTATTCTCTGCAGGTGTGTCTGTCTGCAATCCACCTGCCAGAGAAGGACGTTTTGGCAGATTCCCTCAGCAGAATATGCCAGAACCATCACAAGTGGTCACTAAACAAACAGGTTTTGGACTCTGTATTCAGAAGGTGGGGCACACCAGAGATAGATCTCTTTGCCTCCACCACCAACCACCAGCCACCGCAGTTCTTTTGCAGGCCTCCAGCTCGGGGGGGGGCTGATGCCTCTGAATGCCCTGATGCTGGATTGGTCAGGGAAGTTTCTTTATGCTTTTCCTCCTTTCCCTCTGCTGCTCAGAATCCTAATCAAACTCAGGACCCAGCCAGTGACCATGATCCTCATCGCACCAGACTGGGCAAGACAACCATGGTATTCCCTCCTGCTTGCCCTGTCAGTGTCTCAGCCTATTCATTTTCTTCAGAAGCACAGTCTCCTGAACCTGTCACAGGGCAGGATCCTGTACTCCAACCTCAGATCTGTACTCCTCAAGGCCTGGCTCTTGAGGACCGAGAGTTTGTCACTCTACAGCTTTCTGAAGAAGTGCTGATTGTACTTGGAGTTTCCAGGAAACTCTGAACTAGGAAGATCTATGCGTCCAGATGGAAAAGGTTTTCCCTCAGCAAGGGTATCAATCCATCACAGGCAAGGCTGCCTGACCATCTGTAATACTTAACCCACCTGCACTCACTGCACCTCAGGCCCTCTACCTTAAAGGCTCACCTGGCAGCCATTTCAATATTTCGGCTGGCAAAGACAAGTCAGTGGCTTCCTATTCTGTTCTTAGGAAGTTGTTTTAAGAGTCTTCTTCATCCTCCCCTTAGGGAGCCAGTCCTTGTATGTAGTATTGTTTTTGAAAGGTACTTTAAGGCTGCTTTCTCTGCTGTGCTTAGTCCCACTGCATTGTTAGTAGTGTTAGCCTTGCCATTTTGTACTGATGTAATTTCTGTTATTTTTGTACTGTTGTTATTTCTGCTTACCATGTTGTGCTGTGTGTGGAGGGGTATCCTTGCTTGTTCCCCTGCATCCTG
Organism: Neoceratodus forsteri; assembly: GCA_016271365.2. Classification (NCBI taxonomy): domain Eukaryota; kingdom Metazoa; phylum Chordata; order Ceratodontiformes; family Ceratodontidae; genus Neoceratodus; species Neoceratodus forsteri. The sequence goes on along the minus strand of JADMNL010000028.1, from coordinate 242,440,129 downwards.
TTACAGAAGCCATTGCTGGTGAACCATACTTCACACGCTCAGCTTTTCCAAGGCCAGGAGCAGGACTCCCTCCCTTCTTGTCTCACTCCCTACCCTTGCCCTGTCTGTATCTGGATTCCTTTTGTCTTTGTCCCCTCCCTATCTAACCTGTGTATTGCTTCTTCCTTGCAGGCTGTTGGCTCTTCACATGCCTCCTCTTCCCAGACCACAGAGCTCCCTGCATCACTGCACAAGGTAACTACAGCCAACACCTGTGAACTGTGTTAGCCTGCCGCCGCTTATGCAGTGCCTGCCCCACCTCCACACTGGGCGGGCTGTACCCTCATAGGTAGTTTAAGTCATGTGGCATATTACATGACCTGTCTCCTTCTGAACCAGTCTCCCTAGTGACTTGTCTTCTCCTGAACCAATCTTCCTAGTGACCTGTCTCCTCCTGAACCAGTCTCCCTATTTTCTGTACTGTTCGTTATACTGCATGACCACTAGGAGACACTCCCGAACCCCTAATCACCTAACATAATTTAACTAGAGCTGTGTGGAATATAAAATTCTGCCCGTGGAATGATCATTCCAATTCTGCATAATTCTACAGAATTCTCATGAAAATTCCATAGAATGTTTGCAAAATTTTTAATTTCAGTTATTTCACTAAATGTTTAGCAGTACGCGTCCAAATAAAACCACATTTGGCATGTAAACAGCACCCCATGGCTTACAATAGTGTACCAAATTTCAGAGTTGTAGATTGAAAAGGGGTGGAGTTATGGTTTAATTTTCTGTTATTTTGAGATAATTTTAAAATTTCCAAATTTCTCTACAATATTAGGATTTAGAGAAGCACCTAAAATGTGTATATGCACCATGGTTTAAGTCTCAATGTTCAATGGGAGTTAAGTTATAGGTAGCCCAATATTTTGCCAACATTTGGATTTCTGTAATTTTAGTATAAGTTTGATAGTATTCATTGAAATGTTACAAAAATTGACAGGTATACAGGTTATCGCTACATTTGTATATGCACATAGTTTCAGATTTCAAGCTTTAAATGGGACTGAGTTATATAGCCTGCCAGCCATGTTGCCAAAATTTAAATTTTGGTTAATTCCCTCTTAATTTTAAAACTACATATCCACATTTTAACCAGAGTTGAAACATTTAAACTACTATGCCACATGGTCACTTCTGAAAAAGTTCACATTTGCAGCTTTAAATGGGATTGCATTAAAAGTAGTCAAACTTTCACAACATTTAAAAATGTAGTTTTGCAAGAATGTAAACTACAAATTTATAAACCCCTGAAGCTTTAAAACTAGAGAATGAAATACCATTAAATTTGACAGGTTCTTAGACCTTACAAGGAGACTGTGTGTGCCAATTTTATTAATTGCTTGCTGTGAGAAATTGCAAAATAACATCTGTACTTAAAGTCAAATCCCATGAGTGTTTGTGAAAATTGTAGAATTTCATAAAAAAATTCCATAAAACTGGAATTTTCTAATTTCATTCAGCCTTGTCTGGGGGATTCTGTTTAAAGGATAGGGGTATAAGAGGCAGATAGCACAGGGGATCACCAGGTTCTGGAGTTAGATGCATAGTTTCAGCAAGAAACGGACAGCTGAGCTTGGTAGGACAACAGTGGTAAACCCCCAGGTTGGAGCAAGAAAGCACGGAGTGTCAACAATTGCAACCTAAATTTAGGATATTTAAGGATCACGTCCAGTAAATTTATGATTTTGGGAGCCTGGTGTACATGCAAGTCTAGGACTTAGAGGTACTCAAAAAGATGTAGTGGGGGAAGACAGTGTCTTGGGCAGCAGGAAGAAAGAATTCTGGCTATTCCAACCGGGTAGGTCAATAGGAAAAGGAGTAGGTGACTCACGTTTTAAGGGAGTTTGTCACTGTAAAGAACAAAGAGGATAGCAGTGGGATCAGTAGTTCTACTGAGTCAATATGGCTGTGCCAAAAGAGATGGGGGGAGGGAGAATACTCCGAGAGGAACAGCAGGACTGCAAAAAGTTCAGCCCGGCCTATCAAATGAAGTAGTGATATGTGCATTGTTATTGTTAAATTCCACAAATTTTGGATGCTTCATCAGTATATGCTGTCATAAATATGTGAGAAAATGGGTGTGGCCAACAGCCGAGCTGAGAACAGCAATTCAGAGTTGCTCCACATCATACAGCAGAGTACTGAATAAAACTAATATCTTTGTTTCGAAACTTGACGGGTAAAACACTACACTGAATAGAACTCAACGAAGGCTACTCAAAATTTAAAATAATTGGGGATCGGAGTGAAAGAAAATCAAAAAATGGTGAGAAGAAACAAGGCGGGAGCTAGTGCTGAAGGGGCCCGACCGAAAGAACCCAAACAAGGCTCAAGCAAAGACTCACAGGTCAGGGCTGGAGATGCCGACTTATCTCAGCCCACAAACGCGGCACTGCTGAAGGCGATTCAAGGATTAGATTGGAAAATGGAAGATTTCAACACGCAGCTAAAATTGCTTGATGCTAAGGTGGGATCATTACCAGAGGACACGAAAGGAGTAACAAAGTTGGCAGGTATAGCCCTTGCAGTTACAGTGACCCTAACTAAGGAAAATAGCCAACTAAGGAGATGGCTTGAAACCCTTGAAAACACAGCCAGAGCAAATAACATCCATCTGTTAGGTTTACTGGAAGGGACAGAAGGAGAAACACCGCTAATATTTCTGCAGCAATGGATAATAGAGCTTATGGATTTAGAAGAGAACTTTTTAATAATTAAAGATTACAGAATTATACCATGTGGCGGCAGACCTCAAACTGCCATAGGAGAACTCTTCCCAGGAACCCTCTTGCATCAGCTCCAGACCTCGGCAGAAAGAGATATGATCCTACAATGTGCTAAAAATGTAAGCCCCTTGCAGCGAATCGATGCCAGGACTCACATTTTTCCAGACCTGAGCTACGCCACTAGAACCCGAAGTAAAAGTTTTGATGGAGTCTCATCTCCAGTCCCGGGGGGGTACACCATGTGCTTATGCCTGCTAGTCTGTGGGTAGTATACGGAAGTAGGGTGTTTCAGTTGTCAGACACGGCGAAGGCCACCAAACTCTTATTAAAAATTGAGAAGCAGTTTTCAGCAAGAGATGATCCACTTTCAAATGAGGAAGAAGAGGACTAAAGTACATCAGCAGCTTCACCATCAGTAAAGGAGATGGGAGGGGAGCGACATAGAGGCAGTAGGTAGTTTAAGTGATAGCTATAGTCTTACAATGTTTAGTACTGTTTCTAAATGAAAAAGTGTTAAATTAGGACTTTAACATTACGGTACGACTCCTTAAAATGGTGTCATTTTGACACAGTTGATAAAGCCTCTTGTCGACTTTCTCTCCCCCTACTTCTTTCATGGAAAACTTTTACGCTAAAATGCCATCTTATAAGGTGGTAGGCAGCAATGTTAGGGGTTCGGCGCCAGCTGGATTCTCCTGAACCACTGGCACACAGGAATTCCCTGTGGTAAATAATATGTTGATGGACTCAATAAAAGTTTGATTTTTTTTTATGTTGTATAGGGGATTCATATGCCAGGATGGTTCATCTGCTGCCATATATCTTCATTGAATGTCTGTACTTTCAGCTGTTGGGTGGTAATGCAAAGAGTGGCATACATTAATAAAAAACGAAGTTAAGAGTAATGGGGATAATTAACCCGATCTTCGGGGTGAAAGATGTTTGTTTATACATTTAAGAAGTCCCTGCTCATGGCTGTATGTCGTCTTTTTAAGTTATAAATTATTTATTATTATTATAAATAATAGTTTAATCTAGTTAGCTTACAAACATTTAATATTATAAGGTTAGTTACTAATTGTTAGGACAATTAGTTTCTAGGGACATGGATATGTTGTTCATCCACACTGTCTGGCAGGTTCCTTGCCGCTTTAAATCTTGCCGGAAGGTCTTCAAGCTGGCTCCTCCACACCCACCGGGTGGTAAAATCTCGGCTCCGCCCCATGACGCCAGATCTTCCTTACCGCTTGGAAGCTCAGGTTCCCTCCTTAACGCTCTGCGTGTAGACTGGATCCTAATTCTTCGGTTCACCCGAAACTTATTTTAAAATTTTCAAGACTTTAGTCAAGTTTCTCCCTCGCGGCTGCGATGGACAAATCGACTCTTGGTTTTCGGTGGTGCCCTTGTGGGCAGAAAATGTCCAGGACAGACCCGCACTCCACATGCATCTACTGCCTCGGCCTAGAACATGACCTGCAGGCCTGCGAGTTATGCCGTTCGTTTTGGGCCAACGTCCTGGAAGACCGCGCTGCTCGGTTACAGCTTGGGCACCCTGAGAAGCGCTACCCGCCCGTGAAGTCGAAGGAGGCCCGTTGGGTGGTTACCATGGCGGCTGGCTCAGCTGAGCAACTCGAGCAGATGATCACCCTCGAGGAGGAGGTGGCACAGGCCGCATCATACTCTTCCTCGGTCGCAGCATTTATCCTGCTCTCTCTGGGTACCTCATTCAGCTTCTTTCAAGGGCTTTGCCAATCCCTTTCCACGAAGGAGAGGCCATCGGGACATTCCTCTCGGTCCAGAAAGAAGGACTCAAAAGGTAAGTCCCATCGTCGGCGTTCGTGGGAGCGGGAGAGGTCCCCTTCTCTGGGCAGTTGACACTCGGCTTCGGTCGAGGTTGCGGCTAAGGCCGCTGGCTTCACGGTGTCCCCATCAGGTCAGCCGGCTGAGACACCCATTGACACGGTCAAGATTTTTCTCGACCCATCAGACGGGCTGTCGACTGGTGAAGCCAACAACCCTTCTTCACCGGTTCCCCTGGTGGAGATCGAGGACTTGCCTGCATCTCCGGTGCCGCAGTCCGGTTAAGGCTTCTGAGCTGAGGGAAGAGCGGGTGTCCCCCGTCCCTTCCCAGACCCGTCCTCGGAAATGCAGAGGATCTCGGTCTCGATCTCGGACATCGTCTCGGTCCAGCCAATCGCCCGACATCGGCGGTCTCAGTCGGCACCCGAAGTAAAGGCACTGCCATGCGTCCTAATCTTCCTCCCGGAAGAGGAGAGGCTAACACAAGTTGCATTGACACTATGAGGACGTGATGTGGCGGCAGTTACTTCTGTCCAGGAACAAGCTGCGCCGTGCGCCTTCCCGGCCATCAAGTGGCTTGTCACCCAAGCGGCGAAACAACCTCACTGTGAGTCGTGCCCAAGTCTGGGCCAGTTGTTTGTGAACCAGCTGCCCCTCCGATGGTGGTGGAGACTTCGCCTCCTGACGAAATCAGGGGCACCGACCAGGACTCGGTCGGGTTGGGGCCTGCCCACAGGTTGTCCAGTCTTCCTCCTCGCGACCATCCTTGGCAGGTGGAGGGGTGGCTCAGGCCCCAGGCAGCTCTTGATGGTCGACGGCGACTCCTCCCTGTTCTCCAGGCCCATTGACCTGGAGTCCTCAGGAGCCAGTCGATGGATGAAAGCCCATCGTCCTTCATGGGGTTGCTTTGGCTCATCTTGGAGTCCACGGGATGCAGCTCGAGCCCATATCCAGCGAGCCAAGTATCCCTAGCGGAGATACTGGACCGGGGATTCACGCAGGAGCCCTTCCGGTGGCTGAAGCCATTGTTGCCCAACCTTGGAGCTCTGGCAGCAGCCTGCTTCCAGTCCTGCGCCTTCAGCCAGGATGGCCAGGAAGTATGCGGTCCCTACCGGCTCTTTGCCCGATTTTTCGGAGCACCACTCTGCCAAGGGGTTGGTCACTGACAGCGTTTTCTGGCATTCCAGGGACGCTAGAGATGTGGACAAGCCCCCCGACAAGGAGTCCAAAAAGCTGGACTACACCGGGCGCAAGGTGTACGCTGCATCCTCCCTTGGCCTCCGCCAGGCCAGCTCGGCCGTGCTGATGGCACACTTCTCCCACGCCCTGATGGACTCCCTGGATGAGGTGATCCCTCATCTCCCAGCTGACCTGCAGACCACAGTCCGGCAGGTATGGGACTAGGGTAGGGCGGTGGCTAAACAGCAGCTCCAAATGGCTCTGGACATTGGAGACTCCTGTGCCAGATCGGTTGTGGCCGCGGTGTCCATGCGCCGCAGAGCATGGCTGAGGATATCCACCTTCACAGCGGATACACAGCACAAACTGGTGAATGTCCCCTTCCTGGGGACAGACCTCTTTGGCCCTGGAGTGGAAGGTCACCTCCAGCGGATCGAAAAGTCCAGTGCCACTCTGGACTCAGTCACCTCTGCCCAGAAGGACAAAGGCCACTGACAGCAGCAGCACAAGTCCTTTTGTCCTTCTGCACCTGCGGCATGTCTGGCCCAACAGCACCAGCACGAGGGTGAGCAGGCTTGCGCTTGGCATCCCAAACCCAAGCCTGCAGCTTCCTCCAACAGGAAGCAGGAAGGTAAAGGCCCAGGAGGTCCCTCGGCCAGTCCCTCCTCTAAGCCTGCCCAGTGACGGGTTGAGGGTGTCACTTCAGCCTTGTCACTCCCCTGGGTTCCCCCCATGGGGGGACGGTTCTGGCACTTCCTTTCCGCTTGGTCCATTATCACCACGGACCGTTGGGTGTTGGAGGTGGTAGGAAAGGGCCTGCCCCTGGAGTTCGAGCAGGCCCCGCCCTTCCGAGCCGTCACCCCTTGGGGGGCTATGGGGTCCGCAACCGACATCACCCTGCTCTTCGAAAAAGAGGTGATCAGGAAGGTGGCGGATCCTCCTCCAGACCCGGGGTTTGTGTCCAGGTACTTCCTGGTCCCAAAACGGACGGGAGGCTGGCGCTCCATTCTCGACCTGCACGACCTGAACAGGTTCCTAAGGTCTCGGACCTTCAGGATGGTCACTCTGGCTCAGATAATCCCATCCTTGGAACGAGGCATGTGGTTCTGTTCTTTAGACCTTCAGGACACGTTCTTTCACGTCCCAATCCATCCGTCCCACCACAGATTCCTCCGCTTCAGGGCGGAGGGATCCCTCTATGAGTTCTGGGCCATGCCCTTCGGCCTTTCCCTAGCTCCCAGGGTCTTCACCAAATGCATGACAGTGGTGACAGCATTCCTGCGGTGCTGAAGGTTCCGGATGTACCCCTACCTGGACAACTGGCTGATTGTAGCCCCCTCCAGAGCGGAGGTGGAGCGGTCCAGAGATCTGGCCCTCCAGGTTTGCTCTCAAGTTGGCCTCTTCATCAACGAGGCCAAGTCGGAACTCGTGCCAAAGCAGGTGATACAATTCATTGGGGCAGAGCTTGACTCTTTATGAGCCAGAGCATGGCTCCCGGCAGACAGGGCCAAGGTTCTTTCCTCCTTTGCCCAATCATTTCAGGTTGGGCAATCGCACCCTGCCTGGGACTTCCTGCACCTCCTGGGCCTCATGGCGGCCTGCACCAGCGTGGTTCATTGGCCCCGCTGGTACATCATCCCCATCAATGGGGGCTGGCCAGCCAATGGTCACAGCACTTCGATCCGCTGGATCAGCTAGTGACAGTGACTCAGGGGATGTGGAATGCTCTCCAGTGGTGGACCGTTCCAGCACATCTGCAGGAGGGCATCCCATTTGTCCGCCCCAAGCTGATGGTCTCTCTATCGATCGATGCCTCTCCGATGGGTTGGGGTGCCCATCTGGGGGAGCACAGAGCGCACGGCCTCTGGTCCCCTCGGGAGTCCCGATGCCACATCAACCTGCTGGAGCTTCGAGCGGTTCATCTAGCCTTCTCCACCTTCGCTCCGTTTCTACGGGGTCAAGTAGTTCAGGTCCAGACGGACAATACCATGACCATGTACTACCTAAACCACCAGGGCAGGACGCGCTCCATGCCTCTGTGTAGGGAAGCTCTCCACATTTGGTCACTCATGTGCAGCCTGGAGGCGGATCGCCTTGCCATTCATGTGGCAGGAGCCTCCAACACCCTGGCCGATGCCCTAAGCTGGATAGGAGCTGCATCCCACGAGTGGTCTCTCCTGCTAGAGGTAGTACAAGATCTGTTCTCCCACTGGGGCACTCCTCAGGTGGACCTGTTTTCCTCCAGGGAGAATGCGAAGCTAAGAGTGTTTCATGCCCGCCCCCCTCAGCAGGGCTCGCTGCAGGGGGATGCCTTCTCGAGGCCATGGACCCCGGGCCTCTTCAACGCCTTTCCCCCATTTCCCTTGATCCACAAGATGCTTCTCAAGGTGAGGAGGGACAAGGCGCAGGTGATTCTGGTAGCCCCAGACTGGCCCTGCCAGTTCTGGTATCCAGATCTCCTCAGTCTCTGCTCCAGGCTCCTGAGGCAGCTTCCAGCCGGCCCGGACCTGATCTCAATCAATCAGGGGAAGGTATTCCATCTGGACCTTCAATCCCTGCACCTAACGGCCTGGTTCCTGAGTGGCTGGAGTTCCAAGCCTTGGGTCTTTCTGACGAGGTCCTCAATGTCGTTGAGGCGTCCCATAAGGAGTCGACCAGAAAATGCTATGCCTTCAAATGGAAGAGATTCTCCATTTGGTGTCAGGGCAAGGGCCTGGACCCTTCCTCCTGTTCCTTGGCAAGCATTCTGGACTACCTGTGGTCCCTTTCTCAGCTAGGGCTTCGGTCGACGACCCTTAAGGTGCACCTGGCAGCCATCTCTGCTTACCGGGTGTGGGCCAGGAAGCAGTCGGTGGCACAGGAGAAGGTGGTCGGTGCTTTTTCAAAGGCCTTGATCACATATCCCTTCCAGTGCGAGAACCTTCACCTCCGTGGGATCTACTGCTGGTATTGGCTAAGCTCATGGGCAAGCCATTCAAACTGACGCACAGGTGTGACATCTCTCACCTGTCATGGAAGACCACCTTCTTGGTGGCTATCACATCAGCCAGAGGATGGAGAGCTCAGGCATTTTCCATTGAATCTCCTTATCTGGTCTTCCACAGGGACAGGTTGTCCTGCACCCCACCGTAATTCCTTCCGAAGGTGGTGTGAGTTTCACCTTAACCAGGTGTTGACTCTGCGGTGTTCTACCCCAATCACACCTCAGGTGGCAGATATAGGCTCCATACTCTGGACCCTAGAAGAGCGCTCGCTTATTATAAGGAATGGACGGCTGAAGTTTGGGGAGAGGTTCACCAGCTGTTTGTCACCTACGCTGAAGCCGCACCTGGCAGACCTGCAGCCAAGTGGATGATAGGCAGGTGGGTCACCTCCTGCATAGATCTCTGCTATAGGTTGGCGGGCATGGTGCCTCCCAGAGGGATAAGAGCTCATTCTACCCGCCATACCGCTGCACCGGTGGCTGCTTCCAGGGACATCCCTATCCAGGAAATCTGCAGGGCTGCTACCTGAAGTCAGCACACACCTTCATCACCACTACACATCGACCTTGAGTCATGCCGGGATGCTGATTTTGGGGCCTCGGTTCTCTAGTCTTTATTTCCCAAGTAGGGTGTGTGTGCCTCCCTCCTCCCGGAACTGCTGGGAGTCTGCCAGTCAGTGTGGATGAACAACATATCCATGTCCCTAGAAATACAGGTTACTCACCTATAGCAGGAGTTCTAGGAATGGTATATGTTGTTCATCCACATGACCCACCCAACTTCCCCGCCTTCGACGCACAACCTGGCTTCCAGCGGGCTAGATCTGGCATCATGGGGCGGAGCTGAGAGTTTTAGCACCTGGGTGGGTGGGAGGAGCCAGCTTGAAGACCTTCCGGCAAGATTTAAAGTGGCAAGAAACCTGCCAGACAGTGTAGATGAACAACATATACCATTCCTAGAACTCCTGTTACAGGTGAGTAACCTGTATTTATTCCCCCAAGTGATGTACCATAACACAGGGGTGCTTTGAAATAATATCCACTACTGTGGAAATGCTGTAAATGGCTTAGTTTAAGCCATGAATTTTAAGGTGGCCTGCCTGTAGGCAAATTCATGTAATGTGAGCTTTACATAAATGCAATAAAATACAAGTAAAAAAAAAGTAAGTATGTGAGAAAATGTTACTACTCATGATTTTTCTTCTGCAAAATTAAAACTGCTTAACCAGTTTATCCAGTTGTGTTAGACACCGGGATACACGGACTATGGATATGCACGTCAGATGTTTACGCTATGCATGCAAGAGCAGAGAAGTTACAAACATCCACATTTTTGATAGTTTTCACGTTTTGCAAATACATAATTAAGTTTTGAACCCCTGTAACTTAAAAATCAAGTATCTAATTATCTCCATATTTAGATCATTCTATAAACATTACAAAAGGTTATCCATTCTAATTTACACATGTATAGCTCCAAAGGTGCCTGTTATATGCAAATGAAATTGTTTCATGAAATTTCCTGAAAAAATAGTGACAGATTTTGAGCACATATAATTTTGAGATGATGCATCATATCTGGCACATTGTTAGAACACCTATCATCAAGAAACCATGCCCAATTTAAGATCCCTGACCCAGTAGACTGTTAAGGCATATGCGGTTAAAAATTTTCATGAAATTTTTCACACAATAAAATGACAACATTTGAGCACCTATAATTATGACATTATCTGTCTGAATTTCATGATATTTGGCATGGTAGTGGCCACTGACCCAAAGAGGATGTATTCCAAATTTCAGAGTTCTGGCTTGAACGGTGGCTGAGTTACAACCAAATTACTACATTTTTAAAATTATGCGAAATGTTCTCATTCTGCACAGCTCTAGATTTAACTCCCCTCTAGCTATTTCTGAGCCCTCCTGTCTGATACTCTACCTTTCAACCATATCCCAAGTGAATTTTATTTACCTTCTCCAGGAGTCCATCACCAGGATTCAGGCCCCTGGCCCTTTGCACTGTGGTTGGGGACTCTGGCCTCTAGGTCATCCCATCAGCCACACTTTTGTCTTACTTTTTCCACTCCTTATACCTAATTTTAGCCGCACCTCATTTTATGCATAATTTAATTGTATTAGCATAATTTAGCCACTTCTATAAGCATTCACCAAGCCCTGATTTTTCATCTGCCGTCTAGTGTAGCCCTCTAGAATTACCTGTTTATCTTCCTCACCCTCACAGAACTGTTGCAGGATTTGAACCCCTAACCACTGCACTATTCCAGCAGCACTCCTAATTCCTGCTAAAGCTCTCTCCCTTATTTTCCTTATACATTGAAAGGATGGTAACAGACCTCTGATCCTCCACCCACCCCCCCATACAAGTCTCCCAAACTCTAATCTTGAGGCCATAGCTGGTACTGCACTCATTGCCACCCCTGGTTCTAACAGGACAAAGTAGCTGTAGACAACCCAAGTCCTCACGGATATATAACCCAATCCTCCTGGACCATGGGCCCACTTTACATATGGCTCATTCTTACCCCAGGAGTCCTTTAGCATCAGTAACTTTTTTGCTTATAGCTGGCTAGGTGCAATTGCCTTGGAGGTGTGCCTTTAAGAGATATTTAATGAGCGTAGGGCCAAGCCAATCAAAAGACAGGAGGGGGTGTGAACTGAGTGAGAGCTGTTGACTGCTTCAGGATTTTTTCTCCACTGGACTGAGCAATATTGCCTCTGAGGTGTCTCCCAAATTTCTTCGCTGACAGCCTCCTAGTGCTTTTCTGAGTAAAGTTTTCCTCAAATTATTTCCTTTAGTGTGCCGAGTGAAAAATTTTACTTTTTCATTAGCGCTGTGCAAATGTTTTATTTTTAGTGCGTCGACGCTATTTAGACTTTATTTTTACTGCAACTATTTACTTTAAAGTCTAATTTTATCGCGGGTGTTTATTTTCGATGGGTTCCTTCATTTTTGGCTAAATTCTTGTGGGAGCCGTCAAATTGGAACGAGTTGCCTTGTTTTTTTATCTCAGACCTCGCGGGGTTTACCGCAAGGCACCTGCAGTAGATTTCAAACTTAAACAGTGCCTGGGGGTTTTCTCTCCAGACTGGCAATTACGAGGAAACATTTTTTGTTTTATTACTGGACCTTGGTATCACCTGTGTCAGGACTGTCCGTAAGGGTCCAGCAGCCACCTGTGCACAGTTGAGTATTACTGGCTTTCTATTAGGATTGGCACTGGTATAGATCCCAGTTTTACAACCAAAAAAAAACAGGCAGTGGTAACAGACAGAGTTTATGAACTGGGGCAGGACTGGCCGGTGGCATTTCACAGAAACCTGCACTCAGTTCGTAGGTCCAGAACTGGTTTGCTTTGCTTAAATTGGTGAACATAGCAGACAAACCTTTGATAATTATGGCTGAGGATAAATTAAAGGTTTCCGATGAGGGGCCATTCAAAAGTACTAATACCAAAAGCAGAGGTGCTTAGGAACCCTCCAGATCCCAGTCAAAAAATAAAGCTTCCAAAGATGAAGTTCCTCACAAATTGAAAAATAGTAAGAATGATGAAAAAAGGAAGCTTGATCAAGCCTCTGATGAAGTGGCTAAAAAGAAACTCTGTTGACAGATATGCTCCCGTTGCGCCTGGGAAAGCCAATAGTGAGACAACAGGCAGCTTAAAGCATACAGAAAAAACAAAACACAAACTGCGCAGGTTCTTCTGTCATTACAAGATATGGAAAAAGCATGCCAACTGTGTCAGACCCTTCAAAAGAAGGGTCCTCAATTACCTGGGGCTGGCAAGCACTCTTCCACAGTTCTCTGTAATGTAGACTGTGAGGGTGACACAGATAATCAATTTTATGATGCCCCTGACATGAATTTTGAGGGCCTTGAGCCCCAGGAGTCCCAGACCTCTCCTTGGGGATCCCCCAGGTGACCACGAGGATCCTCCTTCTCTGTTTACATTTATACAAAATATGATGGATACCCTGGACCTCCCTATGCAGGAGCCCAACCAGGATGTTGATGAAGATGAAGATATAGGGAGATGAAGGGTCTTTCATCCTCAAAGACCCTGGTCGTCCCTATCTATAATGCATTTAGGAAAAAATGCCATGAAGGTGCTTCAACACCCCACTTCAGTACTAGGGGTTGATAAGCGGCTTGAGAGAAAATATAAATTGTCTAAAAATGGTACTGAGTTCCTGTCAGCACACCCTAGCCACGAGAGTATAGTGCAGCAGGCAGCTTGTGAGAAAGCTGGAGTCTTCTTGTTGCCCTCTCCCCCTGACAAGGATTCCAAGAAAATTGACTTTATAGCAAAGAAAATGTATGCCACAGCTTCCCTGCTTCTCAGGCTTTCTTCTTACATGGCATTCACAGTCAAATATCAGAAAGCCCTTTGGAAATCTGCCCAGGCTATCGCCCTCAACGGATCAGATTCTGTGGTGCAGGAACTGGTGGATACGTCAAAAACTGCCTTGGAAGCTACTATGTACCAGTTCCACATGGCAGATGACAATAATGATGCAGCCTTTAGGGCGATGGCCCATGCCATATCTCTGAGACGCTTTGCCTGTCTTAGAACAACCAGTCTGACCACAGACACTCAGAACAAGGCCATGGATTTTCCCTGTGATCAAAATATGTGTTTGATTACAGAACCACTGACTACATGAAAAGGTCGATGAGTACAACGCCTCCTGGCAGAGCCATTCATCCAAGCCTAAACCCACCACCCCTCAGAGATCCCATCCCAGGGGTGGTAGGGGCAGAAGTTTTGTTCCCAGGCTTTACAATCCCTATCCCCAATCTGCCAGTACAGGGGGTCTTTCAGAGGCAGGGGCAGAAGGGGCCAAAGAAGAGCCACCTCTACCCAGCCATCTGCCTCTCAGTCTAAGTCCTGATGTGAGTGTCCAGGTCACCTCCCCGTTTCCGGTTGGAGGCAGACTCTCTCACTGTCTTCAGCACTGGTCCCTCATCACGTCGGACAAGTGGGTGCTGGAGATAGTGGAGAAGGGTCTGTCATTACAGTTCAAGCAGCCGCCAGACCTCAAACGTACCCAGGTGTCAAGACCTCTGTCACCATTACAGATACCGCTGTTGGAAATGGAGGTACAAAACCTTCTGGCTTTACAAGCAGTGGAGAGGGTCGCCACCCACGAGAAGGGCAAGGGCCTCTACTCCAGGTATTTTCTGACACAAAAGAAAACTGGGGAGAGGCGACCTATCTTAGATCTCAGATATTTAAACAAACATCTGAAAAAAACCAAATTCAAAATGGTCACTCTGTCACTGGTCATACAGTCCTTACAGCAGGGCGACTGGCTAGCCTCCCTCGACTTAAAGGATGCCTACTTCCACATACCCATAAGGAGATCTCACAGGAAGTTTCTCAGGTTCAAACTTCCTTCGGGTCACTATCAGTTCACCGCAATGCCCTTCGGTCTGTCCTCGGCCCCAAGAGTCTTTACCAAGTGCATCTCGGGAGACTGGATGTTGCTCTCTACCCTTATCTGGATGACTGGCTCATAGTAGCAAAGTCTCCTTGCCTAGTCAAGGAATCTCTTTCCCCTCACAGAACACACTCTGGAATCTCTGGGTTTCCTGGTAAATCTCAAGAAATCTCACCTGGAACCTACCCAGCTGCTCACCTTTATAGGGGCCCAGCTGGACACTCAGAAGGGATATGTTTTCCCTCCCACAGGAAATAATTCAGAGTTTCCTTTCAGTGGCAGATTCTTTCACCCAGGGACAATCAAAACCAGTCAGACATTTCCTCAAACTTCTGGGACATATGGCCTCTATGACTGCAGTAGTCCCAGGGGTCAGGTACAGGATGAGACTCCTGCAAGCCTACCTTAGAGCTCGCTGGTCTCAGAGAAGCAACACATTTTCAAAGTTAATACTGGTGTCGGAGCAGTTCCTCCAAAACTTGTTGTGGTGGAAGGACCCTGCAAATTTGCAGGCAGGGGTTCCCTTTCAGGCTCCTCTTCTGACAAAGGTGATCACCACAGATGCCTCCCTGTTGGGCTGGGGAGCTCATCTAGACAGTGCCTCAGAAAGCGGCAACTGGACTCCTGAAGAGTCACAGTTGCACATAAATCTTTTGGAACTCAGAGCAGTCTTACTAGCTCTCAAAGTTTTTGCTCCCAGCATAGAAGGGCAGCACCACTGCAATGTTCTACGTAAACAAACAGGGTGGTACCAGATCAGGAATACTCTGTTTGGAAGCTCTGAAGCTCTGGTCTCTAGCTTTCTCCCTGGGAGTCAGCCTCTCAGCTATTCACCTCCCAGGCAAACTCAATACTCTGGTGGATGCTGTAAGCCACATCAGTCAAGGCCAGAGTGAATGGACACTGAACAAGCAAGTACTAGCCACAGTGTTCAGGTAGTGGGGAACACCAGACGTGGATCTGTTTACCTCGCCTCTCAATTTTCAGCTTCCTCTGTACGTTGCAGGCCCGCAGTTCCGGAAACACTTCCTCTGGATGCCCTGATCCTGGACTGGTCAGGGAGGTTCCTATACACATTTCCTCCCCTTCCTCTAATATTCAGTGTTTTGCTGAAACTCAGGCAGCAGCCTGCATCCATGATCCTAGTGGCTCTGGACTGGCCCAGGCAAGCCTGGTACCTTCTCCTTCTCTCAATGTCCTGCAACAGGCCCATTCGCCTGCCTTCTGACCCTTCCTCAGATGGGAGTGCAGTACCCAGACATACACTCTTTTCACCTCAAAGCCTGGTTCTTGAGGAGTTAGAGTTTCCATCCTCACAGTACTCTGAACAGGTCCTTAAGATTCTGAGGACAGCTAAAAAACCGAACACTAAGAAGATTTAGCAGCCAAATGGAAAAGGTTTTCCCTCTGGTGCAGAAGCAAAAAGGTCGAACTCCTGTCAGCTTCAGACCCTCAGCTGCTAGACTGCCTGGTACACCTATGGGCGTCAGGCTTGAAACCATCTTCACTCAAGCTACACCTGGTGGCAATTTCAACCTATCAGTTTTTTCCCACATTTTTAAACAGGTTTTGGAAGGCCTCTTGCACCTCTAGCCTCCAGCCAGGGAGCCTGAACCTTTGCATAGATGGGCTCATGAATCCACTTTTCGAGCCTATGTCCACGGCCCACATCAAGTTTGTAACTTGGAAGACCATCTTCCTGTTATCCATTACATCTGCCAGGAGGATTTCAGAGCTACAGGCCCTGTGCACTGAGCCGAATTACATCATCCCTCACAACGATAAAGCTGAGCTCAGGACAAATAGGAAATTTCTGCCAAAGGTGGTTTCAGAGTTTCACTTGAACCAGTCCATTACTGTGCCTGTCTTCTTTACTGAGCCATCCACTCCTGGTGAGCAAAAGCTCCACAGCTTGGATGTCAAAAGAGCCATCTTTCACTACCTAGAGCATACTAAACAGTCCAGAGGCTCTTCCACTCAGTTGTTCCTCACCTACGGGGATGCAGGCAGAGGAAGCCCAGCAACCAAAAGAGCTATTTCTCATTGATTGGTCTCTTGTATTAGATTCTGCTATGAGAAAGCTGGTCAACAACCTCCAGTGGGGCTCAGGGCCCATTCCACCAGGGGCACTGCAGCCTCACTTGCAGCAGCAAGGGACATTTCCCTACTGGATGTCTGCAAAGCAGCTACCTGAAAATCTGTGCACACTTTTGTGAAACACTACAGTTTGGATGTGCAGACCAGATCTGATGCCAAATTTGGCAGGGCAGTTCTGCAGAGCCTCTTTCCTAAGTAGGTTCTCTGCCCGCTTCCCACTTGGTACTGCTTGGTAGTCTGTGAAAAAGCTAATGATGCTAAAGGACTCCTGGGGTAAGAAGAAAAAAATTACTCACCGCAGTAATCTTCTTTCTTCCATGGAATCCTTTAGCATCAGTAAGCTCCCACCCTTCCTCCCCAGTTCACCTGTCGGAGAAGGGCTCTTTATGTCACCTTTTACCAAATTTGGCATTTCTTATTGATGAGTTTTTACCTCGTGTTGCTGTTGTTTCTATTTCCACTTTTGGACATTTGCATGTTTTTTGAATCCTGTTAATTCTTTTTCTCGGGGCATTTGCCCTTGTTTTTCCTTGAAAAAATTCTGAAGCAGTCAACAGCTCTCACTCAGTTCACACCCCCTCCTGTCTTTTGATTGGCTTGGCCCTACACTCATCAAATATCTCTTAAAGGCACACTTCCAGGGCAATTGCACCTAGCCAGCTAAGTGCAAAAAAGTTACTGATGCTAAAGGACTCCATGGAAGAAAGAAGATTATTGCAGTGAGTAATTTTTAATTTTTGCACTAGGAAGTCCACCCCTCACGCACAGTGAAGCCAATCTTATTGGAAACTAAATAAATGGCACACTGATGCACCATCAATGGTGCCATAAAATCACATCCACTCCAGTGTCCTCAGTCTTTGGTATGAAGTTGTACTTGCATAAGTGGCAATTAGCTCAGGACTACATCACTTAACCCCCCACTCCCGTGACTTTAAATATGATCACGATCTCTAACAAAAACAGAAAAGAATGTGCAAAAGTCCAAAACCACACGCAGGCGTAACGAAAATGGTAAGCAATAAGAATGGCATGGCGACCACTGCTACGGTCAGGCAACGTTCATCCCAACCCTGGACCCACTCCACTAACACCAGAACCCTTAAAGAAGCACAGTGGTATAACAGTAGCCTCCATTAACATCTGCAGTCTCATGGCTAAGTTTGACTCATTACAAGTTTGAATAGCCCAACATAAACCAGATGTGCTCTCAGTGGTTGAAACATGGCTCACACCAATGGTTATAGATATGGCTATCCAGCTGGAGGGGTACACCTCTTTTAGGTTGGACAGGATTGGTAAGTGAGGTGGCAGATGTGTCATATATACATATCAAGGACACCATCCAGGGTCGAGTTCTACTTCACCTTGCCACTAGCAATAATGTTCAAATACTGGCAATAAAACTACTACTAGTTGTTCTGAGTAAAGAATTAACACTTGTCTCTGTCTACAGTCCCCCAAAAGAGCAGTCTAGTGGATTTAAAGTACTTATAGACTACCTCTCCGACCTGCGCCACAACTCGGAGGTACTAGTGTTAGGGGATTTCAACATAAACTGGCTATCCCCTGAGGCAGCACCCTACAAGGATGCAGTCTCCTCAATATACATGGCCCAATTATTGGAGACTCCCACATGAACGAATTATTGTACTGAAACTAGTACGCTGCTAGACTGGATAATTAGCAACTGGCCAGAGAGAATAATCTGCTCAGCTGTCCTCCCTGACTCCAACAGTGATAACTCCCCTATCCTCTGTATCTGGTCGAATTAGTCCCCCCAGAACCCCAGCTAAAACACTCACATCTAGAGTGCTAAAGAAAGGGTAACTTGCCTCACTTAAAGTGCACTTCAGTCAGCAAGACTGGACAGACCTATTCACTGCAAATGACGTTGATGAAGCACTTAACCATTTCATCAAGACTTTCAATGTGGCATGCAACATATATGCCCCCTACTCTAAGCAGAAAGTTTGTGGGGCTTGTAAGTTCGGGATCACTCCATCCCTCATTGAACTTATGAAGCAAAGAGACAACCTCTGGCATAAAGCTAGAAGCACTGGCTTTCAAACAGATAATCAGAACTATGAAACCACCTGAAATGATGTACCTGGGCTATTCATCAGGCGAAAAGCCGTTTCTTCAAAAACAAGCTGGCTAGCTCCTGGGGGGATATCCGCAAGTTCTGGGACAATATCAGGACCTTAACAGGGAAACCAAACAAGACACCTCCAACCATGCTAAATCTTGAAGAAACCACAACTCAGGAACCCAGAATCATAGCAAGCACCTGTAATAAGGCATTTACTGACTTAAGTGGTGTACTTCACCGATTTGCTAGACCCCCCAAGTGGCACAAATCTAAATCACTGGCAGAATACCCTTACTGGCACTGCCCCAGCTTTCTACTTCAAAATTATCTGGGTTATTCCCCAGCGTGGTAACTGTTGGGGAGGTGTGTTGTAAATGTTTATGTTGGAACAGCTTTGATGTGTTTTTTAATTCTGACCTCCTGTGGATTCAATGTTTTGT
This sequence comes from Neoceratodus forsteri, assembly GCA_016271365.2. Classification (NCBI taxonomy): domain Eukaryota; kingdom Metazoa; phylum Chordata; order Ceratodontiformes; family Ceratodontidae; genus Neoceratodus; species Neoceratodus forsteri. The sequence continues at coordinate 242,421,304 of JADMNL010000028.1, read as the reverse complement.
AAGTTTTGACTTGCAAAGTTCAGTAAATATGTAATACAAAAAAAATGTTTCTCTGAAGCCAAAACCAAAAAATACCTTTTTACAAGTTTTAGGGAAAACTAGAATGAGTGGTGACAAGCTTGACCTCAAGCTCATTGCTCTCACACTTGATGAGTTACTGTCACCCCCCTTGCCAGAATTATGAATCTCTTGCTTATAACCGGTAAATTCTCACAGCTATGGAAAGTGACGGTGGTCACCTCTGGTTTTTAAAAGTGGTGACAGGGCTAGTCACAACAACTACTGTCTGATCTCTATACTCCCCCCACTCTCAAAAGCGCTGAAGCATATTGTCTATGACCAGATTGTTGACTACTTCGACAAATGCCAGTTGCAATGCCCGGAACAGCATGGTTTCAGGGAACAACATAGTACTACAACAGCGTTGGTGGAGTTCACAGGTTATATTCATGCTGCACTTGATCGGGGGCTTATGGTGGGGGCAACCTACACAGACCTCATCAAGGCCTTCAACACGTCAACCATGAACTTCTGCTGAACCAACTAACCTCACTAGGTTATTACCTGAATCAGTGGGGTGGTTCCAGAGCTACCTGTCTGGGAGAACACAAGTTAAAATTGTTGATACCCTCTCTGAAAGTTTGAATGTCAACTCAGGGGTCCCCCAAGGTTCAATCCTGGGCCCTCTGCTCTTTAGCCTGTTCCTAAACCGCCTCAAGCTAGCGTACCAGGACAAGGCCCCACTGTACACTGATGATAATGTACTCTAAACCAGCCACACAGACCCAGAAGCACTGGAAAAGTGAATGCAGGTTAATTTCTCATTTGCTGAGGCCTGGTTTCTTGATGTAAAGCTCTTGCTTAATTATAAGAAGACCAAGACAATGCTGCTTGCCTCTCCTCACAACTGGCAGAGATCCCATCTATTAAAAATAATAAACAGGGCCGGCCCGCTGGCGCAGCGGTTGGATTTCCACTTGTGACGCCGTCGACCTGGGTTTGGGAACGAGCTTAGGTTGTCAGAGGGCCGGCCGGGGGGAGAAGGGTCAAGTGTCCCACGACTGCTCTCCTTCTCCGGGGGGAGGGCACGGGATGTTGCCAATGCATGAGGGACACCTGGTGGAGGCCAGGAGTACCCCAGCATACAGGACAGCAAGGTTTCCAAGGGGCGGGACGGATGCAGGCATCATTGCACGTTCCCGCCCCTCTAAAGGGGGAGAAAATCTTAGCCCGCCTCTCGCCGCCTAAATGATACCCGCCCCTTGGGCTGCTATACGGCTCCCAGGTCGACTCCCGCCTATCCTGTTGTTCGTGGCACCCAAAGGGGGATGGGTGCCATGTCTCTGCCCTGGGGGGTAATCCAGGGGGTCTCGGGAGTACGGCTCATGTGGGGATGCCACAGCCGAGGGGTCCGTGACCGGGCGGATGACAGGCGGAGTGAGGAGGGGGGCGCAAAAAGTATAAATATAAAAAAAAAATTATAATAAACAACCAAAATCCCTCACTAGAAATGGTTCAAAGTTTTAAATATCTTGGGGTCACTCTAGAGTGTTCCCTCACATTTTCACAGCCCATTGACCTTGTAGCCAAGGCTGCAAATGTCAAAATTGGCCAACTATTTAGACATAAACATTGCCTAACCGTTGAGGCATTAAAACTCACTGTGTTCAGCTCGGTCTTATCCGTGATTGACCACGGGCTCGTAGTCTATAATGTGGCAACTGACACAGCTCTAAAGAGAATAAAGCTGGCCCTAAACAAAGCCTGTAGGCTTGTCCTAGATGCACCACGTCTTGAACACACCTGCAATCTCTATTCCCAGTCTGGGTGGTTAAATCTGCACTGTACAACTCAATACCACGTCTGCCTGTTGGCTAAAAAGTCCACCCTAGGTCTAACACCACTTGGCGTTCAGTCTCCTCTGCCCCACGAACAGGGCTAGACTGACCAGAGGGACTAATAACCAGCCACTAAAAGTCCTTTTCTGCTGCACCTCCCAGGGTCAGCGGTCTTTTGAGTACCGGGCACCCACTTGTCTCAACTTGCTACATGACGACCTGCTGGCAGAATCTAAACTTGGCCCCTTCAAATCTAAACTTCGTACCCACCTAGCAACACTTAGCTGGTATGATTGTAACTTCTAAATTGCACAAGCCAACTCCTGTCTTCTTTCTGATCATTATAGTACTTTCTCCCCTATCCAACTGCCTTGTTATTTTTCCTTCTCCTCTACCGTCCCACTCTGCCTTCATCCTCCATTCCATTCCTCATCCATTTCCCACCCTACCCCCCACCTAATCTGCTTCTCCTCTCCCCTCACCCTATCCCCCCACTCCAAAAGCCCATGGAATTTTCCCCCTTCCAGCAAACCAATGACAAGGCCCTATGGCTGCTCCCATTTTCTCCACCTGTTCTCCCTTATACCTTCCTCACCTACTTAGCACTCTCTCAGCACCCAGCCTCTGTTGCTACCAGTTTCTCTCTCTCTCACCATAGTAAGTTACCTTTCCACTTTGTTCACCCCTCACAATGTACTTATTGCCTATGTGACTGAATTTTGTAATTTTAGTTACAAAAGAGTTGAACATCATTTCTGTATCCAATGTAATTTTGTAACCGCTGTCTGTATTGTTTTGCTGTATTTGTGTTGTTTGCTGTTGACGTGGAACATCTGTAAATGAACTTATAGCTCAAAGGTATTAATCCAAGAACTGAATAAATAAATTATACAAGCCCCCTCTCCCTTGGAACCTGCAGATTTGTATAGCCAAGGTCATGGAACCTCCATTTGAGCCTATGGCAACAGCAGACTTGAAGTATGTGATCTGGAGGACTGTCTTCTTAGTGGCTATTACCTCAGCCAGGTGAGTCAGTGAGTTGCAAGCCCTGTGTACAGATTTGAATTACATATCTTCTTCGGGGGTATCTCAGTCATCAGGTCACACTGTAGGAACTTCACTGTCAGTGAAGCAGGATCCACATGGAAGATTTTCATCAGCACAACTGGGGCTCCACTCCCTCTTCAGTTCTTTCCCGCTGTCAACTTGATCGCATAGGTCTCGTGGAAGCTCTGGTGCAGTTTTGTGCCATTTTTATTTTTTTGCCTATGGCTTTTCTATACTTGACCTTTTCGATTCTCTTTTTTCTAAAGAGATTCCTTTATCTCGTTTATGTCATGAGTTAACTATTTTTAAGTGAAAAAGATGTTCCAGGACTAGAGGGCATGGGATGAAGTTGGAGGGAGGACGATTCAGAGGAAACGTGAGGAAGAATTTCTTCACAGAACAGGTGGTGGACAAGTGGAACACCCTGCCAGAGGAAATGGTGGGGGCTGAAACAATCACGGGTTTTAAGAATGCATGGGATAGACATAAAGGAATTCTGGAGGTCAGGGTTAAGGGGCAACAGACTTCCTGGAAAACATAAACTGAACTTACAAACTTAAATGGGCAGACTGGGTGAGCCATAGGCCCTTATCTGCCGACACTGTCTATGTATCTATGTAATCGTTCCAACTTCTTTCTTTCATCGCTGCTGCTGCAGAAAGAAGATCGCCTTCACAGATGAACACTCACTCTGTGTTTGCTGTCTTGGGCCTAACCACGAAGTCTCCAACTGTGAGCTCTGCCAGAAGTTTAATCAAACAACCCTCAGGCGATGCAAAAAAACACTTAAAAATTTCCTGATGGGGCAACAGGTAGCCTGTTCTGGGCAGGGGTCCTCTGGAGTCTCTCCTTCCCAGTCTCCAGCAGGGTCATTGAGCTCCAAGGCCACTAAGGCCTGAGACAAGTCCTCAAGGAATAGCCATAAGAAAGACCAAGATTGGGACTGCTCCCCCTGGTGGCAGTCCTGCTTCCTAACAGCCTCTTGCTCCTTGTCCAGGGGTGCTTCATCGGCTGCATTGACGCACAAATCTGCTGTCCAGGTCTCTGTTCCTACTAGACCCCTACTGACAACACCTCCACCTGATGTCCAAGTCGGCCGGTCATCAGCTTCCTCTTCATCAACAACGGGATCGTCATTGAGGCCTGATTCTTCCCCAGGTCCTCAGGCTATGAGCTCTCTGGGCCTATCTGGTGGGTCGTCGCTTCCTAGTCCATCACCCCCCCACCATTGATGCAGTACTGTCATCGACCTCAATATTTTGACCAAATTCACCATGGTTTTGGTCCACTAGTTAGGCGCGTATTAGCCTACATCGCCTGTGCTATTGATGGCACCATCGTTGTTGACACCTCTTCAGCCTATCTAGGCCCCCCGTGGGCCATCGGTACCTGCTCATCGGACTCCAGAGTTGGAACAGGTTGACATCAAGGAGGAGTACCATCCTGATCTTATTCTTCCTGATGAAGAAAAGGAAGAGGAAGAACCCCTCTCCTCAGACAAATCCATGGCTTCATCAGTGAGTGAGGGCTCTGTCAAACATACTCCTAGGTCTTCTGCAGATGACCCTACATTCTTCAGTATTATGAAGCAGTTGTCCTCAGCCATGGACTTCCATACTGAGGAGGAGGATGCCATCAGAAAGGACCTGGTGGATTTCTTGGAGTTCCCAGAGTCTCCCCACAAGGTAATTCCTTGTATTTTGCCTGCTCTGTGGAATGCCACCACTGCAGCCTAGCACAGGCCTGAAATGGTGCCAGTCATGCCCCACAGGGCTGATAAGCTTTATCTTGCCCCTATGGGTTTACCACACTATGCTGCCCAACCCAAAACAGATTCTGTGGTAATAAAGGCAGCTCATGATAGGTCTAAGATGCCCAAGCACCTTATTTCCCTCCCCCACGACAAAGAGTCCCATAGAATAGATCTCTGGGGCAAGAGGGTTTATGCCTCCTCCACCCTTGGCCTGAGGATTACCAACTGCCTTTCTCATATGGTGAAGTACCAGAATACCATTTGGAAGAAGGGCAAGGCTGCGGGCCCAGGCCTTTCCAGATGGCACTCAGAAGGTTCTTAAATGCTTGCAAAACACTGAAGATGTTAGCAAGCACCTCTTGTGGGCCCTCTATGATATCTTTGATACTATTGCCAGGGCTGCTGCCACAGGCATTTGCCTCCACAGGCACACCTGACTGTGGGCCTCAGGCTTCACTGCGGATCCCTGGCAGAAGGTGCTGAATGCCCCCTTCAGTGGCTCAAAGCTATTTGGGCCAGATGTCCAGGACATCATTAATGATCTACAGGCATCTGGCTGGGCTATCAAATCTGCCCACTTGTTCTATCATACACAGCCCAAGAGCAGGCAGCGCCCCTCCCTTTCATAAGGTGTTCAACAGGCCAGGAGCAGCCTCTCAACCCCAAGGCAAACACAGATCCTCCGCCACCTTGCCTGTAACCTGCACTGCTGAAGCCGTATCCAAGTGCCCTAGGTGTGATGGACCAGCCCCAGCAGCTGAACCCACTTCCACTTGACTCCATGCCAGACCCCCCCTCTTCCGGTCCCCGACCAAGAGGAGGTGGTCAGAGGTCGGTGCTCCCTCCATCTCAATCAATGGAGAACCATCACGTCAGATGCCTAGATTCTTCATATCATAGAATGGGGTCACACTTTGGAGCTCACTGAGCAACCCCCAGAGTCTTCTCCTCTGCCATCCACTTACCCCCTGGCCCACCTATCCGTTCTTCAGGAGGAGGTACAGTCCCTTCTGCGCAAACAGGCCATCGAGCCAGTGCCTAGGCACCAGGGAAACAAAAGGTTTTATTTCAGGTTTTTCCTGGTCCCCAAACGAACTGGGGATCTGAGGCCCATCTTATACCTCAAGGAACTCAATCTGTATGTCCAGTACAAAAAGTTTAAAATGATAACTCTGCCAGACGTGCTGCCCCTCCTCAAACAGGGTGACTGGCTATGTTCTCTGGACATGCAGGATGCGTACCTGCACATCTGCATGTTTCCACCCCACAGGAGATTTCTCTGGTTTCTTTTCCAGGATGAGCCCTATCAATTCAAAGTATTGCCCTTAGGCTTGTCCTATGTGCTGCAGATCTTTACCAGATGCTTAGCAGCAGTAGCTGTTGCTCTCAGAAGGGAGGGACTCTATGTTTTCCTCTATCTGGATGACTGGCTCCAAAAGGCCCCAGCCAGGGAACAGCTCCTGCAGACTCTGGAGAGAACCTTTCAATTGTTTCTTTACTTGAACCTTATGGTCAACTTGCCCAAGTCTGTCCTAGTCCCATCCCAAGCCTACAATACATAGGGATGGTTCTAGATTTGACCCAGGGAAAAGTCTTCCTGCCTCAGAACAGGGTGGAGTGCCTTATTGCTCAGGCTCAGGAGGTCACCCAGAGCTGTCCTATCCCTGCAAGAGCATACTTGAGGCTGCTGGGTTTGATGGTGGCGGCCATCCCCACTGTTCCAGTGGCCAGGCTGCACATGCGCATCCTCCAATGGACTGTCTGAGTACAGTGGGACCAGCGCACGGACGAATGGGATCAGTTAGTGCTGGTCTCCTCCCCAGTTCACAAGGTGCTCTAGTGGTGGATGGACCCCTGAACCTGCTGCAAGGGGTCCCCTTCCAGATCTCCTTCCCCCAACCAGATTCTCACCACGGATGCCTCCAGTTAGGGCTGGGGCTCATCTGGGCCTCTTTCAAACTCTGGGCTCCTGGTCCCAGATCGAAAAATCTCTGCATATCAATGTCCTGGAGATGCGGGCAGTCCTCTATGCTATGCAGGCCTTTCAGAACCATCTCATCCCGGGTCAGCTGTTGCTTCAGTCCGACAACCTCAGTGTCGTATATTACATCAATAGGCAGGGGGGACACATTCCTACCCCCCCAATGCAGGGAGGCCATGAGATTGTGGTATTGGGTGTTGAATTATGATCTAACACTCTCAGTGGTTCATGTCCCAGGATGCTAGACACTCTGGTGGACATCCTCAGCCAGATGCAGTCCAGCATGCATGAGTGGGAGCTTCTCTCCTCCATCATCGAAGGTCTGTTCAACAGATGGGGTCACCCAGAGTTGGTCCTCTTTGCATCCCCACTCAATGCAAAACTGTCCAGTTACTGCTCTCTCGATCCAGGACCTTGAGTTTTCTGACGAGCTGCGTTGTCCCTCTACTGGAGTGGGAGGTTCCTTTATGCCTTCCCTCAATTTCCTCTGAGTCAGAGGGTGCTAATCAATCTGCAGATGGAGGGGACCAGCATGATCCTTGTAGCTCCATTCTGGCCTCATCAAATGTGATTTCCTTTACTAGAACAGCTAATGGAGGAACCTCCAGTCCCTCTCTGCAGGAATCTGCTGACACAGGCTCAGGGGACCCTGGTATATTCCAACCTCAAGTCCCTCCATCTGCATGCATGGCTCCTGAGGACATAGCCATCGCCAGATTTGGGGTTTCTCAAAGGGTGACGGATGTCCTAGTGGCTGCTCAGAAGCCCTCCACTCAAGCCACTTATGCCATGAAGTGGAAGAGGTTTGCCATCTGGCTTGCCAAACATAATCTGGACCCTTTCTTGGACTTGTCCGGTGAACCAGATGCTGGACTACCTGACATAACTGTGAGATTCTGGTCTCCAGTACTCCTCCCTTAAGGTGCACCTTTCTGCTGTCTTGGCTTTTCATGAGCCAGTTGGTGACCGCACCATAGCTCAGTTGGATGTTTCCCATACTTTCTTGAAGGACATCCTGCATCTGAAACTTCCAGTTCATTCCCCTGTCCCGGCTTGGGATTTGAATTTTTTTTTTGGAGAAATTGACCCTATCTCCTTTTGAGCCAGCCACAACTTGCGAGCTACACTTTCTTTCCCGGAAAGCATTATTTTTGGTTGCTATTACTTCTGCTCGAAGGATTTCCGAGCTTCAGGCCTTCTGGTGTGAGGAGCTTTATTTGATTTTTCATGAAGACAGGTTGTCTTTGCGCGCAAGCCCTATGTTTCTCCCCAAGGTGGCGTCTGAGTTTACCCTCAACCAATCTCTCCACCTTCCTGTTTATTTTCCTGAGTGAGCCAATCCAGGGTAAGCACTGCTCCATATATTAGATGTGTGCAGAACTTTGAAGTATTACCTGCTTCAGACCAAGGAATGAAAAAAGTCGAGCAGTTGTTTCTTTCACCCCAGGCAGAGAGGGCGTTCAAGTTTTTAAATAATGTTTATCTAAATGGTTGGCAAATTGTATTGTCTTGTTACAACAAGTATGGCAAAGAGTTGCCAGGAGCAGTTAAAGCTCATTCCACCAGAAGTATGGCTACCTCTGTGGCCTGTTTTCGTGGGGTGTCAGCCACTGACATTTGTGTGGCTGCCACCTGGAGTACTGTCCATACATTCGCCAAGCACTACAGTATAGACATTGCCTCAAGAGCTCGTGCAGGATTTGACAGAGCTGTGCTGCAGGGCCTCCTGTTTTAAGTTTATGGTTGGCCTTCCTCCCAGACTGTTCTGCTGTACCTGTAACTGCTTAGGACCCACTCCTATGGTGTGACCTGATGACTGAGATACCTCTGAAGAAGATAGAACAATTCCGTAAGAACTTACCGTAACAGTAGATCTTTGAGGGGATCTCAGTCATCAGGTCTGTCTTCCCTCCCACCATCCCTTTTTCAAGGGTGCTCTTTCCTGGAACTAGCTATCTGGTGTATCCAGCCTTTTGTATAGGCCTGGGCACCTCTCTCTCTCTCTCTCTCCTTGGTCCCCAGTGATTAGAGCTATGCTTCCTTTGTCTCTGGGGGAAAGAACTGAGGAGGTAGTGGGGCCACTCATGCCTTTATAGGGTCAGTGATATCAGCAGATGATGTCAGCATGGGCGGCCCCAGTTGTACTGCTGAAAATATTCTGTGTGAATCCTACTTCACCAGTGGTGAAGTTCCTACAGTGTGACCTGATGACTGAGATCCCCCCTCAAAGATCTACTGTTACAGTAAGTTCTTATGTAACTGTTCTTTCTAGGATCATGGATATGTTGTTCATTCACACTTCTTGGAATGTCCCTTTCCCTTTAAGGATTGCCGGAAGGTCTTCAGGCTAGCTCCTCCCACCCACCCGGGTGATATACCCCATGACGCCAGAGCTTCCTTTCCACTGGAAGATTCAGGTTGCCTCCTTCGTGCTCCCACATTTTGTAGGCCCTGGCTTCAAAACCTTCGGTTATTCCGAAAATTCATCTAGTTTGCATTAGCGATCACGACTGTTTATCTTCGATTATGGAAGACAGCTCTTCCCCCAGATTTCTCCGGTGTGCATGCGGCCAGAAGATGTCATGCACCGATCCCCACATTGTGTGCATCTATTGCTTGGGTGTCGTCCGTGACACCTCAAAGTGCGATTTTTGTCTTGCATTTCACCCTAACGTCCTCAACGACCGTCTCGCACGCCTGAAGTTGGATAGGTCGGAAAACCAGAACCCTCCGGTGAAATCAAAGGAGACTCGGTGGGCAGTTTTCACAGCTGTGGGATCCACCGAGCAATTGGAATGCATGCAAGCCTTCAAGGAGGAAGCGACTCGTGCTGTGGAATCTTCCTCTCTCAGCTTCTTCGTTCCACTCAACTTGGGCTCCACTTTCAAGGGTTCTTTCCGAGAGTTGTGCCAGTCTCTCCCGACTAAGGGAGAGGGTCCAGCAGGCACACATTCCTCTCTGTCCTGTAAGTGGGAAAAGGACCTGGGATCGTCTTCATCTCGGCAAAGACATTCTTGGAATCGGGAGAGATCTCGGTCCCAAGAACAGGCAGTCTTGACTTCGGCCGCTGGTTTTGCCATCCAGCCAGTCGACCGAAATGTCGATCGACGAGGTTGAAATAATCATCGATCCGATCGACCCATTGTTGCCAACTCTGGTCAGTGATTCTGTCAGTCAGACTCCGGTCCTTTCTTTCCCTGACAAGGAGACCCAGCCCACTGGGAATCCCGTTGAGTAAGTGGTTCCCGACCCTGGGAAATCTCCTGAGTGACTGAATCAGCCTGTCCGATCTCGATCGAGGTCCAGGACACTCTCAACTGACAGGCTGAGTAAGAGCCACAAGCGCTCTAAAAAGAGGTGACGCCATTGGTCATCCTCGTCCTCCTCAGATGAAGAGAGGCTCCAGTGGAAACTCTGTTGGCTCTATGAGAACCTCATGTGGCAAAAGCTGATTTTTTTCCCCCCCATAGTATGCTTTTTCCCTGCCGGCACCCTAACTCGAACGGGCTCACCCCTGGGCTCAGCGACCAAGACCACCCGGGATGCCCCCCAGTGGGGCCGCTGAGGCTGAACCAAAGGTGGCTAGAGGGTCGGGCACCCAGCCCTGGCTCATACATGAGGCTGGCAGATTTTTTCAAGTAGATTCCCCTTGGAGCTGGGAGTGTGCTATGATGCTAATGCCGAGGCAAGCATCTATCCCAGCTCCACCCATGTTGTGGCATGGCGCTGTCTCCCCTAGCCTCCACCAGGAGACGAGCAATGCTGGGACCAGCTCCCTTGCCCTCCCAAGAGAAGGAGAGCAGTCCTCCAGATGCTCGATCCTTCTCCTCCCTTGCTGACCCTCGGCAGCCCGTGCCCGTTCCTGAACACGGGTCGCCGGTGTGGTGTCCAGTACCTCAACCTTCAGTGCCACTGGGCCAGCTGGTAACAGCTGATTTTGACCAGTCACAAGCCAACTCCAGCTTCTACCCAGGCCATTTCTTGACTTTCGCCTCCCAGGCCAAAGCCGACTCCTTTGGGGCCGATTAAGTCGGTTCCCCCAACTGTGGAGTTGGCAAAACCTCCGGTTTGGCCTAAACTGGCCTCTCCACCAATAGTGGTGGAACCACCGCCCAAGCGGCCTTGGGAGGGGCTCCTTCTAAGGAAGCTAGATGAGACACCGGGCTTCCCCGTGTCTTTTGGTCACCATCACCCCGGACTGCCCTCGGCGAGCTGAAGGTGACCTGGGTGGTCAACCATTGTATCCGGATTTCTCGGATTCGGACAAGACCAGCCTACATTTTCATCCCGGGGATGATGAATCGGTTGGTGGGATAGAGACGGAGGAAGGTCCTTCGTCTTTTCAGGGCATTCTTCACCTCATCTCTGAGTCTACAGGGATGCCCCTGGAACCTATCCAGAAAAAAAAGGCAGAGTACCTTCTCATGGACATCCTGAAGAGAGGGGATATGCCGATAGAGGCCTTTCCTGTGGCTGAGGCCATAGTTGGCCCAGTCTTAGAACTTTGGCAGCATCCTGCCTCCTGTCCAGCTCTGTCTGCCTGCATGGTCTGCAAGTATACGGTACCCATGGGGTCCCTTGCGGGGTTCAGAGAGCACCCTTCGGCTGAGAGCCTGGTGACTGCCTCTGTGTTCAGGCATATTGGCAGTTCTGCCGACACTGATCGACCTCCCGAGCAGGAATCCAAACACTAAGATCATTCGGCTTGGAAGGTCTATGCAGCCTCATCTTTAGGCCTCCGTCAGGCAAGTTCAGCCGTCGTCATGGCACACTTCTCCCATGCCCTATTGGGGTCCTTGGATGAAGTCCTCCCACATCTCCCTGCGGACATGCAGACCACGGTCAAGCAAGTCTGGGACCAGGGCCGGGCTGTTGGAAACAACAGCTTCAGATGGCCCTGGACATTGGGGACTCTTATGCCCGCTCATTGGCAGCTGCAGTTGCCTCTCGCTGCAGGGCTTGTCTGAGATGCTCCTCTTTCCCAGCAGATACTTAGCACAAACTAACTGGTGTGCCTTTCCTGGGAACCAATCAATTTTTCCAACCCAGGTGTGGCTGGTCACCTTCAGCGCACTAAACAGTCCAATGCCAACTTGGACGCCACTTCTGCTAAAGGTTCTTTGAGTAAGAAGCAGCAGAAGAAGAAGAAGACCTTTTGGCACTCTTCCCCTGCGGGCCAGCAACCCTCCTTTCAAGAAGGGCAGCAACAGGCTCAAGCTTGGCACCCCCGGCCCAAGCCTGGACCTCCCCAGGTCCGTAAAGGAGGCAGAGGTTCAGGTCCTGGATCCTCCTCCTCCAAGCCTGCTCAGTGACAGGGTGGGGGCTGCCACCCCCTCTCGCATCACATCAGCTCTGGGTCCTCCTGTGGGGGGTTCCAGCTCTACCACTTCCTTTCCGCCTGGTCCACTATCACCATGGACAGGTGGGTCTTGGAGGTGGTCGGTCAGGGACTGCCTCTAGAATTTGAGCAGTACCTCCAAGCCGAGCCTGCACCCAACAGGAGGAAAGAGTTTCTGTCCATACTCAGTTGGCTCTCTGAGATGACATCGCTCAGCTCCTCCTCGAGGAGGCAGTAGCTCCAGTGGCAGATTCTCCAGCAAACTCAGGTTTTGTCTCCAGGTACTTCCTGGTGCCCAAGCGGACGGGGGGCTGGAGCCCCATTCTAGATCTCCACAACCTGAATCAGTATTCCAGGTCACACACCTTTCGGATCGTCACTCTGTCCCAGATCATACCATCCTTGGAGTGAAATGTGGTTCTGTTAACTGGATCTGCAGGACATGTTCTTTCACATCCCAATCTGTCTGTCTCATTGGCAGATCCTCCGCTTCAGAGCTGAAGGGACCTTATACGAATTCCGAGCCATACCGTTTGGTCTGTCATCAGCCCCACGGGTCTTCCCCAAATGCATTGCAGTGGTGGCAGCCCATCTCAGGCATCAGGAGTCAGAATTTACCCCTACCTCAATGATTGGCTCTTAGCAGGTCCCATCCGACAGGAGGTGGAGACATCCAGGGACCTGGTTCTCCAGACCTGCTCCCAACTCGGCCTCCTGATCAACGAGGCCAAGTCAGAACTCATGCCTTCCCAGGTGATGTGCTTCATCGGGGCAGAGCTCAAATCTCGCAAGCCAGAGCTCGGCTCCTGGCGGACAGGGCAGAGGGTCTCTCCTCCTTTGCCCAATCATTTCTGGTTGGGCAATTGCGCCCTACCCGGGACATTCTGTGCCTTCTGGGTTACATGACGGCATGCACTTCCATGGCCATTGGGCCCGGTGGCACATGCGCCCCCTCCAATGGGAGCTGGCTGCCCAGTGGACTCAGCACCACGGTCATTTTGACCAGCTGATCACTGTAACCCAGAAGATATGGAGCACTCTCCAGTGGTGGACTGCCCCAGACCAGTTGCAGGAAGGGATCCCGTTTGTCTGCCCCAAGCCGATGGCCATCCTCACAACCGATGCCTCTCTCATGGGCTGGGGAGCCCACATGGGGGACAAAGGGCCCACGGGTTCCGGACCCCAGAGGAGTCCCCATACCACATCAACCTGTTGGAGCTCAGAGCAGTCAGACTGGCACTATCAGCTTTCACTCCTCAGCTCCAGGGTCAAGTGGTTCAAGTCCAGATGGACAATACCACAGCCATGTACTACCTCAACAAACAGGGTGGCACGCATTCCTGTCTGCTTTGCAGGAAGGCGCTCCGCATCTGGACCCTTGTCAGCCGTCTGGAAGCAGCTCTCCTAGCCATTCATGTGGCAGGAGCCTCAAACCATCTGGCAGATGCTCTCAGCCGCTTAGGCGAGACATCCCACGAGTGGTCTCTCCATCCAGAGGTAGCTTACAGCCTGTTCTCTCACTGGGGCAAACCGATGGTGGACTTGTTTGCCTCCAGGGACAACACCAAGCTGAGGCTGCTTCATGCCCACCCCCCTTAGCAGGGTTCACTGCAGGGGGATGCCTTCTTGAGGCCGTGGACCCCAGGCTTCTTCTATGCCTTCCTTCCATTTCCCTTGATCCACAAGGTGCTACTCAAGGTGAGGAGGGACAAGGCGAAGGTGATTCTGGTAGCCCCAGACTGGCCGCACCAGTTCTGGTATCCAGATCTCCTCAGCCTAAGCTGCAGGCCCCCAGAGTGACTTCCAGCATGCCCGGACCTGATCTCTCTCAATCAGGGGAAAGTATACCATCCAGACCTTCAATCCCTGCACCTCACAGCCTGGTACCTGAGCGGCTAGAGTTCCAGGCTTTGGGGGTTTTCTGAGGATGTCCTCACTGTGGTGGAGGCATCCAGGAAGGAATCGACAAGGAAATGTTATGTGTTCAAATGGAAAAGGTTTTCCATTTGGTGTCAGGACAAGGGCCTGGACCCTCTGTCCTGTCCAGAGGCTAACATTCTTGACTACCTTTGGTCTCTGTCCAAAGGGGGTCCTCGGTCATCGACCCTTAGGGTGCACCTGGCAGCCATCTCTGCTTACCGGGTGTGGGCTGGTCAGCCAATGTTGGCACAGGAAACAGTGGTCAGGTGCTTTTTCAGAGGCCTGGATCACATATCCCCTCTGGCGCATGAACCTCCACCTCCGTGGGATCTACTGCTGGTACTGACAAAGCTCATGGGCAAGTCATTCGAACCAATGCACAAGTGTGCATTGTCACACTTGTCATGGAAGACTGCCTTCCTAGTGGCTATCACGTCTGCCAGAAGGACAGGGGAGCTTCAGGCACTTTCGGTGGACTCCCCTTATCTGGTCTTCCACAGGGATAGGGTTGTCCTATGCCCCCACCTGAAATTTCTTCCAAAGGTGGCGTCAGAGTTTCACCTTAACCAGGTGTTAACTCTGCCAGTATACTACCCTAATTACACCTCGGAGGCCGAATACAGGCTCCATATCCTGGACCTGAGACAAGCCCTCTCCTATTATAAGGAGAGGAGAGGATGGCAGAAATTCGGGGAGAGGTTCACCAGCTGTTTGTCACCTACGCTGAAGCCACTTCTTGAAGAACTGCAGCAAAATGGACTATTGCAAGGTGGATTACATCTTGCATAAGTCGGTGCTACGAGTTGGCGGGCATGGAGCCTCCCTGAGGGATTAGAGCTCATTCTACCCGCCATACCGCTGCATTGGTGGCTGCTTCCAGGGACATCCCTATCCAGGAAATCTGTCAGGCTGCTATCTGGAAGTCAGCAAACACCTTCATTACCCATTACCACATCGACCTTGAGTCACGCTGGGATGCTGGTTTTGGGGCCTTGGTTCTCCAATCTCTTTTCTCCAAGTGAGTATCAGTGCGGGTTTGCGCCTTGCCTTCCTCCTCCCAGAGAACTGCTAGGAATCTGCCAAAAAATGTGGATAAACAACATATCCACGCTCCTAGAAAAACAGGTTACTCACCTGTAACAGTAGTTCTAGGAGTGGTATATGTTGTTCATCCACACGGACCCACCCGACCTCCCCGGCTACAGATGCACAAAACCTGGCTTCCAGCAGGCTAAGATCTGGAGTCATGGGGTAGAGCCGAGGGGTATACCACCCTGGGTGGGTGGGAGGAGCCAGCTTGAAAACCTTCCAGCAATCCTTAAAGGGAAAGGGACATGCCAAGAAGTGTGGATGAACAACATATACCACTCCTAGAACTACTGTTACAGGTGAGTAACCTGTTTTTCCTTTCACATGGACAAGGTGATACTTCAAACCAATAGGAAGTTTCTCCCTAAGGTGGTATCAGATTTTCATCTAAACTAGTCCATAATCCTGCCAGTTTTCTTTATGGCTAACTCGAGCTCAGGTGAGCGAAGTTTACATAGCCTAGATGTCAAAAGGGCACTCAACCACTGTCTTTACTGGACCAAGGCTTTAAGGCCTGAACACACACAATTGTTTCTGACCTGTGGGGAAGTGAGCAAAGGTAGACCAGCCTCCAAAAGGACCATTGCACACTGGATAGTGGCTTGCATACAGTTCTGCTATGGCAAAGCTGGCAAGCAACCTCTTCAAGGCTTTAGCGCACACTCCACTCGTGGCACAGCTGCACCAGTGGCTGCAGCAAGCAACATTCCTCTACTGGACATTTGTAAATCAGCTACCTGGAAAACTACATACTTTCACCAAGTATTACTGCTTGGACATACAGTCCAGAAGTGATGCCAGGTTTGGCACTGCATTCCTTTAGAACCTGTTCCTTAAGTAACGTAGAAACATAGAATTTGATGGCAGATAAGGACCGCTTGGCCCACCCAGTCTGCCCATTTCCCTACCTACTGGATAAGCTGCAGATCCTAGTTAACCAGCAGCCTACTTCTTCCTACCCCAACCCCCTAGAATTGCCTTATGACTGTCCCATGCATGCATGCTTGAATTCCACCACTGATTTTGACTCCACAACCTCCTCCGGAAGGCTGTTCCATGCACCCACAACCCTCTCTGAAAAAATACTTCCTTAAATTACCTCTGAGCTGCCTCTATCTTCAAATTGTTCCTCTTGTTCTTGCACACCTCTTTTTTGAAAGATGCTACCCTCTTGGACTTTGTTGATTCCTTGAGGTACTTGAACGTTTCTATCATGTCCCTCCTCCCTCCTTTCCTCGAGGCTATACATATTAAGCTCCTTTCGCCTCTCTTCATATGTCTTCCGTGCAGACCCTGCACCATTTTAGTTGCCTCCTCTGGACAGCTTCCATCCTGTCTATGTCTTTATGGAGATTGGGTCTCCAGAACTGCACACAGTACTCCAGATGGGGTCTCACCAGCTGTCTGTACAGAGGGATAATAACTCCTGTTTTCTACTGGTGATGCCTCCTATGCATCCCAGTGCATCCCCAGCCCTCCTCACTGCCCTCTCACATTGCTTGCCCACCTTTAGGTCATCTGATATGACTACCCCAGGTCCCTTTCCATTTTGTTGTTGTTAGTATCTCACCCCCCATTGTGTACTCTTCCCCTGGGTTTTTGTTTCCCAGGTGCATTACCTTGCACTTCTTAGCATTGAATCTAAGCTGCCATACATTTGACCATTCCTCTAACCTTGCCAAGTCCCTTCTCATCCTTTCCACCCCACCCTGTGCATCAACTCTTGCAGATCTTTGTGTCATCTGCAAAGAGACATACTTTTCCTTCCAGTCCCTCTGCAATGTCACTTATAAAGACATTGAAGAGGACCAGTCCTAATACTGAACCCTGCGGTACCCCACTAGTAACCCTCCTTTCTTCTGAGTGGACTCCATTTACTATTACCTCTGTGTCCTATTCTCCAGCCAATTCTTTACCCAGGCTGTCATCTTGGGACCCACTCCCAGGCTGGCTAACTTGTATATTAATCTTTTGTGTGGGACTGTGTCAAATGCCTTGCTAAAGTCTAGGTAGGCCATGTCCACAGCCCCTCCCTGATCTACTACTTTGGTCACCCAGTCAAAGAAATCTATCAGATTCGTCTGGCATGACCTTCCCGCTGTGAATCCATGCTGCCTAGGTTCCTGTGCCCCTCTGGCCTCTAGATACTCGACAATTCTTTCCTTCAGAAGTGATTCCATCATTTTCCCTATCACTGAGGTTAAACTAACAGGTCTGTGTGGTTCCTGCTTCTGCCTTGCTCCCACTTTTGTGAGAGGAATCACATCTGCCCTCCTCCAGTCCTCGGTACCACCCCATCCTCCCATGATTTGTTAAAAGGGTAGTCAGTGTCACTAGTTCTACCCTTAGTTCTTTAGAATTCTGGGATGAATCCATCAGGCCCCATTGCTTTGTCCACCTTCAGTTTTAAGAGTTCTTTCAGAACCCTTTCTTCTGTAAATGGGCTGGTATCAACTTCTGTATCCAGAGTGTTTCTAGTGTTTGTTTTATGTACCTCCCCTCTTCATTTGTAAATACTGAGCAAAATATTTGTTTAGTATCTCTGCCTTTTCACAGTCTCCTCTGCCCACCCTCCCTCCCTTTATTAAGCCTCACTATCCCTCCCTTGGTCTTCCTTCGCCCCTGATGTAACTGTACCTATAAAGGTTTATCCCCTTCTTAACTGAGTTGGCTATCTTTCCTCGGTTTGGGCCTTTGCTGTTCTGACTGCCTTCTCAGCCTCCTTTTGCTTTAACTGATACAGTTCTCTGTCCTGCTCCTTCTGCGATTCCTTGTACTTCCTGAATGCTTTCTTTTCTCTTGAACATTCTCTGCCACTTCCTTTGAGAACCATAGTGGTTTCTTACATCGTTTTGTTTTTATTTGTCTTCACACAAAGGCTGGATTACCTCTGTGATGGCAGTTTTTATTATTCCCCATTGTTCTTCCACCCCTCCTTCCTGCCCATTTGCTAGTGCATTCCTTAGGCACTCACCCATTTTGGCAAAGTCAGCCCTCCTAAAGTCCAGTACTTTTGTCTTTGTATGGCTTGACTCTATTGCTGTGTTTATTGTGAACCATACTGTTCGATGGTCGCTAGTTCCCAGATGGCTACCCACTTCTACATCTGTGATCCTCTCTCCATCTCCATTTGAAAGAATCAAGTCTAATATTGCTCCCTCTCGAGTGGGCTCCAGTACTAGTTGTCTAAGGCATGCCCCCTGTAGGGCATCTAGAATAACTCCACTCTTGCAGTGGCAGCTGCAACTGCACTCAGTTAACATCTGGCATATTCAGATCACCCATCAGCAATATCTCCCTTTTTCTGCCATTCTAAGTATACTTTCTATCATTTCCTTGTCCATTTCCTCCCCTGAGAAGAGGTTCAGACATAACCCTGTGCGGATTGTGGTGCCATTGCCTGTCTCCAAATTTACCCACAGCCTTCTTCTCCTCCCTGTTTACCCTTTTTGTTCTGTTGCTTTTGATTCCTTCCCTTATGTAAAGAGCTACTCTCCTCCTCTTTTACCCTCCCTGTCCTCCTGCTTGAAGTGTATCCTGGTACGTTTACGTCCCAGTCATGGTTCTGTGTGTGTACCATGTTTCTGTGGACTGCCACGATATCCAGATGTTCCTCCTCCATCAAGGCCACTTAATTCAGAAAGCTTGTTACCCAGACTACGGGCATTGGTACTCATTGCTCTCCATATTTTGATGGCTTTACCTTCTGTTGCAGCATCCCCCACTGACCGTTCTACCTCTGTCTTTTTCTCATTTAGTACCCTGTTTTGTAGGGAGAGGCTGGGATTTTCCTGCTGCTTGTCAGTGCCTCCCCCTTTGACTAGTTTAAAAGCTTGCCAATGAAGCATTTAAACTGATTGCTCAAAAGACTTGTTCCCTTCCTGGACAGATGCAGACCATCCTGCCAGTATAGGCTGGTGTCCTCCAGGTGGAACCCCAGTCCCCAATGAAGTCAAACCCCTGTGCTCCACACCATTTTTTCAACCATTCATTAAACTGCATGGTGCTAATTACCCTCGCCTCCCCATGCCTTTGACAGGCAGCACCTCTGAGAAGGATACTGTGTGTGCTACTTGTCTTAGGCCCCTCCCCAACTCTGCAATGTCCTCCTGTACTGCTCTAATCTCATGATGAACCAAGTCATTTGTCCCTAGGTGGACATTTACGTCCAGCTCAGACTCTCTTGCAGCTGTTGTCGTGATCCTGAGGATGCGCTTCCTGTCCCTCCAAGCCATGGCACCAGGCAGGCACCTTACTTCAGTTTTCCCAGCTCCCCCCAGTTCTATACCTCTAATAACTGAGTCCCCCATCAGGAGCTGCTTCCTTTCCCTGTGGTGTCCTCTGCCTCCTTCCTGTGGGCCTCCCTTGTGACAGTTGTCATCAAGTAGGTTATGTACCCAACCTCCCAAGGTGCTGCTTGGTAGTCTGCATTAGTTAAGTATACTGAGGGATTATTGGAGTTTGAAGTTAAAAATACTTACCATAGTAATCTTGTTTCTTCCAGGGGACCCCTCAGTTTGCTTAACTCTCCCACCCTGCCTCCCCCTTCCAGAAGCAGATGGAGGAGGTTCTGCACCCTACTGCTCACTTCTCCTCCTGTCTGTATATCTGTGATGTCTGTTTTATATGGTATTGTTAAGGTGGTAAACCAGTCTGTTTTGTTTCCTTCTTACAGGGAGCTGTTACTTTTATCTACCCCAAGGGGGTAGACCCTTTTTTCCTAGTATAGTGAAGTTTAGAGGGTCTCTGCCTTCTAGGCTCTGAATGTTTTAGAACGCAGCAACACCTAGGGCAGCAGTTTGAATCATAGCACAAGTCAATCATAGTTACAGTATTTACATACATTCCAGTCCTCTGCGGTAGTTCAACACAGGAGGCTGATTGCATCAGTTAAGCATACCGAGGAATCCCTGGAAGAAAAAATATTACTATGGTAAGTAATTTTTTCTTCTGAAAAAAAAAAATGTGTAAACAGCTGTTAACTGATTTCTTGTCTTCTTCAATGCATAAAGACCAGTCGCAGGTGCCCAGTCCCACCGCTGGTGCCCCCATCTTGCATAATTTGCCCACCCTTCTCTCCCCAGTAGCTCCAGTTCGCTTCCTTGTAATGGATCCAGTATCCCTGGAAGTGTTTCTCTACCTGTTATAAGAAAAAAAGACTGCAAAAATGACTAAGCCCAAAACTACACATATTGCACATGATCCTGGACGTGGCAGCTTCGTTCATATTTTATACTTTAACTCGTATCTTAGCCAAGTTTGACCATTTTGAGCACAAAGTTTCAGGGTAACCAAGTCAGCTCTCAAACATATAGGTTGGACCTTGTAAGTCTGACCTGAAATGTGTTTTCAGGGGTCAGCCCCCCACCCCCAAAACACATTTTGGGTTGTGTTGACAAGATGTCATGTGGTCATGAGGTGGGGTGGTGACTTAGCCACTTTGAAAATTTGGACTGAAATGATGTAATTAAACATAACACACACACACACACACAAAAAATCTGAAAAATGGCTAAGTACAGGCTCATAAGAGCACACGCATTCAGGATTTAGGTTTTTAACATGATTTTGTGACTTACGGTATCACTTCTGGAATATGGTACCTTAAGTCCCCGATAGTCCCTCAGTGTAAGTTTTTTTTTCTTTTTCATCTACTGTTTATCCCCCACGCGGCTGCAGGCAGGGCATTTCCTCCCTACCAGTCACCTAGGACTGTCTACTGCTCCCCCCGATACCCCGAGCCCCTTTTCCCCATGGATTTCTCCCCAGAGCAGGCTGGGAAGGGGGAGGACCAACCACCCCACCCCACCCAGGACACAATCCAGATTGGGGCAATTACAGGTGGTCCTGTGGTGAAGCAGGATGGTGGTCATCTGGCAGAGCATCACTGAGCCTGCAGTTGCTCTTCCTTTTTCCACTTTCCACTTTCCATCACTTCCTGCTCATGGCCATGAATATGTGCATGTAATGTAGCCATGCTTTTGCCTCCCAACTCTGACGCTGCCACCTGACCTCCACTAGGAGGCAGCCAAGGAGCCAGATGACATCCCCCTCATCCCCAGGAGAGGAGAGCTGTCATCGGACATCCAATCCTTTCCTTCCCCTGCCGACCCCCAGCAACCCGAGCTCGCTCCCAAACCCGGGTCACCGGCATGGCACAAGGTTTGGTATCCAGTACCTCAACCCTCAGCACCACCAGGCTGGCTAAGTGTAAGTTTAATATTTATTTTACAGCTGTTTTTAAGTGGTAAGGGATCATATTTTGGCCCCGACAAGGTGGCCAGCTGATCCCTTCCACATCCCAATTGTTGAACACCTCCGCACTTATGACATCTAGCAAGAGGGAGCATGGGGGCAAGACCCATTGAAATGAATGGGACTGATTTTTGCATGTTGTTTAATACAATTTGATGGCGACTTGGAGATTAGTACGAGCCACCGATTGACTAACAAGGGCCTTATTAGTCGATCGGTGGCCCTTATTAATCTCCAAGTCGCCATCTGTTGTATTAAACAGCACGTAAAAATCAGTCCCATTCATTTCAATGGAACTCACCCCCGTGCTCTCCCTTGCTGGATGTCACAATGCAGTGGACATGTTCAGCAAACGGGAAGTGAAAGGGGTTGACTGGCCACCCTGACAGGGCCAAAATACAATCCCATACCACTTAAAAATGGCTGGAAACTAAATAGTAAAACTTACATTGAGGGACTATTGGGGACTTAAGGTACCATATCCCAGAGTGGTACCTTAAGTCCAGAAAGTGTACTAAATCACTTTAAAAAACTCACACACACATGTAAAATTGTTGGAAACAATGTCTAAATCCAGCATGAACAAAAAACATCATGAAAAGTTTTTTTTTCTTTAAGTCCAACAGTAACAAAATGTTTTAAGGACCAGAACAGTCACAAACGATGTACTAAGATCTGTACCTTAAAATACCAGACCTGTGGGGCATGGATCTAGACCTGTGACTTAGCCTTGGGTCATGAGACTAGTGGCTGGGGGCTGGATGTTAGGGTTGAAAACAAATGTCATGTCAGATTTCTACGGATGTGGATATGGTGCACTATCCACAGTCTGGCAGACTTCCTTCCCCTTTAAATTCAGCTGCAACATCTTCAAGCTGAGTTCCTCCCACCCACCTGGGTGGTATACTCCTTGGCTCTGTCCTGTGATGTTGGATCTTACTTTCTGCTGGAAGAGTCAGGTCTCCTCCTTCTCAGCTCCATGTGCAGTGTAGGCCTGCACCTGTGCTACAAAATGTGCCACTGGCATTTCATATTCGTTTGCTAGTAGTTTTCTCTGTTACTTCTGGCTTGTGTTATCATGGATTGAGAGGAAGCCCGGTCCAGATTTTAAGCATTGCATTCATTGCAACCAAAAAGTGTCAGGATGGACTCTCACACATCGTGCATCTGTTGCCTCAGGGCAGACCATGATGTTGAGGCCTGAGGCCTTTGCAAAACACTTTTGCCCTCATCTTTAGAGGATCGCTACGGACGTCTCTTATGGACAGCTAAATGGGGCCCCCCAATTCATTTGAAGGATACCCGGATGGTGGTGTCTGTGTTGGCAGGCTCGGCTGTCCAACTTGCAGCCATGGGAGTGGTGGCCCAAGCTGTGGCGGAAGCCTCATCAGCTACAACTCTGCTCTCGGCTGGGGCCAGTGTTGGAGCACCATTCACAAGGACATTCTGGGAGATGTGCAAATCCCTCCAGACTCTCAGGGAGAGCCCCTCCTATGGTGGTAAGGAAAAAAAAAAAAAAAACATCCTCAGTCGTGGAACCATGAATTAGCAGGCTTTTCCTGCTCCTGTGATTTCCTTGACTGCTCAATGGCCGTTGAGCACTCGGCTTCGGCTGAGCCTGTTTTGATCAAGGGCCAGGCTGCTAGCTCCATGGTACCTCCATCTGGCTTGTTGGCCGTGACACAGGCTGACCAGGTGGTTGAGATTTTTCTCTGCCCGGTTGACTTGTTGTCTGAGGGGATTGAGGATGACTCAGTCTCCAGGACTACAGTCCTTATGGCTCTCTCTAAAGAGCATCAGGAACAGTCAGCTGACCTGGCTGTCTCCTCTCTGGAGCTGCCTCCCTCCGGGATCCAGCAGAAGGAACCAGTCTGTGTTATTCATACGGTCCTTCCACCTGTTTCTCCTCACCGTCGATGTTCCAGTCATCGGTCAAGATCCTAGTCTTGGGGGTGCTGTTGACCACGCCCACTGACAAGAAGTTTTTGGTGAGAGCTCTTGAATCAACTGTTTTTTGACTCATAAAAACAGTGATTTTTGGCAAACAAATCGAATTTCTATGACTGGATTGGGATCCCTGAGCTTCTGAGGATCAATTTGATATCTTTCTTGAAATAATGGGCCGTACTAACAAAGGACCGGTGCCTAATGCCAAAGCTCAGCTGGTGGAGACAACGTCTGCGGCCACTATGACAAAATTAACGTTGGAGCCTGAACCACCCTGGCAAGCCCTACAAAAATCTAAGCAGGCTATTGACACCAAAATGGAGTCGATCTTGACCAAATTCAAAGAACAGTAGGCTAGGATAGCTACCGTTGCTAAAACAGCAACGTCCGCGGAATCTATGGCCACCAAGGTGCTCTCATCCTCAAGTCAACTGATTAAAGAAAATACCCAACTCAAGTATAGGTTGGAGGCCTTAGAGAACTCTCAGACAGCCTCCAATATTCGTATTGTCGGATTACCTGAAAATGTAGAGGGTGACAATGTGCTTTATTTCATTCGGGAATGGTTACCGACAGCTCTAAATCTACAATTGGGCTGGCAGTATAGCCTAGAGGTTAAAAGGAATGAGGTGTGAATGAGCTTGGTACATCCAGCAGACCAGACCTGAGTTTGATTCTCACAACCTGCACTTGCATACTGTGTGACTCTGAGCAAGTCACTTAACTGGCCAGTGCTCCCAGGTCGCTCCTGAAAACAGGCACTTGTGCCTAATGGGCTTTACCCGGTTACCAAAGACTAAAATAAAAAAAAAGAAAACAAACAAGTTTGGCTGCAGAAAATTTAATAAGAGCGTATCGGATCTCACCTTGCTCTGCGCTGGCTAATAACACCATGCCCAGAACCATTCTCATGGTTACATCGAGCCCTACAATCTGAGATGTAGTGCTTCAGGAGGCATGAAACGCCCCGCCAGCTGAATTTCCAGGGTGCCACAGTTCACATATTTCCAGACCTTTCATTCGCCACCAGGGCGAGGAGGAAGAAAGTCGATGGGGTGCGGGCCAAACTGCGTAGCCTGTGGGTTACGCACTCACTTCTGATGCCAGCCCATCTGCAGATCCATTACAGAGGTCGGACCTACCAGTATACTGATCCAGGAGAGGCGGGGAAGAAAATCGAGGCCTTAGCTGCAGAATTCGACTGATCCAGGTGACAGGAATCGTCTGATTATGAAGAAGAGACTTGATTTTTAGGAGGTTACCCTCTATGGAAGGATTTTCATTTTCTTATAAATTGTTGACTGCTCAGGTCTTATCGCTGTTCTGAGTAAGACATTGCTAATTTTACACTACTGTATCTTAATGCCGAATTTTGGGCTAATACCTTTGTGTTCTCGCAGTACTTGATTCTACTACGTTTTATGAAGGCAGTGTTAATATAGTATAGGAACGGAATAGTTAAAGCAAAGTCTGTTAATCGCTAGCCTTTTCTAGCATGTTGATTGTGATATAGTAACTCACTAAAAACTGTTTTTTTTTTTAAGGAAGTCCATGATTGGAGGAGGGTCTTAAAACAACACTGGTTGTTGGTTCTAACATGTTTGGAATACATTTTTATGTTACTTGGTGTAACCACTCAAAGTCATGTGGGGAGTAGCCTATTTCTTTTATGGACTTTATTCGGGACATTATAAGTAAAGGAATACCCCCTCATGTTGTAAACAAGAATGCTTAGATAAAATTAATCTGTTACATTGAATGTTTGAAGATGTTTGCCAATGTGGTATCTGGCATGAGTACCATGTATGTAATTGTTTTTTAAGATAAAACAATAAAATATAAGTAAAAAAAAAAAGGTCCTAGTTTTGGTCAAGATCATGGTCGAGGGATTCCTCATACTCCTGAGCTTGATCTTCAGCCTGGCAGTGTCATAGGCATGCTTCATCTTTTGATGAGAAGAGGCTCTGTCGCAGGTTGTGTCAGTGTTATGAGGAGCTGATGTACGAGCAATGGGTTCTTGGGCAGGGTAGGCCCCCTTCCCAGATCGTGGCTCTTCCCTGGGCACTCCCAGTCCGAGCCACCCTGGTGTTGTCGCAACTGGTGTCTCTGATGGCAGCCTGTCCTCCGATTAGGGTGGAATTGCCGCCCTGGTAGGCTTTGCAGGGAGTTCCTTTAAAGGCCTCCCATCCAGCTACCAACTTGCCTGGCCAGCTGTCGTGGAGATTACCCATTTGGACGAGTCCAGATTGGTACATGGTGAGATGCGGCCGAGAGCCATCTTTGGGCTCTGATGGGCCCTCCATGCAGTCGTTGAGGATTCCTGGCTTCAACCATGAGCCGGCCAAAGAACTAACCACCAACCACAGGCCAGTGTCTTTTGGAGCTATGCTTCATTTGATCTCCGAGTCCATGGAGATCCCCTTAGAACCAGTCCAGAAGTGGGCCAAGTACCCCTCATAGAAATACTGAACAGGGATGATTTCCCAGTGGCTAAGGCTATCCTGGGACCAGCGCTGGAGATTTGGCAGCATCCAACCTCCTGTGCAGCACCTTCAGTCCATATGGTTTGCAGGTATGCAGTCCCTACCAGCTCGCCCAGTTTCTCAGACCACCCCTCAGCCGAGGGGTTGGTGGCCGACTCCATGTTCTGGAAGATCAGCAATGTCAGGAATGCAGACAGCTCCCCAACAAAGAGTCCAAAAAGCTGGACCACGCAGCAAAGAAACTGTATGTTGCAGCCTCCCTGGGTCTCCGTCAGGCGAGTTATGCCTTGCTGATGGCTAACTTCCATCATTCCCTGATGGGAGTCCTTGACCATGCTCTTCCTCACCTTTTTGCGGATTTGCAGTCAACGATTAAAGTGGTCAGAGACCAGGGTCAAGCACTGCTTGGACATTGGCGAGTCATGTGCCGGGTCCATGGCAGCGGCCATTGTGATGTGTCGCAGCGCCTAGGTGAGGATTTCCACCTTCATAGCAGATACCCAGCACAAGTTGGTCAATATCCCATTCTTGGGCACCAACCTTTTAGGGGTGGATGGGCATCTTACCAGGACTGAAAAGTCCAGTGCCTCCCTCAACTCTGAGACATCCTCACAGAAGGACCAGAAAGAACAGTGACCAAAAGAAGTCCTTTTACAGTTGGCTTTTTCAGTTGCAGAAGTCCAGGCAGCAGCAACCCCAGTAAGGGCAATCACAGGCTGGCCATCTCAAGGCTAGGTTCGTTGGCCAGGGCTCCAAGAACCCCGGTTGTAGGGGAAGTAATGCCTATCTGGCAGCTGGTGTCTGTGCCCCTTCAATGCTGCCCAGTGCGGGTCGAGGGTGTCCACCCTGTGCCCATCCAGTCCTTGCCTCAGCTCCCCGTGGGGGGTCAGCTTTGCTATTTCTGGCACAGCTGGTCTGTCAACACTTCAGATAAATGGGTGCTAGAACTGGTGGGCAGAGGGTTGCCTCTCAACTTTAAAGTTCTCTCACCATACTGGCCCCACACACCATGGGAGCCCGTGGTGTCACAGGACACAGTGTCCACCCTCAGGGTAGACATTGCTCGGCTCCTAGAGAAGGAAGCCATAACGCATGTCCCAGATGTCACTGGTGGCCAGGGCTTTGTGTCCAGGTACTTCCTGGTTCCAAAACAGATTGGGGGTGCTGGCACTCCATACTGGATCTTTATGATCTCAATCAGTTTTTGAGGAAGCGCAAGTTCTAGATGGTCACTCTGAGCCAAATCATTCCATCCCTAGAGCAGGGCATGTGGTTCTGCTCTCTGGACCTCCAGGATGCCTTCTTCCACATTCCAGTCTGTCCCACTGGTGGTACCTCCAGTTCTGTGCAGAAAAGGTTCTCTGTGAGTTCCAGGTCATGCCCTTCGGACTCTCCTCAGCCCCCAGGGTCTTCATCAAGTGCACTGCAGTGGTGGCAGCATTCCTAAGGTGCCAAGGAGTCAGGGTCTCTGCTTGCCTGAATGATTGACTGATAGCCGAGCTGTCCAAGGAGGCAGTGGAGCGGTCCAGGAACCTGGCCTTTCAGGCCTACAGAGACTTGGCCTTCTGGTCAACCCAGCCAAGTCCAAACTCAGCCCCTCCCAGGTGATCCATTTTATTGGGGCAGAGCTAGACTCCCTCTGGATCAAGGCCCGACTCCTTGCAGACCGGAAATCGGATCTTACCTCCTTTGCCCGATCATTTTAGGTTGGGCGCTTGCGCCCTGGCTGGAACTTCCTGCGGCTGCTGGGGTATATGGCATCCTGCACCAGTGTAGTCAGATAGGCCCACTGGTGGATGTGCCACCTGCAGTGGGAGCTGGCCTGTCGGTGGTCTCAGTGCCATGGTCACCCTCGACCAGCCAGTCACAGTGACTCAGCCAATGTGGGATGCCATCCAGTGGTGGCTCATCCCGAAACATCTGGTGGAAGGAGTCCTGTTTGTCCAACCAGAGCCAACCATCACCCTGACAACCAATGCATCTCTGGTTGGACAGGGAACCACCTGGGGATCACAGTACCCATGGGTTCTGGACACCCAGGGAGTCCCGTTACCACATCAACCTGCTGGAGCCAAGTACAGTGCACCTGGCCCTGATGGAATTCGCTCCATTAATCCAGGATCAGATCATGCAAGTCCAGATGGACAATATCACAATCATGTACTACCTGGACAATCAAGGTGGAATGCATTCCCTTTGACTGTGTTGGGAGGCTCTCCATACTTGGACACTCATGCACAACTTGGATGCAGATCTTCTAGCAATCCATGTAACCAGAACCTCCAGCCAGCTGGCAGACACCCTCAGCCAGGTACATGAGT
Source organism: Neoceratodus forsteri (assembly GCA_016271365.2). Classification (NCBI taxonomy): domain Eukaryota; kingdom Metazoa; phylum Chordata; order Ceratodontiformes; family Ceratodontidae; genus Neoceratodus; species Neoceratodus forsteri. The sequence goes on along the minus strand of JADMNL010000028.1, from coordinate 242,393,332 downwards.
TGTCTCATGAATGGTCCCTGTATCAAGAGGGGGTCAGCCACCTGTTCTCCCAGTGAGGCACTCCCCTGGTTGACCTGTTCACCTCCTGGGAGAACGCCAAGCTGAGGCTGTTCTGTGCCCGCCCCCACAATGCAGTACACAGGTGGGGGCATGCCTTTGCGAGGTCCTGGATCCCCAGGCTTCCTCTTCACCTTCCCTTCCTTTCTCTGATCCGCAAGATGTTGGTGGAGGTACAGAGGGACAAGGCACGGATGATCCTGGTAGCCCCAGACTGGCCTCGCCAGCTTTGGTACCTGGATCTCCTCAGCCTGAACAGCAGACTTCTGTGGCGATTGCCCCTACGCCCAGATCTGCTTTCTTGTCTCAAGGAGAGGGTCTTGCATCCAGACCTTCAGTCCCTGCACCTGACAGCCTGGTTCCTGAGTGGCTAGAGTTCCAGGCTTTGGGTCTCTCCAAAGATGTTCTCCTCATTGTGGAGGCTTCTCAGAAAGAGTCAACCCATCAGTGCTGCACTTTCAAATGGAAAGGCTTTTTCATTTGGTGCTAGGGCAGGAAGCTAGACCCCCTGGCCTGTTGCTTGGTTAGAATTCTTGACTACCTGTGGTCCCTCTCCAAATCGGGACTGAGGCTGACACCCTCAAGGTGCATCTGGCAGACTATCTCTGCATACCGGGCGTGAGCTAGTATGCAGTCGGTGGCACAGGAGAAGGTGGTCGGGCATTTCTTTAAAGGCCTGGACCACCTGTATCTCCGGTGCCTGAACCACCACCACCTTAGGACTTATTGCTGGTACTGGCAGTGCTCATGGGCAAGCCATTTGAACCACTGCATAGGTGTGACATGTCACACCTGTCATGGAAAACTGCTTTCTTGGTGGCCATCAGCTCTGCCAGAAGGATCAGTGAGCTCCAGGTGCTCCCGGTGGCATCTCCTTATCTGGTGTTCTACAAGGACAAGGTTGTCTGCCCCCACCCGAAGTTCCTTCTGAAAGTTATGTTGGAGTTTCACCTTAATCAGGTGATTAACCTCCCTGTGTACTTCACCAGTCCAACTTCAGAGGCCGAGCATAGGCTCCATACTTTGGACATGAGGCGAGCACTCGCTTACTACCAGAAGCGCATGGTTGGAGTTCGGTGAAAGGTTCACCATCTCTTTGTCACCTACGCTGAAGCTGCACTGGCAGACCGGCAGGTAAGCAGAAAATTGGCAGGGAGACTGTCTCCTGCATCAACTTCTGCTGATAGGTTGGCTGGTAGGGAGCCTCCCGTTGGGCACAGGGCTCATTCCACCAGACGTACCACTGCCTAAGTGACTGTTTCCAGGGATGTCCCCATCCAGGAGATCTGCAGGGCTGCTACCTGGAAGTCAGCACACATCTTCATTTCCTACTACCACATTGACCTTCAGTCAGCCGGGATGCTGGTTTTTGGACTTCAGTTCTCCAATCCTTCTTTGCCAAGTAGGGGTGTGCACCTTGCTCCCTTCTAGATAGAAGACTTGGTGTGCTGGCCAAGGCACCTAGCTTCACCTGAGCTCTTTCCTTCTAAGACTGCTTGAAAGGCAGAGTAGAGAAACTTACCAGGGCAAGGGAAAAGGATTAAAACTTATTTTGGCTAAGCAGATTTACTGTGGGCTGTTGTTTTTATTTTTTACTCACAAGGATTGCTACTGTTTGTTGCTAACATTTCATTGTTTTATTTTTCTCTTTAGCAAAGTGTTTCTTACAGCGTATATCTTCTCTGAAATTATTACAGGTGGTGCTTTACAGGTTTTACAGTTTTATCTAACATTAGGATAAGCTTTCAGGGTTACTGCATTTGTTGTTGACTGATTGTTTCTGCTCTTACCTCCTTGTTCTTTCGTCCGTGGTTTTTTTTTCGGCGGGGAAGGCCCAGCCACCCCTCATCCCCAACCACCCCACACTACACTTCTTTATAGGGTACCACAGTTGTGACATTTCCTGTGGCAGAGCAGGAAGGTGGATCAGTGGGCCTCCACAAGGTGAGCTCATTTACAGGGGCACTAGTAATTTAACTTGTTGTTATAACAAGTTAAACAAAACACAATCAAACCTTTACTTGCATTTTTTTTTTTCATTTTTTTTCCTTCTAATTACTCTGACTAGGTTATAAACCCAGCAACTTATCTGGAATGGATATCATTAGCTGCAGGTACTGTGGAACAATTTTCAGAAGGACAGTCTTACAGGATTTAGGACACTGTCCTACATGCTGGGCCTTCAGAGATCTTAGGGCTCAGCTCTGGGCAGCATGGGCAGAGATTGCATGCCTCAAATTTCATATTCAAGAGGAAATACATTATAAGAACCACCCGCCATTTCCCCAGCATCCAACAGAAAAACCTCGACCGCAGAGGGTAGTTGGTCCAGGAGGTTGGCAGGTGGTTAGGAGGAGCAAATCGGGTGCCCCATCACTCTCTGCTCTCCAACATATTACCTCCAAAAACCATATAAACACTACAAACAGGTATCTGCCTCTATCTCTGAAATCAAACAAAGAGGCAGAAGACACTGCAGAGCAGGACACTGCAGCACAGGAGCTAGCACAACAAAACTCACCCAAATCAGGAACCAAAACAAAAAAAGCAAAAAGGAAATCCAAAAAACTTCTGATCATAGGAGACTCCATGATTCGGGGAGTTGATACCCATCTCCAGCCAGGGGTAATGGTCAGATGTCTCCCAGGTACATCTGCATGGAGAGACACTGACTGCATTGCTAAAATTGTTCACAAAGCAGGAGAAAACATTGATGTTCTAGTACACATAGGGACTAATGATCTCGCCAGCCGGTCAGTTGTGGAGACCAAGGAACACCTGACCAGGCTGGGTGACAAACTATCATCCATTTCGTCGGCATCTCCTTCTGAGATCCTGCCAGTCTGGGAGAGGGAGCAGATGGACGGAAGGTCAGAGAAGGGGAGATAGGGAGCTAAACACGTGGCTCAAGGGCTGGTGCCAGGAAAAGGACACAGATTTGTAGGGAACTGACAACAGTTCTGGGAGCAAAAGTTCTTTAAATTTGATGGACTGCATCTGACTAAGGAGGGAGTCAGTGCATTGGGGCAGAAGTTTGACGTCTTTGCAGAATATTTAAACTAGCAAATGGGGAGAGGGGTGCAGCACCCCATACGTCGAAAGGGAAGAACACCCTTCCCCCCTCAGCTAGTGGTCAAACTGGGATTCAGCATGTTTGCAGTTCATTTGCATCACCAGGTAAGACAAAAGGTTTGTCTCCCCATACGACGCACAGGGGTAATGCCAAACCTCACCCAACAACTAACACACCAAAATCTGGCCAATGGAAAATCATATACACAAATGCTCACAGCCTGGGAAATAAGATCCCAGACCTGCAGGCAATAATGTCAGAGGCTAAACTGGACATAGTAGCAATTAGTGAGACGTGGTTTACTAGTAATCCACACTTGGGGAGACTTCAGTACCTGGCTATGTATTGTCTAGAAGAGACCGAGGTGCAAAAAGGGGAGGAGGAGTGGCCCTGTATGCCAATGAAAATATCAAAGCTACAGAAATTCAGAATACACATAAGGAGCCAGAAGAACTGTGGGTCTCCCTGGAAACAGGAAATGGGACAGCCATAAGAAGTGGGATTGTCTACAGGCCCCCAGACCAGGGGGAGGACATAGACACATTACTGTTAGAAGATATACAAAACATGACAGCTAAAGGGGAGGTTCTGATAATGGGAGACTTCAACATGCGGATACAGATTGGTCAATACCAGCAGGAACATCTGCCAGAACTAGACACATAGTGGATTCCCTGCAGGGGGAGGGCCTCAAACAACTGGTACAGCAACCCACAAGAGACAGGGCTATCCTAGATCTAGTACTGACTAACAAGGAAGGGAGCACAGATCTCCAGGTAGAAGGTCACCTGGGGGCCAGTGACCATCACATGGTATGGTTCAATTTGGCTACTACATCTAAATCATCCCATTCCAAGGCAAAAATATGGGACTTCAGAGTAGCTGACTTTGATAAGATGGCCAACAGAGTTAAGCTAGCCCTGGCAAAAAGAAACACAGGTGAGGGGGTACAGTCAAAGTGGGCAAGCATTAAGTATGCAATACTTGAAGCAACATCCCATTGTGTTAGACAGAAAAGGAAGTGCAAAAGAAGAAGGAAACCACTTTGGTTCTCAAATACAGTAGCAGAAAAGGTCAGAGCCAAAAGGCTGGCCTTCAGGAAATATAAGGAACACAGCGGATGAAGATAGGAGGCATACCAAACTGCCCTAAGGGAAGCAGGGAAGGCAGTAAGGCAGGCAAAGTCCCAAACTGAGGAAAACTAGCACAAACAGTAAAGAAGGTGACAAGACTTCTATAGATACATTAGTGAAAGGAGAAAGTCCAGAGGGGGTATTAATGTTTAATGGAGAAAAGGGAGCATGTGAGGAGGAGGACCCTGTAAAGGCATCTATCCTAAATAGATACTTTTGCTCAGTATTTACTGAAGAGAAGGTAGGGCAGGGCCCACAGCTCAGCATCATGGACACAGGGGGAGGGAGGTGAGCACTACTCCCTTCACAAAAGAAAGGGTCCTACAAGAGCTTGCTAAGCTCAGGGTGGATAAGGCAATGGGACCTGATGGCATACATCCCAGGGTACTTAAGGAGCTAAAGGTGGAACTAGCAGAGCCATTAGCAGAACTGTTTAGTGAGTCTCTGAGCACAGGAGAGGTCCCAGAAGACTGGAGAAGGGCTCATGTGATCCTGCTCCACAAGAGTGGTAGCAGGAGGAGGCAGGGAACCACAGACCAGTCAGTCTTACCTCAGTAGTGGGCAAGATTATGGAGGCACTCCTTAGGGAAAGGATAGTGCAACACCTGGAATCCATCAGGGGCACAGGATCCAAGACAGCATGGGTTTACAAAAGGAAGGTCCTGTCAAACTAATCTCATAGATTTCTTTGACTGGGTAACCAGAGTGGTGGACCAAGGGGAGCAGTTGATGTCGCTTACCTTGACTTCAGCAAAGCTTTGACACTGTTCCACATAGAAGATTGATAAATAAGCTGTAGGCCTGGGTGGGTCAGAAGTTGTCAACTGGGTGGCAAACTGGTTGACGGGCAGAAACAGAGAGTGGTGGTAAATGGTATACAGTCAGAAGAGATGCAAGTCACAAGTGGGGTACCTCAGGGATCAGTCCTGGGGCCAGTCCTCTTCAACATCTTCATTAGTGACCTTGCAGATGGACTAGAGGGTAAGGCTTGTCTATTTGCAGATGACACCAAGATCTGCAACAGAGTAGATGATCCAGATGGGGTGGGCAGAATGAGAAGAGATCTGGATAAACTAGCAAAATGGTCAGAAGAGTGGCGACTGAGATTTAATGCAAGGAAGTGCAAAATCATGCACATAGGGAAGAGAAACCCTGAAGCCACCTATAGGCTGGGAGGGCAATTGCTAGCAGTCACAAAGGAAGAAAGAGACTTGGGCATCATCATCACTGATGACCTGAAATCATCCAAGCAGACCTCTAAAGCAGTAGGTAAGGCTAGGGGGGTGTTAGGGTGTATTAGTAGGGGTATCACAAGTCATAAGAGGGAGGTAATAATCCTCTTTACAAGACACTGGTTAGCCCCATCTGGAGTACTGTGTGCATTGGAGGCCACACCTTCACAAGGACATTAACCAAATTGAGGCAGTCCAGAGAAGGCAACCAAATGGTGCAGGGACTGCATCAGAAGACATATGAGGACAGATTAACAGAGCTCAATATGTATACCCTTGAGCAAAGGAGGGAGAGAGGTGATATGATCGAGGCATTCAAACACTTTAAGGGCATTAACGAGGTAAAAGAGTCTAACATGTTTAAATATAAGAAAAATAGCAGGACAAGAGGACACAGCATGAGATTAGAGGGGGGCCGATTAAGGGGGAATGTGAGGAAATTCTTTTTCACAGAAAGGGTGGTGGATACATGGAATGGCTTACCACAAGAAGTGGTGGCTATGAATACAGTGCAGGGCTTCAAACAGGCATGGGATAGGCATAAGGGAGCAATACAAATGACTATGACTAGATAGGCCACTGACAGAGCAAAGGCCGATGGCACATTTATAAGGTAGAAAAAGAAATGGGCAGACTGGATGGGCCTTGCGGTCCTTATCTGCCGTCAACTTCTATGTTTCTATGTTTCTCCAGGAGAACTGCTAGGAGCCTGCCGCCTGCCAGAGTGTGAATAGTGTACCCTTTCTACAGCCTTAGAAATGAGGGTTACTCACCATTGCTCTAAGAGTGGTATTAGGTGCACATCCACACAACCCACCTGCCCTCTCCTGGCAAGTAGCACATGGATCCCAGCTTCCAGCGTGCGAGATCTGATGTCACAGGGTGGAGCCGAGGAATATACCACTCGGGTGGGTAGGAGGAGCTTAGCTTGAAGATGTTCTGTCTGAGTTACGGTTACTGGTGAGTAACCTTCATTTTCCTTCCTTTGGTTGCTGTGGAACCCCAAGATGCATTAATGCAGTTTTTTTTACCAAAAAATAAATTGATATATATCTGGACACACACACACCTGGCAGTACTACTACTGCCCATCACTCCAGGGACTGTGGTCCAGCCTGGGGGAAGGAGTACACAGCATCCCATGTACTGCTGTTCTGCCTTAGGTAGGGGGGACATGGTACCCTACTACCTGCAGCAGCACAGCGGGACCATCTCAGTAGGGGAAGGTCTGCTCTCAGATGTTGATACATGCATGCATTCCTCCACAAGCACGCGTGGTACATCACTGCAAATTGAGCAGCCCTGGAGAGAAAACAGGAAGGGAAAACCCCCAGCTACGCTCAGTGATGGTCTGACCCTCTGGAGCAGCCACACCACCAACTAGGCACCCTGCCTGGACATCTGGATCATGCTCGGGGTGGGGAACACCCACCAGTGAGGTAAATCCAGGGGGCGGGGAGGGACACCCGCCATTGAGGTAAATTCGTGGGGGCATCTTTTGGAGGTGAGCAAGGTAAGCCCTAGGAAAGGTGAATTACGGAGCTGGGAGGGCTGGGACAGAAGGGGGTTGATCAGCAATGGAAAATAAACAATGAAAATAATATATATATATACACACACACACACATATATTTTTGGTGAACTGGCACACTACTGATTAAATATATTGATTTATTAATTGGCTTTTATTTGAAACATATTTGTTGCTTTTGTAATAAAACAAAGTCATAGAAGTACATTCACATATAACCTCAGCACTGACATCACTCATGTACCAGATAGTGCACGACCCTGATATGACAAACAAACAAATTGGAATGAAGTACTGTGACAGCATACATACCACAAGAGGCCACTGTAAAAGACTAGATAAATATCAGTTCTCTACTTCAAAAGCTGTCCGATAATTCACAAATCGGGTAGTAAGACTTTGGGATGCTTTACTATAAGACTTCCTTAATTTACCTAATTTCCAGTCATTCAAGAAAGGTTGGGACACCCTATCTGGATAAATCCAAAAAACAAAAGAATCAGTACACACAAAGCACAGCCAGAAGTCTAGCAAACTGCAAAGCACTGTTCTCATTGCAAAAGTGGAGACACAGACACAAAAACCCTATCTGGATATCCATTTTTATTAACAATTATAAGTCTAATTAATTCTTCATGAGCCTAACGAGGCTCCTGATTGGCCAATGGGCCGGTCATTAATTAACATCTTTGAAATGACCGATCAGGCTACTAACTAACAGTGTGCAGCACACACAGCTTGTGCCACTCTGCTTAAAACCTTAATTAAGTTTAAAATAAATGGAGAAAAAAAGAAAAATGCTGTGTGATTAGACTTACAATCGCAATACTGTAACAGCCTCCAAGCCAGTCATTTCCTTGGATTAGCGACTGGCTGGAGGGAGGATCCCTCTCAACCACTTCTTAAGCCCTCATAAATGAGCAGTTTCTTCGTTGCTATTGCTTAAATCAGATATGCTGTCATAAGAAGGGTTTTTGCTAAGGGCATACAGCCTACTGCCATCCTAACGTTTTAGTATAACATGAGAATCCAAGACAGCATATAACACTGATACAACACTGTAATGAAAGTAGTTTATACATGTCAGTTAATGCAGTTTGAGGGGGCTGAGGGAAAAAAGTTAAATACAGTTTCTTTTACAGCAGTGCCAGTCGAGTAACAAACAGCAGCGATCATTAAATTTAGCAGCAGTAGTATGTATAAGTAGCACATTAGGTTATTTACTTCCCCTCAGTGCATGATTTAGCATTATAGTAACATGAAACAACTGGGACTCCTTCCCTCCCTCCACAGTGTTCACAAAACCTGAGAACAGTGAATACAAATTTCACATAACACACTTAATTATGGTTGCAAACAGGAAAGACTCCTAACTTTGGCCACTTTCCAGGCCTGGGGGACAGTGCTGGAATCGAGCTTTGGCTCAGTGTGCCTTTCCCGGTTATCAACTTCTAAATAAAAAAAGAAAAAAATTGTGTGGGAAAAAAAAACACCACAACTGATTTGTCTTTTATCAGACATGTGTCACTAGCACCATCTAGTGGCAAAGTCGCAAAGTATCCAACATACTTCCAGTAACAGAAATGTTTACAACAGTATATCTGGGACTTAACGCGCAAAAACAGTCTCTGAGTGGTCACTGCCTGAAGCGGGGTTGCGATAGACAGGACAATAAACCAGGCAGACTGTCAAACTCAGTGCATAAAAAGAGTGCTGACTATATATTCTATATGCTTTGCATGCGATTGTTCAGATGAAAATAAAGATATTATAGTATTGTCCTGGCTAGCTGGCATTGGGAATTTAAAGTAGTTCTGCCAACCAGCCCAGAAATTGAAGCAAAGTGGCTAGTAGTATGTGGAAGGCATAAGAAAATAAAAAGAAACCTATGTAGGGCCCATAAGAAAATTGGGGTTATGTATTAAATACTTTAGGAACGTATTTTTGTAAGGATCCTTAATGTTTAGTGCCTTTTCTTAATAAACAGGGCTATTTGTGCTATCCCCTGTAGTGAGTGCACAACCTTGGGAGGTGTTAAACAGGCATCGAAGACATTTTTGTGGCATCGCGCCTATCCCAATTGAGTTCTCTGATTTTATTATCTGTTTTACGTTGCTATACTATTTTATCCTGTATTTATTTGTTGTAAAGCGCCTTGACAGCTGAAAGGTGCTAAATAAATAAAAATCATTATTATTATTATTATTACTATATCTGAGATGCTGGGCACAGAGTTGATAAGGAATACATATTGTGGGTGGATCTCATGGCAGGTGATGTTAGCCCTGGAAAGTATAAAACTTTATCACAAGGGGCTTAAAGTTAGATAGAGAGTCAGATGGAACTGACTGCGAGAGGTGGAGGACCTTGGGCTCACACGACTGTGCTGTGCAGGCTAGGAAAAAGCCAAGTGACCCTGCTGGGCAGAGCAGGGGCCCTTTTTGATATTGTTTCATTTGTTTATTTTGTTGATGTTATGAAATGAATTAACTAATCCTTCTTTATTATTTCTGTGAAATATCATTTTAAAAAGGAAAATAAAATAATAAGTGCCTGGCCGGCACTTTTTATGCACCAAGTCTGATAGTCTGCCTGGTTTATTATCCTGTCTATCCCAACCCTGCTACAAATGGTGTGAACAGTGGGATACCGGCTGAATGTCCATGGTACACAGGGGGAGTTCAGTCTGGGGTGCCAGACCTGGTATCGCAGGTTACGGGCAGACTTAGTGCATAAAATGTGCCATATCCGTAGCCTCTCTTTCATTTCCAAATTCTGGTTTGGTACCCTCCCCCCTTACCTCAACTCCTGTCTCTCTCCTGTTAGTTCCTCCACATATGCCCTCTGATCCAGAGATGTTTAGTCCTTCTCCTTCCCCCACCCATGCACTAGCTCTGGCAAGGCCGTCTTCTCTTACCGTCTCCCATACCTCTGAAATCAACTCCCCTGGGACACACACCACTCCCCTACATTTTCCACCTTTAAATCCCAGCTCTGAGCTGCCCCAACCTCTGTATGCTCTTGTTTTCCCCCTTCAACCCAGACCACATCTACACCCTTCCCTCCCTAGCTCCTCCTCCTCACTAAGTCCGTATCCTCCCTGCTCCTACCATACTTTACATGGTCTGATGCCTCTGTGTACATACTGCTTGTAAATGTTTGTAATTTTGTTTTTTGTATTTATACTTTTTATTGATTTTGCAAGTAAAAACTTACAAGTCATATATCCACAGGGGGACAGCATCGTATATGATAAGACGATAATATCACTTACAAAGGATACATGCAAGACACCCCCTCTATAGGTACATCATAGGGGGAAGTATACATTTAATATTACACAGTGTATAAGACTACATGCAGACTGGAAGCCCCAAGGGGATTCATAAAAGAAAAAGTGAAAAAGACTTTACCTTATTATCATGGTGACTATAATAGTCTAAGTGAATCTCCCAGTACATCCATAAGAAAGATTTAATAAAAAGATCTTATAACACAACCTTCCAGGAGTAAGCTACTCAAAATTACATCCTTTACTTGTAAAACTGTGAAACATAGAAACATAGAATTTGACGGCAGATAAGGACCGCTTGGCCCACCCAGTCTGCCCATTTCCCTACCTACTAGATAAGCTGCAGATTCTAGTTAACCAGCAGCCTACTTCTTCTTACCCCAACCCCCCAGAATTGCCTTATGACTGTCCCATGCATGCTTGAATTCCACCACTGATTTTGACTCCACAACCTCCTCCGGAAGGCTGCCCACGATCCACAACCCTCTCTGTAAAAATACTTCCTTAAATTACTCTGAGCCCCCCCCATCTTCAAATTGTGCCCTCTTGTTCTTGCACACCTCTTTTTGAAAGATGCTACCCTCTTGGACTTGTTGATTCCTTGAGGTACTTGAAAGTTTCTATCATGTCCCCTCTCCCTCCTTTCCTCGAGGCTATACATATTAAGCTCCTAAGTCTCTCTTCATATGTCCTCCGGTGCAGACCCTGCACCATTTTAGTTGCCCTCCTCTGGACAGCTTCCATCCTGTCTATGTCTTTGTGGAGATTGGGTCTCCAGAACTGCACACAGTACTCCAGATGGGGTCTCACCAGCTGTCTGTACAGAGGATAATAACTTCCTGTTTTCTACTGGTGATGCCTCTCCCTATGCATCCCAGTATCCCCCCAGCCCTCCTTGCTGCCCTCTCACATTGCTTGCCCACCTTTAGGTCATCTGATATGACTACCCCCAGGTCCCTTTCCATTTTTGTTGTTGTTAGTATCTCACCCCCCATTGCATACTCTTCCCTTGGGTTTTTGTTTCCCAGGTGCATTACCTTGCACTTCTTAGCATTGAATCTAAGCTGCCATACAAAAAGGCTCTTTGGCATAAGTACAATAATTCTACGAACAGGCATATCAAACCCATCATCTATTGAACTAACAGAGCTATTGACACAAAGGTTCACAGTCCTGATGTTAATGCTGCAAAACTGTAGCAGAATCCATCTGTCCCTAGAAGGAGACTACAGCATGGTGGCCAAAATCCATTATTGCAGTCTCTATCTATTTGTCCACCAAGTCTTTCGGCCTAAGCCACATAGCCATCACTTAATATACTAGGCCTGTCCTACAAATTCAGTCTGCATCCAAGGAATCAACTTCTGCGTTTTCCGTCAGCTCCGATTCAATTTTGGCAACCATTTTCCAGCTTCTCTTACTTCATTAAAGAGATATTGTTTCCCCTGCCAGGTGATACGGAGTTTAGCTGGTAAGAGTAGCTGGTGTGCAATTTTGAAGCTCCGTAGATGGCTCTGTAGTCCACCAAAGGCTTTTCGCCATTGCCGGGTACTATAGGAAAGGTCCGGGAATATCTGGAGGGTGTCCTCTCCATACTTCAAGAATCTACAACATCTCGCTGCACTTAAGACACAATCTCTGTCACTGATACCAGTGCATACTATCAGGAGAGTTTGTGGCACCGCATGATCTGCTGTTGCACGGTGGGGGTAATCCAATAGACTTTTTCAAAGTGCAACGGGGGGTCTGATTCCTCAAAACCCAAGATATTCAGCAGCATAGATCTGGTAAAAGATAGAGGGTCTTCATCCTCAGCACCCTCCGACAGTCCTAGGATCCATAAATTATTTTCCCTTGTTTGGTTTTCAACCGTCTCCAGGCGTTGGCGTAAAAGCAAGTTTTCCTTTATTAATTTTGTGGTAACATCAACTGTTTTCAAGACAGAAGCCTTCGATCGTTGTGTAGTGACCTCAACTTGGTCTACTCGGGTTTCTAGAGCTGACACCCGGGGCGTAAGAGAATCAAACTTTTTGTCAAGCTCCTGCACTGATTTAACCAACTGGTTCAGGGTAACAAGAATGTTCGTCAGGGAGGCTTCCTCTAGTCTGGCACTGTCTCCACTGCAGCTCCACGTTGCATAGGCCTCTCCTCCCGACTGTGTCTTTTTGGGTTGAAGAAATCGCCTGCTGCAGTCGCGCTCCCTTATTTTTGCCCATTGCAGCTCTCATCAAGGACAGTTGGCTAGAATTAGTATTCCGATCGCATTTGAGCCGTAATCTTCGGAGTTTAAAAGAGTTAGTTTGATTTAAAGCAATTTTCTCCTGGGAGCTCGGTTTAGTTGCTGCTTCCTGCTAGGCTGCTCAGCAACGCCCCTCAATGTTTGTAATTTTTGTACATTACCTATGCTTGTACATTTCCTGTACAATATCAAATCTTATCTCTGCTGTTACTGACTGTATATTTCATTTATTTATCCAGTTTGCCGTTATGTTATGGTATTTACATTTCTCTTTTACACAGTTTTGTATGCTTTTACCTTGATTGTCCCCTACCCCTGGGTCACACCTGGAAATGAGCTCTGGGTTAGTGTGCCTTTCCCAGTTAGCAACTTTTAAATAAATAAATAAGATTTGCATTCAAAGGAAGTAAAATCAGTACTGTAGAGAGCTCTGGGACAGTGTGTCTGCTCCAGATGTGACTCTCTAGCACATTCCCCCATTTATTGACTTCTAACAGGCGTTTGACTATCATTTCTTGTTGCCCTGTAGAATCAGTTTCTTCTCCAGTTGGAAAAGTTTTTGTTATTGTTTACTGTAAAATACTTTTTCCTGACAGATTTCAATCTGTAGCCAAATGTTTAACTAATCAAGATGAAGGCAGATTGAGGCAACATTTCTGGACCGGGATATGCGAGTGCGAGTGCTGCTCCCTCCAAGAAAGACACTGTAAAAATTGTTTTCCTTGTTTAGTATGTCTGTGATAGCTATATTTATGCAGGTCAGTTATGCTGGTCAATAGGGGCGTTCTCTGAGTCTATAATTTACTGCGTAGCAATTTAGGGGACTGTCTGAGACAAGGCATTAGAACACTCACGACACCAGCACTTTGTGCTGCTAGGGAGAGCTCTTAAAGCTGTATCTCGTGCAAATAGGGATCCACTTGCATAGTGGGACAGGCATCTGATTGGATGTGCCTGGTCTGGACCAGCTCTCCCCTCCCTACCCCTCTGTGTGGCTCTGCACCAGAGGAGTGCTGCGGGCTGGGGCTGGGGCTGTTGATGCCATCCAGTGAACATGTTCTTTGTGGTGCACAGAGCCGCAGCCAGGAAATGCTTGATTCCAGAGTATCAAAGCCAAATGTGTGGACTGAGCCCAAAGTCTTGTAACTATTGTTCCTCTGCTTTTATCTTCTGGGAAGCACAGGATATAAGTTCACCTCTGAATACCATTTTAACAGTGTTCTGGAGTATGTGTGACTCGATGCCATCATGTCATGGAAGTGAACTATGTCTTTAATCTTAGTTATGGTAAACTCCGCTAAATCTGGGTCATTCAGAAAAGAGGAATTACATTTCCAGTGCATATTTTTAAACTCCCTGGCTAGCTGTAAAGTAAGGATGGGGAGTGCATGATGCGTTCAAGCAAACTGCTTAGTCTCACAATTCCTAACTAAGGACAGGTATTCCAAAATTACAAAGATATCCCCACAAGTACTTTTCTACTGCTTGTCATGGGATGGCTGATTAGCCCTGCCCCCCCTCCCGAGCCCACAGCTATCTCTCTCAGGTCTTACCTGGTCTTGGTGTTCCACCATGGATCTCCCCCCCCACCACCTCCACTGCTGTGGCAGAGCTGGAGGAAGGAGGGCCATTCCCCTACCCCCCAGTGTAAGCATCCAGAGCAGAACATTTTTTTCCTTTTCAACAGCACGCGCTCAGGGATAGGTGGGTAGGGCTTCATGAAGCTTTTGACACCACTGTTTCTTTCTTGTTTTCTTCTCCGCCCTGCCACAAGACATCGGTATGTGCATGTGCAGGCACACACATGACACACCTGCAGCCTCTCCCTTCATGCTGCCCAAAGCTGCACTACCACCAGGCCCCCAGCTGGTGGCAGTCTAAGGCAGGGCCGACAACCCCCCCTCCCCAGAAGAGGAAAGCAGTCCCTCGGACACTTGATCCTCTCCCGCCCTGGCAACTGGAGTTCGTTCCTGAACCCAGGTCGCCAGCATGGCAGGAGGTAAGGCGCTCAGCACCTCAGCTGTCCATGCCACTAGGCTGGCTCATGTAATAAGTTCCTGAATAAGTACCATTTCAGTCTGAGCAAAATGTTTACTTTCTAGCACTTGGATTCACCTGTCGCCGAGTATCCACCCAGCCTTGTTGTTATAGGAATTGCTTACGTGGCTTATGATCTGCCACGTCTGTGTCTTCTGTTTTCACCCTTTGCAGATTGTGTGAAAAGCCCTTTGACACCATGCATTCCTGCTTAAAGTAGAACTAGCCTAAATTGTCATGATGATTTGCATGTATAACCCATGATGCTTTGCATTATGGGGTTATTAGTGATTTTGTATTTCTGATCTGCCAGTTGTCAGGGGGGATTAATTATTATATCCAGTGCTGGGTAAAAAGTGAAATTACCCCCCATTAACAGAACCCCAGTAATATTAGGTAATATGGTTGGCAGGTTCCATTGCACGTCTAAGGCATCTGTGCCTGGAGGGAGATAAATGTTAAGTATCATCACTTCTAAACCCTTAAGTAATCCATTTATACAGCCGGCCCAGTGGCGCAGAGGTGCCATACATCTCACCTCTCCCATGCCGGTGACCCGAGTTCGAGAGTGAGCCCGGGGCACTGCGGGGGGGGAGGCTGGGAGAAGATTGAGCGGCTGCCAGGCAACTCTTCTCTCCTGGATTGAGGAGGTAAGTTTTCCTGGCCCTTGGCTGCCACCGAGTGGAGGCTCGATAGTAGTGCCAGGCAGATGGGTGCTGGTGCTATGCTGGGTGAGTGGAGCCATTGTCGGTTCCAGCACGCATGTGCAACCATGTTTGCTGAGGCCCCGGGGAGTAAAGGGGAGAAAATTGGAGGAAAAACTCCCTGGCAACAGGATGACAACCGAACCCTCGCAGTCCCCGCACCCATGACCGGGCACCCACCACAGTCTTGTGGCAGAGGACGATGGTTAGGTAAGTCCTGGAGAAGCCAGGTGACGGGGCTGGAGGAGGGGTGTCATTTAGAATGGGGTAGCTGGGGCAACCAGGAGAATAAAAAGAATTAGAAAGAAAAAAAACATCTGTTACTACATGCCTCTCATATCTTTCCAAGACAGACTACTTAACTTCTATACATGTTTTATGGGGACCAAAATTATTGTACCCCTTTGTTTTCCATTTTTATACAGATGCAAGAACTTGCGAGAATCTAGACTGTTTAAGTTTGCCATGCTCCATCTGGTGTAGATGTTTTTTTTTGTAACAAAATAAAATTTGGTTTCTCAATTTTTTTTTAAAAGAAGTTTTTATTACATTTTTTAAACAAGGTGTACAAGGAGTCAGAAAAGAAAGAAATGCACATTACTGTCATTTGATCTAGGCAAAATGCCCAGGTGAACTAAGCTTAGTGTACATGCCAGCAGATTCTAGGTAAAACACTGTCACACAGGGAGCAGACCAAAGGAATAATTGTAGTGATTAACATCTTCACCCAACTGATGACAGCAGACATCTCAGACATTGCTGAATGGTTCCTGAAAGACATGAGAGGTAAAAAGGTTAACATTTTCCAAGAAGGATTAAGGTGCCAGCCATGTCAGGATCTATGCCAGGAAAGGTGACCTTGGTGAAATTTTAGTGGGAGGCTACCTTACTGAATAATGAAAGTAAGATTTGAACTAAGTGGCCTCATATGTCTTAAAATTGTTTTCTGGAGAAGAAAACAAATTTTTCCAAGGAGACTGCCTGGGAAACTGTAGCCAGCCATTCCTGATAAGATGGGGATTCGAGGGATTTCCAGTGTGACAGATTGGTCTGCTTAGCCATGACGACGGACAAGTACACAAATCTATAATCCTGAGTGAGGAATGCATCTAGCTATGAGAGAGTCCTTAACAGAATTAAATGCTGAGTAAGGGTTACTTTGTCCTGTAAAATGTTGCCAATGGCATTTCCTACCTCTGGCTGTAGTGCAATGCTGCTCTCTGGCTGAATGGCATGCAAGTTCTAGGTGGTGGATAAACGCCAGGCAGCTACTTCCCAAGCACCTCGCCTCCAGCTGCCCACAGAGTGCAGACCCAGATTTTTAACTGTTGTATTAACAATACTACGTAGGCAGTGCAGTACCAGACACAACTCAAAACATCCCAGGAATGAACCAAGGGAAATTTTTGTAGGGAGGTGGTTATATTATAGGGGAGATAAAGAGAGAACTGACTTTTTCTAGACTATCTCTTCATCCATAGAAATAATACATTTTTAAGTATTACTATTACTAATATTGTCAATTTTTAAATTAATTGTTTAAGAAGACAACATAGCGACTGCTTTGTGTTGCAATCATGGATACACAGTCAGTGATGGCACATGCATTTTTTAGCACCAATATCCGAGTTTCAGACATTATTCATGCATAGATGAGTAAAATTCATGACACACGTACCGTCTGTGGGGCCAACACAAAGGTTTCAGACTTTGTGTATTTGTTCAGCTTTCAGAACAAAACAGTTTCTGAGGAAAAAAAGGGGATCTAAAATGTGTCACATCCCAGCCTGACAGGCCCTTTCCTTCATAACCTCCCTGTTGATTGCTCCACGGCATACCCTTCACTAGGCAAACACACTCTGGAGAAACATATTTAATTAATTATTTTTTTTGCAATTCATATTTTATTGAATTTTTATCAAGGACATGTAACAATCGCAATAGGAATAACACACACCACAGACTTTGCACATATAACTATCAGCTGTTACACATCTTTGCTTTAAGTGTGATTAAAACAGTATTTAGGGAATAAAAAGCAGGCCATTTCTCTTTCAAGGTCTATATCGTCTGTAGCTAATGTGTTTGGCCTTCAGTATTACTCATAGATGGTCATGTGCCACCATTCTATTGTTTCTTCTGCTCTGCCAACGTATCTTATTTTTAATGTTGGTGTACCACTGGGAAATAGAGCAGTTGTCTGACAAATTGCTTTTAAATTCCTTATTCCACTGATTTTCGTCTTATTGCAGAATATGTCTCCTCCAGTTTTGCTGTATAGCATGTTGTATCTGTAAGATGCTGAAGGTTTCCCCTGGCCTCAGGTCATATCTGTTCAACAGTGTTCTTAGTTATATAAAGTGTGTGCCTTCTACTAAATTAGCAACTTTTGTTATACCCATTTCTAACCACCATCTATTTTGTAAAGTTTACTAATTTATCTTAAAATTGTTGATCTTTGAGGATATCTTTTTCCATCAGGCCACACCTTTGGAATTAATACTGCATCAGTGCTAGAACCACATTGAAACCTTGTGAGCTGTGGATGCTCACTCGACGTCATGCATTTAGCATCTATAACGCTCGGGAGGCCCCCCTCTCTCCTCATTTCTTTTCCTGCCATTAATAAAGCTTGTTGGATCCATCAGAAATGCATCTACTTGCCACCTTTTTTATATTATATATTAGAATGTCTTAGTTTTTTCAACTTGCTATATGCCACCGAAAGGACCGTCAATTCTTTTACGCTTTTGTGTATGTGGAGATAAAAAAAATTTAAAACTGACGTGCACAGAGTATGTGTTGGTTGTTTGGGCCTCTCTCATGATGTTTTCGCCTGTGAAATCTGCCAAGGATTCAGCTCTGCTACCTGTCAATGCTGAAAAGCTGCATTAGAGAGGTATCTTTTGCAGTGAACTGTCACAGCTATGGAGCAGCAAAAGCTGGACAAGACTGCATCGCCTGCTTGTAAGCTGACCCGCAGTTGTTGAAATCTTAAGATAAATCTTCATTTGGGAGCCACAAACACAACCACAGAGACAAGGACAAGGCCTCCTTGACGCAATCCAGGTCACCGCTGCAGCTTCTAGGTATTTTCTTCCACTTTGTCGCTGTCCGCTCCAGCAGCAGCAACTGTGGCCCCCTGACCTTTGGTCAGATGCCAAGGTCAGGGCTTTGCCTAGACACTGCTAGGCCTTCTGTGGTTGGTGTGTTGCTGTCATTGCAAGGGCTCCCCCCTCTCAACAGCATCCTCAGTCACAATCACTTCTTCAAGGACCACTGGTGCTCAGGCAGTTCTAATATAATTTTCTCAAATGATACAGTGGCTCCTTCAAGGTCCACCTTCGTAGCCTGCTACTTTATCAACAGTGGTGGCCGCTCTCCCTACGCCGTCGATGCTACAGCCTAACATACTGCCTTTCAGACCTCCTCTACCATGGCAGCATTGCCGGCATGGTCTTCTTCTCTCCCTGTCAACAGGGACGTTGACAACAAATCTGAATACAATCCAGACCTCACCCTAGAGAAGGATGACGGTGATGAGGAAGAATATGAGGAAGGCGGCCAGTGCCTCCTTAGTGCTGACTCTACCTTTTCTTCAGGCAACAAGGACTCTCTGGTGAGCACCATTAGATCAGCCCAGAAGACCCCTCGTTTCACACCATGATGCGGGACTTGCAGACAGCTATGGGTTTCATTAAAGATGAGCTAGATTCCACCAGTAGGAATCTCATACACTTTCTGGAACTTCCAAAAACTCCATCTCCTGTCATACCTCCTCTTGTTCCTGCTTTGTAGGAAGCTACTTATGCAGCCTGGTTCAAGTCTCATGATACCTCTGCTGTCCCCAAAAAAGTTGACAAGCTGTATCCAGCTCCTCCCAATAAACCCTTTTATGTCACTCAGCCAGAAGCTGACTCAGTGGTGATTACGGCTGCCCATGACAGATCCAGGACACCCTAACACCTCAGCTCCTTCCGTCCTGACAAAAAAATCCCAGAGGTGGAGTGTGATGGGTAAGTGCCTTTACACCTCATCATTCCTGGGCCTATATATTGCTAATTTTCAGGCCCATATGGTCAAGTACCACAGTACCCTGTGAAGATGAGCACAGTCTCTCACACAGGCCGATGGCACATTCATAAGGTACAAAAACAAATGGGCAGACTTGATGTGCCTTGCGGTCCTTATCTGCCATCAACTTCTATGTTTCTATGTTTAATCAAGGGCCACTCCAAGCAGGCACTGCTTAAAACAGTCTCTGCTGAGGCAGATGTGGACAAACATTTGTTACGCTCTGTCTATGATGTTTCTGATGCCTGCATCAGGGCCACTGCCTCCGGCATTTGTCTCTGGCATTATGCCTGGTTCAGGCTGGCGGGCTTTACCACTGATGTGGTGATGGGGGAGCAGCAAAATGGCCCCAGCGCTGTTCCGCTCCCGGCTGCTTTCTGCTGCACCAAGTTTGTAGTTGGTGAGCCGCTTATCGGAGGGGTTTATATCCAATCTTCATGAATGAAACCCTGGTTATGCTGTTTCATTGGCTTTGGATAAGTCATTTTTGAGCTGCTTGGAAGGGTGCAAGGTGATCTTCAGCCCCTGAGTTTTCACTGACCCTTAGTTTTTGATGTTTTAGTTTTTGGCGTTCTGAGGGGTGTCCGCTCCATTTAAGTGAGACAGAAGGAGAACTGCCACTGTGTTTGCAGACCAGGAGTGTTTGACGACTGAAATTTGGTGATGGTGGGGGGGGACGGGCTTATCTGTCAGTCTGCACACAGCACAGCTCAACCCAGGATGACTTTCTTTCATTTCTGGGAGTTCCGCAGGAGTTCTGCAGTTGGCAATGTCTTCTGTGGGTGATACACAATTCTGTGATTTTTCATGGTTAATTCCACCGCTGTGGAACCGCAGAAAACATGGGGCCTTGGTTATTTTACATTTCTTTCAGGTGCCACTTGGCATTGCTGTTCTGAAGCCAGTGTCTGGAACTGGTGTCTGAAGACTTTCAGTGTGGGTTCCCATTCGGAGACCTGCATTGTCCTGTTTGCATCCTTGCTTCTGCGCACACTGTCTTCTTCATCTTATCTCATCCTGGCAGTGCACTGAAGGGTTTGCACTAAAGCATCTTCTTCAGTTTATCTCGTCCTGGCAGTTCACTGGAGTTTTTTTTTGCTGATGAACCCGTGGCCTGTTTATAAATCCTCTCTCAAGTCCTGGTGGCCTTATGAAGGTCTCCACCGTAGCGCCAGTTTAGTGTTGCAACCAAGATTATCCTATGTCCAAGTGTCTTCCTTCCCTTCCACCTGAAGTCTGTGTGCACAAATTATTGCCACCAAAAGTGGACTCCTAAGTAGGCTGAATTCTTGAACCCATTGTAGAACTTCAGTGTTCTATAGCTGTCTAAAGAGCTTTTAGTACCAGTGGTCGACAAGCTTTTGTTTATTTTAGAGTACCCAGTTCAATACAGAAATAAAGATGTTTTAGGCCAAAGTGCACCTTTTAGACCCCTGAGTAGCTATTTCTGTGTAGTTACCATTTAGATAGTGATTGTTCTGTATATTCTGCTTGCCTTATTATTGCTAGTATTTTCCCTTGTGACTGTGTCATCCTGCCCCTTTTGGCTAATAGAAGTCTTTCTTCATCGAACCTCTGTAGATTACTCCTGCCTCTCCTTGTCGGGTGCCTCCATCCTCCCACCTAAGAATCTATAGTGTCCTCTTGCCACAGTACCTGCTGGGGGTGACACTGGTGTTGGCTGTAAAACAAATGACTGATTACTACATCTTCCTGTCAGAGAGAAAGACAGAGCAAAGAACTCCACCTCTCACCAGTACCACATAAACATTTTTGGCGTAGTTGGCAGGATATTGAATATCCAAGGAGTCCAAAGCTGAAGAAGACACAGGGCAAGATGTCGTTGGGGTCAGAAGGCAGCAGTGAGGGGTGGGCAGTGGGCCTAATAGAATAAATTAATATTAATTCAGGCAAGCAAAGCCCGGGGCGGAGTTAAAGGCAGTAAGGCTCTGCTGTGGAGAAAAGTTGTTTTTTTTCTTTTCAATCTACACTTCTCCCTGTTTTTTTCATGCCCTTGGTTACCCCCGTACGCACCGTGGTTACGTGGTGCCTTCCCTCTCCCTGCCACCCACCCACCTACCTATGCTACCATCAAGCCTCCACCTAGGGGCAGTGGAACGATGGGGGGAGGGGCGACAGGATCCCTTCCTGGGAGTGGAGAGTTTGCCTTGCGGATGCTTAGTCCCACTCTGTCCCTCCCCACTCTCTGCCGGCTGCCGACAACCCTGGCTAGTTCCCAAACCCGGGTCACCAGCGTGACTTGAGGTAAGGGGTTCAGCACCTCAGCCCTCAGTGCCACCAGGCTGGTATGTGGAAAACTTAATATTTATGAATAAGCTTCCTAGGGGCAGCTCTGCCATTGAAGGACATGAAGAACAGTTATGTGAGAACTTACTGTAACAGTAGATCTTTGAGAGAATCTCTTGCAGCAGGTCACACCTTAGGAACTACAGCCATCAGTCACCAGGGCCACACAGCAACATTTTTTTGCTATCTGGGGCTGCCCACGGTGATGTCACCATGTTGGCACCCCCCTATATAGCTGTGGGTAGCCTCACACCCTCCTCGGTTCCCCACTGGAGACCATCCAGCAAGGACATGCTCCTGAGGGATGTGAAGGATAGCCAGAGAGACCCACCAGAAGAAGCATAGGAAACAGAAGGTTAACCATCCTGGAGAAGGGAAAACAGGAAAAAGGAGACTCTGAACAAAGGGGGAAGGCGGGATGGAATAAATGACCTGCTGCAAGAGATTCTCTCGAAGCTCTACCATTATGGTAAGTTTACATGACTGCTCTATCTTCTTTGAGGATATCGCTTGCAGCAGGTCACACCTTAGGAACGAGTCCCAAGCAGTACTGCAGAAGAGACCAGACTGGGTGGCTGAAAAGCAGGGACCTGTGAAAGGAAGTCCTGTAAAAACAGCTAGGCTGAAAATTGCTCACTTTCTAGAGGTGATGTCCAGACTTTACTGTCTAGTGATAGTGTATACAGTACTCCAGGTGGCAGCAGCACAGATCTCAGCTGTGGAAACCCCTCTGAAACAGGCAACAGAAGTGGCCACACCTCTGGTCCAGTGACCCATATAATAGCCTCAGGAAGTTCCTTACTCTACTTCCTGTAACAGAAAATACTACAGTTGGCCAGCCATTTGGACAGACGCTGTTTAGAAACTGGCATACACTCTTTCCCTGGGTGAACAAAATAAACAGCTGTGAGACTGCCTGCAGCCCCTCCTGTAGTGAACATAATATCTAATAATTCTATGTACATCCAAGGTATGGAGTAATGGTTCCCCTGGATTGGCATACTCTGGGTAATACACAGGTAGGTGGTTGGCTTGATTCAGAGTAAACTCAGACATCACCTTCGGTAAGAACTTAGGGTTAGTGAGCAAAGACACCCTGTCTTTGCGAAAAATCAAATAAGGTTACTCACACATGAGCGCCTATAGCTCGGAAATCCTTTGAGCAGTAGTAATAGCAACTAAAATAATGCGGGAGGGAGGTTCATAGGGAACGTGAGGAAGAATTTCGTCACAGAGAGGATGTAGACAAATGGAACACCCTACCGGAAGAGGCAGTGGGGGGCTGAAATGATTACAGGATTTAAGAATGCATGGAATAGGCATCAGGGATCCTGGTAGTTGGGGAGGGACAACCTAGTTCTAGAGAAGCTTGAAGAAGCAAAGTATGAGCCAAATGGCAGAGTAGGTGGGCTGTAGGCCTTTATCTGTCAACATCTATGTATCTATGCTTTTCACAACAGAAAATGTAGCTCACAAGTCATGGCCGGCTCAGAAGGAACCAAAGTAAGTTTTTCTAAAACAAAATTCAGGTTCCACGCTGGGACAGGGTTACAGATGGGAGGCTTCAAGTACAGGAAGCTTCTCAGAAATGTACCGGCCACGTCCAACTGGGCAACCACTCAGCCCTCAATGGGCACATGGAAGGCAGACATGGTGGACAAATGCACCTTTAGGGAAGAGTTTCAGTCCTGCATCAGTCAAAGACAATAAGTACTCTAGACTCTAGTTCACTGGGCAGGTAAAGGGATCCAGGTGATGGGAAGTTGTCCACAAAGTAAAACCCTTCCACTTCATGGAATAAGTAGCCCTGGTAGAAGATTTTCTGATGGCTAACAGGACATCAGCCACTTTAGGGGAGACACCAAACCTGGCAATGGCTAGGTCTTCAGGAGCCAGGCATGCAGGTGAAGGAACTGAAGGTTCGGATGGATAAGGGCTCCCTGGTCCTGTGACGGCTAGCTCGGGCACAGAGAAAGGGGCACTGGAAGCTCCACCACTATATGCTATGACGGTGGAAACCAAATCTGACAAGGTCAAATGGGAGTCACCAGAATCAGAGTGGCACCCTCCATCTGGAGCTTGATTGGCACCCTTTGAATCAGAGGACAGGGAAGGGGAGGCATAGAGAAACCTCCCTTTCCAAGAGAGGGTCAATGCGTCTCCCCAGAAAACTCCAGGTCCTGGATCAAGTGAGCAGAAAAGTGGCAGTTTTGTGTTGTGTAGGGATGCAAAAAGGTCCAGCTTTGGATACCTCCACCTATATATGCCCTATTTCCAAGGGCACTGAATGGTTGTGGAACCAGATCGCAAAGCAGATTAACTTTTTCCATCCCATTTTTCAGGAAAACTTTCGGTCAAAGGTCCTTACTTTACAAAGCTCCTCAGTTGTTTAACACACTCCCATCTAATTGAGTCAATTGCTCCACTGTTCATCTGTTTAAAAAAACATTATGACAATGGCTCTATGACTTTGATAAATGTACTTGTGTTTAGCTCTTGAACCATTTGTAATGCATTTATTTGTTATGTCTGTTGATATTTTTGCCTTTTGTTGTGTATTTATTGTGCAATTTCATGCAGTGTTTTAATGTTTTTTGTACACTTGTTGCATATGAAAACAGGCAGATATGCTCTCTGTGCTTACAAGTATAAAAAATAAAATGAATTGAAATGTTGAACAGGTTTTCTATGACCGAGGTCAGCAGTTCCCATTTGTGCATCCAGGACTGCAACCTGCTGAGTCTGTCTGCCAAGGTGTTTTGGACACCTAGAGCATGGACAACCAACAGCGCTAGGCCATGGTCCAGAGCCCAGTACCAAACCCTCATCACCTCCCTGCACAGATGGTAAGAGAGGGTGCCCCCCTGTTTGTTGATATAGCTCACCACACTGGTGTTGTCTGTCTGCAGTAACAGATGGACTAGAGACAGGTGGCACTGGAAGGCCTGCAGGCCATACAGGATGGCTCTCATCTCAAGGACACTGATATGAAGGGAAGTATCAAACGGAGCCCATGTTCCTTGGGTCTGGTAAGGATCCAGATGCACGCCCAGCCTGTCCTTGAGGCATCTGTGGTGAGGACTTGGTGAGGGGAGGGAATGAGGAAAGGAACCCCTTGAGCAAAGGGCTGGATTCCATCCACCACAGGAGAACCTTCCTTACCAGCGACGAGACCAGAACCTTCTGCTCCAAATCATCAGTTCACTGATCCCACTGTACCCTCAAAGTCCACTGAGGGATGCGCATGTGCAGCCATGCCAGAGGAACTGTGGCAGTGGCCACTGCCATCAGGCCCAGCAGCCAGAGATATGTCCTGGCTGTGACATAGAAATACAGACTTTGACAGCAGATAAGGACTGCTTGGCCCATCCAGTCTGCCCATTTCCCTACCTATTTGATAAGTTGTAGATCCTAGTTAACCAACAGCCTACTTCTTCCTACCCCCAGCAGCTGTTGTAGTGTTTCTGGGCCTGTGCTGTCAGGTACTCCACCCTGTCTGAAGCAGGAAGGTGAAGCCTTGGCCCATGTCTAGTGTAGCTCCTATGTACTGGAGACACTGGCGGAAAGTCAGCATCAACTTGGAGAGGTTGACTGTGATCCTCAAATTGTTGAACAATTGCAGGGTACGCACCAGAGTCAAAGACAGCTGCTCCTGGGACTGAGTTTTGAGTAACCAATCATCCAGGTAGGGAAAAGATGTAAAGACTTTCCCTCCTGAGGGCTGCTGCCACCACTACTAGGCATTTGGTGAAGACCCGTGGCACCAAAGACAAGCCAAGGGGAAGAACCTTGAATTGGTAGTGCCCCCCCCCAAAAAAAAGGAACCTGAGGTACTTCCTGTGGGGAAGAATGATAAGGAAGAAGTGGGAGTAGAAACCCAGGTTCCATTAACTCTTGAGAACAGGTTCTATTGCCTTTTTTTTCAGCAGCAGCATATGGACCTTCTCCTGCAACACGGAAATGAGGCTTGGAGGGTAAGTTGAAGGCCTTGGAGGAACATCTGGAGGCATCTCTACAAACTCTAGAGCATGTCCTTGTTCTATGAGCTGCAGCACCCAGGCATCTGTTGTGCTCTCCCACCTCCCATCCAGAAGGAAGGAGAAGTAGCCCCCCTGCCACCACATCCTGGGGAACCAGATGGATGGGGTTGGGCAAGGAGTCAGGCTGCTTTGCACTTGCTGGGCTGCTTGGTGCCAGACCTAGGTTGATGGGTGACATGTCGAAATAGCGCCCTCTGTCCACTCTTCTGGTAAGTGTGGTAGAGGGAGTGAACAGAATGCACGGTTCTCCCTGAGGCTTGAAGGTTATTGAGAATGTTCTGCATGTCTTCCCCAAAGAGCTTGTTGCCCCTGAAGGGAGCATTCAGGATGGACTGTTGGACATCAGAAGTGAAGCCTAACACCCTGAGCTAGGAGTACCTCTACAGGCAGATGCCCACTGTGGAGGCCCTGGCTGAGACATCTAAGGCCTCACAGGCAGCCCTCAAGAGATGCCTGCTCATTTCAGCACCAGACTGGAGTGCTTGGAGCATCTCCTGCTTCTCGGGACCCTCAGGGAGGGACCAGGTGGCAGACCTGGTCATTTCCCAGAGGTCATTCTGGTACTTGAGCATATGACCCACATAATTAAGGACCCTTATAACCAGAGTGGAAGAGACAAATATCCTCTTGCCCATAAGGTCTAGCTTCCTAAACTCCTTGTCCAGAGGGAGAGAGCTGAGGTGTTGGGGTCTCTTGGACCATGTGACAGGGTTGGATAAGGTCCTGTCCCATTTGTTATGCAGAAAGAGTTAAATGCAAGGATCTGTTCTATCCTCTCCTATTCGGTCTCATGATTCTCTGCCTCTCACTGTCTCTCTGCTTTCACTTGCTGTTTCTGTCTTTTCTTCCCCTCTTGCATATCTACGGGTATAAAAATATATGTGAATCTTTGTGTGAAATTGGAATCCCTTGTTATACTGTTGAAATGATTGCAAAAAGCTATTTGGAATTTAGGGTGTTAACCTGGGATGCAGTTTGAGCTCCTCTCAGGCTTGTTGCACCTGCAAAGAAACTGACAAGAACATTTAGAGAAAAACAGGATGTCTCTTAGCAAGTTCCCAGGCAAAGACTTATAAAATAAGAGCAGCAATGCTTTTGCTAGAGAGACTACAACTTGGAATTAGAGATAACCTCAGATGAAGGATTTTGTTTGTGCTGTTTGTACTGCCTTTGTACATAGTTATACTGAACCATTTTTATTTTTATTGTACTGTTATTGATAATAAAACAATGCTTGTAAAGTTTACAACTACTCTTGGTCTTCCTGTGCTTCCTGACCTGTGCCTCAACGACCGACTGATCATGGGCTGCATTGATGACATGGAATCTGCCTGAGGGGGTCTGGTAAAGCTTGTCTGCTTTTCTGGGTATGGGGGAATCAGGTAAGCCCTGTACCAAATGGCCATAGTGCCATCCTCATATGCATCAATCATAGGAGGTATGATAAGAGGGGGGAATCTGGCAGGCCTAGGTAGTGAGCCAGGTTCCATCTGGTAATGTCCTGCTCTGTGGCATAGAACCCCATGGTGGCTTGCAGTTTCCGCATCACAGCAATGAAGGAGAGGTCATCCAGGGGAGACCACAGGGTGTATTTGGAGGAGTCCTCCCCTGCTGAAGAGACTGTGGAGGTGCTAGAGGGAGTCCTGGCCCCAGCATCCTCATCTTTGTCATCCTCCTCATCCTGGAGGAAGAAGTCAGGACAATAATTGTAATTTTCCCCTGGCTCAGAAAGGGGCACCAAGGACATTGACGAGCAATGGGGGGAAGGTCTCAATGATGCCGGATGCGACAGAGCTGAAGACAGCTGAGAAGGCCCTGCTGGCGATAGGGCCTGAGGCAGAACAACCTTCTGCACAAGGTCCAGGATGAAGGAGAATAGAGCCTGGACGTCAGTGGTCACTGTCATTGGTAGAACACCCTGCAGCAACGATCGGGGTAATGAGGCCCCGGTGTCAGGAGGGAAGGCTGAAGCAGTGACAAGATGAGGGTAGGTTGAGGGATCAACTGAAGGAAATGCATCCCCAATGTCACAGGAATGGTCAGAGGCATCGACTAAAGGGGCCTGACACCCAATGATGCATGGCTGTTGCTGGCCACAAGAAAACCATCATCGCTTCCTGACTGTGGCCCCTGAGAAGGTGGGGGGGGGCATTCAGCAGGGGTAGATACATCGACGTGGGTAAAGAAGGAAACCCCAATGATGAAGGGCCAATGTTGGCAGAACTGATGGCCCTCTGTAGCAGATAGAAGGAGAGGGGCAGTGAGAATTGTTGGTGGGAGAAGGAAGAGGCCTGTCAGTGATGAACTACTGCTAGGCTTAGGAGTTTCAGTGGAGAGGGCTGCCAAGGCTGACCCTGTAGGTGAAAGGGTATGGGTGGCAGTGGGGTTTGCTACCACTCTGATCGATGACCCCAAAATGGCTGACCCTGGGTGTGGTGACTGAGACAGCTCTGGGGAGGACTGGTCTTTCTCCTGATGATGATGCTTCCCTGATGACTTGTCCCGGGCTTTGGCAGAATGAGAGCCTGAGGTCGGGGCCAGGGAAGTGGAGGAGCTGCTAGCCTGAAACTCCTTCTCCAAGGTAGCGACCTTCAATTCCATGAGGAAAGATTTAACTCCTTTTGGTGATGCCATGGGGTAGTTTCACTGACGCGAAGGCAGATCTCGCAGGCCTGGACGTCGTGGTTGGTGCTGATGCAGTGGACGCAGGCATCATGGAAATCTTTATCATAGATCTTCTGTCCACAGCTGCAGCAATGGAAAAGACTGGCAGATCTGGGCATAAATAAAAAGAAAAAGGGGGAATCACTTTAGGGTATAAAGTGATTGAACTAGGGTGAGACATACAGTAAAAGTGGAATGTTCGAGAAGAAATGGTGGTCGTCTGAAGTGACGGTGCTCTGTGGAGTCTGAAGTGTGATTGTTGATGGCAGGATGAGAACTGAGGAAGGGCATAGGGCTGCCCACAGCTATTTAGGGGGACGCTGACATGGCGACATTGCCGTGGGTGGCCCCAGATAGACCTCTAGCAAAAAATATTTTCATGTGTCCTGGTGCCTGACGGCTGTAGTTCTTAAGGTGTGACCTGCTGCAAGAGATATCCTCAAAGAATATATTCAGACTCCACTCCTAGGGCCAAACCCCATGAATGGCAGCTGAACACCTCCACGTTTTACAGGAATAGAGGGGCATGGCAGGGCAGAGAGCTTTTTGAAAACAAACTAATAGTGTTGGACATGTTTTTTTTTTTTTAACTTTATGTTTATTATTTTCTGTATGATCATACAGAGTACAATTACAATGCTCATACAGGATACAGCAAAAATAGATTGACCAATGGCCGATAGACAAATATATGGAGAACATCTTATTTTATCCATGTAATCTTTTACAGTAGGATCTGGGTAGAGTCCAAAATGTCTGGTTTAATAATACCCAAGGTCCATTATTCTTTAGAAAATGCTAGCCTCTCCAAGGCAAAAGGTTTATCCTTCAGGTAGAACTTATATAAGAGAGAAAAAAACAAACAAACAAA
Organism: Neoceratodus forsteri; assembly: GCA_016271365.2. Classification (NCBI taxonomy): domain Eukaryota; kingdom Metazoa; phylum Chordata; order Ceratodontiformes; family Ceratodontidae; genus Neoceratodus; species Neoceratodus forsteri. The sequence continues at coordinate 242,364,078 of JADMNL010000028.1, read as the reverse complement.
AGATTGCTATGGGGGGGGGTGCTGTGGAGCCTGAGCAAGATGGAGGCTTAAATAAATTGCTCTCTATATCAGCAGTGATAAATTGCTAATTTAATACTCTTAGCGGCTTGTGACAACAACTTTATTTGAGGAAAAGGTCTTGGGAGCAAACAAGTTTCAGGATGGGCAACCCACGTAAAGATAGACAGCAACAGCATGGTGAGAAAGCCAAAATGCTCACCGGCCCTCCAGCCACCAGGTCGACTCCGGGAGAGCTAGCATCAGTCCCTACGGAAGAAAGAGTAGAAACTCTTCAAAGCGTGGGTCACAAACTTACCCAACTGATTCACTCTGTCGCCAACCTGTCAGTCAAGTTTGACTCACTAACAAATGGAATGGGCAAAGTCGAATCGGATATGGTCGAGGTAAAAACAGAAACTTTTGAATGTAAAAAAAGATCCAATGCTGCACTTGGAGCCACTGCGAAATTAGTGAAAGAGAATGACCATTTGAAAGCCAGATTGGAATCACTAGAAAATCAAGCTACAGCCCTCAGTGTTCGAGTGTTGGGAATTCCCGACGCAGTGAAGGGGATCACATCGTCCTTTTTTTGACGGAATGGCTAGATTCCCAATTCGGCGACTCCCTTGCAAATAGGCCAGTGCATATACAGAAGGCCTATCGGGTGGCAGCTTGGGGACAACCAGTTAACCCTGATGCTCCAAGGGCAGTTGTGATAGTTCTAGAAGGTGTGGGTGCTCGGGACTTTCTTCTCAGTTTGGCCAGACAGAAGAAACAATGATAGTGTGATGGGCATCAAGTAAGTCTCTACCCTGACCTGAGTTTTGCGACCAGAATGAAAAAGAAACATTTCAACGGAGTTCGTGCACTATTAAGGGAAGCCAGAATTGTCCATGGAATGATTTTTCCAGCCCAACTCCATGTAGTAAACCAGGGGAAGATTTTCATATTCTCAGACCCAACGGAGGCACTAAAATGGGCCCAGAAGAACACCCTAACTCGACCTCCCAGAGAGGAAGCTACAGATTCCGAGGAAGAAGAGGAGGAAATCTCTTGAAGGACTGGTGGTCTTGGCCATAGGTTTGCTCTTTACACAACAACCCCAACACTGTTTGCTCTTCATATTAAAAACGTACTATGCCTTAAGCTGCAGTTAATGAATAAGCAAACACCACCATTGGCGCAGTGGATGTTTGTAGCGTTCTTGTCTAAATTACTACTGTGTTAATTAGCTGATCATTTTTGGAGGCAGTAACATACTGCCCAGCTGTAAATTACACTTATTGTTAGCCTTTTTTAGGCATAATCTAATAGTATATGCATGTTTACTTTTATTCTATTGTAGAACTAAATATATTGGAGAGTATAATCTCAGTCTTTACTTATAATTACATGCAGCTCCTGGACTTCAATAAACAGCAAAAAACTTTAATAATAACTGGATTATTTTTTTAGAAATACCCCCAAGGACGTATCTTATATTTTACAGTGCGTGTATAATGAAACTGAATGTATAAAGAGACTTGGCACCCTCAATGGAAGAAATGTATCCTTATGTGCTGTATCACGAAATTATATGTATGTTTCACAAAAACTAATAAATATAAAGTTTAAAAAAAAAGATTGCTATTTAACCTGGTTTACATTTAGGTAGAACACATTCACACATTTGAACTTTTGAAAAGCTCTAACATCCCCTTAACTTTCTCCATTACAGAAAGCATTTTTTTTAATTAATCAACATCAACTGTATTAATAATGCTGAAACACTTTAAGTTTTTTTTTTTTTATCCAACATATACAGGGAGACAAGAAGCCTTCAGACTATGGGCTGCATTTCTTGTGAACTAAGGGTGCAAATATGGGAGCCCTGGTTAATCAGAAGGGCGGTTCTACCGCTCTCACTCCCTCAAGTGAGTTTCCCATTTATCTTCTCTTGCAATAGGTGAAAGCAAAGCTCCCATTAGCCCCTTCAGTCCCCAAAGTTCCACTTAGGATATAACCTGTATAGCTATCAACATTATTTTACTGTCCATGTCCTCAGACTATGTTGGTTTAAGTATGGGGAACTCACTGTTCAGTCCTCTGAATCGGATGAGACGCAGTCCGGTTCCCGGGGATCACGATGGGCCGTAAATTCCCCCTCGATCTTTTCTATCCATCTGCCCGCATCCTGGGGACTGTTAAATTGCAAGTTCTTGCCTTCATACACGACCCGCAGAGGTGCCGGGAGCAGGAAAGAATGAATAATGCCTAGCCCTCTCAATCTCTGCCGCACTCCATCGAAGGCCTTCCTTCTCGCTCTGGTCTGGAAGGACAGATCAGGATACAATCTTACATCCTCTCCATTTACCAGTATCAGGCTATACCTCTCGCGCAGCTTGGATTATCAGGTCTCTGATCTCCGAACCCGAAGACTTGAGCAGCACGGTGCGTGGTTGATTAGGAGCAGACGTGCGAACCTTTGGATTCACATGGTAGGCTTTTGACAAAGAGTCCCACTTGAAGCTTTCTGGAAGTGTTAGGGTTTCACTTAACCATTTCTTCAGATATTACAAGAGTGTTGTGCCCTCCGACCCTTCCGGTAGGCCCACAATTCGGATGTTTCCTGCATGGATCTCGTTTTCAATATGTTCCAGGTGGCCCCAGAGCTGACCATTCTCTTTTGTAAGTGTGGTCACGGTCGTCAAGGTAGAGACAGACCATTTCTCCGTGTCCGCCACTGTCCCTGTGAGTTTTTGTATAGCTTGGTCGAGAACTTCAAACTTCTGTAGAGTTTTTGGTGTCCATCGCCTGCATGGTCTCCAACATTGCTGCCCACGGTGGTCCAGAGTTACTCTGGGTTCCACTATCACTAGTATCTGCTGGTCTTGAGGCCTTGCTTGTGGTTGCATGCTGCTCCTTTGCCTGGCTCTAGGCCTGCGTTTTCTGACGTCCCATTTCATTAATTTTATATCGATCAATTCCTTGTGGTAAGGTGTATTGAGTTCTAATGCCTATTTACTGTGTATTTTAGCAATTGATGTGAATTAAATACAATACTTAGCACCACGAGGTGAAGAGCTTACAAAAGTTCATCCAGCCCAGGAGATAGCTGTCTAGCGCCCCCCGTGGTGTACATGTTTGACTCAGTAGTAGAATGGAAAGAACATGTGAAAAAGGAATTTAAAGAATTCTGTATAAAAATCTCCAAGAAAGAGAAAAATAATGAGTACTTACAATACTTAACATTACCACACCAGCTTCAGAAACTGTTATCCCTAGCTGTTGAAACCAAGCAGGACTATGCTGAATAGATTAGTCAGATTAAGAAAAAGAAGATGAGAAATATATGATAGAATGAATTCCTTATTATTAGAGCAAAAATCTGGCACTCAAGGCAGAAAGGCAATAACAATTCATTTTGATGACTGTGCTGATAGATCAGGAAAAAGAGTAATGACAACTAAGAGGTGCTTAGAACTGCCGAAGAAAACAGAAAGGTAGTAGAAGCTCAGGTACTAGAGGTGTTTGGGACTGAAAAAGGCACTGTAATAGACAAAGATGGTATATTACAGCTGATACAAGTTCCAGACTTTATTTATTTGCTTTTGGTAACCGGGTAAGTGCACTAGGCAAAAATCCTGCCTATTTTCAGGCACGACCCGGCAGAGTACACTATAACAATTTAACAATATAACAATGCAGCATTGACAAACAATCAGTTTCAGAAGGCTGGAGAACTGTCCATGAAACACAAATGCAGAGGCAGCTACAGTAGCTTATACACCACATGGATAACAGCAACAGTAGTGAGGTTATTGCAGCAAACAATTTTTACAGAAAGGAAGGTTGACGTTATTGCAGCATACAATTTTTACAGAAAGCAAGGTTAACAAATCAGGCCTAGCTGAGGGAGAAAAACAGGCAGGTAGGCACAGATTACAAAATGATACATGATAGTACGGTAGACAAGACATTGCCAGAAGATATGAAAGCGTTGCTTACTGCAGATATTACACCTCAAGAGGTAACAGAAGCTGTTAAATCCTTATAAAATAACACTGCTGGGCTGGCCCCACGGTGCAGAGCATTGCAGCATCACACCTAACCCCCAATCACACTGGCAGCCCATGTTCGTGAGCATGCACAGGTCGCTGGGGGTCGGCCGGAGGAGGGAAGGAGGGTGGCTTGGCTGTCCAACTGCATGACTGCCCCAGGTGAAGGCCTGAGGGTAGGACAGGTCAGGAGTGCCAAGAGAAGGAAGGGTGCTGTGGGACTCTGCAGCGTGTGCACACCTCCATGTGTGCACATTGACATGTCATGCCTCAGCAATGGGAGGGAAGGGAGGAAATGGAGGAGAAACCCTCCTGGGCAGCAGTATGATCAACCAACACTCTGCAGGTCCTCCACTAGTGGCCGAGCACAACCACACTCCTCAGGCCAAAGATGAAGGCATGGGGGGGGGTCGGTCAAGAAGGGGGCCACCAGAGAGAAATAGGGGATATAAATACAACATAAAAAAAAAATAATAACTGCTCCTGGCAGTGATGGTATTTCTAGTGAAGTATATAAATGATACCATGAGGTCTTAGCAGGCTCCTTAGCTGCAGTATTTAAAGAAATGTTATGGGCTAATACTGCTGGGGAGACAGTGTTACAGGACATTCTGTTTTATATACTGTATTACAGAATTTGTTCACAGCCTGAAATGTTAGCGCAATCTACTGTTAAAACTTGTTCGCAGCCGTTTATATATGCGCTGGTGATAATGACAGACTTTAACACATGCCAGCTGTGATAAACGGGCGCGGTTTTACATTAATGTATTTTATTGTCTAAAAGCAATCAGCAGCAATCAGTGAAATGAACTCCAGTAAACCCACCATTGTTGCCATAGCTTTGTACACAGCTTGACACACAGTGACCCCTTTTAATTGCTGATGTAATTAATGTTGTAGTTGTTGTTGTAATAGCTGCTACTGCTTTTAAATACCAGCCCAGACACAGCCTTGCCCCAAGCCAGATTTTTTTTTTCCCTGTAGAGTACCTTCTGTTAGGCATTTAGCTACCATGTCTATACTGTGCTGGATCAACTCTCGAAAAAGTACTAAAACAGTACCCTCTCGATGTTGCTGCTGTGTCTTCTGAACAGCTCAAACAAACTGGTCTTGACTCCAGTACTGCAAATGCTGTGGCATGTGAACTGCGTGCCTGTAACCCACCTCCACAGAAAAGGCGCCACCCTTCCAGCTACACATCCTGTACTGGCAAGGTTAGATACGAAATTGGGTGATATGCCACAGAAAATGGAGTTATGGCTGCAGTCCACTTCTGTAATGTTAAATACAGCAGCACAATTAATGAATCAACTGTCTGGAACTTTAAATCCAATTATAAAGCCAGGCCTCAAATGTCAACTGACCCCACAGTTCTTAAACCCTCCCTGCCCACAAAACTCAGAGGCAGACCTACCTTGCTTCTAGAGGAGGTTGAGGAAAAACTTTGTTTTATTATTCGCAGTCTTAGAGCTGAGGGGGCAGTAGTGAATGCATGGGTAGTGCAAGCTGTGGCCCTCGGTATCATAAAAACAAACAGCCCCCAAATACTGACTGAGAACGAAGGAACTGTAACCATCACTACTAAATGGGCCTGGGGCTTTCTAAACCAAATGGGGTATATTCATAACAAAGGCACCAAAGCTGAACGAACCCCCCCAGATTTCATGAGGCTCAAAGAAGGTTTTTGTACATTGCATTTCCAAAGCCTCAGCCCAAGAGCTGTTATCACCAGAGCTCATAGTAAGCCTCGATGAGACGGGCGTCAATCTAGTCCCTGTGTCACAATGGACAATGGCAGCTACAGGGTCCAGACAAGTTGCCTTAATCAGATTGGATGACAATTACCAGGTGTCCCCGGTGCTTGCTTGCACACTTGCCGGGAATTTGTTGCCACCTCAGGTCATCTACTGTGGCAAAACCACAACCTGTCATCCAATGCACTAATACCCCACAGACTGGTGTATAACATGCTCACCCAACCACTGGGCAAATGAACAAACCACACAACAATACACAGCTGAAGCCCTTCTGCCACATCTGGAGAACACTAAGCCAACACTGGGGTTACCAAAGGAGCAAAAGGTATCCTACTAATGGATCTTTTTAGTGCGCATACCACACAAGCTGTACTTGAACAGTTAGAAGAGGCAGGTTACATACCCATTTTTATGCCTGCCCCTTGTACAGACCTTTTACAGCCCCTCGACATCTCCCTAAACAAACTTTTTAAAAATTACATGAAGCAATGCTTTACCAACTGGTATGCTGGGCTAATTTCCAGTCAATTTTCAGATGGTGCTGCCCGTGTAAAAATCGATCTGAAAATGTCAAACCTGAAAGAAAAACATGTGATGTGGCTGGAGGCAAGTGTGAACAAATCCAAAGAAAGGAGGGATGAGTGTACTCGTGGATTTATTGAAGCTAGAATTTTTGGTGCACATGAGAGATGTCTGGACTTCCTAGTTGGTAAGTACAATACTGTTAGTAGCAGCCGGTACTTCTGTCCTGTTTTATGTTGCTCTACTGCTGCTACTACAGTAATTTTATTTTATTTTTTACAGAGCCATTTGCAGCTGAGCAAGAAGAGTGTTTTTAAGTACAAATACCAAATACTGAGTGCAGTGTTACACCGAGATTCATGTCTGTTTTGCTTTACTTTGCAGGCTGCATCAATTTCTTTTCATTTTTTTTTTCATTTTGTGTAATATATAAAAAATAAAGTGACATTTTTAATCAGCACCTGCTGTATCTGCTGGTATGTGCAGTACAGTATTTACTCTATTTAACATCACCTGACATGCATAAACAGACAAACATGAAATATTTGCAGTCCCCCCATCTGCAGGTCTGATACCCTGATGGATCTGCAATAACCAACACAAACTCCTTTAAATACTTGGGGGTGACTCTTGACCCCCAACTTCACTTCACCTTGCATATTAATGAGGTTTGTAGACATGTCAACTTGAAGATTGGAGCTGCTTACAGTGTACATCACTCCTTCACTGCTTCAGCCAGGATCTCCGTAGTCCACGGGGTTCTGCTCCCTGGGCTTAAATATGCTCTTCCTGTCTTCTCTCAGGCCAAGACTGCTGATCTACATAAATGGGATACCACATACAACACCATCTGCAGATTTGCCCTGTCGGCTCCCCGTCGCACCCATCACTGTCTGCTCTACTCAGCATTGAACTGGCTGTCTCCCTACGGCCTGCGCTCCTATACTCCGGGATGCCTTATTGACTCCTTATCTGGTCCACCCTGTCCTGATGCGCTTGCAGCTATGCTTAACCCTGTTACCCACACTTGTCCTCAAAGATCTTCCTCTTCTCCCCTGCTCACTGTTCCTCTCTGCTCTACTAAGGTGGGTGAGCAAGCTTTCTTCCACTTTGCTCCCAAATTCTGGAACTCCCTTCCCCCGACATCAAGCATTCTCCTTCTCACTATACTTTCAAAAAAACACTTTTCTCTTACTTGAGCACACTTGGTGCTTGCAATTGCCCCTAACTTGCACTCTGGTATTCTCTTGCTTACTCCATGCCTGACATGTCTGCAGTCATACTGATGCTCTGTATATTGCTTGGCCTGCTGTTGTTACTTACTCACACGTGGGTGTTTACTTATCTGTAACCATGTTTGACCTCTCTTTGAAGGGTCCTGTATTTTGTTTTGGTTATTCCTGTCTCGTCCTCTGTAATATTGTCTCCATTATTGTTTGTACACCCCTAGGTCGTGCTTGAAAATAGGCAGGTCTTTTGCCTAATGCACTTACCTGGTTACCAAAAGCTGATAAATAAATAAGTAAATATTAGTTGTTTTTTTCTCAGCCGCAAAGAACACAATATTTAAATGCCAGTGAACATTTCCTGGAATACAGTACATAAAAAAGGAGAAAAGACAGATATTAACAACTGGAGATCATTTAAGCTTATTAAACACAGATTTAAAGATTCTACTAAAAATCTTGGGGAAGGGACTGGTAGCTGCAGCGTCCGCTCTTATAATACCATCTCAAATGTTTACAATTACAGGAAGAAAAATACAAGATAATTTGTTGATACTTTGAGAAGTGTTTGCACAAAGTACCCTAGGAAATGTACAAGGACTTATACTGGCACTCGACCAGGAGAAGGCCTTCGATAGAGTCAATCACTACTTATGGTATGCTTTAGTCAAAAATGGTGTACCAAATGAATTTATTGAATGGATGCAATTTTTATACAAAAAAGGGACTGTGTTCCCAATAGTTAATGGTCTGTGAGAAAGGGAGATAGGTTTGAAATCAGGAGTGAGACGGGGATGTCCTATGAGTCCTCTATTATATCTGTTTGTATTAGATCCTGTTTTGCATGCTACAGAGCAAGATATTATGATACGAGAGACTAAGGTGAATTCAGTCCCTCTACAGTTTAAATCAATATCATATGCAGATGACATATGCCTCTTAGTAAAGGATGCTCAATCAGGGATGACAGCTTTAAAACATTTTGAACAATCTTCTGAGATGTCAATCGCTAAGGTAAACATACAAAAAAGTACTGGAATGTTGTTAGATAAACACGTAGGTACCACAGTAGAGGCAGTAAATTGGATATGCTGTACAACAGAAAAAAATTAATTTTAGTCATCTGGTTTGGGTTTATGGACATGGTACACTACAACTGGAAATTGAAACTGGACATAGCTGAACTGAAAGTCAATAAATGGAACCAATGGGTGGTGTCAAAGCAACAATGAGTCTACATGATCAAACTTTTTTGATCCCAATTTTTTTATATGTCAGTTTTGTGTGTCTCCTTCCGAAGGAATTGATAGTATATTTTTTTAGGTTACTGTGGGACAGTAGATTAAATCCTATTAAAAGAAGCAATACATATCACTCAATAGAAGAGGGAGGGATAGGTATGGCAAATCCTTAGTGTTTTTGTACTGCATTTTCTTCAGTTATAATCTTCGTCTAATAATTTTGTCCTAGACTAATGTAGGTTTAGACTTATTTAGTAACTAGACTTCCGGTGACATCACGGCAATGATGACTGCATAGATCTTGTTGCTCTCGACCCGACCTGGCAATCTAACCTAATCCGCATTGAAGCTCCGGTCTGCAATCCTCAGACTGGTGGGGCCATTTAACACGAATGTCAGCAAAACCAAGGCGACAGAAAGAAAAAAGAATTTGGCCAAAAAGTCGACTTTGAAGCAACTCCCTATAGACGTGGGTATGGAGGGATTTGCGGCCTGCGCGAGAGCTCGATCCCCCTCTGAATCCTCATGGACCAGGACGTGGAGGAAGATGATCTGCCCAGTAAAACTGACAGAGCTCTGGCAAAAATCCTGAGATCAGTTAATAAAATTGAATCCTCCATCGCAGACCTGCACATGGACTTAAAGACGATCAATGCTGAAGTTCAAGCTAACAAAAAAAAAAATTATGGAGGTGGTGGAGTCACAGGATAGCAGCAACAGAGTCCTTACCTATCTTCTACAAAGGGATCGCTTGGTCCACGCTCGTTTGGAGCAGGCAGAGAATAGGGCGAGAATAAATAATTTCATGACCCACAGAGTGCAGGAAGGGGCCGAGGAGGGCTTTGCCTCCCTGGCGGACTTCATTCTTCAACTGCTGAAGACCATGCTTTCTTTACCTTCTGATTTGCCTCTGGATATCGAGCGAACTCATCGCCGCTTGACCCACGCTCATCTGATCCCAAATCCAAACTGCGATCATGGATAGTTTGCATGCTGCACTACAAATGCAAAGAGTACATCCTGTTGGAAGTCTGGCAACATAAAGATCTTAAATATGCAGGCCAAATATATATTATGATCATGACTTCTTGTCGGAGCTTCAGGCAAAACGACCCCAGGTGAGGCAAGTTATAAAAGAACTGAAAGAAAAGAAAAACATTAGAGCACAGTTAAATTTCCCTGCTAAATTAATGGTGTACGTGGAGGGGGGTACTTGAGTGTTTGGATCCCTGGCAGAGGTGGCGCCATTTCTGACAGAACAAAACATTTTGATCCCAAATCAGGAACTGGAGATCCTAGAACACAGGCTGCTGACTGAAGCATGGGGAACACAAATAAGAGGGCTCAAGAGATCCTCCCCGTGGCTGCTTTCGCACAGAACTGCTGCAGATGTAGCCAAGTTGATTAAAAGAATGGACTCAGGAAGCTCCAGAAGTTTACAAGAAGATAGACAAACTCCAAGGTGACTTTTTGTTTGAACTTGATCCACAGGTATAACACTGCAGTGGGATTTTCAGCCCTTTGGGGAGGGGTGAGGGTCATCTGCCTGCATGAATCCCGGGGGGGGGCTCTTGAAGGAGGGGGCTGTTTGATTTGTCAATTTTATTGCCAAATGGTAAAACTTCCACAATTTTAAAGTTGGATGGGGGGCGATCCTTAAATAAAGCCTGCTGCAGATGCTTAATCTGAGCATATGTCAAGAAGTAAGGGAAAGATACACGCAGGTACATTTACCATTTAGAGAAATCCCAGGTATCTGTTTCATTAGCGTTTAGGTGCTGAATCTTTATGAGGGATTTTCTTGCCCAAGGTGGAGCTGGGTTGGGGAGAGGGGGAGCGGGAGGGGGTAGTGCTTTGAGCCATCAGAATTTCATCATGAAAGTGATGACGGGGCACTTGTGCAGGCTACTCCTTCTACTCATACTGATGAGGGAGAGACAGCTTTACATGCCACACCAAGAGGTCTTTTTTATAACCTCTGAACAAACATCGGTGAGGTTGCTGAAACCAGAAAACCCTCGCCTAGGAAGTCATTTCATGAATAATAAAGCTGAAAGCAGGTGTTGCTTTCTACAGCAGCAACACATCCGAATTGTGTTAATTTTTATATCACTGTTAATACAGTTTTTTGTAATAGTTATAAACCAGTATGTTTAACTGGATGTTTGAGGTTGAGTTAATTGATTTATATAGATACAGTCTGTCATATATGGAAGGTATGTATAGTAAGATTCTTGTTATCCTCCCAGAATGCCTAAAATGGCAGGAATATAGGGTAACCAAAGATAAGGAGAAATGGAAGGAAAGATACTTTTGATACCCAAAAAAATGAATAGTATAGAAATCATCACATATAATGTGAAAGGAATTCACTCTCCTGTTAAGTGCGCTGGATTGTTAAGCGAACTGAATAAATTCAACTGCACAGTAGCTTTCCTGCAGGAAACACATTTGAAACTGCAAGAACATCCTAAATTGAGAAGGACGTGGGTGGATAGAATAGAAGCAACTCCCTCGCCTACAGGTAGAAAAGCAGTAGTCACTATTCTCTTTAGGAAAGGCTTTCCATTTCAGATCACAAATGTAAAGAAAGGATATGAAGGGTGCTTTCTAAGAGTCTCAGGTACTCTTTATGGTGAACTTTATCATTTAGTGAACTTATACGCACCTAATGTTCAGACTCACATATTTCTCAGGGACACACTTCATAAATTAGCCACTTTGCCAGATGGAAAGCTAATAATTGGGGGAGACCTCAATGCAGTGATCTCTACTGGTTTAGACAGAACCCATCAATCCCCATATCAAAATAAGCAGAGTTCCAGAATCCTGAAAGCAACGTTAGAAGAGCTGGGTCTCAGTGACATGTGGAGACATCAACTTCAGAGAGAGAGAGAGAGAGAGAGGGACTACACATTTTTCTCCGCAGCCAACCAATCATATTCGAGAATAGACATGTTTCTAATCCCGAAGGTACAGACATATAAAGTGCTAAAGTCGAAAATCCATAGTGTAACAATATCAGACCATGCCCCAGTCTCGATTACCTGGTCCTTATCCAATGAACAAAAGCAGACACAGTGGCATTTAAATACTTCCCTATTGACTGATAAAGCATTATCCAAAAAACTTACTACACTAATAAAAGAAGTATATGATATTAACATATAACAACAATGCTCCCCTTTCAGCACCTGGGAAGCTCTAAAGCAGTAATTCAGGGAGAATTCATCAGTGCAGCATCTGCTAGGAAAAAAAAAATCACTTTGTTGTCCTGAAATAGAATTTTAAATTTGATTAATGCCCTTGAAAATGAGCATAAGAAATGCCCTTCTAACACTAGAATCCTTAAAAACTTGATAAAGGAAAGAGAAGAATTGCAAAAGTTAGACAACTACAGTACAAGGTGGAAGGTCAGCTTCGATACATTAGTCAAAAGTATCACGACAGAGGATAGCAGAGCTGCCAAACTGTTAGCAATAAGGCTGCGCAAGTCCCAAGCTGATAGAACTGTGCCAAAATTAATTAATAAATCGGATCCCACTGCCCCCTGGATCAAGCCGTAAGATATTGCAGAGCAATTTCAATCATTTTATCAGCTTCTATATAAGAAGGAGGACCAAAGTCAGAATATTAGGTTAGGCACTGAACACTTCTTGCAGGGGTTGCCTCTGCCTAGCCTGTCAGAGCAGGCCAGAGTGGAGCTAAATCGCACGATCACTACTCAAGAAATTAAAGACGCAATCCAATCTTTCCCATCTAGTAAGGCACCGGGCCCGGATGGGTACGGGCCAGAATTTTATAAACAGTTTAAAAACTCAATAGCACTTATCTTGGCAATAGTATTTAATACATGTCTGGAAGAGAACCAGATCCCAGACTCATGGAGGGAAGCTACTATCACCATCATCCATAAAGAGGGTGAGCCAAGGGATAGATGTGAGGCATATAGATCTATATCATTGCTAAATCAAGACTTGAAACTCTTAACTAAAGTTCTTTCAACCAGGTTACAAAAACACGTAGAATTATTGATCCACCCGGACCAGACGGGCTTCATACCAAACAGACATATAGCAGATAATATCCGTAGGCTGCTGAATGTCATGGCATATGGTTCACCCACCCCATCTGCACATAGATAGCTCTTTTTTTGGATGCTGAAAAAGCATTCGACCGCCTAAACTGGGAGTATTTGCGGATTATTCTGGGGAGGATGGGGATGGGAGATAATTTTATACAGTGGGTATCATCGTGCTATAATAAACCCACTGCCAGGATTAGAGTAAATGGAACTCTGTCAACAAAGATTAATTTAGAGAGGGGAGCTAGGCAAGGCTGCCCCCTTTCTCCCCTGTTGTTTGTGTTAAGCCTAGAACCATTGGCTGTGGCAATCTGGGAATCAAAGGATATTATGGGTATTAAAGTTAGAGAACAATGCTGCAAAATTTCAATGTATGCAGATGACATCCTAATATTTGTGGATAATCCACGCATTACAATCCCCAATCTGCTGCACTTGTTGGAGAAATACCGAGCTATATCAGGCTTTAAAATAAATATTGATAAGTCAGAAGCCTTGGTGCTGAAGGGTAGGGTGACACCAGATATTGAAGCGAAAATACCATTTAAATGGGTATCTGAGAAGGTTAAATATCTGGGCATCTGGATCCCGAAAAATCTCTCTGATTTGTATGGGTACAATTATGAACCCCTAATTAACCAGATACTCACTGATATGGGTAGATGGATGACCCTGCCCCTGACTTTAGCTAATAGGACTGAAACCATTAAAATGAATGTATTGCCAAGGTTGCTATTTTTATTTTCCACCCTCCCGATACCAATCCCCAAAGCAAGTCTTCAGAAATTACAACAAAAAATAACACACTTTGTCTGGAGCTGGCCAGAAACCTAGAATTAGATTGATAAAAATGCAAGAAACTAAAAGAAAAGGAGGTTGGGGTTTGCCAGACCTGAACCGATATTATTGGGCGGCACAAATGTTGCCCTTAGTTAAGTTACTAAATAAGAACTTGAAAATACAGTGGTGTATTCTGGAACAAAATGCTCATCCGGACATCCCCCTGTGGGTCCTACTTTGGATCATCTTACTCAACACAGTCCATAAGCTGAAAAACAGATGGACAAAGCACACCATGGGAAAATGGATGAAGGTTAGGGCAGTGTGGGAGAAACCTGGCTATGTGTGGTCCTACATTCCCCTACTGTACCTTCCAGGCTTCCCATGCATAAAGGGGAATAAAACCATATTTGGCCGGGCTAGACAGGGTCTGACCACATTAGGACAACTAATGATAGGGGACTCGGTGAAGGACTTTAAAACACTGCAACTAGAGTATAGAATACAGCGTACTGATTTTTACAGATATTTAACACTTAGGCATTACATATAAAATAGAGTGGGGGTTGAAGTCCTGTTGGGGCAACCAGAGGAAGTCTTGACCCAGATAAAGCACATTGCTGACTCTGGCAGTTCAAAACATCTAATATCCCAATTTTATAAACTGATAGATGAAGGGGTTCGGGTTCTGGCAACCCAAAAAATACAGGGGGACTGGGAGTTGGAGCTAGGGAGGGAACTCCCGGACTGTCTTTGGGACAAAGTTTGGACTAATATACACACTACAACAAATTCTATGATCTGGAGGGAATTTAAATGGAAAGTGGTGGTGCGGGTTTTTATCACACCCACTATCTCCCAGCACTATGCTAGAAACCCAACCGACCAATATTGGAGAGGGTGCGGACAGATAGGTTCCCATCTTCACACATTTTGCTAATGCCCTGAGGTGAGGGTATATTGGACCCAAATCAACTTGGAAATGAAGAAAATTATTGAATTGACACAGGACTTGGATTTTGAACATTTGACTTTGGGTGGTCATCCCTCAGAAATTAGAACAAATGGCCGGAGGTACTTATTTTCGATTTTGACAGTCGCTGCAGCTAAGGTAATAACACAAAACTGGTTGACCCAAAAACAACCCACCATAACACAATGGCTGATTAACATAAATAAAATGAAACAAGTGGAAGCTATCACTGCCATGTTAAAATTACAAGTAGAAAGGTTTAATACTTATTGGAACCCGTTCTTTAACTATATGGGTGAGAAAGAGGGAACATCAATTCTAGAACAACAATTGAAAGCTTGAGGGGGGATAAATAAATTTTATCACTGAATCTAAACACTGCTAAGAGAGCTTTTAACCAATTAAATAAGAAAGACAGACTGTAGTTTTATTGTTTATATAATTTTATTATTTGTTTGTGTGTTGAAATGAAAACAAATGGAATACAGGTTATTTTTTTATTTGGATACACAATGCAGCTGGATGCATGACTCAGTTGTCGGGGTCAAATGATTGAAGATATTTCGGACATTCTCTGCTTCATGTTCATGGACTCTCTGATAATTATCGTTGAGTAACATCTATTAAGAAAAAAAAAGAACAATGACTGGGTTATGAGAATTGCTAACTTGCTGTACAATGAGTTCATGCAGACTGTATGTAAACAGTTATAGGAGAAAGTGTATTTTGAGACTGTATAAGTAATGTGTGTGGTATTCCTAATAAACTTAAGTTTAAAAAAAAAAAGACATTTAGTAACTGTAGCAATACATTACCACGTCATGTATGTAAATCTCGATAACTATTGTACATATTTTTATTGTGCCTGTCCTATCCAGGACCTCCTTGAAAATGAGCTTGCTCAATGAAGCCTTTCTGGTGAAATAAGCTAAACTTTGGGGACAGGGTAATTTGAGGAAAATTAAAGGTCAGCGTTTCATAGATATTGAATATGTGCAGAATTGTTTTCAGAAAATAAAGATGCTGACTTTTACAGAAATGGTACGGAATAGCACCGGGAAACTTTTATATAAAATAATTATGGAGTCACTTTTCTATAGTACTATGGTGTTTGAACAACAGTATGGTGTTTCTAACACTGGTGTTGTTAAACAACTATTGGAAGAAAGGAGTCCAAAAAAAAATGTGGGATATGTTATTGTTGTATGTACATGGCAAGCTGAATGTAAAAGGTAATGTGAAGCATAAAAGTATAGAGGAAGGAAAATGTATCAGAAGAAATTGAAACAAAGTATTATCTTTTTTTTAACTGTTCTTATATTGCCCCCTTGTGGCAATTATTGGTAATTCAATGGAACGAGCCAATGTTTTAAAACATTACATACAGGCAATTAATCTTGGGTGATCTTGGAAATATTTGGACACCGTGGGATGCCAGTACTGCCCTAGTCATATTCACATGTATGAAATGGTGTAGTGGGCAAAATAGGTGTCAATATGTTTTACAGAAAAATTGATGAATCATTGAAGGCATTAATACAAAACATAAGTGAGGGTTCTGGACTTCAGGAGGGCTGACTTTGGCAAGATGGGAGAGTGCCTTAGAAAAGCACTAGCAAACAGGCTAGAAGGAGGTGGAGCAACAATGGGGAAATATCAAAACTGCCATCACAGAGGCAACAAACCTTTGTGTGAAGCAAATAAACAAATCACAATGAAAGAAAAAGCCACTATGGTTCTCAGAAGGGGTGGCGGTGAAGGTTAAGGAGAAAAAGATAGCATTTAGGAAGTATAAGAAAACACAGAAGGAGCAGGACAGAGAACTGTACCAATTAAGGCAGAAGGAAGCAGGAGGTAGTCAGAATAGCAAAGGCACAAACTGAGGAAAAGATAGCTAACTCAGTTAAGAAGGGGATAAAACCTTTTATAGGTATATCAGGAGCGAGAAAGACAAAGGGAGGGATAGTGAGGCTGAATAGAATGGATGGTGGGTGGGCAGAGAGTGACAGTGAAAAGCAGGGATACTGAATGAATACTTCTATTCAGTATTCACAAAAGAGGAAGTGGGGAGGTGCCAAATCCAATTACAGAAACACTCTGATAGGGGGTCGATCCCAGTCCTTTCATAGAAGAAAGGGTTCTGAAAGAACTCCTAAAATTGAAGGTGGACAAAGCAATGGGGCCAGATGGAATTCACCCCAGGATTCTAAAAGAATTAAGCAGAGAACTAGGGACACCACTGACTACCCTTTTTAACAAATCATGGGAGGATGGTGTGGTACCTGAGGACTGGAAGAAGGCAGTTGTGATTCCCCTTCACAAAAGTGGGACCAAGACAGAGGCAGAAAACTGCAGACCTGTCAGTTTGACCTCTGTGGTAGGGAAAGTCATGGAATCACTTCTGAAGGAAAGAATTGTTGAGTACCTAGAGGCCAGTGGGGCACAGGACCCAAGGCAGCATGGGTTCACAGCGGAAAGGTCATGTCAGACGAATCTAATTGATTTCTTTGACTGGGTGACCAAAGTAGTAGACCAGGAAGGGGCAGTGGACATGGCCTACCTAGACTTTAGCAAGGCATTTGACACAGTCTCACACAAAAGATTAGTAGTCAAATTAACCAGCCTGGGAATGGGTCCCAGGGTGATAGCCTGGGTAAAACATTGGCTGAACAACAGGACACAGAAGGTAATTGTAAATGGAGTCCACTCTGAAGAAAGGGGAGTTACTAGTGGGGTAACACAGGGTTTAGTACTGGGTCCAGTCCTTTTTAATGTCTTTATAAGTGACATTGCAGAGGGACTGGAAGGAAAAGTGTGCCTCTTTGCAGATGACACAAAAATCTGCAACAGGGTTGATACACAAGGAGGCGGGGAAAGGATGAGAAGGGACTTGGCAAGGTTGGAGGAATGGTCAGAAGTATGGCAGCTTGGATTCAATGCAAAGAAGTGCAAAAGTAATGCACCTGGGAAACAAAAACCCAGGGGAAGATTACACAATGGGGGGAGGTAGTAACAACAACAAAAATGGAAAGGAACCTGGGGGTAATCATATCAGATGACCTTAAGGTTGGCAAGCACTGTGAGAAGGCGGTAGGGAGGGCTGGGGGGATACTGGGATGTGTAGGGAGAGGTATCACCAGCAGAAAACAGGAAGTTGTTATCCCCCTGTACAGACAGTTGGTGAGACCCCATCTGGAGTACTGCATCCAGTTCTGGAGACCCCATCTCCGCAAGAACATAGACAGAATGGAGGCAGTTCAGAGGAGGGCAACTAAAATGGTGCAGGGTCTGCAAGAGAAGCCATACGAGGAGAGACTAAAGGAGCTTAATATGTATACCCTTGAGGAAAGGAGGGAGAGGGGGGGGACATGATAGAAATGTTTAAGTACCTCAGTGGAATCAACAAAGTCCAAGAGGGTAGCATCTTTCAGAAAAAGAGATGTGCAAGAACAAGGGGACACAATTTGAAGATAGAGGGGATGGCTCAGGGACAATGTGAGGAAGTATTGTTTCACAGAGAGGGTGGTGGACGCATGGAACAGCCTTCCTGAGGAGGCTGTGGGTCTAAAACTGTGGGAGACTTCAAGAATGCATGGGACAGACATAAGGCAATTTTTGTGGGGGGCAGGAAGAAATAGGCTGTTGGTTAAATAGGATCTGCAGCTTATCCTCTAGGTAGGGAAATGGGCAGACTAGGTGGGCCAAGCGGTCCTTATCTGCTGTCAAAGTCTATGTTTCTATAAGAAGGGAATTAAAGAAAAACTGCACCCTCATAGCTTCTAAATGTTATTTGTTTCCATGTCAACAGACAACTTTTTTCATGTAGCTGTTAAAGATGTATGTATCTGCTTCAGTTAGTTTTCACATTTCAAACTAGGCCCTGTCACTGTCCTGTGAGTGTCCATTTTGTGACTGTTGAAATCTCATTGTCCCTGACAGCATTAGCATATGAGAACATGATGTCAGATCAACCATTTGTATCATGTATCTCTATGTTGAAATAAATATCCTGCAAAAACTCTCTGGAAACTTATAAACCGAATGGAGTTTAAAGGGGAAAAACCTGCATTACAACTCAGATAGCTTGTAAAACTCACCGAAGGTAAATGTGGTATTTCACACCTTCTTGCAGCTTGTTTCTTTTAAAACTACTAAAGCAGACAGGCATACTGTGGAGTTTAAAGGTTGATTATGCATCACATTCTCATATGCTAATGCAGCTCTCAGGAACAATGAGATTTCAACAACCATGAAATGGACCCTCCCAGGACAGTGACAGGGCCTAGTATGAAGTGTGAAAACTAACTGAAGCAGTTGTATACACCTTTAACAGCTACATGAAAACAGTTGTCTGTTGAGATGGAAACAAATGACATTTAGAAGATATGAGGGTGCAGTTTTCCTTTAATGGATATTAGAGATAAGGAAATAACTTGGATGCATAAGGAAAAGTTTCAAACACATTGGCGAGGAATTACATGGCTAGATTAATAATGAACTGGAGGTTCCATGTTGGGAGCATAAAAACATGTAGTGATGTCTTGTATCTTGTATATGTTCAATATAATTGATTTTCTTTTTTTTTTTTTTATCCTCTCTATGCTCCTTCACTCCATCTGGCGAGCACCTCCTTCGGGCCCTCAATGTCCTGTCCCGTCTGTCCACCATCCCCACGACCTGCCTCAACCCCAGATCGCAGCCCCCTGGAGGTAGCCCAGTGTAACCCTTCGCCAGGTGGGTCCCCCTCCTCCAAGAGGGAAGGCATTGGTTGGGGTCATCCTGCACACTACAGCATCGGCTCCAGGTGCTGCTGGGGTGGGAGGTTGCAGGGCCATGACAGCAGCGAGGGTACCGGAGAGCCATCATCTGGCTCACCAGAGAGCCATTTTCTGGTTTTCTCCCCATGGAGAGTGACGTACCTGACGTCAAGGCGAACGCCGACGTCTGTCACTCCCCGGGAAATTTGAGCCCCTGACACTCTGCCATGCTCCTGGCCTCCACCAGGGGCCAGCAGGTGCCCGGCTCACATCCCCACCTTCCCCCCTGGAGAAGGCGAGCTGTCTACGGATGCTATAACCTTCTCCCCGGGCCGGCTCTCCGATGACCCGAGTCCATTCCCGAACCCGGGTCACCAGCATCGCAAGCAGAAATCCAGCCACTGCGCCGATGAGCCGGCTTATAATTGATTTTCGATAAAGACCTTGCTGTAATATATATTGATGGATATCTTCCATCAATAAAAATGCCTCTACTCTTTGCGAAAAGTGCCTTGGGTTCTTTTATTTACACCTGGACGCCCACCATGACAGCACCAGGATGGGTAGAAGGGACGTCAATTTAATGTCTCATCCGGAGGATGGCACACCCCAACAGTACAGCACTTACCAATACTGTACTTGGGTTCTAGCATTTTATGTATTAGCCCAATCCTGGTGTTCAACTAGAACCCACAACCTTCTGGCCCAGAGGCGGATGTGCTACCAACTGAGCCACGCTGACACCTGTGATAGGCAATGATGGATAAGAGTTTGCTCTGGGGATTTGGACATACTTTCAGCACTTTAATGGTATAATTTTATACTATGACTGCAACAGCAGTAAAGGTTGAGTTTAATTTGGTTAAGAGGTTTTTATTCCGTCTATACAAATAAAATGCTTCTCACTAGTGGAGAAAAGGATTTTAATAAAACTTCTCTGCATGTCATGTGCTCAGAATGCAATAACACCAATTTCCAAAAGTTTATAGAATCATAGAAATTTGATGGCAGAAAAGGACCCTTCTGGTCCATCTAGTCTGCTCAACCCTCCCCTAGTTATTCCTTTTCAGGATGTGTGTAAATTGTATTAATGTTTGTATTCAATAGTCCATGATCAACTGGCTACTGGCTATTTTTCTTAATGATCTGGCTGTCCTTAAAGTTTTTGTATATCCCATGATGTGACACAAGAAGTGTGGCATATCAAATCTGTATGCAAAAATAATTTGTACGGACTATGTGAATGGACTTCCTGAGGTACATTCCTGCATTGCATTTTTTTCTAAAGATAATAAAAGTTTAAGAAAATGAATATTGGGCAGGAAAAAAGGCAGCACAAACAAGGGACACTTAAGAAGGACAAAATACAGTAAGAATATTTCACAACAAATGTACCAAGTAATACAATGAGGTATTAAACAGACTTCACAGATGCCCACATTTTTAATTATATTACAAAATATATAAAACAAGGTTTATGGACCCTTTAAATGAAGCACTGGTGGTAGAGCTAGCCATGGACTGAGAAAAGAATGCCTTCACAGAACTTCTGCTGGGGAAGTCTTTACTGTTTTAAACAATAAAATTGTTGCTTTTCTCAAACTCTTTATCACCAATGACTGGAGACAGAAGTCAGGATCAACTGGTGCAAGTTTGAAGATGGGGAGACCCAAGGGCAGCCACCTGTAAGCCACAGACCCAAACTGAACTCATCTGATCCATCAGTGACGAGGTCAGGTCAACCACCGCAGACTCCTGATGATGCCTCGCCACCAGCCACTGAGCTATAAGACATTAAAAACTCTATCCAAGTCAGTGGTGGAGCTAGAGGGGGGGCTGTTGCCCCTCCTGGCTACCCCAGTGTGAGTAGTGGTGCCCCACCACCTTCAGTAGTCAATGTTTAGCGCCCACTGTGGAGTCCATGACTGACTGAATGGCCCCCCCAGCTCCCAAATGCTCCCAAACCTGGCTCGACTACTGATCCAAGTCATGTGTGCATCTGTACAAAACCTGGAAAAGAAATCTGATGCTTTCAGCAACAGAGTCACTGATGTGGAATAACCGGTACTGGCACTACCAGAGAAGGTGGAGAGGGCATCAGGACAGGCTGAATAAGCAGTCACTGCTTCGACAGCATTTAGTAAGGAGAATAAAGAACTGAAACATCTGGAGATGATGGGATGAGAGATCGTAATGTTAGGTTAACAGAGCTCCCAAACAGCTTTGAGGGCCAGGATCCCCCCCACCCCAAGCATCAGCTACTAATTATATTCCCAGGACTGTCTTTTTATTTAATTTGTTTTTATTGAGCTTTCATGAACATTTTTACACAGAAAAGTGAAAGTGAGATGGATTAAAACAAAAGCAAAATACAGATATATAGCAGGCAGCAGTGTTTTCTAACAATAGAGCATTTCCATATTATTGTCCTGGTTAATTCAAATTGTAGAATAGTTTGTGTCTGAGTCCTGAAATTACCAAAAACCCCTTTATGGGGTTTATTGGCAGTCCCTGAAGGTGGCTCTCCCAGATGGTTTGATTCTACAGAAAAAAAGAGATTAATAGACATGTACATCAGATTTGTGTGAGTAAAATCACATTTCTTTTGAATTTTTATCTGAGTCATCTTCCGTAATCTTAAGAACTAAAATAGAATCACCAAACACTCTTTGGAAAGTTAGGGTACAAACTCTGAGTCGACCTCTATTTGATGCAGGGTCCATCTATTCCAAAATTCTTTACCTTTCTGCTGATGTCCCACTGAGACAGTACATTATTTGTTCCATATTATATATGGTATTTACTGTGGTCTGCCATTTTGTTACAGATGGGGTATTACACATTAACCAATGTCTGGTTATAACCTTCCTGGCAGCTAAAAACAAGGTGAGTAATAATTTAACCGATAATCTCCTGATTTCCTTTGGTGGAATACCCAAATGGACCAATGAGGGTGGCACCAAGTCAGGTTTATCAAAAATTTGGTGACGTGCAGCCCCATCTCTATCCAGAATTCCAAAATGTGGCTGTGGGTTGCATTTAGTTCACCACATCTCCTCCATCAGTGACCCTGTAGGGAGTCCATGTAATATGCTTGGATTGCTGGAGACCTAACATAGCACATTCTGCACTTCCAGGAGAAATCTCTCCACTACAGGCTGGTAGTTATAGCCTAGAGGTTAGAGTAACGAGCTTGCTACATCTAACAGACGTGGGTTTGATTCCCACAAATTCTACTTGCATACTGTGTGACTCTAAGCAAGTCACTTAACCACCTCAGTGCTCCTGGGTCACCCGTAAAAATAGGCACTTGTGCCTAGTAGCCATTACCTGTTTACCAAAAAATAAAAAGTGGCGAGATGACAATTGGGTATTACCTATTTATGCCAGTCCTCCTGGGTGTGTGTAGTATGAGTGTCCACATTCCATATAGTCAGTGTTGCCACTGTTTTCTGGCAGCAGATCTACAAGACCCTTATATAAAGCTCAAATGAGATGTCGCCACAGTTCACCCTTTTGATGTGAACTAAAGATCCTACACAGGGTTCCCTGTGGTCCCTGAGTTATGGGATAATCCCTACATAATTCCCCCAGTCAGGAATGAATTGCAACAATGCAAAGTGTGCTGAAATAGGGAGCTGAAATTCTTGTAACATCTGGAATGTTTTCAACCCCCGAGTGCCATTAATTAATGCGTATATTATAGACCTAGTCTACTCCAGCCTCGTAGAGTAGTACTTACACCATCTAGAGGGAAGTGAATATCACAGGTTATGGCCATAAGCCAAATGCTAAGTATTTTAGGGAACAGCTTACAATGTAAAGACCGCCACTGTTTTTATTGTTGTTGCTGTAAATCCTGAAAAGTGGTGTAAAGGAATATTATTTATTAGATTTGCAAACAGGCTTTTACCTAGATCATTAACCACATACTCTTGACTTCCAATGAGATATAATTTGTGTAGAAAGTCAGCAACATATTATTCATAGCTGGGCAACCATGCAATGCTGTGTTAGGTTTTATAAAGTGAGACACACCTTTTCCTTAAGTAATTGAAGAATGGAGTATTTTATTCTGCCCCCCCCCCCCCCCCCCCAATATGAAGCAAGAGACAGACTTATTCTAGTGTCGGAAGTAGTGCTGGTCTGGGATCAGGGGGAGAGTCTATAACAAATACATAATTTGGGGCAGGATATTATGTGTGATTGCTGTGACTCTGGACAGTAAATATAAGGGGAGCTGTGACCACATGCTGAGGTCTCCTGTGATTTTTTGAGACCGAGGTTCACAATTTAAAAGTTTGAGATCATTCATGTTTTTGATTGGCTAGACTCCTAAATATTACATGGTCCCTCTATTCCACCTGAAAGGATATTGGGTTCTGGTCACCTCTGGGGGTACGTAATTAAATGCCAACAATTCAATTTTTCCTGCATTTAAACAGAATCCCGAGAGGTTGCCAAATTCTTCAATTATTTTCCAAGCCCTGGTAGTGAAGAGTCTGGCGATGTTAAGATAAGGATATCTTCTGCCAAAAGTGCTATGCGATACTCCCTACCGCCTAATGGAACACCCTCCATCCAGGACTGGCTTAATTACATTCACCAGGTCCGGTATATGAAGGACCGGGTCTTCCTTCTTTCATGGAAGGCGCAGGAACTGATCATGGAAATGGCAATCCTTCATTTTTTTCCAGACCTCCAGTACACCACTCAGCAGTGCAGAATTTGTGGGCGCGAAATGCCATCTGTGATAAACTGACCACCATTCTGCTCTTTTCTTCCCAGTGTGACTTTGAGAAGTTACTCCAAAAAACTGGAATCAAAGAAGGAAAATTTATCCAGGGACACACATTCAATGGAAGAGGAACTGGAGGAAGATCGTGGGGAGCAGCACACCATGAAACCCTGAAGTGGGGGTAAAGTCTACCATTTCTCTGGGCAGGACTGTTGAGTGAATGTATTGGCTTGGACCACTCACTCCCCAACTTGGACTATCTAATCTGACAATATTTGATTGTTTCAGACTTTTGCATTAATGCTGTTTACATTTTAGGAGAAATGGAAGTGAATGCCTTCCTGGCTTACAGCTAAGGTCAGATTTGAAGCTAAAATGGTAGAGACCATGTGTCTCCTACTGTACAGGTATATGTTATGTAAGTAAAGTCAGCAAATAATACCTACCTCAAAAAAAATGATTGCATTATTGCATATCTCCAGGAGATACATAATTTAGAGAAAGGTTGTACAAAGGCTGCAGACAGACTGGGAGGGTACAGACGTTCACAGTTTCTTCACCCACGCCTGTCATTATTCCTTTTACCTTTTTCACTGCTCAGACTCTGAAGGTCTGGTTTACCATCAAACATCACCCCTCATTTGCTTTGATATTTTACTTTTGTAGAATCTTGGCCACCGACGAGGAATTTCTTCCCTCAGCCATGGATCTTATATTTTGCAGATGGAGACACAATGGTCTTTCACACATGTCAGTTCTTAGATAACCATGGGGTGGCCCCTTCTGAAAAACTTCAGCAGACATACAAACTTACTGGTAGGGACCACTACCGTTACTTGCAGGTATGTACATATGTACCTGTTACACAAATGTAAAGAATATACTAAGCTTCCCCCCTTCTACCTATATTATTAGCGATGATAATTTGATTTTCAGAATGACGGCCCCATGGAACATGTGATTGGGAATGTTTATAAGGGGTTGCAAGAATTCAATACTGCATCAACTCAGTCAATTTCGGACAAATGGAACCAGGAAATTCAAGTATCCATTGATTTCACCCAATGGGAGACTTCAGCTATTGCAGTTTGCAAAACTATCCCATCTTCCATATGGTGTGAGTTTGCATGGAAATATCATTCACAGTATTTCCATACCCCTGCTATTCTCTGACACTTCCTTCCACGTCATTTGGGGGATTGTTGGCGGGCATTATGGTTGCAATCCGGCTGACCAAGCTCATATTTTTTTATTTTTGTCCCATTCTCCATCCTTTCTGGACTTCAGTACTGACTCAGATAAACCAGCTGACTGGCCCACCGTTTGAGGTGACTCCGGAATTTATTCTGATGCCGGTAGCTTCCTCTGGTTAGCATCTACCCCATAAGTACCTGCTGTGGATATACACATTGGCTGCTAAAAAAAGAAGTTACTCGCTTCTGGATGAAGCCTGCTCCACTGCCGGCAGTGATGTGGCACACTATTATGTTAGAAATGTATTTTATGGAAAAATTTAAACAGTTCAACAGAAATGGTTGGAGCAATTAGAGATCCACTGGAGATCCTGTTTTTTTTATTACACCTCTGTGGATGAACATTGGCTTCCTTAAGACCAAGGCCCCTGGAATTCTGCAGTTCTGCGGTTGCGGAATTTGCCGCAGAATTTACATCATGCCGCAGAATATATATAGTGCCACAGAATTCATTGTTTTTGGTGAATTTTCATATAAATATACTGTTTTTCCATAGTGTCAGGCTTTCTTTCCCACCTCGTTTATCCTGAAACCCCGCCTCTGTGCTCAGCGTATGATGTCATCGATGACATCACATCATATTTAGCCAATGACAGAACTGCATTCTGCCAGAGAAATGAATAAATCATGCCACAGAAATCAGAAAATGCTGCCACAGAAGTCTAGGAGCCCTGCCGCAGAATACCAGGGGCCCTGCTTAAGACCATGCAGAAGTTCTGGACCCAAGCTTGCCTCCCATTTAGATGGGGATATATTATGCTGGGATTTCTTCCTTTGCATAAAATGCTATTCTTTTTCTTTTGTTGTGCTGGCTGGGTGCCCTGTGCTGTTATGCCCCACCTTCCCGCCCCCCCCATTCGATAATGATATCCTGATTGTACACTATCAGATTATAGTTTTACTCAATTATACAGATTTTATATATGTTTTTATCTGATATTTACAAATGTATGGGGTGAATTCCCCTATTCCTTTTTCTTTGCCTTGTCCTCTACCATATCTTATGTACTAGAAATTGATTGCCTGTTGTTTTCTTATTCATGTTCTCTGCTGTCAATAAACTTTAAATATATAAACAAAAAGATGGTGAGCAGTCATAGTATTTCACAAAAAACAATCAGACTCTGTATGAGATAACTGAAGATAAGGAAGGGAGATGAATCATAGTCTGTGTTCCCAGTCATGCATAAATGTGTTGAATTGTGTAAAAGTTACAAAATTCATGCACATCTATGTGTGAAAAGGGTACACTGCACACAAAGGAGCCTCTATGAGTTCCATGAATGCATGTGAGCTGCTTTATGTGCAGACTGTATCATCAGACAGCATGCCTTTTTTTTTCCTCTTTCAGATACCTCTAGCTGGCCACCAATAGGGTCATACATCAGATTTCCCCTTCCAGTTCCTCAAAATGGGCGTGCACATACTGTAGTCCATTAGAGGATGTCTGGAATTGCGGGCTTCACATGTGCTGCAAGGTGAGGAAGAAAGCAACGTGTCTTGTGAGCCTCAGCAGCACAGAGAAGACCCAACTCCTGAGAAAGCTGTGTGGAAATTTTGAAAAGGTCTGACATCACCCAAGTCATGGAGGAAATGAATGGGATCCTCCAACTATTATGATGGACAGGCATGGGTCTTTTTTTTTTTTTTACACAAGGAGAGTGATCAAGTAACTGTGCTTCCCAGGAGTTCCAGCCCGCCAGCCTGACTGCCTCACTACCTCCTGTTCCAAATCCGACTGGCAGTCACCTACTCAATTTGATGATTAATTGCAGTCTGCTTTTGCAATTCTAGCTCACTGTGGCCCAGAGAGAGTGATCCACTGGCCCTCCAGCCAGGCTTGTCTGTATGACTGAGAGTGACAGCACATAGCCTGCCTCCTGAACCCTGGTATTTCCCAGCCCACGTGTTCTCGCCCACCAGCCCATCCCTCCTGTTCCCTGTCCCACTCACCTCACTATGTTTGCTGCTACAAGTTGATTGTTTGTGGCCAGTGAGTGAACCGACCACCAGTGAGCCAGCAGTCCGACCTGCAAACAGCTTGACTACGGTAATAGATTACGGTGTTGACTGAGTGACTGTATTTGCCTCCCGGGAGTCTGACCCACGTGTTTCTGCCTGCTAGCCTGAGTCCCTCTCAATTCCCAACCCTCACCCACTCATCTCACTATGTTTGCTGCTGCAAGGTAAACCTTGTTTTTGCTGCCAGACAGACAAATTTAGTTTGAATGCTGCAGAGTAGAGCATTTTATTTATTTTTTTAATTATGCAGAGTGTAACCCCCTCTGACTTACCTGCTACTCGACTGTAATGCACCTAATTTCATTGCTGTGAGGTTGGCAGGGGTGAATTTTGTTAGGGTACCAGAGGGTCGAAGGACTGGGGTATACTAACTTTCATTGATTAATAATGCCTCCCAGGACCAGACCGCTGGTGCAGTGGTAGGGCTACCGTTTGCAGCGCCAGTGACGTGAGTTCAGGAACGGACTTGGGCGGCTGGAGGATTGGCTGGGGGGGAGAAGGAGGAGGATTGAGCACCCAGAGGCTGCTCTCCTCCTCCAGGAAGGGGTGAGCTGCTTGTTCCACCACTCTACTACCACCTGGGTGACCACGGGTGGAGGTGCAGTGGGACAGCAGAAAGAAGGGAGGGGGGAAGTCGGCCGGGGGACAGAGCTCTCGCACGTTTCGACATGCACTGCACCTAGGCTCCTCTAGCGTGCTGACGTCCTGAGGGATGGGACAGAATACCAAGGAAAAACCCCTGCAGTGCTCCCTGTAGATGGAGCTCCAGGCCC
The DNA here is from genome assembly GCA_016271365.2 of Neoceratodus forsteri. Lineage (NCBI taxonomy): Eukaryota > Metazoa > Chordata > Ceratodontiformes > Ceratodontidae > Neoceratodus > Neoceratodus forsteri. The sequence goes on along the minus strand of JADMNL010000028.1, from coordinate 242,335,912 downwards.
CGATTCCAATGCCCCTGCCAGTACCAGGTGGCAGCATCCACGACAAAAGATAGACATGTTGGGACGGTAAGGGGGTCCTATCCTGTACCCACCTGGGGGGGTACAACCAAGGATCCATGGGGGGAGGGACTGCACTGGCGCTCGGTCAGACGAACAGGATGTACAAGGCCACAGGAGTCGCCTGAAGAAAGGGAGTAAGGCGGCGAGGAAGGGGCATAAAGAAAGAATAAAAATAAAAATAATGCCTCCCACTCGAATCCCGAACCAGAAACTGTGACCCACCCATCAGCCCATCGCAAATGTCAGCTATGCCACCGGGCGGGGGAAGGGACTGTCACCTAGGTCGCATTGTTGGCTGGGCCTCGGCCTCCAGGTCTGCTTGTGTGCTAATTTGCTTATTAGAGAGACCAGGAGTGGTGGAGGAAATATGTGATAATTTCAGTATATTGATTGAAGGGACATAGTATAACACAACTGCATGAACCCTACCCCGACCCTGATTTTGCATTGGGATCTAGCTAGCTGCTGTAGCAGAGTAGCTGCTGGACAGTCTATACCTGTTAAACTGTTTAAAACTATAGCTTGTGGTTGGGTGGGGATTTTGTTTTTTTGGGAAGGAATTTTTGATAATCAGATTTAGAAGAGCGAACATCTTTGATTTTTCCATAATAAATTTTTTTGTTTGTTTTTAAAATTACAATAACATTTTACAGCATACAATAAATAAACTTAGTAGAAATACATGGGTGGAGGAAAAAACTGTTTAACAGTGAATACGCAACTATAATCCTATGCCAATAGAAAGAGAAGTACAAGGGGTTATGGGTATGATGGAATACATAGTTCCTATCTGGTAGACTATTAACTGCAAAATATATATATATATATATATATATAGATATAGATATATGAGAAAAGAAACATTTGAGAGATCTTTGTTCACTCCCCATTTTGTTTTGTTGCTAATCAACTCATGCTCTCTATTTCATGTCCCAAAAGGGTGACCAAATTCTTTCAAAAGTATCCAGCTTATCCGTTAGCGGTTAAGAAATCCTTTCATTGCTGAACAAATAAACCATCTGAGTGTACCATTCATGATTGAAGGTGCTGAGGCATCTTTCCAGTTTTGCAAAATAAGCCGCTTGATACTTAAGGATGCATGCGAGACCCATATTTTTTAATATTTATCCAATTCTGACAATTCCAGAAATACTTCTAAAATAAAAATCAATGGAGAAAGTGGTATGTCTTGTCCTGTGACTTTCTTACAGATGTTTAAGATTTCCTTCCTATTATTTGAATCTTGGAACAGTCCCAGAACATGTGTGCTAGATCTGCTCTAGGATTACTACACCTCCAACACTCGTGTTATTTGACTATCCCATTGCATTCAACTTCTCTGGAATAAAATAGTATCCATGCAGAATTCTGTATTGGATTAACCTACCTTGTTGCTCTTTGTGGCTTTTACTGGCTAACTCCCATGCCGTGTCCCATTCTTCTTCCGTTATTTTAAGGTTCGACTCTTCCCCCCACTTCCATTTGGCCTTATAGAAGAGTGAACATCTACCCGTGAATGTTACTTGTTAAAGTTATTACACCCCCAATTTTCAAGCTTCAGTAGACTGTTTAGAGCAAGGTTAGGATTTAGGAATCACCAGACAAGTTGCCAAATTCAGAGTTTATTCAGCTTTTCCAGAGTAGACTAGTTCACACTAGTGCTCATCTTGAGCTGCATTTTAAACTCGGACTCGGCTGATCTGTTGGTCACCAACTCCTTGTCATACACTGGGTAAACTCAGAGACCGAGAGACTTCCATGGACAGGCACATACACTGATGCTCCGCAAAGACAAACAGCAGCCTGATCTGGAGGACGCTGGTGTGTGTGTGTGTGCTGCTTCATTCATGCTTCTCCTAAAGCACCGCTCTAAAAAAGTCTGAAATTCTGAGTGTTTGGGTTAAGGGGGGATGGTGCAACAACACATGGCTGTTATACGTGACTTGTATGCCTGTACTATTAAGGAGGACTGGAGTGTTTTTGGACTGTCAGCTGCTGATTCACCTATTAGCCCATCTTTGTCAGTTTGGGGGTGGGCTCAGTGTAAGGTTGCAAACAACTGCTCACTTGGGAAGTCAGTGGGGTGCTGCTTACTACTGGGACCACTGGAAGAGTCAGCAATGGGGGGTGCTGGCAGTGGGAGACTGATAATGTAAGGCTAAGCTGCTAGCTATTTATGCTGTTGCAAATTACTCAATGCTCAGTCAGCTCAATGCTCGCTCACAGCCTAGGACTGGAGGAGGGAGCATTTTCCTTAATCCTGTCCGTTCCCTTCCCCTTCTTATCTGAGTACCTAAACAGAACAGCAGCAGAGCATATAATAAATACAAGAAGGCAGCAAAATCAGTATGAAAGTGTTTTTTTTTCTTAGTTTCTTTCTTGCTGCCTCCGACCGGCCCCCTCAGTCCTGTCACCCCCCCCCCACGTCTTCTGGCACTTACCTCTTGGGATGTTGTTGAGGTGCCAGCTGGCCGGGTGCAGTGCCTGCACGGGGCCGGTATCATCCCACCAGTCAGAGAGGTGTTCAGCCTCCATTTGTTCCTGTCCCTTGAGTGCAGAGCTGTATGCATGCAATGACGCCAATGGCCGAGCCACGCACACTTCCACACGTGGCACACCAGGTGTCTGCTCCGTCTCCACCCCGTCTTTTAGCGCCACTGCGCTAGCCTCCAGCTGCCGCTAGTGTCCAGGCATGCACAGGTCTCTGGTTCCATCCTGGGAGAGGAGAGCTGTCCTTCAGATGCTCGATCCTCTCCCTCCCCGGCTGACCCCCCAGTGACCCGCTCGCACCTCGAACATGGGTTGCCAGTGTGGCAAGAGGTAAGGCAGTGATGCCTCAGCCCTCCACACCACTGGGCTGGCTTTTTTATTATAATTAATAGTGGTGGAAGTAAGATATTTGTTGACAGGCACAATAAAGAAAGTTCCAGGAGTGACTGTTTTAATCAAAAACAGGTGCACTGCTTATGTTGTTCGTACCCCTTTAAAACTGTACATACCTCCAGGAATTTTTTTCAAAGGGTACAATGTCCCCTCAAAACTCATTATACACCCCTGAAAAATTTGGACAAGGGTACGCTCTACCCTCTGTTATGTGTCTGCAGTGGGAACAACTGATCATAGTGAAGAGGGGCAGTTGCTAGCAATGCATATTTTTTGTAACATTTACGCCCTGCATCAGGATTATCCATATTTCTTTCCAGAGACAGCACAGCTCATGGATCACTACAGGAAGGGGGACCTTGTATTGCTGCAGTGTGATTTCAGTGAGATCTGGGATCCCTTTCTGGATAGAGCTCCTAACACATCCAAAGGCCCACGGTAGTCTAGAATGGCTCTTAACCACTTAGCCCAGGAATGAAACCTGGTAGATCCCTACAAAACCTTCACTACAAGGGGTGGGACTGTATCTATTACTCCAATTCCTCTAATATCAGCAATTGTACACTTTTTTATGATATCCACAAAGCATCTCACACATGTAAAAAGGGCTAAGATAATACCTATCATTATTATGGAGCATGCAGTAATGTTTATGTATCTCACTTTAGACATATATCTAGAGGACTGTAAATCACCTAGGTGTTATATGGACACATCTGCCTCAGTTCTGAGCAGTTTATCACATGGTTGAAGGAACAAACTTAAGCCTATTTTGCCATGAATCTTACCCCAGAAGTCTCACTGTTGCGCCTCTGGCAGTCTGGCAAGCAAGTAGAAGAAAGAGACTGATACGTCACCCTTTTCACTGGAACTCTAAGCTCGGCCCACTGGACTCTAGTCAGAAGCACAACCAATCAGTATGCTTTGGGCCTGGTATTCCAACCCCCTGCTCTCTTGTGGCAGGAAGAAGTCGTTACCTAAGGTCCCCTTTTCAAGTATGAATCTGCATGTTTAAACTAACAAAAGATATCTGCATCTAAAAATAACAGAGCACCATTAGTAATGCTTCCGTAAAGTATGGAGGACCATGAAATATCAACAGTATGCACTCAAAACTTTAGAACTGTAAAGCACTTTGAAAGCCCCTTATATGAACTTAAAGGGATTTACTACAAACTGGCTGTAATTACAGAACACACTGTCCAACAAAATAAAGAAACGCCAGCACTCCCATTAAAAGACAAAATTCAATTCACATTTATTTTATCAAACCTTATCGAAGTAGCAGCATGGTACGGCAATAATCCAAGATGTCCAATATGTGGTCTCAGTCACAGAACAGATTTCTTTTTCCCCGCAGACATACAAACGCTGTAAACTGAGCAAAAAACACAGAATCGTTTACGTTCAGTGCCGTTACTGGCACCTTCCTCAGAACATGTGATTGACTGACAGAAAGCACAATTTAAAGTGAATTACTTAAAGGGACAAGTACAAAAACACAATACATAATACAACTAGTAATAAATATATATAGTAAATATGAATATAGATACCAGAAAATGGAACAAACAACATCTAGGAAAAAATTGCAGTTTTGCTTATACCACTATACTAATGTACATATTTATGTATAAACACATATAACTAAATGAAGAAAAATTGGGGGGCAGAGGTGAAGAAGAAAGGACACAACAATAATGCATTATCTCATAATCCTAATTCCAGCTAAATATTTTTATTACAACTTGAAACCCTTTTTATATCTAGATTTACTGTATCAGCTAGAAAAAATAGATCATATACTTAAAAAACTATATATTGTGCAAATATATCACATTATTTAATCCATATGGTTTCGTGGTATCTAAAGTGACAATCCAGAAAGCTTCTCTTTTTAATAATTTGTCTTTTAAACTGCAACCCCTTTCATCTAAAGTCACCTTCTCAATCCCAAAAAACTGTAGAATTGAAGGAGAGGTATGTCATGCCTCTTTAAAGTGTCTAGCCATAGAATACATATCATTATTTGTTCTTATAGCTGTCTTATGTTCAGCTATCCGGAGCTTAAGAGCACGTTTTGTTTGACCAATATAGTATATACCACATGGGCATGTAAGAGCATAGATAACTGCTTCTGGGCTACAATTTATAAAATCCCGTACAGTAAATATTTTCCCTGTGCGTGACTATACGAATGTTTTAGTGTTCCTTGTATCACCGCAATGAGTACAATGTCCACACTTATATGATCCCATAGGTGCCATTGGTAACCACATTCTTTTCTCTTCTTTTGGAAGCACACTGGCCCGGATATTCAAACTGCGCCAGGCTGTGGCGCAAGCCTGAGCGCAGCTCAACTTTGTTGCGCAGGGGAGTGGCCTGGGCGATATTCAATGGAGCTGTGCTATGGCACAGCAGCTTTGAACTCGCGCCTATCCCCACTGTACATGGCGCAGTGGCACTGCGCTTGCGCAAGTGGCCAGAGTGGAGCATAGAGATGCGCTGACGCAAGTGCCATTGCCATGCACAGCACCTGTGATATTCAAATGGGGACATGCAAATGGGGCCATAATTTATACAAGGCACATAGGGGGCCATTTGCATCTCATTATGGCCCCATTTGCATGCAGGTGCACCGATCCCTGACGACTTGCACTTGGCGCCCTGCCAGGCAGCAGCCGTTGGGGACCGATGCCCCCTGCAGCCCGATTGTAGCCCTGTAATATAAATGAAAAACCGTCCACTATCCCTGGTAGTCCAGTGGACCCCTATGTGCCCGATCTCAGGAATCAGTACAGTCCCCCCCAAGTCCAATATCCCTGGTGGTTCAGTGGACCGCACTGAGCCCGATTGCAGGAATCTGTATTCAAACCCCCCCCAAGTCCAATATCCCTGGTGGTCCAGTGGACCGCATTGAGCCTGATCACATATCTGGACTGAGTAGTGCGGTATGGACTGCACGCCAATTGGTTCATGCTGTGAACCAATGGGCATGCATCCCTACCGAGCTGTCAGTTGGCAGGCGGCGGGGCAGCAGTGGGTGGTGCTGCTGCCCGCCTGCTGGCGGAGGAGGCGGGGTGGTGGGGCTCAGTGGGCAGGTGGGGTGGGGTACACTAGACCACCAGGGTAGTGGGGGTCTTTGATGAGGTACTGATGCCTGCAATTGGGCTCAGTGCGGTCCACTGGACCACCAGGGATATTGGACTGGGGGGGTTCGAGTACAGATGCCCGCCATGGGGCATGGGGGGTACCGCCAGGTGCGGCAGGAACTGGGGTGGCCACCCACAGGTGGCAGCTGCTGTGTTGCACCCTGCAATGCGGCAGCTCACCTGTGGGTGGCCATCACTGTTCCTTTTTTGTGGTGTAACTTTGTGCAGCGCAGGTAGAGGTTACGCATGCATGACTCTGCACATCCCGGGCTGAATGTCGGGCTGTGCAGGTTATGCATGAGCACACCCACCTGTGCCTCACATACGTACTGATGCGCTCGGTTGCGCCGGGATTTGTGCGGCGCACTTTTCCCTTTTGAATATCGCGCCAGGGCACATCAGTGGGTTGTGTATGGTGCAACAGTGTTGTGCCATGCGCAACTCTTTTGAATATCTGGGCCACTGTGTACAAGGACATCCTTCAGATTACGTCCTCTCCTATAAGAGATTCTTGGTTGATTACTACTTATTGCATTAAATTGTCTATCTCCTTGTAGTACATGCCAATGTTTTCTTACAATATTTATAATCTGATGTATTTTTGGAAAATACTGTGTAGAAAATGTTACTATATTATTCTCTCCTGATGTTGTATTTTCTCCAGCTTCTTTGTTAATTAACTTCTCTCTCTCTCTGTATTTTTTGCTTTTAAATACGCAATTTCTACAGCTTGTTCAGAATATTCTCTTTTATAAAATCTCTCTTTCATATCTTTACTACACATCTCAAAATCACTATCCAATGAATAGTTGCATCTCACTCTTAGGAACTGTCCTCTAGGTATATTGTTAATAAGTGGCTTGGGATGACAGCTTGTCCCTTGTAGAACTGTATTTCTCGCAGTGGTCTTACGGTATAATTTACTTTCCATTTTGCCCATACATTTAAAAATGGTTAGATCCAAAAAATGTATCCCATCTCTGTCCCATTCCATTGTAAATTTCAAGTGTGTATTGGTGTTATTGATATACTCCATAAAAAAGCAACAATTTGGGTACAGTGTTACACCAGATCATAAAACAATCAACAATGTATCTTTTCCATGTAACAATACTTGAAAAGAACAGATTGCTTAAATCTTGTATGAAGATCTTTTCCCATTCTCCAACATATAAATTTGCCAGATTTGGGGCAAATGTTGTTCTCATACTTGTATCTTTTATTTTTGTGTAATATTTGCCATCAAAAACAAAATAATTAGATTCCAACACAGTTTTAGCACAATTTACAATAAATTCAGTAGGGGGCATAACATTAGTAGATCTTCCAGATGTGGCTTTTGATATTGCTTCTAAACCTCCTTCATGAGGTATGTTAGTGTATAGACTTTCTACATCAATACAAACTAGAGTGCCATTTTCATATATTTGAAATTCTCTGATAACTTGACACTTATGGTTAGTATCTTTAATATATGATGGAAGTACTGGCACATACTTCTTAATATGAAAATTGACAAACTAAGACAGAGTTTCAGTAGCTGTACCAAGAGAAGAAACTATAGGACTTCCAGGCATAGGATTTTGGTTTTTGTGCACTTTTGGTAAAAGATATAAAGCCGGACTTTTGGGCTCTTTTACCAACAAAACGTTTTCTTCTGCTTCTGTTATCCAATGTTCAGTCACAGCTTCAGATATAAGGGCTTGTATACGTCGCATAATGAGGGGCGTTGGATCACTAGGTAAACTGCAGTAGAATGACCCATCACTCAATTGTTTATTAGCTTCTGCAATGTATTCTGTTCTCCCCCACATAACCACTACACCACCCTTATCTGCTGAACGAATAACAATATCAGTCATATTTTCAAGTTTCACAATTGCTTCTCTTTCTGACTTCATAATATTTTGCTTCTCATTCCAATAATGATTTTTAAGAAGTGCATCTACTTCCCATTCTACAGCCTTCATATAGGCTTGCAAGGACACCCTGTTAGTCTGGGGGCAGAAGGTAGATTTACATTTCAAACCCGTATCTTCATGTGTAGATATATTACTTGAGAGAGCTAGTGGTAAATTCTTTTGAGAAAAATGTTCTTTTAGCTTCAGATGTCTGAAGAATTTTTGTAAATCAGTTTTGATACCAGAGACATTTGGAGCATTAGTTGCACACTATCAAGTTTTTTAAGTATATTATCTATTTTTTTCTAGCTGACAAATCTAGATATAAAAGGGGTTTCTAGTTGTAATAAAAAATATTTAGCTGGAATTAGGATTATGAGATAATGCATTATTGTTGTGTCCTTTCTTCTTCACCCCCCTTTTTCTTCATTTAGTTATATGTGTTTATACATAAATATGTACATTAGTATAGTGGTATAAGCAAAACTGCAAATTTTTCCTAGATGTTGTTTGTTCTATTTTCTGGTATCTATATTCATATTTACTATATATATTTATTACTAGTTGTATTATGTATTGTGTTTTTGTACTTGTGCCTTTAAGTAATTCACTTTAAATTGTGGTTTCTGTCAGTCAATCGCATGTTCTGAGGAAGGTGCCAGTAACGGCACTGAAACGTAAATGGTTCTGTGGTTTTTTGCTCAGCTCACAGCGTTTGTATGTCCGCGGGGAAAAAGAAATCTGTTCTGTGACTGAGACCGCACATTGGACATTTTGGATTATTGCCGTACCGTGCTGCTGCTTCGATAAGATTTGATAAAATAAATGTGAATTGAATTTTGCCTTTTAATGGGAGTGCTGGCCTTTCTTCATTTCGTTGGACAGTGTGTTCTATAGTTGAGTCCTGGACAATGTGCACCCTAATACATGCTGGTATTATTTCTGTGAAAAAGTGAAATATGGAGCAGTGCCTTTGTGTGTATATACATTGGCTGTAATTACACTTGTACCTGTGTAAGGTGTTACGTACATTGTTATAGTATAGTCAAGAAAGAAAATGAGAGATGGGACAATTGTATTGTATGGTTTAAGGCAGGGCGGTTCAATGCATGGCTTGCAAGCAACATGTTGCTCGCGAAGGCTCCTGAAAAAAAGTTCTGTTTTGTGCGTATTTTTCACTTTTGCGCTTGTCCTTTTACGTGGGTAATTTAAATCTTTTCAGCTGGCCTGGAGGAACTGGGCATTTGGGTACCGCAGAAGCAAGCAAAACAGCAGTCAAAGGAACCATTTTATCGAGCAGCATCTTCAGTAATTTCTCTGCCGAGTCCGTCGTTATTCTAAGCTAACTGCTGTGGCGGATTCAATATCAGTAGTAGAGTGTGGTCCAGCCAGCAGAATTTAAACACTCTGAATACGGGAGTAACTCAAGCAAAACTCTTTTCAATAAAAGTGAAATAGATGTAGCTGGATGAGCAGCTTGGAAGCATCTGACAAAAAGACTCTCCCGGATGGCGTGTGACCTTCACTGAAACCCGACCAGAGGAATCCATACCTGCTCCTTTTATTGAAACATACCAGGTGAAAAACAGTGGCTATAATTGGAAAACAGGGAAATAACTGCTAAAGTTAGGCAAGATGGTTAAAGCGATATATGAATGGAGGAAAAATATTTTCAGAGGGGGGATGGCTGGGAATTAATTTATCAAAGGTTACAGCAAAACACTTTCCTGTTTAAAACTTACTAGAGATGCCAATCTTTGCTTAAGGTTGGGGAGGCCTCTCATTTTCTTGTGTTTGTGACAGTCATTTAAGAGTGCACCATTCCAATATTAAACGTTTCACTGTAGGTCTTTATTTCTGATGAGAAAGATAAACAAGAAAAGGCTAAGTAAGATATTTCAAACAGTTGGCAGCAAACAAATAAAAGTCCTAATACAAAAGCTTCAGGAAATAAGAGTACAGCTGCTGTAAATGTGCGCAAGAAGTGCTACAAACAGTTGCAAGTCCCATTTAAAAATTTCTGTAACCACTTGGGCTCTGCAGAAAATAAAATGCCACCTAAAAAAGATACAGAAAGGAAAAAAGAGAAGCAAGGAAGGCATGCTAATAATCTGGCCTCCACTAGTAAAGGGGTTCATTTAAGGCTTAAATGAAACCCTTTACTAACGATGTTTGCACATATTGAAGGAAAGATTGATTACAAAATTACTATTGACTAATGCTGTCATTATTTATTATTTAAAATTATATATATGTGTGTATGTATATAAATATATATATAATATATACTGTATATGTATGTATGTGTATTGATCTAATATGGTGCGTGCACGTTGAATAGCATGTGCCACATTGCGATGTTGCTCTCCACCTGTTCAAATGTTTCAAATATTGCTCCTACTCCAAAAGGTTGGACAGCCCTGGTTTAAGGTAATCTTCTTCATGAAAATAATTTAAAAAACACTGATTTGCTTGATGGGGATGTCATCCAGTGTCTTAACATCGAGAGATTTAAATGAATGCCTCAGTACATTCTGGTAGTCAACTACCATTGCCTTAGCTTTGGTTGCATTTAGGATTAGAAGACTGTTGAAGAACCTTCCCCCATGCCTGCAGAGAACATTTACAAAAATGGAGAGGGCAAATACAGAGCCTTGTGGTACTCCCATCTTAGTGGCAACCAGATCCAAGTTAGTTCCTTGTACAGATACTAACTGGGTATGCACAGAGAGTTCTGAAACCCCCTTGATGGATGTTATGCTGAGACACAATTTCTTGAGTTTCTGGGAAAAACTATGAGCCACTAAAATAAAGGCCTTAGAGAGGTCTCTGAAGATCGCCCTTGTGAAACCATTATCCACTGTGGAGTGTAATTCACTGGAGATACTGAGCAGGGTGGAGATGGCAGAATGCCCCTTCCTGATGTCAGATTTCATTGATGAGAAACGGTGGTGCTGGCTGAAATCATCTGTTAGCTGTGAATGGATACATTTCTCAATAACCTTGGAGAAAGTAGGGAGTGTGGATATAGGGCTCTACTGGTTTAGGGCATGCTGTCCTCCTTTATGGAGAAGAACAATTCTTGGACCCTTCCAGACAGATGACATTTCAGTTGACATAAGGGACAGGTTTAATGGTGCAGCAACAGGGATGCACATATGATATGCATTAATACAAAAATATTTAGGATCCAGGGTGTTCATACAGGCAGTTTTGCTTGGTCACAATGATGGATGCCATGCACTCTAGGCAGAACAAAAAAAATCACAGAGACAAATCTCTAAACAAGGGTCACCCTCCCAGCTGCCTAGAGGTATAAGGTGGAATGGCCAGTCTGGGAGAGGCCCCACACAAGAAACTACCAAACCACTAACTTGACCTCACAAACCTGAGATGACCTCTGGGGCTCCACTGACAGATGGCAGGGATAATAAAACGGTGGAGTAAAAGGGTTAGCAGAACCTGAATGCCTAAACACAACAACTTTCCAAAGAGGGTAGTAATACACAATAGGATTCTTTATTCCTTCCCTTGAGCTTCATATAAAGATGTTACTGTTTCCAGCTGGCACAGTCTGTTACTTATCCCCAGAATGACCATCTGTCTTTCATTTCTGGTTTGGATTCAGCCCTGATGGGGTGCTTTTTTTTTTTTATACAGTCTGGATCCGATGGAGGCACGAACTCACAGAGTCCCCCACCCAGGCGGTGAAGGGTGGGGACTCCATGGACTTCTCCTAGCCCATTTGTTACATTCATTGGCACTTGACAGGCTTCACAGTCTCAATGGCTGGCACTTTGCAGCACTAAGATGACCCTGTGAGGGATTTCAGAAACACACTCTGCCCTCATACAGCGTCTAGTCTTTGACAGTTCATTCAGACTTTCTCCTTCACTTGAGCAAAGGCACTATGCCCACTTGGGCATCACTGGTGCCAACAGACACTACACAAACTTTGCTAAAATGGCACACCAGCCCTCAGGACACACTCAGAGGTGACATGAATTGAAATTTGCCAGTCACTGTCCCACTCTTGGGGAGGGAGGGCACTGCTGAGTGTCAAACCAGTCACTTCACATATATAAAAGAGTGAACATCACCTCAGACCCTTTGCCCCCCAGACTCCCTGGCACCAGTTTCCTCACAGATCGACCTCTATCACTTTCTTCAGACAGGTTTTGCTCCTGCTGGAGCGGGGCACTTCCCTTCACAGGCTTTGTTTGACAGTGGCTGCCACTGACAGACACTTTTTCTCGACACCAAGCTCTACAGAGAAGCTTTCAGGACAGTGGGAGCTGGCACAGTGTGCCAACAGTACCTCTCCCACCAACTCTTACTCAGCAGTCCCTTGCTCTTCAACAAAGAACACTGACTGCTCCCCTTTAGAATGCCAAGTCAGATCAGCTGACTCAGTCCTCCATAGGCATAAAAAACTGGCACAACCCAGTGGTTGGTAGACACTCTTAAAGGGATATTACATAGCTCCTGAGGGGGTGTTATGTCACATATGCACTCCGCAGGTCAGGCCCTCTGCTCCCACAGTGCCAAACCTTGAAGTGCAATCTGTGAACAGGAGAAAAACAGTGTAACCCTCCTGTCTGTTTTGGGTCTGAAACACCTACTAGTCTCAAGTCTTGAGGTAAAATATGAACCCTTTTTCGCTAGCACGCCCAGTTAACAGGATCAAATATCACACCTCTTTGGGGAAATGCAGTGTAATACTTAACCCAACAGGCACCTAGCTTGATTCACGATTTTCCCCTTTTAGACTCAGTTTGAGACCTAGGTATTTTCTTACCTTAGCAAGATGGTAACACACTTTAAGCCCTTAACAGTTTTTTTCAGAATTATCAAATACTGTCCCAGTATTCACATGCAAAAAATGAGAAAAGACTCAAACAGGATTAAGAAAACCAAAATGTTTACTGAAATTAAAAATAGTAAATACATGCAAAACACCGAACCTATATACATTAATACTTACAGTAAAAAAAAAACGGAATTACAAAAAAACATGCTATTTTAACTGAATTATGTGACTACCCTACAGTTCAAGTAATAAATAGGTGGCTGAATTTACCTAAACTGCTGTGAGAGTTTCTTTTCAGGACTCCCCCTTCAAAACCAAAGGCAAAATGCAAAGTGCTCTCCCAGCTGGCTGGTAATATGTTGTTACAAAACTCCTCCTCCCATATGACACAGCTCACAGATGCTGGCTGTGAGCTCACTCAAACCTGAGTACTGAATTAATTTATCAGTCACATGTATCAGCCCACTGCTCAAACATTCCAATTAATAAAAAAAATATATACATCATCTTCGTAATTAGTAAGGCCTTATGCTAGGGCAGAATTAACTCTTTGACGTCTTCAGAAACTTCCAGAGGAACTGTGTTCACCTAGTTGTGAAATCTAACAGGCATCTGTTAGAAATTATGGCTTCCTAAGATGTTGTAAAAGATGCAGTCTTCTGTGGCTTCCTGGACTTCAAAGTAGTTGTCATTTTGCAGCCTGTTGCATAACAGCTAACATAGACATGACAGGACATGTCAAAAGGAAGCTCTTAATTCATTCACTGGGTCATGGAGAAGTCATTCCTCCTCACCACACTTTTGAAATTCCATCTCCCAGATTGCTGTTCTGCTGTCTGCCATATTTCTTTAGTAGAAATTCATAGAACACACTTTTATATCACAAATATGAGACAATATAATAACAAGCAGATGCTATCTGTCACAGACTACATGAGATTTAAGTATGCAACTCATTGCAGGCACTGGACAAACATTCCCCTTCATCAAAATCAGAGCTCGTAAATTCTCCCATCCTGAGTTCACACCAGCTCTAAAAGCCACGCTCACCACCGGATAGCTCTCACGGCTCAGAAGCGAAGTACTAAGTGCCAAGCCGACTGGCAGGCTTTTAGAACTGGTAGAAATTCCTGTGTCACGCTCATCAACTTGGCAAAAACAAACTACTATGTCAATGCCCTCGAACAGGCCAAGGGGAGCGCAGCCAAGACTTGGCAGACTATAAAAACCACTGAAGGGCACAAAGCGGCCCGCTCTGTCCCTCCCTCCCAGGATCAATGGCAAAGGAGTTGTGCTTGAGGACCGTAATCATATTTTAGAGAAAATTAATTCCGATTTTGCCACTGCTGGGCTAGCATTTGATTTCTCCCCTATGCGGGGCTCTCTTCCCCCGCTTTGGTATCCACTGCCCCCCGGACCCCCTTCATCGCATCCCCTCCAAATACTTCCCATAACTTACAAGGATGTTGAAGATCACCTTCACAGTCTTGACACCGGAAAGAGTGGTGGCTCTGATGGGGTCAAACCCCTCTTCCTTAAGCTTGGATACTACTATCTCACTGCCCCCATCCTCCACATATTATACCTCTCAACCACCACTGTCCCCTCCTGCTGGGAATCAGCCCACGTACTGCCCCTCTTTAAATCCAGTGACCCCTCTAATCTGAACAACTATAGGCCTATTTCCATTCTCCCTATGCTCTCCAAAATTTCTCAAAAAACATATATAGCCAGCTGAAAGATCACCTCAAAGAACACTCTCTCCTTAACCCTGCCCAGTCGGGCTTCAGACATAACTACAGTGCTATCTCTGCCCTGGGTAAAGTCACCAATGACTGGTTCTCCGCCTACAATTCCAAGTTAATAACAGGTGCCGTGTTCCTTGACCTGAGCAAAGCATTTGATACTGTCAACCACAGCCTTACCCTTCTTAGCCTCACAAACCTAGGTGCCACCAGCTCCACAGTACAGTGGTTCTCCAGCTACCTCACATGGCGAGTATAGCAAGTAAAAGCAGATGGGCTGCTATCGAACCCCCTTCCCATTACTACAGGCATCCCCCAAGGATCCATATTAGACCCTTTCCTCTTCTCCATCTATATCAACACCCTTGACTCCAATATCATCAACTCTAAACTGCACTTCTTTGCGGATGACACAGTACTTTATACCTCTAAGCCTACACTTGTCGAAGCCTGCAATGAGCTTCAATCGACTTCCTCCAGCTTGAACTCAACCTCATCTATGCCACTCTTTTGCTCAATGCAAAGAAAATGAAGGTAATGATCCTCAGCCTCAGCAACAACCCCCCCCACTCACGGGTCTAAGATTGGCCATGCAATCATCACAACATCCCTAGGGGAACCACTTGAGGTAGTCGACAAGTTCAAATAATTATGCGTACAGATCAACAATAAACTTTCCTTTAATGCCCACATCGATAGCCTCTCCGTGAAGCTTAAAGCCAGGCTAGGTTTCTTTTTTAGACACAGAGCACTCTTCCCTACTGAGGTACTCGTCCAGGCCACATTCCTTCCGCTCCTAGAATATGGTGATATCATATACAACTACACCTTGGCTACCAACCTCCACAGGCTCGATGTCCTCTTCCATCATACCCTTCATTTCATTAACAATGCACCTCCCAGGACCCACCATTGTGACCTGTACACAGCTGTGGGGTGGACATCCCTAGCTACCAGAAGACTGCTCAACTTTGGCACGTGGACACTTAAAGCACTGCATAACAAACTCCTGGCCTGCATCTCCTCTCTTGTCCATATCTCATGCTGTACTTATTCCCTAAGAATGTCTGCCTTCCTCCTACTGGACGTCCCTAGAACCCGTACCTCCCTTGGTAAAGGTGCAATATCACATTCCCTCCCCATTGCTTGGAACAGCATTCAGTCGGTGTTCAAGCTCACCAGCTTGGTTACAATTAATTTCTTTAAGGCTCTAGCCTCAAAGCATTTCTCAGTAGCTTGTAATTGCCAGTTGGCCTAACTCTCCTAAGTCCTGCCTAACATATTTTCCTCTTCTGTTCCTCGTTATCATTTCTACCTTCTCCCCTCCCTGCTCCACTCTCTTCTTCTCCCCGTCACTCTGCCCACTCTTTCCTTCAGGCCACCTCTTGCCTCCCTAATCATTCCAGTACTGACTTTATCCTCCCTCTTCCTCTTCTTTCTCCCCCACCTTCCTCCTCACTCTTCTCTTGCTGTACTCCCCTTTAGCCTCTTCTGCTTCCTCATAGGAGTTTCCCTATCATCACTCCCCTCCTCTTGTCCTTCACTCGCTCTGCTCTCCCCCTCCCC
The DNA here is from genome assembly GCA_016271365.2 of Neoceratodus forsteri. Lineage (NCBI taxonomy): Eukaryota > Metazoa > Chordata > Ceratodontiformes > Ceratodontidae > Neoceratodus > Neoceratodus forsteri. Next base: position 242,319,795 of record JADMNL010000028.1, on the reverse strand, counting down.
CCTTTCCCTGCTCACTTCTTCCTCCCAGACCTGTACTGGCCCCCTACCCATCATATCACTGCCTCCATTCTCTCCCTGTCTCCCCCCTTACATCCCCCAGCCCTCTCCAAACTAGCCACTCTCTCTCTTCCCCTGCTACAAGTGTTGACCCACAAGCTCTCTTATCCCCTCTCCTTCTTCCTAAGCACTCCTTTCTGCATTGTATGATTTTCTCCCACCTCTTCTGCGTCTCTACTCATTTCCCTGCTGCATTCCATGATCCCTGCTGCATTTTCCTGCTGTACTTCATGACTCCTCTGTATTCTTGATGCCTATTGTCACAATATTGATTTATCTTAATGCCAGGATCTGATAATGACTGTATGTATTGATTTGTATGAACTCCACTGTTTTATCCTATGTATGTAACTTTCTTTTGTATACTCACTTAATGCCAGGATCTGTAAATGTCTTTATGTATCGATTTGTATGGATTCCACTGTTTTATTCTACCTATGCAACCTGCTTTTATGTATTCAAGTACTTGCTGTATATATACTGCCTTTTATGTAATCAGGATCTCCTTGTGAATGAGCCTGCTCAATGGAGCTTTCCTGCAATAAACTTGAATTGAACTGAAATGAAATTCCACCCACCGTGCAAGTGCCCCAGCACTTCGCTTGATAATGCTTTTCAGGGGTGGAGTAACAGACTGAATATACACTCTTTATAGTCCACTACCTATGACGTCAAGGGCTAGACAGACTGAAGTTTACAAGCAAAAAACATTGGTAGCATGAGAGGGTACCAGAAACCAAGCACCAGAAACAACATTTATCATAAACAGTGTCAAACAAATACATACACCCTGGTTCTACAGAATCAAACACATCCTGACATCTGAAACAAAATGTGAGAACATTAAAATATCAACAGAGGGACTGATTGCTAGAAAATGAAGCAGCGCGAGCTACACTAAAAATTGTTCTTGCAAGGTACATATCAGAAATATATATAGTTTTTATAAGTAGAAACACTTATAAAATCTGACCTGGCCTGCTGGCACAGAGGTAATGCTACTGTTTGTGATGTCAATGATCTGGGTTCAGGAGCAAGCCTGGGTCGCTTGAGGGCCAGCATGGGGAGGATGTCTGAGCATCCCAGGAATGGTCGCCTTCTCTGGGGTGGGAGGGAGGATGGTCTCAGCTGCAACACCACCACCTGAGTGAGCACAGGTGATGGTGCAGCTGCAGCCATGGATCGAGGGAGGGGGGACATCATCAGCACAACACACGGCAGTTGCAAGATCCTCCTGACATTAGGGGATGGGAAAGAAAAATTTGAAAACCCCCCTCAACTGAATGCAAGGTGCCGACCACTGCCTGCTGCAGGTCCCGCACCGTCTAGTAGGCTCTCTGCCTCGCCAACCTACACTTAACTGTGCCAGCAGCTCTCCCCATGGGGGGCCATCCTTGGGAGGAACAAGTGGGGTGAAGGTAAGTCCCAGGGAAGGTAGTTGACGGGGCTGTGTGAGGCACCTGGACCGATGGGGGTCGGTTGGGGACATGGAGCAAAAAGTGCAGTAAATTAAAAAAAATAAATAATTACTATAAAATTAGAGTGATAACAGCATGAGGCAAAAAGAGATCCAGAGGAATGGAGGCAGGGTAATGGAATTGCACAGCCCAAGTGTTGCAATCACCCACAGTTGTGACAATAGAAATTGCACTGGGAGGGGATCAGCTTGCACTGGGAAATTCTGACCACCACACCTGCGAGAAAGTGAAGAAAATACAGACTGTTAGAGATATTATGTAGATACATATAGCTTCTATGCATAATTAAGGGAGGCAATGGCAATTCTATTATAGCCAATAATATATTTACCCCCTTCCTCTCCCACACTCTAAGGGGGGAATGTATTACTGTACATTTCATTACTTATCCAGCTGTGAGTGATTTTGAACTTCTTGTACTTTTTGTTGTAATAAATAATTTATTATTAATTTTTTTGTATGAATTTCAAAAAATTTAATTTCAGCACTTGGAACTTAATAAGCACTTTTGCTTTCAATTCGGATTGTACATTTTTGTTGTCTTTCTTATACTGCTTCGATTATGCCTAGATGTTATATGTATATGGAGCCCTCTTTGTCTATGTTGTTATCTCTCTGATTTTGTAAGTGTTTCTACTTGAAAGAAAAAAAAAATATATATATACACACACACACACACACACACACATTTCAGAATACGTACCTTGTCTGAACAATTTTTGGTGTAGCTTGTGCTTCTACATTTTCTAGTATAGCAATCATTCCCTCTGGATATTTTAATGTTCTCCTATTTTATTTAAGATGTCTGGGTGTGTTCGATTCTGTAGCACCAGGGTGTATGTATTGCCCATTCCCATATGAAAATACTTATTCTGCGGTGTCCAGTAGAATTCTCACCCTCTGACTGCTGTCCCTGTAGTGCTCTATGCTCCCTAATATTCTATACAGTGGGCAGCCAAAGAGGTAAGAGGAGGGTTGTGCTGGTCATCGTATGGACTCCCTGCAGCACCGGCGATTATGGTAAGGAGGGTAGCAGGGTGGTGCACCCAGTGTGGGTGGTGCAGGGGGCTGCTAGATGCCAGGGACTCCATTTTCTAAACTGGAGCGAGTGATTAGAGGGTGGGGGTACCACTAGCTACCAAGGATTGAACTTTTTAGTTAGCGGAGAGCAGTCGGAGGCTGGGGTGCACCTCGGACTGATGGAATTATAGCAGGGACGGTGATCGGAGGGTTGGGGGGACCACTGGACACCAGTGACTGGTGGAATTATACCAGGGACTGTGCCACTGGACACCAAAGAATATACATTTAGCTATGGGGACAGCGATAGGTGGGTGTGGAGTGCCACTAGACACGAGGGAGCAGGTGTGCTCCCCCAACCACCAATGTTGTTGTTTGCTGCAGTGGCTCTGCTGACTGCTAGGGTTGTCCAGAGTAAGTCAGGCTTCTTCTCAGTTGTAACTGTGCAGTGCAAGGTGGCCTGTGTAATTTCTTTGGTGCAGCACCAACAGGCTGAATATTGTGCTGTGCCCATATTCATGTCCCCGCCCCTCCTTTTGGGCACCGATCCTTGTGCATGTGCTAACCTGTTTAGCGCGCACTCCTGACCCCTTTAAATATTGCACATGGGTGTAAACCCCAGGTAAACGGTGGGCATTCATTTTGCCCACCGGGCAAACGTTTGAATATTTGGCCCCTGGTTTTCTGGAATCTGGTGCAGGCAGCATCCCTGCATGAGCACAATTCCAAAATCTCCTTTGGGATTTGGGGGTAGTGGCAACCCTTGGCCTTATACGTTCTGACTGGAATGTGATTGTTGCAGACTTGAAGGAATTCACTAACAAAAAGTCCTAAACTTTAGATATGGAAGGAATCAGATGGATCTGGTCCCATCTTATGACTGACACTTCCGCATAGAAGTTCTCAAGGTTGAAATGCCTGTATAATCATGTAGTATAGTGATAAATTTGGGAGAAGATTTTTTTTTGCACTGCATTTTCAGGATGCAGAAGGTGATGGCAAGGTGCTGAAATAAGCAGTAAGTATGCCAGCATCTCGGACTCTGTCTGGCAATTACCAAGAATCCATATTCAACCAATGGAAATGTTCTACACCAGTTGCCACCTCCCTTTGATTACTGATTTTTTTAAGGATACTTTTAAACCACATAGGTGCCCTCAAGAGTCCATGCCTTTATATGACTGTCATTAAAGCCCTATTAAAATTCCAGAAGACCTTATTGGAACAAATAATACTGAACTGTTGACTGTAAAAAAAGAAACAAACCTTCTTGCCATTTTTTTGTAGTTACCCAAGGAACCATGTGAGGAGGTTTCTGTAATCTTGGGATCAAATCCATAACATCGTCAATTGCCATGGACAACCAGGGATTTAACAAATGTAATAATCCCTGGTTTGAATTTTCTAGAAAACTTTCTAGCAAATTTACAACCTCAGCTCATCTGCTGAACTCTAAAGCAGGGGATTAATAAGGAGTTTGCTATTATTTGTGACACTTTTCTCACTGAGGATTTAGTTAACATGTGCAAGTATTTCTTTGACAGAGAGCATGCTGCAACAAGCAATGTCAAACTGCAGATCTTAAATAAAACTCGTGCTTGAGAGACAGATACTTCCTCGTCAGTTGTAATATCAAGCAGACGTGGTTCATCCTTAAACCAACATTTGCTGAATGTATTCACGGAATCCCTTAATAAAGGCTTATCACCCTGCACATTCTGAAAAGCAGTGGTCACTGTTTTCCGTCTATTTCTGGGTCATAAATATAACCTAGAGTATCTGCTACATTGTGATATGGAACAAATGTACTAAACTTCGTATTTCTCTTACTATGTATTTTCTCTGCTACTCCTCTGTTTGTGTCAAACCTTGTAGAAATGTGCTCTCTAGATATGCCATTTATTGTTTGTAACTGTAAACTTGTGTACTATGTGCCATCTAAATGGCCCTGATTGTGCCTGAAAATGGTCCCTGGGATCAGTGTACTTATCTGATTATCAAATAAATAAAAATAAATAAATCTACACAAAAAGGTAAGGATCCCTCCTTTGTCAGAACAATAGACCTGTCTCTCTTTTGAACACTGACTATGAAATCATTGCTAAGATCTGGCTAATGGATTAAAGAGCTAGTGGAGTCAAAACAGGCAGACAGGAAAATATTACAAATTTTAAGTAGTCAGTTTTAACTTTTTATTTCTGAAGTATTTTTCTTTTTCCTTTTGCTCATTAGTCTTCTGTGTGATATTATTGTACTGGATGTGCGGAACAGCTCTGAGTCTGGTAGCTGACATTACCTGTCTCAATCCCTTCCTCACTACATCATCAATATTGTGATCTCACTGACAGTGACATCACAGGTGACTGACCTGGCAGTCACTGAGTGGTTGCTCCTAAGTAGCAGTGATGTCATGGTCAGTGAGGTCACAATGCTGATGATGTAGAGGGGGGTAACATAGGTAGATATGTTAGCTGCTGGGTAGAGTGTTTTTTTTTTTTTTCAGTTGTTTAACCAGGAGTAGCACACTAAGCTGAAAGCTTTTTCACAGGAGTGACCTGGGAGCACAGGGAAGTTATGTGACTTGCTCAGGATCACACAGTATGCAAGTGGAAGCTGTGGGATTCAAACCCAGGTCTGGTCTGCTGGATGTCACCAGATGTGCAGCTCAGAGCCTTAAACCACTACGCTATACTGCCTCCATAAAGTGGAGTGTTGTCCCACACATCACACCTATTAACATCAGGTAAACGATCTTCTAGTTAAACAATGGGAAAGGAAAAAGTACCTCAGATATAAAAGGTAATGGTTGACTACTTTTAAAACCTAATATTAGTTTTAGGCAGTACACTAGCTTTTTAAATAGTGTAACTGGCACCCTGATAAATTAAAAATCAGGTTGGTTTTGTCACGATCAAATAAGACTCTGACAATGTAAGAAGATTTCTGTCGATCATATGTTAGCTCAGAAAAGAGGTAACCCTGTAGGCCTTGAGTCTCTAAACATGGAAAAGGCATTTGATTCCCTAAAATCTGTATATCTGAAGTTGGTTCTGAATAAATTTGGCTTTGGACCTCATTTAATTAATTCAATTGATTGTATCTATTTCAAACCTACTGCCTCTGTTCTAACCAACAGCTTACAATCTTAAAAAAAATATACATGAGAGAAGTACAATATAGGGATGTCTGTTATCCACAACCCTGCTTATACTGGCAAGCTTCTAATAAGCATAATTAATCTGTCTTACCTTATTAAGGGCCTTAAATGTAGGAAAACAGTCTGCAAAGTTCAGTTATGTGCAGATGATTTACTCTCAACCATTAGAGACCCTCAAAACTCCTTACCTGATCTGTCCACTATTTATCTGAGTTTAAATCTGTCTCTGGGAGTTAACTTGAAAGAAATCTGAGCTTCTCTCTATTAATAAAACTTGCACTCAAGGTTTGATATCTAATTGTGGCATAGGATTCAAATGGTCTCCAAATAAATTACATATCTGGGTCTAAAAACAGCACTTACTATTCATAAAATAATTGCATTTAACTTCAACCCAATCCTACAAATAGTATCTAGTGAATTTAATAAATGGGAAAAACTTAATTTCTCAGTTGTAGGAAAAATCAATTTATAAAACTGACATTCGCTCCCAAGATATTCCATGTTATGACCATGCTTCCAGTCTTTATTGAAAAAATCATAGCATATAAGTTAAATACATTATTAAGGAATTTTATTTGGGAGGGTAAGAAACAGAGTGGGCATGGAAAAGTGTAAATCAAATTGGGAGTTTGGTGGATTTGGTCTTCCTGACTTCTTCAGATATCACTGGGCATTGACCATTAAGCAAACAATGAAATGGTTTGATAAAATAAGCACACTCCCTTACGGGTAGAATTGGAAACAGCTATTATGTGGCCTCGGTCACCAGGAGACCTCATGTTCCAAACCACTGCCAATAAGCTATTCTGTTAAAGCCTTTATAAAGCACACAAATTACTTAAATTCAACAATTTCCCATTGGATAGCATACTTCTTTGGGATAATAAACTAACGGAATTTGAAAATAGCACACTTGACTACCATAGATGGAAGAAGGGAGGAATGCACTGTTTGGCAAATATGTTAAACAAGAGTTGTAATTGTATATTGTCATTCTCTAAATTATAGGTGAAATATAGCCTCTCAAGAATGGAATTCTGCTACTATCTACATCAAAGACATCCAGTCATGCAGTGGACAGGTTTTTAAAGATTATAGGGGGATATGGAGGAAAATCAGACTGGGCACCCCCTGAAGACCTCTCATCAGAACCCAGGTAACAAGTTTAATTTCTGGGACTGTGTTTAACATAGAAACAGAGTTTGACGGCAGATAAGGACCGCTTGGCCCACTCAGTCTGCCCATTTCTCTACCTAATGGATAAGCTGCAGATCCTAGTTAACCAGCAGCCTACTTCTTTCTACCCCCACCCCCTAGAATTGCCTTATGATTGTCCCATGCATACATGCTTGAATTCAGCCACTGTTTTTGATTCCACAACCTCCTCAGAAGGCCGTTCCATGCATCCACCACAATCCTCTCTGTGAAAAATACTTCTTACATTACCTCTGAGCCGCCCCCTATCTTCAAATTGTGCCCCTTGTTCTTGCACACCTCTTTTTTGAAAGATGCTACCCTCTTGGACTTTGTTGATTCCCTTGAGGTACTTGAAAGTTTCTATCATGTCCCCTCTCCTCCTTTCCTTGAGGCTATACATATTAAGCTCCTTTAGTCTCTCTCCATATGTCTTCTGGTGCAGACCCTGCACCATTTTAATGCCCTCCTCTGGACAGCTTCCATCTTGTCTATGTCCTTGCAGAGATTGGGTCTCAGAACTGCACACAGTACTCAGATGGGGTCTCACCAGCTGTCTGTACAGAGGGATAACAACTTCCTGTTTTCTACTGCTGATGCCTCTCCCTATGCATCCCAGTATCTCCCCAGCCCTCCTTCCTGCCCTCTCCATTGCTTGCCCACCTTTAAGTCATCTGATATGACTACCCCAGGTCCTTTCCATTTTGTTGTTGATAGTATCTCACCCCCATTGTGTACTCTTCCCCTGGGTTTTGTTTCCCAGGTGCATTACCTTGCACTTCTTAGCACTGAATCTAAGCTGCCATACATTTGACCATTTCTCTAACCTTGTCGAGTCCTTCATCCTTTCCACCCCAACTTGTGCATCAACTCTGTTGCAGATCTTCGTGTCATCTGCAAAGGACATACTTTCCTTCCAGTCCCTCTGCAATGTCACTTATAAAGACATTGAAGAGGACTGATCCTATTACTGAACCCTGCGGTACCCCACTAGTAACCCCCCCTTTCTTCAGAGTGGACTCCGTTTACTATTACCCTCTGTGTCCTGTTCTCCAGCCAATTCTTTACCCAGGCTATCATCTTGGGACGCACTCCCAGGCTGGCTAACTTGTACATTAATCTTTTGTGTGGGACTGAGTCAAATGCCTTGCTAAAGTCTAGGTAGGCCATGTCCACAGCCCCTCCCTGATCTACTACTTTGGTCACCCAGTCAAAGAAATCTATTAGATTAATTTGGCATGACCTTCCTGCTGTGAATCCATGCTGCCTTGGGTCCTGTGCCCCTCTGGCCTCTAGGTACTTGACAATTCTTTCCTTCAGAAGTGATTTCATCATTTTCCCTATCACTGAGGTTAAACTAACAGGTCTGTAGTTTCCTGCTTCTGCCCTGCTCCCACTTTTGTGAAGGGGAATCACATCTGCCCTCCTCCAGTCCTCAGGTACCACCCATCCTTCCATGATTTGTTAAAGAGGGTAGTCAGTGGTGTCACTAGTTCTACCCTTAGTTCTTTTAGAATTCTGGGATGAATCCCATCAGGCCCCATTGCTTTGTCCACCTTTAGTTTTAAGGTTCTTTCAGAACCTTTCTTCTATAAATAGGCTGGTATCAACTTCTGTATCCAGAGTGTTTCTATTGTTTGTTTTAGGTACCTCCCTCTTCATTTGTAAATACTAAGCAAAAACATTTGTTTAGTATCTCTGCCCTTTCACCGTCACCCTCTGCCCACCCCACTCCTGTTTAAGCCTCACTAACTCCACTCCTTAGTCTTCCTTCGGCTCCCTGATGTACCTAAAAAGGTTTTATCCCTTCTTAACTGAGTTGGCTATCTTTTCCCTCGGTTCGGGCCTTTGCTGTTCTGACTGCCTTCCAGCTTCCTTTTGTTTTAACTGATACAATTCTCTGTCATGCTCCTTCTGTGATTCCTTGTACTTTCTGAATGCTTTCTTTTTCTCTTGAACCTTCACTGCTACCTCCTTTGAGATCCATAGTGGTTTCTTACATCATTTTGTTTTGTTTATTTGCTTCACACAAAGGCTTGTTACCTCTGTGATGGCAGTTTTTATTATTCCCCATTGTTCTTCCACCCTTCCTTCCTGCCCATTTGCTAGTGCATTCCTTAGGCACTCACCCATTTTGGCAAAGTCAGCCCTCCTGAAGTCCTGTACTTTTGCCTTTGTATGGCTTGACTCTATTGCTGTGTTTATTGTGAACCATACTGTTTGATGGTCGCTAGTTTCCAGATGGCTACCCACTTGTACATCTGTGATCCTCTCTCCATCTCCATTTGAGAGAACCAGGTCTAAGACTGCTTCCTCTCGAGTGGGTTCCAATACTAGTTGTCTAAGGCATGCCCCCTGTAGGGCATCTAGAATAACCCCACTCTTAGAAGTGGCTGCTGCAACTGCACTCTAGTTAACATCTGGCATATTCAGATCACCCATCAGCAATATCTCCCCTTTTTCTGCCATTCTAAGTATACTTTCTATCATTTCCTTGTCCATTTCCTCCCCCTGAGAGGGAGGTCTGTATACAACCCCTGTGCGGATTGTGGTGCCATTGCCTGCCTCCAAATTGACCCACAGTGCTTCTTCTCCTCCCTGTTTACCCTTTTGTTCTGTTGCTTTGATTCCTTGCCTTATGTAGAGAGCTACTCCTTCTCCTCTTTTACCCTTCCTGTCCCTCCTGTAGATAGTGTATACTGGTATGTTTATGTCCCAGTCATGGTTCTGTGTGTATTTGTGTCCATCACTTATGTCATAAGTGACTGCAAGAGCCCTCTCCCCCTAACATACCATCTGGAATACCCCTAGACATTGACACTGGGATTCTTTTGTCTTACCAGCCCAAGGGTGAGCAGGGACCAGGGAGGCACCCTTGAGGCCCAGTATTAGCTGTCTGAGTTTCTGACTGTTGTTGAAACAGTAAAAAGTTAAAAAAAAATCTAAAATAAATTGCTGAAATATTTTTACCTCTGGATGCCACAGAATTTATCTGCCCCCTAGGGTAGGCAAGGGCCGGGGCACCCTTGCTGCCTGGTATTAGATTTCTAACTGTTGAGTAAAACATTACAAATATAAAATACATTGTAGAAGTCTTTTTGTCTCTGGACTGGATGCCACAGACTTTATCTGCACCCTAGGGTAGGCAGGAACCTGAGGGGCATCCTTGCTATCAAGTATTAGCTGTCTGAGTTTCTGACTGTTGTTAAACAGTAAAAATTTACAAATAACAATCTAAAATAAATTGTTGAAGTCTTTTTGTCTCTAGTTGCCACAGCTATTACCTGTGCCCCAGAGCAGGCAGGGGCCAGGGGACACCCTTTCTGCCAGTGCCCAGTATTCGTTTTCAGACTGTTGAGTAAAAACTTACAAACAATAGTCTAAAACTGCTGAAGTCTTTTTTTTATTTAACTTCCTTTTTATTCAGTTATACATCTGAACATAGCCAGTTGATTGTACAGATTAATGACATAAGTGAGGGACACAAATAATAAAAGTTAATCTCTCATTTTAGCAACAGGAAAGATGTCATTAACATGTAATACTACATATGGGTTATCACCTAAAAAGTGTCCACAAGTTTCAAGTGAAACTGTCCATACATTTCAGGAGCTTAGCCATGCCATGACTGTGGGAGAGCCTGAAAAAGAAGGCAGCAAAATGTGCAACCTTTATAAACATGACTGAGACTAGTCATTGTTACCACTAACAACTGTAACTCGTTCTAGGGAGAATGCAGCGCCTTCAACCCTCCCTGCTCAGAGCCCATATAAAAGTCATAACATTTAGCAACATACAGTAATATAATCAGCTGTTCCCTTAATAACACGAACAGCCCAGGGATTGACTTCAGTATTAAATTTAGTAAGAGTCAAGGAGAAAAGCTGTCTCTGCTTTTGAGTTCACAAACCCAAATAGATAAAACTGCGGTAAAGTCCAAAAATGTATCCCCAAGCAGATCAGAAGTACAGCCCAGCATATGGTGTACTTTACCATGTGGTCGGCGCCATGTTTAACATGCCACCCCCAAGCACCGAAAGAAAAGTGACCCCAACAAGGAATAAACTAAGGTGAACAGCAAATTGAAACAAAGATTCCCGTTCAACCACTCACACCCCGACTTCTGATTCAGCTTGTCCTTCCTCCATTGCAGCTCTTGCTCAGTGAAATTCAGCAGCAATCAGGTCCACTCCTTTCCTTGCTTCAGTTGGGTCATTAAACTGGAAAATCTTGTTGCTGTATATAATATGGTGTCTAGCTGGAGCAAGTAGCGTGTGCACTACTCCAAGGCCCCTCAACTGCTGGTGAATGGGGTCAAATAACTTCCAAGGGGTCCAGGTTGCATAGGACCAGTCAGGGAACAGTTTGATATCATGTTCCTCCACAGTATTGCCCTGGCCCAAGCAGGATCAGATCCTGAACTTCAGAACCGGCAGTCACAATTAAGAGACTCTGAGGACTATTTTTAGACCCTTGCTCTTGGCAAAAATTAATATGATATACTTTCGAATGCTTTCAGGATCAAAAGCCATCTCCTCGGGGATAATGCTGTTTAGTCCATTCTGGATATAGGTAAGGAGGTCCACTCCTTCTGCGCCTTCAGGGAGTCCCACCAGTTGGATGTTCATGGCCTGTTGTGTGTTTTCCATATTTTCCAACTGGGCGCTTAGGTGCCGGGTTTTGGTCATCATCTTGCCGAAGGCAGCCTGTGTGCAGAGAGAGTGCTCATCCGCTTCTTTTGCTGTTGCCACTGCCTCACTGATTTTAACATCCTGGGCACCCATGCAGTTGAGTATCTTTTTGATCTTTGTATTTATTGATCTTACTACCTGCAAGACTGATTCCCAGGGTGAGGCTCACTCCAGAGCCTAGGCCCCTGTAAGGTCTAGTGTGGTTTGAGGGCCTGTTGTGGTGGCAGTGCCTATTTTTGTCCTTGACCACCCGTCACTTCTTTGGGTCTGCCCACAGTAAATTTTGGGATCTTCAGAATCAGAATAATGAGATCTTTCAGCTGAAGTTGACTAAAATCTAAAATTGTCACTTTAAATAATGATTATTCAAGTTTAATACAGAGCTCTTGCAGAGCTGTTCAAAAGCAAGTCCTGTCCCAGGCTTGACTCTCTAGCACCCCCTGCTGAAGTCTTTTTGTCTCTCTGGATGCCACAAAATTATCTATGCCCTACAGTAGGCAGGCAGGGGCCAGGGGGCACACTTGCTGCCAGTGCTCAGTATCAGCTTTCTTTTATTTTTATTATATTTTTATCCTCTGTGGAGCCTGGGAAGCAGCTCCAGGCCCTCCCTTGGAGGGAACTTGGTTTCTGGCCGCATCATTCCCCCATCGGACACCCCTAAATCCCCCACGGGTCTCCCCTCCCTCGTCGCAGGGCTGAGACGAAGGGGTGCCGGCTTTACCCAACCCCCGGAGCGAAATCCAGACATCGAGCGATGGAATAGGGCATGGGTGCAGCCATCATGGAGCCTGCCAAATCCTTTTTCCTCCAGTTTTACTTCCACCCCCCCACTGACGAAGTACATTGTCGACGTGCCTTCTCGCTTGCATCTCCCCCGGCTGACACCAGTGGGCGATCTACGAGTGGGTCAGCAAACCCTCCCTCCCCAAGAGAGGAGAGCAGTCCTCTGGATGCTTGATCTTCTCTCTCCCCTGCTGACCCCGCCGGCCCAGGCTCGTTCCCAAACCCAGTTTGCCAGTGTGGCATGAGGTGCAGCGATCAATACCTCAACCTCCACCACCACAGCTCAGTATTAACTGTCTGACTGTTCATTTCAAACTTACAAACAACAATCTAAACTGTTGAAGTCTTTCTGCCTCCAGACACCACAGACATTATTTGTGTCCTATGATAGGCAGGGGCCAAGGGGGGGGGGCACCCTTGAGGCCCAGTATTAACTTTCTGTGTTTCTGACTGTTGTTAGAACAGTAAAAAGTTACAAACAAACTACAGTATTAAAAAAATTGTTAAAGTCTTATCTCCAGAGTTCTGATGCTGGTCTGAACCATTTGCTGACTGCCACTGCTGGATAAGCAAAAGACAAGACAGTAACCCTTCCTGTTTCTGATTCCTGGAAAATAAACTTCTTTTTGCATACACAACTGCATTAGAAGAAGTAATTACAACATCAGAAAAATAATATTTGAAAACATTATTCCAGTTTTTTGCAATTTATCTGACGAGTGAAAATGTCACACAAGCAGTCAATCAAGTACAGTCAAATAATGTCAGGGGGCCAGCCCCTCCAAAAGTGATTCAGGCATGGGGTGATGTTCGTATTCACTGTCCTGCTGTCCCATTCACTCCAACCAGACCAGTTGCTACTTCAACTAGTGCTAGCACTGCTAGTACCACTACCACCATCACTGTTCCAGTGCAAGTCTCAGCCTCAGTAGTGATCGATGTTGCCACATCATCCTCCACTGCTGCTGCCAGCATCAGCACTACCTACCACACTGCTACTATCACCAAAACCACCACCTCCACTGCTGCTGCCAGTATCAGCACTACCTCCCACACTGCAACTACCACCATCACCACCACCTCCACTGCTGCTGCCAGTATCAGCACTACCTCCCACACTGCTACTATCACCAACACCACCACCTCCACTGCTGCTGCCAGTATCAGCACTACCTCCCACACTGCTACTATCACCAAAACCACCAACTCCACTGCTGCTGCCAGTATCAGCACTACCTCCCACACTGCTACTACCACCATCACCACCACCTCCACTGCTGCTGCCAGTATCAGCACTACCTCCCACACTGCTACTATCACCAAAACCACCACCTCCACTGCTGCCGCCAGTATCAGCACTACCTCCCACACTGCTACTATCACCAAAACCACCACCTCGCTGCTGCCGCCAGCATCAGCACTACCTCCCACACTGCTACTATCACCAAAACCACCACCTCCGCTGCTGCCGCCAGCATCAGCACTACCTCCCACACTGCTACTATCACCAAAACCACCACCTCCGCTGCTGCCGCCAGCATCAGCACTACCTCCCACACTGCTACTATCACCAAAACCACCATCTCCACTGCTGCCGCCAGCATCAGCACTACCTCCCACACTGCTACTATCACCAAAACCACCACCTCCGATGCTGCCGCCAGTATCAGCACTACCTCCCACACTGCTACTACTGCCATCACCACCACCTCCACTGCTGCTGCCAGTATCAGCACTACCTCCCACACTGCTACTACCACCATCACCACCACCTCCACCTGCTGCTGCTGCCAGTATCAGCACTACCTCCCACACTGCTACTACCACCATCACCACCACCTCCACTGCTGCTGCCAGTATCAGCACTACCTCCCACACTGCTACTACCACATCACCACCACCTCCACTGCTGCTACCAGTTTCAGCACTACCTCCCATACTGCTAAAACCACCATCACCACCACCTCCACTGCTGCTGCCAGTATCAGCACTACCTCCCACACTGCTACTACCGCCATCACCACCACCTCCACTGCTGCTGCCAGTATCAGCACTACCTCCCACACTGCTACTATCACCATCACCACCACCTCCACTGCTGCTGCCAGTATCAGCACTACCTCCCACACTGCTACTATCACCATTACTACCACCTCCACTGCTGCCACCAGTATCAGCACTACTTCCCACACTGCTACTACCGCCATCACCACCACCTCCACTGCTGCGCCAGTATCAGCACTACCTTCACACTGCTACCATCACCATCACTACCACCTCCACTGCTGCTGCCAGTATCAGCACTACCTCTGACACTGCTACTACCGCCATCACCACCACCTCCACTGCTGCTGCCAGTATCAGCACTACCTTTCCACATTGCTACTATCACCATCACTACCACCTCCACTGCTGCTGCCAGTATCAGCACTACCTCCCACACTGCTACTACCACCATCACCACCACCTCCACTGCTGCTGCCAGTATCAGCACTACCTCCAATACTGCTACTACCACCATCACCACCATCCACTGCTGCTGCCAGTATCAGCACTACCTCCCACACTGCTACTACCGCCATCACCACCACCTCCACTGCTGCTGCCAGTATCAGCACTACCTCTCACACTGCTACTACCGCCATCACCACCACCTCCACTGCTGCGGCCAGTATCAGCACTACCTCCCACTGCTACTACCACCATCACCACCACCTCCACTGCTGCTGCCAGTGCCATCATCATCACCACCTCTGTTACTACTAACACCATAACCATAACTACCACCAAATCCATCAATACCACCATGACCACAGTTCATGATAGAAATACTCAGCCATGGGCTTCGCGGATAAATCCAAGCAGTTCTTCCTAGCATGATGAGGACAATGAGGCAATGCCTTCTGGCTCAGAATATGCTCCTACCCATGAGAGAGGAGATTACAAAAAGGATGGCATGTCACCTCTGCCCCACTGTTGTGAGAGTTCTTCCGGAAAGTCCTAAATAGATTCTTTAAAACCCCAACAGTCACTCAGTATTATAACCCAGCTAATAAAGAGGACTGTTGGAGGGAGTGCGGTGACATTGGAAGCCACTGGCACACGTTTTGAGGCTGTACCAAGATAAGACAGTTCTGCGAACAAGTTCATGAGGCGGCACAGCAGATTACAGGGACATGGACACCACTGGTATTTTCTGAATGGGTGCTAGGATTTCCTAGTGTGGTTCAGTTGGGGGCAGACAAAAGAAAAATCATGCTTATTTTGTTGGCCTCTGCATTGAAATGCACTACATCACACTTGCTGCAACCAGGTATCCCCACAAAGCAAGAATAGAGAAGTAGAATAAGGAAAGTATATGATATGGAGCCGATGACGGCCAAATTGAATCTAGTAAAGGACAAACATTTGCAGAGATGGAAGGGCTGGATAGAGTGGAACTCCAGTAAAGAAGGGGAGGCTGAGGAGGGAGAAGGGGGGTGCTCAGCATAAGGTAAGTGAAGAGTTACAAAGGGGGTCAAAACAGCTACAGATTCAAAAAATGTCAACCACAGTGGAGCCTGTGGAGCGGTCCAATTTCAGGATAGTTGGGGGGGAAGTGCACCAGTTAGTCATGATTATTTATTTGATTTACCAGGAAAGTGGACCGGATCAAAGACCCGTTTTCAGCCATGCCTGGGGAAGGGGGAAATACAGTAAGAACACAGACAACTATCCAACACATTACAACAAACGTAATTAAAATCACAATAAATTATGCAATATACAAATTGTGGTGTCTCCACACTTCTATACAATATTTACAAAGCGTGAATATATTCTATATTACAAACTTCAAGTATTGTCATTATGACAGCAAACTGACTGGGTCTCCAGGTAATTTCTTACCCCATTTTTGGAAAACGTTTTTCTCTGTGTTTACTTCTGTCCCCATTTTTATTAAATTATTTAGGAGTTTAGGATTATAATTCGTTATTGAGCATTCGGCGATCTTTGTTTTTATCTTGCTTTCTTGAAGCAAATTTAAAGATGTAACCCTTAATATTTTTGTTTTGCTAACCCTTTTAAATCTATCATTTATTACCTTTGGAGTTTCTAATCTCAAGAGTATTATGGATGAACATTAACACTGAGTATAATACCCTCTGTCCAGGTGGCAAAGTCCCAACATTTTTATACAGACTACAATGATGATCCTGTTTTCAACAATCAGTTATAAATCATAAAATGTTATTAAATAGCCAGCCCAGTGGCACTGAGGGTTGAGGCGCTGGACACCACACCTTATGCCACGCCAGCGACCCAAGGTCGGGAGTGACCTTGGGTTGCGGAGGTTAACAGGGAAGGAGATGATCAGGTGTCTGAAGGACTACTCTCCTCCTCTCTTCTCCTCTCCTGGGGAGGGGAAGTTTGTCAACTCGCTCCTTGGCTGCCCCCTAGTGGAGGCCGGAGGGCAGTGCTGGAGGTCGGGAGACACAGAAGCTTGATTACGTGACGTGCGCGTGCCTCCACACATGCATGTTCATGCCATTGGGAGGAGGGGGTGTATGGGAAGAAAATGGAAAAACAAGAACACAAAAAATAATACAGAAATGAAATGTTATTAAATGTAACTATATATATTTGTAATAAGGCTACCTAGTAAAGCAGGGGGTTGGGGTAACGTAAGATTTGTCTGGCATGGGGTACACTGTGGAGCAGCCAATATGGCTGATGTAATTTAGTATTGCTTCAGTTTCTTGAGAAAACTAAAATTTCTGCCATTCCGAGGGTCTAGACGCCTGTTTAAAATTGCTCTGCAAGATAGAACTAACAATCTGGAACCAAAATGGGTCCAAAGTGGAACCAAAAACAGTCTGCACAAGGACTGGATCCTTTTCTGACAGCTGCTTCTTTCACAAAAGGATCAGGGGCTGTGCTGGAGCCTAGGGTTCCGAACTACCTACGGCCCAAATCCTGGCGATGCTGCAGAAGATTCAGAGCACTGGAGAGGACACTAACAAACAGCTGGCAACTCTTGAGACAAAAATGACAGAGAATGATGTCAAAATAAAAGAAAATGCCATGGCAATACAGGGACTGTCGGATGAGGTGAGCAGACAAGCAAAACGCAATACCGCCTTTGTTTGGGACCTACAGTACCTACGTGCTAAAGTGAAGTCTTTGGAAAACTTCCAGCGACAGAACAATGTGCGCGCAGTGGGAGTTCCACCTCATTTTGCAGGTGCCATAAATCTAATGTCCTCTCTAGAAAGAATGATATTCACTGGCCTGCAATTATTGCCTACAGATACTGGGGTACACATAGTCAGAGCCTTTACAATCCCCCAAAGAGCTTGCACACATGAAACAGACGTTTCTGGACTGCTCACCGCCACTGCCACCCTTTCTACTGCAGAGGCATGCATTTTACTACTGCAGATGGACAGAAAACAGGGTGACATCACCTGGGAGGATAGCAAGCTTGGCTTTTTTTCAGATATATCTTCCCAAACACAGACCGGGAAAAAAAGAGTTACAGGTAATTAAAAAATCATTGTTGGAAAACAAGGTTGCGGTGCAACTTCTGTTTCCCACTCATCTGCAGATTAAAGGAAAACTGCACCCTCATATTTTCTAAATGTCATTTGTTTCCATGTCAATAGACACCTCTTTTCATGTAGCTGTTAAAGATGTATGCAACTGCTTCCGTTAGTTTTCACACTTCATACTAGGCCCCGTCACTGTCCTGGGAGGGTCCACTTCATGGTTGTTGAAATCTCATTGTTCCTGAGAGCTGCATTAGCATATGAGAATGTGACGTGTAATCAACCTTTAAACTCCCCAGTATGCCTGTCTGCTTATGTAGTTTTAAAAGAAACAAGCTGCAAGAAGGTGTGAAATACCACATACCTTCAGTGAGTTTTACAAGCTATCTGAGTTGTAATGCAGGTTTTTCCCCTTTAAACTCCATTCGGTTTATAAGTTTCCAGAGAGGTTTTGCAGAATATTTGTTATTTCAGCATAGAGATACATGATATCAATGGTTGAAATTATATCATGTTTTCATATTTAATCTATAAATAAAGAGTATTAAAAAGAAGATTTGTCTGGCATTGATGAAAGCAGTATCAGTAGTAAGTAGCAGCAAGCCTGACTGGTTCTATAGTGGAGGAATAATGGTTTGGAATGCAAATCCAGCTCATTTTTAATGGAAAAGAACGGGCAACCCAGTTCTGGTTGTTTTTTCCTTTTTCTTTTTTTCCTTTTTTTCCTTGCTCAGTTGGTGCTTCTTATGCAACAGGCTTTAATAATTGATTTTTTTATCAATAACATTTTTACTGTGATAACAAGACACACATTACAATAATGATTACTCAACAAGCAAAATACATAAATATAAGACTAATTTAAAAAATCTTAGAATGAGTACAGTGAACCACTTGGCATAAATAAGGCCTGTAATCACACATTACGTACATTAGTGATTTAGACCAAGATCTTTAAAATGCCTTTTTTTGATACTTAGATACATCAGGAAAAAAAATTATACTGTGAAGATTGACTGTCAAACCAATATTTCCATTTACTAACCTGTTATCCAGAAACATTGATAACGTTAAAGGAATTTCTATGCATATCAATGAAGGAACGAAGATAGGAAAAGAAAAGCGATAAAGGGGGAAAAGACGCAGTGACAGAACAGTGCTAGACTACTCCGCATGAACAATGGCAGAGAAGGCAGTATACCAGGGGGCGTCTAATAGGGGACCGGTAAATGTGTATTACTAAGACACCTGCCAAGTTTATGTGTTGGAAGAACCTGAACTAATATCCAGGGTAACTCCACAAAACAGGCTGTAAATAGTTCCACATTTACTATCAAATTTGTGACCTAACCCATTCATGTATAGAGCAAGCATTTCAGGCCTAATGATTTCAAGAAACTGATATTTTCATTCAAGAAAGGAAGGGGCTTTGTCTTCCAACCAATATTTAAGTAAAATGTTTCTAACAGGAGCACCAATAAGTAGCAGAGAATATTTTTGTTCCTGATACCAATGCCTATTTTCCTCAAGATGTCCTAAGATACAAGTCTCAGGATTAATCCAGTTGTGAGGTTGCAGGACATTATGGAATACGTGCCTTACCCCACACCATAACGGTTGCATGGCAGGGCACTGCCAAAACATGCAGCAGAGAACCTCTTCCTGACTTGCATTTTGCACACTTCGCATCTATTCTGATGCCCATCTTGTGCATGTACACTGGCGTAAGGTACAAATTGTGCAACGTTTTAAAGTGTAATAGTCTAAGGTTACCTGTTCTGAAGGCTTTTAATGAAAAATCCCACATAACATTCCAGTACCATTCATCAGTACTCACTTTCAGTTCTCTGCTCTGCCATTTTATGGGGTCTTCAAGTAGAGGCCTGGAATGTAGAAAAAGAAAGTTATATACGGAAGAGATAGAGGGTGATAGATGTAAAATCCCCAAGAAATGTTTAGTCACATCATTAGTTTCCAACTCCAGGACCTGAGATGCATTAATGGCCTCCCTAGTAGTTACAATAAGCTTCCTCTGTCAGTAAAGCACCCACCTCCATAATACCTTGAATCTTAGAAATACCATGTTGTTCCCGCTCTATATTTTGTAACATATTCCCATTGAAAAGTAAATTACTATTAGACTACAGAAGTTGCAGTCTAGAACTGGGAAGAACTAGTTTAATCAGCCGTTTATGTGCCCCAATATTTTAAATGAGTTTGATACGCTCTTAAGAGCTCTGTATTTCACATTTTTTGGAGTACAAGAGGGAAGATAATTTGACATCTTGAAATCTGCATATATTAGTTTCAATTTTTTTCCAATCCATTGATAGAAAATGTTTGAACCAGAGGGAAGCCAAAAAGCAAGTTGTGAAGACCTGGCCTCAAAGTAATATAGGAGTATGTCAGGTGCCTTAAGACTGCCCTTGTCCTTATGCCTAGTAAACTTATGATACACCAGCCTAATCTTTTTATACTCCCAAATAAACCTAGAAATATTAGAATTTAGATCTTCTAAGTATTGTTTATTTATGTGTGCCAGTATCATGATGAAGTAATACAATATTCTAGGCAGAATATTCATTTTTATTGCATCTAAATGGCCCCATGTTCTTAGTGGTAATTTATGCCATTTGCCCAATGAATCCAAGATCTCTGTTTTGAGACTATGTAAGTTCTTAGAAATAGTCTTAGCTGTGTTTCTGTAAGTACAAATGCCAAGATATTCAATAGATTCCTGGGCCCATGCAAGTCCAAGCCCAAGTATGTTTCCTTTGACACAGCATTTGTTAAGGGGGAGAAAGACTGTTGTCTTCATATTTAGCTTGAAGCTGAAAGCTTACCAAAAGCTTGAATAAGTAAGTAAGCATTAATCTCTGATGAAGGAGACTTCTGCTGGGGAATTAATTCATGGTTGGGGGGGGGTTGTGGCACGAGGCCTTGCCCGAGTGCCTACAACTACCCAACCATGCATTAATTCCCCAGTAGAAGCTGACTCCGGAGGACATTAATGCATTTGTAACACAGGAATACTTGCGTTGTTATTTAAGGTTTTGCTGTTCTGTTTGGCTTTGTGTCGGTGCATTGAGATCCTCCGTATTTGCCGTGATGCGTGTTCTGTTTGCTGCTGTGACACCTAGTGGTGCTAGAGCTTGATCCGGTGACCCCATGAACAATAATTGGAGCGGTCCTTACTGGGGAATTAACCACCGCTCCAACTTTGGTCATGTGTTGTATTTGATTCAATGAGATTCCTCTATTTGCTGTTTCTGTTTGATGCCGTGTTATAACCTGTAATATTCCAGGAATGGATTTTGTGGACCTGGATAAAGCAACCAGCAGATAATCTGCCAAGGCTGAAACCCGCACTTCTTTTCCGCTAGTCAAAATTCCCTCCACCTCAGAAACCTCATTCAGTTTCTTCCCCAGGGGGTCTATGGCTAGATTAAACAGCAACGGTGAAAGGGGGCAACCTTATTCAGTGCAGAGGTAGGATTTTGATCCAGTAAACAAATCTAACCCACGAATTTACTGGGCAATTTATAAAATTTTAGCACATTAAATATATGAAATCAGGAAATTGAAAAGGAATTAGCTGAATCAGATTCGACAGAGCTGTGGGTATCCTGGTCTAAACTCAAGATGGAGTTTAATGAATTACAGTTGAGGCAGAATTTGCGGTAAGGAAGGTGAAATTAAACTACATTGATATCTGCCCTAGGGCTTCAAAAATACTTGCGATATGCTTAAAACAGAATACTGGCTCCACTGCAATATCTTATATTAAATCTCTATCAGATGACAGTATTCTTACTGGACATAAACAAATAAATGATGATTTTTTTTTTAATTTTATAAGGGTATTTATGAGGCAGAACCCACTGACACCAGCTTTACGCTTCCCCAATTTCTCCAGAATATAGATGTACCTCACATTAACGTGAACTTCACTTCTAGACTAGATTCCGATATTTCTGAGGATGAAATATTAACTGGCATCAGCTATTTAAAGAAAAACAAAAACCCTGGTCCTGACGGGTGTTCTGTGAATTTTTATCAAACCTTTGCAAAGAATGTTGCCCCTTCCCCTTCTTAAGGAAATATTTATGGAAGCCTTAGATAAGGAAAAAACTCTCCCACAAGCAGGCTAGAGGGTTTATAACTCTAATTCACAAACCAGGAAAGGACCCTCAGTGCTGCAATAGTTATAGGATAATTTTATTAATTAAACTGCTAGTGTACTGTCTAAAACTAATACTAGATTTTAAAAGCAGCCAACAATTACCTTTTATATCTGAGGCACCTTTCCTTTTCCCCTTTAATTAGAAGACTGTTTACCTGATGTTAGCAGGTGTGATGTGTGGAGCAGCTCTTAGCCTGGCAGCTGACATATCTTGCTCTACTACCCCACACTACATCATCAGCATTGTGACCTCACTGCTACTTAGGAACAGCAATTGAGTGACTGCGAGGTCATCTGTGATGTCACAGGCAGTGAGATCACAATGCTGATGATGTAGTGTGGGGCAGTAGAGTCAGATATGTCAGCTGCCAGGCTAAGAGCTGTTCCACACATCCAGCACACTATTATCACACAGAATACTTTTTGGTGAGCAAATGGAAAAATAAAAATATTTCACAAATAAAAAGTTACAGCCATAGCAGCAGCTAGGGTGAAGCAGCGGAGGGAGAAACAAAGGGACTTGGAGGAACAAATCAGGAATTTAGAAACACAACAATAGATAAGGATAGACAGACAGTGGAAGATAACTTTTGAAACTGTGAAAGGAACTCGGTACACTCCTGGACCTCAAGGTTGAAAGAAATTTGCAGTTCCTTAAACAGCATTATTATGAAGGAGGACCTAGGGCTATTAAATTGTTAGCATGCAGATTGAGGGCAAGGAGGGCTAAGGCCCAGATCACAAAGATACACCTCCCAGGGAAAGGTAAACCAATAACAGAAACCAAAAAAATATTAGATGCCTTCACAAAATACTATGCAGAATTATATACCCCAGCACCAGACACCCCCAGGGAAAAAATAGACAATTACCTAACAAAGCTAACCTTACTTAAAGTAACAGAGGAACAGGCCCAAGCTTTAATAAATCCCATAACAACTGAGGAGATACTGAGGGCACTAGGAAAAGGTAAGATGGGAAAATGCCTGGGCACAGACAGGTTCCCCATAGAATTTTATAAAAAATTTCAGAAACCTATAGTATCACAACTGCAAAAGGTATGCCAGGAGGTAATGGGGTGAATGGAAGGGTTCCTTCCTCTTGGACCCAAGCAGTGATTTCTGTAATACCCAAACCCAGGAAGGATCCAACAAAATGTACATTGTATAGGCTCATATTGATATATATATGCATATATATATATATATATATATATATATATATATATATATATATATTAACTTTCTGTTTATTGTTTTCACAGATAAAAAATACAGTAAGAATCCTCATGCGAGAGGATCAGCAGAAGCATCTTCACAATTTTTGGGGTAACATAAAACTTACTCTTACATTCTTGAACAACAGGAATGGGGGGGAACATATAGTTAGGTGATAAAAACACCATAAGTCCCAAAATGTCCAATATTGCCTGCCGCTTCATGGCTGAGGTCAACATCCAATAGGTAAGTGTCACAGGAATGTAACTGCACTTACCAGTAGTGTGTATTGGCCTTATAATAAGAAAATAGTTAAAGGTATAAATGCCCCACTTAAACTCCACAGTATACCCCACTACTACCACGTGTATACTCAAAAAGAACAGTGAGCACATATCCATATTAAATGCGGACTATAAACTATTCACCTCAATATTAGCTAAAAGACTGGAATCCATCATCCCTATAACAGTCAGCATAGATCAAACAGGCTTTGTTATGGGCAGACAGGCTGCAGATGATATAAGAAGGGTCATGAATGTAATAGATTACATAAAGACCTCCAAAACAAAAGCAGTGATCATGTGTCTAGATGCAAAAAAGGCTTTTGATAAAGTAGGATGGTCCTGTCTCCAGGGAGTTTTATCTGGCTTAGGCCTGGGAGAACAGTTACAAAGGATCATCCAGAGGTTGTATGAAAAGCCATCTGCATACATAAGTGAAAATGGACATATATCCCCGGGAATAAAATTGGGCAGAGGTACCAGGCAGGGATGCCCTCTTTCCCCTCTGCTCTTCGCACTTTATGTAGAACCCCTTGCACAGTGCATTAGATAGGATGCAGAGGTGAAGGGGGTAAAAATAGGACCGAGAGAGCAGAAGATGATGTCTTTCTGCTTCTGACTAATCTGGAGGATTCCACCCCTGAACTGATGTCTCAAATAACAGAGTTTAATGAGATATCCGGATATACAGTAAATCAAGAGAAAACAGAAATTTTAACTTTTAATTATATCCCTACTAACAGATTTAAACAACAATGCCACATGAGATGGGCCCTAATCAGCTTAATTAGGAGGCAGTATGGCGCAGTGGTTTAAGGCTCTGAGCTGCAAATCTGGAGACCTGGGTTTGAATCCCACAGCCCCCACTTGCATACTGTGTGACCCTGAGCAAGTCACTTAACTTCCTCATGCTCCCAGGTTGCACCTGCAAACAAGCTTTCAGCTTAGTGTGTCTCACCTGGTGAAATAATTGGTAAAAAAAAAATATTTAGGAATACTCCTATGTAACTCTAACCAATTTCTGTATCAAGACAAATACTTGCCCTCCTGAAACAAATAAAGGATGATATAAAAAGATGGGAAACTCTCCTCTACCGCAACATGCCAGAATACAGACAACTAAAATGAACATCCTACCTTGATTATTATACCTATTTCAATGTGCCTCGGTGGATTTATCAAAACAACGGTTTAGGGAAACACAAAATCTAATGTATAAGTTTATCTGGGCTAATAAAAGACCAAGAATAAGAGGTAGGGTATTACATATGGGGAGGAGATGGAGTGGATGGGCAGTCCCAGATTTGGAGACATACTGGTTAGCCTTTCAGCTAAGATGGGAACTGCAGTGGGCAAGGCCCAGATGCCAGCTCACTGGAAGGAACTGGAAGAAATACGGATCACTGGCAGGAACCCAGAGACAATAATTTTAGGGACCAAGGTGTACCAGACAGAACAGGAACAGTGGTACGCAGCTATGAAAGTGACATTGAAGGCCATTGAGAAATTACAAGAACACCCAAGAATAAAAAGAGACAAGTGGCAACACAGCTGGCTGATACATAGCCCGGAATTTCAACCTTGAAAACTGGATGCATGGTACAAACACCAGACACAAACGGGCTTCCAGTATGTAAAACAAATAATGCATGGGGAAACACTTCTCACATTCGAAGAATGTAAGGGAAGGTATAACTGGCAAGAGACAGACAGATACAGATATTTGCAGATACAAAATTATACACAAATGCAGATTAGGAAATCCCAAAACATTCAGGTGGAACATATGGTTAAAAAAATGGGAGGACGAAGCAGGTTTTCACCTGACTCAAAAGGAAAGGGAGAAAGTATGGCAAATCTCTACCCAGACCACCTCCTCTCCATGTTGGAGAGAATTTATATGGAGAGTAAGGACAAGATATTTCATAACCTCACACATTAAAGCCCAATGGGGGGACGAGGGGAAGGAGGTTGCTGGAGGGAATGTGGGGAGCAAAAGGCAACACACACATCCATATATTTTACTTCTATCCAAAAATACAGACATTCTTAAGAGAAGTAGAGGGCACAATTCAGAATCTTAGATCAATACACCACTGAATATACAGCACCTGATATTAGGACTGCCACCAAGAGAAATCAGAGGGAAAGTGCCAGATACTTACAGGCAATCTGTGCAGCGGCGATTGGTAAGGCAATAACCAAAAAGTGGTTGAATCCATCCCCGTCTGAATCACAGGAGTAGAGAAAAATTGGAAATAATCAGGAGCTGGAGAGGTTAACCTATTCAATAGGAGACTAAATGGGAAATACAGATAGATTCAGAACCCTAAATATACAGGAAATAAGAGTAGACAGAAAAAAGAAAAAAGGACTTAAGGTACAGAATACACATATAGGGAGATACAAAGGTCCCAAAGCAATTGGGCCAAGAGAAAATTACAAGGATAGCACTAATGAGAGGCTGCAAAAGAAAAGTCTTATCATTCTATGGTGTAAAGGATTCTGGAAAGACTAAGATCGGGACTGATGTCTCTGTTTAGTTCTAATGTTAAAAACTATGCTATTTTTAAAACTAAGATTGAATGTAAAGCAACAGAATGCAAATCTCATATAAAAACTGATGTGCAAGTGAACAATGTATTTTTCAAAATGTAATGTATAAATTACTTTATGCACAATAAAGAAAATATAAAAAAAGAAATAAAAAGTTAAACTGACTACTGTTTAAAATTTGTATGATTTTCCTGTCTGCCTCTTTTGGCTCCACTAGCTCTTTAATTCTGACATAAAAATCTTGGCAAAAGTTCTAGTGGCCAGACTTGAAATGGTTACCCTACATCTAATAGCATTGCAACAAACAGGCTTCACAAAAGGGCGTATTTTCTTTGACAATACTCGAAAACGTTTTCATGTGATGGAAGCTGCGAATAAATCTTTGCTGCCCTGCGGATTATTACCCTTAGATGCAAAAAAGGCTTTAATAATTGATAACATTGAGATACTTAGCAAGGAATATAAAAGCAAAGGTTTATCTTAGTACACAGTAATAAAAACATCACCAGGTCCAGAAGTGGAGGAGTAGGCCATGGAAAGGTGACAGGACTGGCAGCATAAAATGAACTGCCATTAAGAAAGTTTATGAAGGCAGACACGTGCAAAATGATTGTATAATGTAGATATTGTTAACCAAGATCTGGGCAACTGTGTATAACTAGGCAACTCATAGCATGCACTGTTTTGATGAGTGAAAAGTTAAAGTGGAGTTAAAAATATGTTCTTACTCCAGAAGATTTAAAATGGCTTAAAGATGCTTTCCATGACACATCCTCTCAGAACAATAACCTGAGTGAGTCTGAGGATGCTGAAACTGAATCCTTACCTCATTCCACAGGGAAGCGCTTGGGTCAAAAGTGATCCCAAAAAATCAGCTATTGAAGGCAAACACAAAACATCTGCCACTATTCCTCCTCATCCTTCATGTAAACCTCCTGCTAAAAAACGAAGCAGTCCATCCTACCTTTTGCTCGCCCTAGTGGTTCTGATACTGCATCTGGTGCCATCAGTTCACAGCAGTCTTTTACATCACTCCAAACTGAATCTGGTGGTCGTTGGCCCACGCAGTGTACAAGAAGGTTAAGGTCAGGTACAAGTGCAATTTCCAACTATATCTGGACATATTTTATTGAGCAGGAGGATGATAAAAGGAGAGCTATGTGTTCACACTGTGGCCAGAGTCTCAGCCGTGGTAAAAAAGTTGATAAACTGAGCGTAACATCTCTTTGGAACCAACTTCTGAAAAAAAAGCATCCTGAAGTGGCTAACTTGGATAAAACCCCTGCTAGTGTTGTCTCTTCCTGCCACTGCACGCTGCATTTCAAGAAAAGCAAAACCAGTTTCTGGTTACGCTGCTGCTGGTGGTGATGGTGGCAGAGGCAGTCGGCAAGTGACCGAACACCAGCAAAATCTTGTTTCCAGTCTTTGCTCAGGTACTCTGACAGGCACAGCACCCATTCCCTCACAAACTGGTTCAGATACTGAGACAGCAGATGTGCAGTTTGTGGTGCCCCCAAAAAAAAAACACACAGCCCAAATCTCCTGCATTTGTCCACTCTGGAGCAAGGTTATGCCATTTCAAAATCCTAATTTTCAGTCCGGCACCAAGTTCTTGCCAACTCACCCCACAGCTGTTCATATCACGCAGCTCATAGGTGAGATGACTGCACTGGATCTGCAACGTTATTTTATTGTTGAAGACATTGGATTCCGTAGACTTCTACATTTTTTGCAACATTGATACCACACAGCAGCGAGAACTACTTTTTCTCGTACAGTTGTGCCAACTATCTATGAGGCATGCTGCAGTCAGGAGAAATTGCTGAGCCAGACCGTGGGCAGGGTTTTTTCACTGTACATCAGATGTATGGACCAATACAAAATAACTATATGCATACCTCTTTCTCACAGAACCCTACATCAGTTGCATATGGTGGCATAACTGCTGTTGATGCCTCCTCCTTTGGCCTTGGCTGTAACAATACCCCATCCCACTGGATGTCTGCTCTCCTTGGTGTTGTAGTCCTTCCAAGCAAACACATCAGTATTAACATTCTTAAGTCTTTGCAAGAAATGCTTGACTCCTAGATTAGCACAACCGGTTTGCAAGTTGGGTTCTTTATGAAAAATAATGGGAAAGCTGGCCTGGTGGCACTGAGGCGCTGGACGCCTTACCTCATGCTACGCTGGTGACCTGTGTTTGCGAATTAGCAAGGCCTGACGGGGGTTGGCAGGGCTGGAGAAAGATTGAGCGCCCAATGGACTGCTCTCCTTCTCTGGGGAAGGGGGACAACAGTGGTCGGTGCATGACTGGCCCCCGGTGGAGACTGGGGGGCAGTGCATCAATGCTGCAGAAGATGGGCAGTGTTTGAAGCAGATGCCTGGAGGAGCGTGTGTGGACATGTGCGCGCTCCCTCCACTGGCGTCACTGCATGCCCCTCCCCACTGGGGAGAAAACTGAAATACTACTCGGCAGCATGAAGGCTGCCCCGACGGCGCTTCCACGATCGCATCCAAGTTAGCTCTCTCATGGGCCAACCCTCCAGGTCTCCGTGGTGATGGGGTACATACAAGAGGTGACCTGGGGTAGCTGTGGCAGGGAGGTATGATCTCTAGCCACGATCAGAGAGGCAGCCATGAAGGCGGGCTGGACAAGTGGGGGAACCAAAGGCACAACCCCCCCTCCAGCCGAAGGATACAAATAAAGTAAAAAAAATAATGGGAAGAACATAATAAAAGCAGTTCATGATGGTCACTTCCAGGAAATCTGCTGCTTTTTGACCATACATTAAACCCTGTGGTCACTGGTGCTCTCCGAAACAGTGTGGGCAATTTTCATATTGCTGATACCTCAAGAGACATCTGTAGCCATTTCCATTGTTCTGCTAAAGCAACCAGAGATTTGGACACTGTTCAAAAGCAGCTTGGTTTACCAAACCATTGGCTAATCCAAGATCTTACTATACGATGGAACAACACATTTTGTATGTTGCAGTGCTTGCTGGAACAGAAGCGTGTTGTACTTATCCATCGAGCAGGATATTGGTGGGGGTACTGCTACACCAGGATTGGAGCATCACTTAAGAGCATGGTTCAGGTTCTGTCTTTCTTTGAAAAATACACCCGTGACCTAAGCTCAAATACAGCTTCACTGAGTAAGGTCATTCCAGTTGTCCTCATGTCAACCATGCAGAGTTTCTAGGAGTGCAGCACTATGGACTTGTTTCAAGAACCCAAGAAAGATGGCTTAGTGGGGAGTTAAGATCTTGGTTTGCAACTGTACATGACAATGCTACATATGTGTTCGCAACCATGTTAGACCCAGCATTTAAATGTTAAGCACTGTGTCTGTCCATGCAGTCACAGAGTGATTGAGTAGCAGCAGCAGCAAATGTGTAGTGAACTTGATGGAGTCGTAAGGGAGATTGGCCTGTTTCATTCAGAGGATGCTGCGGGGGTCAAACAGTTCTGGAATAACTGGAGTGGCACTGACAGCCCTAGTGATAGTGGTGTGGGTGGTGGCAAGTGGCATGCCAATAACAATGAGGTTGCCTGCTGATGTAGGAAGACAGGGTGAGTCAGCAATACAGCCTCATGATTTGATGCCTCAGGTTACAAAAGCACATCATTATGACTGGTCGCTGCTCAAAAGTTTTCTGCTGTTCTCTGCAGCAGAGGACACGTTTGCTGCCGCATTCTACTGAGCAAATGCTCACTGATTATTTGGATGAGATGATTGTGGACTTGTCCCTCTTGTGTACTGGAACATGGTATCACCCTCTGCATGGCGACATTTTCACAGTGAAAAATCTTGCCAGGTCGCCGTGGTGGTTCGCTGTTCGCCGATGCTGCGAATCCTGGTGTTTCGCCCCCCCCACCTCTAACCAGCTCTGACTTGGAGTTGGTTATTTAGAGAGGAGGGGAGGAGGGGGCCTATACACCTTACCCCGATGGGAACATTGCTGACTGTTGGCATTGTTCCCGTTGCTGTGCAGAATGTCGCAACATTGTTGTCAATATCTTGACGTGGAACCCTGGAACACCAGAAAGTAATCTTGCCCTGCTTTGTCCCAGGTAGCATGTAAATATCTTTTTTTTTGTTTTACTGGTAGGTCCTCTATCAGCATTCTGCCCTGGTCATGCCCCTGAGCTTCCACCAACTGTCAATTGCCAGCTTGTCTCCCGGTCACCCCCGGCTTGCCCCCTGGAGGGCAGGGCTGCGGCACTGGTTCCCCTAATTCCAGGGTCGTGGAACCAGTATCTAGTTGTGAGTACTGCTGGCGGCGGTGGCTAATTGAAGCCTGGGGAGGGCTTCATTTAGACAGAAGACCCACCACTCCCTTTTCAGTTTTCCTCCGGGAGGCGGGGACGTGCAATGACGTCCAGCATCCGCCCAGCCTCCAGTACATGCAAGCGCCGGTGACTCCCGGCTTCCGCCAGCGGTCCGTCTAGCATCGGACACGTTCCCCACCCTTTCCCCTGAGAAGGAGAGCAGTCCGTGGGATGCTCTATCCTCCCCCCCCCCCGGTTGGCCCTCCAGCGACCCGGGTCAATTCCCGAAAACTGGGTCGCCAGAGCATGTAAATATCTTATGTACCCTCCCACAAGTGCACACTCGCAGTGCCTCTTCAGCACTGCAGGAGATATTGTTCAGCCACATTACTCCCATCTTCAGCCTGAACATGTGTGGCAGCTTCTTTTTATTGCACTCAGTATGCATCTGCTTGATTCTTTTAAGTGAATGGGGGGCACTAGTCAGAGTGACAATGCGCTGTCACTGCCTGCCAGCTGTGAATATACTTAAGGTTTTCTGATCTCTGTTCTTGAACCTACTGACAAAAATTCTGGAATACCAGTGTTGCATGTGGTTGCGCTTGCCACTTGGAGTTTTGACTACCCTACGGCTTTACGACCACTGCTGCTGTTAAAATGACAATGATCTTGGAAAATTACTGAAAATCTGTTTTTATTTGCAATGTGACTTCTCCTATCCTAGTATATCCAGGCACTGGGTTGCAATGCAAAGAAGTGCAAGGTAATGCATCTGGGAAACAAAAACCCAGGGGAAGAGTACACAAATGGGGGTGAGTTAATAACAACAACAAAAATCGAAAGAGACCTAGGAGTAATTATATCAGATGACCTAAAGGTGGGTAAGCAATGTGAGAAGGCAGTAAGGAGGGCTGGGTGGACACTGGGATGCATAGGGAGAGGCATCAACAGTAGAAAACAGGAAGTTGTTATCCCTCTGTACAGACAGTTGGTGAGACCCAATCTGGAGTACTGCATGCAATTCTGGAGACCCCATCTCTGCAAAGACATAGATAGAGTGGAGGCTGTTCAGAGGAGGGCAACCAAAATGGTGCAGGGTCTGCACCAGAAGACATATGAGGAGAGACTAAAGCAGCTTAATATGTATACCCTTGAGGAAAGGAGGGAGAGGGGGGACATGACAGAAACTTTCAAGTATCTCAAGGGAATTAACAAAGTACAAGAGGGTAGCATCTTGCAGAAGAAGAGATGTGCAAGAACAAGGGAGCACAATTTGAAGATAGAGGGGGGAACAGCTCAGAGGTAATGTTAGAAAGTATTTTTTCACAGAGAGGGTTGTGGATGCATGGACCACCCGTCCTGAGGAGGTTGTGGAGTTAGGAACAGTGGGAGAATTCAAGAATGCATGGGACAGACATAAGGCAGTTCTAGGGGGGAGTAGGAGGAAGTAAGCTGTTGATTAACTAGAATCTGCAGCTTATCCATCAGGTAGGGAAATGGGCAGACTAGGTGGGCCAAGTGGTCCTCATCTGCCATCAAATTCTATGTTTCTATGGGTTACAAAGTTTACTTTTTATTATGCTGTTAACTTTCAGGGCAGACAGCAATCAAACTAATAGCATGAAACAAAAAAAAATTTAAAATGAAAAAAGGTATGAAACTCTGAATATTTGCTCCATTGTGCAACTCAGCTTTTTTCTCCTGTCTCCAAAACAAATATAGTCTTTCATTTTTAATTTCTTCCTCTGTGTGTTGTGCAATGCTTTGCAGAAGTACTGCAGTTCTTGGGTCAGACAATATGGCGGGCGGATTTTTTCCATAAGGTTTAGTGGGGGGGAGGGGGGCACATGCTGATGCTTTATATTCTGTGCTGTCTACCATGCTCTTATACCTGACTGCATCTCACAAAATCTAACTGTCATTGTATTAGACTCTCCTGCTGTATTACGTGTACAAACGGTGCTGTATTTTGACGTTGCTGTACTTTATTCTGTGTTAAACTCACTTGCTCCCCACCCCCCCGGTCACATCTGGACTTGAGCGATAGATCGTTCAGTATGCCTTCCTAGTAAAAAAAATAACTTTAAATAAATAACACCGGGCTGCCATATTTGTGACCCAAGAACTGCAGGCGAGCTCTCTTTGCTTCGGTGATTCTCTCCTGGTCTCCAAAACTGATGCGCTCTTCATTTTTTTCAGTACAACTATCAGACAGAACAGAGCATGTAAAGAAAATGCAGGAAAACACTGGTTACCTTTGTGCATTCTCTTGTCAGAGCATGTGCCCCTGACTGGTGTTTTTGTGTAACAGCATATTTTTTCTAACTGCATTTTTGCCATTCTAGCATTAAAACTTGTGTTTTAAAAAAGTGCTTGAAAACTTCCATTTAGCAAGGCTGCTGGCAGCTATCCTGTGGCAGCCACTTGTTCCCACACCTGGAATAGGCTAACAAAGACAAGGTTTGGGGGGGTGCAAGGGAAGACAGCAGTCCACACCTGAAAACAGCACCACCTACAGATGAAAACCATTAGGGCAGCACCATTTTTTCATTTAGCATACCTACCCATCTAAAAATCAAATAAAAACACACTTGTAAACGTATTTTTAAATGTTTATTTTATTACTAGAAACGAGCCATTGTACAATAGCAATAATGCACTCTAGGGTGTGTGTCCTGCTGGGATAACGTCACTTCTCGGGTGTTTCGCCTACTCGGCCTGCGGCCTCCCGTCAAACCACCCCAGGCGTGACCTTATCACAGCACGACAGCAGACACCCTGTCGCGAAGGTTGTCTGACTCCTCTCGGGTCCTAGAACTACCGTCTATTAGGCTGACGTTTCCAAGCAATTTCTCAGCCCAGCCACGTGACATTCAGGTCGCTTATGTTTTTATCCTCAACCGACAACCGTTACATTAAACCATGCTATTTCGTGAGATATCCACAGGCCTTTTGTTGTAGTTTCTTTTTACTTTTACACCCCAATCACCTACACTCAAACGAACCCTGACGTAACGTCCAAGAACAACAGTCTCTAGTACCACCAACTGAATCGGAGTGTCGGCATTCCGGAATCCCACGGATATGGCCGCGAGGAAGGCTAGAGCCTGGCCCGTCTAGTCACGTGGGCCATATCAGCGGCAGAGCGTTCTCTCTCTCTCTCTCTGTGATTGACAATCGCCCAAAGGAAAGACCCAATAAGTGAGCGGCGGAGAGGCGCGTCCACGTTTTCCTTCTTCATCCTTGCACTTTATTCCAAGCGATCTTCGGCGCGCGCGCACCAAATGCTCAGAAACCGGCCTCGCGCCGGCGCCGCTATTAGAGCTCGCTGTGCAGCGAAGAAAAGTGCGCGTGCGGAGAGCAACTAGGGCAGCAGCCTGCTACTCAGTACCTGATTCATAAAATAGGTAAGTCATACGTGGTTGTGACAGCCTGGGGCACATATGAACGAAATCATCTGTTTAAATATTTTTATAATGAGTTTGTGCAAAGAAAAAGTTGTTGTCTACTTGAACAGTATTTTGATTGCATGTTGGGATTACTGGGGAGACCATGATGAAGAGGGCAGTGCAATGTGTTGTTTATGTTAGTGCTAGTAATACATTTCACATTTTTGTTGGGTATGTTTGGCTTTGGCGATGATTTTGACTTTCCCCGTTCCTTCCCCCCTTCTCTCCCTAGTTGTTTCTGAAGTTATTCAGTTAGTGGATTTGATACAACAACATGCCTGAAGGCCAGCGAGGCCTGCGCTGTTAACTACCTGACTTGTCAGTGCGCAGCTGATTGAGGGCAGAGCTAGCTAATCGGGGTGGCGGAGTAGTTGACTGGCAGCTCTTTTATCCAATGGTTGGCCCGGAGAAATGAACCCTCTGTCATACCTGCTTTGAATGTATTTATTTTTGTTTTTTTACATAAACTCTTAGCATTATGTTTTTGATGGTATGAGGGAGGGACCACGTCACACCCGCGCCAGCACACCACGGTCGAACTTTGAAATCATCTGTTTGATCTTCATATTTTACACACATTCGTGAGTTGAGTTTCGAGATGACGAAGCTTGCCCAGTGCTCACGTTTCTGCGCGAGGAGACCCGAAGTTGTGAGGATGTGCCACGAAATGTTACAACGCCGTGTAGTTCCCACACATCGAGAACGAACTGTGTGTAAATGTAAATTGGATGTTGTGAGTAGGCGGCGGTGGCTGGCTGGCTTGAGTAGTTATTGCCCCCCGTGTCGGTTCTTGCGCGCCATTTGCGTCATACAGTTAGATGACTCGTTGCATTTCTCATTTTACAATTGCGAGCGACTTTCACGCGGCACTCTGACGCGGGTGGTTGGGTGAGCAGTCACGGGTCGGCCTCCTGTGACCCCGTTGTTGCACCTCCGGACTCTGCCTTTGTTTTGAGGCGGACCAGGTTAAAGAGATCCATGGGCTGTTTATTTATTGTGCTGAAAAGTTGCCATAAGATGATGTCAGGGTTATGCCACCGAGTCGCGGATGAGTGTGACCGGAAATTCCCCTGTTTTCTGCCGACCATCACGGTTAGTAATGCCCTACTACATTCGCTGCCGATTTGGGATGGAGGTATCGGTCCCTGGCAGTAACTTGGACGTGTAGTCGGCGTCACCTTCAGTCAGTACCATCCCCACAACCTACTTGTCAGCCAGTGTGGTGTAATAGCCAAGCTAGTGCCGGGGGCTGTCAGTTTAGCCCTATGCTTTAAACGTTTGGGATCAAACCACACAATTCTAGGGTCCCGAAATCTGCTGGAGTGTCTTTGTACAAGGTTACGAAACACTTTGCTAGTGATCGGTACAGACAATTCCCCTAGAGAAAGGGCATTGCTTTAAGTACTGCTTTTACTTCTATGTTTAGAAGTGTTTCCACTTGTTTACTTGGTAAGAGGTTAAGGAAGCAGCATCCTCTGTTTTAAATGGCTGGTATCTTTATACTGTTAACGTGAATAAAACCGACACCAAACTGTACAGTATGTATAGAATCATGCATGGAGAAGTCTGGTTTATGGGGATTTTTATTTATTTATTGAAATGTTCACTAGGAAGGCACACTGAACAACAAGTTGCTTGTTTCATGGTGCGATGGGGGGGGGTACACTGAGGATTTGACAACAGAAAATTACAATTAATGAAGGTAGGAACAGATATAGTATGAAGCATTAGGTCAGTATAATGCACAATTGTGACAGTACAGACAGTCACAACTCGAAATATGCACCCCTCTCAGTATATGATGCCCGTCCTCTGGGGTTTATATAGGCATCACACACTGAGGTGGTGCATAAAATCCCCATAGACCCACATTTCTCCATGTTTTATTTTTTATATTTACTGTTTTTTTTTGGTTTAAATTGTCTTTTTTTTTTGTCACTTGGCGATGGTAACTGTTGCCACCGACAAGCTTGTCTCATGCTGAGTGACCGATTTGTGTATGTCCAGTGCGAAGACAGCTTGTTAAGAGGTTTTTCTGGTGATGCTGCGGTACTGTTCAGCCCGTGGTGTACGGAGCTCCATAAACCACACGTAGTTTCTGGAGCTGTTGGGCCCTCGCTGGGCAGTAGTTTATAACCTCTGCTCTAACCAGTAAATATGAAAGCAATACAGTAATACATGACTCTGTTTTGTTATGGGTAGAGTTGGGGAAGCCAGTGCAGGCTCAAACCTTGTGCCTGGTTCCAGTTGAGAGCTAAGGTCAACCTGAGCCAGTTGTAGTCAAAGTAACCATTTTTTGTCAGCCTGAGCAGTTAGCCTAGTGTCTGAAACGTTCAACTCCTGTAGTGGACAGGCTGCAGCTGCTGTAGGTCGGCTTGTGTTTTCCTCCTAGAGTCAAGCCCAGACTCCTGGCTTGGCTCTGGCTTGCCCACCTCTAGTTATGGGCAAGGCCCCTGGAATTCTGCGATTGGAGAATTTTCCACAGAATTAGCATCATGCCGCAGAATTCATTATTTTTGGTGAATTTTTATTCAAATATACTGTTTTTCTATAGTGTTGGACTTTCTTTCCCATCTTGTTTATCCTGAAGACCCTCCTCTATGCTCATCGTATGATGTCATCGATGACATCACATATTTAGCCAATGGCAGGACTGCATTCTGCCAGAGAAATTAATAAATCATGCTGCAGAAATCAGAAAATGCTGCCGCAGAAATCAGAAAATTCTGCTGCAGAGCACTAGGGGGCCCTGGTTATGGGCCAGTAATCCAGGAGACTTGTGGTCAAAATATGTCTCACCACTACTGTCTTGACCCTACAGTTATCTTACCTTCCCTAACACCGTTTAGACAATGTCATCTTATTGACTGCAATCTTAAATATTGCTGCCTGTAACCATTGTAATCAGCCTGACACTTTTATAGCACATAGTATCCTTTATTGTTTATTGTGTTACCGTTCAGTCTACTATACCACATAATTTCCATTTGTTGTTTTACCAATCCATGATGTGGAGCATTTGTACAAGAGTCTCTGACTCAAAGGTGTTAATTCCGAGAATTAAATAAGTAAAATCCAACCATTTTGTTTTACTGGCAGCCTCCACACTGGCACAATGGCCTGTTTGTTTTGTTCTTGTGTTTGGTTGCAGCTGATCATCATCTCTTAGATTGGACACCCTTAATTTATTTTTTAAATGTTTATAATCTTTATTAAATTTCAGTAGGAAAATACGTAATATAAAGGAACATCAGGGATTCTGTAAATGCATAGTCTTAAATTATAATCCTTGGTGAGTAGTGATGTGTTCCATTATAACCATCTGTTTGACTAGGCCTGGCATCAGAACTAGTTATTATAAAAGAATATACTGCAGTACTCGTATAGAGCTGTATCTGTGACTTATAGCGCCATCCTTGCACAACTGTGCATTATGTAATACACACCTGAACAGCACATTGTAAGGTTGATCATGGCAGATAAATTATTCAAATTCTAGCATTATAAATGTCTCCATAAATCCCTTGAAATGGTATGGGGGACTTACATACGTACGTGTGTGTGTGTGTGTGTGTGTGTGTGTGACTGACTGACTGACTGAAACGTGCACTTTTAAAGAGTCAGTGCTGTCTAATGGTTAGAGCACTGGCTTGGGAAGTGAGACCAGGTTCAAACTCCACTAGAGTTAAATACTCCTTTTGAAAAACAGGAGTATTTGGTGCTTGTGTCCTCCCAGCTGCTTTAATAGGATGATGCAAGACCCCATTGGAAACGAGATGTTGCACCTTATCTGGGCTAACCTGGGTAAATAAACATATATATATATATAGTCCAACCCGTCAGTGCAGCAGTAGCACTTTTTTTTTATATACGAGTTTTGGGAACACGCTTGGCTTGTCGGGTAGGGGATGAGGAAGGTCAAGCCTCGGAGGATGTTGTCTTCCTCCAAGGAGGGAAGGCAATTGCTGCCTCAGCAGCACTGCCACCTGGGTGACCACAAATGGTAGTGCAGTAGCCAGCAAGAGTTTGTTTCGGGGGTGGTGGGGGGGTGGCTGAGGCCTGCTTTGGGCAAGCTCATGCTCCTGATTGGGCCTTGCAGAGTGCTGATGCCCCAAGGTTCTGGGACCAGAAAACAGGAAAAATGGGCTGCCTGAGTGTGTTCAGTCCATGGGCTCAGCTACTGCCTGCCACAGAACTCTGGGAACCTCCACGTTTGTGAGGTTGGGTGCATGATCCAGTCAGGTTGAACCCTGCCACAGGGGGGCAGATCTGTGTGCCTAAAACAGACTATGGGTACGTGATGAAGATGCTGGGGTGGGATGGGGCTGGGCCTGACTCTGTGATGGAGGTCAGGGTATGAGAAACAAATTATAAAAAATAAAATACATTGCATTGCTTTAAGAAAACATTTTAAAGCTGGCTCCATGGTGCCGAGTGGTGGGGCACCTGCTTGGCAAGCCGGCGACCTGGGTTTGAGCACTGAGCCTGGGACGTCCAAAGCAGAGGCTGGCAGGGAGGGTCTTAAGAGTGTCTGTCCTCCCGGGGACGGTGCTGCAGAGCACGACTTGGAGAATGACACCTTGTGGTGTGCGGAGCCTTGCAGGCATGGATGACCACATATTGGTTGGCTCCAGCTCCAGGGCGTTGTTGCGGTGTACGCCATTGGAGTATGGGGAGGGTCCCGGAAAAGGGAAACTAGCACCCATCTCTACCTTCTGGATGATGGCTGCCTCGCCTCTCCACATCACAGTCCCCCTAGTGCACCGCTCCTCCCTCTCCCCAGCCCTGCCTACCTCTGAGGACTTTCTCAGGAATGCTCCTCCTCTCAGCCAGGGAGGGTGCTCCCTGGCAGGAATAAGCCAGACCCTCTGAGGATGTGGGGACAGCCAGGGAAGACAGGTGACAGGAATCAGAAGTGGAGGGTGAGACTGTCGGGCAGAGACCTTGAGCAGCCAGAAGGAGTGGGAGGTTGGGGTGGGGTGTAAGGGAAGGTGCTCAAAAAAAAATAAAAAAAAAAAAAAAAAATTTATAAGCGCAATGAGACTTAAAGAACACCTGCAGTGCTCTTCTTGGAAATCCTACCCCCAAGCCCGAGTGGAAGCCCTACCGTGCAGTAATTGTAAATTGGTTCCGAGGAGCCCTTCTGCACAGTCCCTTCCCCTTTTTGATATAAGTGCTACGTCCCAACTTTTTATGACGTCCGAGCACAGTGTGAGGGCCCTTTCCATAAAATGTAATGAGTGCGTCTTTTAGCATACTGGTTTTAGTACATTAGCAGTCCATTTTGTAGAAGTTAAAGCACTGCTCTTCTAACAAGCGAGAGTGAGGTGATAGTGCCATTGCATAGGGTCTTGGTTCGGCCGCATCTGGAGTACTGTGTTCAGTTTTGGGTATCATATACCAAGAATAACATAGTGCGCCTCAAAAGAATACAACGAAAGGCTGCTAGAAGCATTAGAACTCTGACAAATAAGCCATATGGAGAGGGGTTGCAGGACTTGAGGTCATATTTATTGGAGTACAGAAGACACAGAGGTGGTATGTGTCTAGTTACTGTGTATAGCGCCTTCCATGATGATGACCTATGGGAATGCTTGGGACTAGTGAGAAAGGTAATAGAGAGACAAGATTCTATAGCCTTCAGCTGAAGGGTGAACTCTGTAAAACAAATAAAAGAAGAATGTGGTTTAATCAAAGAGTGGTGAATCTCTGGAATAAATTTGCCAGTGGATGTGGTTCAATGTAATTCTTTGAATATGATTCAGACAGCACTTGACAGTCGTATGGGAAGTAAAATTGTCCCGTTTTCTTCTCGGGATCAGTCAAGTCACATATGCCTACGGCTAACAGACTTGTACTATTTTGTGAATTTATGAACAAGGACCTTGTTGGTGCACAACTCATTGACAGAAAACATTACTCTCAGCATGTCGATAGGCGTAGTACAAATCTGGGAATTGAATTATTAAAATGATTTGTGAATTCCACAGATCTGCCAACCTTATGGTATATGGTGAGATTTTTGTCTAGCGGCATTTGCTAGGTTAAATGAATAGAATGTGTTAACCAGGCATAGTTTGTATTCTTTCAAACTTTTAAATGTTTATCATAAAGATTGTGCAACACTTTTTTTTTTATTTGTGCCCAGCCACGTAGGCTATACACTTTTTACCAATAAACTTTGAATTCTGACCTATCAAATGGAATGTAGTAGTTGAATAATTTTCTAGTCAGCTTACCCCCTCCCAATGAACACACATGGATTTGTATACCCATGATGCTTTGTGCTGAGTTTGACGCTTTTGAACGTATGTGTTTACAGAACCCACACACTGAGTAAGTAAAGCACAAGGGGGTGTGCATGAGACATTTCTAATGCACAACAAGGGGCACATTAAGGCACAACGCCATAGGCTGAGTGCCTTCAGCCCCTTGCACACCTTTGGAGTGTCTTATTACACTTATATAGTGGGGCTGTTTTTTTTGTTCATTAACGTAGACATTAAAATTGGTAGGGAAAAACAGTCAATATGTAAAAACATTAATGTATTTTAATATAAATTATAAGTTTAATTATTCATGAGCCGAGCAAGGCTCCAGATTAGCTACTAGATTGGTCATTAACGTCTTGGAAATGACAGATCCGGCTGCAGACTGACACTGTGTGGCATGCATGGCTTGCGTTACACAGCTAAAACCTAAATAAATCTCAATAAATCCAGCAAAAAAATAAAGTTGTTGCTGTGATTAGACTTATAAACGCAATAACAACCTCAAAAACGGTAATTTCCTTGGATTAATGACTGGCTGGAGGGAGTTGGCCCGAGACTGGCCCATCTCTCCCCACCAGTCATTAATCCCATGGAAATTAGTGACTTCTCAGTTGTTATTGCTTAAGTAATTCCTTTGCCTGCATTAACTTTTTTTTTTTTCCCCCTTCTTTGTTACCTGTTGTGGCCACCGTAGATGTACTTTCCTTTGGGTGTCATGGCTACTACCCCCTTACACAATCAATAAACATACGAGTGTTCCAAGGTTCCTTTTCCTAGAATACCTTTGTTTTATTGCTTACCTAAAATACATAAATATATAGAACATCCTCCCGGATGACCTATTATATCAGGAATAGGTTCTATAACTGAACCATTATCAATTTTTGTAGACAATTATTGTAATTATCTAGTACCGAATACATGGTCCCATTTAAAAGATACCAAACATTGTATTCAGATTCTTGAAGAGCTAAATAAAGCAGATATTATGTTTGAACATCATCTTCTGGGTTACCTCAGATGTAAAAAAAAAAAAAAATCTTTATACAAGTAAGTATCCCTCACTCCGAAGGTTTACAAGCATTAGATTATTTTTTGTCCATTAGAGACGAAAATAAACCTGAAAAATAATTTTTATTACAATTAACCAAACTGATATTAGAAAATAATTATTTTCAATTTGAGGACCAAACATTTCTTCAAAAGATAGGAACAGCAATGGGTGCAACTCTAGCACCTACTGTACATATGCTAATCTGTATATGGCATATTTTGAAAAACAATATATTGAATCAGATGTAAATTTATATACACCTAAAATTATTATATATAAACGTTTTATTGATAACATATTAATAATTTGGGATGGAACAGTAGAAGAAATTCATCAATTTAAAAATTATTTGGAACAATGTAATAAAAATTTGAAATTTACAGTAACATGATTTTGATGAAATAGCGTAGACTTAAAAATCATGAAAAGAAATGGTAAATTTCAGACAGATTTATATAGAAAAGAGATTACTAAAAATACTATATTACATTCTAAAAGTTTTCATCTCAAAAATTTAAAACAAAACATTCCTTATAGTCAAATGCTTAGAGCTAAACGTAATATAAATATTTCTGAAAATTATGAAAAAAATCTCAATGATCTTACTGAAAGATTTGTGAATCGAGGTTACTCCAGAGAAACTCTAGATCAACCTAAAGTAAGGGTTAACTCTAAAGTACGTGAAAACTTCTTATTAGAAAGGGTATCAAGTTCAAGTCCCACCACTGAAAAAATTACTATGTCAACAAAGTTCTCTGAGCATTTTGGTAGAATAAAGCACATAGTTCTATCAAATTGGAAAATGCTACAAAGTTCTGAAACCGGACAAAAGATATTTGAATATAAACCTTGGGTTACAGCACGGAGAACAACTATACACAATAAGATCATAGAAACACAACATTGGAAACAGAAAAAGGAAGGAATGAGCTGGTTAAAAAGTGATATAAAAGTTTTCCTTGTGGAAATTGTGTCCACCGTAACAATGGTATAAAAACTAAAAGTATAAAAAGTACTTGGGATGACCATATATATCATATTAAAGATTTTATTAACTGTAATACAGATTTTATTTATTGTATAGTTTGTCCATGTTCTCTGTACTATATTGGTGAAACCACTAGACCTTTAAAAATTAGGATCACAGAGCATAAAAGTACTATACGAAGACAAGATTTGCGATCTCCACTAGCAGGGCATTATGTCGAAAGACATCACCAAATTTCAAGTTTGAAATTCTTTGGCATCGAGAGAGTACCAGAATTATCAAGAGGTGGCGACAGAGAAAGAATCTTACTCAAACGGGAAGCATGGTGGATATTTACCTTGAAAACTCATCTGCCAAGATATGGACTAAATGAAATACTTAACTAGACTGTTTATGATTAATAATTTAATTTTCCCTGTGTTCTCTCTGCATCTTATGAATCCCCTGTATTCTCTTTATATTATCATATTCCTGTAATATGTGATTCCTATAGATTGTGTTTGATTTTTCCAACTAGCCAGTGAGATGTTTTGTACTAAGTTAAGTGCGTGTAAGAGAGAGCTCCACTAAACAGGTGGAGATTTTCATTTATATGACTGGACACTTAGAGGTTTGATGCGATATAGCGTTTGCGGCAATTATTATGCCTGCCAGGTCCGGCCCCTTTCTTCTTTACTGAGCACTTGTGCAGGTAGTTTTGGTGCAAGGAAGAACATTTGGCGTGGTTAGTTAATGGTGGCGGCTTAAAACTTAACTCCTTTTGAAAAACTGTTTAAATAGTGCGCTTTGGATGTTGAAACAAAAATACCAAATGGTGAGGGTTCTCCGTGTCTTCTAGTATATAAAATGTATTGATTTATAAGTGAAACATTGTGATTTAAATGCTTCATATTGTTTTTAGTGATTACCGGTTGCAGTAGAGACGTATGGAGTCCGGTTTTAACTTCAAGAATATTTCTATCTAATTTTGAGGTAGTACACTCGTTCAACTTAAAGAATATGAATTAATTTTAAATTTCTTATGAAATTAATAGAGGATTTAAATCGTTTTTACAATAGTACTTTGTTTCTCTCATGCAGAGAGATAGTCAAGCATTCTACACGGTTTACACAGCAAGTGCACTAAGCAAGACCATTCATTAAGTAAGCATTACTTTTGTATATAAATACTGGTGAATTTATTGAGAAGTTTTGAAATTCACTAAGATCTGTGTTTTATTTATCTTGACTATAGAAAAAGAATATTTGGAGTCATTTGACATATTAAGAAAATTGAGGTGAGCGTTCCGCCCCTCCCCCCAATTTAAAGCAGAAGCCGCACATTAACTTAATCACCCTTTAAGTTCATTGATAAGTAGCAGGTTAGTTCCACCTATTAATGATTGCATTATAATAACTATTATTGATATTTATATAAAATAGGTAAATTTATTAGCTCTTCTTTTCTGATTTTTTTTTTTTACAGAATAAAACAAGCTCCGTTGTCTGATGAAGGAACTTAGGTTCTGAAACATTACAAAAAGTATTTTATGGAGTATTGCTATAATATTAAGCAGATTGTAAATTATTTTTACTGACAAATAAAATACACAGTGTTTGTTAAAGAACTATACTGATTTGTACTTTATATATTAAGGGTTGAGATAGATCTTTTTGTTTATATACCACCCCTTATATACACACACACACACACACACACACACACACACACACACACACACCTCTCTCACACTCTCTCTCTCACTCTATTACAAAATAAAACATCTGTAAAATAAATTGTGCATATGTTTTGTTCCTGGAACTGTTTTAAGAGGTGTGGGGTAGGGCAGGCGGTAATCGAGTGAATTACCAGGTGGGTGGGTGGAGGAAAGCCATCACACTGCAGGGGAGACATTGCCTTCATGAAGTTGAAGTTCATGTAAAACATACAGTTCCACAAAATAAAAATACAAAATCTACTGTTGACAAATCATGCTGGCAAGCATGGGTTTTGTGCCTGAAATCTGTTTAGAGGTGCAGGTAGGGTTGGTGCTGGCGGTGACTGAGCAATGTACCAGGTGGGAGGAAAGCGTTGTGCTGCAAGGTAGATGCGAGTGAACGCCTTTTCAAACTTCAGGGGACATGGGAAGAATCGTGCTGTGAGTGTACAAGAAGAAAGCTGTAGAGCATTGCTGCGTGAGGAGAGAGTATGCAGTTTTATGAAAAGATATATGAAGCAGGCTACAGTTGGGAACCGAGAGCATTTAAATTAAAACTGCCATTAAATTGTAGGGGGGGAGGGTGTGTGGACTCGATGGAGATCAGGGACAGTTGTGGTTTCCCCCTCCCCCTCTGTTACATTTTGATGTTGCAAGACACGTGAACAATTCTGTTAGATCTTAGGGTATTCCTGGGGGTTGTTTTCATTTGAGAAAATGGTGGCCATTGAGATTCGGAAAAAAATTCAAAGTTCTAACGTGCTGCCTGATTTTTCTTTTGGTGCTGTGTTGAGGTTGTCAGCTCTTGTTGTTTACCTGTGCATTAGACAGATCTAATGCACAGGAATGCACAGGTTAACAGCCAATCATGCAGGATTTTTCACCACCCATTTTATAGAAAGTATCTACTGTATCTGCTCTCAAGTAGCTGAAGAAAGAATAAATGCCTATCCTTCTGGGACTCATTTTGTGGTGAAAAAGAATTGTAAGCAGTTCGGAAGTACTTCTTGTTAGAGTTTAACCCTGAATTCCCAGATGTTAGGTGTAGTTGGGAGCTGTTTATTCCATTGCCAGATTCCAGA
Source organism: Neoceratodus forsteri (assembly GCA_016271365.2). Lineage (NCBI taxonomy): Eukaryota > Metazoa > Chordata > Ceratodontiformes > Ceratodontidae > Neoceratodus > Neoceratodus forsteri. Next base: position 242,274,830 of record JADMNL010000028.1, on the reverse strand, counting down.
TTCCACCTGCTATATCTTGAACCTACTTGGCTGCATGTCGACTACCAGGGATCTCGGCTCGGTTTCACTGAGATTGTCAGATGATGCTTGTTTTTTTTTTTTTAATTTTTTCTTCACTGTCTGCACCAGAGCATCTCTCCAAGGTACCCACTCAACGATTGACACTACTCTCAGCCTGAGACCTCCTTTCTGTCCACCCCACCCCCCGGATCAAACTCCCACCCTCGGTGGCCTTTCTGGAATTAGAGGGACAGCCGCGGGACCGGGGTGCAGGTTGGGAGATTCATCGAGGCAGGTTTGCTGGTGACTGGATGTGGGCATGTCTCTGGGGCCCCCTTTGCCTCCACTGGCTGCCTTGGTTTTTCTGTGTGTGTTGCTCTCCTTGGAGTGTGGATGTGCAGTGACAGCGCACCTAGCGTACAGGCGTTCGCCGCCACTCCGCCCCTCTCGACATTGCATCGAGCCTTGCTACCCGAAGGGTCACCTGGTCTCCACCAGGTGTCACTATGGAGCGAGGCTTACCCCAGGAAGGGAGAGCAGTCCTCCGGACGCTCAATCCCTTCCTCTCCTGCTGACCCGAGTCTGTTCTCGAACCCGGGTCGCTGGCGTGGTGCAAGGTGTAGCGTCCAGCCCCTCAAACCTCTGTGCCAACCAGGCTGGCCCTGTCAGCCAGGTCTTTCCTGCAGCTCTGAAAAGGGCAGTATTAAGATCCCTCTTGAAGAAGCCATCTTTGGATCCTGAAGGTCATGTGTATTGCAGACTGTCTCAAACCTCCCCTTTCTGTGGATAACTGTCGAAGATGGTGGCGCAGCATGTGGCTCACCTGGAACAGATAGACATTCTCTCTCCTAAAGCTGGTCTCCGGGCTCATCACTTCTGGGAGGTCCTTCCTGGAACCATGTGACAGGCAGGAGGTATACAGACTTCTGCAGGAAGGGGGTATCCTCCCACTCATTTCCTCCAGACATCAGTCTGCTTCCTGCCTGCCTAGTAGCAAGAGCTCTGCAGGACCTCTGTCACAGGAGTGACAGATCTGAAGATTGGTGAGTTGACTCCTTTTTTCTTCTACTAGAACTACTGATTAGCACTCCAGAGCGCTACTGCAGGGACCACAGGCTCAGCCTTGCAAGCTGTACAGATGGGCTCCCTGCTGTCCCTCACCGCGTGCAGCCATCTTCCTGTGCTTGAGACCCCCCTCCCGGAGCATTGTGGATACAGTTGTGGCGCTTCTGGGACCATGGAGCAGAATTAGTCCCTAGGTGTCACCAGAAGCAGCAGCCGCTGCATCGACGAGCAAAAGAAGGATTCAGCTCATTGACGGGCGGTGCCTGGAGCTTCTCTCTCATTGATGGTCACAGGACACTCAGGCCGTTGATGCAGCTGCCGATTGGAGAGCAGCATTATTCCATTAGGCTCTCTGACGCAGGAAAATTAGCGTATGAACAGTAGTGCTACAGCGGCAGGCCGTTGGGGGGGGGGGCAAAGAGAGCAGGCAGTTCATCTACTTGTCGAGCATTGTGGCTCAGCACGTCGACGGATCTTGGATTTTGGGGAGCACCAAGGCTTAAATCCAGCACAGCAAAGCACCAATGCCTTAAAGGGGACTATTCCAAGCACAGTTCCTCACAGCAATATCCAACAAAGCTTTAAAGGGACAGGATAGCACTAAGCTCAGTTTTCCAGGCAATATAAAATTGTTCCTTCAAATTCTTTATATCAAAGTGTCATGGCCTCCACTAAGGACAGACCTCCAGGGACAGAAAGTGCCACAAGTGCAGAACACCCATGCTGGCCACATTCGCAGGGTCTCTGTGTGTGAAATGCGACAGTGCAACCTCTCCAGCTCAGGACGAGGCATCCACCTCAGAATCTCTGGATCCGCGAGACCAGCTCAGGGGTCAGGGACAGTCCCCCACCTTAGAAGGACGTCGCCGCTCGGCTGGGGCCCAAGCCCCAGATCTGATAGAGAAACTGAATAGAGCCTGCCATCAACCCCTCATGTTTCGACGTCCTTCAGCAGTCTTGGGAGCCCAGGTCCCATAGGAAAGCAGCACGCAGGTGCACCCCATCCTCTGATGAGGACACCCCCCATGTCTCACGGCACGATAGGAAGAAGAAGAGACCCAGACCCAGGGACGCAGCCCATGGGAAGCACAGGCGAGACAGGTCCCCCACAGGGTCCGACCTATACATCCTTAGAAGAGGGGGAACTCCCAAACTCAGACTCTGATTCAGACTCCTCACCAGCCAGAGACTTCGACTTAGAAGATATAGATTTTTTTTCATTAAAAAGGTGTCTGAGGAGATCCACTTTAGCTCTCCTTCTCCTCCAGAGCCCAAGCAAGCGAAGCCAGCATTCTGGCTAGTGTCATCTTCGAAGCCAGTGATGAGTTTTCCCTGCCCTTTGGCCATAGAGGACCTCTTAAAGGAAGAATGGCAGGGACCCGAGCGTTCTTTTCCCCATCCCTCGCCGCCTAACCAAACTCCTGAAATTCGACAAGAAGCCTTCGGAGAAATGGCTCAACTGTCCTAGGATAGACCCTCTTATCTCAAACCTCACGAAAAAGACGGTGATCCCAGCAGAAGGCGGGGCCTCCCTGCGGGACCCGGTGGTTAGTAAAGTGGACACTTCTCTAAAGAAAGCCTTTCTGTCCACTGCAACCTCCCTCAAGGCAGCTACGGCTAACCTCTACTCAGCTAGAGCTGCACTCTCCTGGGCCACTGATCTGACATTCCAGTGTGCTGATGAGCCTGAGGAACTAGCCAATTTTACAGCATTTGCAGCTCATAGGGCTAACTTCGGCCTATTCAGCTGACGTATCGGAGGAGGCAGTCAGGTGTGCAGCAAGGGCTATGTTTTACCAGACCTCAGCTCGATGCAGGTTATGGTTGCGAACTTGGCAGGCAGATGCCTCCTCGAAGATGCATTTGGTCAATGCCCCTTATGAAGGAGGCCTTCTCCTCTGCTCGGCTCTAAAGGAGGTGGTCAAGGAATCTGGAGAAACGGCAAAAGTGCGAATGCTGCAAGCTCGGGGAAGGAACAAGCCCTGTGCCTCAGGCTCCAGACAGAAATTTTGTGCCCAAAATTATTCCGGGGGCAGAACAAGGTGGCCCCAGGTAGACGCTCCTGGTTCAACTCTCGCAACCAATGCAGCTTTCGAGGTGGCAGGGGAGGCACCCGAGATGCCGAGGGCGACTCAGAAAATCACAATGAGGACTCATTGACCCATCCTGTTATCGGGGGCAGGCTTTCCAGCTTTTTCGAGGAATGGGTCTGCACCACCACGGATAAGTGGGTATTAGACATAATCCGCGAGGGTTACTTCATAGAGTTCGACTCCTGTCCCCCCTGCCCCCACATAGTGCCCTCTCCAGTCTCAAGCAACCCAGTAAAATGAGCGATGATCCTGCAAGCGATTACAGATCTCATACAGGCAGCAGCGATCGAACTAGTCCCTGCTCTGGAAAGGAACAGAGGGATGTGCTTCCTGTTCTTCATAGTGCCAAAATGCTCAGGGGGGCTTCCGGCCAGTATTGGATCTCAAGTTTCTAAATGACTTTGTTCGTCACAGAACATTCAAGATGGAGACCCTGTCCTCCATCATCAGAGAAATCCATCAGGGGGACCTTTTTGCCTCAGTTGATTTACAAGATGCCTATCTGCACATTCCCATCCGGAAAGCACGCCATCAATTTCTGAGATTCAAAGTGGAAGGTTGCCATTTTCAGTTCACAACGCTGCCCTTCGACCTGTCCACAGCCCCCAGAGTTTTCTCCGAAGTCCTAGTGGTTGCTTGCCTCCGAATGCAAGGGATCCAGCTCTTCCCATACCTGGACGACATTCTCATCAAAGCCCCAGGTTATGATCAAGCAGTTCGGGCAGTGACTGAGGTCACCCAGTGCCTCTCCTCTCTGTGGTTCGTAATCAACCTGAAGAAGAGCTCTCTGCAACCGTCTGTCTCTGACCCATCTGGGGGTGAATATCAACACAATCCAAAACAAAGTTTTCCCCACAGAGTCGAAATTCAAAGAACCGAGGGCCCTCATCTTCAGATTTCAGGCAGCACAATCTCTGCCCGGCCCGCTCCTTCATGCAATTCATAGGGACGATGGTCTCTCTGGCAGACTCTGTCCCCTGGGCACTGGTCCACATGCAGCCTGTCCAGTCAGGGCTTCTCCAGCAATGGTTCCAATCGAGGGGCACAATGTAGCAGAGGATTCAAGTATCTCACCAGGTGAAGGAATCCATGGTATGGTGGACTTAGCAGAACAACATCATGAAGGGTCTCAGTCTGAGACACCCTCACCAGATCAGAGTCACCACCAATGCCAGTCTCTGGGGCTGGGGGGCGCATTCGGAACAGCTCTCGACACAGGGCAAGTGGTCTCGGGTGGAGTCCCTCTACACCATCAATGTACTGGACATGCGGGCAGTTTGCTTGGCACTGCAGCAGTTCAAGATGCAGCTGTTCCACCAGGACATCCTCATTCTTACGGACAACCGGAAGACAATGGCATACATCAACCGCCAAGGAGGCACAAAGAGCTCTCGAATGCTACGAGAGGCTCTTCTCCTCTTCCAGTGGGCAGAAGACAACCTGGGAAATCTAAGGGTGACATACATCCCAGGCCAGGAAAATGTCACAGCAGATTGGATAAGTTGAAAGGACATCCTACCAGGGGAGTGGGAACTCAAGAACAGCGCCTTCCAACTCACCATGGAGCAGTGGGGCCACCCGCAGGTAAATCTTTTCACCAGCCGAAAAAAAAATTGCAAAGTCCCAATGTTCTGCTCTCTCAGCAAGGACGAGAAGGCCATAGCACAGGACGCCTTCTCCATCAACTGGGGTCAGTTCGATCTCCTGTATGCCTTTCCTCCAATTCTGATCTTATCAACGGTACTACAGAAGATTGCCCAAGACCAAGCAGAGGTGATTCTGGTTTGCCCTCGCTAGCCCCGCAGACCGTTGTTTCCTCGATTTAGTCCAAATGTCTCTTCAGTCTCCCATAACGTTCCAAGTAAGCCCAAACCTTCTACATCAGGGACTGGTGCTACACCCAAGTCCTCACAATCTGTGTCTCTTGGTGTAGAGATTGAGTGGGAAACTCTGAGGGAGTTGGGTTTCTCTGCACCTGTCATAGAAACGATGATTCAATCCAGGCGGGCCTCCTCCTCCAGGGTTTGTTATAGGATCTTGAGAAATTTCCTGTTCTGGTTACGAGACATCTCTTTACCAGATGACTTTGTGTCTCTACCTACCATTCTTCAGTTCCTTCAGGAGGGTTTCAACAAGGGCCTCCAGCCGGCTACCGTAAGAGTCCAGGTGTCTGCTCTAGGGGCGCTCCTGTTAGCAGACTCAGGAGAATCTTTAGGAGCTCTTCCACATGTTCAATTTCTGAGAGCAGCAACCTTGCAGCGTGCTCCAATAAAACCTGTAGTACCTTCTTGGAGGCTCAATCTAGTACTCAAAGCACTCACCAAACCACCTTTCGAGCCCTTTAAAGGAGGCATCCTTACCTCATCTCACTATGAAGGCTGTTTTTCTCAATCACTTCAGCCTGACACATCAGTGAGATAGGAGCCCTGTCATCCAAAGAACCTTGCACCATATTTCATCAAGACTCTGTAGTCATGCAGACAGATCCGGCCTTTTTGCTGAAGGTGATGTCTCATTTTCACTGCAGCCAAGTCTTGAACATTTCCTCATTCTGTCCTCACCCCAAGAACGAGAAAGGGAGAATTTCACATGCTAGATCCACGGAGAACACTCAAAATTTACATCAAGAGATCTGACTCAGTTTGTAAAACTTCAAGTCTGTTCGTCATTACCTCAGGCCCGAACATGTGTAAGAAGGCATCAAAGGACTCTGTTGCTAGGTGGATTAGTTCCATCACCATTGCCTGCCAGAAGGTGGGGATCGACCTGCCCGGACCCGTGAAAGCACACTCAACCCGAGTGATAGCTATGTCCTGGGCGGACTTCAGAGAAGCTTCCCCGGCAGACTTATGTAGAGCGGCCACATGGTCATCCATCCATACTTTTGCAAAATTCTACAAGTTGGATGTCGCCGCCTTGGCAGAGGTGCCCTTTGGCCACAGGGTCTTCCAGGCAGTGATGGACCCATAAGGGACTATGAACTTTCTTCCCACCCAGGAAGTGGAGGGATGTACTACTGCTTTAGTATATTCCAGAAGTGATGAGCCCGGAGACCAGCTTTAGGAGAGAGAAATAGAAATTTAAATACCTGTAAATTTTCTTTCTCCGACTGCTGGTCTCTGGGCTCTGTCCCTCCCAGAATGCTGAAAGTCTGCTTCCGGCCGCAAGTTACACTAACCTTTCTTTTGTTTGTTCCAAGTTGTGTTTCCTCAGAAGACAAAGGCTATAGAAGTACTGACATCTAGAGGAAGTGAGTGGGAGGATACCCCCTTCCTGCAGAAGTCTGTATACCTCCTGCCTGTCATGTGGTTCCAGGAAAGACCTCCCAAAAGTGATGAGCCCAGAGACCAGCAGTCAGAGAAAGAACATTTTACAGGTATTTAAATTTCATTTTTCGAGCCTCTCCAATTGGGATTTAGGCCCTGCCAGAACAGAGACTGCACTTGTCAAGGTGTTCCATGATCTCCAACTGGGAGGGGCAGAGGATACCATTCCATTTTGGTCCTTCTAGCTCTCTCATTGACATTTGACACAGTGAATCCTGGGGTGCCGTTGGGTTACCTGAGGCACTACAGTGGGTTCACTAGAATGGTTTGCGTCCTTGCTCACTGGGAGGACACAAGATGGCTCTAGGTAATTTCATCTTTGGAACTGCTTTTCTGTACTTGGAGTACCCTAAGATTTGATCATTGCACTCCTGTTTTTCACTGTGTACATACTGCTGCTTACAATACTGCTCTTTATATAATGAAGATCCAGACTGATGGCTGCAGTATTTCTTGTCAGAACTTTCACAGTTATCAGATGCAACAAAGATCAAATGACTGAATTTGTATAGTATAGTCATGTTTGCTTTAGCCTTGTGTGTGTTCTGGGCTAAAAGGACTTTTTGGAGACTCAAGTAGTTACTTTTAAGCTTTATTTTGTGTGTTTTTGTATGTTTTTTTAATATGCTGTAAGTGTAACTGAAAACATAGAAACATAGAATTTGATGGCAGATAAGGACCGCTTGGCCCACCTAGTCTGCCCATTTTCCTACCTAACAGATAAGCTGCAGATCCTAGTTAACTTACAGCTTACTTCCTCCTACCCCCCACTAGGACTGCCTTATGCCTGTCCCATGCATTCTTGAAGTCCCCCACTGTTCTTGACTCCACAACCTCCTCAGGGAGGCTGTTCCATGCATCCACAACCCTCTCAGTGAAATAATACTTCCTCACATTACCTCTGAGCCGTCCCCCTTCTATCTTCAAATTGTGCCCCCTTGTTCTTGCACACCTCTTTTTCTGGAAGATGCTACCCTCTTGGACTTTAATTTCCTTGAGGTACTTGAAAGTTTCTATCATGTCCCCTCTTTCCCTTCTTTCCTCAAGGGTATACATATTAAGCTCCTTTAGTCTTTCTTCGTATGTCTTCTGGTGCAGACCCCGCACCATTTTGGTTGCCCTCCTCTGGACAGCCTCCACTCTGTCTATGTCTTTGAGGAGATGGGGTCTCCAGAACTGCACACAGTACTCCAGATGGGGTCTCACCAACTGTCTGTACAGAGGGATAACAACTTCCTGTTTTCTACTATTGATGCCTCTTCCTATGCATCCCAGTATCCCCCCAGCCTTCCTTACTGCCTTCTCACATTGCTTGTCCACCTTTAGGTCATCTGATATAATTACCCCCAGGTCCCTTTCTATTTTTACTGTTGTCAGTATTTCACCCCCATTGTGTGTGTTCTTCCTGGGTTTTTGTTTCCCATGTGCATTACCTTGCACTTCTTTGCATTGAATCTGAGCTGCCATACATTTGACCATTCCTCCAACCTTGCCAAGTCCCTTCTCATCCTTTCCACTCCATCTTGTGTAGCAACCCTGTTGCAGATCTTTGTGTCATCTGCAAAGAGACATACTTTTCCTTCCAGTTCCTCTTCAATGTCACTTATAAAGACATTAAAAAGGACCGATCCCAGTACTGAACCCTGCGGTACCCCGCTAGTAACCCTCCTTTCTTCACTGTGTACTCCATTTACTACTACCCTTTGCGTCCTGTTGTCTAGCCAATTTTTTTTTATCCAGGCTACCACCTGGGGACCCACTCCAAGGCTGGCTATCTTGTGAATTAATCTTTTGTGTGATAAGTGCGATAGAGTACCATTACTGTTCCATGCTGTCATTGTGTGAGATCTTAAAACAGCGTGGTGGTGCACTGCTATGCAGATGATACTCCGCTATACCTGTCTTATTTATCTGATGGGAGTAATGCGGCCTCTGTGTTGGGACAGTGTCTTTGGGAAATGAAGGATTGGAAGGCCTCCAGTTGGCTGAGCCTCAACCCAGGTAAGATAGAGCGGGCGAGTGCCGAACCAGGTTCTCGTGGGCCACGAGTGAGAAACGTAGATGTTATGTTGCCATCCTTAAATTGCAGCGCACTTTGAACTTTGGTTTTGTCTGCAGAATATGGCCTTGGTCAAACTGCATCTTGCGCATGGGGACCCGATGACAGTAGTGTATGCCTTTGTCACATGGAAACTGCAGTGCTCTTTACTGAGGCTTATCTACCATCTACTGTCTGCAGCTGGTCCAGAATGCAGCAGCATGGCTGGTGGTTGGAACACTTCATAAGGAGCACATCACACCAGTTTTGCACTGTCTGTACTGGCTGCCGAGTTGGTGGCACATATCCACTTCAAGATTTGCTTGTTCACGTACAAGGTCATACATAGTCTGGGTTCCTGATTACCTAACAAGAGCTCCTGTCTCCTTACACCCCTGCCCACTCTCTCTTCTTCACAGATGGAGCCTGTTTAGTGATCCCCTAATCCTGACTGAAGCTGGCAAGAGCAACAGTTGTGTTCATTTAAAAAAAAAAAAAAAACTCCTAAGACTTCCCCTGCCCATGCTTTCTTACCATAATTGGTCTTAAACTGTTCATGTTTTGAAATTTTCTAAGTTTTACTTTTATTAGGGGAAAGGGATCATAATTCCTAGCTCAGAGGAGATGGCTGCCAGATCCTGTCCCCTTCTTTATACAGTTTTTAGAAAGACCAATCCCTGTGCTGCTCGAACACGCAGACGTTTTGTGATTGAGTTTGTAGAATCCCGTGGCGTGCTCTGTTAATAGCAGTGAGGCATTGTTTTAAGTTGCTTTTTGTTTTGTAATATGTCAAAGGTACACTGGGGTCACATCAGAGTCACTGCTCAGACAAGGGCAGTGGCTTTAATAGGATCCAAGTAGAAATTTAACATGTATTTAAAAAAAAAACAAACAAAAAAAAAAAAAAACTTTAAAACCTGTTCCCATTGATGTCAGTAGAGCTTGCCCCTGTACTGTACAAACTCGTACACCACAAAGTGTCTTGAGTTTAGGGGTGGCGCTTTCTAAAAAGGTGCCTTGAACCTATTGGAAAGGGCACCTTAGAAATAAACTGCATTGTGTTATCTTAACTTTTAAAGGGGAACAGTCCGCACAAAGGACCCGTCCCTTGAGTGTGGGGCTGGTCCCAGTGTGCACTTTGGGGCCAAAAACATTTTGGTTTACTTACTCTTTACTGTAGTATAGTAGATTATAAACTAAATTTTTCTTATTTGTAGGTTGACATCTTCAAATCCCAGAATCCCGTGCAGCTGACATCAGAGCAGCAGGCAGCAGTGGGAGATTCAATAGCTTGCAGTGCATGGTAGAGCTTTGATAATCTCTGTTCAGTTGTTTTCTGGGACTGCTTTTTTTCAGGGACTAAGTACAGTCCTGTGCGACTATACATAGCCCATGGAGAGCAGCGAGATAAAGAAAAGATCAGAGTGTATAAACTATGCATTGCAGGTTATTGAATCGACGGTCTCACTGCTGCCTACTGCTGTGATGTCAGCTTCAGGGGATTCTGGGATTTGTAGTAAAACATGTCAATTTACAACTAAGCAAAATTGGTCTATAATCTACTATACTACAGTAAAGAGTAAGTAAACCAAAATGTTTGTTTTTTTTTTTGCCCACGGAGTGCAGATTTGTGAGCAGCCCACTCTTGAGCGTGGGGGCTCTTCCCCTTTAAACACAGATCTCAAATTTGGTTTAGACCAAGGGCCTGATTTTACAGTGATCAGAATTATCGCAGCCCTCGGGTGTGGCAAAGATATGGCACACCAGGATTGCAGCAGTCTAACAGGATTTTTCTATTCCTTTCGTCATAGTGACGCTCGCTAGACCATATTTTTGTAGTCTAGCTTGCATCCGGACCTGGGACTCTTTACACACAGCTTGTGTCCAAGGTTTGGAGCAAGCTGCCATAAGTTGGGTCGATTGTCGCAACTGTACCTGAGATATCAGGTGCAGTTGCAGCAGTCATCAGTGCCGCAGCTGCGTGGTCAGCACTAGGGTTTGCCGCAGGGCGTGACCCAAGCCCTATGTCAGCCTTTGAAAATGAGGCCTCTGCTCTTTTCGGGGGCATTCTGTAAGTTCGTAAGACCTCTGTTTGGAGGAGGGCATTGTCAGCTTGTCCATGGGGTCCGACGTAAGGGGCATTTTATACAGCTGCTTTCCTACTGGAGCAGCTTAAACATTCAGGTTGCTCCAGTGCACCAGTAGCCATGTGGACACTTACCTGAATCACAGTAATTTGCTCCCTGCTGTTGTCAGTGTGACGCTGCAGTCCTGAGAACGTTGGTTGGGGTGAGTGGTGTAAGCGTCCGTGTGAGCAGGCTGTGCCGCTTGCTCCAGTCTAACATGGGTGCCTTCCAAGATCCTCCACTGTCTTCGATAGACTTGCAGTCCTTCTCCAGCATGGCTTAGATTGATGCCGAGAGGGGGCATGTGGACACAGGATTTGATTGTCTCCGGCGGTCAATGCAAGTTTAAGCTCTCTCCCCGAAAAACTCTCTGGATTGGGAAGTTCTAGGTTGTTCTCCTACTTGTCATCTGGCCCCACCCAAAGGGAGCAGTGTGGGTCGGAATTCAGAGGGACAGATTGGGTATAGTGGGGCCAATGATTTTCTGTTTACAGTGGAAATCACTGGGAAAAACACAATTCGTGATTTTTAAACTTAACACTCGGGAATCAGTGTTTCGTGAAAAAACTCTTATTTGCACCACCTTGTCATGGAAATCCCTGCTTGCACTGGGTTTTTGTGCATACCCCTCAATTTTTAACCAAATATTTGTACAGTGCATGATTTTTGTCATCAGTTTAATCCCCTCCACCCTGTAATAATGGAATTCAAGATTTTTGCCAAACTGGACTAGCCATTTTTGGAAAACGGAAAATTGTTGGCTCTAGTATAGGGCCAGTGATGACTTTTCCATTAGGTGTGCGTTACGGGGCTTTTGGATGGGCTGAAGAGTCCTGACCAAGGGATACAGAGGGGAAAATAGAAAGTAAAACCCATAAAAACCAGCTCATCCAATATACTTGGTGTCAAGAGCCTATTTAGAACACATCCAGTTGCTTACCAGTTTTCTGAGCAGTCCTGAGCATTGTGTTCTGTAATAGTACAGCATCACTTTTTAATATGTACAGCAGCTTCATTTCAGTTTTTTGGGTTACACCACCGGTTTTGTTCTTAGGTTGGCTATTTATTGTAACAGAAAAGATGATGTGAAACAGTATTGGAATGTACCTCTTCGCAACATTAGAGCATCTTATCACTATAATGTATTTCTGTGGTATTTCATTGGTGCACATGACGCCCCTGCCACTTTATCTCTGTTGTAGCACCCTAAAAGCGTATTTTTTAATGATTACTCCAGTCTTCTGCACCAGTGAAAAAAAATACATATTTTCTGTATTTTTGTTTCTTTCTGCCCTTTACAGAAAAAACAGTAAACTGATATGAGTGTTGAGCACTTAAGTTGTGGATTGCAACCCAGAAGAGAACTAGAATTGGCTAGTGACAATATGAACACCATGCAGTGCAGTGAATATGTTGCTGCTGTAGAATTAGATTTGGGAGCTTTATAAAATGGGTAGGTAATTTCCTGCATTTTGATTGGTCGAGAATATTCTGAAGCCATGTAGTTTGCAAAAGTACGGTTAGCTACAGTGGCGACCTGGGTTCAGGAACAAACCTGGGTTGTTGGAGGGCTGGTCATAGGGAGGTAGGATGAGCGTCTGCAGGACTGCTGACCTCCGGGGGTGGGTAGGTTGTGGTTCTGGCATTGTTACTCCCAGCAGAGGCTGGGCTGGGAGTGCAGTGCCAGCATGGGGACCAGGTGGTCAGGAAAGAGACGTTGGCAGTCACCTGCAGGGCATGTGTGCCCCCCTGATTTCATTGCACATCCGCGTCTCCTGGGGCACCCTAAGGAAGAAAACCCCTAGGCCGGCCCACTGGTGCAGCGGTAGCGCTACTGCTGGCAACGCCAGATGGACCCAGATTCGGAAGTGAGCCTGAGTGCGGGGGATCAAATGTCTGTGGGACTGCTATTCTCCGGGGGCGCAGTGCTTGACTGGCCCTGGCAGAGGCCAGGGGAAAGGCAGCCCAAGTCGAAAAGAGGCAGGGGAGTTGTGGCACACTGCATGCTTGCCTTGATGTCTGCACATGTCACGTACCCCACGGGGAGAAAAAATGGAAAATGCCTGGAGGCCCAGCACCCAACCAGCTGGACATGCCATCCCGAACTTGATCCGTTCTGCAGTGGGGCTTGGGGGAACCCCACTGACACTGCGGGGGGGGGTGGCCCTGGGTGAAGAAATCTGGAAATAGGCAAGTCCTGGTGGATGTTGGGGTGGCGGGCTGGGGTGCTTCTCTAAAGGAGAGCTGTCCGCAGTGGGGGGGGGGAGATGGGGGGGAAAGGGAGAAGAAAACACCTGACACAGTCGCACGATGACGCTGGGGACTCTTGTAAGCACTGCCTTTAGCCCATTTTTGGGGATGTCAGGGGCACTGGATTAGCATAGAAACATAGAATTTGACAGCAGATAAGGACCGCTTGGCCCACCTAGTCTGCCCATTTTCCTACCTAACAGATAAGCTGCAGATCCTAGTTAACCAACAGCTTGCTTCCTCCTACCCCACTAGGACTACCTTATGTCTGTCCCATGCATTCTTGAATTCCCCCACTGTTCTTGACTCCACAGCCTCCTCAGGGAGGCTGTTCCATGCATCCACAACCCTGTCCGTGAAAAAATGCTGCCTCACATTACCTCTGAGTTGTCCCTTCCCCCAATATCTTCAGATTGTGCCCGCTTGTTCTTGCACATCTTTTTCTGAAAGATGCTACCCTCTTGGACTTTGTTGATTCCCTTGAGGTACTTGAAAGTTTCTATCATGTCCCCTCTCTCCCTTCTTTCCTCAGGGTATACATATTAAGCTTCTTTAGTCTTTCTTCGTATGTCCTCTGGTGCTGACCCTGCACCATTTTGATTGCCCTCCTCTGGACAGCCTCCACTCTGTCTATGTCTTTGCGGAGATGGGGTCTCCAGAACTGCACACAGTACTCCAGATGGGATCTCACCAACTGTCTGTACAGAGGGATAACAACTTCCTATTTTCTACTATTGATGCCTCTCCCTATGCATCCCAGTATCCCCCCAGCCTTCCTTGCTGCCTTCTCACATTGCTTGCCCACCTTTAGGTCATCAGATATAATTACCCCCAGGTCCCTTTCCATTTTTACTGTTGTCAGTATCTCACCCCCCATTGTGAACTCTTCCCCTGGGCTTTTGTTTCCCAGGTGCATTACCTTGCACTTCTTTGCATTGAATCTGAGCTGCCATACATTTGACCATTCCTCCAACCTTGCCAAGTCCCTTCTCATCCTTTCCACTCCATCTTGTGTATCACTATCAACCCTGTTGCAGATCTTTGTGTCGTCTGCAAAGACATACTTTTCCTTCCAGTTCCTCTGCAATGTCACTTATAAAGACATTAAAAAGGACCGGTCCCAGTACTGAACCCTGCGGTACCTTGCTAGTAACCCTCTTTTCTTCACTGTGGACTCCGTTTACTACCACCCCTTGCGTCCTGTTGTCTAGCCAACTTTTTATCCAGACTACCACCTTGGGACCCACTCCAAGGCTGGCTAACTTGTGTATTAATCTTTTGTGTGGGACTGTTTCAAATGCCTTGCTAAAATCTAGGTAGGCCATGTCCATAGCCCCTCCCTGGTCTACTACTTTGGTCACCCAGTCAAAGAAATCTATTAGATTCGTCTGACACGACCTTCCCATCGTGAATCCATGCTGCCTTGGGTCCTGTGCCGCACTGGCCTTTGGTACTCAACAGTTATTTCCTTCAGAAGTGATTCCATCATTTTTCCTACCACTGAGGTCAAACTAACTGGTCTGTAGTTTCCTGCCTCTGTCCTGCTCCCACTTTTGTGAAGAGGAATCACTTCCACCCTCCTCCAGTCCTCCTGTACCACACCATTCTCCCATGATTTGTTAGAGAGTAGTCAGTGGTGTCACTAGTTCTACCTTTAGTTCTTTTAGAATTCTTGGGTGAATCCCATCAGGCCCCATTGCTTTGTCCACCTTCAATGTTGTTAGTTCTTTCAGAACCCTTTCTTCTGTAAATGGACTGGTATCGACCCCCGTCTTCAGTGTGGTTCTCTTGTTTGGTTTAGGTACCTCCCTCTCCTCTTCCTTTGTAAATACTGAGCAGAAATATTCGTTCAGTATCCCTGTTTTTTCATTGTCACCCTCTGCCCACATTCCCTTCCCTTTATTGAGCCTCAGTATCCCTCCTTTGGTCTTTCTTCACTCCCTAATGTACCTATAAAAGGTCTTATCTCCCTTCTTAACAGAGTTGACTATCCTTTCCTCGGTTTGGGCCTTTGCTATTCTGACTGCCTCCCCTGCCTGTTTCTGCTTTAACTGATAAAGTTCTCTGTCTTGCTCCTTCTGTGTTTCCTTATATTTCCTGAATGCTATCCTTTTCTCCTTAACCTTCCCTGCCACCTCTTTTGAGAACCATATCGTCTTCTTCCTTCATTGTGTTTTGTTGATTTGCTTTACACAAAGGCTTGTTGCCTCTGTGATGGCTGTTTTGATTACTCCCCATTGTTCTCCACCCCTCCTTCTTGCCTGTTTGCTAGTGCTACTCTGAGGCACTCTTCTCATTTTCCCAAAGTCAGCCCTCCTAAAGTCCAATACTTTTACTTTTGTATGGCTGTGTTTATCGTGAACCACACTGTTGGGTGGTTGCTTGTTCCCAGATGGCTACCCACTTCTAAATCTGAGATTCTTTCTCCGTCCCCATTTGAGAGTACCAGGTCTAAGATTGCTCCTTCCCAAGTGGGTTCCAATACTAGCTGTCTGAGGCATGCCCCTTGCAGGGCATCAGGAATGACCCTGCTCTTGGATGTGCCTGCAGCAAAGGTGCTGCAGTTAACATCTGGCATATTCAGGTCCCCATCAACAATATCTCCGCTTTTTCTGCCATTCTGAGGATACCTTCTATCATTTCTGATTCTAGAACTCTGAGCTGAGTGGCTGTGTTTGAGAACAGCTCCCAAAGCTAAGTGCTTTTTGATATAATTTTCAGTTTAAAAATTGTTTTGTTTTATGTAAATTTAGGTGATTGTGAAAGACAACCCTGTAGGCTCCAGGAAGATATAAAATTTGTGCAGTAGATATTCGTTGGAAGTCAGAAGGATCAACACATTTATTTAGTGTGATCATTCTACTCTGATGTGGTTAATTTTAATACTATTTTAATACTATAGTTTAAACCCTTTCTGAATGTGCCTTTGGTGGTGTCTGATATTGAGAACCTAAGTGTCATTTGTGGGTATCCTGTCTGTTTTGGTAGGTACTTTATTTTCTCTGTTAAACAACTGAGTATACCTATTGCCTAATACTTTATAGTACATAGTATTTTTTTTGCTCAGTCTCTAATTTTTCTCTTCTTTCTCCAGTGTTTTAGAACTGTTTAGTTATTGTGGCAGAGGTGTGGTACTGTGTTCTTTCTTGTAGTTCAAGGTGCTTTTGGAACTGCTGATTTCTATTGGTTTAAACAATTACATTTTTCTTTTCTATTTTAAAAAAAAGCTACATCAACTTGGTATGTTGTCACCTGTTTGTTGTTGCTAAGTAGCAGATGTTTTTGCATTGTGCTCTGATTCTGTGATAGAATCTGTATGAATAGAAGGTAGATTATTGTGATTGTAGTTACCTTTTGATTGTAAGGATAAAGAGCTTAGATAGAAGTGTATGTATTTTCAAATATTATAGGGGAACAGTGGCAGGATTTTTAGGACAGTAAAATAATAAAAAGGGAACTAGAGAGCTTCAGTAGCAACAAGTAGTGGAATTGCAGTATAATGTGGGGAGTGGTGCAATGCAGTGGCTGTGGGGCAGCCATATTCAGGCAGACCTTCTGGACACTAAGGTGCTGCCCTATCTGCATGCATCTATCTGGACTGCGGGATGAGGTAGCCAGACTCAAAGCGGAAGTAAACTGGGTCAGGAGTACCATCACCCCTATCCAGGGACCACCCAGTCCAATGCAACTGCCTCAAAGGATGCCAAGACCGAGGAGCACTTGGATGATAGTGGGCTCAGGGAGGGTTAGAGCAGTCAGGCAGAGGCACATCCCAGATCCTATTCCACTCAAGAACTCATATGCCACACTGGCAAATGAGGACAACCAAATACAGGTACCCAGAGAAGCGGAAGGAAAGGATGTGGAGGTTAGCCAAGGAGGTGACCTCAGCGGGGAAAGCAGTGGACCCCAGAGGAGGAGGAAGCGAATCCTGGTGGGGGACTCCATCATAAGAGGGATCCAGCTAGGAACACAGGAGGGGGAGGGCAGGGAGGTGAGGTGCCTACCAGGTGCCACGGCATGGAGGGATGGAAGGAAGATCCTGGGGATCACTGGGAAGGCAAGACGGGAGGGTGAGCTGGATGTCATTATCCACCTAGGTACTAATGACCTGGCAAATGGGAGCCAAAGGAAGTTCAGGAAGAGTTAGGAAACTGGGAAGGGTCTCAAGCAAATAGCTACTTCGTCACTTTCTCAGAAGTACTACCTGTGAGAGGCAAGGGAGAGCATAGGAGTGCATGCACCAGGAACTTTAACTCATGGTTGAAGAACTGGTGATGTGAGGAAGGGTTTGGATTCATTGGTGACTGGGGACCCACCTGGAGGGATGGAGGTTTGTTCAAGCCTGACGGCCTGCATCCATCCTGGAGGGGAATCCAAGCACTCAATGATAAGTTTAAATGCTACATTGACAAACATTTCAACTAGCAAAGGGGTGGCAGGCCAGCAAGGAGGGTACCTGCCTCACCCCCAGCTAGCAGTGGAACCAGTGAACCAGAGGAGTGGCTATCTCTGCAAGCAGTGTGCAAAAGATGGAGATTTGTGCCCAGAGGTGGATAAGCAGAAAAGGGGCAAAATTCAGCAGGCAGGGCAGACAGCAAGGAGAACCAGGGATAAATGACAACCAAGGAAGGGCTGGAGTAGAACAGTGAGACAGTCTAGGAGGTCAAATCATGGAAAGCCATGTGTGCAAATGCCAGGAGCCTTAGCAACAAGATGGAAGATCTGGAGGCTGTCATGGTGCAGTCAGACCTGGACATTGTGGCCATCACTGAAACCTGGTGTAATGATAACCACGACTGGGAGATGGCCATACCTGGCTACAACATATTCAGAAGAGACAGAGCAGGCAGGAAGGAGGAGGTGGCACTCTATGTGAAAAATGACACAAGGCCACAGGAGTCCAGGAGGAACAAAATGGGGAAGAGATACTGTGGGTTAAGCTGGAAAGGAAAATGGGGACAGCCATCCACACAGGTGTGGTCTATAGACCACCAGCCAGGAGGAAGAAACAGATAGGAGTTGATGCTAGCCATCCAAAGGATGGCAGACAAAGGTGAGGTAGTACTGGTTGGAGACTTCAGTATTCCAGATGTGGACTGGAGCATCCCAGCAGCAGCATCAACTAGGAGCAGATTTATCCTGGACTCCCTTCAGGGTGCCTTCCTCAAGCAACTGGTCATGGAACCAACTCGGCAGAAGGCAATACTGGACCTTGTGCTCACAAACAGGGACAGTGTGATGGGGGTAACAGTGACCACCAGTCATTGTGGTTTGAAATCACGGAAAGAGCAGAACCAAATCACACAAAAACACGTATCCTGGATTTTAGGGGGGCAGACTTTGGGAAAATGGGAAGATACTTGAAAGAGGCATTAAGGGGAATGGGACAGGAATCAGGGGTTGAGGAACAGTGGGCAGTATTTAAAATGGGGATTACAAGAACAACAGAATTATGTATTAAGCAGGTAGCAAGAGGAAAAGGAAGAGGAGACCATTATGGTTTTCCAAAGAGGTAGCAAAGAAAGTGAAAGCCAAAAAGATTGCATTCAGGCAATACAAAAAGACTCGGGCAGAAGGGGATAGAGAGAAGTACCAGGAGAAGCAAAGGGAGGCAGGGAGGTCAGTAAGGGAAGCCAAAGCTCAGACAGAAGAACACATTGCAAAATCAGTGGGTACAGGGGACAAAACCTTTTACAGGTACATAAGTGAAAAAAGAAAGACAAAGGGAGGGATAGTGAGACTGAAGAGGGAGGATGGGGGCTGCATGGAGGATGACAACAGTAAGCTGACATACTGAACAGGTATTTCTGCTCAGTCTTTACTGAGGAAGAGAGGGTAATGGGTCTGAAGGGGTACAAGGGGTGAGAATGGTGCAGAAATGGACACAAGTCCTTTACACAGAAAGGTCCTGAAGGAACTGGAAGTAATGAGTTGATAAAGCAATGGGGCCAGATGGGGTACACCCCAGGGTCCTAAGAACTAAGAGGGTGGTGGCTGAACCTCTGGCTATCCTGTTTAGCCGATCACTGGAAACAGGGAGGTGCCCAAAGACTGGAGGACAGCAGATGTAGTCCCCTTATACAAAAGTGGGAACAAAGAGGAAGCAGGAACTACAGACCAGTCAGCCTCACCTCGGTAGTGGGGAAGATCATGGAAGCACTACTGAAGGAGAGATTGGTGGAACATCTGGTTGTCAATGGACTACAGGACCCAAAGGCACATGGTTTCACCAGGGGAGGTCATGTCAGACCAACTTCATTGATTTTTTGACTGGGTGACTAGGGAGGTGGATCAGGGAGGGCAGTGGACATGGCCTATCTGGACTTCAGCAAGGCCTTTGACACTGTGCCACATAGAAGACTATTACACAAACTGGGAATATTGGTGTGGGCAGGACAGTAGTGTGGTGGGTAGGTAACTGGCTGGGTGGCAGGACACAGAGGGTGGTGGTAAATGGCTGTCACTCCACAGAGGGAAGAGTGCCCAGTGGGGTACCACAGGGATCAGTGCTGGGACCGGTCCTATTCAACATCTTCATCAGTGACATGGCGCAGGACCTAGAAGGCAGAATTTCACTGTTAAGCTGATGACACAAAGCTCTGTAACAGAGTAGACACACCAGAGGTGTAGACAGAATGAGAAGCGACCTGCAGAAACTTGAAGAATGGTCAGGGGTTTGGCAGTTGAAATTCAATGCAAAGAAGTGCAAGATAATGCATATGGGGCACAAAAACCCTGGCACAATATATCAGTTGAGGGTGAGGATATAGCATGCACCAAGCAGGAAAGGGATCTTGGGGTTATCATCTCTGATGACCTCAAGGTAGGGAAACAGTGTGACAAGGCAGCAGGTAAAGCAAATAGGATGCTGGGATGTATAGGCAGGGACATTACCAGCAGGAAAAGGGAGGTCATAATTCCGCTATACAAGACACTAGTGAGGCCCCACCTGGAGTACAGTGTACAGTTCTGGAGACCATACCTACGTAAGGACATAGACAGGGTAGAGAAGGTTCAGAGGAGGGCAACAAAGATGGTGCATGGATTGCATCACAAGTCCTATGAAGACCGGTTGAAGGAACTGAACATGTACTCCCTGGAGGAGAGGAGGGAGAGAGGGGATATGATAGAGACATACAAGTATCTTACAGGGAGGAACAGGGTGCAGGAAAACACTATTTTTAAGCGAAAAAGATGTTCCAGGACTAGAGGGCATGGGATGAAGTTGGAGGGAGGACGATTCAGAGGAAACATGAGAAAGAATTTCTTCACAGAACGGGTGGTGGACAAGTGGAACACCCTGCCAGAGGAAGTGGTGGGGGCTGAAACAATCACGGGATTTAAGAATGCATGGGATAGGCATAAAGGAATTCTGGAGGTCAGGGGTAAGGTGCAACAGACTTCTAGGAAAACAAACTGAACTTACAAGCACAAATGGGCATACTGGGTGGGCCATAGGCCCTTATCTGCCGACACTGTCTATGTATCTATGCATTTCCTTGTCCATTCCCTCCCCCTGAGATGGGGGTCTGTATACAACCCCCATGCGGATTGTGGTGCCATTTCCTGTCTCCAGGGTGACCCAGAGTGCCTCATCTGCTCCCTGTTTACTCTTTAGTTCTGTTGCTTTGATCCCTTCCTTTACTTAGAGAGCTACTCCTTCTCCTCTTTTATCCTCCCTGTCCCTCCTGTAGATTGTGTATCCTGGTATGTTGACATCCCAGTCATGGTTCTCTGTGTACCATGTTTCTGTGACTGCCACAATATCAAGGCCACTAGTTCAGGGAGCTTGTCACACAGACTATGGGCATTGGTACTCCTCACCCTCCACTTTTTATTGGCCTTACCCCTTTTAGCCCCATCCCCGTCCTTACTGCCTTTGCCTTTTTTTTTTTTTTTTTTTTTTTTATTTACCTCTGTCCTGCTCCGTAATGACTTCTCTACCTTGGTGTTTACCTCACTAATTACCGTGTTTTGTGGGGGGAGGCTGGGATTTCCCTGCTCCTTCTCTGCATCTCTGTCCTCCCCCTTGGGACCGGGGGTGGGGCTGCATTGTGTGGGGCTTTCTCCTGATAAGTCATCAGAGCTGGCACAAGCCCAGATGAGAACCTGAAAGGTGTCAAAGGTGTCATTTGACCGAAATGAGGTACATCCCCAGCCTTATCAGATGAAAATAGAATTGATTAAAATTAACAAAAAAAAAATCGAATTTTTCAGCTCAGACATAGCCATGCTTAGAATAAATACATTTATCAATATTTTTTGACATATTTTGTACTATATGACCCTCCTATCCCCTGCCACCCTTGCCTGCTGCATGTTTGGTATCCGGCCCCAGCCCAGGGCTCTCTCTTTTACCCTAGACTAGCTGGTGATGGATGGTTCCCCACCCTGCCCTGCTGGGCTGACAGAAGTTCCGATCTCTCCCACTCCTTTAGGGCCCATAGGTCAGATCTCCATCCCACTGATTGGCTGTTACTGGTCAGTGGCCTGGGGGAGTTTCCCATGATCTGTCGGCTCAGGAGGATGGGCGGGAGGCAAGACTGCATGATTTAGCAGAATCCTGAGAATGGGGGTGGCATGATGTCTGCGTTTCCCCCACACTCCCACCTGTGGGCCCCCTCTGCAGCTTTCCTGCAGGGAAATGGAGGTGGAACTACGGGTGTTCAGGGTGGAAAGAATTTGATCTAGGGACAGCTTGGCTGTTGCTTCCAATTGGGACTTCAGGTTCTGGAACTGACCCTTTCGTCCCCTAAGTGCCTTAACTGCTAAGCTGCCGGATTGGCCCAATACCTCGTGTTTAGTACGCTGTAATGGTGCACAGCATGGTGTGCTGTGATTCAAAATGATCAACCACCTGACAAGTGCAGTAATTTATGTCATTGACTGTTAGTGAGCTAATAAAATGGTTTTAGAAGGTAAATCTATAAAGAAGAAAAGGAAAGTAAAGCCTGAGCTCATTTGGCAATGTGAAATTAACGTACAGTCATGTGATCATTTTGACCAATTAGAGTACTTGTTTGATTCAAGCTATTTTATAATTTGATCTTTGCACTTATTTTCATATTTTCTGTCTTTTTTGTTTCCCTTGGATCAGAATTTTAACTTATTGTAGACCGAACACTAAATGATAGCAAATTTTGTTAAACTTCAGAGAAATGACTAAACCAAAATTGGCAAATGAATTGACTCAAATTTTAATTCTTAATAACCAGACTGTGCTACTGCTGTCCATCTTTGTATTTGTATAAAGGTAGGGCAGGGCGGCCGGCTTAAATGGGACATTACCTTTCTTCTTTTTCCCCCCCCCATATGTACTTTATCCTCCGGTCTCCCCTGACTGCCCTCTTCGGACTGCCCCAGCCCCATCAACTTGGCATCCCTGGGACTTACCTTGGCCTGCACTCGCACTCTGCCACAGGGCTGTGGCGGTGCACAGTCGCTGGGTGCGGAGCCTGCGAAGGGTTGGTTGTCACCCGCAGCCTGGGGTGTTTTCCCTCCATTTTCTCCTGTCCCATCCGTTGCTGGGGGGCACATGCCAGACATGCATGTGTAGAGGTGCGCATACGTCCGCAGAGGTCCTTCAGCACCCTCCCTTCTCCAGCGCCCAACAGACCCGCACTGGCCTCGGGCGTCCACCTGGTGATAGTCATTCGGCGGGAGTGCCAGCCCTCTCTCCCCGGGAGAGGAGAGCAATCCTCCCCCTCCCCAGCGGAACATGGGTTGCTTGCGTGGCAAGAGGTACGACACAGATGCCTCAGCCCTCCGCCATTGGGCTGGCTTAACATTACCTTTCTTCACAAACAAATTCACCTGCGGTCAGGTCCCTGGAACTGCTCTGAGTCATGAAGTTTCTCCTCTACATGATCAATAAAATAGTAGCCAAATGCTAGCTTAGTTTCATATTCGTGTAGATGTTTGAGTTATTCTTAAATATGTTATATGTTTTGTTGTATGGACTGCATTTATATATTTTACCTCTTAAAAAAAAAAACAAAAAAAAAAACACACAAATGCTAGCAGTTTATATTTGGCTAGCCTAAATCTTAGTAAGTATATTTGGCTATCTAAAAACAAAGTAGGGGTCAAAATTAAAGCAGCAGTGCAATAAACATCTCCACAAATAGAGAGTACTGTTTAAAAACCTTGCTGCACTCATTAAGATTTCTGGTTTCTGTCTGTGTCACTTGTTTTGTTCAGAACGAGAGTGGATATTCTTATATCTGTATATTTAATTTGCGCAAAAAAAAAGTACTCAGCCAATATGTTCATAGTCTGTACTTTACTCCCACAATACTTCTGGGAATGTAAGGTGTTGCTAGTGTGTGCTCGTCCCCGTGCTGATGCTAGGGAAAAAACTATTGAGTTATATAATACAAGCCAAACTGGGTCTCTTCTCCACTGTACAGGAACTGTACAACCAAAAGGGAAGTATCTGGCAGCACAGTCCTGCTCTGTCTTCCTCGATTGATTGCCATCTGATAAATGCAAACCGTGCTTTCTGCTTTATGGTATGTAGTTATCAGATGGCAGCCAGCCAAGGAGGGCTGTGTTCCAAACGGTAGTCCTGACTCATGGCTAAATGGTGTCACAGCCCGCTCCACTCCACACAGCTCATCAGGTGGACTGGAAGTTTTTGCTGGGAGTAAAGTACGGACTACAAACAGGTTGGCTGGGGAGGGTGTGTTTTTTTTTTTTTTGGTGTGGTTTTTGTGCAAATTAAAAAATGTAGATACAGGAATATCTCTGAAATACTCTTGTTTTGAACAAAACAAGTGACATAGACAGAAACCAGAAATCATTTTTAATTAGTGCAACAAGGTCTTTAAACAGTTATTTTTATTTTTTGAGCTGTTCATTGCATTGCTGCTTTACGTTTTGCAGCCACTGGCCAGCAGGGCTAGTGACTGGGAAAATCCCCTATCCCCACAGACCTTTCTACTGGCCCAGCAGGTGTACTTAATTGAAATTTTACCTTTTCTGTTACATGCCTGAAGGGCTAGTTAAAGGATAATCTTACTAGCCCAATACAAAATCTACCAGCATTTGGCTAGTGGGCTGGTTCCAGTTTTGACCTTGCAGAGCAGTAAATTCAAACCAAAGGTGCAGATTACCTGTTGGCATAAAATGGGCTACCTGGAATTTGGTTTGGATTTTGTATTGGTGGTGGTTTGTCAGCTTTAATGGGACGTCCAAGGGCATTGGTCTCTCTCTCCCTTATTAGCTGAGACAGGTTGTAACAGTCTGAGAGAAGTCATTTCTCAGACCCCCTCAGTTTTCTACAGCCTGTTCTTGGTGGTAGAATGTTCCCTAGCAGTGATTCCCCTTTTTATTTCTAAACTGAGAACACAGGATTCCCCACCATCCTTCTATCCTTCCATCCCAGGCAGCTGGCACTTTAGGGTGTTAATCTCATGCTAGTTGACTGATGTGGTATAACCTATATAACTGATCGACAGGTAGGAGGGGCTCTGTTCTGGACATCTTGCACTGCTGTTCCTACCAGAATAGTCAGTTGTTCATCTTTGCGGCACATCAGCCTCTCCAGGTAGGAATTAAAAAAACAAAAACAAACAAACACATTTATTTGAAATATATAATCAACAAAATTACAGACAGCAGGCAGTTGATTCATTTTACAGGTTGTTACAAGACTGAAACCATTAAATATTGATGTAAGTTGGTTATATTCACCAACAAACAAATAAATCTGAATATGCGTTTGCAAGTAGTTACACGACAATAGCAGAAGACTGCCAGTAGTACTTGATCACTGATACTATACATCAACAATATGGGAGATTGTATTATTGTATTATCAAAGATTTAAAAAAAAGTAATTTATATGCCGGCCTGGTGGCTTTGAGGGTTGAGGTGCTGGATACCACACCGGCGACCTGGGTTCGGGAATGGACTCGGGCTGCCGGGGGACGGCAGGGGAGAGGGTGGATTGAGCGTCCCAGGACTGCTCTCCTCCCTCTGGGGTGGGTAAGGGGAAGCATGTTATGCTGTAGCAGCCCCTGGTGACGACTGGGGCAGCACAGTTGCAGTATACAGTAGGGGAGGAGCACGGTAAGAAGTCAGCTCACGTGCCATACGTCATTGCACTGCTGGCTCCTGGGGGGGGATGGAGGAAATGGCTGTGTGCAACTGAGGCAGCTTGATGGCCACGCTCCCGCTGACCCTGAGGACTGTTGTGGAATCGCTTTGAGGGTCCCGTCCAGCCCGGCTTGGAGAGGCATGGGGAGGCCCTCTTCCAGCAGGTTGGGGTGGCCATGTCGGACCCTCATCATGCGAGTAAGCATGCTGCTCTCCGGGGTGGTGGGTGCTGGTGGTTGGATGCCCCCGCCGGTGATGCTGCAGAGGTGCATAAATAGTGACGACATTTATAATAACAAAAAAATAAATAAAAAAAAAAAAAAAAGGTAATTTATAGTTACACATCCCATTTTTGCCATCTGGTCAATAGATTCAGATTTTCGCTGTCATACGCACAGTTTGTTCTGGTGAACGTGTTGTTTTGTTGAGCCATGTTAGATGAGTGTGTGATTAGTTATTCAGTATAGCAGGCAACTATTGGAAAGTTTTCGGTGAACTGCCAACGCAGACAGACACTGCCTGGAGCCACTTGCGTAAGTGATTTGTCCGAAGGACTCTTTACAGCCAAGAGTTCTGCTTCCCTGGTGTATCAGTCCCCTTGTGGAATCTGCCATTGTTTCCTTCTCAACATGAGGTGTGTCCTTTTTGGCCCAGGCATAATCCATAACCAAATGCCCTTCACTCCAGCAAAATCGGTCACAAACCATGAAAATAAAGCTGAATCGGGATGATTTTATTTTGATTGTTGCAGAGCACAGTAAACATGCTAGTTAAGGGGTTAGCTAGTGAGTTTATTGTGCTCTGCAACAGTCTCAAAATCATCTGGATTCAGCTTTATTTTCATAGTTTTTTTTTTTTGCTGGGAGTGCTGACTCTCTAGAAGTGTGTTTCAAGTTTGAGTCAGCACCCACTTCCAACGATTGTTCGCAGTGGCTTTTTCTAGGGGACTTTTACCTAGTGGATAAACAGCCTGTGCCCCTTGAATCGAGTTCCTTAATATTCTGTAGGCTGCTAGAATAGCCTGCTGATCCCAAAAATGGTGCGTCTGTGGTGGCCTCAGATCCAGGGTCCAGTGGGCTCTTTCAGTCTTCAGTTGGTCAACTTACATTTTAAGATTTAGAAGTTTAGGAAGAACAGTGGCACAAAATTGCAAAGCCCTTTCACCTCTGGGAGCCCTTGGAGTCGGAGGTTGTTCCTTCGATTGTAGTTTTCCTGGTCATCCAGCTGCTTCTGGAGGTCCTCCAGTTCCTTCTCCATTCTGACCATTCTCTTTGGAAGACCCTGGCAGACCCCCATGGGTGTCCCCGAGCGTCGAGACCCACTGCTCAGCCTTGTGTATCCTTTTCACCTGGCTGGCGCACTGGGAAGCTATCTCCTCGAGTTTGCCTGTGACTGCGTGCCATTTAGAACTCAGTGCCACCAGCACTGGCTCAGTCACTGTCCGTCCAAGCGTGGCTATCTCTGCAGCCAAGAGCGAGATCGGATCAGGGCCTACTGTTTGTGCCACTGCGCCCACTTTGTTAGGTTTCATGGCTCCCCGCCGTTGCTTGGATGAGGGATTCACCAGGTATTTGTTCATCTTCCAACACTAACTGGTGAGTGACTTTGAAAATGGAATTGTATAGTTTGAAATATAAATTATAACCAAGTTCTGAGGCAATGAAGCCCATGAGACCCACATCTTGCTCACTCAGCTGCTCATTGGCACCCCCTTTTTGCCCATTTTAAAGTTTTTTTTTTTTTTACATTTTGTAACTGTTTTATTCACAAAACACCCAGAGTGGGTGTTATTGGGCTATACCCACCCTCCCAGGGGCCATAAAGTCCTCTGCCTGTGGCATCTGGCCTCATTACACCCCTGGGTGGGTGAGTATAGCCCAGTGCCATCCAACCTGTTGGGTGCTTATTGCTTGCATAGCTTAGCTGAAGTCACCAGTCTGAAAATGGGAGCTGCAGGAGGGGTTTGCAACCCTTTCCTGATTTTTTTTGGTTCCTTGTTCAATCCCGCAGTATCTGAGTGTCGAGTCGTGGTGGGGGCCTTCTCCAGTGGCATATCCCAGTTCGGGTGAACGACTTCTAACACATCTATCTGGTCATGGTACCCGTGACCTGAACTGTGAGAGACTATTTCTTGTGTGTGGCAGCCGAAAGTTGGCTCCTCCAGGCTGGTCCCAGTTAGAATATCTTTGAGGGTTTGGAAGGACTAAACTCCAGTTTGTCTTGCAGAATGTTTGAAAGATAACAGTCTGCTTCACGCCCCACTGGGCAGTGTCTGTAGTAGGCAGACTGGATCTCTCGGACCAGAAGATGGGGAAGAGCTGACATGCTCCGAAAAGTGTTATACATGCCACAGAATGTGTTTTCAGTAAGGACATAATCTGTCCCAAAATGTGCGGTTTCTGACAAGAGTATTTGCAGTTAAATACAGCAGTTGCCCCCAAGAGTTCTCTAGTTTCTGAAAGAAAAAAAAAATTCTCAGTAAAGGCACCAGCTGCCTTCCGAGTGTTTCTGCCTGTGTGGAAAAATGTACTTTGTGAACCCAGAGTGTTCAAATCCTATGAGGACATGCTCGTCCTGGCTTCAATCCCAGAAGAGGGATGGATATTTTTTAGTTCGACCCCTAATTCAGGGACCTTCTTGGGCTTTGTGTACAGTGCAGTGGACTTTGTACCTTCTGCTCCTGTAGTCCCCCAGTGGGCAAAACGTTGGTTTTCAATCTTGTGTGCAAAATGAACCTGCTACTTAACCCTAGCTAAAGGAGAGGACATTCCTTTGTGATTGCAGTATTTACTGATGCCTCACCATGATTGAGCAGGTCCCCAGTGTCATGGCCCACCACAGTTCCTGGAATAAATAGAAATGGTTTGTGTAACACTCCTGCTCGAGAGCCAAGGGCAGTAAAGCAACTCCTGACGGGGCAGGTTTCAGCAGCAAGACATGCTGATACTGTAAGCAGGGTTCGAAATTAACAGGCTAGTGCATGTAGTTTAGTCCCTTACATGCACCACAGGGTGTGTAACACTGAGCCTGGTGTCTGTGACTTGTGGCGCGCTGCTGGCAGTCATTGCATTACCTAGAAGAATGTGGGACTGAGTGGGAGAATGCACTTTTTCTGTCACATAGACGTGCGGAATGCTGCCACACTGTGAGCTGCAGTTGGTACCTGGGAGGTGGTGGTGTGGCCAAGCTGGGAGAGGATTAAGACTGCGAGTGCCTGGTATCACCCGCTCACTTCACACTGACAGTCAGTGTGTCTTGGTTATGAAACTGACTGGCACTGCTGGACAGTGTGTGTGTGTGTGTGTGTGTGTGTCTGCACACGCACAGAGTGAGACTTCAGCAGCCAATCATGAAAGTAAAGTCACCGTTGCTACAAATACGTAAACTCAGGTGGTGTGCAGTAGATCATGTGATCGTTGAGAAGCCAATTTTGAGTGGCTCATCAGGAGCAGATTATGTTTTCTGTGAAGAGCATCTATGTGATGGATAATGTTAGCTGCAATCAGGACCCTGAACTGGGGGTGGGTGGGGTGGAGTCTTGTAAGAGACATATGAGAGAGACAGATCACTGGTGCAGTTATACTTCCCTGCTTTGTATGTCTACCTTGATACTGTACTGTCAGTTTTATGACGTGGAACCTTTGTAAATGAGTCTTTGGCTCAAAGGTACTATCCGGATCCTGAATAAATAAAATAAAATAAATATACAGCTGTCTTGGAGGAGAAGAAAAGTGTGTGAAGCAGGATGGGTAAATCTCTCTGGTGCGTTGTCCTTAATCAGTGTTCTTGGTGGTTAATTAGACGGAAAAATCAAGTGTGTGAAACAGTACTACAAATTTTAGTTTTATTCTGTCTCCTTTGTTTATTTATTTATTTTTTGACCAGGGCATATAACCTATTTGTGGTGCATGTTGTAACTGGTCACATGCACTGCAGTGCAAGTATTGGAAAAAAAAGTAAATTTTACTCCTGACTTACTATTTCAGTAAAGTATACCAGCAGGGTGAGTTTAAAAAGCGGCCCGGTGGTATAGAGGCTGAGGTGCTGGCGCCTTACCTCACGCTATGCTGGTGACCGGGTTCAGGAGCGACCTCGGGTTGCTGAGGAGCGGTTGAGGGGTGGGCTGGGCGGGATCAAGCGTGCTCTCCTCAAGGGGTGACTGCCTGCTCCATATAGTTATGCTCCCACCGAGTGGGCGTGTGGGCCGTTCAGAACAGCGGCGCAAGTCAGGGGAAGGAGGAGGGGTCACCGGATCCTGGTGCGCCAGGCGCCCACTGCCACAAGACACGATATATGTATGTTGTGGCCTGGCCGGGGGGGGCGGGTTAAGGCAGAAAAAGTGAAAATCAATAAAGTACATATGAGGGGGGAAAAGGGCTACTGGATTTTCCCAGTCACGTGCCCTGCTGGCTATTGGCTGCAAAACTTAATTTTGACCCCTGCACCATGACTGTGCCCCCCCTCCCTACACTTGTAGCTCTTGCTGCCTACCACTAATCAGCTTGTTGGTCATGTGCTAGACCCTCTCAACCTCTTCAGTTTAAATTGAATTTAGTACAGTAATAGTAGTACAGGTACACTCTAACCACCACATTGTACATAGGGCCAGTGCAAGACAAGAAGGGGCCATTTCAGTTTGGTGTGGCGGGACCCATATAAATGGAGGGGGGATCGGGGGGCTGCCTAGGTCTCCAGAATTGTTGGTATTTAATTGCTGAGATGAAAACGTAGTCATTTTCTGGCCTGTCTGATACCATGATAACATTTTTTGGAGCACAAAAAGCCCCCCCCTTTTTTTTTTTTTTTTTGATGTTTCTGTTTCTCTGAAATAAACTCTGCTACTTTTGTCTTGGTCCTTCCAGATACAGTGCTGTGGCCTGTCATGACGTTTCTATTTCTGGTATTAATTAAAACAAAACAAAACAAAAAAAATTGGAAGAAAAAAAAAAAAAAGACCCCTTCCTCCAATCTTCACCTAGTTTGGTGGCCAGCCCCAATCGTCAACTAATTCCGTGGCAGGGGAGCTCCTTAGTGCTGGGCACGTGGACAGCGCAGGGCCAGACCATACCAGCTTCATCTTTTTGGTGCTGAGTTTTTTCCTTGTTCTTCCATCCTGAGGCGCATGGCTGCGAACACGTGGTGCGTTGCTGGGTGGTTGTGTGCCCCACAGTGTCACTTTGCTTTCCCTCTCACTGCTGTCCCCAACTGGTTCACCCCTCCTGGGGTACTCCATTTTTTTTTTTCTGTGCAATAATACATTACACAGTATTACATCAGGCAGGCACATACAAAACTATCTACATAGATATATGTTATCCACATTGTTACAGTAGTGCTGAAGTAGAGCACCCCCTGATTACAGTAGTGCTGAAGTAGAGCACCCCTGATTACAGTAGTGCTGAAGTAGAGCACCCCCTGATTACAGTAGTGCTGAAGTAGAGCACCCCCTGATTACAGTAGTGCTGAAGTAGAGCACCCCCTGATTACAGTGGTGCTGAAGTAGAGCACCCCTGAGTTTGTTACATCACATGGGGGCTTGCAGATCTTATCAACATTTATACCTCATAAATATCCATAAACAAGGTTCCTATAATTTAAAATTGCCCTTATAATTAACCACTGCTGCCATGAGTAGGAAAAACATGTATATTTTGAAAACTCAACGAACGCCCTCTTAACGGGTTAAACATTCCACCTTCAGACATTGTTTTTTAATTCTTTACAGCCCTCTATCTAGCTACAACCCAAACAGCAGGTAAATAACAAAACGAGAGTAGTCTTTTCTAAACTGTATCTGTTCTTTTGAGTGCAGGGAAAACTTTAAGCTAAGCCATATATATTAGCTATTGTGAAGCTGTAGAACTAAATTAAGCAGTTTTTTTTAGCCATTTAAACAAGTTAACAGTAAAACAAGAAACTTTTCTTGGTACACACAGAGTTGTGGAGGAGCTTTCCAGCTCAGCAAATGGGGACTAGAACCAGCAGGAGTTATCACCTGTGCCACAAGGCGCCATTTTCTCTCATCCTTTAGTAAACATGAATTGCCATACACATTTAATTTTTCACCTAAACCTCTAGCGGTATGAACACAAGAGGAAAAGGTCCCGATTCCTATAATTCTCCCTCAAATTATCCCCATCTTACCAGCAAAAGATCTTGTTTTAAAAGTGAAACCTGTACAGTGATTCAGTCACCTTCCGGTTCAGAAGTTGCCTCGTGAGCACCAGACTGCTTCTCGATTTTGTCTAACAGCTTAGCAGCTTCTGAAACCTCTGAATATTGGTAAGTCTTGCCGCCATACACGATTCTGAGGCTAGGTGGCATGAGAGAACATGATGTACCCCCAAGTTCCGGAGATGTGCTCGCACCCCATCAAAGCTTTTACACTGCATCCTTGTGGTACAACTTAAATCTGGGAAGAAATGAACTTTTTATGCTCCTGCCAGGTGATCGGATTCGAGGATTTCGCCTGTTGCAGCATGCTGTCTCTTTCCATTGAGGTGTGTAATTCTGTCATGAATGTATGAGGAACCTAGTCTCCTGTAGCTGCTGTCTGCCTGCCGCCACAGGGCGTGATCCTGTAGGCTTTAATGATGCCAAAGTCCGTTTTAATTTGCAGCACTTCTTTAAGCCATTCTTGCAGAAAGGGTATGAGATAGTCCCCTTCGGTATACTCTGGAAGACGCAACACTCTAATATTGTGAGCGCGTATGGTGTTTTCAGCATTCTCCAGACACCGCCTTAATAGGCTGTTCCCCTTGATGAGGCCCGCCGCCACCACCACGAGGGCCTTATCTGCATACTTTTTAGCCCCCTGCGTCTCTTCGGCCAGCTTACCAACTTACATGTTCACTTGCTTTAGCTCAGAGTTGTACTCCTCCATTTTATGTCTAGGCTTTGAATAGCCTTCAGAAGTGCTGCATTAGTCGGTTGTGATCCTGATTGCTCCTCGGAACCCGAATAGGTATCTTTTCTTCTGCTGTATTTACTTTCCTTTGGTCGGGCTCCTTCTGTACTGGTGCTCGCTTTATTTCCTTGTACCATTTCTGCTGCTTGCTAGTAACCAAACTGGGCAAGTTTGGTACAGTTTGGAAGCTTGAAGTTAGTTCTCTCTGCTGGATATTTCTATAAGACTTCTGCTTTATATAAAAAAAAAAAGTTTTTTATTTATCAGTTCCTCACACGTTTGGAGAGTCGCCTGGTAAAAGCTGTTCTCAGCTCGCTGCTGCCACGCTACGCCTACATGTGTTTCTCATGCAGTGGAGAATGGTCATTTACCCACCCTGAGGAGAAGGGTGTCCTATGGGACTCTCTGCTTTACTGTCCATACCTGGCCTCCATTGTCCCAGGCTTATTCCTGAACCTGGGTTGCCAGTATGTTGAGAAGGCGCCTTGATGCTGTGCTGACAGGCAAGCCATTTTCTTATAACTTTTAAGGGGTCAAACTTCACTCCCCCCCTCCCCGATCCAGCTGAGAAAGTGGTACCAGTTTGCACTGCCCCCCCAAGAGTTACACTGGTCACAAGCTATAATGGGGACTACCTGGAGGAAGGAAGGAATCCCTCTTCCCAATTGCTCCCTGTTTTCCAGTGGTACCCCCTCCCTCTCCCCACAATCTCTTACTGTTATCTTGTGGCACCCCCCTCCTCTTCGTCATAAGTTCTCCCAGGTGTCCAGTGGCAACCCCCACCACCCAGAGCACCCCAGTCCCACACTAGTCCCTGGCCGCGACCGAAACAAATTTACCACTCACCTTCTTGTCTGGCTAGCATCTGACTCTTACAACTAAGGTACAACTACGGCTCTCACAGAGTTCTCTAATTTTATTCACTCTGCCCTGGATAGAAAACACCTAGCTGGAGTTGTCTTCATCGACCTGTCAAAGGCCTTTGATACAGTCTCCCACCCCTTACTCTTAAGCACACTCTGCCACATAGGTCTGTCCCAAGGACCAGTCTTCTGGTTTACCAGTTACCGCACAGCTAGATCATAATGTGTCAAAATAAACACCCTCTCAGCCACCCTGCCAGTCCTCTCTGGGGTTCCCCTGGGCTCCATCCTCTGCCCTCTGTTATTCAGCATCTACCTAAACATCTTGCCTGATTCCTGCTCTGGCAGCCTACTACTCTATGCTGACAACGTGGTTCTTTTTGCCTCGCACCCAGATCCCACAGTATTGCAGTCCTCCCTCCAACACGCATTTAACTAGATTGAAAACTGGTTCATAGACCAAAGACTTGTGGTCAGTGTAAAAAAGACAAACCGTGCTCTTTGCCCACCGACAGAATAAGGCCAAGAATGTGCAGCTAACAATCCTCTCCCACTCTCTCCTTCCTCTAGAACAGGTCCATACATATAAATACTTGGGCCTTACATTTGATTCCAGCCTCTCCTTCCATTCACACATTGACACTCTTATCATCTGCCGTAAATGTCCGTATAGGCCTGTTGTATTGGCACAAGGATTGCCTACCTCCGAAAACCCTTAATCTGGCTGTCACCTCCTCAGTCCTCTCCCTAGTTGATTATGGGCTCGCTGTCTACTCTGCTGCTGACCATACAGCCCTTAACAAAATCCACCGGGCCATAAGCAAAGTGTGCAGACTCCTCTCCGGGGCAGACACGCATACCTGTACTTGTACCCTGTATGCCCTGACAAATCTCCTCACGCTGGATGAAAGGCTATTTTATCAAACATGTCTCCTCACAAAGAAAATACACCTGGGGCTTACCCCCTTGGGGGTTTCTACGCCTCTCCTATCCTCCCACACCTCGGTGAACACCCGCACTGCCAACCGACAGGTGTGGTCTATCCCGAGGATTAGAACCTCCTTAGCCCAAAGGTCATTCCCATACAGGGCCCACAGTCTGGTACAAATAACTCCCCTCCGATGTCTCCTCCATCTTCAAATTAGGACCTTTCAAGTCAGCCCTCAAAGAGCACATTCTTTCTTCACGGCGCTGCCAATGTACCAGCTAGTGCCAGGTCATCTAACTATCATCTTACGGGACCACCCTGTCACTGAGCTCCTACCGATAGGGCTACCAAACATTACCTATTAACAATGCCTCCTTTGGCTGCACTCAAAAGATATCTGGCTAATTCTCTACTACGCTGTAAATATCAAACTTGAAAACTGTAAAATACAGCTCTCGGTAACATGTTCAATGCAGTGTATAGCTGATCTTGATTCTGCAATATTGCATAACTGAAAAAAAAAAACTAAGCTTTAGTTGCCATTCTATGTCTGTATGTATCAAGTGTCTGTATTTGTTTTTTTCTGACGCGGAGCCTTTGTAAATGAGTCTGTGACTCAAAGGTTGTAATCCTAAAGTCTGTTAAATTTATTTTTATTTTGTTTTTGATGACCGGGTAGGGTGCGCTAGCCATAGCAATGACTATTTTCAGGCACGAAGCAGGAGTTTACAGATAAAATACAGTTGAAGTAACATTTGATCAACATAGGGAAACAAATACAGAACATTGAAATGCAAATAAGGTAAGAGCATGGACAGTAGTACTGTAATATAAAGTAGTCCAAAAGCAAACATGGTACAAATTACATGGGCAATAACATGGAGTAAATAATAGAGCAAGTGCAATAAAAACAATTAAATCAGTTACCAGGGTTGAGAAAAAGTGGTATAATACACAAAACAAAATACCCCCCAAAATATAGTTATACATAGAGTATAGAGTAAAATTAGGATATGTCTAGGGAGTAGGAGTGGAAGGATGGAGAAGTATAAACAGAAAGTCGAGGAATGGGGGAAAGGAATTGGGTAGAAACTAAGGGAGCAAGTAGAAGTAAAGAGGCTGGTAAAGTGCATGCCATAGGTGAGGGGGTACATGGATCAAGGGAGAGATAATGGGCTAGGGTGGTTTGAAACATGAGCATGAACAGGAGTTGGCAAGATAAATAAATAAGACCCGATTGCTAGGAATCTCTCCCGGTAGCGCGTTGCAATAACACTTGAGGGAGAGACTGACGGCATTTGGGCCTGGCAATGGGACTACGATCAGCGGTGTGCTTTCTTAAAGGAGTAGTCCACCCAGAATTTGCAAAAAAACATGTTATGCAGAGTGTTTTGATATGTATGTTAAGTCCTAGTGTGTCCTTCCCTCTGTCTGCTATTCAGTTTTTTTTCTAAATTAGCCTGCTAGCTGTATGGTAGTTTTACGACCCCTGGGGCTCTCCATCACAAATAGGTTTATTGGCTTTCTTTCTCCTACGATGCACCCTGTCTCATGTGACACTGATGTAGCCATGTCCTTAGATTTAAAGCAGCAGTGCAACAATCTGGTGAAAATTTTGACCTGTATTTTTTTATGCTATTTTCGATTGCCTACCTCTTGACTTGTATAATACCCTTCCTTCCACAATTTGAGTCTGTTTTAGTACTTTTTTTTTTAATGCCTGAAATAATAAAAGGAGTGCTCCTTTTAATACGGTGTGGACCAGGTCTTCATCAGTATTTTCAGCTGTTTTTGTCCATCAGTTGTTTATATATCACTTCTGTTGTGACGAAAATTAACTATTATGCAGCAGACAGTGCTCTCTGACATTACAGAACAATAGTTGTTCAAAAACAGCTGCAAATACTGATGAAAACTTGGTCCAAGCATGTTAAAAAGGCGCTCCCTTTATTCAGACATGGAAAAATGCTAAAAGCAGAATCAAATTGTGAAAAAAAGGGTATCATGCAAGTCAGGAGGTAAGTGGCAATCTAAAATAGCATAAAAAAGTATAGGTCAGAATTTTCCCCAGATTGTTGCACTGCTGCTTTAACATGTGCACTGCTTTAAAATCAGTTCACAACAGCAGGTCACTATTCTTATCCAGGGAGCACAAATGGCAACAGTTGGTTTAGCAGATACCTGAGAGCAAGCTAACTGGGGTTTCTGTAAGACAACAGCTCTAATTCACTATTTTTGTTTTCTATGTGCATCAGGTCTAGCTAGCAGGAGTGTTTTAATTTTAAAACTTTTAATTGTATCAAACTATACACAACCAAAAAAGCACAGAAACTGCCCAGATCATCAATGCTACCTATAATTAATAAAGACTCTAGCTGTTTCCTTACAGAAACCCACTCAGATGTCAAGTATTTGCTAAACTGTAAATGCAGGTATCCACATTGTATTAGCAGTTAGTGCTGATTTTGCTGTGTGACAAGATTTTCATATTTATTTGTTTAGTTTTACAAATAAAGTGTATGGTATGAAGCTGCAGCCTAGAAACTGCAAAATACTTTGAAGTCAACTTTTCTTCTGCCTGTGGTATGTCATGAAAGCAACAGGATGATGGTGACTGTTCCAGCTACACACTAGATTCCATTTTACAGTGGTTCACTGCACTACACATTTAGTGTATCGCACATTTTCAAATAATAAAACAAAATATTCTTCAAACTAAATAACTCAGACATACATATTTTTATACCTTATTTAAAAGGCACTTCACATTTGTAACAAAAAAACAAACAAAGAAATAAATGAGAGTGATGTCACGGAGCAAAATCAGCTCTAACTCCCAGTTCTTTCTAGTAGGATGATGGTACCTACATTTATGGTTTAGCAAATACTTGAGAGCTGAGTAGGTATTCTGTAAGAAAACAGCTATAGTCTTTACTAATTATAGCATTGATGATCTGGGGCAATTTCTGTGCTTTTTATTGCTGTGTGTAGTTTGATGAAATATCATTTTAAAATGAAAACACTAACTACTGCTAGCTAGAACTGACACACACCGAAAACACAAATAATGAATTAGAGCTATTTAGCAGCTGTTTTCTTACAGAAACCCCAGTTAGCTTGCTCTCGGGTATCTGCTAAACTTTAATTGTTGCCATTTTTGCTCCCTGAATAAGAACAGTTACGTGCTGTTGTGAACTGATTTTAAAGCAGTGCACATGCTAAATCTAAGGGCATGGCTACATCAGTGACATGAGACAGGGTGCATCGTAGGAGAAAGAAAGCCAATAAACCTATTTGTAATGGAGATCCCCAGCAGTCGTAAAACTACCATACAGCTAGCAGGCTAATTTATGAAAAACTCCTAATAGCAGACAGAGGGAAGGGCACACTTGGACTTAACATACATATCAAAACACTCTGCATAACATATGATGTTTGCAAATTCTGGGTGGACTACTCCTTTAAGGATTTTATTTGCATACTTTTGAACTTTTGGTGACTTGCTGACTAAGGAGACGTGCAAATACCTGCTGGTAAATTTTTCAGAGATTCTTGATTAGGAGGCTTTCACAGAACATTTATGCCAAAATGGTGTGGAGGATAGTTGAAGAGAACACTTGAAACATGAACAGTAATCTACTAGACCAAGACAAACGCAGATATAAACACTACGGAGGCGGCCATCTTGAGGCAGTGTAAGGGATTCCTTTCTTTTGCAGCAGCACTTGGAAAGGCACCAGAGGTCTGGGATTTGCTGCAGTGACACTTCAGGAATGGGAAACTACATAGGTGAGGCGGTAGCAATGGCAAACAGCAAAGTCCCATCTTTGAAGGGATCCTTTTGTCAAAATCTAGGTGTATATGGGAGACTGCTGGAACTTAAAATATTATGATCTAAAGAGTAACTGAGAACCAGCTATGAAGTGTGTGTGGGTTGCAAAAACAAACAACAAAAAAACCCGACAAAAAGGTAAGATTAAATGCACAGCCGGCCGTCTAACACATCATAGAGCTACCGATTGCCATCCAGACCCGGGTTTGTGGATTCACCTCGAATCTTCCCCAGAGACTCCCACCCATCCAAACAGGCTTTTTGCCTGGCAGCTGCCGCCAAACCGGCCTCAGCCTTCCCTCTTCCTCCTGCCATAGGGGACTTGCTAAAGGAGGAAGGGCAAGGTCCAGAACGATCCTATCCAGTAGCCCGGCGGATCTCTAAGCTTCTCAGGTTTGACAAGAAGCAGTCTAAAAAGTGGGTAGATTGCTGCGGAATCGGCCCTTTGATTTCAAACAAACCTAACCAAGAAGTCCGTCATCCCAGCCGAAGGAGGGGCTTCTCTCAGGGACCTGGTGGATAGGAAAGTGGATGCCCTCAGCTTGGCCTTCCAAGCATCAGCAACATCTCGAGGCAGCAACAACCAATCCTTTATCGGCCTAAGCTGCTCTGTCCTGGTCCCGGTTTTAGCCTTTCAATTCACTGTGGATCCAGAGAAGAACATGCCTATTTTTCATCAGCTACAGTTCTTGGGTTTGGCTTAGGCTTATGCAGCAGATGTGTCTGAGAAGGCGTTCAGGTATGCCGCTCAGACCATGTTTTATAAAACCTCTGCTCGCTGCAACCTCTGGCTTAGAGTCTGGCAAGCAGTCGCCTCTTCGAAGAGCCAGTTGGTTAACGCACCCCATAAAGGTAATCTCCTGTTTGGTTCTGCCCTGAAGGAGGCAGTGAAGGTCTCCGGGAAGATGGCTAAGGTGCATATGCCACAATCAAGAGGTGGGCCAATCCTTTTCCTCAGACCCCAGAAGCTTTCCTTTTTTTTTTTTTTTTTTTTGGTAAACAGACAATAAGGGTTAAAACACTAACTTCTGGGAGAAAAACAACCTGTTATCTGGTTCCATCTTCGAGTAGGGGGCAGACATTTAAAATGTTCTCGAGCAATGGGTCCAAACCAAGTTGGACAGAGGGGTCCTAGACATCTTCAGCAAGCCCTCACTTCCTCATGTGGTGCCCTCCCTTGTCTCTGGCAACCAGTCCAAAAGACAGATGATGTTACAGGCCATTACAAACCTTCTGCAAGCAGGGACTGCTGAGCAAGATTCTACCACAGAGATCAATTGGGGGTTCACTCCCCATTCTTCGTCGTGCCAAAACGCACAGGGGGATTCAAGCCTGTCCTAGATCTCGAATTCTTGAATAGTTTTGTCCGCAGCAGACCGTTCAAGGTGGAAACCTTGTGACATCAATCATCAGGGAGCTGCAAAAAGGGGATTTTCTTGTATCCATAGATCTGCAACATGCCTATTTGCATATTCCCACTCGGGAACTACACAGGCACTATCTCAGGTTCAGAGTGGGAGAGCAGTACTTCCAATTCAAAACTCCGCCATTTGGGTCTTCTTCTTCAGACCCACAAACATTATTAAAGGTGCTAGTAGCGATTATAGTCCTCATAAAGGCCCCACAGCTCAACCAAGCAACACAAGCACAGTGGCGGAGGTAGTCTGGTGCCTGTCAGCACACGGTTTTCTCATCAACTGGAGAGAGAGAGTTCCCTAGCTCCAAACCAGACATTGATCCTCCTGGGGGCAGACATCAGGACACAAACTAACAAGGTCTTTGACCCGGAAACTAAATTTAGGGATCTGCTAAAGCTCTTCAAGGAGTTTTCACATAGCTCCTCGGCTACCTGCTTATATTTTCATACAGCTCATGAAGACAGATTAAACCCTCCTCCAGTGTTGGTCTTGGAGGTCAGAGGTCATGGGTCGTGAGTTGGGCCATCCACGCCAAATCCGAAATCACAACTGATGCAAGCCTCAGGAGCTGGGGGGCTCACCTGCATCAGCTATCATCACTGGGTAGGGGGTCACTGTTAGAAACAAGGTACAGCATTAATGTTCTCGAGATGAAAGCAGTATGCCTTGCCCTGAGGCACTCTGAACAGCAATTCCTCAATCAGGATAGACCGATTCCAACTGACAGTCTGACAAGTTGGCATACATCAACCATCAGGGTGGTACAAGAAGCTCAAAAATGCTGAGGGAGTCCCCTCTTCTCTTTCAGTGGGCTAAGCACCACTGAGCAATGTATATTCCAGGACAGGAAAAAGTCACAGCAGACTGGCTCAGTTGCAAGATTGTTCTATCAGGAGAATGGGAGCTGAAGGACAGTGCCTCCCACATCCTAACAGAACAGTGGGGCAATCCTCAGATAGATCTTTTCGCCTGCTGGCGGAACTCCAAGGTAAAGCAATTCTGCTCCCTGGCCAAGGGCGCACAAGCGGTGGTTCAGGACGCCTTTTCCCTAGTCGGGGGTCAGTTCAGTCTCCTGTATGCCTTTCCTACAATACCATTTCTATCAGAGTCCTCCACAAAGTGGCCCTGGCCAGGACAGGCATGATTCTAGTCTGTTCCTTATGGCCTTTCCACCAGTGGTTCCTGCTTCTCATTCATTTGTCAGGTGACTACCTCTAATCTTCAAGTTCAGCCTTTGCCTTCTCCATCAAGGTCTGGTTCTGCATTTCATTTTGAACAGTTTGTCTCTCTAGGCCTGGAGATTGAGTGGGAAAACTTGCAAGCAGCTAGGTTACACAGTTCCTGTTATTGAAAGGATGGGGAACTTATGTCGCCCTTCCTCCTTTAAAGTGTATTATAGAATCTGGAGGAAATTCTGATTCTGATTTCATTCCAGATACATAAGAACTATCCCATATAATCACCTGTACTACTGCAGTTCCTTTTAAGATGGGTTGGACAAAGGACTGCATCTAGCCACCTTGCCAGCTCAGGTTTGCATGCTGGGGGCACGCTTGTTGACTGATTCAGGGGAATCTTTGGGCTCACGTCCCAATGTCTAGAGGTTTCTAAAGGCAGCAACATTAAGACGCCCTCCAGTCAACCAAAGATACCACCTTGTAGTCTTAATCTGGTTCTCAAGGCTGTGGCCAAGGCCCCCTTTAGAGCCTCTCAAGGAGACATCCCTCGTGCATCTTAAAATGAAGGTTGCCCTTTTTCTCATAGCTATTACTTCAGCCAGGAGAATCGGCGAACTAGAAGCATTGTTCACCCAAGAGCCGTACGCTGTCTTTCATCAGGCTCGATCAGTTCCAGTTTTTTTGCCAAAAGTTATGGCTCCCTTCCATTACAATCAAGGGTTCATTCTTCCTTCCTTCTGCCCACTCCCTAAAAGCAATAAGGAAGGGGAATTTCATCCACTGGACCCGAGAAGAGTGATGAAAATGTATATTAAGAGAACGGAAGCTATTTGCAAAACTTCAAGTTTGTTTGTGTCAACTGCGGGCCAAAATTATGGGTAACAAGGATTCAAAAGGCCCTGTAGCCAGACTGATTCTATCTGTCACCTCCACGGCTTATGATCAGGCCAGAGCAACTTTGCCTGGCCCAGTGAGAGCCCATTCCACCAGAGCTGTGGCCCCATCGTCGGCGTACTTTAGAGAAGCATCTCCAGCAGTCTTATGTAGAACGGCCAGTTGATCATCCATTCACACATTTGCAAAATTTTGTTTGCTGGAGGTGATGTCCTCGGCGGAGGCGTCCTTTGGCTGCAGAGTGCTTCAGGCGGTGGTGGACCCTTAAGGGCACTTGACATTCTTCCCACCCGGGACATCTGGGGATGTACTGCTTTTGTATATCCCATGAGTAAGGAAGCCCGGAGACCAGCTTAGGAGAGAGAAATCGAAATTTAAATACCTGTAAATTTTCTTTCTCCGATGGCTGGTCTCCGGGCTTTGGATTCCCTCCCAGAATGTATATAGTTGGCTGGGGGTCTGGATAGACCAAAAGCTTTCCTTCAATGATCACATTGATGAGCTGATAAAGAAGCCGAGGCTGAGGCTTGGCTTCTTTTTACAGGATCAAAAACCTACTAACATTGGAGGCAAAAAAGAGACTGGTCCAAACCACTTTCCTCACCTTACTGGATTATGCAGACTTTCTATATAGCCATAGCACTGCCACTGCTCTGGACAAACTCGAAACACGCTATACCACACAGCTCTGAAATTCGTTATTGGACTTCCTTACTCCACTCATCACTGCTCCCTCTACACTGCAGTAGGTTGGTCCTCCCTCGGGTACAGAATACAGAGAAATGCAGCCCTCTGGACCTACAGGGCTATTACTAAATTGCTGCACCAATATATATCTGACCGTCTTCCTCTAAATGCAGTAGGTAAGTATGCCCTAAGGAGTTCTGCTTACATCTCGCTTGCAGTACCTAAGTACAAGTCACGCTTTGGTAGGTCTGCCATTAATCACGCTCTACCCGCGCTATGGAACAACCTGCAAAAAACCTTGCAACTGACATTCCCAATCACTGTCAGCCTTCAGAGCACTATATTCTCGTTCATTCAAGGAATCCTGTAACTGCTTCCCCTGATGTCACAGCCTCTCCGCCCCCCCGGGATTCAGTTTCTAGCCTCTGTCAGGAGCATTTCATTCCTGGTACTCCTGCCCCACTACTCGGTATGCTTGTGTCTATTTGAACCCCACCTGATAGTTCCACCCAATCATAAGTTGGAGTCTCCCTCTCCGAGTCATCCTGGCATCTACTAATATTACACTTCCTGGCACGTCACCCTTGGCCCCTGTTCCTGGTGTATTGCACCTACTCTGTAACCATTGCCTATGGTGCTCTAAAGCTCCTCAGGCACCCCTGCACTTATGCTCTCATTCCCGAGTTCCTCCCCCTTCTTCACCCGTGCCCCTCCTTGCACTATATACTCAATACATCAATCCAAGCCTGCTCCATGAAAACTCTGTATATATGGTTGTATAGGTTTACTCTGTATCTTTTGTAGCACAAGTTCTGTAGCACAGGGTATTTAGTTTTCTGTCTTATTTTATAAATGTATTCCAGTGCTGTTATTAACTTACTGCGTGTAATCACTATTCTGTGTAATGACTCTGTAAGTTGGTATTCCCTTTTACGTATTCATTTATCTTGCCCAGGTCCATCTCAAAAATGAACTTGCTCAGTGGTGTTCACCTGGCTAAATAAAGATTTTGATTGATTGACTGACTGACTGACTGTGGGGGGTGGTGGGGGGTCAGTTTTGTATATATTTTAAATAACCTTTGACACAAACGAAAGCCATTGTTCAACTAACAGTGGCTCTGTTAGTTGGGCGGTGACTTTCATTTGTGTCAAAGGCTACTTAAAGCTGCATTGTCAGCTTTTTCCCCTTCTTTTTTTGTAAAAACGAGCAGTATGCCTCTTGGCCACATACCAGTTAGGAAGATGTTTGGAATGCCCATAGGGATATAAAATAAAGGAATGTTTACCTGGCTTCTTAATTTTTCTATAAATAGGTATTCAACCGGCCCGCCCGTAATCCCGTACATTCCGGAAGTATTTCAAGGTCAGGACCGTGCATCTGCCACAAGCGCGTTCCTGATGTACAATTATTTTCACATGGATGAAGAACAATCATGTTGCGCTTATTCCTTGCGTATTTCTCAAGCCTTACATCTATCTGGCACCTCAAACCGAGCGCTGGAAATGTAATATTTTCATTTTAAGCTGCGCCGAAATCCGCATCGCACCAATGGCACACGGGGGATCTTTTGGTCTTGCATCTATGGTATGCCTTGCTTGAGATTTCAGCCGCGGCTTAAAATGAAAATATTACATTTCCAGCTCGGTTTGTGGTGCCAGATGAGATTTAAGACTTCGAGAAAATACCATGAAAACAGCCCAGCGACATGATTGATCTATCATCCATAATGAAAAATATCGACATCGGGACCGCTTGTGGCAGACGCGCAGTCCTGATCTAGAAATACTTCCGGAATGTACGGGATTACAGGCGGGCCAGTTGAATACCTATTTATAGAAAAATTAAGAAGCCAGGTAAACATTCCTTTATTTTATATCCTTATGGGCATTCCAAGCATCTTCCTAAGTGGTGTGTAGCCAAGAGGCATACTGCTCATTTTTACCAAAAAACGAAGGGAAAAAGCTGACAGTGCAGCTTTAAATATATACAAAACTGCTCTGAAAAAGGACCCCATAGACTTCTATATGATGCACCCTCACGCTCTCCCTGGTTAGATGTCACAAAATGACTTTGGTCGGGTCTGGCGGACTAGGAAGGATAAGGGCCAGCTGCTTGGCTCAATTTTCGATCCCTTCACTCACAAAGTGGCTGAAATTAAAAAAGTCATTTTTTTAGGGTGAAAAGAAAATCACAGCTATCGCAGCTACAAGGTATGGGGCTTTTGTGTTAAAAGAGCAAAAGCAAATAGGTTGGAAATTGCCTTTAATGTATTTATAAATGACATTGCAGATGAGCTGAAAGGGGGGAGGTCTGCCTCTTTGCAGAAAGCTCCAAAATCTGCAGTAGAGTGGACACTTTGGGGAGGAGGGTTGGAAAGGATGCGGAGGGACCTGAAAATACTTGAGAAGTGGCCAAGGGTATGGCAGCTGGATTTCTGTGTGAAAAAGTGCAGAATCGTGCACTTTGAGCACAGAAACCCAGAGGCAGAGTACAAAATGGGAGAAGAGGTAATGACGACCACCAAACGGGAACGCGACCTAGGGCTTATCGTATCTGATGACCTAAAGGTGGGTAGGCAGTGCAGTAAGGCAGTAGGGAGGGCCAATGAAAGGCTGGGATGCATAGGGAGGAGTATTACCAGCAGAAGGAGGGAAGTGGCGTTATCTCTGTATAGATCGCTAGTGAGACTCCCATCTGGACAGCTGTGTCCGGTTCTGGAGGCCACATCCCTAGAAGGACCTAGAGTGGAGGTTTTCCAGAGGAGGGCAACTAAAATGGTGCAGGGTTTGCATAAGAAGCCCTATGAGGAGACACTAAAGGACCTCATTATGTACACCCTAGAAAAGATGAGGGAGAGGGGGGATATGACAGTGACATTTAAATACCTCATGGGAGTAAATTAGTTACAAGAGGGAAGTATTCTTCAGAAAAAAAAGTTACTGTAGAACAAGGAGACATGGTGAAGCAGGAGGGGGTAAATTCAGGAGAGATGTGAGGAAGTACTTCTTCACAAAAAGAGTGGTGGGTAGATGCCTGGAACATTTTTCCAGTGGAAGAGGTTGGGGCAACAACAGCGGTGGGGTTCAAGAATGCATGGGATAGGCATAAGGGAAAATCATAGAGGGCGCGAGCTGGAGATCTAGTAGGGTCTGTGGTAATACTGTAGGAAGGGAAAAAAATGTGCAGACTTGGCGAGCCAAGGGGTCCTTATCTGCT
Source organism: Neoceratodus forsteri (assembly GCA_016271365.2). NCBI lineage: Eukaryota > Metazoa > Chordata > Ceratodontiformes > Ceratodontidae > Neoceratodus > Neoceratodus forsteri. The sequence goes on along the minus strand of JADMNL010000028.1, from coordinate 242,229,904 downwards.
GTCAAATTCTGTTTTAGTGGCTACAAAACTTAATTTCAGCCACTACTGTGTACTTTTAACAGAAATATTGACAACGTGAAGAATGTACAATGTAATGTTTAAAAGGCAATGCTGTTCAGTTGGAAGACGAATATTTAATTACCCCTTTCGTGTTGTTATAGCAGCATTAGCATACAATTTGCCAAATTGTTTTTAAAGAGGAAATTCACTTAACTATCATAAACATAATTTACTGGAGCAGTCACAGCTTCAAAAAAAACATGCTGCTTGACGGTTTCCATGGGGAGGCAGCAGGAAGGCCTTTGATCTGTAGTGCTCTTTGATGGTCCTCAGTTGCTCTTAAGAGACCTTTTCCACATATTTTCTTAAGACATGGTCGCAAATACCTGCTGGTAAATTTTTCAGAGAATCTTAATTAGGAGGCTTTCACAGAACATTTATGCAAAAATGGTGTGGAGGATAGTTCAAGAGAACACTTGAAACATGAACAGTAATCTACTAGACCAAGACAAACGCAGATATGAAAACTGTGGAGGCGGCCATCTTGAGGCAGTGTAAGGGATTCCTTTCTTTTGCAGCAGCACCTGGAAAGGCACCAGAGGTCTGGGATTTGCTGTAGTGACACTTCAGGAATGGGAAACTACATAGGTGAGGTGGTAGCAGTGGCAAACAGCAAAGTCCCATCTTTGAAGGGATCCTTTTGTCAAAATCTAGGTGTATATGGGAGACTGAAGGAACTTATAATATTATGATCTAAAGAGTAACTGAGAACCAGCTATGAAGTGTGTGTGTGTGGGTTGCAAAAACAAACAAACAAACAAAAAAAAAACGACAAAAAGGTAAGATTAAATGCACAGCCAGCCGTCTAACACATCATAGAGCTACCGATTGCCATCCAGACCCGGGTTTGTGGCCCCAGTCCAGGATGTCTGGTACTGACCGTGAGGTGGGGTTCTTGAGTCTGACTGGATGCCTCCTGCTTTGGGGAAGGAGGGCACCTCCTTCTGCTGAATGCCTGCCCTCTCATGGCCCAGGCGGAGGGCGTGTCATGTGGGAAGGAACAAATGGTCCCTCAAGTGACCTTGCGTCGGCATGCACCTGCTCACTTGGTGAGTGACATAGAAACATAGAAGTTGACAGCAGATAAGGACCACAAGGCCCATCCAGTCTGCCCATTTCTTTTTCTACCTTATGAATGTGCCATAGGCCTTTGCTCTGTCAATGGCCTATCTATTCATACTCGTCTGTATTGCTCCCTTATGCCTATCCCATGCCTGTTTGAAGCCCTGCACTGTGTTCATATCCACCGCTTCCTGAGGTAGGCCGCTCCATGCATCCACCACCCTTTCTGTGAAAAAGAACTTCCTTACATTACCCCTTAATCGGCTTCCCTCTAATCTCATGCTGTGTCCTCTTGTCCTGCTATTTTTCTTATATTGAAACATGTTAGACTCTTTCACCTTGTTAGTGCCCTTAAGGTGGTTGAATGTTTTAGTCATATCACCTGTCTCCCTCCTTTGCTCTAGGGTATACATATTGAGTTCAGTTAATCTGTCCTCATATGTTTTCTGATGCAGTCCCTGCACCATTTTGGTTACCCTTCTCTGGACTGCCTCAGTTTGGTTAATGTCCTTCTGAAGTGTGACCTCCAGTACTGCACGCAGTACTCCAGATGGGGCCTAACCAGTGTCTTGTAAAGAGGGATTATTACCTCCCTCTTCCGACTTGTGATACCCCTACTAGTACACCCCAATATTCCTTTAGCTTTACCTACTGCTTTAGAGGTCTGCTTGGATGATTTCAGGTCATCGGTGATGATGACGCCCAAGTCTTTTTCTTCCCTTGTGACTGCCAGCAACTCCCCTCCCAGCCTATATGTGGCTTCAGGGTTTCTCTTCCCTATGTGCATGATCTTGCACTTCTTTGTGTTAAACCCCAGACATGGAGGTGTTACACACCCAGAGTGGGTCCGGCAGTGGAATTCCAGGTGTAGGGCAGGGTTCATCCACCCATCTGATGGCCTTGATAGGTCCTGTGCTGGGTTACTTCTCAGAACCGTGCCCTGGGAAGGGATAAGGGAGGGCTTAGTGGGGGAAAAATACCCCTGCAGCACCAGGCAGATGAAGTCGTCTCTCTCCCATGCCTTAGTAGGGTCTTCAGCACTCCCGTTCCTCACTGGCTGCTTCTCCCAGGCCTCTACCGTTGAGTGAAGTATCCTTCTCCTGGCTTGAGGAATCGGGGGTACCCATCCACAGGGGACAAGCTGTAGGTTATGGTTGGGGTGTCCAGAGAGGATGTCGAGCAGAGGCTGGTGATGGGTTGAAATATCGGAGGATTTCTATGACAGGCAGAAGAGCTTGGGCAGGTGGATGGAGGACCTGGCATCTGGCGAGGAGAAATGGAGCAAAATCAGAAAGCTGAAAGACGTAAAAACAAAAAAAAAACCGGAGTAAATGCACAGTCTTAATAGAAAACAAAGTTAGAATCAACGTTTTTACTGTGTGTGTTTCTTCAGGAATTATCTGTAAATTAAAAAGTCAGCATAGTTATGCAAATTATATCCATAAACAAAATGATCCCCTAAGTTAGGTTATTGCTGGCTGAAAGAGGTAATGCGACTGGAACAGACAGCTTGCCTGCCAAATATATAATTTGTTTTTGTTAAACATTTGAGGGACCCTGTGGTGACTTGTCTCAGTAAGATCTACATAGTTGCAGGAGAGTTGGAGGTGCTACTTTAAAACTTGTTATTAGGCTACAGTTGTGTGCTCCTGGCACTCAACTCGGTGTACTGCCCCATCTCCCTCGATTGTGACAAGAAGATTTTAGCCAGAATCTTAGCAAATGATTAGAAGGTATTCTCCCGCACTTGGTTTACCCAGACCAGATGGGGGTTGTGCAGGGGTATTTCTCATTTACTAATCTTAGGACCCTTTTACTCGGCAGGCTCTGCATCGCTTGCTGAGGTGCAGAACAACTGGAATGTTACCTTTGTTTACGTGTACAGGCGAGCCACATCGTAATCGAAGGGAGCCCCTGTTCACTGTCCTGGCATTCCCTGTTTTTCTGGGTTTGCGGTTGCGTTTTCCCGTTTTACTCAGCCGTGTACTCTGAGCGCAGCTTTGCACATTGAGCTTGGAGACGGTGTCATGAGACCCTCCTGGATTCCCTTGTTGCATGCCTGTGCTGTATTTCCTCATACTTGGTCCTGAGGCTCGTGTGTGATAATTTCTGTCAGAGTTCAGCTGAATATATCTTCAGATACTTGAAAGAAAGCTGAACTTGGGGAAACTAGTTGCTTTTCAGAAACGGGGAGACCGAAAAGTATTTTAAAAGTGTTGCGAAAGTGGAGTCGTGCTACTGGGCATGCGCTTCTGCATATTCTTATTCCTTGGATATTACTGGCTCCATTACAGCCAGAATCCTGGCCATCGGTGGTCTCTTGGAGAAGTTCTTGTTCCAGCAGGGAACGCACCAAGCAGTGTTCCATACAAGGTGAGTAATGCCCTATTTTTCTCACCATTTTTTAAGTAATACTCTTCAGAACTTCTTGTGAGTACTGATACTCATCCCAGCACTTGGAAATACTCCGTGCCCCAGAAAACAGATCTCCCTAACACTGTTGGTGCTTCAAAAGGAGCTTGCATTTGTGTTTAGGCATATGCTTAAAAGATGGCATGTGTTTTTTTTTTTTTCCTTTTCTTTAAAAAAACAATAAACTTTACATAAAAGGAGCATTCTTTTCCAAGTTTGAAGTGCTTTTACTCAAATATTTTACTAACTTTATTTCTAGTATAAGGAGTAAAAATACACTTAGCTACAAATATAATACACTTAGCTGCAAATGTTAATGGAGCACTGGCAGCAAGGGTGTCCTTTGTCCTCCCTGCTGTTTGCGATGACAGTTGATGCGTTAGCTGAGTGTCATTCGAAAAGTCTCGAGATTCGTGGGATCCGTGTGGGGTGAGATCTCTCATACGTAGGCACTATCTTGGCATTTGTCACACAAACCAAGTGGTCCTTGTTAGCAATTATGAAGTTGATATCAGTCAGTGGGGAGGGGTGAGGTGGGTTGTAAGCTGTACAAAGTGGTTAACTCACATTTTAAATATTTTGGAATATGGGGGGTTGCTTTGCTGTCTTCTGTCTACTCCCTGAATTATGAACTTAACCTTTCTGCTGTTCAGGTAAATCTGACACGGTGGTGAATGCTCCCCATCTCGTGGATGGGCTGCCTAAATCTGATTTTAAAATGAATGTGCTTCCCAGGGGATTATGTAAAAGATGCATCGTATGGGGCGAATCGAAAAAGGATTACAGACTCCAGAAGCAAAATGAACTGAATTAATTTGGTCAGGGAAGAAACCTAGAACTACTTTTACCATGGCTAAAAGGAGCCTACATTTCCCGCGTTTTTTTTTTTTTAATCTTGCTCGGGGACTGAAAATTGGGAGAGAAAAGGGCGAGCAGGATTGCACTTGCATCTGAGACGAGGACTCCTGTGACTGCATACTTCAGTCCAAGGGGACTGTGGGGATACTAATTAAGTCTAGATTCAAACCCACAGGTAATTCACAACCTTGAGGTGTGGGGAAAATGTCAGGAAGATATTAGGCGGGATTCTGGGACCACACAGTCCTAGCTGCTCCATTTTCCAGTCCGGAATTCCCCCTTGGTCAGAGGGACTCTGGCTTTTCCCACTGAAGAGTGGAAGGGATACAGTGTTTAGGGAATCTTTTGTATTTGGACTTTGGGGATTTAAAACTTTTGTTTCAAGAGTTGTCAGAAGAATTAAACCTGCCCCACAGTCAAAGGTTTCATTACTTGCAGACCTGTGATCTGCTTCGGAAACGGGAGACTTCTGGGGAAATCCCTGTTGTGTAGGATGGAATTAGCAGTTATGGGGTCTCGCGCCTCCTTGACGGGCTCAGTAGCAAAGTCCTGCATGATCATTCGTGAAGACACATGATCAAGTCTTGGAAAGTGAAACAGCTATGGGAGAGGGCCTCTGCCTTTGCTAATTACACCGACTTTATCTTTGAGTAATGTCAGTTAGACAGCTCTCCAATTAAATGTTATCAATCCATGTATACTGTCAAAAATGAAATGCTTGCACCCGTCTTGTTCTAGTTTTTTGTTGTAATGTTTTTGTTTGTGATTTGTTCTTATTGAAAAACGTAATAAACCAAGTTAAAAAAAAATGTTGAGAGGCTGGATGGCTCGGCAGTGCTGGTGACTGTGGTTTGGGAATGTACTTGGATTGCTGCATTGGAAGGCAGGCCAGGTTACGTGGCAGTGTGCTGCAGCCTGGAAGCGTTTTCGGTGGGTTCTGCCATCACAGCAAAACCTGCGGCTAGGCTAGGGAGCTTGCTTCTGCTTCTAGGGCTTGCTCTGCTTGCTCCAAACTGTGCCCATTCGGTGGGGAGGAGGAAAGGAAGAGGGGGAAGCTGTAAGGGACAAGAAAACACCCAAAAGTGCTGTTTTCATAATGGTCAGTGCACTTGGGGGGGGGGGGGTGGTGCAGGCCATGGATATCGGCTGATATCTGATGCAGACTGGTTAGGAAGGGTGCCCCCTGGACCTCTGTCGTGCAGGGAAGAACCACAGGGAACAGCAGCAGGCTAGGTTGTGATGGAAGGGGCTGAGTGGGGGATGCAGGCCTGAACAGAGTAAATCTTAATGCTGGTGAGCTGCTGGGGTTGGGGTAAAAAAACAAACAAAAAAAAAACAACTCTGTGGAGGGAATTGAGAGAAGACACACCCATTCACTTTAATGGAGAATGCTCTCCAAACAGCTGCATCATGAAACGGCATATGGGGCCAGGGCTGAAGTATTGGAAGTAGAAGGAATTGGATTGCTGGCTCCTTGGTTCTGTTCCTGTGGTTTGAGGGATGTGAGGGCAGGGACTGAAATAAGTATTTGATTTGCAGGAGTCAAGGTTAGCCCCCGGGTGTCAGCATTTTTTGTGCCACCAGGAGCTGTTCAGACCAACCAAGAACTGACCCTCTTCAACAATTTTAGCTTTTGAAACAGAGATTTTAAAGTGAAAAAAATAGAGAAACTGCATGTATCCTTCCAGAACTAACTGCAGCCCGCTCCCAGTGTCGTGTTTTCCTTCCTGTGTTGTCTAATCCTGTTGTTTGCTTTTTTTAACTGTTTACCCTCCCCTCAATTGGCAGCTTTCAAACGGAATAGCTATAAAGTAAGGAAAAAACTAAGAGGAAAAAAAAAACATACTGAAGGAGCCTACAAGGCATTGCAGGAGGTGAGGCTTTGTCTGGGGGCATGTATTGAGAGACACCTGGGTGGGCAGGTAGCTGCCCACCAGGGGCAGAAGAGGACGGGGATTAGGAGGTCACAGTTGTGTATGTCGGTGACGTGGGGTGGCTCAGTAGTCTTGGAAGGTCTGTGCTAAGGGGGTGACGGGGGATTACGAGTCTCATGCAGCCAGACCCCCCCTGAGGCTGACAGGAGGTCTGTGCCGGGGGGCTGGAGTTCCCCCTTGTTAAAAGGTGGGAACAGTCAGGATGGCAGGCCTCTTTGAGCATATGCTCACGGTATGGCGGTGTCCTCTGACGGGGGAGGACACAATTGCAGCCGGTCATGGGAGATACCCCTCAGGCCCCGAAGCTGGTGCCCTCGCGGTGTTTTGCTTTCAGTAACCATCCAGGACTGCCTGGCTGCGCACATCACGCTGATTGGTGATGTATTATTTGCATAATTGGTTAATAAATACATGGCTGCGGCCATTTCTCCAAAGCACATTGTCTGTCTCAGTCTGTTCAGGTGGAACAAAATGTATATGCCATATAAGACAAAAGGGCAATTGTGTATATCCCTGGCCATGTTGCACCGACTGGGCGAAATACAGTAAGCGCCCTAGTGGCTTCTCGGCTACACAACTGTCCCCAAGAAAGACGATTGTAGGTAGCGCTAGTCAATTGGAAATAATCTCTTGTTCTCTCTCCTAAGCTGGTCTCCAGGCTCATAACTAGTGGAGGGTCATTCCTGGTACCACTTGACAGCTCTGTTTACTTCCTGCCTGTCAAGAGGCAGGTTCTTTGCAGGGGCTCTGCCACTGTTGTGGCAGAGCTGAAGACATAAAACTGTAAGTGCAGTTTACTTTTCTACTCAGAAAAGGATTTTCAAGGGGGAAACTTAACCAGTATTGTCTCGCAGATTCTGTAGGGTCCCCAGTCTCGGCCATGCATGCTGAACAGACTGGTCTTTTTTCTCCTACTTCTTCCCACGCTTTGAGGCATGCATCCTTCCCCCCATGGTGACCTTATTTGGAGGGAGGCACATGATCGCTCGACAGGATTCTTTTTTTTTTTTTTCAGAAAATCGCACAGGGATCCCAGCCTCAGCCCTGCGTGCTGTACAGTCTGGCTCCTCATCTCTGCTCACAGATGTTCGCTGTTTCCCCACTCCCCGCTGCAAGCACCCTTAGTCTGGCAGGATGCAGGAAATCGGGGCCCCTCATGCTGCAAATTTATTTTCGGTTCCGGAGAGCCGCGCTTTATTCTCCTCATCGACGGCCACTGCTGCTCAGGCCATCGACGCTGCGCACCGTCAATGAGCCCTGTGGTCCTCAGGCTCGTCGACTAACATGGGTGAAGCCACCAGGAGCGATCATGCCCCACAGCAGCAGAAGTCTTGAGGGAAGCCTCTAGGAGCGATCACGCTCCTCGGCACCAGGAATTTTCCCCAGCCCAGGCAGAGCCAAGTTTCTCCTCGCCGACGGCACCGAAGCTGCCTTCCGGCGACGAGCCCTCGATTCTCTGGCTCATTTCGGCTCAGGATGAGCCACGCTACAGCTCCTCATCAATGGCCAGGAGGGCACAGGCAGAAGCTGCTTTCCATCGACGAGCCCCCAGACCTCTGGCTTGCTGACGAATCTGTGGAGGAATACTCGTGGAGCAGTAGTGCTCCACAGCAGCAGGGGCTTCATTTCGGTTCAGGAAGAACCATGCTACAGCCCCTCATCGATGGCCAGGAGGGCACAGGTAGTCGACTCTGGGGCCTATTACTGAGTCTCCTACCCATGAGGCTCTTTGATGCACGATGGGGGAAACTGGTCAGAGCGATAGTGCTCCCCTTACAATCCAGCTTGCTGTCGTCTACTGCCCTCAACAAGTCCCGCCAAGGACGATCGAACAGTGGGAAGGGTGCAGCTCACAACAGGTTGACGAGCCTGTGCTACCTTCGGCTCGTCAACGTCTTTGAAGCCCATTCAGACAGATAGGCCCTGGCTCCAGGTAGCAGTGCTGATAGGTCTCAAAACTTGGACTCTTGCCACCCTCCAGTACAGAAAGTCTGCAAGGGCCTTGAGCATAGCACAGATTCTCACGCGGCGGAAAGTGCCACAGACAAAGATTCCCTCCTCCCCTTAGATCACCTTCTCTGGCTTGCTATGCCTAAGTGATGCAGCTACAAGGTCAGAGAAGGCCTGGAGACATCCACCCTGCTCTCACAGGAGCACCAATCCCAGGCAGTGCAGACCCATCAGCCCTTCTTCTCCAAGGGGCAGCATTGTTTGCAATCAGACTTAGCCCTTGACATAATAGACAAGCCTAACAGGACCTTTGCCCTCAACCCATCATGCCTTGATTTCTGACACAGATTGTAGGGTCCACAGGAAGCCCACCCCAATGCCTCCCCATCTTCGGACTGGAGGGACATTCCTCCTCTCGGCACCATAGGAGAGGAAGAGGTCACAAACTAGGAGCAGATTCGAGGATGTCCACAATGGAAAACGTCCAACGGGACAGACCCCCAAGTCCATCAGAGGTCAGTTAGTACACCCAGAGGAAGGGGGTGCTACCGGGCGACGTTTCTGTCTCGGAAGGCTCTCCATCCAGAAACTTAGTCTTGGATGACCTAGATTTCTTCATTAGGCGGGTGATTGAGGAGTTTCAGTTGAGGTCTCCCTTGTCAGTTCCTAAATCCCCATCCAGCGCTCAGACTTGCATCGGCTGCCAAGCAGAAGAGAGAATAAATATATGTAAATACAAATAAATAAATATATAATATAATATAATATAATATAATATATCTCCCATCGGGGTGGGGCTTCTCTGTGGGACCCAGGGGATACGAAGGTGAATGCATCCCTCAAAAAGGGCACTTTAGTCCTCCGCAACCTCCCTTAAAGCAGCTGCAGCCAACCTGTTCTCAGCATAATCCGCACTACCATGGGCCACTGACCTGGCATTCCAGCGTACTGACGAGCCAGATATAAACAAGCCCACCCTGCAACAACTACAGCTCAGGACTGTTCTCTGCATTCTCAGCTGACGTCTCGAAGGAGGCTGCCAGATGTACAGCAAAGGCCATGCTTTAACTCACCTCAGCATACCTAAGGCTACAGGCATGGCAGGCGGACAGGTCATCATGGCACACTTGGTGAATGCCCCCTACAAGGGAGATCTCCCATTTGGATCTGCTCTAAAGGGGGCAGTAAAAGAATTCAGGGACACAACGAAAACTTAAGTACCACAGTCCAGTAGCAGGTACAGACCTTGGTCATCTGGATCCAGTTGGAATGTTCAAGCCCATAAATACTCAGAGGACAAATTAAATACTCAGAAAACAAATTAAATCTGCCTTTGGCAGACGATCCTGGATCATCTCTCGCATCCAGCAGAGGAAAAATCATCTGAGATGCCAGAAAGGTCACAGTAAAGGCCCTGGACCCATCCTCAAGTAGGGGGCAAGCTTTTCTGTTTTCTCAAGGAAAGGGTCTGCACCTCCGCGATCAAGGGGGTGCCAGATAGTGCGCAGGGGTTACCCTCCTAGAGTTCTAAGCAGGGTCCCCCCACTTCATGTGATACCCTCACCTTTATCTGCACAGAATATGTCGACTCTCCAAACACTCAGACCACATACAGGCTGGAGCAAGCAGTGAGTGCCCAGCATAGAAAGGTACTTGGACATTTACTGTCTATTCCTCATAGTCTCAAATCGCTCTGGAGTTTTCAGGCCCATATGGGTCCTAAAATGTCTGCTCGAATTTGTCCACCACAGGACATTCTAGATGAGAACCCTTGCATCCATCTACAGGGGAATTCCACTGGGGAGATTAGTTGGTCTTAGCAGATTTGCAGGTGCATCTTTGCATAGCCTATCTGGGCATCACCCTGGTCAGTGCCCCACAGTACGAGCAAACAACTCTGGCAGTGACTGAGGTCACCCAGTACCTCTCCCCCATAGGATTCCTGATCACCAAAAGAGCTCTCTTCTGCCATCCAAGCATCTGAATCATTGAGGAGTAATCTTCTGAACATCCCAACTTAAAGTCTTTCCCTACGGATGCTAAGTTCAGGGACCTCAGGGTCCTTTTCAGCAAAGACCAAGCGGCCTAATGCCTTTTCAGATCACACCCTCACGCAGCTTATGGGGATGACTGTCTCCCTGGCAGTCTCTGTTCCATGGTAACTCTAGTTCTCATGCGTCTCCGGCAGTCGAACCTACTACATCAAGGGTTCCAGTCAAAAGTCAGTCCGGGCCAGCAGATTCAAGCATATGGCCAGTCAAACCTGCTCCATCAGGGGACCAGCCAAGGGTCAGTCTGAGCCAACTGATTCAAGGCTATTGCCAGGTGGAAGCATCCCTGCATTGGGGGGGACTCGTTGCTCCAACTTCATGAAGGGTCTCAAGTGAGGCTATCCTCACCAGGGGAGAATTACTACCGATACCAGCCTTCGGGGCTGGCAGGTTGTCGAGGGTAGAGACCCACTACAACATCAACGTACTGGAGATGCCTCCTGACATTTCAAAGATTCGAAGCACAGATCTCCAACCAGGATGCTGTTATCCTCAGTCATTGGAACCACAGTGGCCTGCACCTATCACCAGGGAGGTACATGAGCTCTCGGATAGTAGAAGAAAACTCTGTTGCTCTTCCACTGGGCAGAGCATCACCGGGTAGGCTTGGCGGCCATATACATACCAGTTCAGGTGAACATCATGGAGGATTGGCTAAGTTAGGATGTTCTCCCAGGAAAATGGGATCTAAATGTCTGCGCCTTCCTCCTTCTTGCGGCGTGGTGGAGCCTCCTGCAGGTAGTTCTTCACTGGCTGGTGAAGTCGCAAAGTTCCCCAGTCTTGCTTTCTAATCGGGGTCGAACTGACCATAGCATAGGATGCCTTCTCCCTAGACTGGGGACCCTGCAGTTTCATGTATGACTTTCTTCCAATTCCACTAATCTCAAGAATCCAGTTCTACTAATCCAAAGGCTTCTGCACAAGATCACCCTGGATTCGGTGGAGCCATCCTTTGACATTGGAAAATCAACCTGGTCCTCAGAACTCACCAAGACCCCATTGGAGCTCATTAAGGAAACGTCCGTCATCCTTCTTACGATGAAGGTCGTCTTCTTACAGCACTCACTTCAGTCCGCTGTATTAGCAGATAGGAGCTCTGTTTTCCGAGGAACTGTACACCATGTTCCCCCAGGACTCAGTTCTCCGAACATATCCATCTTTGCTACTGAAGGTGCTATCTTTCTTCCTCGTCTACCAAAAATTGAATCTCCCTGCCCTGTGTCGTAGCCCTGAGAGTGAGAAGGAGAGGGAAATTCTCCTTCTGGGCTAGAGGAGAGCACTCGAGCTGTACATCAGGAGAGTGGAAGTCCTTATATGACTCTTCCAAGTCTATTCACCCTCACCTTCAGGGCCAAATTTGGGCAAAAATGCCTTAAAAGTCTGTTGGACCAAATTAATTTGTACTCTTCTCCATCACCTTCCAAAAGGTTGGGGCTTTCTATGCTGGGTCCATAGAGGCACCTTCAGCTCGAGCAGTGGCTACCTCCTGGGCAGAATTCAGAGAAGCCTTTCCAGCAGTCTTTCACAGAGTGGCCACTTGGGCATCTATCCATTCCTTGGCAAAGTTCTGCAGATTGGATGTGTTTGCCTCCATGGAGGCATCCTTTGGTTAACTAGTCCCTTCATAGACGGGGGGCCCATAAAGGTCTGCTAACATTCTTCCCACCTGGGAAGCAAAGGGATGTACTGCTTTAGTATATCCCACTAGTTATGAGCTCGGAGACCAGCTTAGGAGAGAGACATTGAAATGTAAATTCCTGTAAATTTTCTTTCTCCGACTGCTGGTCTCCGGGCTCCTCCCCTCCCAGAATGTTGGACGTTGGTCTTCTGGCCTGAGGGCTTGAAATCGGCTCTTCCAGGCCGTAAGTGCATATCAACATTTCTTCTTTTTGTTTCTCAGTGATGTATTACTTCAGGGGATACATGCTTTGGAACGAACTGAGAGCTACAGGATGCAGAGGGGAGGATCTGGTCCCCCTGCAGAGATCTTTTCCTGCCTGTCATGTGGTACCAGGAAGGACCTCCCACTAGTTATGAGCCTGGAGACCAGCAGTCGGAGAAGGAAAATTTTACAGGTATTAAAATGTCAACATTTAGTAGTAAGTTAAGTATCGAGTACACCCCTGCAACACTTGCAAAACAAGCATTGTCCTGAAGCCGAAGTGTTAAGCTCTGTTGCTACAGTTGCTATTACGAATTCCAGGTGCACATTACAATTTCAGCGCAGAACATCATAGCACCCGGGGGGGGGGTGTTGGGGGTGGAGCACCCCCACAGAACTAGTTATTGCACTCATAATGTAAAAAAAAAGTGCACAATATAGTAGCACCTTGGGGGTGCCACATAAAGGAATCGCCTTTTTTTTTTTCTGTGGGGGTGGAGGATGGTGGGCGCTTTTGTTTTTTGTTACATTATGAGTGCAGTAACTAATCTTACTTCAAGAGGGCTCTTGCAGTAGGTAATTACAGATGGGACTGAAGCCGGCAGGTGTCAGGACCCCACGGAAAAATTTCTAGCTAGCAGTCTCTGGCGGGGGACCGCCCTCATGTCAGGTGACCGACGTCAGGCAACGTCAGTATAAAGGGGCGGACCCCCACACCTGCCTTCCATTCTTTCCCGCCGTTAGCTCGTGTAGTGCCTTGCAGTTAAGTTCACTGCTTTGTAGTCAGTTGTCGGTAGTTTTACTGTCTATTTTCACTTTTTCTTCAGCATTTCGTCAGCCTTTACCTCAGCTGCCATGTATGTCGTCCCCGACTCCCTCAGAGTACAAAAACAAGTGCAATTCCTGTGGCGCCCAGCTCCCGCACAAGGACGGATACTCCCAGTGCCTTTTTTGCCTAGGTTCCGACCACCCCGTGGAGAAGTGCCAGCTCTGCCAACCGTGCACTTCAGGGGTTCAGTGGCGATGTCAAGGACATCTTCACCGATCTGCAGGAGAAGGGAACTGCACTTAAGTCTGTTGACTCCTTGTACAGGCCACCTCAAGCTTAGCGTCGTCCCTTTCACTTCCTACCCTTTCTGCGGGGAGGCAATGCGAGTTTGGGATTGGACAGTGCAGCACAACCTTCACCTCACGGCAGTTCACGTCCCGGGGGTCGAGAACACATTGGCAGACCACCTCAGTCGGTTGTCTGCTCACGCTCATGAGTGGGAGCTGGATCGGGAGTGGCAGACGATATCTTCTTATGCTAGGGAACACTACAGGTAGACCTGTTTGCGTCTCCTCACAACACAGAACTTCCCGCCTTCTGCTCGCTTGCTCCAGGGGGCGGCATTTTTTGGAGAGACTCTCTGTATCTAGACTGGAGGAGCAGATTCGTCTCTGCCTCCCCACAATCCCCTTGATTCTGAGTGTCTTACAGAAACTCTGCTCAGAAGGAGCTCACATGATCCTAATCGCTCCTTTCTGGCCCAGACAAGTTTGGTTCTGTCTTCTGCAACGGTATTCAGAGGAAGCTCCTCTTCCTCTGTTGCAGCTTTTGCTGACCCAGGATCAGGGAACCCTGGTCCATCCAGGCCTGAAGTCCCTTCAGTTGCATGCATGTCTCCTGCAGACGTAGCTCAAGCCCGATTCGGGGTTTCCCTGCTGGTGGCTGAGATTCTGGTGGAGGCCAGAAAGCCCTCCACTAGATCTACCTATGCCTTGAAATGGAAACTGTTTTCTATTTGGGCCGCCTCCAAAGATTTTGAACCTTTCTCTTGCTCTGTGGGGCGGCTTCTGGACTACTTGCACCATCTCTTTGATCTGGGTCTCAGTCATTCCTCTCTGAAGGTTCACATGGTGGCCATCTCCGCTTACCATGTTCCTTTTGGAGACAGAACCTTTGTGCAGTTGGATGTCTCCAAGACTTTTCTGAGGGGGTTCTCCATTTGAGACCCCCTATTTGTGTTCCTGCTCCTCCTTGGGATTAAAATTTTATTCTTGAGAAGCTTACTCTGCCTCCTTACGAGCCGGCAGCCTCAGCAGACCTAAAGTTCCTTTCATGAGACTCTTTTCCTAGTGGCCATTACTTCTGCTTGAAGGATTTCCGAGCACCAGGCACTCGTGCAAAATCCCATATTTGATTTTCCACGAGGAACGTGTGGCTCTGCATACCATCCCTAAGTTTCTCCCTAAGGTGGTAGCGGAAACTATGCTGAATCAATCCATTGAGCTGCCTGCTTTCTTTACGCAGCACTCCAATGAAGGGGAGTACCTCTTGCGTACTTTGAATGTTCACCGAATTCTGAGATATTACACCACCAGGACGAAGGATCTCAGAAAGACTGATCAATTGTTTGTCTCTTTTGCTCGTAAAAAAGAAGGCAATGTCTGTCTAAATGGTTGGCTCGTTGTATCACTTTCCGTTACGACAAGTACAGCAAGACCCTGCCGGGTCAAGTCAGAGGCCACTCCACCAGAGGGGTCTCTGCCTCTGCTGCTTGTTTCAAGAATGTGTCAGTGGCAGACATCTCTGCAGCTGCAACTTGGACCTCTGTCCATACCTTTATGAAACATTACAGTTTGGACATTGCCTCTCGCCTTAGAGCGGGCTTCGGGTTGGCAGTTCTGCAAGGTCTTCTTTCCTAAGACCTTCACAGCCAGAGGGTCTACATTTGGTTAGTTTCCTCCTCACGTTTGCTGCTTCTTGTTCCAGACTGCTTGGGACTCGGTCCTATCTGTAATTGCCTACTGCAAGGGTAAAATTTGCCAATACTCTCTCTGATGCCTTACCGGTTCGCTCTGGTGTTCCCCAAGGTTCTATATATGGCCTGCTACTTTTCAGGCTATTTCTAAATTCCTTTCCACAATCCTCCACGGAGAAAATCATCCTCTATGCTAAAGGTCTGCAACGTGAGGCTCGGGAGCAGCATGTGGCTCTTTGCTGTGTTCATGCGGCTCAATAGCTTCTTACCCCTCAAAGGTCCAGCATTTATGGTTCTCGGCATCACTGCTACTCTGCTCGATAATAAAAGGATCTGGGACACTGAATGTAGGTTTTTTGGCAATTTATCTATGTAGGGCCACTTTTTAAAGGTCATGTTTATGAACATCACGTACAAACTGATGTGCATGATGCTGGGGCAGTTAGAGGTAATCAAGAATAGTTATATAGGGGAGGCTATTGACTCTGCAGTACCCCCCATATTTTAAGTCTTTATCAATATTCCCATCTGTGTTGTAGATCTTGGCCAGTACAAGGCGAGCCAGCAAACTTTTAAAAGCTTGCTGAAGAACTGCTTGATGGCATAGTGGTTAGGATTACTGTTCACCAATTTGGTGACCTAAGTTGGTACCAAAACATAGCACATTAAGTAGTAATGTCCATAAGAATCCAGTTTGGATGCTTCCTGTCCTGGCTCTACACATTTGCTTCCCTGGAAGCCCAAGGGAAGGGATCATGTTGGCAGGGATGTGCAGTGCTGGACATGTTGCCAAATGTCAGCAGGGCTTATGATGCCTATAATTTGATGCAGAGGTACTAGACATCAAGTTAGGTGTGTTTATGTAAACAAGCTAGGCTTGTGGATGGCCATGCCCAGTCACACTTGCCTAAGACATTTGTGCCCCAAGTTTGAGGGAGAAAGTTGAGACAAAGGTAGGAAAATGTAATAGGATCGGCCAGCAAGATGAAGTCTTACCATCTACCACACAGGATTGTCCAGCCAATTATTTTATTATTCTTCCTTGTCCCTTAACAAATGCTGAACATTCTATATGCTTTGTTGGGTTATCCCCACATCAGTTGGGATCTAGACCCATATCACGTGTCTCAATGAGTGTGAGGTGGAGGGAGACAACCACAGTTACTTCAGGATGATGTGCAGTGGCTGGAATGTGAGGAAGACAGTGGTTCCTTGGGTGTGATAGGAGACTGTCAAGATGGAACGACTGAGTCAAGACATGGGTCATAAAACTGCAAGAAATAGTGTTTTTTTTTTTTTTTTTTGTATTCTTAACATGGCACTGGTACCAGTGAATCAGCTATACAGCTTATGATAAAAATGTCACATCCAACAAAGAGAGAAATAGTACATGAGTGTAATATTTCTAGAAGACTTGAGTGATTTTGGTTTCATCAACAGAGATGGGCCTATGTTCCATGTGATGTGCAGGGAAAGTCTTTACAAGAAATAAGAAGTTAAACTACAAGGGCATGTCAAAATAAAACATTTTACAAATGCCATAAAATATGAAAGAGAGACATGCAAGAAACAGATTTCTACACTTAAAAATAAACTGGACCAAGAGAAGATTGCTTAGACTTCATAGCATGCATCTGTCCAGCTTCCACAGAGCCCTGCAGTTGCTGTGTACAGGCAACAGTTTTGTAGATGGAGAGGTTACGAAGGATGCCGTTTTCAAAATGGGCCTGCAATTGTCGGTAGCTCTCAAGGAACAGAAAGAATTTTACTGTGTGCTAGATTTGGCACAGGCTTTTCTTGAACAAAAGACCATTAAAGAACATGCAAAGAACATTTTGTGGAATATGGATTCTTATTCTTGTTTGTGATATGAGGTCAACTTACTATGTCTGTCTTGTGCTTGAGGAACCGATAGTTAACAAATATATTATACAGCACAGCTGACACTTGTAGTCCATTCTACTGTTCGAATGTATTATGAATTAAGGATGAGTTGCTAACTAGTTACCCTTGTGGCAACAGGATCAGTGTTAACATTTTTCAGTTTTCTCAGAGAGGGTTTGGAGAATGAGAAGCTGTCCATGGATATACTTGGTTAATGTCTGACAGGCTGTGCATCTACTGTAGCATGATAGTCCATGCCAAGTGAGACAGAAGCTTGAACCTCCCAGAGCAACCTGGTGGTACATTGTGCTTTGTAAACTGGCATATCCTGCAAGCTGAAATGTTTGCACATTTACATAGGATGATAAATGCATCACTGTTGTTGAAAACAGTTGATAAGTTACTCTTTGTAGTGGTTTGCTTTGAGTAGTGCTCCAATTAAATAACATTTGTTTTACTCAAATACACTTGGAGATAATTTTAGGTAAAATTAAGCATTGCAAAAGACATCTGCTATGCATGCACTCATAAGGCTCTCTGGTGATCAGCTCTCTCATGGCAGGTGGACATGTGGCTTTCGGACCCGAAAAGGTTGCAGACCACTGCTCTATACTGACGATGTGGTCATCTTCTCATCCCACAGAGACCCCTTGGCATTACAACAGAATCTCCAGGTTGGTTTTAATGCCATCAAAAAGTGATTCTCTAATCACAAGCTCATCCTTAACCAAAAGAAAACAAAGTCTATGCTCTTCTACAGCTCTTAAAATAGACACAAGCTTCACCGCCTAACTATCTCCACTGCGCAAGGGAATATCCTCGAACAGGTCCATGCCTTCAGATACCTCGGGATACTGCTTGACACCAACCTCTCATAAAAGGCACACGTCGATACCGTGGCTAAAGCGGCAAATATCTGCCTTGGCCTCCTGTACAGGCACAGGCAACATCTCACACCCCAAGTGCTGAAGCTTGCCGTTCAGAGTTCTGTGGTCTCGATTATTGATTACTGCCTTCTCATCTATGGCTCTACCACTAGGTCTACCCTCGGATGCATCACAGCAGCCCTCAATAAGTCATGTCGGCTAGTCACTGGGGCACACCGACTTACACATACCTGTGAACTGTATGCACAAACCTGCTGGCTCCAACGCTCTGATCACATAAAGTACCTGACCTGCATAATGGCAAGGAAAATCAGCCTTGGCCTTGCGCCGCCTAGAGTCACTGCCTTGCTCCACAACAGCAGAAACAACCTGCAGATCACCAGGAGGTCTGAAACACAACTGCTTCAAATCCTCTGCTGCCGCACTGCTCAGGGTCAACGTTCATTCGCCTATATTGCTTCACTTTGGCTGAATAACCTTAACCCTGACATCTCCTCAGCTCCTGCTCTTGGTACCTTCAAAACTCGTCTACAGCTTCATCTTGTTGTCTTGAGCTTCTGCGACTGCTACACCTATGCCTGAGCTGACATGTCCAGCCGTTGATACCACCACTTCTTCCACCCCTCCCTGTTGCTCTTACTCCATTTGCACTTATTTATGCTATCTACCCCCCTTCTGCCACCCTCCCCTCCCCTCTCCACCATTCCCCCGCCCCTCCTTCCCTTTCACCCATGTTTCCTTTACCCCATACCCCCTCCTCTGACAACTGCCTCTGGCTGCATCTTTATGTCCCCTCCCTTCGTTTTCCTCCTTGATCTCTGTTCTGTCTGCCTTCCTACCGAGGCCTCACTGTTCTTCCACTGGTCCGCTACGTGGCTCTGAACCTGTCTCCAATTGAAATGTCATTTTACCGCGTCTTTTTTGATCCTATCTCTAATCACCATATATTGTTGTACCATGACTATGTTCTCCTATTTTGTTTGTGTGTCAACCCTGTTGTTGTATTTACCTCTGACATGGAACCTTTGTAAAAGAGCCTTGGCTCAAAGGTCTTTGTAATCCTAGATTTAAATAAAAAAAGTAAGAGCCCTCTTGAAGTAAGATAGTACAGTTACTTAAGAACTTACCGTAACAGTAGATCTTCGAGAGTGGCTCTTGCAGTAGGTAATTCTCGTCTTGCCTTTTTGACCTTTGGCAGGAAAGAACTGGAAGGTGGGCGTGGGGGACTGCCCCTTTATACTGACGTCTGTCTCCTGACGTGGGGGCGGTCCCTTGTCAGAGACTGCTAGCTAGAATTTTTTCTGTGGGGTCCTGACACCTGCCGACTTCAGTCCTATCTGTAATTACCTACTGCAAGAGCCTCTCTTGAAGAGCTACTGTTACGGTAAGTTCTTATGTAACTGTAATTTTCTGTGGGGGCGCCCAACCCCACACCCTCCTAGGGGGCTGATAAGATGTGCAAAACCAGTGGCTAGGGGAGTGGTGTGGGGCCAGAGGGTATGGGTTGATGGGGGATTGGGGAGAGACCTGGGAGGATAAGGGACTGTATGTTAGAGATAGGCTCCATCTCAATTTGGAGGGGGAGGAAATCCTTAAGTTGAAAATAGAGGGGTTCTTTGGTGAAAGGTGGGGTTTAAACTTGTGAAGGGGGGAGGGATGGGAGAAGAGGCTGTCCGGGGGTCCGATAAAGGAGGGACTCCGTCTCCACCCCTCTGGGGAGCTGGAGAAATGTGGGAAAAGGCAGACTGGTAAGGTGCAGACCGGGGGAAGACTGAATCCTTATGGGAACGCGAGCAGTGGAAGTAAAGGGAAAGGGTGGAAGGTACTCCTGCTAAATGCCAGGAACTTGGGCGATAAAATGCCTGAGCTCCAGGCGATGCTAACTGAGGGAGAGATGGATGTGGGAGCAGTCGCTGAGACCTGGGCCACCGCAGGGCACGACTGGGACTTGAACCTGGAGGGGTGCACGATGTTCAGGAGGACAGAGGGAGGGGGAGGAGGGGTAGCAGTAATAGTGAAAAACTGCATTGGCATAGGAGGAGTGGAGGAGGTGGAGGTGATTTGGGTCACCTTGATAACAAGAGGGAGCAAGAGAGTAAAAATACGAGTGGTGTGTAGACCCCCTGCGCTGGCGGAGGAGCTGGAGGAGAGTCTGGTGGTAGATGTTGGGAGATACTGCAGATTGGGCAGGGGAAGGGTGGTGGTGTTGGGGGATTTAAACATGCCAGGAACAGACTGGGAGACTATAACATCCTCGATGGCCAGGGAACAGAGGTTGTTGGATGTCTTTCAGGACGCGTTCCTAACTCAGCAGGTGGGGGAACCGATCAGGCAGGCACGGATACTGGATGTGGTCCTGGCA
This sequence comes from Neoceratodus forsteri, assembly GCA_016271365.2. Taxonomy (NCBI): domain Eukaryota; kingdom Metazoa; phylum Chordata; order Ceratodontiformes; family Ceratodontidae; genus Neoceratodus; species Neoceratodus forsteri. The sequence continues at coordinate 242,209,818 of JADMNL010000028.1, read as the reverse complement.
GACAGTGACCTGATTGGGGGCCTGGAGGTAAGGGACCTGTTGCCGGGGAGCGACCATGCCATGGTCTGGTTCTGCCTGGACCTAAGAGGGGTAGAAGGCTGCACAAAGACGGAGGTTACTGACTTCAGGGCGGCGGATTTCATGGAAATGGGGAAGGATCCTTAGGGAGCATTTGGATAGGATTGGGCCATACATGGACGCTGACAGTAGCTGGGAAATCATCAGGAGGGGGTGCAGGATGTTACCAGCACCTGTGCAAGAGTAAGACTCAAATGCGGTAGGGCCCAAAAACCCTGTTGTTGGACCAGGGAGGTTCAGGAGGTGGTGAGGGGAAAGAAGGTGGCCTATAGGCATTTCAGGTGCTCAAGGAGTGAAAGTGATCGAGGGGAGTACGAGCTGATCGCCAGAAGGGTCACTAGGGTGGTGAGGGCAGCTAAGGCAAGGAAGGAGCAGAACCTAGCCAGGAAAATTAGAGAGGCACAAGGGGTTCTTCAGGTACATTGGGGAAAAACAAAGGGTGAAGGGGCAGATTAGCAGGATTAAAACGGGAGGGATGGGCACAAGACCCGGGGGAGCAGGCTGAGGTACTAAATGAGTACTTCACCTCAGTTTTCACCAAGGAAAATGGGGGGACTGCATCATACATGGGAGGAGACGGTCAAACTGAGGAGGGGGGGACCTTACCAATCGGCGGGTCTTGGGGCCATCACTGGCAGGAGGGGGGAAGGTAGAGCAGGGGGATGAGGTAACGGAGGTAGAAATCACGGCAGCCTTCAGGCCCCTTAGGATGGAGAAAGCACTGGGGCCGGATAAATTACATCCCAGAGTGCTGAAGGAACTGGTGGATGTCCTGGCGGAGCTTTTCAGCATCTCTCTGAGGACAGGGTGGGTGCCTCAGGACTGGAAGGTGGCGCATATAGTGCCTATCTATAAGGGGGATCACGGGAGGTGTCGGGGAACTACAGGTACGTCAGCCTGACATCGGTGGTGAGCAAGGTGATGGAGGACATTGTTAAGAAGAGGCTGGGGGGGACCTGGACGATAGACAGCATGGATTGGTCCCGGGGAAATCGTATCAGACAAACTTTGTGGAGCGCTATGTCTGGGTGACGAGTGCCTTGGACCTGGGTAGACTGGTGGACGTCCTCTTTCTTGACTTCAGCAAGGTGTTTGACTCTGTTCCTCATGGGGGCCTGTTGGATAAGCTCTGGGAAATGGGGGTGGGGAACCAGATCAGATGGATAGAAAATTGGCTCCGGGACAGGGTCGTGGTTCGCGGGATAGTCTCATCCCCAAGGAGGGTCATTAGTGGGGTCCCTCAGGGATCGGTCCTTGGGCCCCTACTGTTCAGTGCCTACGTCTCTAACATAAGGGCATCAGGAGTGAGATGAGTCTCTTGTGATGACTCAAAACTGGGGCGGTGGTGGATGGGGAGGGGAGGTGGCCCACAGGGGACCTGGAGGCTCTGGAAAGGTGGTCTGGAAAGTGGAAGCTGAGGTTCAGTGCAGGGAAATGCAAGGTACCGTACCTGGGAGCCGGAAAGTGTACAACCGAGTGGGGGTGCTGTAAGTCTCGATGGCTGAGAGGGACCTTGGGGTAGTGGTGGATGTCAAGGTGAACAGCTCGGAGATTTGTAGGAGGGCAGCAGCCAAGGCCAACAGGATGCTGGGATGTATTGCTAGGAGGATCGCCTCCAGAAGGAGGGAAGTGATGCTCCCTCTGTATAACTGCTTGGTAAGGCCGCACCTCGAGTACTGCGTGCAGTTTTGGAGGCCACACTTAAAGAGGGATATTGAACTCCTGGAGAGGGTCCAGAGGAGGGCAACCAAAATGATCTGGGGCATGGGGGGCAGGAACTATGGGGAGAGGCTCGAAGAACTAAACATGTACAATTGGAAGAGAGACGGGACCGGGGGAACATGATAGAGGTCTTCAGGTACATGAAGGGGATAAATAAGAGAGGAGCAATCAGGATGCTCTGATGGAAGGGGTGGGAACTAGAGGGCATGGGTGGAAGTTGGAGGGGGGGAGATTAAGGGGAGAAAGGAGAAGGTGCTACTTCACTGAGAGGGTGGTGGAGCCATGGAATGTGCTGCCCGGGGGCTGGTGGAGGCAGAGATGGTGGAGGGGTTCAAGAGGGGGTGGGACAGGTGCAGGGGAAGGGTTCTGGTAGCAAAGTCCAGTGCAGTGAGAATATCCAGGACTGGGAAGGGAGAAGCCAGAGAGGGCAAGGGGGGCAGCAGGGTCAGCTCCCAGGGTGGGGGCTGAACAAACGAGCAGACGCAAAAGACAGGCTTATTCTGCTGGTATTTTAGTATTGTAAGAGGTCTAAACCTCACTTTCAGGTTCTTGGCAATATTGGAGATGCAAATAATCACAAACAAGTTGCATTCACGTAATAAACAAGTTTATTACTACAAACAGGGATGAATCACAGTTGCCCTAAGCAGTTCTTACCAATACGAACCGGGAGCCGGTGCTAAGCGTTCCCTACACCTCGAGGTTTCTTTGTAGTCTCTGGGATCTCTCGGTCTCCGAGGTGTAAAACCTGTGCATAACATTATATACCTATGATAATTACTATGGTTACTGAAAGATAGAAACATTTCTAGTTACAGAGATGAGCCCTATTGGCTAAATTAGAGGTGGCTCCACGGTCCAAGATAACATTATATAATTCTGTAAAGTCATCAGTTTTAGAACAAAGACGTTCTTATACAAAGTCTTACATAACAAGGTGAAGTGGTGTCCATCACCAAAAGATGACAGTGTTGCCTTACACATTATAATTACTTCAAGGACAGGTGTCTTGGCATCTGACAAGTAAGAAATAGACAGAAAATACATGGTATAATGTGTGTGTGCATTAGCAAGCAAAGTGAGTTACAATAATACGTATTCATATCCTGACATCTACTCTTATACGGTAGATGCCCTTAGCCCTACATATTAGTATAGCCTATGCCTAAACATTAGCTGTCTACGGTGTACCCCTGAGGGTTATCAATTAGGGTGCAGGGACCTCGTGTAACAATTCCCCCCCCCCTTGTTGCCTAAAAAGGGCAACACAGGCGAATCTAAGGAGTGGGCAGGAGCAGTGGGTCTTTACAATCCAGAGGCACGAGCCTTGTAAAGAAACTCAAGCTGCTCATGGTGTTGGCGAAGAGTACGTCGTAGGCAGCAAAGCATAATAATCAAAGTAAATATCAAAAATGCTTGTATTATAACAAAACCTTTAAAAGTAATCTCTAACCGCGTGTTAGTCAAAGCGTTATTCATGTCTCCATCATTCATCAGGTCAAGAATGGCTTCATTGGCTTTGGTTATATTATTGCTGATGTGGATGAGGTGTGTGTCCTTTCTATCTAAAAGTGATTTCAGTGTAAGTGTCAGCGGATCTATGTGTACATTAAAGTAAGGTAGGTGATCCTCAAGTGTAAGTAAATAGTCTGGATTACCATCAATAATATCTGCTTCCATAAGGGGAACGGGGGTTATGACAGTGTGTCCAATAACAGTTTTCTGATGGGGAACAAAACAGAAGTTGGGGTAATCAACTGCACAAGTAACAGAACCATAAGAATACATTTTGACATTAGTGACTGTACAATATTCACCGTCAGAGTTGTACTGTGATCGTATAGTAGGCAGTCTCCATTTTGCAACTGGACAGGGCATGTGTAGGTCGCCTTGGAGATCCGTGTTGACAGGCGATGAGCTTCCTCACGATAGGACTGGTAGAGCTGATCCGGTGACTGCGTTGATTCAAAAGCGTTGGTGCCATTCTCGGTGATGTCAGCATCCATAGTGAAAGTCCAGTCAATGCTGTCTGGAGAGTAGCCACAAACAGGGCGTATAACATCAAACACATCACATCGGCACAGGTAGATGTATTGCTTTTTTGCACAACAGTCCGTGTGCGCTGCCACCCGGGCATCCAGGAAGGAATGGTAGACCAGTAGAGGAGGTACATCCAGGCGTTCTCGGTAGATGTCTTCGTCCAAATGCCCTATGGAATGCGCCAGTGCCAGCTTGTCGAACAAAGCTGTAGTGGGATCAAAGCGTGGTAAGGAGACAGTAAAAGAGACAAACATGGTATCTGTTATAGAACATTTCTTGGCAGAAAAACACGGACCAGTGTTTGGATGTCTGGTCACAAACCCCAAATTTCGAGCTGTGGAGAGAGGAATGGACAGAGTTTGTTGCATACATAGGGAAATACAAGATGGAGATTTACATTTAGGACAATACCATTTAGATAGACGTCTGTCGTGTATAATATCAGGAATCCTACCAGTTTCTAGGTCTCTGAAAAAGTTATTAATGGTAGTGAGTATGTATGAACCATATGCAGAACAAAGTATTTCCCTACCAATGTATTGTCTATCAGCTTCTCTATTATTCTGTTGTATGAGTGCGTTAATCTTATCTTTAGAATCAGTGAAGGCTTTTGCAATGTCGTGCATGCTGTATACAGTGTATCTGTCTTCCTGACTAAGACCATCCACACCATGCAATAAAGGTGGTAAAACATCATTAACCAAACCAGTGGAGAACTTTGCAGAATGACTTTGATAGCAGCAATGTCTGCTTTGTTCCAAATGGACATAGCCGTACCAAAAAGACCTGTGACAGTTCCCGTGGCACCCGTGACATCAGAACTGTCAACTTCACGTTTAGTACGCTTATGAGTAAGAGTACTAGGAGGAGGTTTCCTCCTAAAATTACATCTGTGTTCAGTAGAATAAACCCCCGTAAAGGGATCTTTGCTACGTATTTGAAATGCAGCTAAACTGTCAAGCAATAAAGTACTGTAAAATGCAGATGTATTGGTATTGTGACACATACCAAATTCTTTCATATTCCAATACGTAAGGTTAAATAAAACAGGTATGTGCATAAACTGTAAATTGTTAATCAAAGAACCTGTGAGGGCAGTGGCTGTGAGACCACTGCGGGGACCAGGGGTATGTTTTGGACATTCCAAAAGCTGTTTCTCAGTAGGAGGTAGCACAGATAGATACATGGCAGCAGAGGCCATGTGGTGTATAGGACAAAATTTGCGGGCAGCATCCTGAGAAAGGGAGTTACAATAGGAAGGATCAATTAAGGCAGTAATGTTATACAAACCAGAGTGTCTTAATACAGTTTGTAACAAGGACAGTGTACCATTCGGGGACAATTTAGCTTTGGGCCAACCCTGGAAAGTTCCCTTAGAGAGTTTGGCCACAGGGAGAACTTGTCCTTGTGATGTGGTTTGCCACTCAATCTGAAGGGTAGATTTATCAGGAGCAACGACCGAGGCAGTGAGGTATGCATCGGAACCTTCCTGGACAGCAATCGTAGTGTCTGGAATTTTGATGGAAACTCCCTCTGTAGGAGGTGCTGGAGGATCAAGGTGGCGAAGGAGGTCCGGTACCGTGCCTTGGGCGAAAGGGAGTACTCCTGCAAGGAGTAGAGATAGGAACAAGATAGCCATCTTGTCAATGTATCTGAAAAGGAAAATGAAAGATTAGTATATTAGTACAGTTCCGCCCAATGGGGTTAGGAAGAGTAGGTTTTAAGCTCCTTTGTACAGTTTCAATTGGTTTGCATGTAACCATTTGTCAGTCAATTTATTGTTGTGGAGGAGTCTAACTTGATAGACTGCTGGACTGAGCTTGTTGACAATGGGGTAAGGGCCTTCCCACTTGTTGGAGAAGGAGTGGGTGGGATGTGCAAATCAGAGTACCATGACCTGATCTCCAACTTGCCAATCCACTTCTTGTGCATGTTTGTCAAATTGTATTTTGGACTGTTGCTGGGCCTTGCCCATGCAATTTGCAGCATACAAGTGTGTGTGTGTATATGAGGTCTTTTCTGAGTTTTTCCACACACTGATCTACAGACACTCGGTCCGCAGTGGGGGTGTGCAGGTCAAAGAGCAAGTGTTCAGGTAGTCTCATTTGTCTACCAGTCATTACCTCAAAGGGTGTAAGCTGGGTAGTGGCTGAGGGCGTACCCCTAATTGCCATAAGGAGTAAAGGCAGTAGGGAATCCCAGGTCTTGGGATTGTCCTCAATGAATTTGGAAAGCATTTGTTTAATCCGTCTGTTAGCTCTTTCCACTTGACCTGAGGATTGAGGATAAGGTATGTGGAACTTTTGCTGAACCCCTAGGAGTTCAAGGGACTCTTTCATCAACTTACCTGTAAAACTGGTTCCTTTATCGGAGTCTACCTTGAGAGGCAGACCCCACCTGGAGAAAATCTGTTCTACCAGGATTTTGGCAGTTGTCTTTGCAGTGCAAGTCTTGGTGGGGAAAGCTTCTACCCACTTAGAGAATAGATCGGTTACTACAAGGGCATACTTGTTGTTTCTGCTGGTATTCGTCAAAGGACCAATAAAATCAATTTGGATGGCATGCCAAGGGCCAGTATATCTCTGTGGTAAAAGTTTGGCATTCCGTTTGGTAGGTATCGGATTGTTTTGTGCACAAACAAGGCAATTATCAATGTACTGTTTAACATCTTTGGTGATCCCAGGCCACCAGGTGGTGGTTTTGAGGCGTTGGAGGGTATTTTCAGCCCCCTGGTGCCCACCAGTGGGGGTGTCATGTACCTGGTAAAAAATTCAGATCTCAAATGTCTGGGACCACCCACAATTTGGTGGTAGTATCTCTGGCTGGAACCAAATGAGTTTATCATCAGGGATAAGTGTAATTTACTTTCATGCCTACGGTAAGGGTTATGTGTGGGAAGTCTTTCTTCAGTACCCTTGTCCAAGAATCTGAACACTTCTTTGAGTTCAGCGTCCAAGTGCTGGGCTGCTAAGAGGTCCAAGGGGGAAAAAGATTCAGATTTCTTTTTAAGAGCTGCAACCTGTACAGCCGCATTGGCCTCTGGATGTTCCACCACCCAGACATCCCCCCCTCAGGCCCCTTCCTTGGCAAGGGTGTCTGCTGTGTCATTGAATGAGTGGTAGGGATCATGTAAGGAGTGAGCTTTAACCTTGTGTACATAGAGTTTATGTGGGTATTTCTGACCTAATGCGTGTATGTAAATCACCAATTCTTTGTATTTCACTGAGCTGCCATCAGAAGAGAGGAAGGAGTTCTTCAGCCAGAAAGGGAGAAATTCTGTAAGGGAACAACAAACCCAATTAGAGTCAGTAAAAATTATGGTGTCTTGAGTTCCATGTTGGATAAACTCTAATGCACAGGCCACTGCTGCCAGCTCTGCATACTGTGATGAAGCTACAGTACAGCGTTTAGATATCTTGACAGTGTTCCCATAAGGATACACCACCATGATACCCATCCGTGCAATTTGTTCACCTTGATAATATGATGCTGATCCATCGGTGAAAACGCGGCACAAGGAGGTGTTTTCTAATACCTCAGGGGTGGCAGGAAGAATAGACCTGGATCTGAAGATCAGGTGACTGCAAAGCGAGTCGGGGCCCCCTGAAAGAGGAGGCCATGTGCTAGTAGAGATGGAACTTTGGTTTGGTGGACCTGAATATCCCTATCCTGGAGGAGGAGTGACCAATGTGTCAGCCTGGTGTTAGAGACTGACCCATCTTTCACTCTGTCTGAGAGCAAAAGGTAGTAGGAGTATGGTTGGTGTTAAGAATCAGTGGAAGTACCCAATGATATACAGGAAGTGCTTGACCGCCCAATAGGTGGCTGAAGATTCCTTTCACAAAGGCCGTACTTCTGTTCTACTGGGGTCAAGAGCTGCGATGCATATGCAATAGGTCTCAAAGAGCCATGTACCTTTTGGGCCAACACTGCTGACATAGCAACGTCAGAGGTGGCACACTCTAGGTGGAATGGTAATGTTGGATTGGGGTTTACCAGTGCTGGGGCGGAGGCCAAGGCCTGCTTCAGTGACGTCACAGCATGGGTATGTACAGGGCCCCAATTCCATGGAACGTCCTTTTTGAGTAAATCGTACAGTGGAGCGGCTTTCTGTGCAAAATCACAAATGAAATCTCTGGAGTAGTTTACCATACCTAGAAACCTCCTAAGAGTTGCCACACTGGTAGGTAATGGCAAGTCTTGCAACCCTTGAATCTTCTTCCAAGTAGGACTTCGACCTTGATCTGTTATCTTCAAACCCAGAAAGAGCACTTCTTTCTGACATAGTTGTGCTTTTGCAGGATTACACTTCAAGCCTGCTCTTTGAATAAGAGTCAATAGTTCATCCAAGAGATCCAGATGTTGTTCCTGTGTGGCAGTAGCCAACAACAGGTCATCTACATACTGTAAGAGACATTGGGGGGTTGAGAAACCTTGTAGGGCATCCATCATATGGAGATGGAAGAGGGATGGGCTGTTATGGAACCCCTGGCAAGCAAGTCCATCGATATTGTCGCCCTTCAAAAGTGAAGGCAAATTTATATTGACTCTTGAGGGCCAATGGTAATGACCAGAAACCATTGGAGATATCCAGAGCACTGAACCATTTCTGATCTGGTGTTAAAGTCAAGCACATCCGTGCCGACGCCACAGTTGGGGAGCAACTGGGAGTGACCTGATTCAGTTTCGTAGTCAATAGTAAGTCTCCAGGTACCTGTGGGTTTCTTCACAGGCCAAACAGGAGAGTTGGCAGTGGAGACACAGGTTCTGATTACTCCTTGTTTAAGGAGTGACTTGATTGTTTCTCAAGAGAGGGTAAGGCTTCAGAGGGAAATGGGTATTGCCTTTGTCTCTCATGTGCCGGGCCTGGCACCTCAATAACGGTATGCATTCTGCCACAGTCGTGTTTAACTGCAAACGCTTCCAAATGTCGTTGTAGAATGGGTAGAAGTTTTGGGAAAAGTTCATGATTCTTGAATAAATCTATGACGTCATACTCTTTGTTGTTAATGGATATTGTTGCCACAGCATGTGAGTCAGGAATTAAGACAGTATGGTATTGACCCTGTATCTGTATCAACAGCATGTTTAGAAGATCCACCACACAGCCGTAGTGGTGCAAGAAAGTCAATCCAGTGATGCTAGGGTGATCGGCAACACCATCAGCTGGAAAGCATGTGAGGCCTTCAAATGGCCTAGTTCTACCGGTAAAGGCAGAGAACGGTATGCAGGTAACCTAGCACCATCAACTCCTGACATATTGGTCTTCCGTCCGTAGACCATGGAGACGCTTTCAGGGTGGTCGTTGTAACACAGATACAGCTGCACCTGTATCTAACAAGACATTAATTGGCGGCCCCTGACCCCGGCCTTGGTGCAGGGCCTTCCGTTTGTATCCAAGACCAGCTTGTTTACAATGCGGACTGGGGCCTGTAATTGTCAATCCGTATTGTCGGAGGCATGCAGAGGTTGGGCTTGGCTTGCATGGATGACTTCACTGTGTTGCACTGATGCAATGTAAGGCGGGGCTTCCGGGTTCAGGCTGTGGGTCTGCGACCCATACCTCCGGAGTCTCCATGGCCAGTATTGTCATGGGTCGCCGGTTGTACTGCTGCAAGTGTTTGTGCGGGAACGGCATCCGCTACAGAACGCACTTGCCCCAGGAGCTCCCGAAATTTTCGGTTTTCTTCAGCTATCTCTTTATATGAGGGACCCGATCTTTGTAATGTCTTCCCTTTGCCTTTGTACCTTTTGTTCTTATGCCAATTCCGGTTCCCACCCCACTGCTGCTGCTGTTGTTGGGAATTTTGTTGGGTGCTTGCTGGAGGGGCCGATGGAGGTTTGGGCTTTTGTTGCTGGGCCTGTCCTTCCACCGTGTAGTGGTCCCGGAAGCGGGTTCCACAGCGGCAACCTTTTTGGAACCGGAACCCAAATCACGGATGTACAGCTGGTACACTCTCTCGGTTTTCCGAAGGATATCGGCAAACCTATCCGTATTCGGGTATGTGGTTGGCTCTACTTTCTCTCTCACGGCTGGGATCATGTTTCTAAGGAACAGGGTCTTATATTCAATAAGATCTACATCCGCTTCTTGTGCCAGATGTTTCCCTGCTCGATAGGCCATCCAGAGTCTCTGGTGGTAAGTCGCTGGGCTTTCTTCGCATTTTGCTTCACGGGATATGCTAGCATTACTCTAACCACACCAGGGCTGTGAGCGGATATGAGCTCAGCTGCGACTCGTAAAGGTAGGCGTTCCCATCTTGGCGAACTACTCGGGAGTTTGCCCATAAACCAGGATCGATGGTCTGGCGTAGTATTTGGGCGTGGTATTCTGCGGTGAGACTAAGCATCTCGCACTTGGAGCGCACCTTTTCCAAATGGCAGCTGAGATTGTCGGACGGGTTCATCCGACCAATGCTGTCAGCAATTTGCTGAACAGAGTAGGCCATTTGCAGGGGATTAGTTGGTGGTCGATCAGGCAAGGGCAGCGCGTCTCGCGCACCATCCAGTGCTGCGCGGGCTGCAGCTTCAGCCGCTGTCCGAACAACACCTTCCTGAGTGCCAGCTTCTTGAAAAATTTGTCGAATCTGACTTTTAATGGCTTTCATACTTCTTTCAGGAAGAGGAACATTTTCTAGTGCCCTATCAATCATGGTTTCAATCTCTTGCCTGTCTTCCACACTAATAACGGCTACCAGAGGTGCTGTCGGGACCAGGCTTAGGCCTGCTCCCCCCCTATCATGGGCGCCGCCATGATGGCGTTTCCCATGATGAGTGTCACGACGTCGTCTACGTGTGACCTGGGGAGTAGTGGGCGGGGACCCGCCATGCTGTGGATGGCTGGGTGGGGAATCTGGGCCATAGTAGGCGTGACTGGGCGTTGTACTGCGAGATATCGTCGTCGGATGGCTCCCCCTCCGACGATGAATGAAAGGCAGGGGCTACGCCAACCATTGCCTTAACATGGCCAGTCAAAACCTCTCGCTGATGGCGCAGTTTATCCATCTTAGCTCTACATTCATCATGACTCACACTTGCAACATCCATATCAACCTGATCCTGTTTCTGTTTCTGCAAAACACGGTACGCGGCGCTCAATTCGCGATTGTCCCTATAAGCTATTTCTAAATCATTACGTGCCTGGTTGATCTCGTCCTGCAGCTCACCCATCTCATCACTCAATTGTGCATTTGCGGCACTCAACAAATCATTCATCTGTACCACCTGACTCTTATCCTGTCTTAAACTTTCACACTCAGTCTTCAGAGTACACATTTCTTGTTCACCAGCCTGTGCAGAATGATGCAATAGTGAATCCTTTTCATTACGCAGAGATTGGAGTTCTGACTCCAAGTTCTGCTGTATCCGGACACATTCTGTTTCCTGCAGACCCATCTCCTGCTTAAGAGATGCGATCTGCAGATCAAGGGTTCGAAACCTTGCTTCGGAGGCTTCCAAGGCAGCGTATTGAGCAGCGACCATCAACTCTTTAGCACAACGCCTATTGGTTGACTGTCGCGCCTCTGTGTACTGGGTTGAAATCCCCAGTACAGGGTTTTCGGATTGACTTGCGTCCCACGAGAAGTCATCCCATCCTCCATGGGAGGTAAGAAAGTTTGAGACATCGAGTCTCAGTTCTGCTCAGATATCTGATACGGTGGCCATTTATGTGGGAGGGAACGAAAATTCAAACTGTGAAAAAGACCATGCGTTGCGTATCGATCCACAACACGGGTACTTTAAACACAGCCGGGCTACTGTATAAGTTGTAGGCTTGCAATTCAAAGCTGCTATGGAGTGGGTCGAGACGGCATCGACCACACCCGAAAAGTCAGCCAGACCTTGCAAGTATCCATAAACTGGTAGAAAAGACGGGAGAGGTCTAAACCTCACTTTCAGGTTCTTGGCAATATTGGAGATGCAAATAATCACAAACAAGTTGCATTCAAGTAATAAACAAGTTTATTACTACAAACGGGATGAATCACAGTTGCCCTAAGCAGTTCTTACCAATACGAACCGGGAGCCAGTGCTAAGCGTTCCCTACACCTCGAGGTTTCTTTGTAGTCTCTTGGGATCTCTCGGGTCTCAGAGGTGTAAAACCTGTGCATAACATTATATACCTATGATAATTACTATGGTTACTGAAAGATAGAAACATTTCTAGTTACAGAGATGAGCCCTATTGACTAAATTAGAGGTGGCTCCACGGTCCAAGATAACATTATATAATTCTGTAAAGTCATCAGTTTTAGAACAAAGACGTTCTTATACAAAGTCTTACATAACAAGGTAAAGTGGTGTCAATCACCAAAAGATGGCAATGTTGCCTTACACATTATAATTACTTCAAGGACAGGTGTCTTGGCATCTGACAAGTAAGAAATAGATAGAAAATACATGGTATAATGTGTGTGCATTAGCAAGCAAAGTGAGTTACAATAATATGTATTCATATTCTGACATCTACTCTTATACGGTAGATGCGCTTAGCCCTACATATTAGTATAGCCTATGCCTAAACATTAGCTGTCTACGGTGTACCCCTGAGGGTTATCAATTAGGGTGCAGGGAGCTTGTGTAACAGTATGTCAGTATTGAGAGTGCTTTTTTTGGCGCAGTGTGTGCTATTTGCTCTGATTTCTGCTGCTGTATCGTTCTGTAATTGCTGCTTTTTTCTCTAGGAATAAACTGTTACTTGTACAGTTTCTGCTACTATTGATTTTTATTGCTTAACCTTGAATGCTGTTAAGGTTGAAGCCAGGTTACAGCATTAGCATGTCACTGTCGTAGCTGTAAGACTTGTCCGAGAAGAAGTGCAGCAACAAGCCCGGAATATACACAAATGCAGACAAAAGTGTATTCCAGGCCTTTGGTGCTTTTGTGACTAGACGAGGACTGTCCACTCCCTAAAAACCAGGGGTCATTCTTAACATTGTTTTACTAGCCCAAACACTAGTGCAAATTGGCCAGGGCTAGTGCAGCTCTCTACTTGCCTGTCTTGACTAGTGCAGATTTTCATGGCTGTTAATGAAGTTAAAAAAGTCTCTACTTTAGCATTCTGTAGTCCTCATGCTTCTCTCTCTATGTTCCAGATGGCCAGGTGTGATTAACAGCTCATTAAGAGCTGCAATTATCTGGCAGTTCAAGAAAGGGATCCCACAAGAGACACAATGTGAGCCATTATCACTCCAGTGTTGAGACTTTCAGCTAGTGTCCAGGGCGTGATCAAGGGTAGAGTGCTGTTAAGTCACTAAGTTCCAGTTTTCTGAATGTGTCTATGTCTAATAATTTGTCCAGTATTATTAAGACCAGTGCCCCCCATTTCTTTACATTTTGAGTGTTTGTATCCACCATTTCAGTGATAAAATGCAAAGAGGTATACAGGATCAGCCCTGTAGGTGTAGGGTTTTATCCCAGTCTTGCCATAACTTCCCTCTTCCCTCCAAATCTCTTAACTCTGTTCTTTCCCTGGACACCACTGCAGACCAGACTCTGAAGTGACCATCCATAGCTTCCATTACTGGCAAGTGTAGGGGTCCCCAGCTTTTCTAAATGGACCATGCCAGCCATCACCATTCATACAGTTCCTCCCTTATCCCAGCATATCCTTTCGGCCTAAAAACAAAGCTTTGGATCATGTATGGTACAAAAATAAATCTTGATAAAATACATCATTTGAAACCTTGAAATAGGCATTCTTGGGGTGCATAGATCATCCTATACAGAAATAGACATAGTATAGTGTTACATAGTATAGTGTTATGACTGTGTACTGTTTCCCCTGGGCTGATGAAAGGACAATGCTAAAGAAAAATATGTTATTGATGGGGCAGAGCATATTAAAATCAATGCTTTTATAAATAAAAATGTCAGTTTTCTATTTCCCAAGCCCCTTAGGATTGTCTAGCCCCCACCCCAAAGAAGTCCTAGATGTGCTCCTGGCTCACTTGAGACTTTACAAAAACTTTCAAAAGTGCAGGTCTTCAGTTGACCATAGGGTGGGGACTGAGAGTGTCTTTCTCTGCCTGACTCTATTCACTGCCCTGTGGGTGGCGGCGACAGTGTGGTGAGGTGCACGATGATGTCAACTATTGTGTGCGCAGAGCTAGGACTGCTTGATTGAACATTTGCTGTTTTGATATCCTCTCGGTTTGGTGTGGGTGTGGGTGTGTGTGTGTGTGTGTGTGTGTGTGTGTTGGGGGGGCAGAAAGAGGAAGAGAGAAAGCCGTGGTACAAAACAATGGGGGGGGGGGCCTCACTGTCTGTGATGGATGGCATTGCAGTCTTTTTTTTATCTGCTGGGGAGCTGGAAGCAATGTGGGAGCAGGATAAATGTGCAATAATCATTTCTTGGCTTTGCTTGCATTGTTTTCTGTATAAGTGATCAAAATGTACCATTATAATTAAGGGCTAGTGCAACCATCTACGGGCTAGTACAAGTTTGAATCAACTTGCCTTGCTGGCTAGTGCAAAAAAATGTTAAGCTTGACCTCTGCTAAAAACCCAGTAAAAGCATTACAGATCTCTGTCATAAACCCTAACAGAGTAGAATTCTAGCCAGGTGAGGTTTATGACGGAGATTTAACACTTTAAGTGGGCTTAGGGGGTGGACAGTCCCCATCTGACCACAAAAAGCACTAAAGGTAATAAAAAGGCCTGATATACATTCGTACCCTTTTTAATCTTTTTTTTATGTTTTACCTCACTTTACAACTTTGATTTTTTTTTTTCTAAATGTTTTAAAATGCAGCTGGTGTGCAGAGTGAGAACCCTATCAGTGAAAAGGAAAATTTAAACACATAGGCGTACCTCAGAAGAAGTTTGTAAAGCTCCCATTTCTCACTCAAAGACTGATCCTCCCCGTTCAGTCATGCATGACTGGCTCGGCTACAGATTCATTTAAGAGCTCATACTCTTCTCTCTTCTAACAGACCCATGGACCGTTTCTGACATGGCATGCAGTTTTGTTTTCTTTCTCTCCCCTCAGATATGATGTGCAGGCTGGTTGACAGTGCTAGCTAGCTCAGGTGGCTCTTCCATTCCCACCCCCCTCCCCATTCTCATCCTCTCTGCTCTGATATGCAGGCTGGTTGTGCTAACACAGGTGGCTTTTCCATTTCCCTGCCCCCACCCTTCTCCATACACACAGTGTAGCAGGAAGTCCCTCTGGCTGACCTGCTTTTTAAAGAAGCAGGTACGTATTATGGGAAATACCGGATGAGCAAGGACCCCTCCTGCGCACAGGCGTAATTACGGCAGTAGCTTGCCCACAGATACTGCTGTCGTAACGCCTACTGCTGTGACATCACCCAAAAAAAAAAAAAAAAGGGATAGTAAAACTAAAGCAAAACATACAGATATACGAATACTGACAATGAACGGGGGGTGTCCGCCCCCAAATACAGAATTATAAAAAAAAACAAAAAAAACAGTGCTGTGAGATGCTGCAGTAAAATCATGTTAAAAAGCTGAAATTGAAATGCTATTTTAACCCAGGTCCCCAGTGATTACTATTGCCAATTTTTTCTTTTTTTTTTTTACTATGCACACAACCGTTTTTTAAATAACCATTGAGAACCCGGGGGGGCGTGGGGGGCGGAGTGCCCCCACAGAAGAAAGAAAAGTTAACGCTTTAGAAGTTATTGCTATTAAGATACACTCTGCATCTTGGGTAATGGCTGAAAAGGTCACAGTAATGCAAGTCGTTGTATTTTAAATATATGCACAATGTGTTAGTCAATATAACTGAGGGTTAGGCACAATACTTGTATTGTGGTTGGGCGTGTCATTATAGACTAGTTTTCTGTGAGGGGGCGTGTGCATAACCTTGAAAAATGCCGTCAGTACTGTAATGATGCAAGTGTTTGATTTCACGCATGAGGGATCCTTACTCATCCGGTATCGCCCGTATTATGTTTAAAGAAGGCGCAAATATGTGCCCAGCGCCCCCTTATTTTGGTCCCTGTGAGGTAACTGGTTGTTGGGCTGATATAATGCTGCACCATTTCCTCTCTAGACTTGTTCAGGGGAGTGGAAATTGTTTAACCAGGAAACGCACACTAAGCTGAAGCTTGTGTCAAGGTGTGACCTGGGAGCACAAGAAAATTGACTTACTCAGGGTCACACAGTATGCAAGTGAGGGCTGTGGGATTCAGACCCACGTCTCCAAGTTTCCAGCTCAGTACTCTAAACCACAGCGCTATACTATCTCTCATTCAGCCATGCTAGTGTGGCAAGTACAGTAATGCTGTAATTTTTTTTTTTTTTTTTTTTTTTTGGTTTTCCTTCTTTACTCTGAGGATCAGGCTCTCCTTCAGATTGTCCACACTGGGGCCCCTCGCCTTCTGGAGTGGTTACCACTTTCTGCTCCCCCAACTCTGGGTACTAGAGGTGTAAAGATGATCAATTCCACAGCAGGTGTTCCTTTTTGTATTGCACAACCTTCAAGCCTACATACTTCACCATAAAGTGCATATTAATTGTTGTGGTGCAGACAAACAAGTGAGACCACTGGATGCAGAGCACTGATGCAGTCAGAAAAAAGTCAGCCTAGCGCTTCGACTTGCACATGAGGCTTTGTCAGGGATATCTACTGCCTGTTCCTTTTGAATGCAGTCTCAGACAAACCTGGGTAGGACTGTTCAGAAATTTTAAGGAGGGGCACAGGGGGCCTATTGGTATCACTTTGAGATAGAGCACTTGCAGCAGGCTATTACCATTAGGACTATGGACACCATGGAAAAATTTTAGCTGCTAGTCTAAGGTGAGGGATCACCCCCTGATGGCCCTGCCCCCCGATGTCACCCATGGTATAAAGGGACGGTCCCCCAGCACCACGTCAGTTGTTCTTTTCTGTTGTTGACCCGTGCATCTTGGCTCCATGGACACCTCCTGCTTCCAGTCAACTGCCATTGTTCGCGCTTCGTGCAGTCATCATTCTTTCACTGAATTTAATCGAATTAGTCACGAATGTCTACCCAACCAACTTCATCTGCAGAGTGGTGGAACTCAAAAGTGCAAGAGCGGCAAGCAGATCCTGGCAAAAGATGGCCATTCGGCCTGCCTTCTATGCCTAGGCCCTGACCATGAGCCGGATGCCTGCCCGCATTGCCTCAGCTTCAATAGGAGGACCTGCATGCGCCGCCTGAAGACTTAAAAGGCATACCTCTTTGAAAAACAAGTGGCCCCCATGCAGAAGAGACACTTGGGGCACAGCTTGTCTTCCTCCTCGACCAAGGATTCCTCTCCTAGAGAGAGGAAATTGAGCAGGAAGCACCATCATAGGGACTAGGATAGGTCCAGGTCAGAATCCGGTCCCAGGTCTCCACATAAGGCTTTCAGAAGGTCTACCTCTGGCGCGAGGTCAGACTTGACCCCTCCGGTTTCCCTGGCTCTCCCGTGGTTACTGTCGAGGAAGTCTTCCCGCCTCCACCCAGAAGTCCAGGGAGTCTTCCAGGCTAGGGCCTTTCTAGGCCCCCATTTCCCTGGCTGTCAGGCCGTACAAGCTCTTGCTAGGGTCTCGGCCAGAAGGATGGTCCCACACTCCGGGCAGCAGATCGGAACCTACCGTCCACAAGGCTGTTGGCTATGGGTCGTTGGACAAGACGACAGGGTCTGATGACACCAGGAGACACCAAAAACACGAGTGCCACAAGAAACTGTGCTTGCCTTCCAAGCCATTGTCAGCTGTGGCTCCGGACCGATGACAGTCCACTACGTCCTCTGACTCCACTACCGAGCTGGAGCAGACACATCCACCAAGCAGTCTTCTGATCCACAGGGCTCTAAAAAAGGGTCCGACCATGGATCTTACTTCGAGTGGGAGCTCTTGCAGCAGGCTATAACAATTAGGACTATGCTGCAGGCACTAGGAGCCTCCGGAAACCTTTTCAGCCAGCAGTATACAGCAGGGACCAACCCCCAACGCCGGCCCCACCCCGACGTTTGCCCTGGTACAAAAGGGGGCGGACCCAGCTCCACCTCAGTTCTTTTCCTGCCGCGTCCCGCACATGAGAAGGACTTCAGTTCCAGCTTGCCAGGAACAGCAAAAACTTTTATTTCAACCCGCTTTTTGTACCATTTCAATTTTTTTTTTCCAAGTATCGTCGACTGGCAGTTTTCCGACGTTTTTTTCAGTTGGTCGACGAATGTCTTCGCCGTCGTCGGTCTCTACAGAGCCCCATCAAAACAAGTATGACTGTGGGAGGCAGATCCCTGCCAAAGACTGGCACAAGAGCTGTGTCATTTGCTCCGGGCTGGACCACGATACCGTGACCTGCTCAGCCTGCCAGGCGTTCACCAGCCGGACCCGATGTCTTAAGGCCCTGAAGGCATTTCTTCGGGAGAAGATGGATTTGCACTCCTCCGAGGGAAAGCATAAGGGAAAAATACAAGCTCCATGGGAAAGACCGTAGTCAGTCCCAGCACCAGTCCCGGTTGCGGTCTCATTCGCGGCCCTCTCCCAAGAAGGCCCGTCTTTCCCCAGGCCCAAGAGAGCCTCCTAAATCGTCCCAGGCCAAGGCCGGCCCATCGTGGGAGAAGCCAGCCAAACCGAAGGTAACCCCGCTAAGGGTTACTACCAAGCCCTTTGAGGTGAAAGCTGCAGCCCCACCTCTCAAGGCACCGGTGCCGCTTGCTAAAGGTGTGCCTCCGGAGCCATAGGACTCTCTGGTGCCCCCACTGGCGGCACCCTGTCGTCTGTCCCACCACGGACGCCGGTTGAAGGGGTGAAGGAGCGGCCATGGAAGAGCCGATGTCCCTGTCTCCCAAGTCGTCGTCCTCCCCCCTGGGCCCCCAAGAGGGCTCTCATTCGCGGGCTGACATCCTGGATACTCCCTTTCCGGGCCGAGCGGCAGAACTTTTCTCGAAGGACGAGCTGCAGGAGTTGTTCTCCTTTTGGTGGGGACAGGTCCAGAAGCGGACCTCCCTGTCGCCGGCCCAGATACTGGTACCAGACCCAGTGGGCAAATCACATCCGGAAGGTGAGCCTTCCCTGAGGAAGTCCCCAGAGTAACCGCCTACACCTCCTTCCAGGGCTCGCTTCCCGTGCACGGTCCGAAGACCACCGCTGACGCTCCAAGGACTCTGGAGACCGTCGCCAGTCCAGGTCTTGTACACGCAGTAGTTCTTGATCTTACTTCGAGACACAGCTCTTGCAGCAGGTTACACCATTAGGACTGAAGCCGGCAGGCGTCAGGATCCCATGGAAAAATTCAGCTAGCTATCTTCAGCGGGGGACCGCCCGTCGGTCTACGCCTCGGCGTCAGGCGTGTGGTACATAAGGCGGTCCCGCCAGATTCCCAGTTCTTTCCGCCGTCGACTTGTATGTCTCGACCCTTCGGTTCAGCCTGTAGCGCGCGACGTGTGGTAAAGTGTTTTCCTAAGGGAAATTCGTTCTCTTCGTTCAGTTTTTTCTCTGATGTCCTCTCCGACCTCCGGTCACTCCTTGAAGTGCGCCTGTGGGAAGCAGATCCCATTTAAGGATCCGCACTCGGCCTGTGTCCGGTGCCTAGGCCCAGACCACGACACCCGGTCCTGCACCTTTTGCCAGGGTTTCAACAGCAGAACCCGGATCCGTCGCCAGAAGGCCCTACAGGCATTCCTGCTCGAGGAACAACTCAAGACCATGGCTTCCAAGGGGGATTCTTCGCAGAAGGCCCGCAAGCATGCTGAGAAGCACAGAGAGAAGGCCCCTTCCAGGTCCCCGTCTAGGGCCTCCGACTCGCGCAGCTCCAGGTCCGACCGCTCTCCTTCCCGGGCCAGCTCTCAGCCTCCCCCCACTGCGGTGAGAAAGTCTTCAGGCTCCTCTTCTCAGACCAAGACTCCCAGGCCTTCCTCGTCGTCCCAAGGCCTTGGCTAAGTCGGGGGATCGTCACCATCACCACAAGTCGGGTTCCCGCCATTCCGAACCCGTCAGGTCCGCTTCCTTGCCTCCTCCTCCCCAGCGTAAGACCAAGGAGCTCACCTCACTTAAGAGGCCGTTGGACCCGACGCCGGTTCGCCCGACGTCGGCCTCTCGCCACAGGTCCCCAGAGCCGTCGTCCGTCAGAAGACCGTCGCCGGCCAGGCCTCATCACCGGATGCCGGTAGGGGGGGCGCCCGCTCCAATTGAGAAGAGGACCCCGATGCCTCCGATCGACGTTGGTCAGGAGACCATCACTGAGGAGGAGTTGACTCAGCCCGAGGACCAGACGGGCGACCCGGTCCTGTCGAGACTCCCAGGGAACCCTCTCCACAACCCGAGCCCCCTGTGGAGCCGACGCCGGAACCAGACGACCGACCACCGGCGCTTGGTCCGTTGTCAGGCCTTTCCATTTCAGAGGTGAAGGAGCTTTTCACTTACTGGTGGGACACCATCAAAAAGGACATGGTCCCCACTCCACCTCCGCTTCCACCTCCTCCTCCTACACCGGTTACTCCTCTGGTTCCTACACCCCCTTCGCCATCTGGGTCTGCAGGCCGATTACCTCCTCCCCGGGAGCCCAGGACCCCTCCAAGGGGGAGACAAGACAAAAGGAGACCTCCGTCCAGATCCTCTTCTAGGTCAC
This sequence comes from Neoceratodus forsteri, assembly GCA_016271365.2. NCBI lineage: Eukaryota > Metazoa > Chordata > Ceratodontiformes > Ceratodontidae > Neoceratodus > Neoceratodus forsteri. Next base: position 242,189,428 of record JADMNL010000028.1, on the reverse strand, counting down.
CCAGCCCTAAGAGACCCAGAAGATGCCGCCGCTCGCCTTCGACGGAGGACACGGGATCAGAGTTTTCAACATCCAGTTCCCCATCTCCTCTCTCCATCCCTTCTCCGGACCCAAGTGAGCTTCCAAAGTCCCCTCCGGATGACCCTTCGTTCTCTGATATCATGAGACACATCCAAGAGAACATGGGATGGGATGTGGAAGAGTTAGACCCTGAAAGGCTACGCCTTGCGAAGTATCTTCGGCAGAAGGATCCCAAGCCTGTGGTGGTGCCACCCTTGGTAGACACTTTCGTGGACGTTACCAAGGCAGCGTGGAAGCGTCCACATTCACTCCCGGCGATGCTGAAGAAAGCTGACCGCCTGTACAAGGCTCCAAGGAAGACCAGTACTTGTCTCAGCATCCTCAGGCCGACTCTCTGGTCATAACAGCCTCACATGACTGGTCCCAGAGACCGCAACATCTGAGCACCCTGCCACGCGACCCAGAGTCCAAGCAGCTGGACGCCATGGGCAGGCGCCGTATTCTTCCACATGCGCCATCAGATCCCTGAATTATTTGACCCACATGGTGCAGTTCCAAACGCCCTGTGGGAGCAGGGTCTGGATGCGGCTGAGAAATTGCCAGAAGGTGAGCAGAAGGGGGAGATGTTGCAGCTCCTCCGTACGGGTTCGGACGTGGGAACCCAGGTGCTACGAGCCGCGTACGATTCCGCGGACTCCTTGGCCCGAGCGGCAGCTTCAGGCGTATGCCTCCGGAGGCACTCTTGGCTTTGTGTCTCTGGTTTTACCCCGGACGTCCAGAAAAACATCATGGACACCCTGTTCGAGGGAGAAATTTTATTTGGTAAACCCTCCGAGAAGATAATTACCAAACTCCAAGAGGCTGGGAAGGCGGTGAGGTTGGTTCAGGCCATGTACCGGCCCAAGCTTAGTTCCTTTCGTAGGAACCAAAGCCGATTTTGTGGACGGACGCAGAGACAACAGTCCCAACCTGCTCCACAACACAGGCTCCGGCCGCAGAGCCCAGGGAAACAACCCGCTGGTCAGGCCAGCGACCAAGCCAGCCCAGCCAGCGGGCCCCTCAGCCGCCACAGCTCGACTCCTTTCCGCCCCGCCCCTCAGGATCAACGGGACATCAAGGTCGGGGGCACATTGCAAAGTACCTGCCAGGATGGCAGTCCATCACCACCGACTGGTGGGTTCTTCAGTTCGTCGAAAGAGGCCACTTTATAGAATTTGCAGAAAAGCCACCCTCGAGGCCTTCTCTGCTCTTCCGATACTCGGGTCAGCACAAGTCATTGATCAGACAAGAAGTACTCGCGGTCCTGCAAAAGGGAGCGATAGAGTACGTTCCAGAGAGGACACTGATACTATTCCCACTTCTTCCTGGTTCCAAAGAAGACAGGGGACCTCCGTCCAATTCTGGACCTCAGCAACCTCAATTTGTCGGTCGCCTACAAAAGATTCCGCATGGTAACTCTTCCGGGTCTTATTCCCATGCTGAAGCAGGACGCCTTTTTAGCGTTTCTAGATATGCAGGACGCTTACCTGCACATCCTTATAGCTCAAGCGCACAGGAGGTTCCTGCGCTTCGAGTTTCTTGGCCATCATCTTCAGTTCTGAGCCCTTCCATTCGGGCTGTCATCAGCACCCAGGGTCTTTACCAAATGCATGGCAGTCGTGGCAGCGTCTCTAAGGAGACAGGGCCACTATGTGTTCCCGTACCTGGACGATTGGCTTCTCATGGCCGCCTCCAGGGAGACATTGGTACGAGCGATTTAGAGTACCCAGGACCTGTTTCGATCTCTGGGTATCCTAATGAACCACGAGAAGTCTCTCCTGGTACCATCGCAGAAGCTGCAGTTCATAGGCGCAGTACTGGACACCGTTCAGGGAAGAGCATTTCTTCCAGACGACAGAGCGGAACGCATCAGATCCCTCATCAGGGAGCTTTCGTCGAACAAGACCGTCCCAGCCAGATTGGTCCTTCGCTTGCTCGGACACATGGCTGCGGCCATTCCTACTGTCCTTTTCACAAGGCTCCACATGCGGGTAACTCAGTGGATGCTCAAGGTGCAATGGGACCAAAGGCAAGACCACATGCAGCATCCGGTCAGAATCACGAATACCGTGATTTGAGACTGGCAGTGGTGGCTAGACCCAAGGACACTCTCTCTCTATAGGCGTCCCGTTTGTAGCGCCATCCCCGGAGGTAATCCTCACCACAGACGCCTCAGGTCTAGGGTGGGGAGCACACCTGGATGGGGTGAAGTCCCAGGGAACGTGGACCCCTCAGGAGGCTCACCTCCATATCAACATCCTAGAGATGAGGGTGGTCCTTTATGCCCTGCAGGCATTTCAGTCAGAGATCCCGCCGAGTACTCTCCTGCTTCAGACAGACAACACGACGGTGACGTATTACCTCAACAAACAAGGAGGCGCACACTCTTACCCCCTTTGCAGGGAGGCCATGAGGATGTGGGATTGGGTAATCCGACACGGCGCGAACCTGATCACAGTACATGTTCCCGGGGTGGACAACACAATTGCAGATGGCCTGAGTCGCTCCCAGGCCAGAGTCCACGAGTGAGAACTTCTTCAGGAGGTAGCAGAGGATCCGTTTCTTCGATGAGGAACTCCAGAATTGGACTTGTTCGCTTCCCCATCCAACGCAAAACTGCCCAATTTTTGCTCGCTAGATCCAGGGCCTGGTGTTTTCTGGCGAGACGCGTTGTCCCTCTCCTGGGCGGACAGATTCCTCTACGCTTTCCCTCCCTTCCCGTTGATCCAGAGAGTTCTTCTCAAACTGTGCAGGGAGCATGCAACAATGATCCTGGTGGCCCCTTTCTGGCCCAGACAGATCTGGTTCCCTTTGCTAATACAGCTATCCCGGGAACCTCCGCCCCCGTTGCCATTCAGCTCCCATCTCTTGTCTCAGGAGGAGGGTTCACTGGTCCACCCGGACTTACGCTCACTGAACCTGCATGCATGGCTCCTAGAGACATAGCCATCTTGCGACATGGGGTCTCGCAAGAGGTTGCGGAAGTTCTTTCTGCAGCCAGAAAAACGGCAAAGCATGCGACGTATGCCATGGTCGCAAGCACGCGACCTTTCCCCTTTAGGTTGTCCGGTGAAAGCGGTGCTAGAGTACCTGCTCTCCCTTTTCCGTTTGGGTCTCTCCTACTCCTCTATTAAGGTGCACCTCTGTGCCATTTCAGCTTATCACCTCCCGGTGGGACAGCGCACAGTGGCACAATTAGATGCCTGTCGAGAATTCTTGAGAGGGGTGTTACATCTTAGGTCGCCCATTAAGGACCCTGTGCCTCCATGGGATTTGCTCTTTGTCCTGGAGCAACTCACGCCCGAACCTGCCGCGGATTGCGAGCTGCGTTTTCTGTCGTGGAAAACATTTTTGGTTGCTGTTACGTCAGCGAGAAGAGTTTCTGAGCTTCATGCTCTCGTGTGCAAAGAGCCTTATTTAATTTTCCACCGGGACAGAGTATCCCTGAGGACGAATCCTAAATTCTTGCCTAAGGTGGTTTCCACACTCACTCTCAATCAGGATATTGACCTGCCGGTCTACTTCCCTAATTATTCTAATAGAGGAGAGGCGCTGCTTCACACCTTGGATGTTCACCGCAGCTTAAGGTGCTACCTGAGCAGAACTAAGCAGTTTCGTAAATCGGAGCAACTTTTCGTTTCCTTTACTCAAAGGATGATGGGCCAACCAGTATCCAAACAGTCCCTGTCTCGCTGGCTTGTCCAGTGCATCTCATACTGTTATGATATCAAACAAAATCCCTTCCCGGGATCAGTCCAGGGCCATTCCACTAGGGGAGTGGCCACCTCCTTTGCAGCACTTGGAAACGTTTCCACTTCTGCCATTTGTGCTGCAGCCACTTGGAGCTCTGTACATACCTTTATCAGGCATTATAGCCTGGACATCGCTTCACGGCGAAGAGCCGGCTTCGGCCTGGCCGTGCTACAGGGTCTCCTGTCCTAGATCCAGGACCTGGGACGTACTTTCTAGTTTTCCACCTCCCAGAGTGTTTGCAAGCGCTACTGCTTGGGAATCAGTCCTAATGGTGTAACCTGCTGCAAGAGCTGTGTCTCGAAGTAAGATAGTACAGATAGTACAGTTACGTAAGAACTTACTGTAACAGTAGATCTTCGAGAACAGCTCTTGCAGCAGGTACCTTCCCGCCCACCTCCCCCCTTGGAGGAGGCATGGCTTATGCCTTTTAACAGGGATTTTACCTTTTTGTCTTCTGACGGTGGATCCTCGGTCTCCCATTTTGTCAGCCTGCGGCCGGAAGTCTCCGCCGGGAGAACTGGGGAATCTGGCGGGACCGCCCCCAGGTAGTCACGTCTGACGGCCGGAGGCGGACCGACGCTCGGGCGGTCCCCGCTGAAGATAGCTAGCTAGAATTTTTCCGTGGGGTCCTGATGCCTGCCGGCTTCAGTCCTAATGGTGTAACCTGCTGCAAGAGCTGTTCTCGATGATCTACTGTTACGGTAAGTTCTTACGTAACTGTACTTTCTCCTAGACGAGAGCGCTCCCGACGTTGGTCCTCTGACGGACGTCGGTCTTCGCTCCGTCGCCAGTCTCGGGACCGGAGCCGGTCTTCGGACTGACGTCGGTCCCCCAGTTACCGATGACAGAGGGGGTCTGGTCATAAGGAGAGATCGGACTACTCCAGATCATGTAGTTGATCCCCCTCTTCTTCGTCCTTATCCTCTTCCTCTCTCAGCTTAGAGCAGTCCCTGAGAGAGAAGGATCAGCCTCGCTCGCCTCCCAATGATCCAACCTTTATGGATGTCATGAGGCACATCCAGACCTCCAATGAGTGGGAAACGGAGGACCTGGATCTGGAACGCCGGAGATTGGCAAAATACCTAAGGCAAAAGGAGCCAAAACCACTGATGGTCCCTCCTTTTAGTGGACACTTTTTCCAGGACCTGACTCTGACTACCTGGAGGTGTCTAGCTTCCATCCTGGCTGTTCCCAAGAAATCGGACAGGCTGTATAGGGCCCTGAGGGCAGAAGCTTTTCTAGCAGAGAACCCTCAGGTGGACTCTTCGGTCATCGCGGCTGCCCATGACAAATCCAGGCAGCTGAAGCACCTTAGCTCGCAGCCTCCCGATCCGGAGTCTCGGTGTTTGGACCAGGTGGGCAAGAGAGTTTTTATTCTGCCTCCACCTGCTCCATCCAGTCCCATAACTTCCTGACGCATATGGTCCAGTACCAGAATGCTCTGTGGGAGAGGGGACAAGAGCTACTGAAGGCCATGCCAGATTCCGATCAGAAGTCGGAACTTCTGGATATTATGAAGTCAGGTTCCGACATAGGTTCCCATGTCCTGAGAGCCTCGTACGATACTGCAGATATGGCAGCCAGGGCAGCCGCTTCCGGGGTGTGCCTTCGGCGCCACGCCTGGTTGAGAGTTTCGTGTTTTCACCAGGATCTGCAGTCCGGTATCAAGGATTTACCATTCCAAGGTACCGTGTTATTTGGGCAGGAGACGGAAGCTTTGATTTCTCGTCTGCAGGAGTCGGGCAAGTCCATCTGGTTGGTCCACCAAATGTATAGCGGCGACCAATGACGGCAACGGAAACGGCCATTTCGTAAGACCTCAGGTGGTCAAGGTGGACAGCCCGTGGTAATCAGCAGGGTCGGAGAGGTGGCTTTCATAGGAGAGCCAATAACCAGCAGCCTGGAGGCGCTCCTACCTGTGGGCCCAAGTCCTCCCAGGCCTCTCTGCCTACGCCCGGCTCAGCCCAGTGACTCCGTTCCGCCCCCCCGCAGAGAAAAACTCGGGGGAGATGGTCGGGGCCGCTTCTCCCTTCATCTCGAAGGGTGGAAGTCGATAACTGCAGACCAATGGGTCCTAGACATCATGAAAGTACTCCCGATATCCTCCTCACATCCAACTGATGGAAGGAGAAATTCAGACCCTCTTGCAGAAAAGGGCAATAGAGGTAGTCCCCTTGCATCAGCGGGAAAAGGGGTTTATTCCCACTTCTTCCTGGTCCCAAAAAAGACACAGGATCTTTGTCCCATTCTGGACCTCAGCTCTCTCGGTTTCTTTATAGAGTACAAAAGGTTCAGGATGGTGACCCTTTTAGGTCTACTTCCTCTGCTGCACCAAGGAGACTGGCTCTGCTTCCTAGACATGCAAGTTGCATATATGCATATCGGGGTCTTCCCACCCCACAACAAGTTTCTGAGGTTCCATTTCCAGGGGGAGCACTACCAATTCAGAGTTCTTCCGTTTGGCCTCTCCGCCGCTCCGTGAGTCTTTACAAAATGCTTGGCAGTGATGGCTGCAGCTGTAAGGCGCATGGGGCACTACGTTTTCCTATACCTCGACGATTGGCTGCTCACAGGCCCGTCAAGGTCATGCCTACTTCACGCCCTCGGAGACACTGTACTGGGTTCCGAGAGCTGGGGATCACCCTGAACCTTTGGAAATCATCCCCCGAGCCCAGTCAGAAACTCGTCTTCATTGGGGCGGTCCCGGATTCTATCCAGGGCATGACTTTCCTTCCACTGGACAGGGGCGATCGCCTGCGGGAGATTGCCGAATGGATCTCAGTAACTCCTCAAGTTCCAGCACAGAACTTCCTCAGGCTACTGGGGCACATGGCAGCGGCCATTCCAGTCACTCCTCTGGCCCACCTCCACATGCGGGTCCCACAGTGGATGCTCAGGGTACAGTGGGACCAGGGCTATGACGATCTAGACTTCCTGGTCAGGGTCACCAAGCCAGTCAGGAGAACTTTGCTTTGGTGGATGGACCCCGGAATTTGGAGAATGGGGTCAGGTTTCGTCCGGAGCCATCAGGTCAGACTCTTATGACAGATGCATCGGATTTGGGATGGGGAGCGCACCTGGGTGCTCATCAAACGCAAGGGGTTTGGACACCCAAGGAACGATCTCTCCATATCAGTATATTGGAAATGCGAGCGGTTCTCTATGTCTTACAGGCCTTTCAAGAGGACCTGGTGCTGGGCTCTCTTCTAGTTCAAACAGACAATATGGCAGTCGTCTTCTACATCAACAAGCAAGGGGGTACTCATTCGTATACCCTTTGCAGGGAGTCGATGAGAGTCTGGCACTGGGCGCTGGAGCATTCTGCTCTCCGCAGTGCATGTTCCAGGCGTCCTGAACAATCTGGCCAACAGCTTAAGCAGGTCTCAATCCAGAGCACACGAGTGGCAGCTGCTACAGTCCGTAGCAGATCAGCTCTTCGACAAGTGGGGTCATCCAGAGCTTGGACCTCTTTGTGTCACTACGCAACGCCAAACTGCCAAATTTTTGCTTGTGAGAGCACGCACCTGGAGTTTTCTGTCCAGACACATTATCCCTTTGCTGGGCAGGGAGGTTTCTCTATGCCTTCCCGCCCTTCCCTCTCATTCAGAGAGTCCTGCTAAAGTTACAGGCAGAAGGGTCTCGAATGATTCTAGTAGCCCCCAGATGGCCTCAACAGATTTGGTTCCCACTCCTGCAGCAGTTATCCATGGAACCTCAAACTCCGCTGCCCATATGCCTGCAGTTGCTATCCCAGGAACAGGGGTCACTGGTCCATGTGGATCTTTGTTCCTTACATCTGCATGCTTGGTTCATTCAGACGTAGCTCAGCAGAGATACGGGGTTTCCCCGGAAGTGGCGGCAGTCCTAGTGGCGGCGAGGAAACCCTCCACCCGCTCTGCCTGTGCTATGAAATGGAAGTGGTTTTGTTTGTGGGCCTCCTCGCAGCATTTGGACCCCATCACCCGTCCAGTGAACTCACTGTTACAGTACCTCCTCTCCTTGTACCAACATGGCCTGAGTTACTCCTCTGTTAAGGTGCATATGTGGTCTGTCTCCGCCTATCATGCTGTGGTTGGAGACAAGGCGGCACAGTTGGATGTAGCCCACATCTTTTTGAGAGGAATTTTTACATATGAGACCTCCCATGTGGGACCCTATCCCACCCTGGGACCTCCTTTTTGTGTTGGAGAAGCTCACCCTCCCTCCCTTTGAGCCGGCAGTGGATTGTGAGCTGCGTTATCTTTCCTGGAAGGTGTGTATTTTGGTTGCTATTACCTCAGCTCAAAGAGTTTCTGAGCTTCAGGCTCTGATGTGTAAAGAGCCGTATTTGATTTTCCACAGGGAAAGGGTTTCTCTTAGAACAAATCCTAAGTTTCTTCTGAAAGTGGTCTCGGAGTTGACCCTCAACCAGTCGGTTGACCTTCCAGTCTATTTTCCTTCCCCATCTAATAGAGGGGAGGCTTTCCTTCACACATTGGATGTCCACAGGACTTTGAGGTATTACCTCAAACGGACGGTTACGCACCGTCAGTCGGAGCAACTCTTTGTGGCCTTTGCACCACAATGCTTGGGCAAGCAGACGATTTCGAAGTGGATCGTCCTCTGCGTTTCCTTTTGCTATGAAAAGCACAATAAGCCCCTTCTGGGTCCGGTCAGGGGTCACGCCTCCAGAGGAGTGTCTGCTTCTTTTGCCGCCCTGAGAAGTGTCTCTGTCAGGGACATATGTGCGGCCGCTACCTGGAATTCGGTGCATACCTTTGTCAAGCATTATAGCTTGGATGTAGTTTCCAGACGCCGTGCCGGTTTCGGTCTGGCTGTTTTGCAGGGACTTCTGTCCTAGGCCTCTGGAGTCGGCATATTCCACCTCCTGGGGTTCTCTACCTCTTTGGTGAGGGACTGCTTGGTATTCAGTCCTAATTGTTATAGCCTGCTGCAAGAGCTCCCACTCGAAGTAAGATAGTACAGTTACGTAAGAACTTGTCCGTAACAGTAGATCTTCGACAGGAGGTCTTGCAGCAGGCGTTACTTTCCCACCCGCCTCCCCGAGGTGTGCAGATCCATCTTCATCTACATCTCCATCGAGTGCTACGTCTCCTTCTCTTGTCAGGACTTGTTTACGGGCCTTGGCGGGGGAACTGAGGTGGAGCTGGGTCCGCCCCCTTTTGTACCAGGGCCGAAGTCTGGGCGGGGTCAGAGTGGGGGTGGTCCTGCTATATACTGCTGGCTGAAAAAGTTTCTGGAGGGTCCTAGTGCCTGCAGCATAGTCCTAATTGTTATAGCCTGCTGCAAGAGCTCCTTTCGAAGATCTACTGTTATGGTAAGTTCTTGCGTAACTGTACTTTCCGATGTTAGGAGACCTGACACCTGCCTCAGAGAGAACCATGGACCAGGTGTCACTCCCTCCATCACTGCCTCACCCTCTGGAGCCCGATGACCAGATGCCAGGGCACCCGACGCCCGGAAATGAGACACCACCAGACCTGAAGTCCGATACAGTGGCATCGTCGGACCTGACACCAGAAGGGACTGAACCGAACGGTCCGATGCCAGGGCCCTCAGATGCCCCTACCCAAACACCAGACCCACAACAGAGCCCCATGTTCCCTTTAGCTGAGGTCGGTGCTCTATTCACCAGTTGGTGGAACACCATTACAGGGGATCTATTGCCCAGACCGTTGGAGCCGAACCCCAGCCCTGTGGGGACCCCTGATCCCAGCTCCGCCTAGGCAACTGACCCCTGGGCCACGCAGATTGTCTTCGCCAACCTGGATGCCAGCCCGGCCGGCTCCAGGGAGTGATGGACAAGAATCTCCCTGATGACGGAAGCACGGTCGTCACCAGTCGTCCAGGTTTTCCTCCAGACGCCAGACTCACTCTAGCAGACGCCGGTCCACATCTTCAGAGGAGTCCACTGGAGGCTCCTCCTCTTAAGATTCATCAGAAGATGACCTGTCTCTTCCATTTCTGGATCCAAGGAGGGATTCCCCAAGGTCTCCTCCAGACGATCCCGCTTTCCTAGAGGTGATGAGACGCATTCAGTCCCTTAACCAGTAGGAGACAGAAGATTTGGACCCTGAGAGACACTGCCTGGCGAAATTCTTGGGAACCACTAACCCAAAACCCCTAGTCATTCCAGCACTAGTGGAGCCCTTCCAGGGTGTTACGAAACTAGCTTGGAAGCAGGGGTCGAAATTAACATACCCAGCCTGTTCCAAATGCAAGTAGGAACAGGCTGGTGCAAATAGTTTTATTTTTTGACTGCACCGTAGTGCATGTGCTGTTATTTTGTGCTTTAGGCTGCAATTCCAAGAGGTGCCACTAGGGGCGCAGTACTGATTACACAGGCAGATTTTTTTTTTTTTTTTGATGAGATGACCCGATCGTGATTGCGCGCGCGCTACTCTGAAGATGACTCGGGAGAGAGCAGGCATCTTAGAAAGCCTGTCTCCCGAACAGCAGGAGCAACACAAGCCGGAGCCTGGAGGTCGGAGGAGTGCCACAAAGGAGGAGGCAGGACACTGGCAGCAGGACTTTGAATGCCACATTAAAGTAGGCTGGGCTGACTGGGATGCTTTTGGTGATTGGGTAGAAGGGTTTGGGGGTGGGCATGGACACTGCACTGGGGCGGGGCAGGCACGCTGCAGCATTAGACATGGGAGTTTTGCCAGTGGGGCGGGGGTGGGACGGTCACTCGGGGAGGTGCTCTGACAAAAAAAAAAAAACTGGCTTGACTGGCATCTGGCATACTAATGTTAACTATATTGTACCACGTGTGTCTCTTTCTGTAATGCACGTGGTACAATAAGGTTCACATAGGCATGCGCATCCATTGTAACTACGCCGTTGTGATAGTTTTCATAGAGTACAGTCGCTAGGCGGGAAGCTCCGTGAAGGAACTGAAATTTTTTTCTGGGCCAACAAAAAGCAGTTTTAGCTGTTTGTAGGCAGGAAGAGGTGTTTAGTAAGCTAAAGAGTGCAGTTAAAGGGAAAATATACTTGTATCTGGAGATTGTCAGACAGAACAAAAGTAAATTGGGGTTTACCACCCACCCCGACCCCAAGCAAGGAGGGATTTTCAGTACTGTGGTTTAATTAAACAGAGAGCAGTACCACAGTTGCTTTTGTTGAATATACAGTATCTAAAAGGTAAAGAAACTGAGGATTTATCTGTCTCAGATTGTCTGTACTAGTGATACTTTGATGGACCTGGTGTTTCTTTGCTTTTGTTTGTGGGGGCAGTTAATATATTAGTAGCAGGAGCTGCAGCAGACAAATCCCTCAGAGTGTGTGTGGGTCAGTCAGTCAACCCCAGGCCAGCTGACATTTAACAAAAAGCAATCAAAGGAAGTACTGTTGTCTCCAGTCCAGCAGCAGTAGTACCAGTCCAGTTTGTCTAGATGTGTGTGGGGGAAAAAGCCTAGAAATCATAAATAAAAAAAATACTTGTGTGTGATAGAAAAATAACCAGTTTAAGCAAAGACTGCCTTTCAGTGTCAGATTTCCTGCAGCCCAAGCAGTTGCTGTTTATTTTCCAATCTAATGTAAAGAAAGGGTCTGCCTGTTGAGGTAGCAAGCAAGCAAAGCAATACTGTGGGGTTCTCAGAGCCTAGCCAGTAGTGACGATAGCCACACTCTGAATTGATTTCAATCCCCAGTCATTTATTTTTGTGTAAAAAGAACAACAAAAAAAAAACCTTGGCATTAACTTCAAGTGGGTGTTTCAGTCTGTGTAAAAGTTCTTTAAATATATATTAACAGTCAGGAGCTCTGAGCTTAGCTGTAGCAGAGGTGTAGGTCTGGTCAGTCAGTGATCAGCTCAGTCCTATATAACACTTGATTAAAGCGTAGACTCTTCCAACCTCCAGTTCAGTCCAGTCCTCTCCTCCTCCAGTAACCGTCCAGTAAAGTTATTCTGTGACTAAATAGCTGAGGAGGGGAAAAAAGCCTGGAAATCATTAAACAAATACCAGTCAGTGTCTAAGTGTGTGTGTGTGTTATAAATAAATCATTTAAGCAAAGGTAGTATGAGATTGCAGTTTGCTCACAGCCAGCCAGCCTAGGCAGCGGGCAGTTTTGATTTGATGTTACTTTTTCCCCAATCTTGTATAAAGTAAGGGTCTGCTGCTCTGCTGCTGCTTCTGCTTTCCCCAGTTCCCAATCCACCACAACCTTGCCACATTCTGAGAGTACCTGAATTGATGAACCTGTTCTGGTCTGGACCCACAGTCATTTAACCTGAGTTGTGTGTGTCTGCGTGAGTTACGCCATCCGTCAGTGTCTCCAGCGTCTGTCAGAAACAAAGTAAAATAAATATCTGTGTGTGTGTGTGCGCGCGCAGTAGCAGTAATATAGCAGTATAATACTGCATATGGAAACACTGATTTTGACAGCAGATAGGACTACCTGGCTAAGGCTTACCTAGTCTACTGTAAGTGTGTACTGTACTATTATGTGTATGTCTAGTGTCTCTGTGTCTGTCTGAAATTGTTTATATTATAACCTAACCATCGTCCTGACCTGTCCCTTCTCTCTGTCTGTAGCTTGAGTGTAAAGTTAAAATTTTTTTTTTGTGTGAGACACTGACAGAAATAAATATACAGTAACAGTACATTACTACTACTGGTCACAGTGCCACCACTGCACTGGCTACCTAACCTGGCCCTGGTTCAGCCTAAGAAAGAGCCTTGTTGTGTTGTTGTGGAGTAAGGTCAGGACAGACTTATTGTATTCTAAGGAATTTACCTTCTACCATAATTGTTGCAAAGTAGAATCTCTGCTGTGCAGTGAGTGTGAGCGTCCTATGCTTTGTGTGCTACCTAGAGTACCGTCCTGTCCACTACCTCGCCAGTCTAACTGGGATTGGATACTACTAATTTTGTGAGAAAACTTAAAAAATCCTGCCTGATCCAGCTAAGCCTTGTAGACTTAGTGTGCAGTCAGTGGTGCAAAGAATTTATCTACAAAGTAATAAAAAATACACGACACGCTTTCTATTCTGACGGACAACAATTTTTATTGACATTTAAATTAAAACATAAAAGAGACGTCAAATTGTAAAAAGCTCAGTTTATTAGACATTGTTAAAATTACACCATGCCACCCAAGAAAGTTTTACCCAAACCAGTGAATACTCTTTTTCGCTACAAGTTTAGCAAAACAAACGTTGAAAGTGCAGCAGATGCTGCAGCAGCTCCTGCAGCTGACCACAATCAAAGCCAGATCCATTCAGAGTCTTGTGTGACAGTAACAGGTTCTCAGTCTTCCGGCACTGACAAGTCTCTGGTGTATGAATCCGACTCGATTCCGGCCACTTCCAGCCTGTCTATAGCAGAATCTAACTCATGTGGTACTTCTGAATGTGCTGCTGTTCTCCTCCCACCTACTCATGTTCCAGTGCCTAGTCCTAGCCCCATTGTTGTCTCTCTGTGCTCCTCAGTGCCTCCTCCGCAGCCTCCTAGTCCTACTACTAATGAGACAACTGATGGAGAGCCCCCCTTAAAAAGAAAAACATATAAATTTGTGGACTCATGGAAACAGAATCGTAAGTGGCTAAAGCATGACAGTGAATTGAACATCATGAAATGTGAGTGGTGGAACTATTTGATAAATCTGGAAAAATAATTCCTTCCGGGATGGGTGTTCATCATTTAGAAAGGCAAATGTAGAGTTTCATGAGTCATCTGATTTACATGAGGCATCCAGAAAAGCATTTTTGCTCACTCTGTAACCCCTGCAGAGCAGCCATTAATGAAACTTGTCCAAAAAATGGAAGAAAAAGAATTTGAACAAATGAAGGTTCTCTTCAGGACAGCTTTTTCTTGCTAAAAAGCACCGCCTTTACTGATTTAAAAAGATGAAGTAAACTTATTACGTGCGAATGGGGTCTCGGTCAGTGACACCTACTGCAATGACAAACAAGCTTTAGAGTATTCACGGAATATATTTACAAAGATAAGATGGAAGATCTTATCACATTGGTGAAATTGCAAGATTTCTTCTCTATTTTGTCAGATGGCTCAACAGACAAAAGTATTACAGAAGAGGAGGTAGTTTATCTCTGCATCTTGGAGAAGGGCATCCCTGTTACTAAATCTGTAGCGCTTAAGCCTCTTGAAAAGGCAGACGCAGAAAGTATAACATCAACATTACAAAATACCATGGAAATTGACCTCCAAATACCAGACTGGAGAAATAAGTTAGTTGCTGAGTGTTTTGATGGGGCATCAGTCATGATGGGCAGCAAAACGGGAGTAGCCAAAAGGCTGAAAGAGGAGGCCAGACTTTTAAAAGTGGTGCACTGCTGTGCACATATACTTGAGTTGGTCACTAAATACGTGATCAAGGGGACACCCCTGTACTCTGCAGTGGAGGATTTGCTTTCCTCATTGCACAGTTTCTATAAGCACTCTGCTTTAAACTGGTCAGGCTTACAGGCTGCAGGGGAGGCACTGGGCATCAGGGTACTGCGCCCTGTAAATACTGGGGGAACAAGGTGGCTGCCACACCACCAGTGTGCTGTTTAAAGTGATGCAGACAAATTATCCGGCTACTGTTACACATCTGGAGGACGTATCGGTAAATGGTACAGGGGATAAAAGAGAAAAGGTCACTGCAATTCTGAAGCAGATAAAATCACCTAAGGTTTTATATTTCGTCAACTTCCTAGAATTCTACATAGCAGTCATGTCCAGACTAACGCTGACATTCCAGCAAAATAACTTAATGGTAGACTCTGTGCAAGCTAAAGTTCTGTCTCTCATGAAGAAACTAAAAACTCTTAGAGATTCAGAGACTATTGATTGCCTTGAAACAGGAATCAGTATTGTGGATGGTAAGCTGCATTACAAAGGTGTGGAGCTTAGTTCCTCTGGTTCAGCAAGACGCAGCAGCAGATCAGATCCTGACGAAGATGCAAACAGTGCCAAGAGCAGCGTGAGTGTCTATTGTAAAGAAAGTGCTAGATTCACATTAAATCAAATGGAAATTCGCTTTTCTGAATTTGTCAGTGATCCTGTCATTGCTGAAATGAGAATTTTCAACTTGTCTAACTGGCCTAACTCTGAAGATTCCTTGGCAGAGTATGGAGACGCAGAAGTCAAGTCATTATTTTCTTACTACAGTGACATTCTGGAACCAAAGGGGTACAGTGCTGTTTCAGCACTCTTGCAGTGGTCGGAACTGAAAGCATATGTCCACAACCTAAATGCAGCTCACCATCCACCTTTAGATTCCACTACTATGTGGGGTAGAGTTCTCTCTGAAGAAAGGATGACCTCAAAGATATTCTAGCTTTGCTGAAAATATTTCTTATAATTCCATCTTCAACTGCGGAATGTGAACGAGGTTTCTCATTAATGTCACGAATAAAAAATGACTGGAGGGCAAACCTGAGACCAGAAACTGTGTCAGCTTTAATGGCCATTAATCTGAGCAGTGAGACAGTGTCCACATACTCACCAGATAGTGCCACAGCTAGGTGGTGGACATCAGGAAAGAGAGCAAGGAGACCTCAGATTGCTCCTTATGGTTCAAGAAAAGAGGAAGAAAAAGGCTGGGAAAGTGAAAAAGACACGGAAATGTAGAACAGTATATAAATATACTGCAGTTGTTCCATGTACTACTATTTCAAAATTCAGTATCTTTTTTTTTTTTTTTAGTTTTATTTTTGTCTACCCCGGTGCAGGTAACCTGACTGTGGTGCATGTAACTTTTGTCGTCACATGCACCGTAGTGCAGGTACCGAAAAAAGTTAATTTCTATCCCTGCTTGGAAGCACCCTTCCACAACCTTGGCGGTTCCTAAGAAAGCTGACTGCTTATATAGGACCCCTAGGGAGGAACCATATTTGAGCGAGCAACTCAAAGCAGACTTTATGATCCTTACGGCCGCACATGGTAGCACTCAACAACCGAAGCATATGAGCTCCCAACCACCGGATAAGGAGTCTAGAAAGATGGACCAATTTGGCCGGAAGGCATACTCATAGTGATGCATCAGAAGCCTCTCTGGCGCAAGGCTAGGGACCTGGCTTGGTCACAACTTGACTCCATTAGTAAGTGGGAGTTCTTGGCCATCCTCCAGTCGGGCGCTGACGTTGGTAAGCACGTCCTCGGGGGCTCATATTACTCGGCAGACACTGCTGCTAGAGCAGCTGCCATGGGGATACGCCTCCAGTGCTACCCGTGGTTGAGGGTCTCAGGCTTCTGCCAGGATTTGCAGGATACTATCTTGGATGTCCCTTTTCAAGGCTCCGTTATTTTCTGCCAGGAGGTGATCACAGGCTTGCCGGGGGGGGCAGTGTCTGAGGTCCACAAAATGCTCACGTCTGAACCAACCCCATCCAGGTGTCGGCCCTTTTGTGGGAAACTAGGCCAGGAGGGGAAACAACAGCAGCAACGAGGGGGTTACAAAAGAAAAGGCACCCCCTGTCCTCCAGGGCAAAGGGATCAAGGAGTGCCAAAAATAAGAGTACCCTTGCCCACTCCAACAACCTCTACATGACTCTCTGCCTGCCCCCCCTCCTCTGGTGGAGCTACAGGGGGAGGCGGTAGTGGGGGGGTGGTTCTCTCTTTACCTTACAGGTTGGTCCAGCATTACGGCAGGTCACTGGGTACTTCAAGTTATAGAAAGTGGTTATGCTCTGGCCTTCTCCCAATACCTCCAGACAACCCACCGATTTCCAATCATTGCTCCCCATACCACGCAGGCCTCATTCGGTCAGTTTCACAAGACCTTTAAGAAGGATCTTCACTCTTTTTTTCCTTGCCAGTGACAGATGCTGCTGTGCTATACCATGACTCTTCCCTATACCCCTTTACCCCAAGTATTCCTGCACTAATGGCTCTTAGTACTTGAAATTTTGCTTGTCACTTGTTATGCTCATATGTTTGCATCCTTTGTCATGTGTGCTACTGCTGGAATTTCAATTATCAGTTTTCCTTTGTTGTATTATCTCTTACATTTGTAATCTACCTTCTCTTGCTTTGAAACATAGACTTTGACAGCAGATAAGGATCGCTTGGCCCACCCAGTCTGCCCATTTCCCTACCTGTTGAATAAGTTGCAGATCCTACCTAACCAACAGCCTACTTCCTCTTACCCCCCACTATAATTGCCTTATGTCTGTCCCGTGCATTCTTGGAATTCTCCCACTGTTTTTGACCCCACGACCTGCTCAGGGAGTTTGTTCCATGCGTCTGCCACCCTCTCTGTGAAAAAATACTTCCTCACGTTGCCCCTGAGCCATCCCTCCTCTATCTTCAGATTGTGCCCCCTTGTTCTTGCACATTTTCTTCTGAAAGATGCTACCCATTTGGACTTTGTTGACTCCCTTGAGGTGCTTGAAGGTTTCTATCATGTCCCCCCTTTTTAGAGGGTATACATATTAAAGGAAAGCTGTCGTTATATAGGGGCTCCCGCCCCTGCAAACGCATCCTCCAGTTAAGCTTGTTGCTGAAAAGTGCACTTTTTTTTTTTTTTTATGCCCGGCAAAGTAGTTCGATTTAGGAAGCAAGGTCTGCTACCTGGAAGTATGGCGGACCATCGGGCGGCACCATTAACTGTAACTGTGTGGCGCCAGAGTCTGTGCTTCAATGCATTTGTGGTGAAGCGCAGGGTGCAGTGCCGCACCGTTACAGTTGATAGTGCCACCTGATAGTTCGCTGTACTTCCGGGTAGTAGACATTGCTTTCTTAAATTAAACTACTTTGCCGGGCATAAAAAAATGCACTTTTCAGCAAAAAGCTCAACCAGAGGGTGACGTTTACATGGGCGAGAGCCCCTGCAAATGACAACTTTCCTTTAAGGTTTTTTAGTCTCTCTTCATATGGTTTCTGGTGCAGACCCTGCACCATTTTAGTTGTCCTCCTCTGGACTGCCTCCATCCTGTCTATGTCCTTGCGCAGATGGGGTCTTCAGAACTGCATGCCGTACTCCAGATGGGGTCTCATCAACACTCTGTAAAGGGGGATGACAACTTACTGTTTTCTACTGGTGATGCCTCTCCTTATGCATCCCAGTATCCCCCTAGCCCTCCTTGCTGTCTTCTCACATTGCCTACCTACCTTTTAGGTCATCTGATAGGACTACCCCCAGGTCCCTTTCCATTTTTGTTGTTAGTCTCCCCCCCCCCCCAAATTGTGTACTCTTCCCCTGGGGTTTTGTTTCCCAGGTGCATTACTTTGCACTTCTTTGCATTGAATCTAAGCTGCCATACTTCTGACTATTCCTCCAACCTTGCCAAGTCCCTTCTCCTCATTTCCACACCCTTCCCCCTTGTATATTAACCCTGTTACAGATCTTTATGTCATCTGCAAAGAGGCATACTTTAATTTCCAGTCCCTCTGCAATGTCACTTATAAAGACATTAAAGAAGACTGGCCCTCCAGTACTGAACCCTGCGGCACCCTGCTAGTACCGGCCCTTTTCTTTGGAGTGGACTCCATTTACTGTTGCCCTCTGCGTCCTGTTGTCCAGACAATTTTTTGTCCAGGCTACCACCCTGGGACCCACTCCCAGGCTGGCTAACTTGTTTATTAATCTTTTTTGTGGGACTGTGTCAAATGCCATGCTGAAGTCTAGGTAGGCCATGTCCACAGCCCCTCCCTGGTCTACTACTTTGGTCACACAGTCAAAGAAATCTATTAGATTCGTCTAACATGACCTTCCTGCTGTGAATCCATGCTGCCTTGGGTCCTGTGCCTCACTAGCCTCTAGGTACTCAACTATTCTTTCTTTCTT
The DNA here is from genome assembly GCA_016271365.2 of Neoceratodus forsteri. Taxonomy (NCBI): domain Eukaryota; kingdom Metazoa; phylum Chordata; order Ceratodontiformes; family Ceratodontidae; genus Neoceratodus; species Neoceratodus forsteri. The sequence goes on along the minus strand of JADMNL010000028.1, from coordinate 242,170,876 downwards.
TCAGAAGTGATTCCATTATTTCCATTATTTCCCCTACCATTGAGGTCAAACTAACAGGTCAGTAGTTTCCTGCCTCTGCCTTGCTCCCACTTTTGTGAAGGGGAATCGCATCTGCCCTCCTCCAGTCCTCTGGTACCACACCCTCCTCCCATGATTTGTTAAAAAGAGTAGTGAGTGGTGTCACTAGTTCTACCCTTAGTTCTTTTAGAATTCTGGGTGAATCCTGTGAGGGCCCATTGCCTTGTCCACCTTGAGTTTTAGGAGTTCTTTCAGGACCCTTTCTTCTGTGAATAGACTGGTATTGACCCCAGCCAGAGTGCTTCTGTTTGGTTTTAGGTGTTCCTCCTCTTTTTTTTTTTTTTTTTTTTTTTTTTTTTTTTTGGCAGATACTGAGCAAAATGTTTGTTCAATATCTCTGTCTTTTAACTGTCACCCTCTACCCCCTTTATTAAGCCTCACAATCCCTCCCTTGGTCTTTCTTCGCTCACTAATGTTCCTATAAAAGGTTTTATCCCTTCTTTGTAACTTTCCCGGTGGTGCCTGAAAATAGACGGCCCTGTGTAGTGCACCTACCTGGTAAACAAAAACTAAGTAAAGGCAATCCAGGTAGTCTCTCGGTTAAAGAGGAAGGGTTATTACTCTCACTTCTTCTTAGTTCCAGAAAAGTCAGGGGACCTTCATCCCATCCTGGATCTCAGTCAGCTAAACAATTTTATCAAATACAAAAGGGTCAGGATGGTGACACTGCCAGATTGCTGCCCATGCTACACCAAGGGGACTGGCTCTGCTTCCTGGACATGCAGGACACATACATGCCCATACAGATCCTGCCGTCCCACAGCATGTACCTTTTGCTTTACCTTCGAGGGTGAGCATTATCAGTTTTGAGCACTGCCGTTCGGCCTGTCCTCTGTACCTCAAGTATTTACCAAGTGCCTGGCGGTGGTGGCAGGGACATTACATCTGCTCATATCTCGACGACTGGCTTCTGACAGTTCCCACAAGGGACCAGCTGCAGCACACACTGGAAAGTGATTTCCCACTGTTCCAAGCCCTGGGTATCACCTTCAATCTTTCCAGGTCTTTCCTCTGGCCCAGTCAGAGATTACAATACATAGGGGCCATCTTGGACACCACCTAAGGGACTGCCTTCCTCCCCTCAGACAGGGCAGATCGCCTGCGGATGCTGGCTTGGAAAATCTCCTCCTCAGGCCAGATATTAGCCAGAATGCTTCTGGAACTCCTGGGCCACATGGCAGCTGCCATTGTGACCGTGTCCTTGGCTCGTCTCCACGTGAGAGTACTTCAGTTGAACCTCAGGGTACAGTGGGATCAATGTTTGGACGATCTTGAGCAGCAAGTTTGGATCTCCAATGCTGTGCGTCAGACTTTGGAATGGTGGCTCATCCCCTCCCGAGTAGAGTTTGGGGCTCCATTCTGAAGTCCCAGTCCTCAGCAAATCCTGACAACGGATGCCTCGAGACTTGGGTGGGGTACGCATTTCAAAGAAAATCAGACAAGAGGGACGTGGACCCCTTTGGAATGCAGCCTCCACATCAATGTGTTGGGGATGAGAGCTGTTCTGTACATCTTATAGACGTTTCAGATGGACCTCCTCCCAGTCCCCTTATTGATCCAGACAGACATGTCTGTAGTCTTTTACATCACCAAGCAAGGGGGCACTCGCTACTATCCCCTCTGCAGAGAGGCCATGACAATCTGCTACTGGACAGTGGAGCACAATCTGGAACTCAAAGCGGTGCACGTTACAGGAGTTCAAAACACGTTAGTTGACAGCCTAAGTCACTCTCCGGTCTCGGGCCCACGAGTGGGAACTACTATAGGAAGTAGTAGACGATCTGTTAGAAAGATGAGGAATTCCGGAACTGGACCTCTTTGCGTCACTGCTCAGTGTCAAGCTTCCCAATTTCTGCTCGCTAGATCCAGGGCCTGGTATTTTCTGGCAAGATGTGCTGTCCCTGTCTTGGACAGGGAGGATTCTTTATGCCTTTTCTCCCTTCCCACTACTCCAGAGAGTACTTCTCAAATTTCAAGAGGAACGAGCGGGCATGATTCTCATAGCACCGTTCTGGCCTCAGCAGATTCTGTTGCCATTGCTCCAGCAATTGGCAGTAAAACCTCTGATTCATCTGCCCCTGTCCTCTCACTTGCTCTCCCAGAAGCAAGGGAGTCTTGTGCACCTGAATCTCCAGTCTTTGCACCTGCATGCATGGCTGCTGCAGACTTGGGGAATGGTATTAGGTGTCAGCAGGGGTAGCGGATGTCCTAATGGCGGCGACAAAACCCTCGACCAGGGTCACCTACGCCATGAAATGGAAGTGCTTCTACCTTTGGGCTTGTGCCCGTCATCTACACCTGTTCACCTGTTCAGTGAGCTCGGTCTTGGAGTATCTCTTTTCCCTGTCCAATGCAGGTCTTGGCTACTCATCCATAAAGGTACACCTTTCTGCACTGTCCGTTTATCATGTACCAGTGGATGGCAGGAACCTGGCACAAATGGGTCTGTCCTGCACCTTCCTGCGAGGTATCTTGCACATTAAGCCACTCATTTGGGACCCTGTTCCCCCATGGGATCTCTTATTTTTGTTAGAGAAGCTTTCTTTGCCTCTCTTTGAGCCAGCCGCAGGTTGCAAGCTGCGCTTCCTGTCTTGAAAAGCGCTATTTTTAGTTGTCATCACGTTAGCTTGAAAGATTTCCAAGCTTCATGCTCTGATATGTGAAGAGCCTTATGTGATTTTCCACAGGGACAGGGTATCCCTGCATACTAATCTTAAATTCCTTCCTAAGGTGGTGTCTGAGTTTACCCTCAATCAGGACATCCATCTACCTGGCTACTACCCAGACTATTCCAATCTTGGGGAGGCCCTGTTGCATACTGTGGATGTACATGGAGTTCTTCGTTTTTACATTGACTGTACTCCGTCTTCCAGGAAAGCTGACCAGTTATTTGTGTCTCCCCCCACCCTCCAGAATGATAGGGGTGCCAGTGATGAAGCAGACGTTGTTTAAATGGTTGGTCAACTGCATAGTGTTCTGCTACCCAAAGTACGATAAACCTTTACTGGGCTCGGTTAAAGGTCATTCCACTGGGGTGTCGCTACTTCATTTGCATCCCTGCGAAACGTGTCGGCAACAGATCTCTGCGCTGCAGCCACACAGAGTTCTGTCCATATATTCATCAAACACTACAGTTTGGACATTGCTTCCAGAAGAAGGGCAGGCTTCGGTCTAGCTGTTCTTCGGGGACTGCTCTCTTAAGAGCCTCTGTGATTCTCTGTACCCTCCACCCTTCTGACCTAGATGATATCCTTGTACTGCTTGGGACTAGGTCCTAATGGTAGTAGCTTGCTGCAAGAGCTCTATCTCGAAGTGAGATAGTACAGTTACGTAAGAACTTACCATAACAGTAGATCTTTGAAAAGAGTTCTTGCAGCAGGCATGCTTTCCCTCCCTTCTTTCCCTCATTAGGAAGGTATCTTTTCTTCTCCTTTTTGGGGATGTAAGAACCTCCTTGGTTTCCCATCTTTCATGCAGTCCGGTCTCCGGCGGGTCAACTGAGGTGGTGCCAAGAGACAGCCCCTTTATACCACGGGCAACGAGGGCGGGGCCAACGTCAGGGGGCAGTCCCTGGCTTAGACTGCTAGCTAGAATTTTTCCGTGGGGTCCTAGTGCCTGTCGGCATAGTCCTAATGGTAATAGCCTGCTGCAAAAGCTTTTTTTGAAGATCTGCTGCTATGGTAAGTTCTTGCGTAACTGTATTTTCTGTGGTTATAGTGCATTTGAGCAGAAATGTAGACCTTTTCATTATATGGCAGGTACATGTAGGTCATCTTTCATCTACCCTTTGGAGTCATATGATTGAAATTCTGTGCTGTATCTTTTTTTTTTTTTTTTTTTTTATATACCCTTGTCCTGGGGCACTTAAAATTTGTATTTTTTTTTTCCCTAATTGATGGGTGTTTGATTTGTTTCCAAGGATATCAGAATTGCTTCTGAGGACGTACAAAATGACAAAACATCCTCCCAACAGGAGAGGGCTTGAATTTGAGGTGGGAGCTCAACTGGAGGCTCGAGACCGACTCAAGAACTGGTGAGATGTAGACCTAAATAATAAGATTATGAGTGTTCTCCATTTGTGAGTTTAGTCTACCCTATATTTGTTTTATACTGTTGCTCTCTATATTTTGCAGTACCCTAATTTTTATTTCAACAATGATCCAAAATTGCCAGCCTGTCAACACAGTAGTAGCACTACTGCCTGTGACGCTGGCGACCCGCTTTGGAAGTGAGCCCGGGTTGTCAGGAGATGTGTCCCAGGGTATGCTCTCTCTCCTCTGGAAAGTGAGTGGTCGCTGCCTCCAGCACAGTGCCACCTAGATGACCATGGGTGGCAGCGCAGCGGAGGCATGCAGGTTAGGGCGTGGATGCTGGCTGGCTCGCATACTGCACACCCTTGTGTGTGAATGCGCAGGAACCTTATGTGCCGGTATTCACTAGAGCATAACTAATGAAAATGGATTGTCCTTGGCTTCTGAGGCAGTAGGAACCTGGTACATCCAGGCCATGGTGACGTTTGTAAGCTGGCCTCCTGACGAACCATTGAATATTTGAGCGAAGGGGTGATGTTTGGGGTGCACCCCTGACCCTACCCCGGGTGGGGGGGGCAAACCACAGCCCTGTGGCGGGGCTGGCAGAACAAGAGACATTGCAACGCAATTCAACATGTGTCTTGGGATACCCCGAGGGGGTGCAGAGACCAAGGGGGCATAAACTCTGAATTAAAAAAAAAAAAAAATCAGAATAATGTTTTACCACTACTCCTGCTTCGATGCCACTGAGGTATACCTTAAAAAACAAACAAAAAAAAAAAAAAACACCTGCACAGTGTATACTGGAGTACAAGGTGCCTGATGGCCCAGAGGCAGTGGGTTCGCTGTCATGCTGGCGACCCAGGTTTGGGAGCTGACAGTTGGGTGACCAGGCTTGGCAAGCATGCCTTTGTTCAGCTGGGAGTGAAGGGCGGTGGCAGTTGTACTGCTTCAGTGACCTTTGGTGGAGGGCCAGGGAGCTTGCTTCCTTGCCGAGAGGATGGTGTGTCCACATGCTACATTATGGCAGGGTTGAGAATTGCAGGACAGGAGGGATATGCCAACTTGCTGGAAATGGGAGAACCCCACAGTACTGCCTAAATAATGGTTAATTACTTTTATAATATCACAGTATTCACAATACCTGCGCTATTACATGTTTCTGTCAAAATTCGATACTGTGACATCTAGTTGGTACTCTGTGGCCTTGCTCTGCGGTTATCCCTGTTGGAGAAATTGTGGGGGTAGCAGCTGATGGGGTTAGGATGACTCTGGGTGTAATTACAACAGCCAAGACATGAAGTCCAGATGACCAGGCACTATAGGACAAAATCTTGATTTAACAACAAAAAAAGGTTTCTCCATTCGGCCCATCATCCATCGCCACCAGCACTTTGTACTTCCAGGCAGTGGGGAACCCCATACCCTGTTTAGTCTTAGAAGTCAGTATCCTGTTTAGGGTAAGAAGTCAAGAATATTGGCCAGCCCAGTGCCATGGCGGTAGCAGTACAGCCTGTCATGCCAGCAACTCAGCTTTGGGAGTGAACTTAGGTTGCCAGCAGTGGGTTGGGGGTGGGATTAAACATCCAGAGGGCTGCTCTTCTCTCTCTGGGAGGGTGGGTTGCGCCTCTGCACTGTGCGTGACACGCAGCAGAGGCTGGGTGTCATGACATTCTGGAGGCCCAAAAGGGCAGGGAGACGTACCATTGTACCCTGATGTTCTCATGGAAAGAAACGATGAAGGAAAACAATTCTGGTCATGCAGAACGAAGACTGCCCTTCTGCAGACCTGGGACCCCCAACTAGATCTTACTCCAATAGGAGGGGCATGTGGTTTTGACTCCCTGACCCCACCACGAGGGGGAAAGTACCAGCGAAGGTGGTTTATTGGGCTGGAAAGGGCTGTCAGAAGGGTGCAAGTGGGGGGGGCAGCAAGGTGGACAAAAAAACAGTTGTAAGGCTACCCCTTGTGACTCCGACATCCCTGATTCAGGAACAAGCCTGAGCCATTGGAGGGCCATCCGGGAGAGAGGATTGATTATGCGAGAGGATGTTCTTTGTTGTGGGTGGGACCACAGACTCAACTGTGCTACCACCACCTGGGTGACCACAGGTGGTGGTCCAGGCTGTGGCTGGAGATTGAAGAGAGGAAGGATGGCAGCAGGTGTGGATGCATGCAGTCACGCATCTGTTTGTATGCGCATCTTGGGGTCTACTGACTACTTCCTAGGGGTGGGCAGGAGTAAGGAAAGGAAATACTCCTGGGCAAGCATTGTGAAGTCCCTCCACACGCATGAGCCCGCACTGTTGACAATAGCATCCTGGCCGACCACAGTAAACTTTGTGTGGTTGGGTGAGGTACCCATTGGCCCTGCTTGGTGGGGTGGGGTGGTAAGTAAGTTCCAGAGAAGATGGGCGATGAAGCTGGGTGTGGAGGGTTTGGCTAAGATGGTGCCGACTGGGTGAAGCGGGATAAAGCACAATAAATTAAAAACACTGGGCTACTAATCCCTTGCTTTTTAAGGAGACTGTCTGTTCTACTGTGATTTATAGTAAGTGTAACTAAGTAATAGTGGATTACTTATCTTTACATAAGAGTGTTTGTTACAAAGGAGCCCCTCTGGCTCCTTGTGTTTTGCATTTTTTTTCTGTACAGGTTTTTCCCAACCCTACACACACACCAGACTGTCTTTGTCCCTCGCCCGGACTCTGTGACCTCCCAACTACACTGGCTTGCAGCCATTCCATGGCGAAGGGCCTGAGAGTGTTCTTTGGCATTTGGACAGCCTTGTGGGTTTTCCCTCCTCTGTTTTACTCTCGATCTTACTATGTGTGTGTGGTCTGCTGAAGCCGTGGAGGCCTTGTGAGCACAACATGTAGAGGAAAGGGAGCCTTCCTCGGGCCACCACAAGGGGTCACTATGGTTGAGCCTTGTTCTTCACTGCACACCAGAAGTGTCCATATATCCTAGCACAACTGGTCACCCTGGTATGTTATTTATGTCTAGTGTTGACATGTTTACATAACTGCTGAAGTGTGAAAAAAATGATGGACCGTCCTCCATTGAAATTCTTTCCAGTTATTTGAAACAGTAGTATGGTACCCTCCCACTCTTTGTCACCGAGATACCTGTCCAACTCTGTTACCCACATTTCTATGATGCTATTTAAGAAATGTTTGGGCCATGGATCTGTGTATATAAATGTGACGTACAGCCTGCTTTGACCCTGGAGTCTAAACAGTCTTAAAGTAGTTAATAATGGTGGAGTGATTTGTGTAAAAGTTTTGATTTTTGGGTGTGCATTGAGCAAAAGTGCCTCAGCTGGAAGTAACAATAAAATTCTGTCTTAGATTAGTCATATTGTAAGGCAGTAAATGAATGAAAGGTAGACCCATCCTAATCCTGCTCTTGAGACCCCTGTTTTTATAGGCTGTTACGAGTTTGGCAACAAAAAAGTTACGACAGTGAGCAATAAGGGTATTTATTCACTGATGGTGTGCTACCAAACTTTTAGACCATGGATTTGTAATTTAATTGATCATGAGTCGAGTAAGCTCTATAAGGGTAGTTCACTTTAGCTTGATATCTGCATCCACCTCTCTGGATTGAAGGAGGAGGTTGCTGGTCTCGGTGCTGAGCTTATGAGGATCCAGAGGGACCTTTTGCTCCACTTGTGGTCCACCAAGTCTACCGCCATTGGCCTAGAGGTTGCCAAGGAAAAGGAGGGCCGGTTGGACCATGGTGGGCTCCAGGAGAGAGGGGATGGCGGGTCAGGGACACGTTCTGCAGCCTGTGGCAATACAGAATTCCTCTGCCATTCTGGCAAGATAGGACTGCTGAGAGTAGGCATCCAAAGTAATGGTTTGGGAGGATGTGGTGGCCCTCTAAAGGGGAGGCCCCAAGGAGGGAAGCAGGGAATTCCAGCAGAGGAGGAAGCAGCTTCTGGTGGGGGACTAAAATTGTTAGTAGGGATACAGCAGGGAACTAAAGAGTGGGGAGAGGGAGGTTGGGTCTCTACCTGGTGCCACAGCTTGGAAGGATGGGGAGCAGATCCTAAGGATTGCAAGGGCGGCAAGGCTTGGGGGGAGCTGGATGTCATTGTTCCCCTGGGGACAGGGCTGGGATTATGCAGTGGGAGTTCAGGGAACTTGGGTGGGGCAGGCAAGTAGTGTGTACGGTGCCATTTGCAGAGGTGCTGCCTGTCTACAGCTGAGGAGAGGCTAGGGTACTCTGCACCAGGATCTTCAACTTACGGTTGAAGGAATGGTGCAGAAAGGAAGGGTACAGCTACATTGGGGGCTGGGGATCAACCTGGAGGGATATAGGTCTATATAGAGGTGATGGCTTGCATCCATCTGGGAGGGGAACTGCAGTCCTCAGTAGACAGCTTAAATGTTGCTTTGGTAAACATTTAAACTAGCTGAGGGGGGTGGTGGAAAGACAAAGGGAGGCATAAACTGCTCCCACCCCCTAGACTGAAGCAGTCAGAAAAGAGGACCCGAGGGGAGGAATCTCTCCCAGGGAACAGGTTAATGGAAACATTAGAGCAATTGAGGACAAGGGGAGGTTGCAGGAAGAGTGGGAGCAACGTGTGGAGGGCCACGTATGCAAATGCACAGCATCTTGGAAATAAAATTCCAAACTTAAAGGCCATGATGGTGGAGGCAGACCTGAACATTGTGGCCATTACTGAGTCGTGGTACACAGAGAGCCATGACTGGGACACAGCCATACCAGGAAGCATAGGGAGAGGAGGAAGGGTGGAGGGGTTCCGCTGCATGTAAGGGAGGATATCAGGGTGACGGAGATGCAAAGGAACCGGGGAGAAGGAGGGGCTGGAGGTACTGTGGTCGCTTTGAGACGGAACCACTGTTCCAGTTGGGGTGATAAAAAGACGTCCAACACATTGGGGGGGAACTAGATAAGGCACTGAGGAAGGCCATCAGCACAATGGCAGAAAATGTGGAGGTGCTGCTGGTGAGGGATTTCAATCCATCAGATGTAGATTGGAGCATCCCTGCCATAGCCTTGGCTAGAAGCAGGGATATCCTAGATTCCTTGCAGCGGCTGTTTCTGAGGCAGATGGTCATAGAGTCCACGCGTGATGAGGCAGTACTTGGCCTGGTGCTCACAAACAGGGATAGCATTGCAGATGGCAAGGTGGGATGCCACCTGGGGACCAGCAGTCACCATACAGTGTGGTTTAACATAAGGACAGTTGCAGAGACAAACCACACAAGTATGAGGGTCCTGGGCTTGAGGAGGGCAATTTTTTCTTGTTAAATTGGTAAATTTCCCCAAGAGACAACCCGAGCTGGGGGGTGGGGGGAATTGCCAGAAATTGAGGTTGAGGAATAGTGGAACAAAATAAGTGAAGGCACAGTGAAAGCAGCAGAACTCTGTGTGACAGTGCTCCGCAAATATGGGAGGAAGAAAAGACCACTATGGTTCTCGAATATTGGATGTAGAGTTCAAGTCTAAAAGGGTAGCTTTCAGGCAATATAAGGAGGTGGGAAAGGAAGAGGATAGGAGGTGTACCAGGAAAAGCAGTGGGAAGGGAGAAGGCAGTGAGGTTGCAAGGAAGACATTGGTGGGCTCGGGGGCACCCTCAGGCCTTAATCTGCATAATTCCTTTGCCATTCTGGAGCGGGAAGCTAAGAGGAAGCACCCGAGGCAGTGGGAAAGGAGAACATGGGGGTCCTCAAGGGAGGAGGCTCCAAGGAGGGGAGAGGGAGATCCCCAGCCAGGGACGAGGCAGATGCTGGTGGGGGACTCCATAGTTGGGGGAGTATAGCTGGGAGCAGGGGAAGGGAGATATAGGGTAGTAAAGTGCCTACCAGGTGCTTTGGCAGGGAGTACTGGAGGGCAAGTCGTACAGATAGTCAGGAAAGGGGGGAAGGGAGGTATCAAGATGCCATTGTCCCTGTGGGGACAGATGACCTGAAAAAAACAAAAAACAAACAAACAAAAAAAAAAAGTCATACACTTAAGTTCACTTTATTGCAAAACAGCTGGACCCTGCATCCCATTTCGTGCCAGAACGAGTGCTTAATTATGGGTAACTGCAGTCCTATGGAAAAGTACAATTACACAGTGATAGTTCAAGACAGTGTGCAGTTTCAGTTAATCCATATAATGCAGTGCTAGAACATATTAGACAGTGTCGGTGGCTCAGCAGGTAGCACACTCGCCTCTGAGGCCGGGAGATCAGAAGGATGTGGGTTCTATCCCCACACCAGGCATTTGAGTTAATATCCCAGTATTGACACTGCAGTGTAGCATGAGGGTGGGGTGCTGCACTCCTGAAGTGCCGTTTTTCGGATAAGATGTTAAACAGAGGTCCCATCTGCCTGTTCTGGTGGTAATTCAGGTGGATGTCAAAGATCCCATGGCACTTCTCGAAAGTAGAGGAATTTCCCTGGTGCTCTGGCCAAATTTCCCCCATTCACTAAAATACCTCCAACAGCTTAGTCTTGTTCAAGGTCAGTTGGCATTCATCTGTATCCCCCTCCCCGGTCGTGCCTGAAAATAGGCAGGATTTGTCTAGTGCACTTACCCGGACAACAAAAACTAAATAAAGAAATAAAATATTGCACATTTCACAAACATACAGTATAACCACATGAATAACGTGAAGACATAAAGTGCAAGTGATAACCATGAATTAAAAACAAATGAGATGATATTGCACATAAAGCCTAGATAATGGGACCATTCAAAAAATATCAGTAACCAGAATTTTGTTTTTACTGTATATGTTTGTGTACATTCAATACTGACAAATACAAATCGGGAATATGCAGTAAATCAGAATTCCTTCTTTCTTTACTGAAGGAAACCAAAGCACAGGGCACAGTAATTGGCAGCACGCACTCCATAGACGTTACCAGGAGGAACGAGAGGATTGGTGGGGGGGATAAATAGGAATAGAGGCGAGTATTATAATTAACTTAACCAAGACATTTCCTTCAGAAGAAGGGGGTGGCAGGCTTAAATTTTTTTGGGGGATTGTGCGATTTGCGTAGTTTTTGGCCCTCCACTGCCTCCTGCAAATTTTGGATACCCCATGCGGAAGGATCCCACACACATTGAGCGCCGTTGCTTGATGGCTGTTTGCCACTGTTGCTGCATTTCTGGGCATTGTTGCTAGGATGTCGCTGCTGAAAATTGCCGAAGTGAGTTCCAGATGCTTTCGAAGACCATTAGGACTCATGAGAGGAGGAAAGTGACGACGGCGTCAAGTCGGGGAGGGAGTACGCTTAATGAGCACTGAGCTCGAATTTGCCTTTGCAGCATGCTACAAGGAGGGAGCACAGTCCTCTTCATGCTGCCATTAGGAGTCTGCAGTTCAGGAGTATCAATCAGAAGCCCTGAATTCAAGACCAGACTTGCCTGCTGGTAAGACTGCTCTGCAGTATTAAAAGCAGTCTGTAGTCAGTCAAGGAGGCAACTTTAAATCCGCTTCAGGTCCCATACAAGTAATCGGGGGTGAAGAGAATTTGGTCCCCCCCCCCCCCAGTAGAGCACTAAATGCTTAGAAAAGAACATCAGGAATCCTGGTGTGTGTGTGCCTGCGTGTGTGTGTATTAAGCATCTAGAGCTGGGGGGGGCAGTAAATTCTCTTCACTCCTAATAATCTGTATGGAACCTGAAAATTGGCACATTTTGATTAACAAAATACTAGTGCCATTTTAGTAGGGTGCTTCCATTATTGTGCAAAGAGCCTTTAGAATGCTGGTATTACAGTATCGGGGACTTGGTACATTGTGGGCATCTGTAATACCATCATTCTAAAGCAACTTAATAAAATAGCAGTGGCTGTTTAACATATGACCAAGGCCTGCAGAGGTGTTTCATGGCTGTTCCCACTCCCCAGAATATGTTGTCCGCCTATTTGGTAGACCCTGGGGAGGCAAATTCACCGTTGGACCCAGAAGTGAATTTTAAGTCCTGGGTGGCCCTGGCTCCTAATTTTGCCATGGATTTGTGAGAGCAATGCCACCATCCAGGATCCAATCGCCAATCCCTTTTTTCAGAAAAGATTCATGTAGTGACATTACATAGGGCACCAGCTGTTTGTCTGGTGTGGAACAGTTGAGTTGGATGATTTTAAGAACTGTTTGGAACAAAGTAATCCCAACTTAAAATTCCACCTTGAAGAGCTACTGACGCCAAAAATAAAACTTTGAAAAACATAATAATTAGGTATAATTCAGCTTGCATTCAATATGTATTCTACATACAGTGCATTCCACTTGTGTGCATTTCGGTTGTGTGCAATTCCCGGTTGTGTGCACAAAATCACCAGGTCCCGATTCATTTCCTATATTGCTCAATGTTAAATGGATCGCTTATGTGCACACACATTTTCGGTTGTGTGCACAGACTGAACTTCAATCAGCAGGATTAAGAGCAGCAGTGAGGTGTAAAATTAGGCGATTTGACACCTGATTTTCTTTACCACTCTGGCCCCTGAGGTGTCCAGAGATAACAATACTCAATTATTAGCTCATTATCAGCTCTTCTCCAAGAATGGAGTACCGGGCCAAATAAATACAGTAAGTGCAAGCAGGAAGGAAATGACCATAGCACTGAAGATGCGCTTTTGCAATGGTTCACAGTGTTCCTTTCTCTGGGCACATTCTGTTTGAAACATCCGATCACTTGATAAGGGATGAACTTTTAAAATGCTCAACATTCTGTAGATGTTTACATTACTGCTGTGCTTTTAATGCTCGCACGTTTCACTGTCAGTACTAAACTTATATATGCTGAGATTTTTATTATTGCTTGCTACTGTTTGGTGCTGTTTTAATATGCTTTTTTATGCTTTACTACTGTGCTACAATATTTTCCCATGTGAGATGTGTAATAAATTAGTTTTACCGCAACTGCGATGAACTCTGGGCATTTTTACTGCATTTTCGGGTGTGTGCACACTTTCGGCTGGTCCCGAGGTTGTGCACACAAGCGGAATGCACTGTATTTATCTTCTTTGTTATTATTGAGTAAATTTGCATGAGTACATGATTTTTACCCCTTAGATTTCCTTTAGAGTTTATCTGCCTCTGTAGCTTGTTCCCCACTTCAGTATGCTCTGTTGTGACATCACAGTAGCACATTAGTGTCAGTGGCGCTCAGTAGGTTGCACACTCGCCTCTGAGGCCGTGAGATCAGAGGGCTGTGGGTTCAGTTCCCACACCTGGCACTTGGTTAATATCCAAGTACTGACACTGTAGTGCAGCATGGGGGGGGGGGGTGCTGCACTTCTGAGGTGCCATCTTTCAGATGAGACGTTAAACCGAGGTCCCATCTGCCTGGATTGGTGGTAGTTCAGGTGCATGTTAAAAATCCCATGGCACTTATCGAAAAGAGTAGGGGAATTTCCCTGTGTCCTGGACAAATTTCCCTTATTCACTAAAAAAAATACCACCAACAGCTTAATCTGGTTCAAGGTCAGTTGCCATTCATCTGTATCCCCTCCCCCGGGTCGTGCCTGAAAATAGGCAGGATTTGTCTAGTGCACTTACCCGGTCAACAAAAACCTAAATAAAATAAATAAATACAATAAAAACAATCTGTTTCCATGGAAGTAAATGTGATGTCACAAGCAGGGCAGTGTGACCTCAGGTAGGGAGAAAGCAACAGGAATAGATGAACTCTTCAGGAGCAAATATCCTGTTTTCATGCAGATGACCTCAGTAATAAATAATGGGAAGGAAGAATACAAAACTAATGTGAAATGGAAGCTGAACTTTGTCTAAATGTTATGTTTTGTTAAAGTTCTCCTGAAGGTGTCAACTGCTCTTTAAAAGCAGTTCCAACAGTGTAGAATACTTGGATTTGATTAGTGTACAGAAGGACGGGACACTGGGTTCAGACTTGTATAGGAAGAGTACAGATTGTAATTCTTGTCTTCTGAGTAGTAGCTGTTACCCACGATAACTAACAATGTATCAGTGAGTCAGTTATATAGGGTCAGGCAGAATTGTTTGAACCCCAGAGATTCTGAAAACGGGCAGAAGTGATGAGCAGCAGATTCCGAGAATCACTGTTGCAACACCTTAAAAGGTAGAACTGACAACGAGAGCAGAGAGGAATTATTGCAGCCACAGAGAGACAAGGTGGCTGGGATGACAGATTATCTTTTGTGACAGCATTACACAGCCCAGTCTTACAAAGTGGTGGTGGTCAATAAACGTAACTGGCACATTCTTCAGAGTGACCACACACTTTGTAAACACACTAGAAACCCACCCAGAATCATATATAGAAGAGTTAAGAATTTAGCAGATAGGCTGGTAAGTGCTGTACAACCGATACAGGGAGCCAAGACTTGGCTGCCCTCACCATCATTAAGTTGCCACAACTGTGGCAGTTGTGTTAAATGTCCAGTGATTAAAAATACTACTACTGTCCAGGTTCCAGGCTACACTAAAATCTCTCGGGTTAGATATTTTATTATCTGCAGTATATCTTGTATTGTTTATCTCGCTCAGTGCGCATGTCATGCCTATTATATAGGTAAACCGGCACGCAAACTAAAGGTGCGAGTTGGGGAACCCCGCTGCACAGTTTGTAGAGACATAATGGAAAATGCCCTTGCAAAACATGTAATGGATAATGGGACTGGATACTTACACTTTTTACAGGTATAGAAAGAATACGTCTTGATCACAGGGAGCAGTCTAGAGAGTATACTCTTCAGTTGTGAATAAGTGTGAATCTATTAAAGCCTGTACATTCCTTGGACTAAACGAATAAAGGTGGGTCTGGGAGGGAGCGGGGGAAACCCATTCCTCCCTCGGCTCACGAACCTTAACCAGGGACTTCGGCACAGGAGGCGCAGGCAAGTCCTCTGTTTCCACCGGGGGAACCAGTGAAGAAGGGTTGTCGGCTTCTCCAGTCGACAGCCTGTCCGGGTTGAGAAAAATCTCGACCACGTCGGCGGGTGTCTTGGCCGGCTGACCTGACTGGGACACCATGAAGCCAGCAGCCTTAGCCGCAACGTCGACCGAAGTAGTGTCGACTGTCCGGGGAAGGGGACCTTTCCCGCTTCCACGAATGCCGACGGTGGGACTTACCCTTCGAGTCCTTCTTCTTGGACCGAGAGGGATGTCCCGATGGACCCTCACCTTTTGTAGAGAGCGATTGACAAAGCTCCTTAAAAGAAGCTGTGTAGGAGGATCCCAAGGAGCGCGGGATAAATGCCGCGGCCGAGGAAGACTAAGATGCGACCTGGGCCGCCTCCTCTTCCAGGGCGATCATCTACTCAAGCTGCTTAGCCGAGCTTGCCGCCGTGGACACTGCCCAACGGGCCTCCTTTGACTTCACCGGAGGAAAACGTCTCTCGGGGCACCCAAGTTGGAGTCTGGCAGCACGGTCTTCGAGGACATTGACCAAGAAGGACTTGCACAATTCGCAGGCCAAGTCCAAGGCAGTGACACACGTGGAGTGCAGATCGGTCCAAGACATTTTCTGCTTGCATGGGCACCGCAGAAATCCGGGAGTTGACTTATCCATCACAGCCGCGAAGGAAGAAACAGACCGAAGTCTTGAAAATTTAAGAATAAGTTTCAGTTTAACTGACTAGTTTGGATCCAGGCCTAAAACGCAGAGCGCTAAGCGCTAGAAGGGAACCTGAGCTTCCAAGCGGTAAGGAAGATCTGGCATCATGGGGCGGAGCCGAGCGTTTTACCACCCGGGTGGATGGGAGGAGCCAGCTTGAAGACCTTCCGGCAAGATTTAAAGCGGCAAGGAACCTGCCGTGAAGTGTGGATGAACAACATATACCAATCCTAGAACTCCTGTTACAGGTGAGTAACCTGTATTTATTGCACATTATACAAGGGCAGGAAAGAATCCCGGATTCTGATTGGTCAGTGTATGCCTAAGACAGTGATGATATTACAGTACATCACTGTCACTGATTACCATTAGCTTTGCTTGCCATTACCATAGATCACGTTTATCTTTTTTTTTCTCTTCTCTTAAGAAACTCACTAAAATTCTACTAAGAACATTTTTAAAATATATATATTTTTTATTTTGTATCACAGTGAGCCATTGTATAATAGCAATAAGGCACTCCAGGGTGTGTGTTATTGTGTAATAACGTCACTCCTGGGGTGGTGGAAGCACCCGGCTTTGCCTCATGGTTCAACCCACCCCAGGAGTGACGTTATTACACAATAACACACACCCTGTCGTGCCTTATTGCTTAATTCACTACTTGTATTTGTCAGTATTAAATGTACATGAATCACAAATAATATAATAAAATTTGGATTATCGGTTTCTTTTGATTGGCCAGTTATCCAGGCTTTATGTGCAATAATATCTAGTTTGTTTTTAATTTGTGGGTTTCATTTGCACCTTATGTCTTCACATTGTTTATGTGGTTAAATTGTATGTTTGTGAATTGTGCATTATGTTATAACAGTGCACCACATTGACTATCTGAAATTATACACCGTCTCTTTAATTGTCACTACATAAATGTACTTTTTATAGGACTGCAGTTATCCATGATTAGGAGCTCATTTTGGCATGAAACATTGGGCTACTAGACCCTGATTTCCAGTTGTCTTGCAGTAAAGTGAACTTTTATACACTGTCAACGAGAATCGGTGTACGACTTTATATGGTGAGGCTAGCTTGTTTTTTAGTTGTTTTGATATTGTGGTTACCATTGGCTCCAGCCATGCTGGAAGCGGTCCCTGTTTGTGCTTCTTAACAAATGATCCTGCCAGGGACACAGCAGGGGTGGGATAGGTTTAGGGAGCTGGGGAGGGGCCTGAAGCAAGTAGTTCGCCCAGTGGCCTTCAGTGAGGTGCTACCTGTATATGGCTGGGGGAAGGTTAGGGGATCCTGCACCAGTGCCTTCAAAGAGTGGTTGAAGGCATTGTGCAGCGGAGGGTTTGGCTACATCTGGGACTGGTGTCCTACCTGGGAGGATAGAGACCTGTACAAAGGAGATGGCCTCCATCCATCCATGAGTGGAATGGCAGTCCTGGGTGGAAGGTTCAGATGCTACTTTGTGGAACATTTAAACTAGCCAAGGGAGGAGGGAGAACAAATGTTGGAAACATAGAAACATAGACTTTGACAGCAGATAAGGACAACTTGGCCCACCCAGTCTGCCCATTTTCTTACCTACTGGATAAGCTGCAGATTCTAGTTAACCAACAGCCTACTTCCTGCCACCCCCCACTACAGTTGCCTTATGTCTGTCCCATGCATGTTTGAATTCCCCCACTGTTTTAGACCCAACAGTCTCCTCAGGAACGCGGTTCCATGCAGCCACCACTCTCTCAGTGGAAAAAAAAAATTCCTCACATTACCCCTGAGCCGCCCCCCCACCATCTTTAAATTGTGCCTCCTTGTTCTTACACATCTCTTTTTCTGAAAGATGCTACCCTCCTGGACTTTGTTGATTCCCTTCAGGTACTTAAACATTTCTATCATGTCCCCCTGTCCCTCATTTCATCAAGGGTATACATATTAAGCTCTCTGTCTCTCTTCATATGGTTTCTGATGCAGACCCTGCACCATTTAAGTTGCCGTCCTCTGGACTGCTTCCATCCTTTCTATGTCCTTGTGTAGATGAGGTCTCCAAAACTGCACACAGTACTCCAGAAGGGTCTCCCCAACTGTCTGTACAGAGGGATAGCCACTTCCCTTTTTCTACTTGTGATGCCCCTTCCTATGCATCCCAGTATCCCTCTGGCTCTCCTTACTGACTTCTCACATTGTTTACCAACCTTTAGTTCATCTGATATGACTACCCCCAGGTCCCTTTCCATTTTTATTGTTGTTAGTACCTCCCCTGCTATTGTGTACTCTTCTCCTGGGTTTTTGTTTCCCAGGTGCATTACTTTGCACTTCTTTGCATTGAATCTAAGTTGCCATATGTCTGACTATTCCTCCAACCTTGCCAGGTCCCTTCTCATCCTTTCTAACCCCCCCTTGTGTATCAACTCTGTTACATTTGTAACAAGGCAAAGTTTGGAGGCACAGATTGCATCTCCCCCCCCCCGATAGACCAGCAGGGAGAGTCCAGGGGGGAATAAATTATCTTGGGGTAGAGGGGGTGTAAGTACAAGAGGGAAGGTTGGTGGAGATGTGGGGTGAGGAAAGAGGAGAGATGATCGGGGAAGTAGGAGGGGTGAAAGATGAAAACAGGAAGGAAAGGCAGAATAGTGGGAGGGACAAAAGGAGTGCCGAGCCACGTGTGCTAGCACAAGGAGCCTAAGAAATAAAATGCCCCACCTTAAATCAATCATTGCGAAGGCAGAGGTGGATTTGGTGGCCATAACAGAGTCAAGGTGCACCGACAACCACAGCTGGGGGGAAGTGGCCATTCCAGGCTACACCATGTTCTGGAAGGACAGCACAGAGAGGCTAGATGGGGGGTTGTTTTATACCTGAGGGAAGGTATAAAAGCCACAGAGATAAAGGATCTCCAGGGGGGATAAGGAAGAGCTGCTGGTAGTATGGGTCAACTTAGAGACAGGGTCCGGGGCTTCTGTCTACATGGGGCTGGTGTACAAACCACCAACACGGGGAGGTGTTGGATAAGGTTTTTGGGGAAGTCATGGCAAAATAGCAAACAGTGGGAAAGTACTGATTGTTTAGGACTTTAATCTGCTGGAGGTAGAGTGAAGCATTCTGGCCGCAGCCATCAGTACTGGGACTGGTCCTCTTCAGTGTCTTCATAAGTGACATTGCTGAGGAGGGGGATGGGGGAGTGACTAGTGGGATGCCACAGGGATCAGTGCTGCGACGGGTCCTTTTCAGTGCCTTCGTAAGTGACATTGCTGAGGAGGGGGATGGGGGAGTGACTAGTGGGATGCCACAGGGATCAGTGCTGCGACGGGTCCTTTTCAGTGCCTTCATAAGTGACATTGCTGAGGAGGGGGATGGGGGAGTGACTAGTGGGATGCCACAGGGATCAGTGCTGCGACGGGTCCTTTTCAGTGCCTTCGTAAGTGACATTGCTGAGGAGGGGGATGGGGGAGTGACTAGTGGGATGCCACAGGGATCAGTGCTGCGACGGGTCCTTTTCAGTGCCTTCATAAGTGACATTGCTGAGGAGGGGGATGGGGGAGTGACTAGTGGGATGCCACAGGGATCAGTGCTGCGACGGGTCCTTTTCAGTGCCTTCGTAAGTGACATTGCTGAGGAGGGATGGGGAGTGACTAGTGGGATGCCACAGGGATCAGTGCTACACGGGTCCTTTCAGTGCCTTCGTAAGTGACATTGCTGAGGAGGGGATGGGGAGTGACTAGTGGGATGCCACAGGGATCAGTGCTGCACGGTCCTTTTCAGTGTCTTCATAAGTGACATTGCTGAGGAGGGGGATGGGGGAGTGACTAGTGGGATGCCACAGGGATCAGTGCTGCGACGGGTCCTTTTCAGTGCCTTCGTAAGTGACATTGCTGAGGAGCTGGAGCTGAAGGTGTGTATGTTTACAGATGATAGAAGAATCTGCAACAGAGTGGACACTTAGCAAGTGGTGGGGCAAAGTCAAAGGGATCTGGGGAAACTATAAAGGAGTGGTGTGGGGGTATGGCAGCGGGGTTTCAGTGCCAGAAGGTGAGGCGTCATGCACCTGGGGTGGGAAACACAGGAGCTGTGTATAAGATGTGTTTTTTTTTTTTGGGGGGGGGGGCACTATGACAGTCACTAAGCAAGAAAGGGACCTCTAGGTAAATATATCTGACGATCTCAAGGTAGCCGGCAGTGTGACAAGGCAGTAGGTAAGGCTGGTGGGATGTTGGAGTGCATAGGGAGGGGATTTTTAGGAGGAGTTGTTGTGCTGCCACTGTATCACTTGCTAGTGAGACTTCACCTAGAGTACTGTGTCTGGTTCTGGAGACTGCACCTTTGAAAGGACATTGACAGGGTGGAAGTGATCCAGAGGAAGGCTACCAGAATGGTGCGGGGGGGATGAGAAGCCATATGAGCAGAGGCTGCGGGAACTCTACATGTACTTCATAACTGAGAGCGAGAGGGTACAGGATTTACACTACTTTAAGTACCTCATGGGGTGAACAAAGTGCAAGGGGAGCCTCTTTCAGAGGAGGAAAAGCGCCATAACATGGAGGCATGCAATGAGGTGTGGGTGGGGTGTCCCATTTCCGTGTCTTTTTTTTTTTTTTTTTTGCACTTTCTGTTTATGTTCCTCCCCTGCCCCCTTTGCTCCGCCTCATTGAGAATGCCTGGCATCTGCCTCAGTTCCTTTTCTTCCTGGAACCCGTGGTAGTCCCCATAGCCTTGCCCCCGGATGAGGACGAGGTGGAGCCCTTGCACCTGAACAGTTGCGCTTTGTCAGGGCTACCATGAGGGACAGGTAGGGGACCATTGAGGTCTGTGTTGGCGTTCCGTCTTCCCAGAGCGCAGGGAGTTATTTTTCTCTTTTCCGGGTGTACCATGTGCCCTCACATCAAGGCGGAGATCTGCCGAGGTCCGGCACGCCCAGCCCCTCTCTGTATAGCCAGGCGCTTGCTGTACCCCAGGCCTCCACCTGGGATCAGTCGAGCACCGGGCCTCATTCCCACTCCCTCTCTCCCTGGAGAAGGCGAGTGGTCTGTGGACGCTCAGCCTACTCCCTGGGCTCGTACCTGAACCTGGGTTGCTGGCATTGTGAGTGGTAGCGCTACTGCTGTGCTGGTGAGCTAGCCTGGGTATCACTTCTTCACCAAAAGGGTGGTGGATGCCAGGAACAGCCTGTCAGAAAAGGTGGCAGGGTGAAAACAGTGGGAGGCTTCAAGCGTGCATAGGATAGGCACACAGGTTTGATCTTCCTTTGTGCAGTCCTCCAGTGTTGGAAGATTGCCAGTGGCCTTCCACTTCACAAAGTGGAGGGACCCTTCCTCCACTGGTAACTTCCGGCCCATCACCCTCCTTATCTCTCCTGCTAAGCTGCAGGTGAAAATTGTTTGTTCTAGACTTTCTGAGTTCCTCTTCTCCACTTTCCTCTCCCCCGTCCAGTTAGATTTCAGAAGCACCATCTCCTCCTTGCTGCATGTTACTGATTCTGTCCTCTCTCGGATGGATCAGGGCACGTTACAGCTGCCATTGTTGAGCATCTGGCCAAAGTCTTCGACTTGGTGTCCCACCCACTCTCCTCCTGGACAAGCTAAGTTCTGCTGGCCTCTCCTCTCCTGCTGTTGACTGGTTCCACACTTGCCTAGTGGGCCGTATACAGTTGGTACAGGTCGGTAGCACCCTGAGACTGCAGCTTCCCATACAGGCTGGTGTCCCACAGGGCACTATCTTGGTTCCCATCCTCTTCTTCAGTTCTCATAATGATCCCTCTCTGCCTGTGCCAACTTGCATATACACATGTATCCATATCACACAGTCCTCTACACCTCTGGCCCACCACTACTTCTGTGGAAGGTCTGCTCCAGCAGGACTTGTAACAACATCCTGCAGTGGTTACACTCCAGTCAACTCTGGGTCAGCATAAAGAAAACTTTGTCCATGACCTGTGGTAGCAGCCAGAAACTGGTCAGCCTCCTACTCTGCCCATTCTCTCCACATTAGGTTGCTCCCCACTTGAAGCAGTCTAATCCTTCAAGTACTGCGGTGTGTGGCTTGACAGCAGGCATGAACTTCTCTGTCCACATTGATGCGATGCATGCCAAGCTCTGCCCAAAGCTTGGTGCCTTGCACCGCAGTAAAGACAATTTGTTTCTTGCTTGGTATTTATGATGACATAGTGTTTGGCCCTCGAAATTATTACATTTATTTAATTGCTTCTTTGGCCAAGTTTTTAATTCTCTGACATTGGTTGGATCAAGATATCTTATCCTATACTGAATGGCACCGTGAGATTCTATTTTTGCTTAATGTGGAGCGTTCTACAGCAGTTTTGTGTCACTGATTTTCCTTTATCCGAAGGACATGGAAGACATTCCTGATCTTACTTTCCACCTCAGCCAATTAATATTTGTAATGCTGCCTATGTTTTTTTCACCCCTCCGTTGTGTCTTTCCTTTGGCTTCTCATCACTTAGGTTTACTGCTGTGCTAATTGCTTTGTTCCATTTCCTAAGGGATCACCCATCTGTTTTTCTTTTCTTTTTTTAGTAATATGCTGTTGGAAGAGGGTACAGGCCTTGAGGGTGGGAGTGGGTGGGGTTCTTTCTCCTCTTTATTTTTTCTATTCTTTTGTTTGGCTTCGGCCTTTTTGCTTTTATTGCCATCTTGTGTTATAAATTCTTAGTGTCTCTTGTATACTTGTTTGATGTTGTTTTCTACACGCTTGCTTTATGTTTGTGTTATTCCAAATGTTTCAATAAAGCATAATCACAAGAAAAAGACAGTTTATTTCTACAGATCAGCCTTGAGCTTATCAAAATGGTGCTCCCAGTTTTCGACTGTGCAGAAGTGGGTTATGGCACCACTCTGTCCACTTCCCTTGCCAGACTGAACAAGCTCTGCAGCATATTCTGCCACTTTGGTGCCAACCCCCGCTTGCTACTGATTCCACCTTTTTTTTTTTATTATTGCTCATTTTACTCCTCCTTATCTACTCTCCTTTACCCTCCCTGCCGCCAGATCCACTGTGCCTCCTTCAATTCCAGATACTGGTTCTAGGGGCATAGATATGGTTCACTTAACCACACTGTGGTAGTTCTGCTGGAATGGTCTGATCGGGTGGATGTCTTCCAGCTAAGCTCCTCCCACCACCTGGGAGGTATATCCCCTGACATCAGATTTTCTTTCCAGTGGAAGAACAGATCACCTCCATCGCAGGTCCCACTTAGGTTTTCTAGTATGTCATTGGCAAACTTTCTTTCTAGTTTTAAGTTATTGTGAATTGATTCTCCAGGTTCCTTCGACTCCTTTCAAAGATCGAGGATGGAGCAATGGAAACCATGATTTAAATTTTGTGTGCGGTGCGGACAGAAAATGTCAGTTACTGACCCGCACAACACGTGCATGTACTGCTTGGGCAGGCAACACTATTTAGTTGGGTGCGGGCTATGTTTAAATGTGCTTCCTGACTCCCTCGAGGACAGGAAGCTCTGGCTGTTGCTGCATCAGACTTCGGAATGGGATCTGAAGGACTGCCCTGAGGGCTGAAAGAAGGCCTTGGCTGCAGCTAGGTTGGCTGAGCTTTCACCGGAGAGTACCGGGAGATATGTCTGTTCCTCTAGGCCTTGGGGAGAGCCTTGCCCCCAACCCCCCATGCTGCTTAAGAGCAAGTGCTGCTGGCACTGGTCATGGGACCAAGAGCAGTGAAGGTCAGGCAGGTCGAGGGCTCCTCGGATTTCCCATTGGGCCAGTTGACTTTGACTCTGAGCAGGCTGTTGAGATATTTCTCAAGCCTTTCTACCAGTTGTGGACGAGGTTGAGGAATGTGTCTCATGGACCTGGTGCTACCAGTCCTCACACGTGAGGATGTGGTCCAGTCGGTATGCCTCTCTGGTCCTCGACAAGGGCAGCTTTCTCTGGAGGTCAGGTCTTCCATACCCATGTTGCTGAACCTGGGCAGGCATGTGACCCTCAGCAGCCTGTTAGAAGGCCTTTCTCTTCGCCGACCTGCTAGTTGACAGTTGAGGCATTCCCGCTTGAGTGGGAGGTGTTGCTATCGACATTCC
This sequence comes from Neoceratodus forsteri, assembly GCA_016271365.2. NCBI lineage: Eukaryota > Metazoa > Chordata > Ceratodontiformes > Ceratodontidae > Neoceratodus > Neoceratodus forsteri. The sequence continues at coordinate 242,147,151 of JADMNL010000028.1, read as the reverse complement.
TCGCCCTCGTCCTTGGTGAGGAGAGGCCCTGCTGTAAGATGCAGCAGTGCTACAAGGAGCTCCTGTGGCCACAGTGGGCCACTGCGGGGAAAAATAGGGCTCTAACTCCCTGGATCTTTGGTCTCCAGGCTGTTGCCAGTGGTACACCCGCTGGTCCACACCACCCAGGTACACACCACAGCTGCTGCTTCACCTATTTGGGTGGAATCGCCACTACTGCAACCGAAGGTGGGCACTTCGTCTAAGGAGGCTGGCTGCTTGGCCACCAGCTTAGCATGCCAGTTGTCGGTAAGGATCACCCCGGGAGAGGATACCGTGGAGCTGCATGGTGAGAAACCATTAAGGGCCATTTTGAGGATTCCTGAGACTCGGATCTTGAGTCCATGGCCTCCCCTCATCCGTGGCTCAGCCATGGAACTTAAACAGAGTATGGCTCTGTAGCCTTCCGTACGCTTCTCCGACTGATTTCAGGGGTCCATGTTGGTCCCACTTGAGCCAGTCCAAAAGAGGGCTGAGTGTCCCCTCATGGACATTTTGGAGTGGGACAAATCTTTTTCCCTTTGGCCGAAGTGAATTTGGCACTGGACGTGAAGCTTTGGCGGCATCCAGCATTCTTCCCAGCACCCTCTGTATCCTGTTGTTTTGGGCAAGAGCTCCTCCAGCTAATGAATTTGCTGGGATTGTCTCAGGTGGTTACCTCAAAGACGCACATACGTGGCCACATTCTGGACCTGGTCTTCGCGCTCACACTTGACATTATGGCGGTCAAGGTTGATCCAGGCTGTTGATCGGATTATCATGCTGTTGAGTTCCGGTGTGGGGCCCCCTGTCAAATAACTCCTACTACGGAGACTATGCTGTGTCATCCGAAAGATAAATTGGAGCCTCGCCAGCTCCAGGAGTCACTGGATGTCTCGAGCTTGCTGCTAGCCTGTGCTCAGGGTTCAGAGGATGAAGTTGATGCCTATAACACAGCTTTGACCAATGCCCTGTACAAGATTGCACCTTTCCACATTTGCCGCTTGACCTCCCGACGTTGCTCACCGTGGTACTTTGTTGAGCTGCGTCAGCTGAAGACTAGGGATGTAGATTAGAGTGTGCCTGGAGAAGGTCTCACTCTGAGGGAGACAAGGCGGCGCTAAAGCTCCACTATTTGGGGTACCAGCGGGCAATAAATCTAAAGAAGATGGCTTTTTTTTCTTGATCAATTGCTGCAGCAGAGAATCGCCCAGCTGCGCTCTTCAGCACTGTTGACAGTTGGCTGATTTCCCTCCTGTCTGCAGTCCGGGACTGCATTTTCTGTAGAAAAGTGCGAACAGTTTGGGCTTTTCTTTGCTAACCAGGTGTCCTCCATCAGGGCAAGTATTACTTCCTCTGGTCCAGCCTTTGCTGGAGGTTATCTGTCTGTTGGTGGAGATCCTCTGCCGAACTGGGGTGAGTTTCATCTGTTTTTGGCAGCTGAGGTCCTCTTTGTGCTCACCAGTTTGCGTCCCAGCAGCTGTGCCTTGAACCCAGGTCCAATGTAGCTTGTCATCAGCTGCTTGGATTCCCTGAGTCCAGTGTTCGTTGAGATCATAAATGGGTATTTAAGTGAGGATACTTTTCCTACAGCCTTGAAAGAATCTGTGGTGAGACCCCCTCCTTAAGAAGCCATCCTTGACCCTGATGTTCTCTCGAACTACAGGCCTATTTCTAATCTTCCCTTTTTGGGGAAGGTTACTGAGAAGGTGGTGGTTGACCAGCTGGCTGAGTGTTTGGAGAGTTTGTCCATCCTTGAACCTCTCCATTCGGGTTTTCGGCTCCGGCACAGCACTGAGATGGCTTTGGTTAAGGTGGCACATGATCTCTTCATGGCGAAGGACTGGTTAAGGTGGCACATGATCTCTTCATGGCGAAGGACTGAAGTCAATGTACTATCTTGGTACTCTTGTATCTATCCTCTGCTTTTGACACAGTAGATCACGAAGAGTACTATTGGATCGTCTTTGGTACTGTGTGGGTGCCACCAATGCAGTTTTGCGCTGGTTTAGCTCATATTTAACTGAGAGATCGCAGCGTGTTGTCCTTGGCGAATTTTTCCTTGGGACTTTTTGCACTGCCTTGTGGTGTTCTGCAGGGTTGTATTTTGGCCTCTTTGTTCTCAGTGTACAG